>OV884058.1:252476762-253924007 GCA_930367215.1 Pollenia angustigena
TATCAATATGGATATTAAATTAAAGGTAAAAATTTCTTTATTTGTTTAAAAAAACTTTTTACTGCCTGTTTTTTTAATAACGAGCGCAAAACTTAAGGCTGAGTTAGTCTTTACTTTCTGTTTTTGTTCTGTTCCGTGCCGTTCTGTTACGAAATTGTAATAGTTACTTTTTCTGTAGCAACTTACCAACACTATTTGCAAAATATGTACATATATTAGTTTGCACCGTCCATTGTTTTATTTCAATAACTTTAATGCACATAAATTTGAAGAAATTAAATTTTATGAATTTTTAAAATCAAAAATCAGTTTATTTCAATATAAATATGTATTTTTTATTATTTATTTTGCTGTCACTTACAATTACTTAACAAGTTTTTGATTTTAACAAACTGAGCCGCAACAGAACAGAAAAACTAATCAATTTCATAGGTTTTGTAATAACAAAAACAAATCAGCTGATTCGTAACAGAACAGAAAGTAAAGACTAACTCTGCCTTCATTCGTTTAACTGACATATGACACAAAAACTATTTTTGAAATTTTGTTTTTGTTGTAAATCAAGGCGAATTCATATAGACGGTCGTGGCGAAACTACAACAAGTACAACACCAAAAACACAATATTGTATTTTATTTGTTGCTTTCGTTAGTCGATATGTCAAAAACAAAAGCAACTTTTTACATTCCTCTCTCACCTGAAAAATTAATTCGCCTTGTTTGCTACTCTGCTCTGGAGACTCTGCAGTGATCAAATTCCGAATCAGATCATTTGCAATGAATTTTCAATAAACAACGGACATCATTGATATTTTTGTTTAGATATTTTAATTCAAATAATTGTTATAAATTTTTTGGATTTTTACTGTTTATTTGATTTCCATTAAAGACTTATTTAAACTATCTAAAACTTCTTTTTATTTATACATTTAAGGATCACATAAATGTGAGTATGCAGAGCGACTATGCCTTGTTTTATGTGTCTGTCAATTTTATCATGTGTAAAATTTGCTGTTGCAGAGTTTAATGTTCATATTTTCTTAATACATTTAAAAAAAGTAAATAAAAATCTAAATACGATTAAGAAATATATTTTGTAAAAAAGAGATGAGTAAAGTGGTTTTGAAAATATGGTCTAAAATAAGTCAGATCTGTTTCGGATTTTCATTTCTATTTACCGAAAGTTTTATATTTGCAATTAGAAAAAAAGCATTTTAGAAATTAAGAGGTCAATATGTTAAATTACTAAAAAAAAACTCAAAATGCTTATATTTATCATAGAAGCCAATTACAGAAATGTCAGTTCCTAACAAAAGTAGGTCATACTTTTTATATTATCTATTTAAAAAAACTAAGGTTTTTAATAAAAAGAAGGATTATCCCCACAAACGAGCTCCAAATTCATGTACATTTATATTAAAATAAATAAATAAAGTCTTCAGTTGCACTACAACGAGCCCTTATCGCAAAAAAAGCTTAAGCGACAAAAACAAAATTTTACAGGAAAAGATTTTGTTTTATCTTATTTCATAAAAATTTTTATGAAGGTTGTCGCTTAAGCTAAAATTGTTTTTGCTATACCATTTTATAGCACGGTACCTATGTGACCATGAAATTTTAGAAGATGGTACAAGTGCTGCCAACAAATTCATTTATTTAAAAAAAAAAATTGAAAATTATGTCGCTTAAGCTATTTTTGAGGGAAAGGCTCGCCACTATGGAATATTTCTTACGAGTTTTATTTTTGTTTATTATTTTTTGGCTCGTACCAGTTATGTTATACGTAGGGAAAATCTCTATTTGTACGAATTTCATTCTTTTTCACTACTGCTTTCCGTATATGTCTTGAAGAAAAATGACAAATAACTTCTGTGAACTTTCATGAATGAAGTTAGAAGTTAAAAAAAATTTATTGAAAGTGAAAATTATTGTTTTGCCACATACGCCACTTATTTAAATATATTTTAACAAAGTAGCTTTTTGTGCTGCATACGTAAAATTACTGCTGTGTATTGAGTTTTTGTAATTTTATTTTTCCTTTGCTTTTTTCTAACGGCAATAAAGCAAAGCAAGACTGTCACTTTGCACAGTGGATAATTTAAGGTGTATGCATCTCGTAATTGATTTTTACAAATGTTTGAAATTAACTATTAAACAAATTCTATCGTAAAGCTAAGATGTCAAGTAATAATTATTTTCAGAAATAACAGTTACTAGATGACCCGTGCGAATATTTCGCACCGTTAGTTGTCATTTTTGTAACATAAAATGAAAATAATTAATAGAAATTTTAGTAGCTTCAATACATTTTATTAAAAGTATAAAAATATTAGAAATCATAATATATATCATACATATATACATACATACATACATATGTTTAAATGCTTTTATAATACTTCTTTGAATACAATGTTAGAGGTAATGACATGATCATCGTTAACTTTTTGCTCGTACGAATCCTTAATATAAACAAAAATATCTTTAAACGTACGCACTCGAGAAAAAGCCCATGTGAAAAGACCGGTTCTGCTAAATACAATCCTACCTTTTGAAGGGTTTGACCTTGTGCTTTGTTTATCGTCATAGCAAAAGCAACTTTCACAGGGAATTGTTTTCGTGTCTTTCGGAAAGGCACAGTTGGATCAGAAGGTGTAAGGTTGATTCGTGGTATGAGTACAGTTTTATCGGTATAAATAATTTTTGCTGATATGATGTGCTCTCCCAAGTTTGTTACGAATAGCCTGGTACCATTTATTAACCCCTGTTTAGCATTAAGATTTCTGATTAACTTTATAATTGCATTTGTCTATAAAATCAGTTTATGAGGTGGTAAACCCGATGGATTTAAAGAGTTTAAAAATTCTGTTGGATACAATTGAGCATTGTCAATTTCATCCTGTTGAACACAATCTGAACTAAAATGATTTTTTTTCCTCTCCAAGTAGCAAATTGGAAACAATGTGTTCATTTATTTTTATACAGTCATCGTTTTTTGGACTTAAAATTGGCGTTGAATAAAATTGGGAAATATTTTGTTCATTGATTTCTTCGACGTTAAAGATTGCGGAAATAAATGTATCATAACTGCTCTATATAAAATACAATTTTTATCAATGAAAATATTAATTTTTCAATTTCTAAATATTTTTCGTCATTAGTGTTAGAAATAAGCTTTAAAATGTGATATCATTCATTAAATTTGATGCGGTGGTATGGGAGATATTTGCAACCGACAAAAAAAAGTGCTTTAGAAATAATATATATGATGATATATATATATATATATATATATATATATATATATATATATATATGATTAAGTCAACAGAAGTATTCAAAAATGGCGACGGAACGACCTACTTTCGGCTTTAAAGATTTGGGGAGGTAAAATTATAACATTTTCAAGGGCTTATTTTTAATATTTTTACAGGCAGGTTCTGTAAATCACAAGATTTCAAATCACTTGTGATTTTGAAATCACAATTGTGATTACTGGATGCTTTGTAAACCACAAAAGTTTTAACTTAGTTAAAAATGGGGGAAACAAATAAGCAAGTAATTTAAAATCGGCGGCCACTTAGCTGACTGGTTTTAAATCACAATTATGAAAAAAAAAATATTTTCTAGAACACATTTTTTGTGATTTCAAATCACTTTCACAAAAAGTGATTTTCAGAACATGCCTGAAAACTATTTTTTTTAGGATTGTAATACCTTGTTGGAAAGGGTATTTTGCTTTGATTATATTTTTGTTATGAGTTTTGTGTATACTGTTACCAGATTTAAAATTTATTTATTTGAAATATATGTATGTTTTTTTGGATTTTAACTGTCGG
Organism: Pollenia angustigena; assembly: GCA_930367215.1. Taxonomy (NCBI): domain Eukaryota; kingdom Metazoa; phylum Arthropoda; class Insecta; order Diptera; family Polleniidae; genus Pollenia; species Pollenia angustigena. Next base: position 252,480,601 of record OV884058.1, read on the forward strand.
CGCCATTTGCCAGCGATCTAGTTTTAACATAGAATTAAATTTTAACTTATTGTCTAAAAGATGTATCAAAAACAACTGCCTTTTCGCGGATATAAACAAATTGCATGCAAAAATTTTGTGCAATTTAATTAGCTTTTTAATATTGGCAGTTTTGCGTTTCTTATTAAACAAGAAAATAATTTACGCGATTTGACAAACAAAAGCTTTTTTTAGGTGGCATGTCATAATGTCCACGGCATAATGTCCATGGACATTATGACGCCCTTCGGTGCGACATAAAGCTCATGGACATTATGTCGTTTTGGAAAACGTCATAATGCCCGCGGACATTAAGTCGTTTTTAATATGAACATTATGTCTTTTAAAAATGGTTTTGCTGCTTTTTCTCTGCGTGTATATATTAAATATATAATGAAAACAGTTTTGGGCGCAAGGATTTTTTCCTCTATGGTATAAAAAAACCCGGCTTCGCTAACTTTTCTTTTCTGCTTTTCTGCATAGTCGGTCCACCAGCTAGCCCCGGTAGGTAGCGAGCTAGTCTATCAGCGCCGAGGTTGAGGGTTCGATTCCCGCCAGAGACTCTGGTTTCTTTCCTGCAGACAAGCATAGAGCTTCGCGGGATTAGCTTAGGAAATTAAAAAAAAAAACAAAAACCGGCTTCGCTAACTAAAGCTTCTCTGCATAGGCGGCCTACGGCCGGGCGCATGGATTTTCTCCTCTATGGTATAACAAAAACCGGCTTCGCAAACTAAATTTCTCTGCATAGGCGGCCTACGGAAACAAGGCAGATTTTAGAAGCTTTACTTACTTACTCATTCATCATCGTACAGCCTAAACGCCTGAAGCTAAAGACTTGAAATTTGGACCGGAGGTGGATCTCTCCCCAAATCAATCCACCAAGACGGGATTTTTAAAAATTCGAATGTTTAGGGGGTAAAAAAGGGTAAATTCGGAAACTTTTTATCTCCAAAACTAAAAGAGATACAAAAAAAACTGTAATACATATCGTTGTTCTTTCTTAAAAAATAAGTGGACAGGTGTGTGGTACTTTTTTGAAATTCGGCTCTTTTAGGGTGAAAAGGGGTGAAACCTGAATTTTGGTACGCTTCTGTCAGCCCATCTCTTTTTTTGATCCAATAACCCTAGAAATAAAGTTTATACCACATTCGAAACTTATCCAAAAAATACGAATAGAAGTTTGGTACTTTTTCGAAATTCAAACGTTTAAGGGGTGAAAATCGTAACTATTTTTGGTACTTTTTTACAAAACCTTTTGCAATTTTTGATACTATAATGGGGGGAAAAAATAGTACCAAAATGGGAAATTCGGGAAATTAAATATGTATCTTTCTTCAGCTTTTTTGTTCTACAACTGGTATTTTTTAATTATCGTTAATATTTGACCACAAAAAAGAAAATTCAACATGCACTGTCCTGAATGAAAGCTTTATATTTCAGAAACCACGAAAAATTTCGGCAAACAGATGTTGGATTCAAAAAGGGGGTATTCAAAACATATATACCCCATACCTAACTAAATTTTTTTAAAAATGGTCGGTAGATCAAACCAATTCTGAGCTGACGAAATGTCAGCTGGTAATACAATTAAAACTAATGACAAAATACATAAAAATGCTTCCTTTACTTGTCTTAACATATAACTTGTATACAAACACTCAAACAAAATCGAATATGTATTATTCGCCGTTCATATCTTTTTTGTTATAATTCCATTTGTATGGTTAAAAAAAAAAACAAATTAAAGCTGATAGTCCCACCTATAAAACAAAAAAAGAATCTTACAAAAATACTCATCCCTTCAAAAGTTACAGATTTTTGATTCGAAAATTACCAAAATTTTCCACTGTGCTTTGTTTTGCTTTGAATTTAACTACTTTTTTCATACGGCAACGAAGCCAAGCAATATTGACATTTTTTAATACGTTTTTGTATGAGGAACAAATAATAAGCTGTCGATATATATTTGGCAATCTTTTTAGATCTGTGAAAAATAGGTATTTTTTTCAGGCTGAGTAGGGACTTTCAAAAAGTCTGTAACATCACTGGTTCCTGGGGAATTTTTATTCATAATTGGGCTGTATATGTTTTATTAATATTAACTTGAAGCCGACCTTAATGGCTATACATGTGCACATTAATAGAATGTATATATATATTACTTTAGCATGTGTAACACTTCATGCTGATATGGGTAGTGCTTGTAAATTAAAACGTACGAGAGTTATAGGGGCCATACACGATAGCAGCAGGCATGAGCAATCAAGTGATTGTGCCAGCCGATTGACCGTGTATGTGTTTGTGGTGTGATTTCACCAGCTGCTGCTACAATATCAAATACAGTTTGAAATTTCTAAGCCCCTACAACTATAGTGGAGAGAAAAAAGACAGAAAAAATTATGTTTCCAATTCAAACAAAACATTTGTAGAATCAAACAATTTTTTGTCTGAAATCGGTCCTATAAACAAATTTGCATACTCAAAAAATTTATTTGCATTTTGTTTATTGAAAAAAAAAACACTAATTTTTTCAAACAAATAATTTAACTGAATCAAACAAAAAGTTTACTGAAATTCATATACTAAATTTTAAAATAAAAAAAAAAAAAGTTTTTGCACAAGCAATGACGCGCACACAAGTAAGCACTGTATGAGAAGATGACGGCAGAGCAGAGCCGCCAGCTGGCTTTGAGACACGAAGTCTTATTTATACACACAACACAATGTTTTTCTTTATCACTCTCTGATGCTGTATCCTTTCCTTTGCTAAAGAAAAAATGTAACCAAAAACGGTAGCAGACCGACACGATATGTTTTTCGTCATCATTATATTTTTGTATTTGATGTATTTAACTAAACAGTTAAACAGTATACAGTTAAAATGAATACGGGATTTTGTTTCTTATAATGTTGTTTCTGCTATTGTTTTTCTTATAGTTGCACTTTTTTTAGGGCGTCCAAAAATAGACTGTGTGTGTTTTTTGTTGTTGTTCTTATATTTCACATTAAGAAGTGTTGCTTACGATCAAATAAAAAAAATGCAAAAAGACGACAACATTAAAGAGCGATAAATATTTCATACAAAATTATGAAAACTTTTCAACAGTAACGCGTTTATTATATTTTTGACGAGTTGTTCACATTTTTGTTGGTTAAATAAAAATCAAACAAAAATATTGATTGAATCAGTAAACAAATTTAAATAAATTAAAAAAATTTTCAGACAAGCGTTTGTTTGAAAAAAGTTCGGCAATAATTTTTTCTGTGTATGCGTTTGTGCGGATGTTTGTAATACCATAAAGTATTGGTCCTACACATGCCTTGAAGTACAGCGAGTGACTTAGAACTACTTTTTGAATCGATCTAACGATGTCCGTCCGCTGGCTGTCCTTGTAAGCCTTGTGAGCAAAGTACAGGTCGCTATTTCGGAGATAATTTTATAAAATTTGATAGTGAAAATGGTTAGAATCGGTCCGTAATTTCACATTGTCCCATTTTCAAGGTACGCGGGCACATTTTTAAATTCTCAATTGGCAGAATGTTTCTTAAAAAAACACAAAAGGCAACCTTTAGTATGTTCAAAATATTTTTACGCAAATATTTATATATGTATAAGAAATTTTTCAAATTTTGTAAACTGACGATTATTCATCCTACCCGTACGTATGAGTGATATTTACGATATTAAATATGGGGCAATTATACGGTTGTATTATAAAAAACAGAACTTTATTAGGAGCTTTATTTTGTGTAGATTGTTGTTACTTAAAAAAAACTTTGGACTCTTATATATTCATAAAAATGTTATGTGTTTGTATTAAATTATATAAAACAGCTGAAACCAATATATTCCCAATTTATCTGACTTTTCTCATTACACAACAAATTTCCAGAAAAATTATCTTAATTTCTTTTTTTCTTTATTCATTTCAATTTCACATTTCACTAATTCTATCATACCAAAAAAATTTTATTTTATTTTGCACATTAAGTTTTTGCAATACTGTAATACTGTTCTGCGCCCGGTGTTCTTTGAACGATTTGAACGTCAGATACCTTGGGGGTTCCTTCATTTCATTTGCACTTTCTTCCTGCTATGGACCCTTTGTTTGTTAACCGCTAAAGCTCTATATTGGCGATTAAGAACTTATATATGCCCCTTCCACCTGTGGAGAAGAGTAAAATAAAATTTTAATTTGTTAATCATTAACTATCAGATATGTCCATCGGAAACATATTGTTAACTGGAAGTTAAAGTAATACTTAATTTTAACTGAACTTGGTGAAATTGGCCGTTAATCTATTTGTAAATAATTGTATAAAATCATAAAACCATATCCTAAATGAGTTGTTCTTCTCACATTTTTTTTTTGCAATGGATAGATTTTAAATAAAAAGGTACTATAAAAAAATGTCTTATTCATGAAAAGAACTTTTAATTATTTAATTAAAGAAATCCGAACTTTACTTATCATTAATTCTAGCTTTACAGCTGTCAAAGTGTTTTTTTTTCTCTGAAAACTAGAGAAAAGTACAAAAGAACAAAAGTGGGTACATATAGACATTTGATCCCAGGTTTCCTGCAGAGCAAATACTCTGGTAATACAGCATGTGAACAAGTAGAGAAATAAATCATTAGCAAGAAAGTATTATTTTATTTAATGACTTTAAAAAAATGATATCTTTAAGAAAAAAATATGGGTATGTATATCAAATATCCACTAGTAACAATCAATCTATTAAGTTAATAGCACTCTCTTTCATCTTTTAAAATAAATAATAAGCAAACATTTTAAGAGAAAAAATTCTCATACCTAAAGAAATTAAGTTGGAAGGAAAAAATGTGACAAGAGCTCCATGAAATTACTACTCTATTGTACACATTTCACATCATTTGTAGATCCCTAAAAGCAATTAAACAAATATCCCACAATTAAAGAAAAGTGGAAACGAACTGAACACAATATGCTTAATGTCCGAGTATCTTGAATGTTAATGTATTCTTTATACGGGGCAGTTGAAATTAAACAAACAAAAGAGAGATAACAACAATAATGATAATAGCAGGTCATCAAAAGATGAGGTTTGCAGTATAGATTCAAGCAATCCATCATTTTCAATCGGTTGGCAGGGGATGTTGGTGGGTAGTTGAATGGATGCTCACTTCTAAAACGTTTTATACAAATGTACGAAATTGGTATGTTTTAACTAAATTTGTGGGTAAAGATGGCGTACAGAAACGTATCGCACATTTTTCTATGCATTAAGTAATTCATGTTTGCAGGAAAAGTTATAGGTTTCTCTTCCTGTCTTCAAAAGCTTTCCAACTACATGTTTTCAAGTTTTTAAATTTCTTTTGCAAGAATAAAAAGAACAATTTTCATATAATTTTGTCTTTATTAGACTTGGAAAACGAATTTTAAACATATATTGATATTAAAATAGAATTGGCAAAATAGGTCATACGAGTGCTATATTCCGCTTTACCGAATCATACGTACATGCCAATAACCACATTCAAATCAAGGCAATTTTTTCAAAAATGGCTATTTTTCACAATATTTCATCTAAATCGGGTCATAAAATGTTAAGCAGTAATTTTTTTGATGTTGTATTTATGTTAAGGTATTTTTTATTATCAAAAATTAATTTCAATTTTGGGGAATACAAAATTTTAATTTCAAAAGATTTTGCTATTCGTGCTATGCGCATTTCACTGGTTGCTTAGGCCAGATCATCAGGAAACTTCATCCATAAAGATTTTAGAAAAACTAAAGATATTAAACCAAATAGCTTATCCCATCAACAATAAATTTCAAGTGTTTTTATCAATAATAAATAATAAACTGGGAATTAAGCACGAATAGCAAAATCTATTAAAAAAAAAAAAGGTATTTTTTATTTTTTAAATTTAACTTTTTGAGTTTTGGGATATTTTTGGTTACTTCGGTATCGGTATTTCAGTTATAACGTTATCGATGTACCGGTACAGAAAATTGTATACCGGTATGTATCGGGTTAACAATTAAACTCACAAACCAAATGACTCAGGTAACTAATTTTTTACATTTTAGCAATTATCAAAGGGATTTTTTTTACATAAATGTTTTAAAAGCTAAAAAATTGTAGTTTGCGGCAGGGCTGTGCAGAGACCTGCGCCGTCAAGTTTTGTCGGCGGCGGCGGCTTGCAAAAATATTGCCGGCGGCGGCTCAAAGCCGGCTTAAGCCGACTTAAACTTAGGTCAATTTAAAAATTATTTTTTTTACCAACTTTCATATTTTAGTTTGAATAATGCTTGTGGACTATTATCTATTCCTAAATGAGATTTTAAATTTTTACCGCAAAACCTTTGAAAATATACAAGGACTTTATCTTACTCATTAACATTTTTATTTATTAAAAAAAAAACAGTTTTTATTTAAAATAAAAAGAATGGAAAAAATTTTTTTCTAGTTTTGGTTATGCATTTCTTGTAGGGAACATTCGATTAAATGACTGTGACCGGCGGTTGATTTTAAGCCGACTTTTGTCTATAAATTTTCGGCGGCGGCGGCTGTTAAAAATAATCGGCGGCGCGGCTCAGCCGGCTTAAGCCGTCAAGGCGCAGGTCTCTGGGGATGTGGAGTTGAGGTTTTTATGCCGGAGTCCAAGTCAAGGTACCCACAAAAACTCGCGACTCCGTCAGAAATAAGGACCAGTCTTCTTAACATATGTAAATAACTAGGGCGGCATGTGTTAGAATTAAAATACGGATTTTAAATTTTTCAAGAGTAATTTTCTTGCTACATTTACCCTTTTAAAAGAAGGTACTGCATTAAAAAAAAGAGTTTAAAGTCAAATAAGGTTCTGTCTCATATATGTACATTAAGCATCGGAGTCTTAGCACAATGTTTGCGGTGTGGTGCGATTTCTCGTTGCGGGAGAGAAAAAATAAACATAATACAACGGAAGACGGCGATGGAAATAGCTGTCATTTTTTGTTTAAATTTGTATTAATTTATTTGTGCACACATTTTTATTATGTTGTTTGTTTTCAATAATGTTGTGAACAGTGATGCCAACTTAGTGCTTTTGGCACTATTTATGGTACTTTTTGATGCCTCAAAACGCCAAAATTTTATTCAGAGTGCCAAACTAAGAAAAAGCACTAAATTGGTGCTTTTTCAATTTTTCGTTGGTGCCTTTAGTGCTTTGTACAATTTTTATTTTTTTTATCATTTTTTAAAACTACGATTATATAGAGGATGATTAAGATGAGCTTGGCTATTTGGGGTACAATTTTAAAAACGCCTGTAAAGATTTTAAGATTTAGAATGATAAAAAAAAAGTGATAAAAGAAAGTTACATTCGTTTAACCAAAACTTTATTTACGAGGTTAGAGCAAGGCTTCCTAGCAATTTTAAAATTTTGCGAAACATTGCTCTTTTTAGCGTTGACAACATATTTAAAAATCGAATTAAAAACGATGTGTTTCATTTTTTTAAAGATGTAGACACTGATTCAAAAGTAGAAAATGGCTTGGAAAATATTAGGAATTTTTAAAAAACATGCATTCGAAAACCGTACAAAAAAACGCAAAGAATTTAAAGCCAAAAAAAAAGACGTATAAGTAAAGTGTGAAATAAATTAAAAACAGCTGAAATAAAATGCTTTTATAATGAGCGTTGTGTAACCTGTCATTTTTCATGCGCTTTAGTTTTCCGCGTGTTGTGCACTTCTACCTATAGTGCTATTGCAAAAATGGTTTGACTAAGTGTCAGAATGCAAACATACATGTTTTTTCTATTTTAAACCGTATGTGTGTTCTTTATTCAGAAGCAGACATAGGTTAAAATAATTGGATAGTACCATACGCCAATTGTTTTATTAAACTTTGCACGATTTTAATTTAGATTTATTCAAACGATAAAAAAATAAGGTTTTTTATTAAAATATAGGCTGTTATTAAGTTTTATAAGCAATGGTCGGTCATTGCAAATTTTCATTATTTGCAACAGGCCAAATTTTTTTGGAGTTACGAAAATCGAGCTCACACTGTATTACTTTAAAACGGCTTTGTGGCCAATTGATGATGATCCAAAGATTTGGATGATATTATTTTTATTGAAGATAATAATAATATGTACATTTAAAAATATTTATATACAAATGTAAATATATTTATTATTTAAATAAATGCCGCCGCCTTTTTTTAAATTTTGGAGGTACATATATAATATTAATTAAATTGAAAAAATGACTTAGTGCTTTTTTAAGATTTTTTTTACTCGAAATAGTGCTTTTTAGTGCTTTTTTAAATTTGAAAGTGCTTTTTGCTTTGGCATCACTGGTTGTGAACATAGCCAATTATTCAAAAACTATGGCAACATCAAAAAGAGAACGAGTATCAAAAACTGAGAGACAAGGCGAACTAAATTTGCTTTGTTGAAAGAAAAAGAAAGTCCGCAATTTTAATTTTATGCCGTTCCGCACTGCGGTTTTTTACTTCACAATCGTATGAAAAACCGCACCGCAATAAATTATCGTTACATTGTGTTCAGACTCTCAAGGTTAGAGGAGGAGTCGGAGTTGGAGTCGGAATCGTACTTAGTCGGAGCTAGGACTATATTTTGACGACTCCACAGTCCTGGTTTGCGGACAAAAGATCGAGTGCTGGTTTCCTCATTAAAATCGCTAAAAACCCAAAACCTGTTCATGAGTACGGACTCGTAAGAGTGCGAAAAAAACTAAAACTTTGGTAATTAACATTTTAAAATTCCCAAACAATACAACAACAATTAAATTTTTATATCAATTCCTAACCGCGAAAATAGCGAAAGCGTCAAACCTCAAATTTTTCAGAGAAAGTTTTTTTATTTTATTGCATATAAATTTTGTATGAATTTTGTCGCTAACGATAAAATTGTTCTTGCTATTAAATTGTTATAGATGATGCCAGTGTTGTAAATTAAGTCATTTATAAAAAAAAAAACGAAAATATAAAATGATGTCGGTTACGTTATTTCAGTGCAGTATTTATTTTTTTATTTATTATATGTTGCAAATACATTTACAAATTTTATTCTAACTAAACTAACCGAGCAACTGTAACGTAAACCCTCAGACCGTCATAGTGAAACAGACCTGAGTCTGGCGGGAATCGAACCCACAACCCCCATACTGATAAGCTAGATCAATTTTACAGTAAGTTTATAGCAAAAAGCTTTCTGAACTTACCTTTCTTTTTCCAACCCCAGTTTTGGGATTTAAGAAAAAATGAGATTAAACCAAAAGGTAACATTTAGTGGATAAAATTCGAAAAAGTCTAGACGTAGCTGCAAAAATTTTTTTTTATTTTATCTTGTTATCATCCTTTTAGAGATTGTTTAAAAAAAGTTAAAGCTTAATACTAGTGTTTTATTGAAAAAACCATAGTTGCATCATTACGTACTACTAGATTTGGAGTAGATTTCGTCGAAATCTAGTCACGAAGTAGATTTTGCTTTGTATGGGAAATCTAGCCAAAAACAACTAGATTTGACTTGAAATCTCATAAGTACTAGATTTTGCGTAGGTGTAAATGTAGTAAAAGACGTTAAAAATATTTCATCAAGTTATCTTTCAAATCGTTTTAAATTCAAAAGTTCATCCTAATCGCACACATTTATTTAGAAAAAATGTATACCCATAATTCTCTCAATTATGGGTATACATATTTTAATTATAAGTATATGTTAGGGTATTAATTTAATCGGGGTTTAGCTTAAATCGGTTAATCGCTCGATTAATTAACCGAGGTTTTTAATATTTTATATTTTATAATAATTCTTGAACTAAAACGAACCTGATAAACTGCCTTTCGTGAACAACCCAATTATGTTTTTATTAAAAAACAAGTAAGAGTGCTATATTCGGCTTTGCCGAATCTTATATACCCTTCATCATTGTGCGAGCAGAATACAGAGCAACTAAATAATTTTTACATATACATACATATTTACAATACTTAAAACTTCATTATAAATGAAATTTAAAAAGCGAAAACTGGTAAATATTTTTTAAAATCGTTTTTAGAACATAAAAATATTAAAATAAATTTCTTTTTAAAAAACTAAGATTCGAACCAGGGAACTCACAGTTTCTAACTTAATACACCCTAGACAACAGAACCATGAACGAACGCTGTTTAAATATCATTAAAATGAAATATGGACCGTTTACTGTTTACGACTCAACACAGTTTTTTGTTTGTTTTCTATTTGTAAAGGCAATGTTGTCATACCGTAGATTTATCTCTTTTGGCGAGTTTTTAAGTAGCAAAAAAACACAAAAATTCCTAGTTTCTATTTGTTAAAATTATTTCGTTAAAAATATGACATAATAAAGAAGGGTGATAACGAAAATCATATTGGGCATTATGCGAGTATATGTAAACAAATGCGATAGTGGGGGGAGGGGGGAAGATGAGACGACAACCGGATTTGAACTTCGGTTTTCATAAGGACCCAGAATATATATACTTTATAGGGTGAATGTTATAAAAAACAAACTTAATTATAAAATGAGTAATTTTTGGGATTTCAGTATTTTGGACATATCTCTGCTATTTCTTAACCGATTTGACAGATTTATATACCGACGTGTTAAAGAAAAAATTTGCCAGTTATTTTAGTTATTAAACTTGGACTCGGGAAGATATATGGTTCCCGAAAATGGGTATTTTTCAATAAAAAATTAATATTTTGGTGATAACTTTTTCGTATCTGAACCGATTTTCCCGAGTTTTTCAGAAAATATTTTCTATTAAATCTTTTGATATATTAGGCGTAACCATAGGTCATATTACAGTCAAAAAATTCAGGTTTTATTCTCCCCAGAGGCCGGATTTAAATCCGATTGAGCATTTGTGGGCTCATATGAAAACAAAATTAAGAGATTACCACATATCCGGAAAATAATCCTAAAAAAACGCTCTCAAAGATATCTCGAGTTCTGTTCCCTAAGAAGTTACAAAAAATCTACTCCATTCTATGCCAAGAAGACTTCTTTCTATTAAAGAAGATAAAGGACACCATACAAAATACTGAAAACCTAAATATTTTAATCTTTTTTAAAGTTACGATAAGTTTTTTGTCCTGTACAACTTTTTTTTTTTTTTTTGTTTATGAGTTTTAGCATATTTATGTTTTTGTTGTTTTTTTTAACGTTAGAATATACAAAATGAAAAAGAAGTTTTATTTAAATTAAAATTTAGATCTTAAAATTTAATAAATGTGAAAGAAAAGTTGTAACATGGTTTTACTTTTTTTTTCCTTTATTTATTCCTCGAGGGAACATAGGGCTTCAACAAGATATTTCCAACTTAATCTATTGTTCGCAATTATTTTTGCCTCTTCCCATGATTTATTGATGTCCGCAAGTTCTCTCCTTACAGACCTACGCCAGGTATTTTTGGGTCGACCTCTTTGTCTGCTTCCATGTGGATTCCATTCAAGTGCCATCCTGGTTACATTATGTACTGGCTTTCTTAAGGTGTGTCCTATCCATTTCCACTTTCTGCGTTTTATCTGTATGTGTATAGGCTCTTCTTTGGCTAAGCTCCAGAGGTTTTCGTTTGTTATTGTGTTTGGCCAGTATATGCCACATATAATCCGAAGGTTTTTATTTATAAAAACTTGTAACCGCTGCCTGATCGATTCACTGGCAAGCCTTGTTTCACTCCCGTATAAAAGGGTCGACTTGACACAAGCGTTGAAAAGGCGGATCTTTGTTGTTCTCGTGATTTGTGGTGCTCGCCATATATTTATTAGTCTTCCAAATGCACTCCTTGCTTTATTGAGCCTATTCGAAATGTGCTCATTAATGCCACCGCTTGTAGACATTCTGCTCCCTAAGTAGCAGTAGCAGTCAACGTATTCTATTCGGTGGTTGTTGATGGTGATATGACCGTTGCTTCTTTTATGTAGCCGCATGGCGTACGTCTTTTTTATATGTATTTCCAAGCCAACTTTTCTGGCTATCTTCACAAGATCGTTTGTTTTATCTTGCATGTCCGAAAGTTTGTGTGAAAGAAGGCAAATATAATCTGCATATTCTAAATCCTCCAGATGTCTTTGAAAACTCCACACAATACCTCTTTTCTTCTTGCACAGTTCCTCCATAAAACAGTCTATTACCACTGCAAAGAGTAGTGGCGATAGAGGGCAGCCCTGTCGTACTCCCATGTTGGTAGTGAACGGATCGCTTACTGTCCCGTTGTGTAGAACCTGCAGTTCCGCGTTGGTGTACATAGCTTTGATGACTTGTATTATTTTGTTTGGCACTGCTTTCTTTTTTAGAGCTAGCCATATAGCGTTTCTATTGACTGCATCGAACGCTTTTTTAAAGTCAACGAATAGCAGATACAGAGGCGACTTACATTCGATCGACTGTTCAATAATTATTCGAAGTGTATTTACCTGATCGATGCAGCTACGATGTGGACGAAGCCCAGCCTGTTCGTCTCTAAGTCCAGCCTCTACAGTTTCCAACCTTTTAAGTATTATTGTGGCTAGTACCTTGTATATTGTATTGAGCAACGTGATACCCCTCCAGTTGTCACAATCTCTGAGGTCATCTTTTTTGGGTAATTTTACTTCATAACCTCTAGTCCACGAACAATTTATGATTTCTGTTCTCCAAGCTTGTGCAATATGCGGTTGTATGATGTTAGCTGCAATTTCAGTGTCTATTAAGAAGAGTTCTGGTGGAATTCCATCTGCACCGCAAGCTTTGTTGCGTTTAAGTTTGCTTATTGCAGTTGCTGTCTCTGTGATAGTAAGCGGGTCACATGCGATTGTTCTGTTTTGTTCTTGTGCGGTACCGGGTAGACCGAGTTCAGTTCCACTGCTGTTACTTAAATCTCTGAAATGTTCCATCCACCTTTTGGTTTGTTCCTCAGTGGTTGAAAGTAGAATTCCGTTGCGATCACGTACTGGTTGGTTTAATTTTGGTTTTTTGTTTGTGAGCCGGTTGATTACCTGATGTAGCTCTCTGATGTTGTTAGAGCCTACTGCTTTTTCGGCTTCATCTGCCAAGGATTCTTTATACGAGCGTTTGTCGCTTCTAGCCGCTCTCTTAACCCTTTTTACCACAACGGCGTATTGTTGCTTGATTTGTGGGTTGTTGGCCAATAATATTTTTAAATTGTTTCGCTGTTCGATTAGTTGTCACGTTCTGGCTGTAAGCCACGGTTTTCTATTTGCCCTCTGGTTCGGACCTAATTGCTCTTCAGCTATTTGATTCATGATCTTGCACGTATTTTCCCACGATTTCTCTTCGTTATTGATTAATCTTTCCGTGAACAATAATTTCATTTGTTCACTAACTTCTTGGTCTTTAAGCTTGGCAAGGTTAAAGTTTTTACTACGGCCTTTGTTGTTTGCCTTGTGGGACCTGAGTTTTAGCTTCACATATGCGACCAAGAGTTCGTGGTCCGAATCAATATCAGCTCCCCTTTTCGTACGTACGTCGCACAGGGATGAACGCCACCTTCTACTCAAACAAATGTGGTCCCAGTGGTAACGCGCGAAACCAAATTCCTGTGATCGTTTGCCCGCACCCATCCCACCTCATTTCACTAATGCCTAGTATGTCCACTTTTATTCTCGACAGTTGTTTTTCATGTTGGGCAGTTCTCGCGGTTCCATTTAACGTTCTAACATTCCATTGTCCAATGCATATCCTGTTTCGTGTGCCAAAGTTCGTTATCCGTGTTGGTTCATTATTTTGATTTTCTCTTGTTGTAGATTCGTTAATCAGTATAATATTCAGATGACAGATTGTCTGTCGCATCCTATTCTGGTGCTGGGGCTGCAGGCTTTCTGCAACCAGACTAACATGTATGTTATCAGGCCGCCTCTAACATGAGGAACAGACGCCTACCAGTGGTCGAGTCAGTCACCACATGGATTTTCAGTACGGTTGTCTGTTTTGGTCTGCGGGTGATATTTGATTTCTCACCTACCTTGCATATCTGCAGGGCCTCCCCCTATCCGCCACCTGGGGACGCGTCCGATGGGAGACAGACAACTCCACACTTTAATCTCTGTGTTTTTTTTATTTTAATTTAACAAGTATCCAAGTCTTTTTTTTTTTGGCTCACTGTATATAACGAAATTACATATTTCTTAATTGAACTGGCAACCCTAATTCGAAGGAACCAAACATGACTGGCGAAGCATAGTTTGTTCGGCGTTTTGTCCTTGAATTTCATTAAAAATATGAATATGTTGTACGTTTTGGCCAAAATAAAAAGATAAATCATTAGAGACACAATTCACTCGTCTTGTTAAATTCGAATTTCATGTCAAGTTCATTTCACATGTACGCTTTGGTCGAAAAAAAGAATAATTCCGCTCAACTTTATATTGGCACCTTAAACGCAAATGGACGTAACTACACTTTTTTGTTGCATTTAAGGTGACGATATATTAATTTAAATACTTTTGTTTATTGGGTACCTGAAAAAATTACAAATGGATAATATTTTTGTTTTATTACATGATGAACATTAAAAGTTATTTAGGTATTATGTATTAAGAAATTGTTTTTGTTTTTTGTCATGAGGCAACAAACTTTTCATGAGTAGTGTAACGAAGGGGCAATTACAATTGCCTGTCCACAAACACTTTCCAATTAGAAACATTTGTTTGATCTTCTTAATTTTTACTAATAAAGTGCTCGTCTTCAACTGCCTAAATGTTAGCAATTTGTTTTAATTTAAAGCAATTTCCCGTTATTAACCATTATTGCCATTTGCTGCTGTTTTTCTTAAGTTATAAACAACGGTTGGAATTTTATAACCGAAATTCGTTTTCATTGCTTGGCAATTATTTCAAAAAAATACAAAAAACCCGATTTATTTTTGTTGAGATATTTCTTAATTTGTTGGGCAAATGGTAAAAATACCCAGTGAACATTTTTCCATCATAAGTCACATGCGGTTCTTTGTGTACAGAAGGTTAAATTAAGTTGCCATGTATTTGAAATAGTTTTATTAAACTTTTTCTTTTTCTTATTAATGCCTGAAGAAATGTGTACCACTTGATGGTAGGCTTATGTGTGCATGGAAGATAATTGATTGGTCAATTATAGATTTGTCTGGTTTCGCTGCTGGAAATTCAACTTCAATTGTGTTGCAAGTAGCGAAATCAGAAATTACCGATCATGTTAAAATATAAAAAAAAAAAAATTTGTATGTTTTAACATGTGCGGCGTTTTCTGATTTCGCTGCTGTCAACTCAATTTCAGTTCAGTTGCCATCCGAAATCCACCCATTAATTATTAAGCTGTTACAACAACAACTAAATACATACAAACTCTTATGTAAATGGTGGCGCCTACTTAAGTAACGCTATAATTTAATTTGTTAATAAAGTTTGCTTCTTTGGTATACATATTTTATTTTGGCAAGAAGATCAAAATTCTGCGCAGTGATATTGAGAAAAATCCCAAAATGTTCACCCAGCGGTGTTCACTGGTGAGGTCTAGGCGGTCTTTGCAGAGAATTTCACATAACTAACGCTTAATTCAATATAAGAAGATTTAATTGATTTGCAATTTTTAACTAAATGATGCACAAATACGCATGGAATTTACTTAGTTTTCAGAATTGTGGCTTAAAATCAACGAATTTATTCACAAACTCATAATGAGTGCCGAGGTCTATTTTTTTGTCAATGATTAAGGATAATAAACAAAATTGTAAAATATGGGACATACAAAATCCAAGAATAATTGCTGAATATTAAATGGCTCACTTAGACACACATTATGGTATGGAATAACTTCAGAAAGGATCATTGCACAATATACATATATCGGGTTTTACAACAAGAACTAAAACAAAATAAAACAACAAATTAAGATAAAGATGATTCAAATTTTTATTGCATTACGAGGAGAAAATTCGGCAATTATGAATGAAAAATTATATCTGTCAAATGTCCACTACGAGCACGCTGACAGATGTTTCGTCTGAAAAAATTATTTTTTTCAGAAAAACCAGCGGGTTGTTCCAAAATGAATTGAGCGAATCTACGGCGATGTGAATGGTCGGTCGGCTTCAATACCTGCACCAGTTGAACCTTGTAAGGCTTCAAAGCCAAGTCCTTACACAAGATTCGCCTTGTGGTGGTTTTGGATAACCCCAATTGTTGAGAACGTCGAGCAATTGACAATATCAGGTATTTTACGAAATGTAACTTTAACAGAACCACCATTTTCCTAGTGGATTTTAATTATGTTAATGCGTTTTCGAGCGAAATTGAATTCATTGCAACAATTGACAATGCATATACTACGAATATCTAGAATTCAATCAAAACTATCATGTTTTTGGTATTGCCACTCTTTAAAAACAAAGTTCTTGTTGAAATTTTTATACAAAAGCTGATAATCAATGATTTCAGGACCATGTGTACAAGATAACTGCAATGTGGGTGGCATGTTGTACTATGGATATGTCTCAACAAAATACTTAGCGGTGTTTTGGGTAAAGATTCTAAAACGTTCAGTGTGAATTTTATAATTGAAAGAAACCATGTGACGAAAACTGTTTATTTTTGGTGGTAATCAATGGTTGTATTTACCAGGATTCGAAACACTTCCTAAAAGTATTTGCAAATGAAAATATCCCTGGATAAAAAAGCGCGTTGGCTGAATATGGGTGATTTTTTAAAATGCATGAAATCTTTATTTGAATTGATAGTACGTTCCATATAATTTAATGTTTGAAGATTATTTCATGCAAATGTTGACCGTGACTGCGCCTCAAATGGTCCATCCGCTTAGTCCAATTTTGGCATACTCTTTCAAACATTTCGGCTGGTATCTCATGAATAAATGCTTCAATGTTGTCTTCCAATGCGTCAATTGAAGCGAGCATGTGTGTATAGACATGAGCTTTAACATAGCCCCACAAAAAATAGTCTAAAGGCGTTAAATCGCACGATCTAAGCGGCCAATTGACCCGTCTCGAACGTGAAATAAAATGTTCACCGAACTCGCCTCTTAATAACTCCATTGTTAAGCGTGCTGTCGTGCATGTGCAGTGATGCCAGGAAAAATTTCAAAAAATCCCTACGTGTGTCCAAAAAAAATCCCTTTTTTCCCTACAACCAAAAAAAATGTCCCTACGCTTTTCCCTACGTTAAAAATTTATTGTTTTTAGCGACAAGCAAACAAATACATATTTATTTTGTTAACATTTTGTACATATTTATTATAATAAAGTTTATTTATAAAAAAAAAAAAAATTAATTTCAAAAATTACACTGTGCACACTGGGAAATTCCGGCCAAAAATGATTTTTTTTTTTTAATTTTAATAAAATTTTGATGACAGATTATAGCGAACACTTCAAAACATACAACTCATTTCTTATTTTGGCTCTTGATAGCTATTTTAAGGTTAAATTTAAGGTTTTTAAAGTTGATTTTTGTGCTTTGAAATAAAAGTAAGCTATGATTTTTTCTTTTACATATTTTTTTAAAATAAGCACGTTAAACAGTATTAGTAACTAATCATTCCATGTGATAATTGTGATCTTGTGCGCGTTATTTTTTTTGGATGAGTGAAGTGATTGTGAGTTACTTTAAAAATAAATAAAACCTAAAGTAAGCCAAATTTAAAGAGACCATAACAAAAAAGATGGGGCTAGGGGAGGTTAAGTGATAATTAGATATACTTAGTACTGTTAAGTATCAAAAGTAAGTACTATACATTTCAGGTGCCACCCTAGTAGCCAGATCATTTTTAGTAATTTCCTATATTTGTATAAGATTAGCGTGACTGACTGGGTGATCATCGCCTAGCCAAAACAGCTTAAGCCAGACACTTGAAATTTTGTATGTAAACTCCCCTCTCAATGTGTCAATAAAAAAAGTAGAGACTTTTGGAAATTAAATTCATAAGGGGTTAGAAATGGGTAAAAACGGGTAAAATCTCGTGATCTAACAGAGGTAGACGTAAAATTCGAAAAATACCATTATTGAATCGAAAATTTAATTATCATGTGTTGGGTACTTTTTTGAAATTTGCACATTTTGGGTATAAAAAAGGGCAACAATAAAATTTTGGTACTTTTTTGGTAAACAATTTATCTTCTTAAAGTAATAAAGATAAAAATAAAGTAAAATTGTGTTCTCTTCTCTTAAAAAGCTCTTATAGAAATGTTGGTACCTTTTGGAAATTCGAATATATAAATACCGTTGGTACTTTTTTCTGTTAAGCTATTTTTATTTTTATACTGAATATATGCCCAATATGTGAATGCAAAATTTCAGCTATTTACTGAAAGAACAGATATTTGTTATAAAAAGAATTGGTACACATCCTTACCCATCTCAACCCCCACCCACCTTAAACGGAAAAATATATACCATTTCTATGATCTTTGCAAATGAAATTTTGCAAAATGGTATATTTCAGTTAAAGGTTCCTAAACAATCCCCCCGTCACCCATCCCACAGGAGCTTAAGTCGGATCCACGTCTGAGTTATGTTGAGATATATATACATATGTTTATGTATTTATATAATCACATAAGTTCACATATTATATTATAACCATATATGATCATATCTAATTTTTTTTGCTCAGGTAGGCAAAAAGATGGGGACAGGAGATGAGCATATATAGATATTCCACAAACTATTAATATAATCGCTACAAATGATCATATTTTCTTACACCTCCAAAACTTTTTAAATTTTATTTGTTAATTTTTGGTCGTCAATGATTACCTAGCCAACCCCTGTTTGTACGTGTCCAGTTTTGCTTAGGGATCAAACATGCTATTCTTAAGTTGGATACCAAATTTCAGCCATTTACGTAAAGAAACAAAAAAGTTACGGATTTTTGGCCGTGCTGTGTCACAAATTTAATGTTTTTCTTTTTGACAGAAACGCCTCTATAAATCCTTTAATCTAGAACAAAACAGAGTCAAACTTCGTATTTGATTTATCATTTCCTCATCTTTTGTTCATTTTTAAGAGCTTAATAGTTTTCAAGAATACATATTTTTAATAATTTTTTTAACATAAGAATCTAATCATTTTCCAAATAAAAGGGAGCTCTGTAATATTTAAACAAAATGTTTTCTTCAGTTCCCCTGTACTTAAATATAAAACAAATTTCTTCTAAAAGTTAATCATTTCATATTCTTAAAAGTTTTCATTTAAAATTTTTTAAAAATTTGAAATTGTATATTTTTATTTCTCTTAGCTTAGAAAGTGTGAGAGATTGTTTTTTTACAAATAAATTTCTATGCAGAAATTTCATTTATTAGATATTAGCTTTTAATATTCGCATACATTTTCGAGAATGTGAGTGCGAATGCAAATAGCAACAATAAGAGAATAGTTCGAAATGCGATCGCAAATATGCGTTGCCACTAAACTATATATTAGGGGGTTCGAAGAATATTCGGGTACATGGTTTTATGATATGATTTCTTTTAAAAAATATTACATTTGTACCTAAATGCTATTGTATATGAAAAATTTTCATTTTTAAATGAAAATTAGATGAATATTTACGTATTTTTAGATAATATATTAAAAATGAGATATAATTTTGAAAATTCCCTACATTTGCCTTAAAATAAAAAATCTGTCTTTTTCCCCTACGCTTGAAATTTTTCGAAAAAATCCCTACAAAAAGGGAAAATTCCCTACATTTGTCATCACAGGGCATGTTGCACCGTCTTGATGAAACCACATGTCATGCAAGTCAAGCTCTTGCATTTTGGGCAAAAATAAGTTGGATATCATCTCACGGTAGCGCTCACCATTCACAGTTACGTTACGATTCGCATCATCTTTGAAGAAATACGGTCCAATGATGCCACCAGCCCATATACCGCACCAAACTGCGACTTTTTCTGGATGCATTGGTAGCTCTTGCAATGCTTCTGGCTGATCTTCACTCCAAAATCGACAATTCTGCTTATTAACGTACCCATTGAGCCAAAAATGAGCTTCGTCGCTGAACTTAAGAAGGGCGCGATGAACTTTCTTTACAGAGCACACATTTTGATAATAAAATTCAATAACTTGCAAGCGTTGTTCGTTTGTAAGACGATTCATGGTTAAATTATAGACCAAACTGAAGATGTTTGCAAGTGAAACAAAACACGAAACGTGCGTCAGCTGTTTAAACCAGTGTTGCCAAAAAGATAATAGCTAAAAAATCACCCGATTTTCAGGAGGGCAATTTATATTGGAGCCATGGTAAGCTATGAACCAATCATCCCAAAATTCTGCAGAGTGATTTCTGGTATTAAAAACCATAAATTTCAATGCAGCGGTGCAATAAGTTTAAGCGTTTGCAGTGAATTTCAGAAGGCTGCTAAAATGGGATCCAAGGTAAATTATGGATCGTTTATCACAAAATTGCACAACTAGTCCTATAAAACTGTGACGTTCAAATTTCTATTATGATAGCATTGTTAATTACGGTTTTAGGCGTACTAAACTGTTTTCCGAGAGTAGGGTTTATATGGGGCCTAGGGTAAATTATGGACCGATCTTCACGAAATTTCAAAGTGTCATTTCTAGTCCTATAAAACTGTGACGTACCAATTTCTTTTATGATAGCACTAGATGACCCGTGCGAATATTTCGCACCGTTAGTTGTCATTTTTGTAACATAAAATGAAAATAATTAATAGAAATTTTAGTAACTTCAATACATTTTGAAATATAATTTTTTCTAATTATTATGCGGTGGTATGGGAGATATTTGCAACTGACAAAAAAAAGTGATTTAGAAATAATATATATGATGATTGTTTTAGGCGTACTTAACTGTTTACCGGTGGTAAAGTTTATATGGAGCCTATGGTAAATTATAGACCGATCGTCACGAAATTTTAAAGTCTTATTTCTAGTCTTATAAAACCTTGATGTGTTAAATTTTGTTATGATTATTTTTTACGGGTTTAGGCGTACTAAAATGTTTTCCGGAAGTAGGGTTTATATGGGCCAAGGGTAAGTTATAGACCGATCTTCACGAAATTTCACAGTGTTATTTCTAGTTCTCTAAAACTGTGATGTAACAAATTTTGTTATGATAGCGTTATTTTAACGGTTTTAGGCGTACTTTACTCTTTTCCGAGAGTAGGACTTATATGGGGCGTAGGGTAAATTATGGACGGATCTTCACGAAATCTTACAGCGTGATTTACAGTCGAATATAACGAATTTTTGCAAAATCTTATATCACAAAAACACCAAATACTTGTCATGCCAAAAGACATAGATAGAAAGACATCGAGTCAATAACCCCGGCAACTGTAAATTACATCTGCAGATCACAGGTAAAACCTTTTTTATTCGGATCAAATTCATTTTTGATCAAAATATGATTTTAAGATTTTTTTCTCAAATGAAGATTTTTTCTTTTTAGATACATATAAAGATTTTTAACTTTAAGTTTGTACAACATACATATTTTTTTTACAGTTTTTTAAACAGAAAATTTTTAAAACAATGAGGTTTTAGTTTGAAAAAACCACATTCCATGTTTATGCACAGTAAAAATTAAAAATTGTCTCTAATTACCAATTTTATACCAAATTCACAAAATCAAGCAACCCATTTGTTGATTGTGCACCTATTTTTATATTTTATTATTATTAAAAAAAAATTTTATATATTGAATATTTTTTTTTCAATAACTGATATTTTTAATTTTAATTAAAAAAATGATCAAAAAACTTTGCCGTTTCAAACAATGTGTTGATTGATTTTGACAATTTCCAACAACAATTACACAAGTTCAAATTATTTTATTTTAAACAAAAAAATCAACACTAAACTTCAGTCTGTCAATAGTATGAAATGGGAATTTAGCACATTATAACGAAACCTTCATAATTAATTTTTGAATCCCAAGAAAAACTTCGATAATTTATATGCATGTTGCAGTGTAAATAAAACTGAACTGGCAAAATAAAACAAAGAAATTTGTTTTATTTTTGTTTTTTCTTTACCCACTTACAACTACATTTACAGTTGACAAAAAATCAACCAATTGTGGTCGGGATTGTAAGAAAAGATAAACTCACTGTTTATTGTTGTTGTTTTTGTCTAAGCTTTGATATTGCTACAAGTAAACTGGGGCTTATAATTCTTATTCGCTTAACAGTTTTATTTGTATAATATCTTTAGTTTTTGTTAAATCTTTGGATGAAGTTTCCTGATGATCTGGCCTAAGCAACCAGTGAAATTCGCATAGGAATAGCTTATCCCATCAACAATAAACTTCAGTTTGTCAATAGTATGAAATGGGAATTTAGGACATTATAACGAAACCTTGATATTTAATTTTTGAATCCCAAGAACAGCTTTATTATTTATTTAATTATTATTTTAATTCAAAATTTATTTCAAAACAACTAAAAAAATGTTAATTAAATCCAAATTATATTTTTAATATTCTTTCAACAACAAAAAAATTTGATTCAATTATCACTTTAATTAAATTAAAATACTTTTTTAAATAATTTTTTTAATTGATAAAAAACTACTAATAATTTTTTCTATGTGATATTTTTTAAACTAAGTTTATATTACGTACTTCTCCACTTCCTCTCCTTTTCCTGTTCTCTAATTATACATCACACAAAAATAAAATAAAACAACTTGGGATTTATGGGTAAAATTATAGGCAGTCGTGGTTTTTTGCTCGAATCTCAGTTACTGGTGGTGGGCATATGAACGATGTTATATTTCTTACATAATGACGTTAAACTGATTACTGCCCTGCGGGAAATTTGTGTCAATTGGTCCCACAGACTGGTCCTGGGAGTTGTGAAAATAGAACAGGTACAAAAAGAAAGACCTCATGACCAGTGAAAGGAGAACCAATCACGTAACTGGTTTATGGCGAACAAAAAGGTAGAAAAAGTAATGAATTACAGTACAGTCTTCACCGGTTGTGGGACACATTTTTTGGGACTTTCTAATATTTGGTTCTTGAATTTAATTCTAGAACTTGTTTTTTTGAAATCGTTCCACTTTGTATTAGAATAATACTACATTGTAGTAACTGTCACTTAACACGTCCATTGAGAATAGATTTGTGATTGGTCAAATGGTGTCAATTGACCCCCTCCAATGACAACCCAATGTAAAAGTGATAGGTCTTATTCATAGAAAGTGTTAAAACTAGAACCGGTCTCTTCCACCAAAGACCTGTCACGGGACTACTTTGGTGTCAGTTCGCTTCCCTCTAGGGTGATTCTGCATTTTATGTTTAAAAAAAGGCAAAGTTCTCCTAAATAATGGTAAGTAAATATTATCGTATTTGCGGGCCTTTTTTCCTTATAGGAATTGAGGAAATTATGAATTATCGATATATAAAGAGTGTTAATCTGCATTACCAGGTATACAAATTTTGCAGTAGGAGTAGCCACCTGTGGCGAAGTGCATTTTTAAGCACTTCAAAAATATTATCATGTAAATAAAAATAAGTAAAAAATTTTCTCTTTTGACTCCCTCGTTCATGTAATAGTTTTGAGTATTTGAACATTTATTTGTAAATTTTTTTTTACTTATTAAAAATTTTGGTTAACGCAAATATTTTTTCTTTTTTTTTAATTTTCATTGACCAGTTGTTTCCTGTAATAATCATTGGACCACATACAATTATTCACTCTAAGCGAAACATGCACATGAATGATTTTCGAAATAAGTCACGAATCATGCTCGTACTATGAACGAGAAATCCTATGAAAATAACAAAGGATGTAGTAAATACATTCATAATGCTTATACAACTGGGATGATAAAGTTAGTACAATTCTTAGTACAATTCTTAACTTAAAAGTACGGTCGTTCGATGTTCCGTAAAAAGTTTAATTAGAACATAATTTTTTTACAAAAAGCTGTTGTAGAGTTGGCAAATAAATTTGAAAAACTTAATTTTCACGAAACTCCATATACTTGAGCGAGCTGGTTGAATGGGACTCACCAAGTTAAAAGAAACAAGTTGTTAATTAACCACATCGACGACAGCAGGCTGCAGTTGTAGTCGTCAACCTCTTAATTATTTTGAAAACGACAGCAACAATTAAAAAATATTGAAAATATACAAATCTAAAGTGGACACTAACATTGTAAGACTGAAATTTTATTTTTTTATACACAAGAATTCTAATTTTATACTTATTATTATAAACACCAGTTATGGTATTGACTGTATATCTTTACACTTGGGAAATTCACAGTATTTAAGACCGCGCATAATATTACCAACCTAGGCAGCACTAATTTTAGTATTCGCTAGGGAGAATCGAGTAAGTTTGCAATCGGTTATAACTTTACTTCATTTATTTTTTTACGGATATCGCTATACTGAACTAGACCGTCACTAGCATTTTAATAGTTGCACATTGGATTTTAAGCCTTTTTTCGCGGATTAATTCATATCTCCTCAGTAACAATCAGTGTTCGAAAATATATATTAAATATCACTCCTAATTGTTCGGTTTGTGGAGATTTGTGGAAAACACAAACGCTCATAGTGTTTGAGTAGTAAATAGGGAGATCGATTATTCGACTTTTTTCAAAAACCGGTTTTCGAATATTTTAAAAAACCCGGTTTTCGGCTAAGCATTTTTAAAATAACCGGTTAACCGGTTTTAATTCGATTACATAAAAATAAAAAAATCAATTTAGTTTTTGCAATAAAAAGTTAATTTTAATAAAAACAAAACAATTCATGATGGTAAAGAACCAACAAAATGCATAGATATGACTTAGGTATGTTCAGACCAGAGAATTGCAAAATCACTATTTTTCTTGATTTATTCATACGCTTAAGTTTACATTTACTCTTTGCTTGCAAAACAAAGTTTTAACGTTGGTAATTTTTACATCGTTTCGTACACATTTGATTTTTGCATTTATTCGTTTTTTATTGAAAGTACTTTTTTTGCATTTTTGTTGCGCACGCAATATAACACAACTGTGTAAATTCAAAAGGAACAAATTCTAATACTTTTGATGAGACGCTTTGTTAAAATTAACAACAATAAAAACAACAATAACAAGAATATATTGTACCTACCAGAGAATGGCTTTGTACATTTGAAAAAAAATCGCATTTAATACATGACAACAAATACACTCGTTTACGGGTCATACAGTCAAACTAGCGCAACCGCAAATATTCGCTGCTGGTTTGCAGTCATTCAAATAACGCACATCGTGCTTTGTTATTTATACAATCGTTGCCTTCGTTTTTTTTATAAAGATTCTAAGTGTTCTGAGCGCAAATGATTGTTTGGTAAAGAAACAAAAAATACAAACGAAAGAGCCAGAAATGAAACAATATGTGCGTTCGTTTACTTTTCCAGTAAAATTCCAGTAAAATCCAGTAGGTGAGTAATATGAAAATTTGTGTACGCGAACGCATTTCAGTAAAATCCAGTACAAATTTGCACAAATTTGTACAAATTTTGGGGTAAACGAACGCAGCTAATCATTACTCATGTATTTATGCAGCATTAACTATGTAGTACAAGAAAAAAAAAATTTAAATGAAACTAAACACACATACTTATGTAGGTACACACAATTTCCATAGAAACAAAAAGTACAGTAGTAGTAGTAGTAGGTACAATGTATTTTTGTTATTGTTGTTTTTATTGTTGTTAATTTTGAAAAAGCGTCTCATCGTTGTTTATTGTTGTTGTTGTTAATGTAAACAAAAGTATAGAGAATGTGCTATTTTGAATTTACTCAGTTGTGTTATATTGCGTGAGCAACAAAAATGCAAATAAAGCACTTTCAATAAAAAACGAATAAATGAAAATATCAAATGTGTACGAAAGGAAAAAAAAATTACCAACGTTGAACTTTGTTTTGCATGTATAGAGTTATTGTAAATTTTAGCGTATGAATAAATGCACAAAAATAGTGCGTTTTGAGGTTCTCTGGTACCTACTACATACAGAACTACTGTACTTTTTAAGATGAAAAAAAAGTATGTTTCTACGGAAATTGTTTGTATGTATGTTTAGTTTCATTTAATTTTTTTTTTCTTGTACTACATAGTTAATGCTGAATGAATACATGAGTAATAATTGCTTCATTTCTGGCTTTTTTTGTATTTTTCTTTTTTTTTTTCTTTACCAAAACAATCATTGTCGCACCGAACACACAAACATCTTTATTAAAAAACGAAGCTTACGATTGTATAAATAACAAAGCACGATGTGCATTATTTGAATGACTGCAAACCAGCAGTGAATATTTGCGGTTGCGCAAGTTTGATTGTATGACCGCAAGTGAGTGTATTTGTTGCTGTTCATTTAATGCGATTTTTTACAATTGCACAAAGCCGTTCTATGTTTCAGACCTAACAAATATTTGACGATAGAATCCAAAAAAAGCGTGACCAGTTAATTGAGAAAACTAAGGCTTTATTTTTATAATTTCTATTTATTTACTAAACTTTATTCCCAAGATCATAATTGTATGAATAACGTAATTTAGAACTGTTAAATAATGTTTGCTCTACCCAAACGTTTTGCAAAAGCAAACAATTCTTTAAGAAAGCTAGTGGCTTAGTAGGACGTCAAATATTTAATAGGTGTGGAACATAGCTTTAGAATTTTTGAAAAACTTTGTTTATTATAGGAAGTTTATAAATTTACTAATATAATACAATAATTTACAAAAATGTATTACAAATTAGTTTTAATTTGTTTGTGGCTGAGCATTAGAGCTTCTACGCGGGTAAGAATTCCCGGGAATCGCGAGACATTTTTTTTAATTAATCCCGGGAATTTCAAATTAAATTTTTTGAAAAACAAGCAATAAAAATATATTCTTTACTAAAAACTACCTACAAATCGAACTATTTTTCCTACGCCAATAAATCAACGGTCTCTTTAATTGCTGATCAAATGTCGAAGAAGCTTTTTGAAGTAGAAAATAAAAATGTACATGATACAGCATCACCAACACCAGATGATGAAGCATCTACAAATGCTAAAGAAATAAATATAAAGAAAATACAAAAGCCTGAAAATATCTTCAAAAAAAAAAATTTGGCGTCTATGAAGTCACGGGTAACAGGCCAACAAATTTATAATCTTTGTATAATGCGCTTCTTACTATGAAACCAACGTCTGTAGAAGCGAGAGCATATTTTCGGTAGCAGGCAATATACATTTGAATAAGGATTAGAAATAGAATCTCTGATGAGCTTTTAAATGCTTTAATAATATTAAAAAAAATTTTCTAAAAAGAAAATTAATTTTGCCAAGTTGCTATAAATAATAACTACTTAATATTAACAAGTTTTAATAATTCGTGATCTCAAGCCCCATTCCATTGAGATATAAGGGCATATGCCATTAAGTCTCAATATAATGGGACTTAACGCCACAAATTTTTTCCGAAAAATTAGACATAAAGCCATATTTTTGATAATGATTGTATTTCACTCTTTTTCATGTAAAAAACGCATTTTTGTTTCATGTCGCCCTGTTTTATGTCAAAAAAGGCGGTATGAACTAAGTCCTTAATGAACTAACTCCCCAAACTCAAAATGAACTAAGCCCCTAAATTTTGGAACGTCGTTCATTTATGGAAAAAACCCGAAAAAGCATCGCTAACTAAAGCTTATCTGAATAGCCGGACGCAAGGATTTTCTCCACTATGGTATAACAAACACCGGCTTCGCTAACTTAAGCTTCTCTATGTAAACGGCCTTCGTTCGGAAACAAGACAGATTTTAGAAGCTTTACTTAGCGAAATCGGTACTTGTTATACCATAAAGGAGACAGTTCTTGCGCCCGCCCAAAGGCCGGCTATACACAGAAGCTTTAGTAAGCGAAGCCGGTATTTGTTATACCATGGAGGAGAAAATCCTTGCCCCGGCCCAAGGCCGGCTATACAGAGAAGATTTAGTTAGCGATGCCGGTCTTTGTTATACCATATAAGCATTTGTAACGCAAAACATCAAATGGGACATAAAACTTAAGAGACTTAAGCCCATACCAAAATTATGGCTTTATGTCCGTTTAAATTGAGACATAAAGCCATTATGGTTATGTCCTATGGCTTTGTGACACCTCACCATATACATACATTTATATGTACATATGAATGTACATATGAATGTAACAATTAATTTGTTTTTTTTTTTTGTTTTCTGTGGAATTAAAGCATTTTTTTAGAGTGTTGTATATATATGTGTATATTTTCTTTTAAAAAGAGTAAAAACTTTTGTCTTAAACTCATTAAGTGAATCATTGGAAAACCACACTTGGGCCAAAAACACATTAAACGCCTTCGCGGGCCACCTTGAGAAAGTTTTCAAGCCACATGATGCACATACTTGTTCCTGTCGTCCAATCATTCCTGATAAGGTAAACCATCCAATTAAATTTAACATAACTCAAGTAAAATCTGCAATAGAAGAGTGAATATTAGAAAATCTCCCGGACCTGACCGCATCACAGGGTCAGTGTTAAGAAACTTACCATCGTCTGCTTCTAGAATCTTGATGCTAATTTTTAACGCAATATTAAGAGTCGGATACTTCCCATCCTCATGGAAGAGGTCTATAATTGTTATGATTCCCAAGTCAGGAAAAGATGCTAGCCAGGTTGCGTCGTACAGACCGATTAGCTTATTATCAATCTTATCGAAGCTTTTCGGAAAAATATTCGCTTTAAGTATAACTCCTCATCTAAATGAACACGGCATCATCCCGGATCACCAGTTCGGATTCAGAGCGAAACATGGTACAATAGAACAAGTTCATAGAATTGTCACCCTAATTAGATCGGCGTTTGAGAAAAAGCAATACTGATCAGCCCTGTTTAAAGACATTTCCCAAGCGTTTTACAAAGTTTGGCATAATGGGCTACTCATCAAAATAACACGAATGCTTCCTCAAAACACTCACAAGCTTCTGGAGAGCTATCTAATAGGCAGAACATTCATAGTAAGGTCGCAGATAAATACTCCCCCCTCAAGAAAATTACTGCCGGTGTCCCCCAAGGCAGCATATTAGGAACGCTACTATATATAATATACACAGCGGATATGCCAACAAACCTGAGCACGCATACCTCTACATTTGCATACGACACAGCATTTATGAGCGTTAACCATGGCCCAAAAGTCGCATCGCAAAAACTACATTCTCACATCAACGAACTAGAGGCCTGGTTTGACAAATAGAAAGAAAAGGATGATCCGGCTAAATGTGCTCACAGTAAGGCTTTCGACAAAGTTAATCATCCGCTATTGTTGAAAAAACTGGATGTAATGGGTTTCAATAACAACTTACTGATCATATCAAATCATATTTGTCATGTAGAACTCAATCTGTAAAATTTAATACGGCAATTTCGGAAAAAATCAATGTAAAATCTGGAGTACCTCAGGGAAGCCACATTGGTCCATTTTTGTTCCTTCTTTTTATTAATGATTTGCCTGAAGCAGTTCAACATTGTGATGAATTGATGTATGCAGACGACGTAAAATTATTTTCGACTGTAAAACATCCTTGTGATCAACAGCATCTACAAAATGACCTGGATAGTTTTGATAAATGGTGTAAACTTAACTTGATGGAACTAAATTTAAATAAATGTAAACATATGCAATTCTCCAGAGTAAAAAAGTGTGCTTACTCTTACGTTCTTAGTGGCTGTACTTTACAACATGTTAGTGAAATGATGGATTTGGGAATATTGTTAGACAAAAAACTTAACTTTATCCAACATATAACGATGACTGTTAATAAATCCCGCAGCGTTCTGGCTTTTATTAAAAGATGGGCAAAGGAATTCAACGAACCCTTAACCACAAAAAGTCTTTATACTTCGCTCGTCAGACCAATTTTGGAATACAGCAGCATTATTTGGGACCCGATCTATAATATTCATAGTGATCGCATCGAGTCAGTGCAAAAACAATTTCTTATTTTCTGCTTTAGAAGTAAAAATAGAGGATGCCTGGTATTACCTTCATATTCAACTAGACTAGCTGAAATAAAGTTACCAACGTTAAAAAGCCGGCGAATGATGCTAAATATATCTTTTATGGTCAATCTTATAAATGGTAGTACACATTCCGAATTTTTATTGAGTAACGTAACTTTTAATATTCCTCAACGTTCACTTCGTTTTTTCAACCCTCTATATGTCAGAACATGCCGAACAAACTTTGCGATGTCAGATCCAATAAGAAAATTATGCAGCTGTTTCAATGAAATGTTTAACTTTATCGACTTTCTCTGAACATTAATATCATTAAAAGAAATATCATATTATATTTAAATCAATAATGTTTATTCTAAACTTTCTTTCTTTGCTTAAATAAATAAATTATTATGTTAATACATTAAGATAGTCTGTAAGGAATTTGTCCATAGACTTAAATTAAATAAATAATAAACAATAAATTAACTTTCACTCTCAGAAGACAAACGTGCCCAGCAGTCAAAATAAATAACGTCAGTGTTCCGGTACAAAATTATGTAAAATACTAAACGATTGATGTGGACACGCCATATTGAAGCGAAAATAACGGCTATGAAACTTAAAGCAGCTCAACTACATTGGCTAATCGGCCGAAACTCAAACTTGTCTTTAGACAACAAAATTCTCTTATACAAGTCCATCATAAAACCAATATGGACATATGGCACTCAATTATGGGGTACTGCATGCGCATCTAACATCCAAAAGCTTCAAAGAAGACTGTCTAGAAAATTTCGACAAATTGTCAGCGCCCCATGGTATATGCGTAATGATAGTATCCACAGAGATCTCAACGTCCCCACTATCTGGGAGTAAATTAAAAAATATTCAATTAGCTACATAGATAAACTAATGACCCACCCTTACTACCTCGCTCGTGGTCTGCTTCAGTTCTAAGGTCACCAGAGGCTAAAAAGAACCGATACTTTGAGCCTAACTAGAAGACATTTTTAAAATTTGAATACAGCAGTTAGTGGTTACATTGGTAACAACTAATAAACAACAAGTAGAATTAAGATTTGAATACATACATATTGTAAATTTCGATAAGAAAGATTCAATAATAAAAAATAAATTAAAAAAAAATTGTTTTGTTCAAAGAATACCGGGATTCCCGGGAATAACATTTTTTTTGTTTTGTTTCCCGGGAATAGAAAAAGTCCGGGAAATTGGAAACCCTACTAAGCATATTTATATGAAGCAGTAGACTTCAACCATATTTTTTAAAAGTTGCAAACAAAATCTCTTAGCCAGGATTATTTATTTCAAATTATTTTGTTTCAGCATTAAGAAACGAATAGTAATGTGAACATGCTTTTTGTATGAAATATCTGTCAATTCCTCGATCACAATTAAAAAACTTACATGACATTGTTCGATTTCTAATATTTTGTTTAAGTTCTTGGTGTTTTAATAAATAAAACTGATGAATTTTCCCATACCGTTGACCCCGTCGGTATGTTGTTGTTTTAAGCATGCGATTAAGTTTAGGCTAATATTTCACCCAATGATTTATTCTTGGCAGAATATTTAAGTAAAGTATTATTTGCAGTCTCTTAAGAACTACTTGGAACAGAGTCAAGTTTTACTTGGCGTATATTTATGTCAGCTTGTGGTCTTATTAAAGGTGATTAATAATTCGTGAGAACCTTTACAACTTATCATTTTGGGGCCCTTTCAGCACCATAGCCTTCAGTTCGAAATTTCACCAGAGATGACGCCTTTATAAAAATATTATATATATTTTTTTATTATTATTAATTAGGCTAAAGTTCATCAAATTTAATTTTCATTAAATTATTTTTATGAAGAATGGAATTTTACAACATGAAATTAATAAAAATTTATTGATAATTTTTCATTATTGACTGAAGCTGGGCTCGAACCCAGGCGTTTTTACGGACAGGTTACACTTACATGTTTCGATTGCAACCACTCAATCTCTTCAGAAGGCTTGCCGTTTAACACTCGCAGCCATCGACGACTGCTGACGTCAATAGTCAAACATCAATCCTTAAACCAAATTGTATTTAATCTTTGGTAGATCGAAATTTGCTTTTTGAATGATTCTCTATTTTAATTTATTTTTACATGTTTTTTCTTTACTTCTGTTTTTCGTCAAGAATTCTTCTTGAAGTCCAAAGTACATATTTTGTTTTGTTTTTCATTTTTTGTCTTTCTTTTTCTTGTTGACCTTTTTCAGCACAACTTGAAGGACAAATGCAAACATAGAGCTCGTGCCTTAGCTTTAATAATAATTTAATGAAAATTAAATTTGATGAACTTTAGCCTAATTAAAAATATTAAAAAATTTGGATTAAAAACCATAAATAGTTCAACAAAATAACCATAATATATATAATATTTAGAATACTGTCAAATTGCTAATTACTTTTTAAGCTGAACAATTTTTTTTTGTAGTATTTTGAATTATTTTTGGTTTTTGTTGCAAGAACACACGCGTATAAAAAGTTTTTGATGTACTCAGGATCATACAAATATAAAAATTAATTCTAATATTTAAAAAAAAATATATATTACTTTAAACTTTAAATATATCACAGCTTAAGCAATGGCAACAATATATGTATTTACATTGGTCATAATATTTAAATAACTTGTGTTACATTTTGTTTTGACTTTTTTCATAAAAAGCTTAAGTTTGCCCAATATTCAATTAGAAAAATACTTAAAATACGGGTACATTTATAACAAAAGTAAGGAAAACGTATATAAATTGCACATTAATAAAATAACCGGTTAATTTGACCAAAAACACTGGTTTATTCGATATTCGAAAAAGTTGACATCAATAGCAAAGAAGTTTTCCTGAAACTTTGAATAAGTTTAACCAGGCACAAATCAGTAAAATAAATAAAAAAAAAGATAGGAAACATTACAAAAAATAATTCGTTTGTATATTCCTGTTCGTGCTCTAAAAAGCATTTAATCGAGTATCGATAAAAAAAAGGAGTTAAGTAATCAAAAGTGTGAAAATTGTTTTTTGCTATCAGCTGTTCCCTTAAAAACCCCAAAGAAAAGATCGGGAGCAGTTAAATCGGGCGAACGCCTCCCTCCTTAAATTCGATGGCACAAAATCTATGTTCGATTAGAAACGAAATCGATCTACTTTCCCCTAATCTGAATCTTCATTGCTTACCAAAACTTGGCTAACGCAAAAGTATATAAAAAAGTAGAGGAATACATACGAGGATTTGCAAAGAGCTTTTAACGTAAATTGAAATTTGACTTGCAAAATTTTTAAATTTTAAATACCAACTGCCTTTTTAACTTTTTTTAAACGAAGACTTCGTTCGCTTCACTTTCACTTAAAACAAAAACAAATTATAGACATTATATTTTTTATGTTTTGTTATCGATGGGCCTGTGCCGAATATTTAAGAAAATATTTTATAAAAATTGAACTCAAACAAGTACAACTTTAATAACTTGAATTTTCTCATCCCTGATACAAAAACAATGTTCGTTCGCATTTACGAACAAACTGTCATGCTATTGGTTCAGTCATATATTTTTTTCTAATTTACTCCGGTAGCATCACTTCTACGACTGAAAAAGGAGAGTAAAAGTATCGTAAGTAAGAAATGTATTTTACGTGGACGACCTCAAGCGTTCAAGTGGAAAATTTACATCAATAAAAAATACGGCACAAATAGAAATATTGTTGCTATTTCTCTGGTTTGTAATTTCGAAAATGTTTAAAATTCGTAACAAAGTTTATTTTTTAAGGAACGAGTGGTAAAACGAAAGGTAAATAAGTACGTGATACAATTTGTAGTTCATTATAACACAATTGTATTAGTTCGAGAAATATTTGAGAAATGTATATAATTAATTCAAAATACATAATAAAAATAAAATTATTTCTAAAAAAAAATTAGAGGGCTCATTGTTAAAACATCATAAGCCACCCCCTCAAAAGACTAATCGCCTGTTCATCGATTCGTGTTAAACAAAAACAATATTTTATAATTTGTTTTAAATGTTAGTTAAGCGAACGAAATCTTCGTTCGGAAATAGATGAACAGGCAGTTAACCTATTTCACAATTAGTTTCTGATTTAGACGATAATTAAAATTATACAACTGTTTTCATTCATTTTTCTTCTTCAATCGAACCGGGTTAACTGCTTGGGCTAACTGCACTATATAAATAGTGCACCACAAATTTTAAATTTACTGCTTATTAAGTAAAAAAAATGCCAAAACCCGTTAACGTTTTACAGGAAAATTAAATTTTTTAGGTTAACCGTAAAAATTTAATGGTTACTGCTACAAATGATGCATTATAAATATATGTAATACAGTGTGCCCATGTATGCTAATAATGCACTTTCCATAAAGAGGATATATATGTATGTATAAAGTGTGAAAAGTTCGCTTCGGCATGAATTAAATTTAAAATTATATTTTATATTTAATTTTATATTATATACAAAAACTGCGAACTCATATAAAGAGTTTGTTGAATGCGGAGTGGGGTACAAATTTTAGGGTTTGAGGCATGACCTTTCATCTTATGCTTCAAGCAACATTAATATGAATCATTACTAGGGTATTCATTCGGTTAACCGTCAACCGGTTAACCGATTAATTACTACCCGATTAACTGATCGGTTAATTTCAAATTGGCTTTTTTCGATTAACGATTAAACCGGTTAATTTCAGTCGATTAACCGATTAACCGAAGTAACAAAATATTCAATATTTTGTAGTATTATAACATATTTTTTTTGTGTTTTTAATTATTTGTTTCGTCTCATATACAAAATGTATTTGTTTAGAAAATATTTTTTAATACAAACAAAGAATGTGTTCAGTTATCTTCATTTTAACCTATTTTCCGCCGACCGATGACTAAAATTACAATATTTTTCAATGTTTTTTTATCTTCATCATCGATCAAGATGAATGTGGCGAAAAATGGGTTAAATATTTGATTGCCAACACCTTTTTTTGTTTTACGTACTTTTTATGTGGATGTGTTTAGTTATTTGTGTCTTCTCATATGAGTCTTTTAACAGAATTAACCAAAACAATTAGAAGTGTTAAAAATTTAAAACAACTTTAGTGGCATAATGGAGTATTTTATATGTTTAGAGAAATCCTGGAAAAGGACTGAGAAGTTAGACATTCATCCACGATAAGTGAAATAATATTTTCCAAGTCAAGTTTTGTTAAACGAAAGAAAAGAGTCGCTTTAATCCTAAACTTTTTTTAAAGATTATTTTATAAGATCTCCTTTAACTATTGAAATAACTAATAAAATTATCTCAGTTTATTTTTGTATAAATATGTAAATAT
The DNA here is from genome assembly GCA_930367215.1 of Pollenia angustigena. Taxonomy (NCBI): domain Eukaryota; kingdom Metazoa; phylum Arthropoda; class Insecta; order Diptera; family Polleniidae; genus Pollenia; species Pollenia angustigena. The sequence goes on from OV884058.1 coordinate 252,515,978, forward strand.
TTGGGGGATTCACAAGGTAGTCATAAATAATTACAGGAAATATATATCGTCGGATTAATATGCAAACCTTCTAAATCCACTTTTTATGTAAATTGAGATTTTGATGCCGTGTGGTAGAGAAAGATACGCCTCGTCGACCAGCATGTAGTTTTTCTTCTATTTAAGTCTTGAAGTGTGTAAAACTGACTGTAATTTTAATTTTCTATCAAGCTTCAAATAGGAAAAATAAAAAGTTTTTCTTCTCTCCTGTAAAATGTGCTGAAAGTGAGTTAGCAGGTTTGCATATTAAGCCAACGATATGACTGCTGTAAGCTACTGCTTATATTTTGAATTAAAATATGGGCATTTCCTGGGGTCACGAACGTACGTTCGTACGCTTTTGTTGTAGAAATAAAATAGAAAACAAAACTTTTCCTAGCATTTTTTTTGCGATTCGATAGCATTTGGGTAGCTCTATGTTTAGAACAAAAGATGGATTTCATTGAGTTTAAGATTTCATAATAAGAATTATAAACGTGTGGTCACGAACGTACGCAAAATAGAAGTCAACTTCGGCTGACAGTAGTGAAATGTAAAAATCTGCGTAGTGAAACAGAATTTTCAAAAGTGATTGATTTATTTTAAAAGTGTATAAATGTAGGTCTCCATCCAGTATTTACAAAATAAAATATCTCTCTTGGTTTTTATTAAATTGGCTTATGTACCGGTCGCGAACGTACGATTTTCCCATATGTTTTTTTATTATTATCACCATGCATTTTACCATAAATGTCTTCAAATTTCCTTAACAAAAAAACTTAACACTACTTTTATAATTGATTGTAATGGAGAGATTATGAAGAAAGAGTGTGAACATAACATATTTTTTTCATGTAAAATAAGTGTATGAAAATGTCTTTAGCAGTAGAAAATACAGGAAATTATAAAATTGTGCAGTTTCCAGCCCAATTGTCTCAAGTTAAACAGCTCAGATATGCTAGGAAAACATTCTTTTATAAGAACATAGACTTTTTTTCTAATAAAAAACAATAAAAGACGATGATAATCAACATTCTATTTTTTCATCCTGGCAGACCATTCTGTGGAAATGCCCATATACAGTTGTGACAAATCCATGAACAGAGCATTACAATTTTCATTTTGTTTGAAATATTTACTTTAAAAAATTTTAAATTTTATTTAGGATATTATGACGATATGACGTGATACCACACCTTGTGCATTAATTGGAAAATGCATATTACATATTTATGAATTGTTTTTTTTTTGCTTGCTCGTTTTAGTTCAAGAATTGTTATGTTTGTTATTTTATTGTTTTTTTTTTACTTATAAACTCCAAATAATAAGCAATTAATGCATTTTTATATATTGAAATTACTTAATTTAAAAAAAAAAAAACTTTATTAATCGGTTAACCGATCAAAAACTAAATTAACCGATTATTAACCGGTTAAACCAAAACCTCGGTTAATTAATCGAGCGATTAACCGATTAAAGCAAAAGGTCGATTAAATGAATACCCTAATCATTACCCATGCTCGTGTGAAATTAAACAATAACGACTTGAAACAAACAAAAAAAAATAATAAAAACTCTGCTTAATGTTTTCTTAAAATAAAATTACATTAAATTAAAAAGCTTCATCCATTCAATAGAATAAAGATATTTTCCGATGGCTGTGTAAGTCAATTTTAAAATAAGTTTATTTTAAAGAGTATTCCACATTTTGTAAAAAAAATTTTGAAAAATGTTTTAAATTAAATTTAAATTAAAAAAAAAACGTATTCACCAATTGAAGCATTCATGAAAAATAAAGTTAGTTTTAATTAAAACATTAATCAAGTACGTTTAATCAAGTGAATTAAATATCAGAAATATTTTCATTGAAGTCAATTTTTATTATTTTTTTCTGTATAATTGACCGAAATATGCACATTTTCAGCTACCTTCTCAAATATTGTTACTTCTTATTCAGCGCTAAAAATTTTTAGTTGCTACAAGTCTTACTTTGTCATAAAATGTTCCAAAAACCGAAATGCTGTCAAACAAACTAATAAATAAATTTAAATTTTTCTTAAATCCTTTTTAACCCTATAGGCCTGACCTACGTCTGCAAGGCGTACATAAATTTTAAAACCCTTTTTCTCTTTTGAACAGTTGAAGTTAACACCTCGGGCTTTGGCGGCAAGTCAGTAGTAGACTACAGCTTAATGATCTATCACTTGTTGCTAATCCAAACTCAAACATTTTTGGGTTCTTGACGTATAACACGCCTACGTTTGAAGCAATTATTTTATTTTCTATGCAGCTGGCTTAAATGTTTGCAAGGTTCGTAATTTTTCTTTTTTTAGTGTGTGATATTAAATATGTTTGAGGTAATTTTATTATTATGAAAAGTGTGTTTTATCATTAGTTGGTTCTAATCTGATATTTAATTAAAAAGAGACTATATAGCTAAGTACAACTTAGCTAAAGGTTATTACATGTTACCCTCTGAGACTTACATAAATATGTTTATTAGACTTTTTTTTTAAGTTAATTGCTTGCGCTGCTTAAAATATGAGGTTTGGTGTAAGAAATCATGATCTAATATTTCAGGTCAGTTCGACAGTGCCTAGCCGGGCCGAGTGGGGCCCAAAGTTCCCCATATTATAAAAAAAAACATCTTTTCTATCAGATCTTTATAGTTATACTAGTTGAAAAGCCGAAAATCAAAAATATGGCTTCGTTACGATCTTCCGCAGAGAAAGTACTTCAAGTGTGCCAAATTTCAGCTTCCTATGTTATCAGATGGCTTCAGAAAGTTGCGGAAAGAATAGGACATACATGCAAACATCCTGACATACTAACAAATTATATATTGTATAGATAGATTAAAGTATTTGCTATTTAATATTTTAGTATGATACGAACGAAAGATTTTTAACCTAATTCGGGGTCGCTAAGTCCAGTGGTGCTATCCTTTTTTTTAGGTTAGCTTTGGTTTTCGAGATATACCGTTATTTTGAAAATTAAGGATGTTGAACAACATATGTTCGCACAACTCAAAAACGCTTTTGCTTATTGAAAAACTAAAAAAAAACCGAAATTCCGTAATAAAATTTACTTTAAGAAAGGTGAAACGTTTTTCTTATATACTATAAATGATTAAAATCTGTTCGTGTTTTCACAAAAGACGAAAAATTTTAATTTATTTAAGAATTTTATTAAACCGCCACATCTTTTGTGAATACATAAAATCAAAAGTTGTTAACAGATTTTAATCATTTATAGCTTGTTTTGTTTGCAATGTTGTTTTTTATATGTCTGCACAATATAAGAAGCATAGCTGCATTTTTCAATTTTTTATGATTTTTAAAAACAAAAATTCCGAAATTTTAATAAAAAAATTATTTTTTTTTCCAGAAAAAAAATTATGTTTCTAAAACGACTGCGCATATAAGAAGAAAAACGTTTTACCTTTCTTAAAGTAAATTTTATTGCGGAATTTCGGTTTTTTTTAGTTGTTCAATAAGCTAAAGCGTTTTTGATTTGCGCGAACATATGTTAATCTATCTATCTTCTATCTATCTATCTTCTTCTATCTTCTATATATATAAAAATGAAAAATGTTTGTATGTGTGTGTGTTTGTTTGTTTGTTGGCTTATAGACTCCTAAACTACTGAACCGATTTTCCTGAAATTTTGACAGTAACATCATGTGAGCCCTAAAAATAAAATAGGCTACTTATTTTATCGATAGGGGCAGGGGAATTGGTACCCCCCATTGGATGCCAATATTAAATATCGAATATCTTAAGAGCCGCTGCACGCATTTTGTTGAACTTTTGGTAGTAGGATCTTCTGAGCCCCAAAATTGAAATAAAATAGTAGCGGGGGAAGTGGTTCCCCCATAGGACGCCAATGTTTAATATCGTATATATTAAGAACTGTTATAGTGAGAATGTTCAAACTTTGTAGAAGTCACTCTTATGGTATACTACACTATTGAAAATAAAAATAAAGCGGGTAGGCGCAGGGGGGGAAACCTCCCATAGGATGCATATATTAAATATAGCTCAGCTGAAGAACTTTTAAAGGGAGAGTCTTCGAACGTGGTTAAAGCTATTATTATGGTAAACTATAAATTCCAATATAAAAATGGGCGGTGTAGACAGTGGAGGAGCAGTAACCCTCATAGATAGAAATATTAATAAGAACCACTGCACGCATTTTGTTGAACTTTTGGTAGTAGGATCTTCAGAGCCTCAAAATTTAAATAAAATAGCAGCAGGGGAAGTGTTGCCCCATAGGACGCCAATGTTTAATATCGCATATCCTAAGAACTGATATAGTAAGAATGTTCAAACTTTGTAGAAGTCACTCTTATGGTATACTACACTTTTAAAAATAACAAGTAAGAGTGCTATATTCGGCTGTGCCGAATCTTATATACCCTTCACCATTTTGGGAGCAGAATACAGAGCAACTAGACAAAAACTAAATAATTTTTACATATGTATACCTACATAATTATAATACTTTAAACTCCATTATAAATTAAATTTAAAAAGCGAAAACTGGTAAATATTTTTTTTAAATCGTTTTTAGAACATAAAAAAATAAAAATTAAAAAAAAAATTTTCTTTTAAAAAAACCAGATTCGAACCAGAGAACTCACAGTTTCTAACTTAACCCCCTAGACAACTAAACTATGAAGGAACGTTGTTTGAATATCATTAAAATGAAATATGGCCCGTTTTATGTTCACTGTGTAGGGTTGTAATTACTTTTGTTCACCACAATAGCAAAGTTGTAAACCATAAAACTTATTTGAGTTGAGAACTGAAATATGGAAACATATTCACCAAAATAGTTTGTGGCATGTAAGTATGCGTGTTTGTTTTCTTTTATCATTTTGGGGAGTTTTTAAGTAGCAAAAAAACACAAAAATTCCTAGTTTCGATTTGTTAAAATAATTTGGTTAAATAGATGAAATAATATAGAAGGATGATAACGAAAATCATATTGAGCGTTATGCTAGTATATGTAAACAACTGTTAAGGGGGGGGGGGGGGGGAAGAGATGGACAACCGGATTTGAACTTCGCTTTTCATAAGGACCCAGAATATATCTACTTTATAGGGTGTAGGATCAATATTGTAGAAATTACAAACGGAATGACAAAGTTATATATACCCTTTTACCTTCGGTGAAGGGTATAAAAAAAATAATTTTTGGGATTGCAGTATTTTGATCATAACTTAGCCATTTTTAAACCGATTTGAAAGATTTAAATACCGACGTGCTTAGGAAGAAATTTACCATTTACTTGACTTAAAAAGTTTGGACTCGGGAAGATCTATGATTCCCAAAAATGGATATTTTAATAAAAAAAAATTTTATTTTGGCCATAACTTTTTTGCATCTGAACCGATTTTTCCGAAATTTTCAGAAAATATTTTCTACTAAAGATTTCCGGTCTTTTGATATATAAGGTGTAACCATCGGTCATATAGCAGTGCACAAATTCAGGTTTTTATGAAGTTTTTGATATTTTTTCTACGGGAGGTACCACGCCCACTTCTCCAATCCCGCCCACATTTTGTAGGATGGTGTGTATTGGCAACCTAATTTTGTGTACCTAGTTTGGAAGATTTGGCTTTTTCCGTTCAGCAGATATACAGCAAAAGGTAATAAAAATACAACAACAACAAGGGATTTTTTTAAAAAATTAGAGGTAGTCGTGGTTTTTTGCTGATAACTCAGCCATTTTTTAACCGATTTGACAGATTTATATACCGACGTGTTAAAGAAGAAATTTACCATTTACCTTGGTTATAAAGCTTGGACTCCGGGAGATCTATGGTTCCCGAAAGTGGGTATTTAAAAAAAAAAAAAAAATTTTGGTCATAACTTTTTTGTATCTGAACCGATTTTCCCGAGTTTTTTATAAAATATGTTCTACTAAAAATTTCCGATATTTTGGTATATAAATCATATCCATAGGACATATGGCAGCCTTAAAATTTAGGTTTTTATAAAATTTTTAATTTTTTTTGTACGGGAGGTACCACGCCCACTTCTCCAATCCCGCCCACATTTTGTAGAATGGTGTGTATTGGCAACCTAAATGTGTGTACCTAATTTGGAAACTTTGGCTTTTGCCGTTCCCCAGTTATACAGCAAAAAGTAATAAAAATACAACAACCACAAGGGATTTTTGGGAAAAATTAGAGGTAGTCGTGGTTTTTTGCTCATATCTCAGCCATTTGTGGACCGATCTGGCTGAATTTCAATAGCAAAATTATAATAAGAATACCTGACAGAAAGATACCCCAACGAAGCTCCCATCATATCTGGGGGCTTCGGAAAACCCATTTCAACAGACAGACGGACAGACGGACAGACGGACAGACGGACAGACGGACAGACGGACAGACGGACAGACGGACAACCGGATTTGAACTTCGCTTTTCATAAGGACCCAGAATATATCTACTTTATAGGGTGTAGGATCAATATTGTAGAAATTACAAACGGAATGACAAAGTTATATATACCCTTTTACCTTCGGTGAAGGGTATAAAAAGAGTAATTTTTGTGGATTCAGTATTTCGGTTATAACTCTGCCATTTTTTAACCGATTTGGCAGATTTATGTACCGACGTGTTGAAGAAGAAATTTACCATTTACTTAAGTTATAAAGCTTGGACTCGGGGAGATCTATGGTTCCCGAAAGTAGGTATTTTAAAAAAAAAATTAATTTTGGTCATAACTTTTTTGGATCTGAACCGATTTTTCCGAGTTTTTTATAAAAAATGTTCTACAAGAAATTTCAGATATTTTGGTATATAAGTCATATCCATAGGACGTATAGCAGCCCTAAAATTTAGGTTTTTATAAAAATTTTGATGTTTTTTAGCCCATTTTTGGAGTATTTTGCTCATAAATTACCCATTGTCTAATCGATTTGATAGTTTTATATACCGACGTGTTAAGGAAGAATTTTACCATTTACTTAAGTTATATTTATATATAAACATTTATATAAACTTGTAAATATATATTTTAACAAAGTTAATTATAAAAAAAAGAGTAATTTTTGTGGATTCAGTATTTCGGTTATAACTCTGCCATTTTTTAACCGATTTGGCAGATTTATGTACCGACGTGTTGAAGAAGAAATTTACCATTTACTTAAGTTATAAAGCTTGGACTCGGGGAGATCTATGGTTCCCGAAAGTGGGTATTTAAAAAAAAAAATTAATTTTGGTCATAACTTTTTTGTATCTGAACCGATCTTTCCGAGTTTTTTATAAAATATGTTCTACAAGAAATTTCAGATATTTTGGTATATAAGTCATATCTATAGGACGTATAGCAGCCCTAAAATTTAGGTTTTTATAAAAATTTTGATGTTTTTTAGCCCATTTTTTGAGTATTTTGCTCATAAATTACCCATTGTCTAACCGATTTGATAGTTTTATATACCGACGTGTTAAGGAAGAATTTTACCATTTACTTAAGTTATATTTATCTATAAACATTTATATAAACTTGTAAATATATATTTTAACAAAGTTAATTATAAAAAAGAGTAATTTTTGTGGATTCAGTATTTCGGTTATAACTCTGCCATTTTTTAACCGATTTGGCAGATTTATGTACCGACGTGTTGAAGAAGAAATTTACCATTTACTTAAGTTATAAAGCTTGGACTCGGGGAGATCTATGGTTCCCGAAAGTAGGTATTTTAAAAAAAAAAATTAATTTTGGTCATAACTTTTTTGGATCTGAACCGATTTTTCCGAGTTTTTTATAAAAAATGTTCTACAAGAAATTTCAGATATTTTGGTATATAAGTCATATCCATAGGACGTATAGCAGCCCTAAAATTTAGGTTTTTATAAAAATTTTGATGTTTTTTAGCCCATTTTTGGAGTATTTTGCTCATAAATTACCCATTGTCTAATCGATTTGATAGTTTTATATACCGACGTGTTAAGGAAGAATTTTACCATTTACTTAAGTTATATTTATATATAAACATTTATATAAACTTGTAAATATATATTTTAACAAAGTTAATTATAAATAATTATAAAAAAAGAGTAATTTTTGTGGATTCAGTATTTCGGTTATAACTCTGCAATTTTTTAACCGATTTGGCAGATTTTTATACCGACGTGTTGAAGAAGAAATTTACCATTTACTTTAGTTATAAAGCTTGGACTCGGGGAGATCTATGGTTCCCGAAAGTGGGTATTTAAAAAAAAAATTTAATTTTGGTCATAACTTTTTTGTATCTGAACCGATTTTTCCGAGTTTTTTATAAAATATGTTCTACAAGAAATTTCAGATATTTTGGTATATAAGTCATATCCATAGGACGTATAGCAGCCCTAAAATTTTTCCGAGTTTTGCAGAGAATATGTTTTACTAAAGATTTCCGATGTTTTAATAAATAAAGCGTATCCATAGGTCATATATATGGCAGGCCTAAAAATTAGGTTTCTATAAATATTGACAAACGGACTGACAGACGGACATCGTTAAATCCACTTTTCTCCTCATAAGCACCCAATATATATACATACACTTTATATGGTCTGAAATCAATATTGTAGAAATAATTATTAACAAACAGAATGACAAACTTATGTATGTAAACGAATTACCTATAAAATAAAAAAATAAAATAAGTAAAAAAAAAATTAAATCAATAAAAATAAGGGTATAAAAAGGGTAAATTAAAAGGCGTAAATATGTATAAAATATACGTTTATGAAGTTCATAAATATATTTAAAAAATTTTAAAAATTAAAAACTGACCAATTTCTTTTTAGATAAAAAGAATTTATAAAAAACGAAAAATAAAAAACAAACAAAAAATGGAATGAATGGGATTCGAACCAGTCAACCAATAACAAATTGTTAGGAGGCAGACCGCTTAGACCGTTCGACCATCGAACCGCATGTAAAGTCGATGTTGATTTGAGTATGTGATATCAATAATTTTTAATAGTAAATAAAAGTATGTATGTGTTTGTTGTTTGTGTATAATACAGAAGGTAATATTAAATAAAAAAAAAAAAAGAAGTTTACCGCAAGTATTTTAAATGAAAAAAAACCACAAAAAAAACAACTATTTTACAGGGTTACCATTAACCGTTTTGAAACGTAAACTTTCGTTTTGGTTAATAAAAGTCGCAAACCAATTTAAATGTTTTTTATTTATCAATAATACAACATAAACATACCAAGAAATTGCTTAAATTGTGTATGCTTTTAAATCGCTTTTGTGCAGAAGATATTATCAGGCCTGTTCTGAAAATCACTTTAACTCAAATCACGTGATTTGAAATCACATGTGCCTACTGAAATCACACGTCTGATATTTTAGCGTCCCGTTTTTGTTTGATCTTCAATTGCAGAAAGCACACCAAGAAACACAACAACGGTATGACTTTCAAAACACCACAAAGTCACAGGTGTGATTTCAGAACAGCTCGTATATAGGTATATATGAATATATTTTTGTATAAATTGTCTAAAAAAGTGACTAATATGTTATCAATGTCAGCAATAAAAAGGCAAAGATTGCTTTTAATATTTTGACGACACTAGGTGACTGTTCGTTATGTTAGCGGTTTTTTGTAGTCGTAAAATTATATGATGAGGGCATTTCTAATATTCCCTAAATACAGTTTTTTTTAAAGTGGATGACCCTGCTTGTTTGTATGGTTTTTAAGCAGTGTGACCATTTTGGCAATTTTGTAGCTTAACTTAGATTAAAAATTTTAATTTAGCTAAAATACTTTCATTAAGCGCTTCGCATTTTTTTTAAGCATTTTAATTAAATGTTTCTAGCTTTTTTTGAATTATTTTAAAAATTGAAGAATAGGTATTGATATAACTTAAGTTTTTTATGTATTATAATAAATTATAATAAATTTTGACTAAAAAAAATAGTTGTAGTCAAAATGAAATTTCGTATGGAAATGGATAATTCTTATATTATAGTAAAAAAAATTTCATTTTATATTTTTACAAGACGATAACCCTGCATGTTTGGGCGATTTTTAATGAAGACTTTTAAGTAGTGTGGGAATTTTTTATTTTTGAAAGTAAATTCAGCACCAAAAACTTAGATTTAGCTGTAAAATTTCCATTTGGCATTTTATTAGCTTTAAAGAAAAATGTTTTAAGCTTCTTTTGATTAATTTTTAAAGTTGGATGGAATAGTCTTAGCAATTAAAACTAAAATAAATTGTTATAAACTAACTTTTACGCAATTAATGATGACTGTTTTTTTAAAATATAAAAAAAATAATCTTGTCTAAATATGTTTGTAAATTCTTTTAAATCGAAATAGCTATAAAACCGTTTGTATTTTGTTTTTATTAGAGGGCCTTCCAATTTCAAGGTTAACCAATTGTGGTATTAATATCTGATGCTATATCAAATCTACCTAAATACTTGTTTAAATATTACCATTTATTTTAATTTTGTTTAAAATGAGTCACTTAATGTATAAGGATTTAAAACAATATAATGAACAACTTAAAGAATTATTTGTAGCGTTTTCAAAATAATTTTTAGCATTTCTTTGCCTTGCCTAATGTCAGAGTAAGCTGTGAACAAATTTTAAGATCTGTTTCTATGTCATTGGTTTCGTCAATAAAATTATCCAAACTTAAATGTTTCTAGCTTTTTGATTAAATTAAACATTTACGTACGCAAATACTTATTGTTGAATGTTTTGCTTTCAAATAACAAATGGGATTTTTTTTAGAAATAATAAGATTTTTTAAAAATAATATGGCAACACGTGTGAGATTTTTGAATTGAAATGTAAGAAGAGATTATCAAAACATAGCAACAATCCGTCTCTAAAACTGAAAAAAACAACAATCATGAAAACAATGCCTACCAATACACATAAATAACTTTTGCATACTCGTACATACTACATACTTAGGTATTTACATTTAAGCCAAAAACAAATTGTAAAATATGGTTTTTGTTTCACATGTAAGGCGAACGATTCATATTTATATTGTTAATAAAATGAAAAAATCAAAAATCGCTGAATAATTTTAAAATCGTTTATAGAAATATTTATAAAAAAAGTTAAAAAATTTTCTGTTTGGAAGAGGTGGAGATGCCGAGATTTGAACCCCGGCAATTTAACAAACAAAACAAACCTTCTTGGGCAACCGCCCAGACCATTGAGCTATTAACGTTGTTAAAAATAAAGAATTATAGTATAATATACTCCGTCATATTATTAGTTTAATATGTAGGTATGTATTTTTCAATTAAAGCGAACAATCATGTACAAGCATGTGTACATGTTTCTTATGCTTAAAATTCAACTCGTTCAAATAAAAAAACAAAAAAACAACAACCACAAGGGATTTTTTTGGAAAAATTAGAGGCAGTCGTGGTTTTTTGCTGATAACTCAGCCATTTTTTAACCGATTTGACAGATTTATATACCAACGTGTTAAAGAAGAAATTTACCATTTACCTTGGTTATAAAGCTTGGACTCCGGGAGATCTATGGTTCCCGAAAGTGGGTATTTAAAAAAAAAAAAAAAATTTTGGTCATAACTTTTTTGTATCTGAACCGATTTTCCCGAGTTTTTTATAAAATATGTTCTACTAAAAATTTCCGATATTTTGGTATATAAATCATATCCATAGGACATATGGCAGCCTTAAAATTTAGGTTTTTATAAAATTTTTAATTTTTTTTGTACGGGAGGTACCACGCCCACTGCTCCAATCCCGCCCACATTTTGTAGAATGGTGTGTATTGGCAACCTAAATGTGTGTACCTAATTTGGAAACTTTTGCTTTTGCCGTTCCCCAGTTATACAGCAAAAAGTAATAAAAATACAACAACCACAAGGGATTTTTGGGAAAAATTAGAGGTAGTCGTGGTTTTTTGCTCATATCTCAGCCATTTGTGGACCGATCTGGCTGAATTTCAATAGCAAAATTATAATAAGAATACCTGACAGAAAGATACCCCAACGAAGCTCCCATCATATCTGGGGGCTTCGGAAAACCCATTTCAACAGACAGACGGACAGACGGACAGACGGACAGACGGACAGACGGACAGACGGACAACCGGATTTGAACTTCGCTTTTCATAAGAACCCAGAATATATATACTTTATAGGGTGTAGGATCAATATTGTAGAAATTACAAACGGAATGACAAAGTTATATATACCCTTTTACCTTCGGTGAAGGGTATAAAAAAAGAGTAATTTTTGTGGATTCAGTATTTCGGTTATAACTCTGCCATTTTTTAACCGATTTGGCAGATTTATGTACCGACGTGTTGAAGAAGAAATTTACCATTTACTTAAGTTATAAAGCTTGGACTCGGGGAGATCTATGGTTCCCGAAAGTGGGTATTTAAAAAAAAAAATTAATTTTGGTCATAACTTTTTTGTATCTGAACCGATCTTTCCGAGTTTTTTATAAAATATGTTCTACAAGAAATTTCAGATATTTTGGTATATAAGTCATATCTATAGGACGTATAGCAGCCCTAAAATTTAGGTTTTTATAAAAATTTTGATGTTTTTTAGCCCATTTTTTGAGTATTTTGCTCATAAATTACCCATTGTCTAACCGATTTGATAGTTTTATATACCGACGTGTTAAGGAAGAATTTTACCATTTACTTAAGTTATATTTATCTATAAACATTTATATAAACTTGTAAATATATATTTTAACAAAGTTAATTATAAAAAAGAGTAATTTTTGTGGATTCAGTATTTCGGTTATAACTCTGCCATTTTTTAACCGATTTGGCAGATTTATGTACCGACGTGTTGAAGAAGAAATTTACCATTTACTTAAGTTATAAAGCTTGGACTCGGGGAGATCTATGGTTCCCGAAAGTAGGTATTTTGAAAAAAAAAATTAATTTTGGTCATAACTTTTTTGGATCTGAACCGATTTTTCCGAGTTTTTTATAAAAAATGTTCTACAAGAAATTTCAGATATTTTGGTATATAAGTCATATCCATAGGACGTATAGCAGCCCTAAAATTTAGGTTTTTATAAAAATTTTGATGTTTTTTAGCCCATTTTTGGAGTATTTTGCTCATAAATTACCCATTGTCTAATCGATTTGATAGTTTTATATACCGACGTGTTAAGGAAGAATTTTACCATTTACTTAAGTTATATTTATATATAAACATTTATATAAACTTGTAAATATATATTTTAACAAAGTTAATTATAAATAATTATAAAAAAAGAGTAATTTTTGTGGATTCAGTATTTCGGTTATAACTCTGCAATTTTTTAACCGATTTGGCAGATTTTTATACCGACGTGTTGAAGAAGAAATTTACCATTTACTTTAGTTATAAAGCTTGGACTCGGGGAGATCTATGGTTCCCGAAAGTGGGTATTTAAAAAAAAAATTTAATTTTGGTCATAACTTTTTTGTATCTGAACCGATTTTTCCGAGTTTTTTATAAAATATGTTCTACAAGAAATTTCAGATATTTTGGTATATAAGTCATATCCATAGGACGTATAGCAGCCCTAAAATTTTTCCGAGTTTTGCAGAGAATATGTTTTACTAAAGATTTCCGATGTTTTAATAAATAAAGCGTATCCATAGGTCATATATATGGCAGGCCTAAAAATTAGGTTTCTATAAATATTGACAAACGGACTGACAGACGGACATCGTTAAATCCACTTTTCTCCTCATAAGCACCCAATATATATACATACACTTTATATGGTCTGAAATCAATATTGTAGAAATAATTATTAACAAACAGAATGACAAACTTATGTATGTAAACGAATTACCTATAAAATAAAAAAATAAAATAAGTAAAAAAAAAATTAAATCAATAAAAATAAGGGTATAAAAAGGGTAAATTAAAAGGCGTAAATATGTATAAAATATACGTTTATGAAGTTCATAAATATATTTAAAAAATTTTAAAAATTAAAAACTGACCAATTTCTTTTTAGATAAAAAGAATTTATAAAAAACGAAAAATAAAAAACAAACAAAAAATGGAATGAATGGGATTCGAACCAGTCAACCAATAACAAATTGTTAGGAGGCAGACCGCTTAGACCGTTCGACCATCGAACCGCATGTAAAGTCGATGTTGATTTGAGTATGTGATATCAATAATTTTTAATAGTAAATAAAAGTATGTATGTGTTTGTTGTTTGTGTATAATACAGAAGGTAATATTAAATAAAAAAAAAAAAAGAAGTTTACCGCAAGTATTTTAAATGAAAAAAAACCACAAAAAAAACAACTATTTTACAGGGTTACCATTAACCGTTTTGAAACGTAAACTTTCGTTTTGGTTAATAAAAGTCGCAAACCAATTTAAATGTTTTTTATTTATCAATAATACAACATAAACATACCAAGAAATTGCTTAAATTGTGTATGCTTTTAAATCGCTTTTGTGCAGAAGATATTATCAGGCCTGTTCTGAAAATCACTTTAACTCAAATCACGTGATTTGAAATCACATGTGCCTACTGAAATCACACGTCTGATATTTTAGCGTCCCGTTTTTGTTTGATCTTCAATTGCAGAAAGCACACCAAGAAACACAACAACGGTATGACTTTCAAAACACCACAAAGTCACAGGTGTGATTTCAGAACAGCTCGTATATAGGTATATATGAATATATTTTTGTATAAATTGTCTAAAAAAGTGACTAATATGTTATCAATGTCAGCAATAAAAAGGCAAAGATTGCTTTTAATATTTTGACGACACTAGGTGACTGTTCGTTATGTTAGCGGTTTTTTGTAGTCGTAAAATTATATGATGAGGGCATTTCTAATATTCCCTAAATACAGTTTTTTTTAAAGTGGATGACCCTGCTTGTTTGTATGGTTTTTAAGCAGTGTGACCATTTTGGCAATTTTGTAGCTTAACTTAGATTAAAAATTTTAATTTAGCTAAAATACTTTCATTAAGCGCTTCGCATTTTTTTTAAGCATTTTAATTAAATGTTTCTAGCTTTTTTTGAATTATTTTAAAAATTGAAGAATAGGTATTGATATAACTTAAGTTTTTTATGTATTATAATAAATTATAATAAATTTTGACTAAAAAAAATAGTTGTAGTCAAAATGAAATTTCGTATGGAAATGGATAATTCTTATATTATAGTAAAAAAAATTTCATTTTATATTTTTACAAGACGATAACCCTGCATGTTTGGGCGATTTTTAATGAAGACTTTTAAGTAGTGTGGGAATTTTTTATTTTTGAAAGTAAATTCAGCACCAAAAACTTAGATTTAGCTGTAAAATTTCCATTTGGCATTTTATTAGCTTTAAAGAAAAATGTTTTAAGCTTCTTTTGATTAATTTTTAAAGTTGGATGGAATAGTCTTAGCAATTAAAACTAAAATAAATTGTTATAAACTAACTTTTACGCAATTAATGATGACTGTTTTTTTAAAATATAAAAAAAATAATCTTGTCTAAATATGTTTGTAAATTCTTTTAAATCGAAATAGCTATAAAACCGTTTGTATTTTGTTTTTATTAGAGGGCCTTCCAATTTCAAGGTTAACCAATTGTGGTATTAATATCTGATGCTATATCAAATCTACCTAAATACTTGTTTAAATATTACCATTTATTTTAATTTTGTTTAAAATGAGTCACTTAATGTATAAGGATTTAAAACAATATAATGAACAACTTAAAGAATTATTTGTAGCGTTTTCAAAATAATTTTTAGCATTTCTTTGCCTTGCCTAATGTCAGAGTAAGCTGTGAACAAATTTTAAGATCTGTTTCTATGTCATTGGTTTCGTCAATAAAATTATCCAAACTTAAATGTTTCTAGCTTTTTGATTAAATTAAACATTTACGTACGCAAATACTTATTGTTGAATGTTTTGCTTTCAAATAACAAATGGGATTTTTTTTAGAAATAATAAGATTTTTTAAAAATAATATGGCAACACGTGTGAGATTTTTGAATTGAAATGTAAGAAGAGATTATCAAAACATAGCAACAATCCGTCTCTAAAACTGAAAAAAACAACAATCATGAAAACAATGCCTACCAATACACATAAATAACTTTTGCATACTCGTACATACTACATACTTAGGTATTTACATTTAAGCCAAAAACAAATTGTAAAATATGGTTTTTGTTTCACATGTAAGGCGAACGATTCATATTTATATTGTTAATAAAATGAAAAAATCAAAAATCGCTGAATAATTTTAAAATCGTTTATAGAAATATTTATAAAAAAAGTTAAAAAATTTTCTGTTTGGAAGAGGTGGAGATGCCGAGATTTGAACCCCGGCAATTTAACAAACAAAACAAACCTTCTTGGGCAACCGCCCAGACCATTGAGCTATTAACGTTGTTAAAAATAAAGAATTATAGTATAATATACTCCGTCATATTATTAGTTTAATATGTAGGTATGTATTTTTCAATTAAAGCGAACAATCATGTACAAGCATGTGTACATGTTTCTTATGCTTAAAATTCAACTCGTTCAAATAAAAAAACAAAAAAACAACAACCACAAGGGATTTTTTTGGAAAAATTAGAGGCAGTCGTGGTTTTTTGCTGATAACTCAGCCATTTTTTAACCGATTTGACAGATTTATATACCAACGTGTTAAAGAAGAAATTTACCATTTACCTTGGTTATAAAGCTTGGACTCCGGGAGATCTATGGTTCCCGAAAGTGGGTATTTAAAAAAAAAAAAAAAATTTTGGTCATAACTTTTTTGTATCTGAACCGATTTTCCCGAGTTTTTTATAAAATATGTTCTACTAAAAATTTCCGATATTTTGGTATATAAATCATATCCATAGGACATATGGCAGCCTTAAAATTTAGGTTTTTATAAAATTTTTAATTTTTTTTGTACGGGAGGTACCACGCCCACTGCTCCAATCCCGCCCACATTTTGTAGAATGGTGTGTATTGGCAACCTAAATGTGTGTACCTAATTTGGAAACTTTTGCTTTTGCCGTTCCCCAGTTATACAGCAAAAAGTAATAAAAATACAACAACCACAAGGGATTTTTGGGAAAAATTAGAGGTAGTCGTGGTTTTTTGCTCATATCTCAGCCATTTGTGGACCGATCTGGCTGAATTTCAATAGCAAAATTATAATAAGAATACCTGACAGAAAGATACCCCAACGAAGCTCCCATCATATCTGGGGGCTTCGGAAAACCCATTTCAACAGACAGACGGACAGACGGACAGACGGACAGACGGACAGACGGACAGACGGACAGACGGACAGACGGACAGACGGACAACCGGATTTGAACTTCGCTTTTCATAAGAACCCAGAATATATATACTTTATAGGGTGTAGGATCAATATTGTAGAAATTACAAACGGAATGACAAAGTTATATATACCCTTTTACCTTCGGTGAAGGGTATAAAAATAAAGCGCTGGGGGAAATACCTCCCATAAGATGCATATATTAAATATCTCTCAACTGAAGAAGTGGTTAAAGCAGTGTAGCAAAGCGCATCGGGTTAAGCTAGTACAATATATAATTTCTTAGTATGTCAGGATGTTTGCATGTATGTCCTATTCTTTCCGCAACTTTCTGAAGCCATCTGATGACATAGGAAGCTGAAATTTGGCACACTTTAAGTACTTTCTCTGCGGAAGATCGTAACGAAGCCATATTTTTGATTTTCGGGTTTTCAACTAGTATAACTATAAAGATCTGATAGAAAAGATGTTTTTTTTTATAATATGGGGAACTTTGGGCCCCACCCGGCGCGGCTAGGTACCGTCGGATTGACCTGAAAAATTAGATCATTATTTCTTACACCAAACCTCATATTTAAGCAGCGCAAACAATTAAATTTAAAAATAAAAAATCCCATACAAGATGCGACCAGTCTAATGTTTATGCTTTATGTATCACTAAACAAGGTTAGTTAGGGTTAAGTAAGAAAAATTTAGTTTTGCCCCCTTAAAACTAAGTTAGTGTTAATCACAGCTTAAAAGCTGGCTTAGACTAGCATCAGGGCAACAAATTCAGGTTCTTAACTGACATAAAATCTATCAGCCGTATTCATAACAAAAAGTTAGCCACAGTTTGTACACTACGTACAACGAGCTGCTAATTAGAATGTCGATTAAGCCTAACAGCTTGTAAGCACAGAGTTTATTCAAAATAAACTTTTGTCCATCTGCTAACTTTTAATATATCAACTCTGAATTTTAATGATACCACACTATATTACTCAAAAATGCAACACGTTTGCATTAATCATCGCTGGTTTTGTCATTTTTTTTTTGTAAATTTTTTTGTTTTTTCCTCCGCATATAGCGATTTTAAAAAGTTTTTAAAATTTAATTAACATAAAATAAAAAATAAAACCAACCAAATTGTTTAACATTAAACAGCTGTTTTCCACAAGTTGGCAAACTGTTGGCAGCTCGTTAAGAAGAGTTTAGCAAATCGTTAGTTAGAGATCGGTATGTGTATTATAAATAAACTTTGAGCTAACTTCATTTTCATTATGAATACGGCTGTATGTGTTTTCTGTTTTTCAGCAAACGGGTTCTTTTCTAGTTGATATTTTTTTAATGTCAGAACTTCTTTCTTTTTTATTCTCATAATAAAACCTTAACGTTTATTAAGTTTTCGAATTATTCGAAACCTTGAACGGATATTTTTTGCAGCACACACTGTGTATGTATGTATTCCATAAAGTATTATCTTTTTCAAAATAAACCTAAATAATAAATACAACAGTAATGAAAAACCTTCAAAGCTGACCCAGTTAAGCAAATAATGAAATCCAAAAAACATCTGTGCAGCTGAAATCTGTTGCAGTAACAACCCCATTTCAAAGCGCATATATAAAGCCGACATATTTCTGTATTCAATTTAATTAATTTAAAACTGAGCCGCTTGTAACTATGGAAAATAAATTTTTGATAAGTGTTTTACTTACTATTTTCTCCTTGGTAAGATCTGCACAATTATGTTTTAAGTACTTTAAAAACAATAATTTGAATTTCTTTTAGTTCACTTTAGAGGCCATCGTAAGTATTAACAAATGAAATTAACTAAAATTTAATGAATTAAAAATTAAATAAAAAAAAAAAAAAAACAAAATAAATAATGAAAAAAATCTTTAGACTCCGGAAAAATTGCTGACATGTCCAGTACCAACGGAACAAATGTTAAGAGTAAGTTTAATATAGTACTTATAAGTGATGTTACGAAAATTCGTATTCGTATTCGTATCGCCGAATATTCGCCTATTTCGTGACACTCTTAATCGTATTAACCAAATAAAAGCGAATATTTTGCCAATACGTTCCAAAACAAAAGCATTAAATGAGTGAAACATTTGTCATTAACGCACAATAATAATATTCTTTTAGTAAAGTGCAAAACAAACAAAATATATGAAAGCTAGCATTAAAAAGGTGGAATTTGATTTGTACATATCGTGTGGAATTTTATTTGTTCATATCGTGTTAAATAAATAATAAAATCTCAGTAGAGCAATATTGAGCTTCAAAAATAAAAGTTTTGAAGCTTTTTCTCCTTCAAGCCTTTCGCGATGCGAGATGTAAAGTCCCGCACCACTAAACATTTGCCTGCGATTTTTTTTCGTTTTCATTTTCATTCTGACGTTTTGAAAGCAACAGATTGCGAAGTAAACAATATGTTAGAAAGCGTATAAGAAATTGCAATCCGTAATAAAAACTACCGGAACTATTATTTATTCTTCTTACTCCACCAGAACTTCATTTATCGCCACTAGAGCTAACAAATCGGTACTAATGTTGACTCTATAAAAATAATTTCTTAATAAAGTTAAATAAAAAGTTGGCTGAAAAATTGTCTATTCAACTTAATTGTACCCGTTACAACATTTAGGGTCCGCATAAAGGCGTTTTGGGGTTTACCAAATCCAAAAGAAATTTACTTTCTTACACAAT
The DNA here is from genome assembly GCA_930367215.1 of Pollenia angustigena. Classification (NCBI taxonomy): domain Eukaryota; kingdom Metazoa; phylum Arthropoda; class Insecta; order Diptera; family Polleniidae; genus Pollenia; species Pollenia angustigena. Next base: position 252,535,979 of record OV884058.1, read on the forward strand.
ATATTTTGGCCTTATAACTGGGTTAAACGATTTTTACCCTGTTTCAATATTAACTTTAAAAAAGCAAGTTAAAAAAGCATCGTAGATATGTTCGTCATTTCTATTATTTTGATAATAAAACTAGTTAAAAATATATTAGTACAATTAGGGTCAAAAAAGAACAATTGGTCACTTAATTAAGTACAATATGGAAAATGTCATTTATCATCCCTGGGGTAGATAATCATATTCGTATTCGCGAATATTAAGAACTGATATTCGTAACATTACGAGAACATAGACATACAAACATATGTACAATATTTATGTATGTATGGATGTATTTTTATTTCACAATACAATTCAAGCCCAAGATATATGCACCCTGCTAGCATTTTGTGTCATAATCGAATCTTTTAAAAATCAGCTTCAAGAGCAAAATAATATGCATATGAACTCATTACTCTTGTTGTGAGAAAATGGTATGCTACCGATGAATTACCTCAAAGAATCATTTGTAATACAATTTTCTGATTCCTTTTTGAGCATATTAATGAATCATATGAAAATTCCTTTTCAATCGCTCAAGTGATAAATCAGTTTTTAATCAGCAAAAGTGATCTGAAAAGACTCATTGACCACCAAAATGTTAGCTGGAACGTAAGCCGTATTCTCTTTTTGTTATCAAAGATCTTAAAACTTTTGTTTTTTACCTAATACACCGTTTTCTTGTAGTGTTTGGGACAATGGGCTTGTCAACATGCCATTCGTTTGGATCTGAGGTAAAAAAATAGTAATGTCGTAATGTCGATCTAATAAACTCTTTTTTTCAGATGCCTACTAAACCTTAACGGCAATCCATTACTTGGTGGACTCTTGGGAGGCAGTGGTTTATTGGGTGGAGGAAATAGTGGAGGTGGGACCCCGGGTACAGGAAGTGGAATTGTTGGCGGTCTCTTAGGACGTTAAATTTCCTAAGCAATTATTAATTTAAGATCGACCATATCCATATCTTAAATCAATAATACACATCCAATGACTCCTCTCAGCATACGGTTTGTGCATATTCTTCAATTATAACTTATACGAGTATTAACGTCGTAAAAGCAGTCGTATATTCATTAAAACACTCCCCAATAACCATTAAAAATTCGATGTACTGTTGGATTCAACCTTTAATATTCATTAATTAAATATGATTTTTATTCACTGTAGTAACAATGTCACTATATACTTATATACATATGTACTTTTGTATGTCCAATGTTCAATATATTTTGTATGTATGTATATTTTTTATTTTTTTTTTTTTTTTTTTTGTTTTGCAAGAACATAAATGTAATATAAATGGCTTGGAATTCCAATAATAAAGTTAATGTTCACGTTCAATAAGCCATAATCGTTATGAGGACCATACAGTTATTACTGTACGACCAAAAAAGGATTGTAATATGACAATTTGTTTAAGTACTTGAGAGAAGTGTGCAGTTGCAGTTTGCAATATTGTGTTGATTACTAAAAATGTATTTAAATTGAAGTTTAAATGAAATTAGTATGATGAATAAAAATACTATAAAAACATTTATATAAAAATCGAACATAAAGTTTTAAGATATTTCCCAAATGTTTAATTAGAATTTGGTTGATTTGGCTGGCATAAGTTGAATTAGAGACTTGAGAGCTCTACTCTGCACTTGTATTCGATGAATAATACTCGGTGCCAGAGTAACCAATTTGATGACATTGAGGAATTTTAAAGAAATAATTACTACATTGAAGACCCCAAGTCGAAAAGAATTAAGTAATTGGATTTAAACTTTTTAATTTAATTGGTTGGAGTTCATAGAACGAGTGGCAAAAAATATAAGAAGTTGTCGAAGGATAATGAAACTTGACACATAGGCTTTTTTGTTTGAATCAAGAAAAAATGGAAAAATCAAAATGATCCGCCTACTTTTACGCCCACCTCCCATACAAAGTAAAAATTAAATTTTGACCAACGGCATTGTTTTTTGGCACATAGCATTTTTAAACACTCATAATCATTTGTGTGAAATTTGAAAATATCCGCCCACTTCCCATACAACTTGTATTGAAAAAGTAGCATAACTGCCTTGCTTTTTAATGCATCAACTCAATTTTCACAAAAAATAAATATTATAATCGTAGAATGGGCTCCTGAAAATATATACCTGATCCGCCCACTTTTACACCCACCTCCCATCAGTGGCGGATTTAGGCCAGCTGCCGCCCTAGGCACTTTTTAATATGCCGCCGTTTTTGATTATATAGGAGTGATTATCCAAAAAAAAAAATCAAACACTAAAATTATATATAGCTTACGAACCGCACCAATATATGTTAAGCGAAATCGAATGACGTTTTAAGATCCCTAAAAATTGCAATTTTTCGAATATTTTGTATACATTGTCCCTTATGACTTCTTTATGAATTGTGAATCAAAATTTGTTTACCTCTAAGATTGTAGCACAAACAAAAAATTGCTATAATTTTTTTTATAGCCAGTGTTCACATCAGTGAACAATACAAAATTCCCATCCCCGATGTCAACCCAACTTTCACCTCAACTGCAATCAACATCCACTGCTATTGTTGTCATTTTTCTTATTACCATTCTAAAGTTTATCTCGAGAAGAAAACAACTGTGCGCTACAAGTTACATTCAAACCCCAAACCGTTTTTTAATAAATAAAGGTTTTTGTAATTGTCAAATTTAAATTTACTAAAAATAGTGAAAATTTGTGAAACCCTAAATGTAAAGTTAACAAATAGAAAAAGGAAAAAAAAATCTAAACTTAAAATTAAAATTAAACTATAAAATAAATAAATACATATACATACAAACTTAATGAACTTAACCTAAAATTTAGTGGTTTCTTTATTTACTTAAGAAATACATAAATATACCTGCACATATATTGCGCTTCCCCTTAAAAATTAAAGAAAGGTTTGTTGACCCTTGCCTAAATAAATATATATTTATATGCGTGTACATATTCTAAACCCCACTCTAACTTACTCTGTCTAACCCGTATAAACATTGGTCCTCACGAGCCGTCAAAGTAAAAAAGTGAAACAGTGAATACAGTCCACAAATTATAAAAAAGAATAAATAGAATAAATAAATGTTAAAAGTTAAAGTTCACAACACACACACATTCATATTGTAAATAAATAATACCCTACAAGTTAAAAACAAGAATTACCCAAAACATTAAAATAACAATAAAATAAAAAAGTGCAAGTGAAAAATAGTTAAAAACTAAAAAATAAATAAAAACATAGCTACAGAAAACAAACTAATGGTTTAATAATAAATATAAATAAAACAAAAAGCAAATAATTCAAAAAAAAAAAAAAAAACGAAAGAAAAATCAAAATTAAAAACCCAGATCAAAATAAAAATTGTGAACAAAAATTAACAAAAACAAATTACCATACAGAATATTTACATAAATATTAAACAGAAAATATTAACAAGAAAAGCAAAACAAATAATAAAAATTTGCTTAAATTTATTTAAAAAATACAAACCATATTACAAACTTACATACGTACACAAGCATTAAGTACAACGAGTTTACAACAACAACACTACACACAGAATCAACACGCATCATAGCGGGAAGACGGCACAAAGAAAAATAATAAAAACAAAAGATATTTTTTTTTGTTTTGTAAGGTTTGTACCCTACCCCCAGCAAACAAGGTAAGTGTGTAATTTTACAACTTACAATATACCTACACAAAGTTTCAACTTTTATTAAGATCGTGGTATTTTAATTAAACAGCAATACATTATAAAGATATTTCTTTGTCCACTTACCCATCCTCAAAAACGAAGAGATAAAAAAGAATATTTTTTATATTGCTGTTGAAGGACAAATAGTGCCTTCCAAATTGTGTAGCGTACATAAACCTATATAAAATACCCAGTTGGAAATTTAGTTTGCTGATTAAATTTTAAATTTAAAGCTGCATTATTTTAAAAAATTAAAACAAACCCGTATATTATATATAACTGATTTTTCTCAATTGAAATATTTTATTAATTTTTTGAATAAAACCCAAAATGTCTAACTTACAATCTTTGGCCGCTGATTTAATGAGATATATCAAAACGGATTTAGAGGCATTTGATGAAGATTACCGCTCTTCATCGGAAAATTTCCAATCATTGCCCGCGCTAAAATTCAAGAAACGTGAGCTTGATGAGTTATGGTCTAAAATTGACCGTAAATTCGTGCAGATTAGAGAATCTTCTGATTTAGAAGACCCAGTGAAGTCTCAGACTATTAGTTTAACGGAAATTGTAAAACATGTCAGATCTGCTAAGAGTTTTTATAGAAATAGTATGATCGCGATTGATGAATCAATTGAGGAAATTACCCAACTCAATGAAACCCGACCCTCTTTACCCGAACCCATAAATACACAACCCAATAATTCGGTAGCCTTCAATGTACCCCCTTGTGATATGCCAACATTTAGCGGTGATTTCAAATGCTGGGCTTCCTTTAGAGACCTTTTTAAGGCCATCTATGGCAATAACACTCGTTTAAGTGGAGTTGAAAAACTTTTTTACCTTAAGCAGAAGACAAGCGGCGAAGCCAAAGAAATAGTAGACAATGCACCCTTAACAAATGACGGCTTTTGTATTGCGTGGACCCAGTTAACTGCTCAATATGAAAATCGTAGAATGCAGATTAACGCGCAATTAAAAACCCTATTTAATCTACCCCTAGTAAACACTATGTGCAGTGTTTCTATAAGAAAACTGCAAAGAAAGATAAATTGCTGTATTTCGAATCTAAACTCTTTAGATATTGATACGGATCACTGGGATCCTATCTTAGTATATCTTTGTTTGACAAAATTACCCAGGGAGACGCGAAGAGAATTTGAAAAATCCCTCTCAGATTGTGCTGAAATGCCTTCATGGACAAACTTGGATTTGTTCCTAACTAACACATTCAAGGAACTTACCTCTGTGAATGATGTTCAAGATAACGGCAGCAACCCTACCCAACACCCAAAACCCAAACATTACCAAGAAATTAAAACACAGTATGACAGAAGAGGCAAAACATTTCATAATGTAGCCAATGATTCAAATGGGAAGCAATTACCAAAACCCACCCACAACCCACCCACCCAAAAACGCAATAATGAACGAGTTCTCTCTAACCCTACTCAACCCACAACCCAAAGCTACCCGAAAACCCAAAATAAACACGATGGTTCCATTTGCAAACTTTGCAATGGAAATCATACTTTGAGAGAATGTTCGTCTTTCAATTCACTTGGAATAAATGAAAGAATTGACTTTGTAAAAAATAATGAAATATGCTACAATTGTTTAGCCATTGGTCATGTCATACAAAATTGTCGTAGCACATTTATCTGTAGGTATTGTGGTAAACGGCATAATAGCCTTTTACACAAGCCAAATTCAAAAATAAACCCAAAAGATGATGATAACCAGCCTTCATGTTCGTCAAATACAGTTCAATCTTTCTCGACACATACCCAATCAAGCAAACCCACACTAGATGACAGAACTAAGTTATTAGGAACTGCAGTTCTGAATGTTGAGGTTCAAGGAGAATTATTTCCAGCTAGAGCGCTTATAGACCCAGCCTCAGATTTCTCGTTTATCACAGATAAACTGAGAAAAAGATTACATTTACCCACTACGCCCATAGTTGCTGAAATTTCAGGATTAAATGAGATAGTTTCTGCCCGTTCAAACAAACTATGCCAAGTTTTATTGCGCTCAAATACCCATAACAACTTCAAATTGAATATCCAAGCAATAGTAGTAAAAACTCTAACTAAAAATTTACCCACCCAAAGCTTAAACCCAACCCTCATAAAAGACTTGGAAAATATTCAATTAGCTGACCAAAAATTCTATGAAAGTCGACCTATAGACTTCATTATTGGCAGCGATTTTTACCCCCAGATTTTAAAATCGGGAGTTAGAAAAGATTTGTTGAGTACTCTAATAGCTCAGGAGACTGAGTTTGGTTGGATTTTAACGGGGCCCATTCAGAAATCACACAATACCCAACCCTTAGTTTCATACTTCAGTTCAGTCACGCTTGATAAATTTCTGACCAAATTCTGGGAAATTGAAGATGTACCCAACCAACCCAAAGTTTCAGATGAGAGTTCTTTTTGTGAAGAAACCTACATAAACACAACCCGTCGATTACCAAATGGCCGTTATCAGGTAGATCTTCCTTTTCTGTACCCTCCTGTCGAGTTAGGAAACTCACGCCACGTAGCAATGGCTCAGTTCTTAAGAAATGAGAAAAGTCTGATGAAAAAGCCAGAACTTAAATCAGAATACGATAACGTGCTACAGGAGTATATCGACTTGGGTCATATGAAACCCATAAAATATAACCCTAACACTCCTTCAAATACCCAGTATTACTTACCCCATCATGCTGTTGTTAAACTTGATCGTGTTACGACAAAAGTTCGGGTGGTATTTAATGCCTCTAGCAAAACTTCGAACAACAACAGCCTTAATGATACCCTACACATTGGTCCGACCCTACAACAAGATTTAGTTGTACTTATCTTGAAATGGCGCTTTTATAAGATAGTTTATAATGCTGACATTACTAAAATGTACAGGCAAATTATTTTAAACCCGATACACACTCCATATCAAAGAATTTTATTCCGTAAAAGCGTTAACGAGCCAATTCAAGATTATGAACTGCAAACAGTCACATTTGGTGTGAATTGTGCGCCATATTTGGCTATAAGAACCCTACACGAATTAGCCAAGGACATTCAAAACACCCACCCTGCCGCATCGCAAATATTAAAAAATAATATGTATGTAGACGATGTCTTAGCCGGAGCTCACACTATTGAAGAGGCTAAAGAGGCACAAACGCAATTAATCACGGCTCTTGACTCTGCTGGTTTTCCTTTAAGAAAATGGATTTCCAATACAAAGGAATTACTTGATGATTTACCCAAGGAACATCAACTCGATGTTGATCTGCTTACCCTACCGGAATCAAATAATGCTAAGACACTAGGTATTCGTTGGAACGCAAAAGAAGACATGTTTTTCTTTAATGTTCCTTTAATTGAGAGAAAATCAGCTTACACGAAGCGAACTGTGTTATCAGATATCGCTCGTCTTTTTGACCCAGCTGGTTGGTTAGCGCCAATTGTTATATCTGCTAAGATTATAATGCAACAAATTTGGCAAGATAACACAGCTTGGGATGAATGTCTTACCCCACTTACCCTCATAAAATGGCAAAAGTTTTTGCAGTTTTACGATAATATTAATACAATTCGAATTCCAAGATGGATTAACTTTTTACCTTCAGCAAAAATTGAGTTTCATGGATTTTCAGACGCTTCTGAAAAAGCCTACTCTGCAGTTTTATATGCACGAGTTACACCCGTTGACGGACCTAATTCCGTAACCCTGCTCTTTGCGAAGACAAGAGTTGCGCCAATCAAAGTAATCTCGTTACCAAAGCTAGAACTTTGTGGTGCAGTGTTGTTGGCAAATATGACACACAATTTACTTACCCAACTCAGCCTACCCTTACATCAGACGTATTTCTGGACAGACTCATCTATTGTCTTGGCATGGCTTAGCAAACAACCCAATTCATGGAACACGTTTGTAGCAAACCGAGTTTCTACAATTATGCAGACAGTCGGTGTGAAAAATTGGAACCATGTGGCATCACACGATAACCCTGCCGATGTTGCTAGCCGAGGATGCAATCCCGATGAGTTGAAAGATGACAGTTTATGGTGGAATGGACCATCGTGGTTGAAACAATCTGCTTCACAGTGGCCAACAACGAATAAACACTTTATAACTCAAGCTGAAGCTAAAGTTAGTCAGTCGTTTTGCACGACGGTTGATACCCACCCTCCCTTGGAAAATACGAATATTACACACCCAGATATATTATCAAGATTTTCAAAACTGTCAAATGCTCTTAGAGTTATGACATATGTCTATCGATTTTGTGATCGTACATTATGTACCCGAAACAATACAATTCGAAATGAGAGAGTTATTCTTGATCGAAACAACCCACATGAAGTCAAAGAAAGACTGCACATGTTGATAACACACCCAAGTATTGAACTTAGTGCGTCTGAGATAAAATCTACCCGTGATAGACTTATTATTCTTTGTCAGACTGAATATTTTAAGCACGAATACAACTGTCTGAAGAAGAGAAACCCTATACCCAATAAAAGTAGCCTGCTCACCCTTACGCCATTTTTAGATTCATCTAATGTAATGCGTGCAAATGGTCGACTAGCAAATTCAAATGCTTTGTCATATTCCGAAAGACATCCGATTTTATTACCCTACGGAAGTTCTTTTGCTAAATTATTAACCCAACACGTACATCTGGTAACCCTGCATGGCGGAAATCAACTTATGTTGAGAATTATAAGATCAGGATACTGGATTCCGAAACTTAAGAATCTTATTAGTTCCGTTATTAATAAATGTTCACCATGTACCAGATATAGGAATAGACAAACTACCCAGTTTATGGCGGCGTTGCCACCAGAAAGAACCCAAATAAATAAACCCTTTACAAATGTTGGAGTTGATTTTGCCGGACCATTTGATATAAAAGTTTATAATGCCAGAGCTTGTAGGATTACAAAAGGCTACGTGTGTGTTTTTGTTTGCTTTGCAACAAAAGCTATTCATCTGGAGCCTACATCTGATTTGTCTACCCAAGCCTTTATGGCAGCCTTTGCTCGATTCTTTTCGAGGCGGGGATGCCCTGTCGCAATTTTTTCCGATAATGGAACTAATTTCATTGGAGCTAGTCAGTTACTTAAAAAAGAGCGACAGGAATTTATTAAACAGTTAAAAAGTTCGGTAGTATCTGCTAGCAGTTTTCAAAATTTGACGTGGCATTTTATACCCCCGGGAGCACCTCACATGGGCGGTTTATGGGAAGCTGGAGTGAAAAGCTTTAAGTCCCATCTAAAGAAAATGAATACCCTAAAATATACATTTGAAGAGCTAGCTACACTCCTTGCTAGAATAGAAGGATGCCTAAACTCAAGACCCTTAAGCCCGTCAAGTGAAAACTCGCAGGACCTTAACCCTTTAACTCCCGGACACTTTTTAATTGGTTCACCCATTTTAACCCCTGCAGAACCCGATGTTAGCAGTGATAATACTACCCTAGCAAACAGATGGCAAAAGTTAAGGATTCAACATCATAACTTTTGTAGAAGATGGAAAGATGAATACCTTAAAGAGCTCCATAAAAGATACAAGTGGAAAAACCCTCAACGTCAAATTGAAGTTGACGACATTGTGATTATTAGACAGGATAATTTACCCCCTAACGAGTGGTTGCTCGGTCGAGTAATAAAAACGCACACTGGCTCTGATAGACGAAACAGAGTAGTAGACTTACGTACAGCAACTGGAACTTTGACTCGACCAATAACGAAAGTTGTGGTTTTACCCACTAGATAGTTTAACCCAAATAACACTTAGTTTCCTATTTACACTTTTTAACCCATATAATCCAATTACCCACTTGTTACACTTACCCATAACTTACTCTTCACCCTAACTTTCTAGTTTACTAACCCATCCATTCACTAATTTTTAAATTTCATTCACACGATTTATTTCATATAGAATATGGCACCCAACAATAACATCCATAAGAAACTTTCCAGTCGTTCCGGTAGTCGAACCGCAAAATCAAAGAAAGGCAGCAACTCTCGTCCCACACCCAACCGCAATAGTCAACAAAAACGACATTTTGGTTGCGGCATTTGTCAGGCGGATCACAGCTTGGCAAGCTGTAGGAAGTTCAGCAAGTTGAACCTGGCAGAAAAATATAAAACTGCGATAAGACTACACTACTGTATTAATTGTCTGGCCAGGAACCACCTTATTGAAAAATGTCCCAGCAACTCTCGGTGTCAGACCTGCAAGAGCAAGCACCATACAACTCTACATGGGCCCGAGAGAATCGTAAGAGACTTGGCAAAGGAACGGAATCCATCAACTGCCTCTAAAAAGACCACCGTTCCGATTCCTGCGCCACGAACTATTGTTATGCCAATTAAAGCAACAGGCTTACTCACGTCAAAAATCCAAACCTTTGTGCCCACAGTTGTCGTGCAGGTTATTACACAGAAATCAACTCAGCTCGTCAGAGCCCTTTTAAACCCTTGTCTGACAACATCCAAGATCAGCATGGCCTTCGTGCGAGAATCGAAGTTGACCATCTTTAATGTTGATGACCAAACTTACGTGAAGATCATAATCGCACCCAATATGGCCTCAACCATCAGGTATGAGGTCTGTATGCGTGTTTCCGACGATTTGCCAAAAAACCCTTACCCTAACGGAATGGATTCGGAGATTAAAAAGAAGTTCTGTCGAATTTCACTAGCCGACCCAGAATTTTATGGTAACTCACCCGTCGCCATGGAAATAGGTGGTGATTTATACACCACCGTTTTGCAACCAAACACAATTCATATTGACGGCGGATCACTTATCGCACAGGATTCGCACCTTGGTTGGCTAGTCATGGGATCCCTTACTAATTAAACACTTAATAAAGTTGCCAGGCCCGGGAGGATGTTCACATCAGTGAACAATACAAAATTCCCATCCCCGATGTCAACCCAACTTTCACCTCAACTGCAATCAACATCCACTGCTATTGTTGTCATTTTTCTTATTACCATTCTAAAGTTTATCTCGAGAAGAAAACAACTGTGCGCTACAAGTTACATTCAAACCCCAAACCGTTTTTTAATAAATAAAGGTTTTTGTAATTGTCAAATTTAAATTTACTAAAAATAGTGAAAATTTGTGAAACCCTAAATGTAAAGTTAACAAATAGAAAAAGGAAAAAAAAATCTAAACTTAAAATTAAAATTAAACTATAAAATAAATAAATACATATACATACAAACTTAATGAACTTAACCTAAAATTTAGTGGTTTCTTTATTTACTTAAGAAATACATAAATATACCTGCACATATATTGCGCTTCCCCTTAAAAATTAAAGAAAGGTTTGTTGACCCTTGCCTAAATAAATATATATTTATATGCGTGTACATATTCTAAACCCCACTCTAACTTACTCTGTCTAACCCGTATAAACAGCCAGTGTGCACAAAAAAGTACATTCTATATATTATTTTGATCCTATTGATTAAAGCTTAAAATAGAAATGAATTGCATACCCATTGCAGGAATGATAACAATATCCTGGGGATTTTTCATTAAATATGAGTTATTTTACCTTCTTCTTAAACATTTTTTCGATAATGGACTGTTTTTTTTTTAATTTAAACACATTTCCGGAAATAAACTTCATATAGATAATGTTTTTTTGGAGAGTGGAAATTAAAGGTATTAAAGTAAAGGTTTTATAATACAATACGCCAAGCTGCAAAACTTTACAAAAAAAATCAAGTTTTGAATCCGCATTATCACAAAATCCGCAATTTTATTTAAAAATTTATTTAAAAAACCTAATACATTGTTTATGTACATAAATTAATATATAGAATTTTGTTTATAATTTTCAAACAAAAAATTTGATAAAATTTTACACATAAATTTATTATGTATTAATTAAAATCGTAATACACAGTACAAATTGTTCGAATCCGTAAATGATTTCTTTTGAATCGAAATACGCGGTAACCCCCCTGAAAAAATAAAATACATATGTATGCAGTTAACATAGAAAAACAAAAGTTTTGTGATAAATAAAAATATCTCTAAATATATACATAATAACTTTTTAATATGAAGACTATTTAAAGTAAAACTTGGCCAAATCAATTTTCGAATTTGAATTCCCCTTACATTTGTTTACCTTTAAATTTTGGTGCCCTTTAAATTATGCCCCCCTAGGCCCGGGCCTAGGCGTAAATCCACCACTGCCTCCCAGAGAAAAAACAAATAGAAAAAATATGAATACCTAATTTAAGCATAGTCTTTTAATGTTTTTTTTAACATCATTATCGTACTCCAAGTTTTTGATTTGCAGATTTAAGCGATATCTATTTATAAATGGGTCTGAAGACAATAAAATATTATATATTACGTCTTTATTAGTATCTACACGTCCAATTCTTAGCATAATGTGTAGTTGTTATTGCATGCAACAACATAATAAATGAATGATTACACATCACCTAATAGTCTCTCCCATATCATTGTGTTCGATCGTCTATTGTTGTTATCAAACAGTATCAGTAAACAACAATTAAAATTTAATTGAAGCTTATGCTTTTTTCAACAATGAAATACATAACAATAAACACTATTGACTAGTATATATATTACATTATGGGTGTTTCCAAAGTAACGGTCGATACCGATTTTCGGAGATTTTTTAAATAAAATTCCAGCCTACGCAAATATACCATGAGGATTGTTCCATTTTGGGCTAACGAAAGTTCAAGCAACGGTAGCAACCGAAAGAATTCATAAAAAATGTAATTTCAATACTTTTTTTTACCATAAAAAAAGTAACGGTCATTACAATGTCGAAAACAAACATCATGTATTGTAAAATTTTGCACAGGTTATGTCAAGTAAAATATCTAATTAAATTCTTTGAAATGTCTTGTTTAAGGAATGGATTTATTTTCAAACCAAAGAAATTAGTTTTTTTTTTAAAGTAACGGTCGTTACATTATAAAAAGTTAAAAGTTTTTTGTGTCTGAATTCATTTATTATAGGTTACAACAAAGTAAAGTTAATCTTTCGGAAAAAGATGCATTTATTTTGTATAATATTAGCGGAAAAATAAATTCAAAATAATAATTTCATTTTTGAGCTATAAGGGGTAATTTTCTGTGGAAACACCCTTATGTAACGATTTTAAACAGTAAAAAATTAGGGCAACAACAACAAGCATGAATAAAAATTTATGCTTTGCTACTTAATAATTTTATAGTTTTTACTTTTTTTTTTTTTTTTTGGAAAGGAGCAGTTGATTTTTTTTTTTAACTTTTAGCTGAGACTTCAAGCTGTAATTTGACATCTTTCGTTAAACTGCGCTCCACAGCTCTAAAAAGATGCAATCCACTGAAATTGATGAACATTGAAATTTTGATGTTGTTTATATTTTGTTCTACGAAATTTTTTATATGGCACATTTTCCAACTTTTTTTAATGCAAATCTCATCTTTGACAATTGTTATTTACGAAAATATACAACAAAGTCAAATGATACGTTTACTGTTATTGTACCAAAAGATTGAATATGCAGTAAATTTGCATGTCGTTTTAAACAAGCGAACATATATAAACCTTGAGCGTGTCCAAACAAGTAATAAATATATCAGCCTAATATTACGGAATCATAATATTCAGATATCTGACAACAAAATACCAAAAAATTATCCAAATCGGCGAACATGAACACAATTAATTAATGCCGCTCTTCAACCATTGTGAGTCGCAGCCACAAAAACAAAAAATGTGAATAAATATCACAAAATTTAAGAAATCAAAAAAAAAATTTATAACATCCGATTTCGCCCCATATGGATTGAAATAAATGTTGCTATTTTATATTTATTAACTCAAAAAAACGTTTTCATTCGATTTGTCGATGTCCAGCAGTCTTTTATCCAAGTTAAGCTGAATATGAAGAAACAGTTCATCACCAGAGATGTACATGAGAAGATTCGCTTTGGTGTCTACTAAAGTTTTCAATGCTTTTGTTTTGGTTTAAACAGCAACAACATATGCTTATAATATTGCTTGCATTGTTTTTTCTCTCACAATTGAGGGGGTTTTTTACTCACTCCTTGTCGAAGTGCCGTTAGCAATAACTAATCAAAAAAATATACTGCTGCGGTTTTACTTTTTTGCAAACCATTCAAATGATTTGTAAAAGTTCAATGATAAAGTGACAATTACTTGACAAATCATACCCTTAAAACTTTTTGTGAATGCAAATATTCAAATATTAAAGTAATAAAAGCTTTGAAAATAAATGTTCTAAGAGACATAAAAAATAAGTATGTCGATAATTCAAGATTAAATTATAACATAAAGTTTTTAAATACCAAAACATTAACAGAAATTTAAATGTTCCATTTTTAGGGTAAACAAAAATTCAAGTAAGACTTTGGCATTTAATAGAATAATTGTTTATTTGATAAAATGATAAAATTGTCCGGAAATAACTGATGTTATTGGCAAAATATATAAATCGAAAAGTATTTGTCTGAGCCAATTTTTTAATTTAAAAACCCCGGACTATTCGACCTTGGAAAAATCAACATTTTGAAAAAACCGACAAACGTATTGCGGTTTACGATCCGGTTGGAAAACCGAATCCATTACCCTAAATTATACAATAAAAATCTGTTTAACATATCGCTGGATCAATACTATAAGGTTGTATGTAACCTTTTTTATACCCTCCACCACAATTAGTTGTGAAGAGGGTTTACTTAGTTTGTCATTCCGTGTGAAACGTTTTTATTATTCATCTCATTCTGGGTCCTTGAGTAATTCTAAGTCGATTTAACCATGTCCGTCTGTCTGTCCGTCTGTTGAAAACACGCTCACTTTCGAAAAACTCAAAAGAAATAAACAAACTAGTTGTCAAATTGCTTTTAGTTATCCTAAGCAGTTTGGGATTGAAATCCAGCAAAATCGGTTACGTAGGATCATAGCTATGAACCAAAATGTGGAACCATCACCTAAAAAAAATTGATAATTTTGGTACAAAAACTAACATAAATGGTGGAAAAATGCACCGAATGATATAAGACTTTGCAAAAATTCGTTTTATTCGACTGGAAATCACGCTGTAAGATTTCGTGAAGATCCGTCCATAATTTACCGGAAAACAGTATAGTACGCCTAAAACCCTAATTAACAATGCTATCATTACAAATTTTGGCACATCACAATTTAATAGGACTAGAAATGACACTGAGAAGTTTCGTGAAGATCGGTCCATAATTTACCCTGGGCCCCATAAAAACCCTACGACCGGAAAACAGTTTAGTACGCCTAAAACCAAAATTAATAACGCTATCATAACAAAATATGGCTCGTCACAGTTTTATAGAACTAAAAATTACACTGTGAAGTTTCGTGAAGATCGGTCCATAATCTACCCTAGGCCCCATATAAACCCTGCTTCCGGAAAACAGTTTAGCACGCCTAAAACCGTAATAAACAATGCTATCATAATAGAAATTGGTACGTCACAGTTCTATAGGACTAGAAATGACACTGTGGAATTTTGTGAAGATCGGTAAATAATTTATCCTAGGCTCCATATAAAGCCCACTCTGGTAATATAATTAAATACGCCTAAAACCGCAGCAGATATAGATATTGCGGTAAATTTTCTTCCAGCTTAGCTTCATATAACCAGAAAAAATGTAATCCAATTTTGTGATATACGGTACTTCTGAAATTCAGTGCAACGCTAAAACTAATTTCAGCGCTGTATTGAAATTTATGTTTTTTAATACCAGAAATCACTCTGCAGAATTTTGGGATGTTTCGTTCATAGCACGTAAAGAAAAAACATGGTTGATACAATCACAATCGCAAATTATCATTTATATTTGTGGTAATGATTGTGTCAAACACGTCTAAATTGACAATATATGTTTAGACCTAATGTAAATAGCTTGTTGTTGTCTCAAACATATTATTATGTTTAGAAGAGAAACGCAAACGATCTTTCAAACCATGTTTCTATATTTCCCAACACCATGCAACATGTGTTTTTCAACATTTTATATGGTTCTCATAATAAAACTAATACAAAATTTAATTTCGAATATTTTTTTTATTAAAAATACATATGAATATGAATACAATACATAATATATTAAAAAATTTAATTTAATACATACATTTATATATATATATGTGCGTGTGTTTTAATTTATAAATTTAATACTGTGTTTTGTAGTACAAATATATGCAGTTGGGTGATATTGTTGTTGAAATTCACTTCGGAAGGGATCCTTTGTCATCTGCTGGTGGAGATTCTTGTTGTGAATATACATACCAAAACTCTTAGTCAGTGTGAAGATTTATTTTTGATGTTGAAAGACTTGGAACAGTTTCTGTAGAAAACAATATTAACATTTTTATTTTATTTGATTTATAAAATTATTTTGATTTTATATTTATGTATAAAATTTTACGCACTAATCACTTTTACTTTCTAATGAATTCTTGGCTAATGAATTCTTGGGTTAACCACTTTTTATATTTGTTCTTTTTTGTTTTATTCGTTGTGCCAAACATTACAAAGACAACGTAATTGCGTATTTAAACATTTGTGTAATTTTGTATATATAAATGACTTACCTGTTTCAATAAAAGTATAATAATTTATTTCACTGGTTTAACAAGGCAGCGCACAGTGCTTTGTCCCCATATAACGAAGGGACATAAATAGAAGGAGTTGTCAGAAATTGGAAATTTCGTACACTAGCATAAACTAGCTTAATTAAGAAATATATGAATTTTTGGAGAAATCGGTTCAAGGACACGCCTACCTCCCATGTGTCCTGAAATGGAAAAATGTAATTTTAGCTTCAATTATGCCCACAAAACTACAAAAAATGGTCAGGCTAATACACATACAACTAGAAACGTGTGTGCAAATTTTCATTTAAATCTGAACAGGGACTCAAGGTCCTGCCATATATCCTTTTTCTTAAAAATGCTATAACACTTTCAAAAATTATCCAATCGTAATAAAATTTGGTATGGAAATTGATATTTGTTAGATTTATATGTGTGCCGAATTTTGGTAGAATCGGATTATTAATGTGAAAAATAAAAAAACATCATTTAATGAAAAATGAGTTAAAAACGCTTAAAATGCTCTTGCAAAAATAACAAGTAAGAAAGTATAATCGGTCAAGCCCGACCATGTGATACCCTATAGTATAGTATTTAAAAACAAATTTCCTATAGTGTAATCTATTTGGGACCCATGGGCAATCATGGACCCGCCAGAACAAAATTATGTTATGAGGTTAAGATTCGTTTAAAAGTTCTTTCTCCCGAATATTGTTTAGATATCTTAAGCTCCGTATATGAGTTTTTTGGATGAGGGTTTATATGGAACCTATACTTTATTTTGGACCTATCTGGACAACATTTTGTCATGACTAAGTAGCTATTGTAAAAGTCATTGTCGCCAATTTGTATGTAAATACTAATATTTTTAAGGAAGCTGGCATTAAAAGCTTTTTCGGGAGAATGATTTGTATGGGTGCTATGTTCAAAAATAGAAAGATTACAATACAATTTGATAAGCTGATTTTGATTGCAATAAAATTAGTTTGGTTTGGACCAAATTTAATCTTGCCGATGTAATAAGATGGCTTTTGTAAAATTATGGACCGATTCGTTCCATTTTTAATAGGCTTGGTCCTTGTACCAGTCAGAGCCTCTGGGACAAATTTCATCAAATTGTCTCCGAATTTGCGATCTGTGTGCACAAGGTTGCATGGACCGCCAGCCGGCCGGACGGACATCGTTAGATCGACTCAGAAAGTGATTCTGAGCCGATCTAATGAATTATTTGGAATTATTTCTTATAATATTCCTAATTTATTTTCTTTAAACTAATTTATTTATTATTTACATATGTATGTTCATATTTTTTAATTACAATAAATCATCTTCATTCTGAACATTTGTTTCGTCATCTTTAACTGGTTCATTAACATTTTCTCTCAGTATATATTTCTCAACTTCTTCAAAAAATATATTTTTTTTAGTCTTTGGATTCCTGTTTGAAGATAACAACGGATCTAAGGAATGTATTAAATGAGTCATTAAATCTTTATGAGTGTCGTCGTGACGTTTTCTCGTATGGGAAAGTCTGGTTTTTCTCACGATTTTGTGGTTGGCTTCCAATGCTTCTTCGGACAAGCACCCTGAAATTTATTTAAGTTATTAGTTACGTTTCATTATAATTACATAAAGCCACTTTAATACCTTAATATTTCTTATTATGATCCTAGTTTATTTTTTTTTAAACTAATTCAATCTATGAAAATTTGAGCAAAAATCACGAAAATAGCATTTTTTTTACATACATTTTTTTTTCAAGTTGTGGTAAAATTTTTTCAATTTTTTTTCTTGTAGTTATTAGAAAACATTCTAAATATTCGAAATCAGAAAAAAACCCATAGACGGTATTTTCCTTTTTTTTTAATATTTCATCAAAGTTAGGAAATTTTTAGAGCTTAAGTAAATAATAAGCATTTTTCAAACCAATAAAAAATATGTATAGGAGCATAATTCCCCTAAAAATTTTTTATAGTTGGTTTAGAATATAGTTAGGTGTCACAGAAAAAAATTTGAATCTCGTAGTCCAGAAAATGAATTTTTTACAATTATTTTCTTGAAACAATAAAAAACCAAGGGCATTTGTGATTTCTTATGCCGTAAAATGCAGGCAAACACAAAAAATTTTTTATACATATTTTGATTTTTGTTGTTTTTTATTGAACGGTATAAGTTTGAATTAATATTTCACAGTATTTGTAGTTAATTGTCTTTTAAACTCCTGAAAACTATCAAAATTTGAGCAAAAATCATGAAAATAGCCATTTAAAAAAAAAATTTTTTTTTCAAGTTGTGGTAAAATTTTTTCAATTGTTTTTCTTGGAGTTGTTAGAAAAATATTCGAAATTAGAAAAAAACCCATAGACGGTATTTTTCTTTTTTTTTTTAATATTCCATCAAATTTAGAAAATTTTTAGAGCTTAAGTAAATAATAACCGTCTAATTTATAAAAAATTAAACATGTTAATAAAGGCTTTATTAAACGGATTTTGTATGAAAATCCGTTTTATAAAGCCTTTATTAACCGGTTTTATTTTTTATAAATAAGGCAGTAAGCATTTTTCAAACCAATAAAAAAACACTTATGAGAAAATAATTCAATAAAATTTGTTAACAGTTAGTTCTAAATATAGTAAACTACTACAGAAAAAAATTTCAATCTCGTGCTTTAAAAAACAACAGTTTTACAACAGTTTTCCTAAAGCATGTAAAACTCAAGTAGTTGTTTGGCCATTTTTACTATAAATTCTCAAACTTTGGCGCCATCTAGCGCCGCCAAAAGAAGTTAAATCTTAAAAATTCTTCAAAATTCATTTAACTATTTTGTTATCTATCGATCTGTACATTTTTAAGTACAATATAAGATTTTTTTTTTTTTTTTTATTTATGTCTATGGGCCAAAGCACTGTGCAGCGTGGCCTTTTTATTCCCGAAAAACGTTTTAATTATCCTATATTCATTCATGTTTCACGATAAACTGACGCTCGCGGACGGAAAATGACGTGGGACAAAATTTTATTTTCTTTATAAGCACATATTGTTTATTTTGACAATAAATGTTTGCTCCTTTAAATAATGTTGCTTGAAGCAGACAAAAATTATGGTATTAACCATACCTTTTGTGTGCAACTAACATAATGATGATATTTGTATAGTTGAAAATATATTTACTACAGTAGCAAACATTTCACATAAATTAATATGTTTAGGTAGATCAGTGTAACTTTTTAGGTGTAAAACACCATATAATATTATTATAGTGAATTTTAAAGTGTTTAGGACAAAAACCATTTTTTTCAAGTTATACTGGAATTATAATAAATTTATTAGGGAAAACATATTTGGCAAGTATGAATAAAAATGGTCGTAGTGACCACTCATTAATCATATTTTTTCTCTGCGTGAGCTTACCATGGCTTCAATATAAATTGTCAATGATTTAATATAGGTCTAAGCCGCAACCAATTTTAATGCAAATGTCTGTTTTTGTAAAGATAATAATAATAAATGGACATCATACAGATATTACTCCTAAAACATTCGAACTGTCGGTGGAGGCTTTCAAAAATTCGGCACAGCCGAATATAACACTCTAACTTGTTTTATTATCAGTAAGAACTGTTAAAGGGTCGTATGGGACAATTAACAGCTTTAAGTGTTGATCCAGAGACAGCAACAAGTTCTTAGACCTTGCTTAACTTAATGTTGTTACGTAACTTTATTTTGAAATAGCAGAACAAAAATATGAGACTATTAACTTAATTTTCTCCATATTTTTGCTATTTCACTTCCAAACATGTAATATTGAGCTAACGATATGTAGTCAGCGACATACATATGTTATTTAACACAATTTTTTTTTTATTATGTACCTAATTCACAAAGTGTTCTGTTGTTCTAAGTTTAAAAGTAGTCAAAAAGTATAAGTATAAACATGTATAAATTGTTATCCCTTGAATAAATAAATAGTTAAAGAAAAATATGGGTCTAAAATTGTAAACAAAATTATTGTAAAAATTGCACACAGGAAAGCCAAATGTATGATTGTAGGTAACAAAGTTGTATTACCACATACTATTTTAATATTGCAAAATATATCACCTTATGAATTGCCTGATTGTATTAAAACGATAAAATGTTCTCGTACAAAATTTTAAACAAAATTATTGTATAAATGAATGAATTAATTATTTTATGTAATATATTATTATTTATAGGGTATCGTTTCTTGCTTTGTTGGGTTGAACCCAGTGTTACCACCAGCAAAATTCAAAATTACACTTGAGATGAAGCAAAATTACCCGATTTCATTACACCTGATATAAAATTGAAGTTTTATTAAATAAAAAGACATTTACAAAGAAGCAAAAACACAACAAACTTATTGGAAGAAGAAGTCAAACTGTTAATATTATTATTGTAATTTAAAATAAATTAAAAAAAATAACATTAAAGACTTAAAAACAATTAATAAAGCTTAAAATAAAACTCCTAAATGAATGAGTTGAACTTCCACATTTGGTTGCATATATCTAGAAAAAGTTCAAAATGCTTATTGCAATTCCTTAATAATGGCTGTTTTTAAGCCCAATAGAACTTACGAAAGGTAAGATGTCAAACGAACTGTCATACTGCTCTCACTTTTTGCTCAGGCACATCAACATGAATAGATTCATCCTTAAACAACGCCACCAAATTATCCAAAATCAGCCATCGATTTTCGCAACTTTAGGCGACTTCCTGATTTAAATGACGCAACTTATTTTTTCAGAAATAAAGTGATATGTTGATTTAGAGAAAATAAACTGTCAATTAGACTTCAAGGCCGGGCGATTTGACACCTCTTGATTGTTTTCCGTAGGCCTGTGAAGTCACTGGCTTATGCTGGTAAACCACCAGCAATTAACGTCTTAGACATAATTGTTCATTTTAACAAACTTGGACGTCTGCAATGCGTTTCGTCAAGGACAGGCGCGGTGCATACTTGTTTTAAATCAACTTCAAATGGTAATGCCGTGTATTTATCTGCGATAAAAATTAATTTTTTTTGTGTTGTCTACCATTTTAAGTTTCATGGTTCTTTATCCCTTATTTAGTTAACAAAATTCCTGCAGGATATTATATAACTGTCCCTTTCGTAATTCAGTTCTACAACTGTTAAGGGCGTTAACTATTCTCCAAACTAAAGCATTTGAAAGTTGCCAGATAAAAATAAAATGAATATATGTTGGAATATTGAAAACATTTCTTTCTCCAGGCTAGTTTTTAGTTTGAATAAGTTTTTCAATCAACTTGAGGTTCTAAATCACTATGGTAGTCATCTTTATCTAAATATAAGGGTTCATCTTGCGACATTCATTGCCAAACTTTTGAAAATTTATATACTTATAATGATTGAAGTATTTTCTTAAAAAGAAACCGAGACTTTGGTTCAGAAGACTGTGAATTTTTTAGCAACAATAAATGTCATTATTGAAATCGAATCTTGATTTTATTTGGGTATCTGAAGTAAGAATTTCAAATAACACCTGAATTATAAATATATAATTCGAACCGAATGTTCTGGAATCAACGAGAAGGTTCTTGAATCGACTACTTTACAACTACTACCGGTTGTGAACTATAAATACAGGCTCACTCGTTAAGCTTAGTTTAGTTTGTTTTGAGGCTTTAAACGGTTCAGTTCGTTACTAACAATGTTGGATAAATTTTGGGAATAAGTGTGTAGGTATTTTGTTTGGATTTGCAATTTAAAGAACTCAAAAGGGTTTATTAAAGAAAAAACTTAACAATATTTAAAAAATAAATAAAATTTTAAAAGCTTTTACATTTACACAGAAAATATTCTCAATCATTTTTTTTCAATTAAACCATTAATCAAATTTAATGAATTTTAATTAAAAATTTAATCTAGTGAATAAAACGTTAACTTATATCAACAACATTACTGCAGAAAATGTTGTTAATATCAAAAAATATGTAATTGATACACACTATTCACTTGTATACTGGTACAAATTTAATTCATTATTTAATTAATATCACAAACTTTTTAATTGAAATTTAAATTTTATTTTTTTCTGTATAAGTATGTATGTAAAGTAAAAATGCGTATTTTTATATTGAACTCTTTCATCATTTATTGGTATTGTATTATATTTAAGTTTAATATTTGTATGCATTTATTAATGTTAAATAAGTAGAGGTTTCAATTTACACAATTTAATTAATATGTATGCCGTCTATTGGCACAATTTTATAGTTTAGTACCCTTCACCACAGTTCCACCTGTATATACGATATAGATCTTAGATCCTATAGAGTACATGCATATATTATGGATCGCTATAAATGAAATTGGGTTTTTAAAGGTGTGATGGGGCTGGGTTATCATATTCTAAATCAAAATTTAGTCCGGAAAAGTTTGCTATTGAAATTCAGTAAGATCGATCTGGGAATGGCTGAGATGTGAGGAACTTTTACTTATAAAGCCAGATTCACAACGACAGTAACGTTTTTGGGGGTGTTCGCACTAAAAGCATCCATTGTTTTAAAATTTTATTTTTTTTTTTTAAATTTAAACTTTTAAAAATTATTATAAATTTCATTTACAATTTCATACAAATCTTTTAAAACCCCAAAAAGAAATCAACAAATTTAAGATATTGGCTTTAGTGAAGGGTACATAAGATTCGGCGAAGCCGAATATACTCTCCTTTTGTGTTTTACTTTTTTTAAGTAAATTTATATTATTTTTTTTTTTTTAATTTCGAGCTTATTTTTAATTTTTTTTCTAAATTTTGATTTTTTTTTTTTTTTTTTTTTCTTAAACTGGTTTTAAATTTCTTTTGATTTTATTTTTTTTTTTTTTTTTCTAAGTGTGGAAAACTATTAAAATGAACTTTTATTTAATAAGATATAGTTATGTATATACATTTTATGACTAAAAATCGCTAATAATAATTTAGAATTTGTTTCAGTTGTCCGAGTAAATAATTGTTTTTTTTTTAATTATTATTTTCTTTTAGGATTTTTCGAATTTTATAACTACCACTATTTAATTTTTTAAGTTTAGTAATATTTGTTAAACGATATTATTTTATTTTAAATTCAAGGTAAGCAAAATTTTCAAAATCAAGAAACTGTTGCGAGTATTAAGAATACAAATATACATATTTTTTTTTCTACTTAAATATTTTTATTATTTAATTTTAGTTATACGTACATACTATTTTTCATATGTTCCTTAAATGGTTTATTATGAATAAAATTATAAAAAATTAGAACTCATATTGATAATATGGGTTTTAATGAAAATGTCTAAAATTGCCAATTGTTCAAATGGGCAAACTTGTGCAATTTTAAAAAATTAATGTCAGTTTGTTAGAATAGTTGTAAAAATAGCTAAAATTATATCAAAAAAACTGATTACTCCACACTTTAATTTAATTAATTTATCAAAGTTTTGCTTTTTTTTTTGTTTAGTTTCGATTTTCCAAAATCTTTGGAAAAAGTTTCCTGATGATCGGGCCTTAGCAACCAGTGAAATGCGCATAGGAACAGCTTATCCCACTAACAATTTCAGTTTATCAAGAGTACAAATTGGGAATTCAGCACATTTAAATGGAACCTTGTTAATGGATTTTTCTTTGAAAACGACGGAAAATTGTTAATGTTGTGTAAATGAATTATCATACAATTTCTGACAGTTCATTTGCGAGTGTGCACAGATTGCGAACTAAGTGGTTTATTATGGAAACCCTTAATTATTGTATTAAAGGCCGTTACACACTATCCGACAAAGTCTTACGTATTTTATGAAAATGCAACGCTGTCATGATAAGTTGTTATTGTTTTTTGAAAATGTATAAGCAATAATTAGATCAGAGAAGCATTTTCATAAAATACGAAAGACTTTGTGGGATAGTGTGTAACGGCCTTAAGTATGCAGTTTGTTTTTAAATCAATGTATTGTTAAAATATGGAAAGCATTTTGTTTTCCGACCGACTTGAAACCGGTAATATTTAATGTAAAGCATAATTTAAGTTTCAAAACCACATGTCGCCCCGATTAGAGTTTGCTAAAAACCGTAAAAATGTGAAACCGTGGTTTCGGTTTTAAAATGGTTAAAACCGGTCGGTTTCGGTTCCATTTTCAGTTTTGAAAATATCAAAGTTAAACTTCATATATATTTTTGTAAGTAATACAATTTTTTATTTGTTTCAATTCAGTTGGTTTTATTAACACTTAAGTGTATACCTGTGCTTGCCCAGGCATTTCTTGACTTTTTTCCGGTTTTTACTTATAAGAACGAGACTTTATGTATTCCTTATTCAAAGTGTGTTTTACAAGAAAATTAGAAAAAAGTGTAAATTAAAACAACGTGGGCATCGCAATTGGCCAGATGAAAATTTTGTGCATATTGTATACACCTGAGCCTGGCCAGGTCCTTCCCTATTATTTATGTATTAATTATTCAATGCTGCACAAAAGCCGAGCCCAGAGGGCCATATATGGTTAAAAAATACAACTCAAAACATACTTCTCAATCAATCGCACAAGACATATTTCTTTGTTCCTGCTATAGCCATAAAACTCCATACATATAAAAGTAGTCCCAGCTTTGCCCAGGGATTCGTTGGTGTAAGTTTTTTCTGTAGCCACAAAAAATCCATACAAAATACTAGTGGTCCCCGCCAGGCCCAGGTGGTAGTTTTGTGCCACAAAAATTAGGTGTCTACTTTAGAGTTGAAAAGGTAACAAATGTTCTTCTTAGTACTTATTTTGTTTATTAATATTTTTGAAATATCTTGTCATTGTTGCAGGCTGTTATGTATTAAGTTTTTGTGTATGAAGTACGATATATTGTTAAAGTAAAAGCTAAAACCGAGGTTTTTTTGGTCGGTTTTCGGTTTCGGGTTTTAGGTATTTAAAACCGCGGTTTCGATTTCGGTTAAAACCGAACAGCAATCCCTAGCCCCGATAATATTAATATTAAAACAAAAAATTATTGTTTAAAAAGAAAATTATATTTGATGCAAAAGCACTAAACATTTGTATAAGCACAATTTATAAACAAATAAGTTATAAAAATTTACACACTATTTGAAAATAAGCAGCACGAACTCACCACTTAATAAGTTCCCAAAATTAAAATTAAAAAAGCTCCTAAAATTGGAGTATTTCAAAGACCCAACAATTCCTTAATGAAATAATTTCTTATTTTATTAATGAAATATTAAAAAAAAAATAATAATAATCCCCAAAACAAAATTATAAGAATTTATCGCTTTTTTGCATTCCAATTTAAGTGATAATATTTTGGCATATAAAATAAGCGAAATCGTTTTTGATTAAGTATTTCGCTTGTTTGTGCATTTCACAATAAAACAATTTGAATTTTAATGGTGTTCAACAAATATTCACACATATTCTATAAGTCGTTGTCGATGTCGACGTTTACTTAATGTTGTTGTCACGTAAAGTCGACGACTACATCACTCCGATGTTAATTTGGTATTTAATAAGAATTCTTTTTTCTTCTGACTTTGATGTTTATTTTTCTTATAAGTCAATTTGTTAAAAAAAATTTATTAAAAAGTGTGTTTTTGAAAAACTAAAAGAACAACAATCAGCTTAAAGTAGACTATTCATTCTGGCGGCTTTAGTTATTAAGGTGTTAATCCTTAATTGGATTTGGCCAAATTCCACAGTTGTTTGTTAAATTTTTGGTAGACTTTTTTAAATATTAATTTTTAACAATTTTTTTTTAATAAAATTTGTGTCTATAAGTTCTTTCAAATTTGCATTTTCTTTTATATTCTAAACTTATTTCATAAAAATGTTCTTTAACTTTTATTTGAGTCGTCTCACACAGGGGCTTTTTGACAATCTAGCCGGACAATAGGCAAAATTAAAATTAAATTTAAAATATGTAAAAATTTAAGTACGCAGCTCGACAGACAACAAAATTCTACATCGTGTAATGAATTTTCAAGTCTTTTGCTTGAGATTTGTGGTTTTGCACGCGTGTTCATTGACTTTTTACGGTTTTGAGAGGCTTACAATATTTTTTTGTGGGTAAACGAATAAAAATTTTACATAAATTTTTTTTTTTTTTTTTTTTGTATTTTTGTATTTATAAAGGTTTAAAGAACAAATTTACTATGAAAATTGTCCTTAATAAGCGTTTGTTAAATTTAATAACCGTTTGTGAATACGGGGGATAGTCTTTAGCTACAGCTGTATAAGTAAGTATACTATATAAAAATTTAATTTTAAATTTTTATGATAACAAAATTCGTTCGAAATTAAAAAAAAACGATTCACTTTTTTGTAAAAAAAGAAAATAAAAATGTTTTTGAAAGTGAATTTAGTTGCATTTTTAAAAATGTCGAAATCGAAATCTCTACTCTTGAATTAAAAAAAAAACGTTGTGCATTTTTGCGCCATTTTTTGTGATTTTTTGCTCATCTAGCATATAATAGAAACCCTTTCGTCAGTCATAAAATGTTTTGGCTGTATTGTATTGAAATTATTACAGCTAAAGCTGGGATCACACGATTTCCGCAATGCACCAATTTTCACACTTTTTAATACACCAATCGTGTGACTGCGCAACCAATTGGCTCATGTACCAATCGAGGACAATATTGTGCTTACTTTTACCAATCAAATGCAACACTGGTGCGGCAATCGTGTGACTGTTTGCTATGCAACCGCGCGTCAATAAAAATAACAAAAATGCACCAATATTTATTGCCTTCTTGTGCGGCAACCAAACAACACAATACGCGCCAATATTTGCCTTTTTTTAATAAATTTTAAGCTGGGATCACACGATTGCCGCAATGCACCAATTTTCACACTTTTCAATACACCAATCGTGTGACTGCAAAACCAATTGGCTCATGTACCAATCGAGGACAATATTGTGCTTACTTCTACCAATCAAATGCAACCCTGGTGCGGCAATCGTGTGACTGTTTGCTATGCAACCGCGCGTCAATAAAAATAACAAAAATGCACCAATATTTATTGCCTTCTTGTGCGGCAATCAAACAACACAATACGCGCTAATATTTGCCTTTTTTCAAAAAATTTTACGTTTTTGTGTTTCCTTTAGCAAGTAATGAAGAAAAATATGTATTTATTTATTATGCATTTTAATTTTTTTTTTTTAATTTTTGTTATTAACAAATATGTATGTACATATGTCACAAGCATACTATGTATGTAGCTGCTAAGTGCGAATATTTTTATCAAAGATATTTAATAAAACTAAGTATTATTTCTTTTACAGATATTTGTCGTAGATATTTCTTAAAGAAAATGTTTGTTACCTTGAAAGCGAGAATAAAAAATTTGTTAAAGAAGCCAAGATTTCTCTTTACTAAACGATATCGGTAGTTCAATTTATAAAGTTGCAGAATTAAGTTACTGATATTTATGCAAGCGTTAACATTCGAAATTGTTGAACTAATTTTTGGAAATTCATAAATATGAAAAAATTTTCGTTTTTAATGAACTTACCAACTAGAACTTCTAAACAAATAAAAAAGCTACCACAACAGCTGTTTTCGCAGTTGTCATGTAATAACAATCGTGTGAATGTGCTGCGGAAATTATTGTACCCATTTCACTCTGTACCAACTAGCGGCAATTAAATTTGTATAAAACAGGGCAATCGTGTGATTTCAGAATATTTGATTGGTGCAATTTCTTTATTGTGCGTCAATAAAGCACAATCAAAATTGTGCCATATTGGTGCATTTGCGACAATCGTGTGATCCCAGCTTAAGGCTTATATTACCTGTGTAAAAAAGGAATGTGCGAAACAGAAAGTAACGGTTTTTTACCACCTGTGCAGCTAGAATCCGTCTATTTAAGAGCATATTACACCTGTCGTCTAAACATACAGTGAAAAAGTGGCAACTAAGATCGGATGAGGACAAAACTATCCATGAAAAATTGTGAAGTAAATTAGGGCTAATAGTGGATGTGCCGAAGACTGGATTTGGAAACAGCAACGATGGTAACACCAGCAGAAGATTTTTTTCCAATCCTGAATATGCTGCAGAAATAATTGGAATTGCATTTGATTTATCTACCAAATCAAAGTTATTATTGAAAGTATTACAGGGGGTTACAAAATTCATTTGCACGTGCTTGCCAATTATTGCTTAGACACTGAAAAACTTAACTTTAGACATTGTTTCCTATCGAGCTATTATCAGAAGAAGCGTCTGAGGCACGAAATAAATATTTTCGGCTAAACAGGCAGAATTTTGCTAAAAAGTTTTCGAGGGTTCAGGGTAACAAAAATATTATAAAAAGACTTTTGTTCAGTTCTCTACTGATTACTAGCAAAAGACCAACTTAAAAAAAAGTCATTGCCCTTTACGAAAGAAGCAATTCCTTTTATGTTTCCACCTGTACTTGGCTCTGAAGAGAATTCAGATTCGAAAGAGGACTTTGAAGAAACAGAGGAAGAAGAACCGTGGCACTCATCATCATCTTAGTGCAAAAGAGAAGTTGTTTTAAATAAATTAGTTATTATTATTTTAAATAAAATTTATTGTTACTATTATAAATCTGTGGCTTGGTGCTAAAAGGGCCAATGTCAAAATATTTACTTTTGAGAAAATTTAAATTAAATTGTTTTTGGAAATTTGCTATCAAAACCCTTATGAAGCTGTTCTGGGCTAAAAACATTGGCTGTTTCATCAAAAAAAAAATATTTTAAGAGAAAACACCTAAACACCTAATGCAACGATTAACTCAAAACAGAAAAATATTGACATTGGCCCTTTTAGCACCAAGCCACAGAAATAAGCTATAATTACGAAAAATTAACTATTTTCAGATAAATTAAATACTATGAAATACATAAAAGTCACAGCAAAAAATAAAAAAAAAAAATTTGTGACGGGGTCGTTCCGGGGGGTGGGTTTGAAAGGATACCTCCCCCTGCCCATAAAAGTTCAAAAATGTAATTCTTATTGTATTAAGGCGTTATTAATCTTTTTATTTTAAAACTAACATTTTTTTTATATATTACTATTACAAACGTATGGGAAACTTCAAAAAAAATTAATTTTTCATAGGTTGGATTAGTTCTTCTATGGGGATCTTTTTCCTCCTTGGTCCGATTTTATTTATTTTGGAGCTTTACCTGCCTAGGGCACATATTTCTGCCAAGTTTCATTGATCTAGGGGCACTCAGTAACTTAAAAGAAGCAATATAAGCTAAAACAAAAAGTAATGTATGGCTAGATTGGTAAAATAATCCAGTCTGCGTCGACTAAACCTGAGTCAATTCTACATGATTTAAAAGAGCCTTTGGAAAATACCAAGTGGCTGTCAATATTAATCGATTATTGTCAATAACGACTAAGAATATACAATTATTTTTCTGTTGCCGTCAACTTCTGTCGCCGTCGACTTTTATAATAGGGGTAATTGTTCGAAACTTGAGTTAGTAGAAAGAAAAAAAAACTAAAAAAATAGTACAACAAAACTAAATTTGCTTCGAATGTCTAGAGCCACTTTTAATGCAATAAAAAGTAAGAGTTTTGGATTTTTGAATGAGTATGTACATAAATTCATGTATGTAATTATTAAAGTTTGCGTTACATTACAAACATAGCGGGTTTGGAAGGGGTGTTCCATCCTTGCCGATAGAAAAGTGGCCATAAAATCCCCGGAAAATGTGTTTATAACGTCGAGGATAGTTTCTGGAGGATAGCGAGGCAATTGAGGTTACCCTTAAATGGGTTCCTGGACATAGAAGAATACAAGAATTCGTCGACGCATACAGCCATCACATTTAGTCATAACGGTTCGATGTGTGATACAAGTGTTCCACTCTCGAAAAGTAAGCAACTAATTGCACATAAATTTCATCTTATCGCTGGAAAAGGATGGATCGATAAAACTACTTGTGAGAAACTAGAAAAATCTGGCCCATTATAGTTGGAAAAAGAAATCAACGGTCGTTTAAGCTGTTCAGACTTAATTTCAGGAACCCAACATTCTCTTTGTCAATTGATACTCAGATATCAATGCATATTGTTTCGAAGTTGTAATTCTCA
This sequence comes from Pollenia angustigena, assembly GCA_930367215.1. Classification (NCBI taxonomy): domain Eukaryota; kingdom Metazoa; phylum Arthropoda; class Insecta; order Diptera; family Polleniidae; genus Pollenia; species Pollenia angustigena. The sequence goes on from OV884058.1 coordinate 252,566,463, forward strand.
AGATATTCGTATTACATCCGGAGTCCCTTAAGGTAGCCACTTGGGTCTAGTATTATTCCTATTACCCATTAATGATAGAATAGAAAATGAACACATATGCTATTATAGAGAAGAAGTTCAGTACTCTGTAGATATACACTTTATATTCATCAACTTTAAAGAATGCTGACTTTACTTGATATGGATGTTTAACTTTATAAACTTTGTTTGAATGCATCTATATCGCAGACTATCAATAAGGCCAAAGGTGTTTTAGGGTTAATCTCTATGTCGATCCCTATGTCATAACAGAATTATATATTTCATAAGTGAGACATATTCTAGAATACACCTCAGTCGTTTAGGAACCCCTTAAAAGCTGGAATCCGTATCGAAGCAATTTTTGTTTATTCTGTCTTTGCACTCTGCATTGGAATCCGAATATCAACAAACCTCCATGTAAAAACCATTTAAAACTTATAAATCTTTAAACCTTAAAAAATCGGAGGATTTACATATATGAACATCTCCTTTATGCTTAATTTGTTAACCGATGAATTGTCGCAGAATTCCTACTTCGTAATGTTGCGTTTTAACGTTATATTCGCCCTTCAAGAAATTATATTCCCCTTCCCCAAATTATTCAAATTTTAATCCTATCCAAAAAAAGATCTTTGAACTTTTACACGTACATATATTGATTTCACTGATCCTATTGGCATCAAAAATAGCCTCTTTAGATAACTTTAATCTTTAATCCTAAATTGATCCTTCGTTGTCAGTTACTAAATACTTTAGATAAGTCCCAGTAAAAACTTTGCCTATAAAATAATGTGTTAAGTAATCAGGAAAAAGTAAAAATACTTCTTCCAAATGTACTGAAAGAAGCAATGAATTTTACAAGGGATGTCCTAAAATGAACACATTTAAAAGTAAGTCATTACTTTTGACCTACATACATCTGAAAAATAAGTAGTTATAGAAGTATAAAGAAGCGAGCTACTACATAATAAGTGAAAGAAGCTATTCATTTAAAAAAGTAAGCGAAGTTTTTACTGGGTAGCCAGTTCGAAATATTAGTTTCATTGACGAAATAATTAAATGTATAAATTCGGGACATAAGATTTAGATTGTTTGTCCGGTGAACCCTTAGGGACAAAACCAGTCTCTCTGATACTAATTAGGTTGGGATTGAATCGATATGCTGGCTGAAGATTAACCTTTGGGAGACAGCCAATAGGACATAACCTAACCATAATCACATGATCAAAATTTAAAAAAAATATTTCCATATCTAACAAGTACAGCTTCCAAAAATTGTTTTAAATGCTAAAAAATTCTCTTAAATTGTCAGCATTGAGATAAAAAATTGTCAAATACAACTATTATATGTTGTGCCTATACATCCATTAAAGTCCATATTTCACAAATACCGAATAATCTGTTGTGTAGGGTATCATTCGCTTCGGCTTGCTCAAATATACTTTCTTAATTGTTTTAGGTTTTTGTTTTATTAACAAATTAAATAACTAGCCACGTCTATGTGCCAAACAACGTTGGTAAATATTGAATAATTTTGCAAGGGGAGCGGTAGTATCGCATAACCAACAGTAAATACCTCATTTATTATCTTAAAAAGCGACTCCTGCATTAATATTTTGCACAGTTAAAAACTCCATTTTTATAAATTAATCAGCCAATTGAATCATAAGCAATAATTCCAATCTTATAAAAGTGTGTATGGTTAAAGAAGTATGAAATTATAATCGAATCATTTTGAAATCATTATAAATATGTTCTCTAACCAATTTTTTTTTGTTTTCTTTCTCTATTGTCTCTATATTCTTATCCGCTTTTTTACCTTTAATTAAGATCATTTTGCACTTTGCGTATATTGCATAACCATTTAATTATGCGAGCATTACGCTCAACAATCGATGGTGGTTCAGTAGGTCGATATGTCTGTGCCGCCTGTGGCTGAGACTCCGTACTGTCAGGCAAACGCATAGAATCTACAGTGCTTACATCTGAAAAGAATACGGTGCTGTTGCTGCCGTCGCTACTGCCGTTACTGTGTTTTCTTTTGGAAAACGTATAGATTTCATGAAACTTATCGTCATTTAAGCCCAAACGGTCAAAAAATTTCTCCAAGTCGATAAGAGGTTCGGAAGAGGTGTGCAGCAATTCCTGAGAACGTCGAAGGGCATGATTAGCATACTGATCTCTAAACTCCTTAATTTGTTGCTGTTGCGATATTTGTTGTTGTGGTGGCGGGTGTTTCTGAGACATTTGATGTTGCGATTGAGATTGAGATTGAATATGATGGGTCTGTGTATTAGGATGTTGCAGATATTCGTCGGCGGAGAAGCATTTGGGAAAGAAGTAACGAGCTTGATCAGATCTTCTATAAGTATCCATAGGTGACGTATGCGGTTGATCGTTTGTAGGGTGTGGAGGTGCAGACGGTTGAGCCGGCAACGATATTCTATTATGTCTTTTAAATCTTATACACTTTTGCCGCTTAAATTGAATTGGCGGTGGACTTATATCTTCTATAGATGGCTGAGAGCCTGGCGACTGCATCGGTTCATCGGATGAGGCTTTATGTTTCATAAAACTAGAATTTATATGAGTTTTATGGGCCGAGGAACTATAATAGCGAGTTTCATCACTTTGAAAGCGAGATGATGGGGGAATGTAGTCATCTTGAAAGGCTTCGGGTACTTCTGGAGTTGTAAAATTAAACAAATAATCAGGTGATTCGAAATTTTCATTCAGTGGTTTGCACGAGTAATCACAATATGAATTGTTACTATGTTGAGTGGAAGAACCACTATCACGTCTATACTCTACACGAGTGGAGGCACTGCAGCATTTTTTAACTCTTTCCTCCCGATCAAGTTCAACTCTGTGTTGCCTGTAACAAGGCTCACTGCGGTGAGTATAGTGTCCTGAAGATCCCCCTGAGTCACGGTTTAAAGACGATTCCCCGGCAGATTTTATAGATCTATTTCCACGACTGCAGCAGCTTAAAATTTCACTATGTGGAGAATGGCGATTAATTTGAGTGTGTAAATCGGGCAGAGATTTGTGACTATTTATGTTGTATGTAGCGGCAGTGTATTTGGATTTATCATTGGCCTCATGAGAATGGGAGTATGAACGTTGATAATTGTACCTTAAACAAAAATTAAGTATATTGTTCAGAAAATAGATTATATAGATTGTAGAATTCAGCCTATTTGAAATAAATGTACATAAGGGGTATGACTCATTGTTTTCTAAAAAAAACTACCTATCACCGCGTGATAGCCATTACAAAATAAGTGATTCAAATCGTGATTGCTGGTCATTTTGTCAGAAAAACCTTCCGCCCCAAATGCAATTTCTAAAAAATTACACATAATATTTTTACTACATTAGCGGAGTTCTGAAAGAGCATTAAATCGAAGCTCATCTGTTAAATCTTACAACAAAATACAATGAGTTTCCGTTAGATTTCTTAAAAGACCTACGATACTATGAAAGTCAAAATAAAGTATACAGCTGGCTTTCCAGTATAAAAAGTGATATTTTAGTAAAAAAGAATTTAAATTTTTAGAAGTTTATTATCATTTAAAACTTTGGACGATGACATTACAATCTAAAAGTAAAAATTTAAAATACTTAAAAAACAACAAAAATAGTACAATAGTAGTGATTTTAGGAATTTTAGTATTTTTGTTGACGGGGAGGAGATTTTTGAATCTCCATCTATTAAGTATTTGGGAGTTTTTCTGCAGAGCAATTTGTCTTGGAGCTTAATGAAAGAACCAAACTATTACTTTATCAAGCATTAATCCAATGTCAACTAACTGTTAGTTAAGTTCGGAGATAAAAGCTTTAAAAAGGCTGCAAAATAGAGCACTTAAAATTTTTTTTAATTTGCCTATAAGGTTTTCCACCTTGTCTTTGTATAAAGATAAAGCTAAAAATATTTTACGAATAAATGGATTATATAAATTAAAATTACTTCTCTTTGTCTTTAAATCACTGCATAACATTGGACATACTACAATAAAATTTCAGCGAAGGGGGATGTAAGAAGAGATAAACTCACTGTTTATTGTTGGTGTTTTGTTTAAGCTTTGATATTGTTACAAGTAAGACTCTGAGTGTTTGAAATTCTTATTCGCTTTAGGGTTTTATTTCTATAATATTTTTACCTTTTCTAAAATCTTTGGAAAAGGTTTCCTGATGATCTGGCCTAAGCAACCAGTGAAATGCGCATAGAAGCTAGCTTTCCCTCAACAATAAATTTCAGTGTATTTATCAAATATAAAAAATTGGGAATTTAGCACGTCATACAAAAATCTTAATTATAAATTTTGTATTCCCGTAAATAACTTTGATAAAATCAATTTTTGTTTAATACAAGAAATAGCTCAAATTTAAGAACAACAAGATGTAGACTAGAAACCACAAAACAAAGCGTTGAATATATCGGCAGTTTAATGTTCAATAATTTGCCTGAAAATTTTAAAAATATTAATGTTATTTCAAATTTTAAATCTTCTTTAAAAGAATTTTTGATGAGCAATCTTGAAATGCTTTTGATTTAATTTATTTTTTAAATTTAAATTGAAACATACAAATAAACAAATTAAACATAATTATTGTCAACTCGTCTCAAAAATGTCCCAAGGACGCTGAGACAATTGAATCTATGAATTTAAAATAAGTAATAAATAAAAAATAAATAAAAAAAAAAACAACAAAAACAACAAAAACAAAACAGTTTTGAAATACTAAGAAAAATTGTGTGGCTTCTAGTCAGTGATGCCAGCTTAGTGCTTTTGGCACTATTTATGGTGCTTTTTTATGCCTCAAAACGCCAAAATTTTATCCATAGTGCCAAACTAAGAAAAAGCACTAACTTGGTGCTTTTTCAATTTTTCGTTAGTGCCTTTAGTGCTTTTTAAAATTTTTATTTTTTTTTTCTACCATTTTTTAAAACTTCGATTATATAGAGAACGATTTAGATGAGCTTTGCTATTTAGGGTACAATTTTAAAAAGGCTTGTAAAGATTTAAAGATTTCAAATGATAAAAATGTGATAAAAGAAAGTGACATTCGTTTAACCAATTTACGAGGTTAGAGCTAGGCTTCCTAGCAATTTGGAAATTTTACGAAACGTTGCACTTTTTAGCGTTGACAGATTTAGAAATCGTAATAAAAACGATGTATATTGGTAAAAATTTTTTTAAAGATGTAGACACTGTTTCAAAATTAGAATATGGCTTGGAAAACATAAGGAATTGTTAAAAAACACGCAGTCGGAACCTTACAAAACAAAAAAAACGCAGACATTAAAAACAAAGTGTTAAATAAATTAAAAACATGTGACAGAAAAGAATTTTATAACGAGCCTTGTGTGACCTGCCATTTTTCATGCGCTTTAGTTTTCCACGTATTGTGCACTTCTTCCTCTAGTGCTATTGAAAAAAGGTTTGGCACGATTTTAATTTAGATAAAATTAAGTTTTATGAACAATGATCGGTCATTGGAAAATTTCGTTAATTGCAACAGGCCAGATTTTTTCGAGTTACGAAAATCAAGCTCGCACTGTATTACTTTAAAACTGTTTTATAGCCAATTTAAACTCAGCTGATCATGATCCAAATGATTTGGATGATATTATTTTTATTGAATATAATAATAATACATTTAAAACTGTTTAATACAAATGTAAATATATTTATTATTTAATCTTAACTGAAAATGGTCCCCATCAATGACGTCGCCTTTTGTCAGATTTTGGAGGTATATTATACTCGGCACAGCCAAATGCAACTTGTTTTGTGTTTATGTAATTAAATTGTAAAAATGGCTTAGTGCTTTTTTACGCTTTTTTTTGCTCGAAATAATGCTTTTTAGTGCTTTTTTCAAATTTTAAAGTACTTTTTGCTCTCAAAAAGTTGGCATCACTGCTTCTAGTCTCTTGGGCATCGATTCCCCCATTTTAAAGTTAGGTCAATAGAAGTTCTTGGCCACTCTTCCGGCACAATTTTCTCAGAGTGTGCTTGCTGCTTATGTTTTTTTTTAATATGTCTGTCCAAATGCTCCTAAACGTTTAGTTGAGTAGATATCCAGCGTCTATATAGAGTATCTACTCGATTAATCGTTGTTCGATTAATTGAGGAATTTTACCGCCATTATTTGATCGAATAATTAAAATAGCAAATTTCGAATAACGAATAACTCGAACAATTTATGTCAATTAATCGATTAAAATTAATTTCTTAGAAAATTCCACCAACTTAATGTAAAAATATTTTGTTTAGATTTCTATTTTCAATACTCATACTTTAAAACATATTTATTTCCATTTTTAGATTTGAGCGTGTGTGACAAATTATGTAAATCACTATAATAACTTTTCTGCAACCTAGACGAAATTTGTAAATAACCTAAGCGAATATAAGAGAATCTATTCTTAATTCTAAATGAATGCTGCAAAAATCGGACGTTAAAAGTGACTAGGTGCACTTTCAATGCTTCTACTCAAGTCTCTTGAAATCACAAGCAAAAGGCCTTTCTATAAATTAAACTTATACTCAACTGACAGTGCTAAGGAAAATTTTAAAGATGTCAGTAAAAATGATTTTGTTGAAAAGTTTTAAAAAAGTTTTATATCCAAGTAATACCGGATTACAAGATTAGTTAAAATAAGAAACAGTATTTGTGTGACTGTTTTCCGTCTATTATATAATTATGCTTAGCTATAATTGCCAAAGTTCTCTCAACAAAGCCTCAATGGCGCTGAGACCATTACAGAAACTGTAAAACATAATTTTGAATTAATAAATAAAAAAAAAAAAACAAAAAAACCGAATATATACGAGTGTAATTGGAACCAAACGAGTTAAAGAAAGATCCTGTTTTAAAAGTTTATAAAAAAATTCCTTTTATATAAAATCAGGAAAAACTGCAGTGACTTTAAAAAAGTTTAACGGAGAATCTCTATCGATTTCAATTTCACTCGATTTCCAAGAATAATAACTGGCTGGCACCTGTCATCTCTCTTTTTCTGTTTATTAACTACAAGTCTCCACCATCCATCAACTTGGTAAGAACAGCATGGCGCACATGAATTCTACTCGTCTAGACTGTTCATGTTCATGTTTCGTTCATGTGCTGCCATCGTTGCCTAAATATTCGTCTTAGCATCAATGTGCGCCATGATGTTGGGCATACAATTTTTTTTTTGTATACAGCCAAACGCACAACAACAAAAATTGTGGTCAATCAGAACATGAACATCAACACGTATTCGCCACATACAAGAACATGAACAAATTAATACCGTTGCTCTGCCGGTGTTATGGTCATGTCATGGTCTAATCGAAAGCGCATGGAGACGTGGGGTAATAAAATAAAAGTATGAATTCAAATAGAGATGTTTGTTTTTTTCCATTGGATAAAATTATTTGAATTATTCGAGTTACTCGAGCTATTCGAACAATTTAAAACCTTTATTCGATTAATCGAGCAATTTTAAAATTCAAAAATCGATTAATTCCTTACTCGAACAAAACCAAAAGTCGAATAAGTGGATACTTTAATAGATACTGCATTGTTTCCTTTGAATTTCTTATACCTAACTTGTATCACGTTTATTTTGTCCAACTTGCTTTCATCAAATTTTGGAGCAACGAATTTTTTACAGATGACAGCAAGCTGACAGTCTGATACAATTTAGCAAACAACTAACATAATACTTTATAGGTAACCTCGTATATGAAAAGGGGCCTTACGTGCGAAAAGAAGTTTTCGAGAAAACAGCTATTGAAGTGAAACAACTGGTTTCTTTAGTTTCTCGTTAGTTACTTTTTTGTTAACTTGTTACTCGGGGGTTTTTTGGGTCGCTGATTACGAATCCGGCGTCAGATTTTCAAAATAATGAAAAGGGGACTTATACAAAACAAAAAGTTTGTTATAATATGCCAGAAAACGTATTTTACACAAAAACAAACATTCTACGCGAAAAAAACACAACGTATGTTGTGCAATACTAAGTATTTTTTACATTTTTCTCTGTTGAAACCTTTTTACGTTTTGGTTGTGAGAAACATGAGCCTTGGTCCGCGTCCGGTTTAAGAACATCTATACTATTTTCGCCTTTCGTTTCGTTGAAGCTAACTCTTTTATTTCGGTAATGGAGCCATGCGTTTCTTCGATAATTAATCCTTCATTGATGATTCAGCCACGCTTTTCTCCAATATTAAATCCTTCTTCGATGATTCAGCCGCACGTTTCTTCGATGCCAACTCCTGTTTAGTTAATGGAGCTTATTTCAGATTTTAAAAAAATAACAGTATTTTTCGTGTTAGCACTCGTCTTTCTCTTCACTTTTAGTAAACTTTTAACCAAATTATGTTTTTTCGGATTTCACCCCTTTAAAGAGCGTCCCAAGCTCTATCCGAATCGACAAGAAAGTGAAAAATGATCTTTTGACACGTTAGGTCCATTTTGATAGACCAGGTCAAATATATTGGAAAACAAGCTGCACACTTTATTTTGACGCTCACTGTATGTACTTTAACCGTTTGAAATTGTGACAATGGTAAATTAATTTTTTTTTTTTTTTTTTAATATAGAACAAATTTCAAATCGTTTGGTGCTTCGCTGTAACTTCTAGACTACTAGCTCCTAAGTATAAATGCAGCAAATTGATGGTGTTGTTTAGTTTACGCGGGAAATAAACAACATTAACGGTAACACATGCTTATGAAAAAAGAATGGAGCATGTTTGTGTAAACACACAAAAAAAAAATTTTTAATATTCACACAAACATCTAGTTGTTATCGTCAAACTGCTTGTATCGTTTATTTCTTAACTCTTCGCCGCCAGCCTACTACTAGTAGAGCAAATCTGCCAAAGGGGTTTGAAAAGTTAGCTCGGGTTCCCGAAATATGGGCCCCTAAAATTTTTGAATTTTTTGAAAAGGCGTTTGGTAAAAGTCAAAAAAATATACTAAATGTACTTCTGAGCTTAAATCGTATGGCGATCCTTTTCTTTTAATTAATTAACCCTCTAACTTTGATTTTAAGGGGTAATTTCTGTCCTTTTTCCCTACTCTTACACAAAAGTATACTAAAACGACACTTGTTTTGCCCTTGAAAATCCAGGAAAATTGCTCATTGGGTAGGGACAATAACCAGGTGCAAAACAGAATCTCGTATCTTACAACTGGATACTGTCGAGGCGCCAAGCTAGTTTTTGCTTGTAAAGCGTTCATTTACTTTTTATTTTTTGGAATAATTGGGAGTAAACATTTTGTAAATTTTGAAATTAAACTCTCGTTGCTAATTTCTGCTAGTAAAGTAAATGAACACATCTATAATTTTCTAGTTTTAATGTGTAAAATATAGAGATTTCTAGGCCTAATTATATATATTCATATCAATATCTCACATTCAGGCCCATTTTCTTAACACACATATATCCATATATTGCAATCTTGGGAAAAACTTTAATTAATGGCTAAAATTAAATAAATATTGTCGGCATATATTTATCAATGCGATAATTATAATTTAATATTCATACATATATATTTTCACAGGTACTTATTATTTTGAAGATGTTGTTTGCATTCAAAATTGCCATGTCTATTTAATAATTCCCGGATCAAATAAACGCCGAAAAACTTGCGCTTATGTGCATTGCGGGATTAACCGGCCTTTTTGAATGCTTATTACCGATGTGGAAAATAACTCCCATTTATAGGGAAGCTCGCTTGTTCTTACCTTGGTCGGGAATCGTTATGCCCTTCTGTCAATTCTTCTGCATATTCAGCTGGTGGACTTATGGGCCTATAATTTTCGGTCAATACCAAAGGCTCATCACCACTATCATACATATTATTGTAGTTGTGTTGAGAATAGTATAAAGGTGGCGGAATACGAAATGTAACATCCTCTTCAAATGAAACCGCTTTTGTCTACAATAACGAACATACATATGTCACTTGTAATTTTCTGAAGCTTGTCCTTCCTAAATCATACATACCTCGTTTAAAATTATTGGTTCGCCATAGTGTTCCCTACGATAGCGAGCTAATTTGTCTCGTTCTTGGGATCCGTCACTTGATAGAGACATTCTAAATTTACCATGATACATTGTGGAATTCGGCGAAGATGTTTGACACTGTTGAGAAGAACGGTTGCCATGATGGTGATGCTGCGGATGTATGTGTGAGGAACGTCGACGGGCTGTTGTTGTACCGTAACGTCTTTCAGCTTCGGCGGCAGTGTAGGTAGTCTCGCCATAAGAAGGATTATATTTACCCTCATCTAACACAACACTGGAACCATTACGCCCTCGCTTGCCACTGCAAACCAAAGTACTTGCCCCAAAATTTGTGCGCTCAATTATATTTTCGGTCTTGACAAAAAATGGTTTGCTCTCGGCTAAAAGCTCTACAGCCGATTTTCGTTTCGATTGATGGCGGTCGTTACGATACAGAGCTGAAGAGGTTGGGTGACTATGACCCCAGTAACTCCGGCAAGCATCCGCCGATGAAGAAGTTCTTTGCACACATGCCGAGGGATATGATTTTTGTAAAGTTGAGTGTTGCGAAGAGTAACCAGAACTTACAGGCATACCATATGCCAAAGATGAAGAGTTAAACTGATGATGACTTACAACATTATTTGCGTGGTGGTTTCCATATGCTACTGCCGAATGCTGACTAGGCGTAGCAATTTGCTGTTGACCCGAAGGCCTGTGATATTTTGGCAGAGAGGGATACATGAGGGTAGACTCTTGCAGCTGTAGCTGATGCAAATACTGTTGGCTTTCCAGTGCTGAGGTGAATGAGGCAGATGTTGATAATGGAGCTATTGGTAAGGGATAGTATCCTTCATATGATTTAAAATTAATGTCGTTCTCTTTTGTCGTGTTGCTGGTGGCACAACTGTTTAAAATAGCAGCCATTGAATCTATAAGATATTAACGTAAAATAAAAATTGTATTACATGAATTTTACTAAAAAGTACAGGTGTTTAAATGGACGGGGACAAAATTCGGGTCAATGTAAACAAAAAAAAATCCAATAAAACAAAAAACGAACATTTAATACATTATTGGTTTCAAGGCGTTCAAGCTTTTTTGCATATGGCCAGCAAAAAATGTATAGACAATGCGTTACATGCGCACTATATCTAACAACTTTCTGTACGAACATACATTTTTTTTTTTTCATCCATAAGATGTATAAAAATTTTAATGATTTTTAACTATGAGCATTTTAAAGTTATATTAAACAAAATTACAGCAGTCACTTTTTTACGAATAAATATTTCAATTCATGTTTGTACATTGTTTAAAGTATTTAAAATTTAAAACTGTAATCTTTTTACAAAAAAATCAGTAGATCAAGATTCATATTTCTCTAAAATAAAAAGTTTTCATTTTTATTTTAATACCTTTTCTTTTAAATAAAATTATTGTGCTTCGATTTCAAACAATTCCATTTAGTTTATATAATTTATTTGAAATTTTCTTTGTTAAATATTCATTAATATTAAAATGTTTTCTTGTGCGTTTTTATAAAATTAGTGCAATTCTTAACTTATATACTACTTATGCCAGGTTATGGCTGCTTTTGTCTTGTAAGCCCTAAAATATACGAAAAATTCAACAACCCCCATTATTTAACGAGGCAGCTGTTGCAAACCTAGAGCTTCATAGGTACAGTCAAAAGCTTTTAGACAGAGAGAGAGAGAAATTCTTTTGTTTTGACAAAAAGCTTTTAATTGAAAATATTGTCATGAATTCTTTTAAATTCATCTTGGACTTATGTTTACAAAACAGTATTGAAAAAGAGTTGAATTTCTATTTAATTTTTTTATAAACATTTATATTTTTAAACAGGTTATAACAAGTAGCTTATTGTTTGTTTATTTTTGGTTTATAACATCTTTTTCAGTGCAAATCATAAACCAGTTATGGGTAATTTTGCCAGAGTTATATTTAAATTTTTAAAGATCATATAAAAAAAATTTAAAAAACTTAGTGATAAGAATAATTTGTTAAGTACATATAAACAAAAGGGTAATAACTTTTTTGCAAATACATATCAAAAATACCACCTCATAGCCGTGTGTTGCATAAAAAATATGGTGTCTCTATCTTGAAAAAAGTTTCACCACCGAAAGCGTTGAAATTTTGTTTTTATTTTTTTAAAGAAAAATTTTTCAATATTTTTTATATGTATTTAAACTTTTTTTTTAAAATGGTTTTTTTTGCACAAAAGTTTTGGTCGCTTAGTGGGCTGGGAGTGGGAGTATAAAAAATAATAATTTCTAACTCAAGACGAAGGCTTTTGCATTTTTAGTTTATGCACTATTTTGAATTTATTCTTATTTGTGTTTAAGTGTTTCTAAAGCCTTAAAAATAAAACTAATGCTGAGAGACTATAAAAATTAACCTTTCCGACGGTATGTAACATACCCAACTAGCATTGATTACCTTCGATATACATATGTTAATCCCAGGATTTAAATCACTTTTTTCTATAGAAATGTTGACAAACATAATTCTTTTTATTAATTTGTAATTATATAATAATTATAATAATAATAATAATATTTTATAATAATAATACAAATAAAAAGATAAATAATTTAATAAAATTGAATCTTAATCACATTAGATCCTTTAATATTATAACTAATTTTACACTTCATTTATGGTAGCTGATGGAGTGTTTACGTTTTGCAAATTTTCAAATACAAAGTCTTTTATCCTTCCTAATTATCGGTTTTACGAGGTTCAGCTGTTGATTTCGATACTGGTTTCTGGAGGGGTTTTTATCTGCCTTTCTTTGCGCACGTAATACTAAATGCGATTTTTATTCTCAAAATATCAAGAACCCTAGACAGGTTTCTGAATTTTAAATTTTAAAGAAAAATCAAAAAAGTCTCCCGGAAAATTGGAAAGTTTTGGAAAAATTAAAATTGTTTTTGTCCAGACCAAAACTCAGAATTCGAACGACGGATCTGCGTAGTTCTGTTTTGTTTGTTATGGTCCTGCTTGTTTCTTATGGTTCGGTCAATTTGCAGAAACATAATTTTTATATGCGCTCCCGATCATGACTGACAATTGCAACGACATATTTGGATGATTTTTTTTTTTTTTTTTGTTCGTTATGCTCAAGGCGAATTCATGTAAACGGCAGTGGCGATACTACAAGAAGTACAACACCAAAAACACAACATTGTATTTTATTTAATGCTTTCGTTGGTCGATATATCACACAATTTTCTTTGTGAATCAATTTAGTCGGACTACATTGCGGCGAAATATAGGTTACAGAACTCGCAGTGCTAATAAGTCTGGGTTCACACTATGAAAGTTTTATTTCAGAAAGTCTGAGTTTATGGGTGAGAGAGGAGTGAATTAAAGCATTTTCTCTTCCCCTCTCACCAATAAACTCAGACTTTCTGAAAGAAAACTTTCATAGTGTGATCCCAGACTAACCAAGCGAGTTATCGATCTTATCAAGCTGCAGAGCAACGCGTAGAGCGAAATGAAATTGAACGGAATCGATTATCACAAACACGTACTCAAGAACAAAGAGAAATTGAAAACGAATCAAAACGAGATTGTTGGCACGATGATTCTGTAGGCAGGCAATTTTCGCTAAACTTTGCCAGTGATTCCACGGTCGACGCCAGCCGATGAACTTAATGCAAGTTTGAAGTCGTTCGTTTTATGTCAAAATTTGTTCTTAAAATTGCATAAAAAGCCATAACACGAACTTGCTCAAATTATTGCAAGAATTTATTGTTTGTGTTTTTTAACACTTGAATATTATATTGAAAACGATGGTAAGCATTAAAAAAATCTGCTTGTATAAATTCAGAATTGAACAGCGCAATTTTACGACTCAAAATTGTTGGGTAAATTCACGAAGTTTGTTTAAATGAATTCTCATACAATTTTAGACAGTTCATTTGAAAGGTGGTAAAAATGCACAGAATGCGTGACTTTTAATCGATATCATGAAAACCCATATTGTTTATATTAAAAAATAAACTGTGAGATCATTTTATTAATTATTTCGATAGTTAAAGGAAATCTTAAAAAAAAAATAATTTGATTTAAATGTTTATGATTCAAGCGACTCTTTTTTAATCGCTTCTAATTGTTTCGGTTAATTCTGTTAAAAGAATGATTGTGTTACTATCGAAATTTTCTTTCGTTGCAAGTCATCATCTGACTTATCCTGGCAAAGCTCAGCCCCGAACATTCTGCAAAAAAGTTTATTTCCGAACTCCTAAGTTTCTGTTTTTGTACTGTATTATAAGAATGTATTGCTAGAAGGAAATTTATGGTATGAAAAAATATTTTCTTGTATATGACACGAAACAAATAATTAAAAAAACAAAAAATATTTTATAATATTACAAAAAATTAAAAATTTTATAACATCAGTTAATCGACTGAAATTCACCGGTTTAATCGTTAATCGAAAATAGCCAATTTTAAATTAACCGATCAGTTAATCGGGTAGTAATTAAACCGTTAATCGGTTAACCGAATGAATACCCTAGCAAAGTTAGTTTTTAACAAAAGCAAAAAAGGACGAAAATTAATAATTTTTGCTCAGTTCTGCCCATTTAAAAAAAAATTTTAATTTTTTATACATATGTATATGTATGTCCCTCCCTGGTGATGGCTTAAGCATCAAATAAAATAAGCTTTCGAATTTGAAATATCGTGACATTACTACGTGGCTGTAAAAATTTATACAAACCAAAATTTTCAATTCAAGATCGCAAAATTATGGAAAAAGGTGTTTAAAAAAAGTAGCCAAAGTACGAATATTTACCCTGTTTTGCTTCTTTAAGCAAAAATTTTTAAAATCTGTGTCCATGGTTAGTTTAAGCAGAAAAATAAATAAACTTTTATAATTTTGCAGTCTAAATGAAGTTGATTAAAAAGTACCTAAAACTCCCAATTTGTCCTCCCGAAAGACAGACTTTTAAATTGATAAAACATGCCGAGGTAACTAAAGAAATTCATACAAACAAAAATTTTTAATTGATAATCTCAAAAACTAAATTAACTTTTAAAATTTTGCCGTCTGTAGCCCGTTTCTGCATTTCTCACAAAACTTTTCGCATGAAACGTGTGAATTGCAACAAAAATAGTGTGACATGAAACAAAAAATGGTTTTTCTCACACAAGTTTTTTTTTTCTTTTCTTTCTCTTTGCGAGAATTATCTGTCATTTAAATAATTTTCCAGCAATTATTGGAAGGATGTGAGAAAAAGTGTTTCTGTAAAAATATTTTGCGAAAAATTTCTTACAAGAACTGTCAAAAAAAGTCACATTTGAAATTGGTGCGAGAAAAACAAAATGTAGATATTTGCAATTTAAAATATGTTTATATACTATTTTTTTTAAATAAATAAAAAATAAGAGTAATTTAAATGATGAATACATAATTCATATGATGAAAATAAACAAAATACAATTATTATATTTTGTTATTTTATATTTGTTTAGCCTTTCCTTGTTTTGGTTTAAAATAATTAAAATTAATTTTAAACAAATTTTGTTCGATTTTTCTTTAAACATAATCAAACAAAAGCATAGTTAAAGTTCATGGGTATTTAATAATTTTTTTATATTTATATTTATTTTGTTAAGACGGAGGATTATAATTAGTATTGTGGTTATTTTGTTGAAATATTTATGGTTTTTAATCCAAATTTTTAATATCTTTAATTAGGCTTAAGTTCATCAAATTTAATTTTCATTAAATTATTTTAATGAAGAAAGGAATTTTACAACATGAAAATTAATTAAAATTGTTATTGATAATCTTTCATTCTTGACCGTGGCCGTGGTTCATAAAAATAATTTAATGAAAATTAAATTTGATGAACTTAAGACTAATTAAAAAAATATTAAAAAGATGGAGGATTTTTTTTTATAAAATTATTTCTTTTCTTTTATCCGATAACAATTTAAAATTGTTGTTTTCCCCTGGAGAAGTTACACAAAGGCATGAGAAAATATCATATTAAAATTAACATACATCCTTTTTTTATAATAGATATATGTATATTTACAAATACCGAGATCAAAATGGAAAATTTTTAATTTAAATCAGCTTTGATAACAGTATTAAAAATATTCTGAGTTTTTTTTGCGAAAAACCTAGAATTGATAGTGATAACGCTGTTGTATATTTATATCGTATGTAGTCCGAAATAGTATATTATTGAAATTTAACTATATCGGTTTACAAATGGCTGAGATATAAATCTTTAATTTACCTATTCCTATAATCGTTTTTTTTTTTTTTTTTTACCTGAAATAGACTTAGTAGAATAGCTGGTAGTTAAAATGAAAAAACTCGGTTCATAAATGAACGGGTTAAAGACAAACAACTTTTTTTCTTGAAGAAATAAAGTGTCCAAATAAGATAAAAATATTAATCATATTTTGTTTATGTCCATAAGAAGTTTTAAATGTCCAAAATAAGCCAAGTCGGTCCATTACTTTACCTCGAAATTTTGCTTTTGCCGATACATTTTTCAGGGAAGAGGCAAACAATTTCGAGGACAATTTTCACAACAGGGATAAATATAAAAATTTAAGCTTCCTTGTTTCTAAAGATATCTTTTTTTCTAATAAACAAACATATAAAAATATTTAAACGATCTTATTTCGAAGACTTAGGGGCTTAAAGTGTAAAACGCAACGAAACGCCAACAATTTTATTGAAAGCAAAAACAAAATCGAAAATATTTTATAAATTTGTTGTAACTTTCTACAGAAATTCATTTTGTTTTTTCAATTTTCAACGCCACAAAATATGAAGTGTTTGAAATTTAAAAATTCAATATGAATTTCTATAGAAAGTAACAACAAAATTATAAAATATTTTTGATTTTGTTTTGGCTTTCGTCACTTTTTCAGAAACAAATCATCAAATCGGCACTTTGCTAATTTCGGAACAAAAAATCGTCAAAATGACAATAACTCGTCAAATCTGGCAGCCCTGTTTTTATTATATTTATTTTTTTTGTTGACGTTTCGCATTTATTTGACACTTCATTACTGGAAATATTCCAGTCAAAACAGAATCTGTGTTGTCTGTTTTCGCATTCAAATACAGAAACACTTTTTTCTCACAAATCGAGAAACGATGGAATTTAAGTATTCCCGTACCCAACGCTTCCAAAACTCGTTCGCAATCATGTTAGTTAGCCGGAAAATTTTGCTTAATGCCACCCCACTACTCTGATATGTTGCGCATTCTCGTATTCCGCTCGAGGATCCTAACAGGAAGTGATTGGGTGTTAATGCCTCCCCGTCGGATGACTCCAATGGAACGTATGTCAATGGCCTCGAGTTCAAGATATTTTCTACTTCTGCAAGCGTGGCTCTTAAGTGCTCTTCACGATGGCAATATGTCCATTAACACGGATTTAACCGATCGAACCATTCTTTCCCAGGCGCCTCCCATGTGCGGTGAGGCGGGCGTTATAAATTCCCATTCAATAGTTGGAAATTTACGCTCGACGTCGCAGGATCAGATTTTTTCAACTTCATTATTAAGTACACGACTTTCTCCTCTAAAATTAGACAATGATGGTATTTCCAAATGGATGGCTCGTACAGCCATGCAAGTAAACACGACGCCCCAGCGCTTTTCTTTACGGCGGCCAACAACGATATCTTTAGGACCAAAATAGTCAATGCCTGTGTAGTAGAATGGCCTAATAAAACTAGCAAGTCTTTCGGCAGTTTTCGGAGTGACGTGTTTTATTTTACAGTATTGACATGATTTGGCCACGGCCCGAACGGCTGCTCGCAACCCATGTATCCAAAAGTGTTGTCGAATTTAATTTAAGATTATTTCATTGTGTTGGTGAAGATATGTTTTTTAGGTAAAATTATTGGTATTTTTACACTGAAGGGCACGTTGGCTACCGCGTCAATTTTGCCCTTAATTTGCAGCAGACAAAATTCGTCCAAATATGGGGTAAGTTTGTACAAGACACTCTTTTTGTTCAACAGTTTATTGGTTTTAAGTTGTTCGACCTTTTCATAGTAAGCTTCCTCTTGGTACGTTTTAAACACACACACTTTTCTAAATCTAAGCAATTTCCGAAAAAATTTTATAACAACCACCTGGCATCTGCGAAGCTTTTCCTACCGATTAAAGAGTGTTGGTTCAGCTGTTATTAGGAAGAATATTCCCTTGTTGTTTTTAAGATTATGTGACACAGAACCTCGCATGAACTTTCGGGGTGAATAAAGTCGGAAGCGGGCCAGACCCCAGGATCGTTTCCCAAAAACGACGGTCCATTGAACCAACGACTGTTGACGCTTTGGTCGGGAATACTTTCCATTTAGTGGAATCATCTGCTATATTTTGCGATGATGGAACCCATCGACATTCAGAAACTTCTGATTCCTCCAAAATCTCACCAATTCGAACAGCAACATATTGTTGAAATTTTCGTGCGTCAGAGTTGAACCAATACAGAACATCTTTAGAATCGGACCAGAACACACGGCGGCTGGTTTTTAATGAAGACTCCTTGCAGCAGAATTTGCTGAGACGTAGGCCGAGTATAGCAGCCATTAGTTCCATTTTAGGTACCGATATAGGCTTTAAAGGGGCTACGCCTGCCTTTGAAGCAACAAGCAAACAGTTTATTTGGTTGTCACATTAAGTGCGTAAATATGCAATGCGGCATATGCATCTACGCTGGCATCCGTGAATACATAAAGCTGGACGTTGTTTGATTTACTTACCTGCGGATAGCACCTTGGTACGCTGACCATTGAAATGTTTTTTACTATGTACTTCTACCCATTGCCACCATTTTTCGCTGTACTCTAGACCTCCATATTTCTTGCAAGAGTATTTTAGCGTATATAACAAAGTTACCCAGAAGCCCTAACGGGTCAAAAAAGGTCATTACCACACGAAGAACCACTCACTTCGTTGGATGCACACTTTTGTCGAAAACTTTTGTATCAAAATGTTCAAAAAACGTAAGCCTGTCGTTTGAAGGATCAACCAATTATCAACAAAGGTGTTATTTAAAATAGCCAGTACAGCAACAGGGTGTTCTTCAGTAAACTGTTCCGCGTTTTTATTTTTGATATAATTTGCCAACGACGGGGAGCATGATGCCCCGAACGTCATGACGGTCATTGCATAGACCTTAAAGGGTTTAGATGAGTCACCTCCGCGCCATAAGAATTGTTGAAACCGTTGATCCTCTTTTCGTACACGCATCTGGTGGAACATTTCACGAATGTCTCCGCCAACCGGCCTCTTTCTAAATCGGAATAAAATTCCTACGAACGACTCAAGTAAGTCAGGTCCCTTTAATAGCCCCGAGTTTAATGATATATTGTCTACAGCCGCCGCCGCATCCCAAACTATTCGTAATTTGCATTTATTTTTATTTTCCACGGCAAAAATAGGGATATACCAGAACTCACTGTCATTACGAATTTCGCTTGTTTTTAGTTTTCGAATATGACCCATTTTTTCATAGCACTGCATTTTTTTAACCATAAACATTTTCATAGGTTCGTTACGCTGCATTTTTGCCTCTAAGCCAGTCAGCCGAAGTTTTGCGAAGTTTTGAGTGAATCCGAGACATATTTTTTCATGTTTTCACAGCAATCCGGTTTCCCAACATCTTTCATTTGCTCAATAACTAACTGTTGTTTCCATAATAACTTTGGCCCGTTCGTCATCTGTTCATCTCAATGGATCTTGATTTAATTTTACTCCTATTGAATCCAGAGAAAAATATTGTTTCAACATTTCATCTAAGCACGCTTTGTGACGACCATGCACCCCCCATCGAATTCGGCGTCGTGTGGCTATAAGCCTGCCGTTAAAATCTTCTCTTATTTCAAGGGGAACACACAATTTTGCATTACCGTTCCCAATAAGAATTCTTGCTTCGCAGTATGGCGCAGTATGGGATTTTGTAAACATTTGTTCGGTAAATTAAGTATTGTAATGGTGCGCACATTATTCAGCAATAATTTAGAACTTTGTGTACGGTCCGAAATATGCAACGAAACTGTTTTCGATTGATCTTCCTTTTGAGTTATATCTCCGGCTGGCCCGCCTAATCCTAATTGCTCGGCGAGATCACGTTCGATTAAAGAGCATGATGCCCCTTCATCAATAAGTGCGTACGCATGGTGGAATAAGCAGGTGGCATCGTTACGGCAACAAATACAACATTACAACAAAAATGGAAATTATATCGCCGTTTACGTCAAAAAATAGTTTAAACAAAAATCAAAGCGTGCCGCTAAACGTGATGAAATAAAAAAATTTTAGCCACTTTTTATTTAATTATGGTCAATATCTTATTTATTTTAACTTAAAATTATCAAAAACTTTAATAAAATACAATAATCACAGCACAAATCGTGGACTTTTTGAAAACATAAACAAAACTTTCACATAAACCTAGACAAACAATGCAAGAGCAAAAAATCGTCATCTGGCGTAGTGCTGCCACCTGTTTATTCCACCACGTGCGTACGTATTAAGCCTTAAGGCTCAGTTAGGCGAACGTTGCTGTACCGTAGCTGTACTGTATCCATCAGCTGTTTGCTTTTTGTTATATGAAAACCAATACAAAAGCTTACCGAAATGCAATGTACCGTAGTTGCAACGTACCAATCTGTATAAAATAGAATTTCATGACGTTGTTACGTGACATTTGTAAGACAGTGATGAGCGGCTTGTATGTTACATTGAATGGTAATTTTGCTCTTTTTTGGTACTTTTTTCAGTATATCTATGGAATTGAGACAAAACAACTTACAATTGTTGTATTTTCCATATATACAAATATACATATCCTGCGGGAAATTTGTGTCAATTGGTCCCACAGACTGGTCCTGGGAGTTGTGAAAATAGAACAGGTACAAAAAGAAAGAACTCATGACCAGTGAAAGGAGAACCAATCATGTAACTGGTTTATGGAGAACAAAAAGGTAGAAAAAGTAATGAATTACAGTACAGTCTTCACCGGTGGTGTGATACATTTTGTTGGGACTTTCTAAAATTTGGCTCTTGAATTTAATTGTAGGACTGTTTTATTGAAATAATACTACATCGTATTGAAATAATACTACATTTAAGTAACTGTCACTAAACACGTCCATTGAGAATAGATTTGTGACTGGTCAAATGGTGTCAATTGACCCCTTCCAATGACAACCCCATGTAAAAGTGAAAGGTCTTATTCATAGAAAGTGTTAAAACTACAACCGGTCTCTTCCACCAAAGACCTATCACAGGACTACTTTGGTGTCAGTTCGCTTCCCTCTAGGGTATGTTTAGATATTTAAAATAAACAAATGCATATTCACATACATTGAAAATGTGAAACATATAAAAGACTTTAAACGGTATCAAAACCTTGTTTGGTGTATGCACATTTACAATATATGTATGCTTAAAATTTATATATGCTAAAATACAAATTTATTTATTGTAAATCTATAATATAAATATTAAATTATTAACATTTTTTACATACACAAAATACTGTATTAATACCATTTAAATCACGTGGTACCTTTCCTGCACAACGGTCACCATTTGAACATTTTTGATTCCCATCACTGTGTGTTTTGTTTTATGTATACTATTGCTTTTTGTTTTTGTATGGGAAAACATATGACACGTTTTTAAATGTTCTATAAGTGCACCAACGTGCTTACAGTAGTGTGTGGTATATTACGGGTACAGCAACGATCGCCTAACTAAAGGCTCAGTTAGGCGAACGTTGCATAGTATACAAAAAACAATACACACAGTGATGCACAGAGAAAACAGATTCGTGATCACAACCGAATTTGGCGCCAATCGAATTTCGTCGGTTGCATGTACTATCACACAATTCGGTTCCAATTACTGAACATTTCGTTGCTTAGCATAATATTTTTGATAGCAACATTTAAATTTTAGTACACTATCAATTATAACCACAGATATTGTTGGTTGTATGTATGGTTCTTAGAAAACAAAAATATACTTATAACCGAATATATGATTGATGCAACTGAATTAAAACATAATTGGTGTTCATAACAGAAGATTTGATTGACTTTATCAATATATAATTTCAACCGGTTGCATTAACCATTTTTCTGATTTATTAGGTAGAAAACCAAAATAATTCCAATAAACTCCACTTTTTGTTAGTATATTTATTGAGATATTTTATGTATTATGTATTACATAATATGTAATATTATTTATTTTTATACAAACACATACATATATACATACATACATTCATACATATTACATTTTTAAGTTAGTTTATTTTTAATATTTACAAATTTGTTAATGCCTACATTTTGAGCTTATTGTAAAAGATAAATTTGAATTATTATACTACACAATACATATTACATTAAAGATTATTAGCAATTGCGTATTACAAATTTGTCTCCATAAGCTTAAGTAACTATATAAGAAATATGTACTATATGGGCATTTCTCCAGAATGGTCTACCAGGATGAAAAAAAAAATGTTGATTATCATCGTCTTTTATTGGTTATTATTAGAAAAAAAGTCTATGTTCTTATTAAAGAATGGTTTCCTAGCATATCTGAGCTGTTTTACTTGAGGAAATTGGGCTGGAAACTGGAAAATTTTATAATTTTCTGTATTTTCTACTTTTAAAGACATTTTTATATACTTATTTTACATGCAAGAAATATGTTATGTTTACACTCCTTCTTCATAATCTCTCCATTACAATAAATTGTAAAACGAGTATTAAGTTTTTTTGTTAAGCAAATTTTAAGATATTTATGGGAAAATGCGTGGAGATAATATTAAAAAAACATATGGAAAAAGTGTCACGTGCGTAATGTCACGTGCGTAATTTACAATTTATTTTTTTCTTCGCCAACCCATGCATATTTGCTTTTGAACAAAACATGATTATAAAGGCCCATTACTAACCTTTATAAAAACATTTTTTCCGAAATAAAAACTTCCTACAATTCACTTACTTTCGCACTTTTTCTTACGGTCCTAAAAGGCACTTCTATTTTTGTCACGTGTGTAAGTCAACTTTGATTGCATGGCATTTGGGTACCCAGTGCTCAATTTACCATTATATATACTTTTTAGAAAGAACTCATCACAAACAATGTAACGATTCTAGAATTCATCCTAAAATTCCAATCCACTTCTATTTTTTTAATATTCAAACACAATAAAACGCGTACAAATGTCGCGTGCATAACCAGAGAAACACCCATATGTTATTTGTTAAATATTTACAAGTTAATCACTTTAGTTTGACTGTGTATTCTGTACGAAAAGAAATGATAACCGAAGTAACATGATTTCATGACACCACTATATTTGCTCCTGAAAGAATTTTTGGATCTTTACATATACCATCCCTATTAATTTCATCTGTAGTTACTTGCTGTACCTTCACAATTTTTTTTAACAAAGAAGCTTGCGTTCTTAAACGTTATCTTGAGCAAAAATACCATGGTGTACCCTGGAAGAAAAATGGTTTGTAAAATACCAAAAATGTATATTAATAAAGGCTCATTTAGCCGGGAGTAACAGTAGCATTGCAAATCAGCTGCTGCATGTTATGCAATTAGGAAGATTATAGTTAGCAGTAAGATCTTACGTCTCAATATGTAAGAAATAGATTGGTCTTACTTTTTTGCGGTAAGGTTAAGTTACTGTTACTTCCGGTGTTTCCTGCACAAATATATGCTTTTTGTGGTAATAAAATCGGGTTTAAGTGATGTCTAAATGAATGTTATGTACAAAAAAGTAAGATACGCAGTTAAGGATCAAGCCAAAGTCAGTTTTGAGGGGGTACTTAAACAACTTTATTTTGAGTCGGTCTAATGTACATATGTACATACTTATAAAAATACATAAATTACTTACCCCTTTTCTGTTATTTTTTGCACGGTTTCCGTTTTTGACCACTAAGATATTTTTCTTGTTTTATTTTCTTATCTTATTTTCTTATTTTATTTTACTTAATTTTTATTTTATTTTAAATGTTCTTCTGTTCTCACATATTTGTTTTTTACTTTTGACACAAAATTCAGTTTTATATGATAATAGTTAGGTTGGTACTCACAGTAAATAATTGGGTCTTTCCCCCTTTTTTTTTTGGTTGTGAATTCCAAATAATTATATTTTCAATTGTTGTACTCGAATTGAAACTATACTAACAATCAATAATTAGCTGCAATAAATGAATTTACATTTATATTCCAAAATTTATTGACGAAAGCAAATTATTAATTGCAATGACCAATATTCAGTATTGCCCTGTATTTAATTCGGTTGTGATTCTAACCATTTGTACTAATTTTTAGAACTTAATTAAATTAGTTATCATAACTAATAAAATAATTAAAGGAATCATATTTCAGTTGGAATAACGTTTAAATAATCAAGAGAATTAAAAATCAGTTAGAACTATACATTTTTAATAGTTGCAATAAAAAATTATACTACTTGATCAATATTTTATTACTGCAACCGTTTCCCAACCAATTTGTTTTCTGTGTGTGGGAATCAAAAATGTTTAAATGGTTACCGCTGTGCAGAAAATATCGAAAATATCGATAGGAAAAATATAAATATCGATATGTTTATTATTTAAAATACAGATATGAAGACATCTAACAGCAGCTATACACACACGGTATTTTACTTGATATTATTAATTCGCGCTGAATTACAGCAATGAATACAAACAACAAGAATGGCAAGTGGTATGGATTGCTTAGCAGTGCTTTTTACTGCTAATTTAAGGCCTTTGAGTCGAAATTTTTACATGTTTATATAGGGACTGAAATGTCAAATATTTTTGTAATGTTGTAAAAAAAAAATACAAATCCAAATGCAATTGCAAGCATAGGACAAAACAATGAACGACCATTAGAGGATAAGTCCGTTAGATTATTTACCTTTTTGGGTTAAGAATTTAGAAAATTTTTTTAAAGTTGCAATGGAATATCTTATAGTCCCTGTTACTTCGGTTCCTTCTGAAAGGTACTTATCAATTTTTTAAAAACCACCATCTAAAATAACGTGCGTATATACACACGTCTCATACATTCAATAAAGTGATGAAAACAACGGACTGTAGCCTTATAAAAAGAGTTAAAGTTTTCCTGCACAAGTACAAACATTCAGTCGATAGTAATATCGATATATCGATAGTGAAATCTGAACTATCGTATTTATCGTATAAAATATCTATAGTATCCCAGCACTAATAGAAACAGTATTTTGTTTATGTAAAAAACGTTAATAATTTAATATTTATATTATAGATTTACAATAAACAAATTTGTATTTTAGCATTTATATAGTGGTGTATGCACCAAACAAGGTTTTGGTACCAGTTTAAGCCTTTTATTCGTTTCACATTTCCATTGTATGTGTATATGCATTTGTTTATATTGTACATCTAAACATAAATAAATTTGTTTATATAGATATATGTTTTATTGTAAGTTGTTTTGTCTCAATTCCATAGCTTTACTGAAAAAAGTACCAAAAAAAGAGCAAAAATACCCGCATTCAATTTAACATTTAAGCAGCCCATCACTGCTTTACAACTGTCACGTAACAACGGCATAAAAATTGTAAGGGCGGACATTTGTGCCGTTAACAAATTTGCGTTTGCTGGTGTAGCAGAAGCCGAGTTGGGAAGCATGGTCTGCCATGTAACACGTGGTTCGTTACTAGTTGATTTAGTTTTCGAATTGGCCTTTACTCGAGGCCACTTAACGATAGGATGCCTGCGTACGAGACCAGAGCGTGTGGTTGGCGGAGCAATTTTAAATGATATGTTACTTACCTTAGCTGACCCTTTTGAAACAGAAGCCGCTTTTACCTTTTTCTCGACAGCACCTACTGGGCTATCAACTACAATTATTGCAGAATTTACAACGTTGGCTGCGCTATCATTTGAAGGCAAATCCATAGCTTCGAGTTATGTGGCGGTCGTTACGTTGTTTTCGGGTGTGTCCGTTGAAGTGTGGGGCTGATCTGAGGCATTCACTTCATGTGATTTCAAATTTTCCCCTGGGGTCGGCATGGTAAAATTTAATTTGAGGTTATGTCAGTTTGCTGGCGAATAATCTGCAGATCTGCGTTGCCAGATCATCATTTGGCGAAAAAAATCATATTTTGAAGAGAATTAATTTACAAATTTTTTTTTAAATCAAATTGTTTGTAAGTCTGTGTTCATACGGCTCATGTCTTATTGACAAGATTGCTACTTTATAGGCGAGAGGGACGAGGGGAAAAGAAATGAGTACACAGATGCATATACTGTCTTTACGTTTTGCTTTCTTATTCGTTGTTTAATTTTGTTTTTGTTTTCAATATCAAATAAAACAAAATCAAAAACATGTCAAAATGACATGATTCATTTGAACGCCAATACATGTTCAAAGAAGAAAAAGGAAGAATCTTGTCAATAAGACATGAGCCGTATCAAGGTATATGTTCACAAGGTAAACTCGTTGGCACATATGTTTGTCAGCTGATTACCCCTAGTTGGAACCCAAACGTCAAATTTCGTGTATATGAGCCAAAATTTGTACATGTGTGCGTTAAATTGTTTTTGTTTCATATGAAGACAATTTTGACAACTTGGTTCCTTTTATAGAGCAGCATGTCTACTCTCCCAAATGAGTCTACCTTGTGTAAATATACCTTGAGCCGTATGAACTCAGACTAGCAAGAGCTAAAATGTAAAAATTATTAATTTTATATAAAAACATACTTCTTCCCAGCAAAAAAACTTTGATGTAGTTCAAGAAAAGGGAATATTTTCATTATTACATTTTATTTATTATTTATTGAATACATACCTTAGAATAATAGAATAAATTTTTCATAACTGAACGCATGAAAAATTACATGCATCACTCCCACTCAACTCCTATGTATGAATTGCAATACATATTTCACTTTAATTTGGTATGTATTCTTTTTGGATTAAAAAGGGACGAATATTTAATGCAATTAAAATTAATAGTTGAGTTAGATTTATTTAATTTATACATTAAATTTTAATGGTTAATAGAAGCGTAAAAAGGTTTGACAACTTATGGTGTTTTCTTTTATGACAATAATGTTCCATACATGCTACCATTAGTGCGGGTTTTTGTTCCATTCTAAAAATATATGCAAAAATGTGAGAAGTTGTCGTTTTCCTTTCTAAACATGTTGCAACAATAAATGGCAAATTTGTTCCATTTCTTACCCGCAGTTAAAACTGAGTGTAAGAGCAAGAATATTTTTTTCTTGTGTTTGCGGACAATTTGCGTTATATTGTGATTTTTAGTTATATTGGGATGGATATAAAAACTTTTTGTTTTTCGTTTTTTTTTACTTTTATTATATTTTTTTTTGTCGCAAAATTTATTACAACAGCTGACTTTAATTATTGAAAATCAGTGCTGTTAACGCTTATTGCAATTGTAAGAAAATTTAATGTTGAAAATTGCTACAAGCGTGGGGAATATCGCTTTTAGTACAAACTGCATTCAATATTTAACACGCTAAATCGTCGGTTGATTATTTAATTGTCGTATGTAATTTGTATCCACATACGACAATTAAATAATCAACCGACGAAATACACTTTAGTGTTGAGTGTAAAACGTAGCTATTATTTTGTTCCATTGTAATTTAGAACAAGTAAGAAAGTAAAGTCGGTCAAGCCCGACCATATGATACCCTACACCACAGTATTAAAAACACATCATGCTTATATATCCATATAAATATGGATTTATCTATGTTTATAAACTTCATTAAAATCGGTTTGAAAGTTTGTGAGAGGCAGAAATTGCCCCCTACCTCCCCTTGTGGTCCTATTCTTGAAAAACTGTATAGCTTATGTGTCCATATAGATATGGATCTATCTATGTTTCAAATTTCATTAAAATCGGTTTGAAAGGCAGAAATTGCCCCTATCTCCCCTCGTGGTCCTATTTTTTAAAAAATACATCCCTTTTGTGTCCATAAAGATATGGTTCTATCTATGTTTTAAATTTCATTAAAATCGATTTGATAGTTTCTGAGAGGCAGAAATTTCCCCCTATCTTCCCTCGTTGTCCTACGATTTTCAATAGGCTTGGTCCTTGTGACAATAACAACCTATGTTCCAAATTTTATCAAATTATCTCCAAAATTGCGACCTGTACTTTGCGCACAAGGTTACATGAACAGCCAGCCAGCCAGCCGGACGGACATCGTTAGTTCGACTTAGAAAGTGATTCTGATTGGATCAGTATACATTAAGGTGGGTCTAGGACCAATATTTTAAGGCGTTACACACATCAGCACAAATGCATAATACCCTCTCCACTATTGTGGTGTGGGTATAAAAATTTATCACTTTGTAAGGGTTCGTGTAACCTAATAAATATATTACACAACTATAATGCATCAATTTTTTTAGAAAAGAAAACACCATTAGTAGATTTAAAAATACGCACTTGCTGTTTGTAAATTATACGAAGAAATTTAAATAAAACCTGAATAAACTATTGAACTTTTTATACCCACACCACAATAGTGGAGAGGGTATTATGCATTTGTGCTGATGTGTGTAACGCCTGTGTATAGGGGGAAATTTCTGCCTCTCAGAAACTATCAAACCGATTTTAATGAAATTTAAAACATAGATAGATCCATATCTATATGGACACATAAGCTATACAGTTTAAAAAAAATAGGACCGCAAGGGGAGGTAGGGGGCAATTTCTACCTCTCACAAACTTTCAACCCGATTTTAATGAAGTTTATAAACATAGATAAATCCATATTTATGTGGACACATAAGTATGATGTGTTTTTAAATACTGTGGTGTAGGGTATCATATGGTCGGGCTTGACCCACTATACTTTCTTACTTGTTATTTGTTTATTATGTATAATTTTGTATAAAATTCACATTTTACAACTATTTTCAATGTCTTTTAATGTTTGAAAAAAATAGCATTAGGTTCAACATTTTGATTTTCCTTGCATTATCCTTGGAACCCATGCATTTATTAATTCTTTTGAATGTCTTTTTTTGCCGGGTTATTATGTTTTATAATGTATAATAATGAGCTGACGAAATGCATTATACTGTAAAATTATTATTTTTTTTTTACTGCTAGGACCAGCACTCAGGGATGACCCCTACTAATGCATTGCATTGTGTTGGAACTAGGAAAATAGGTTATGGGAAGGAGGATAGAGGGAGTAGTGTTTGTGAACATTCGATTTTAACTTAATCATGTTGTAAGTGAGAGGGAAGACTTCTGCAGGAAGGTTATTCCACATACGAACAGTCCGGGAAAAAAACGAATTCTCTCTGTAATGCGTTGTACGATTCACCTGCCAATCGACCACATAAGGATGGGCTCTTGAGGAAAAACGTGTATTACGAACAAATGTAAGGGTTTCAGGAACCAGATCCCTGATTTCGTCGGAACACATCCCATTGTAGTAACTATAAAACAGGCAAATACAACCCACATTGCGACGGTGCTCAAGGGAGTATATAAAATTGGTTACCCTACTGTCACCAATGAGAACCCTCGCCCTCTCCTGCACGCGGTCGAGAAGCTCCAAAATAGACTTTGAAGCACCGGCCCACACATGAGAGTTGTATTCCATACGCGGTCGGATATAGGTGGTATAAATAGTAAGGAGATCAGATGGAGTGAAGTATATCCTACACCGTCTTAGAAAACCGAGGCACTTGAATGCTTCTTTCGACACCTTCAATATATGTTCAGTCCATCGGACATCACATTGTATCCTCGTGCCCAGAACATCAAGAGATTCTGATTCCTCAATAATTATACCACCCATATATACAGATGAGGCACCTTGGTTTGTCGCGCGTTTATGCGTCAGCACGCAACATTGGGTTTTTCGGGCATTAAAATCGACCCTATTTGCTCGACCCAATTCCGAGACTATGTCAAGATCTCGGCCAAGCGTATCATTCATATTCTGCCTCATAGCAACGACATCGGATACGCTTGGTCTTTACTCGAATGAGTACGAATGGCAAAGGTTGCTGTCATCTGCAAAAGAGTAGATAGGGTTGGAAGTTTGACAAAGGAGGTCATTTAGAAAGATAAGAAATAGAGTATGAGAAAGAACGGAGCCTTGCGGTACACCTGAATGAATCTTGAACTCGTTTGACGAAACCCCATCTATAACAACTCGTATAGTGCGATCTCTGAGAAAACTCGATATAAATCGAGAGAAATTATCACCGACCCCAAACGCAGCAAGTTTTGACAAGAGTGCACCATGCCAGACTCTGTCAAACGCCTTGGAAATATCCAAAGCAATTACCTTACTTTCGCCAAAATGGTGAATGGAACGGCACCATTTTTCCGATAACAGAGCTAGTAAGTCTCCAGTAGAGCGACCTCTACGAAAGCCATACTGGCGGTCGCTTAGTAGGTAGTTTGACTCTAAATATTTGACAAGATGGTAATTTACCATACTCTCCATAACTTTGGAAAGTGCCGAACAAATTGCAATTGGGCGGTAATTTTCAGGGTCATTAGCGGTTCCCTTTTTAGGAATTGGCGTTACATTAGCAACTTTCCAGCAGACTGGAAATTCCGCGGCACGGTATAAAGTGCTGAAAAGATTTGCTAAGGAACGAGCTAGCGTCGAAGAGCACTGCTTCAAGACCAGTGCAGGTATACCATCCGGCCCAGGAGACTTGTTTACGTCGAGATCCGCAAGAACCCTTTTAACTGCTCGACCCCGAAAAAATATTCTATGCATAGTTACGGATACTTTTTCGAGTTCGGGTAGTGGTTGACTGCTAGCTGTTAGGTAAGAATTATTAGCAAATAATTCAGCAAAACAATTAGCCTTATCAACCGGGTCCGTGAATGATCGGCCATCCTTTAAAAGAGCTGGTATTGAAGAACTAACATTAACCCTTACTCTTTTAACGAATGACCAGAAGCTTTTACTACCCCGGGGAGCAGCAAGAACTTTAGCACGAAGACGTTGCTCGTGAAGAGTTTTTTCCCGTCTAAGTACTTTGGCACACGAAGACCTTGCCATTTTGCGTAGCAATTCAGTATCAGCGTTTTTATTTTTACGCCAATTTCTAAATGCTTCCTCTCTGGATCTGACTGCTGATTTGCACGACTGATTAAACCAAGATTTGGATCGAGGCTTATTCGAAGCTTTTTTAACTGGAATTTTCATTCCTCGCATTATTACGTTTTAAACCATTTTCGCCATGGCATTGACGTCATTGTCCAGGAAACAGAGTTTCCAATTGAAATGCCGAAAAAAGTCATTGAGCTCAGCCCAACGTGCATTCCCGTAAACAAATATTGATCGTTTCGTAGCCCGTCGTAAAACGTTCCGAAGTTCGGAGAACGGGAAAGAGGCGGAAATGGTGCAATGATCCGAGTTGCCGAGAGGTGCTAGAACCTCAACTTCGTACTTTTGAGGGTGCGAAGAGAGGAACAGGTCAAGGGTATTGTGTTGGTGCCTATCAACACACGGAATATGTGTTCATTCACCAGTTGCACGAGGTGGTTGTGCGCAGCAAAAAGCTCAACATATTGGCCTTCGTAAGTTGTACGGCCCGAGTGGTGAAGCCAAGAAGAATTGTGGACATTTAAATCACCAGCAACAACGATTTCACTGTCGGCACAATTCTCAAGAATCTTCGCTATTGAGTCGGAAAGGGAGTCGAAGCCCGATAAGGTAATATCCCTTCTCGCGTTTGGACTTCTATAAAGAAATCCGAAATGCAAATAGTGTGTATCGATTTTGAATTTAACCCAAAGACAGTTAAATTCCGCATCAAGCATGACCATTGATTGCTGGCATTGATACACAACTTCATTGCGTATGAACATAGCAAGACCCCGATGAAGATTAAAGTGGGATAGAAGGTGATACCCAGGAATCTGAAAATCAAGTGGATCCGAATTTTCAGATACCTGGGCAAAAAGATTTTAGTTTGGGAGCTATGAAGCTCATACATCATATGAAATCTTAAGCGGCTCATGCAATTGCAATAAAATTGTTCAATTTTACGTATTGTATCATTATATCGCCAATGTGTATGTGATATTCAAAGGTAGCACAATATATTGGCAAAAATCAAAAGACTCTTGATTTTTATTGCAAAACGAAAAGAAAGTGATGTGTGTTGGCAATATTATAAAATGCTGTTTATGTAATTCCTATAGGTTTTGTTCACCTTTTTATTGAATGAATGAAACCATTGTGCGACTTATTGCATAATATAGAACAAAATGGAAATAATATGGCGAATATCATATACAATAATATTGCAAGTGTATAAGCCGCTTTAAGGGTTCTAAATTTAATATAATATTTTTTGATATCGGTGCAATATAGAAGATATTTTGAGAAAATTCTATTTAAAAAACTCATTGATAAAATATTGAATGATTATAAATATGGAAGGTGGAATTTTTAAACTAATGGCGATTTCTTTTCTGAGAAAAATGTTGCATTAATGTTACATGTTCTACATTTTTGTGTTCGTTTGTACAAAAAAAAACAATTGTGGGAAAAATTTTCAAGTTCTTTTGTGAATATTGCAATGTTCTACAATTTTGGTACTTACTACTTTGTTTGTACAACCAATTTATTATTTTGTTTGTCATAATTCATACCGCTCATAATTTTGTAAAAAATTTGTTTTAAAACAAAATATAAAAATATTTTCAAATTAAAATCAAAAAAAGTCTATTTATAATATAATCGTATTAATTTTTATAAGCCATTAGTGATGTTAATATTTGTTTCCAACACGTAATAGCGTGCAGAAACCGCTTTAATAGCTTTAAAAATCGCTTATTAAGTAGTCTTGGGCTTAATCGTTCATTTAGGTGACCGGTCATTAACGTTCAATTCAAAACAGTGAACGAGTTCGTTCACTTCGTTCAGTCGTTCATTTCGGGTCACTTGTCTTTTGGGTCAGCTTATCTTTTGTGTCAGTCGGTCTTTTGTGGATTTCGTTCATTCATTCACAATTGATTGAATACGGCAATGTGTTAAAAGAAACAAGTATAGCATATTTGTTTGATGTTACACTCAAAATATTATGTAGGTAAATTCAAAATAATATTAAGTTTGAAAAACTGAAATTTCATCTAAAACAAATGAATTTTGCGGCTATTTTTTAATGTTAATTTTAAAACGGAGAAATTCTTTAAAAATTAATACATTTTTCTGTTATTTCAATGTACAAACTACAAAAAATACATTCAAAGGTTTTTTCAATTAATTTTAACTCAATTTAAATTACATACTAAAACAGCTAAAACAGTATTTATACCTGTCATTATTACCTACCAAATCAGCGAAAAATTTGTGTTTTTTAATTTATGTGCACATGTTCCTATAAGTATGTTAATAATAAAATAATTTAAAATATCTTTGCAGTTAAGTATTTCAGTTTTATTTTATGCATAAAAAATAACTGAACATATATTTTTTGGAGAAACATATAGAAATAGTTAAAGAATTAGTTTAATCCAAATTTTTAATATTTTTTTTAATTAGGCTTAAGTTCATGGAATTTAATTTTTATTAAATTATTTTTATGAAGAAAGGAATTTTACAACATGAAAATTAATTAAAATTGTTATTGTTAATCTTTCATTCTTGACGGGGCTCGGGCTCGAACCCTGGCCGGCAGGTTACCATGACATGTTTCGATCGCAACCACTCGATCTCCTCAGATGGATTTGCCGTTATTATTAGTTTAATTATAAAATAACAAATTTTATTAAGTTTTAACTCTACGGAAAATGATTTTAGTAAATAACATTCAGTTACTGTACAACTTTTTGAGTGTACCCAAAAATAGAAAACAATAAACGAAAAATTCTGAGTTGTTTTTTCGTTTACCCAACAACTGATTGAAAAGAAACAATACTATTAAAATGTTTATGTTGTACCAGTATACTATATTTGTTTCTTTTAACACATTGCCAGTGGCAATTTGCCACATTGTTTAGAAAATTTCATAGTACAATCTGGGCTGCCATATGTAGTGATTTCTCGCTAAACGTGGCGGTTTTCATACTTGTTTGGTGATCTCATATTCTAAGCGCTTAGGTAACTTTATTTAAAGAGAAATAATTACTTAAAAACTTTAACTGCCTGTTTTTCGAACTTATTATGTCATTAATCAATTTATATGATATAAAATACACAATTTTTTTTTTAAATATAAAAGCTTGTCGCGAGATTTAAGTACTCGTATTTACTTCATTTGAGAATTTTAGTAGTTAACATCAATCACATCAACCGTCATTTTCAGCAAGTTCAGTTATAATTAACTATCCGCTATAACTGACAAAAACATATTGTTAACTGGAAGTTAAATTGGTCGCAAGTTATTTAATTTACTTGATCTTCTACACAAGTGAATCTCGCGACAATTTATGTAACGACGTTTTAAGTTGATATTAAAAGTTTTTAAGTAACATTATTTATATTTTCTTTTCAGAGCATTTAAATAAAATATGTTGTTTTAAAATATTTGATTACTTTTAACTCGCATTCGTATTCTCCGTAAGTCATTTCAGTTGATACCCATATTGAAGATTAAGAGTCACTCAGCAAGCCCTCCCATTTGATACTCATATTGTTGGAATGCATTTAAAATAATAAGTCCGCCATCTTGGGTGTTTTACATGTTGGATGTATAATAACTTTACACAGTTAACCATGCATTGTCATCCAAACTGAACATATGTTATAAAATGTCAGCTAAATCGGTTCGAGTAATCTGCTTTAAATTTGAGTTGCAAGATTTTACCCACAAACATACATTGCAAGTTAAATAAAAGCTATTAAAATTCATAAGTAGTTTCTTATAAACTAATATTTTTTTTATTTTACCAGTCTTTTGCCTGTAATTTCTACAAAAAGAAATCTAGCAGTGCATAGTAATTAATAGTGTAAAAGCTGTCATTTTTTAATGAAAACTGAAGGATAAAACATCTATGCTAAATAATTGTTGAAATAGGTAAAGATAACTGTTAGGTACGAACACGACCAGCTTTCTTTTTTAAAAATTACGGGCATCATTCATACACGAATGCTTAAGTTATATCTACATTAAAATGGGCTTTCCCGAATAATTTCGTGCTCTAAAACTTGACTAAGCTTTAATTAATAAAGTTGTCGAATATTGAATTTGGTTATTTATTTTAAGGTCTAATTTAACAAATAAATGAAATAAATATGTTTACAATTTTCTGCTCAAATAAAAAATTTGCATTTGGCGGGTTTTATATTAAGAACAACTGGCAACGCTCATGTAAAATTGTGAATAGCAGCCAGGGTTGTCGGATTTATTTTGATCTTTTTTGACAAATTGATTGTTCAAAATCGCCAAAACCTTTTTTTAAAAATATTTTTTATAAATCCTAAAAAATAAATGTTTTCCTATTTGCTAAAATTTGCCAAAAATGGGAAAAAGTCGCGTTGATACATATTTTATTAATCAAAATGTTTGGTGAACACAAAAAAGGTACAATAGTTTACAATAGTCTAACTAAAGCAGCAAAACGATTTCTTGTGATGAGTATTAAATAAATATTGGATATATATCTAAAATGCTATACACTTCACCGGTAAGGCATTCTCACTGTTTTTTTGGAAAACAATGTGTACGATTCAGTTTATTCAACATATCATATAATGTATAGCTCGTAATAATGTGCCAAGAAGTTTATACTGCACTCAATTTTGAAAGCGAGTTTTAGTGGAGTTAATTATTAAAAATTACTCTTTCAACACAGACATTAACAATTGGAATAACATGCACATAAAGAGTTCTTTAAAATGGTACGTACCGGACGTATCCTTATAGCTATATATTTTTTTAAAACTAATTTATATTACATGGAATACCACATTGAAATAGTATTTCTAAATAACAAACGGTAAATTTGTATACGAGTCTCAAAACAAATTCATGGCTTATACTATGCTCACACTTGGGTTCTTTAACTCTGCTTAACGTTTTTTTTTTTTTTTTTTTTTCTTAAATAATTCATAAATTTTTACAATTTTATCATTTATATGTTTAAAATAATCTTCTGATAACTTTATAAAGTATTTTTTATCCATTTTTAATACTTAAAAGAAATATTAATTTGTTTGTTGGGTTTTTTTCTTAATAATCTGTCATCTTAATCATCTCTAATGTAATAACAATTAGCTTAAACGCGTTTTAAAACCCATTAGTCCCAATTTACACTAGGGACATTTCTTGCTGTACAGACGAAGTTTAATGGCGAGGGGTCGAAAAGGTAGAGTGTTTAGTACATGACTATCTGTACTGGACATTTTTTTCATTTCTCTTTCTTACTTTTTGTAGTTTTTTAGTATTAATTTCCGCCTGACTTCTAATGTTTCATATGTAAACGATTCAGGTAAAATAAAAAGAAAATTCAAAAAATATCCGGCAAGAAATGTCCCTAGTGTAAATTGGGACTAACTGCCTATTTCACGATGTCACTCGAACGTATACGTTCGCACAAATAACATATAAATCAAAAACAAAATTAAAAAATTTGTTTTTGGTTTACATGTTATTTGTGCGAACGTAAACGTTCGATTGACATCGTGAAATAGGCAGTTAGTATTATCAAATTTACAACAAAATCGCCATATATTTTAAAATCAGCCAAAAATAAATCGCATGTCGCCAAATTGAAAATTAAGTCGCCAAGAAACTTGACAACCCTGATCGTATTATGAAAATGTGTAAAAGAATGTGGCAATGAGTAAATGAAATAAGAATATTATACTGGCATCACATATACATCACAATAGTATTGTTGTTTCTTTTCAACCAGTTGTTTGGTAAACAAGTGACCGACTGACTAAAAAGACCTAAGTGATCCATGCAAGTGACCGATTGAACGGAATTGAACGATGAAACTGAACGGCCGTTCATCGTTCATCTGACTGACCCGTTCAATTGAACTAGTTCGTTCATGACCGACACAACTCTATTATTAAGTACATTAATGATGAAAGTGTAATAGTTGTAAATAAAAGCACTAATTGTAATCTACTTAAATTGCATAACATGTATCACTTCGAGTGATTATAGGTAACATTATAAAATGTTACATGTATATACTGTAACATATTTTTCTCAGAAAAGAAATCGCCATAAAAGCTTCTTGAGTTCCATTAGTTTTACCTTTTGGTACTTAATACTTGATAATTTTTTTATTTTTTGTTTTAGTTCTTTTATACAAATAATTTCAAAATTAACAAAATTAACAACCACTAATCTAAGATGTATTTTGTACAAACAAACTTAAAGTAAATCATAATTTATAAAAATTAAAAAATCATAATTTGAGAAAAAAATCTATAAATGATATTTTTGTCAAAAAATAATCAAAAATATGATAAAATTTGTATGATATTCAAACAAAAGAAAACTGATTTTCTACAACCGTTTGCCTAATTAGAATATCTTACAATTTTAATTCTTAAATTTAACTTTGTTAAATTAAAATTATAATTATTTATTAAATATAAAATGTAATTATTATTTGCTATTAATATTATTACTAATGTTTTGTAATAA
Organism: Pollenia angustigena; assembly: GCA_930367215.1. NCBI lineage: Eukaryota > Metazoa > Arthropoda > Insecta > Diptera > Polleniidae > Pollenia > Pollenia angustigena. The sequence continues at coordinate 252,604,192 of OV884058.1, forward strand.
TTTATTATTAATAACATTATGTATAATATTACCCTTTTAACTCTAACTTCATTATTAAAAACAAATTAATTAACATAGTTTAATAATTATCATTAACCACAATTATCATTAACAAAAACATTGTTATTTTTCTAAATAGTTGTTGTAGGTTTAATAACTGGGATTGAGTTATTTTTTGTCATACACTCTTCCTTTCATTAGCTCACTACTTTGTACCTTAATGACGACTTAATATCAAATTAGTGCAATGCTAGTAAGAGTAGAAAAAATTTAACTGTATCCCAGGTATTCTCACTTGTCAAACAACTTTTTTTTGTTATTGATATACGCATTAAACTTGTTCTTTTTAAATAATTATAGGTTTGCATATTTCAAATTTTTACATTATCATTCCTTTTCTATTTTGGACATCAAACGAAGACATTGAATTTAAATAAACGGAGTTGTACAATCAAAAGCAAGAAAAAAGGGCTTTTCATTTTTTAATAATGGTAATTTTAAATGGTAAAATTTGGTAAAGTTTAATATACAACGATTCTTATTTATAACCAAATTCTAAGTTCATAAACATTGGTGCTTAAACCCGGGAATTCGTTTCCTTTTTTTCTTATTTTAAAAACAAAATTAAATACCGTGTAACCAGAATAAAGTCAAAGCTATTGAAAATTATATAAATTTATTAAACATATTGTGGTGTGATTTTGATTTCAATAGGAATTAGTGTCGATGTGTATAAGACTTAATTTAAAATCAGATAAAGTGTATTAGATAAAGTGTAAATAATTAAATATAAATATAATTATTCTTAACGTTTTATACAAATCTTCGCATATTTTTTCTTGAAATTGTGATTATTAAAATACAATATAAATTTATCAATAGTTTTGAAAATTGGTTTGAAATTTTACAAGTGTTTTATTTCAGCACACAAAAACGTACTCGTGAAATTTGTATATTTGCCATTGAACTTGTGTAAGCCTTTATAATTGCGCACTATTGTCAAGTGCTTGTTTTTCAATTGAAATATTGAATTAATTATAGTTCGTTCTTTTATTGGAAAAATTATTTCAATAAATTCAATTAAAGAATTCAATATTTGCTTAAATTTAATTAATAATTACTTATTACGTAATAAGTAATTGGAGCTTTACCCTACAAATTTAATTTTTTTTTTTTTTGCATTTATTATTTATTTAAATAATTTCAGTTTTTCACTTAAGCCTCTGCGCCTAATAGGCATTTTAGAGGCGAGTTGGTAAATATATAGCTTACAAATATGTATTTAAATAAAATAATTAACACAAGAAAAAAGTAATAAAAAGATACTAAATATTAATATTTGTACATTTGAGATCAATAATATTATATCAGTTCTTCGGACTGTTGTAATAAAAAAGTTTTTAATAAATTTTTAAACAATGAAATTCTATTTACATTTTTCAAATTTTGTGGCAGATTGTTAAACTCACGACTACCAACAAATTCAATTCTTTGCTTGGTTGTTTCTAACTCATGTTATTTCTGGTGTTTATTGTATATTGGTTCCTCTGAAATTGTATTGTATGATATCCAATATTATGAACACATTTAAAAACATATAATAAAAGTTTCATTTTGTAAATTCCATAAACTGGCAATACCCGTGGAAATATATTTTTATATAATGGTATAGTTGCGTAGGTTTTAGGAAGATTTGCTACAATTTTTAAAGCTTTGTTCTGCATACGTTGTAGAGAATTCAATTATGCACTCTTTTTGTATCCATACAGAGCAGCTAAATAACTCAGATGGCTTTCTATTAAGGCTCGGTAAATTAAAAATTTTGTATATTTATCAAATTTATTTTTAAACTTATATAAAATACCAATGGCTTGAGCAATTTTTGTTTTAAGATTGCATATATGTTCATTCCAAACAAGATTACTTTGCAGTCGTATTCCCAAGTATTTCACAGATTGAACATCCACAACTTCCCTTCCTTCAACGAAAATGCTAAAATCGGTATCGATTACTGTGCGGCTTAAACCTTATCAAATGAGTTTTACTTGCATTTAGAAACAGTTTATTTATTCTTGTAAACTCAGCTATTAACGATGCATCGCGTTCCATGTACGCTTTAACCACAGTTTCGTGCTTGTATGGATAGAAAATAGAAATGTCATCCGCACAAATAAATAGTTTACCAGATAGTTCGAGATTTTTTATGTCGTTTAAATATATTGTAAACAGTAAAGGTCCTAAAACACTGCCTTGTGGTACACCATATTTAACATACTTTTTTGATTGTTAACTTGAACAAACTGCTTACGATTTGAAAGATAATTTTTTATAAGCGAAAGTTCTCTTCCACAGATACCATAATATTTTAGTTTCTTGAGCAGAATTTCGTGATCTATCAGATCGAAGGCTTTCGAAAAGTCATAAAAAATTCCTGCTACGCCCCTATTTCCTTGATCTATACCCTTACAAATAAAATTTACTACATTTACAACCGCTTCTTCGGTGCCACATCCTTTTCTAAAACCATATTGATAATCGTTGAATACATTGTTGGTGTTCATAAATGTAGTAATCTGATTATATAGGATTCGTTCAAGAACATTATCAATGACCGACAAAACAGCAATTGGTCGAAACATATCAGCTGTGCAAGCATTGCTAGCTTTGGGAATCGGAACTACCTTGTGTATTTTTAGTATGTCTGGATATGTGCTGCTGTTAATCATATTATTAAAAATATTTTTAATATACGATGCAAACTCATTTTTACATTTTAATAACATTTTAGCTGGAACATTATCATGACCAGAACTTTTACCTGGTGACAGCTTAGATATAATACTTAGAACTTCATCATCTGTTGTATATTCAAAATTAAATCTATTATTAATTTGACATAATGTTCTTAAAGAATTGCAAGAATCTGTAGTTATATTTTCAACTTGCAACTTTATTTCTGATATTGTTTGCAGAAAATGCCTGTTTAAAAACACAGCTTTTTGACGATCACCAAGAATGGTTTCATTATTAGAATCTCTAACAATAACAGATTTTTTTGATTTCTACCAAGTGTTGTATTTAAAAACTTCCAACATCGTTTCGGATCATGTTGTAATTCACTTAAATTGTCTTACACGCTCGCTTTATTAAATTACCTATTCTTTTAAGTCTATTATCTATATCTGACTTACTGGGCTTTTTTCTTCGTTGTATTAAAAGTTTTTTCTTATATAAAATCAATTTTTGTAAATTTCCATTTATCCATGGAGTAATTTTTTGTTTAAACAAGTTCTTATGTGGTTTTACAATAGTAGATCTTTCAATAGCATCACTTACACAAGATATTAACAATTTTGTATCCTCAGATGGGTCTCCCGTTGCACGTATTCTTGGGCTTTGAGATTGAATATGAGTTTTTGCACGCTCATAATCACAATATAAACGTTTTTCATCCATAAATACTCTGGCTTGATATTCAATTTCCAATCTGCACGAAATTTTGTTATGATAGGACAATTTGCATTCGATTGAGTCAACACCCAAGAAATTTAAATTAAAAATGTTGCTGTAAACATGGTCTATTGACGTACGACTAACTGGACGTGTAACCATCGTATGGCAATTTCCAAAATAAAAGTTTGCAAGCAAATTAAAAAGCTCTTTGCAGGATTTATTGTCAACAACATCAATATTAGAATCGCCAACAAAAACACAAGGTTGGCGACCATAGGAATTTAGCCATTTTTCAATAATAGTTAAAAAAGAATTTGTATTACATTTTTGCGACCTATAAAATGATATAAGCAATATCGGTTTTCCATTGGATTTGGTGTTGCTTAACGTTAACACAATATAATCAACAAAATCGTTACTTTTATTTTCTTCGATTTTGTAACCTAAGCTGTCCCGAACAAAAATTGAGGTGCCTCCAAAACCATCACTTCTACAACAGTGAATTGAACTATACCCAGAAATATTATATAGTTGAATTTGGTCCTTTCTAAGCCATGTTTCCTGAACTGCAATAATATTAGGTAGTCGCGGTAACATTGTAACCATCATTTTGAATTTATTAAATTGTTTAATTGAAGAAATACTTCTCATATTAATGGATATAATATTAAAGAAAGAATTACTAAATTTATTTATATAATGTTCAAAAGAATGTAAATTAGAAAAGTATTGATTTTTAATCATTGAGGTATATTTAAAATTTTAAAATAAAAAACAAAAATATTAACGATATTTCAAATATTGTAATTATGGAGATAAATAGACATCAACTCCCTCTTCATCCTCTGTTGTTCCGTGTTCTGACCTACGCATTCTTTGCCTATTAACTGTAGCTTCAAGTAAAAGCTTTTATAAAAAAGTCGCGTTTTAAAAGCAAATTGTACTTAAAAGATGCTTCAGTTCATCAAGAAATGATGTCTCAACTCAAAGAAAAAAATATTGATTCTTTTTCTTTTACGCCAATTGAAATACGGAAAAAAAATATTGTTTTAAGAGGATTGTACCACGATACTGACTTAACTGATATCAAGAAAGAATTAGATTCTTTAATACCTCATACCATTGATAGCGTTACAAAATTTAAAACTATATTTTCCAGGAAAAATAAATTGGACACAGGCTTATTTTTAGTTACACTTGCTCCTGGAAAATCTGTAAATGAGTTATCCCATATAAGATTTGTTTTACGTCAGGTAGTGTCTTGGCAGTTACCAAAGGAAATTCAATGTTGGCGTTCCCAACATTGGGGACACTTCTCTAGAAATTGTAACAGAACTCAGGCTTGCGTTAAATGTTCGGAAACACATAACCCTGGTGAGTGCAAGATTATAAAGGGACAAACCAATCCCTTTTGTGTTAATTGTAGAGAAGTTGGGCATCCAGCAAATTGGCGTGGATGTTCTTCTTTTAAGAAATATTTTATTATTTTATGTTAATAGGGCTTTAAGTAACTCTAGGTTTATTACAAATAACTTAACTTTTGCTGATTGCCTCAGAAACACTCCTAAAATTAAGGAAAAGATTAGAAAGATTCCTTTGGTCATAGATGAATTTTTAAAAATTGCTAAAATCTTATGTAAAGAGGAAACTCTTTCCTTGGAGGAAAAAATTGGTTTATTTTTAAATGATTATAAAAGGAAGACTAAATCTGTGGCTAAGATGGATTGTTTAAATCTTCTTAAAGAGGTTCATGAAGTTTATGGTAAATAAATATTTGAATATTTTAACATATAATGTAAGATCTCTTGTTAACTGTAGCAGGAGAATTGACTTATTAAATACTTTAACAAATAATATGATTGATATTAGTTTTGTACGGGAAACTCATCTTAAGAATAAACATAAAATGTTATTGCAAGGATACAATACTTTAAGGGATGATAGCGCTGTCGGTGTTTGTATTATTTTGAAGGAGATATATCCATTTCGGCGAATTAAAATTGATGGTGTTTTATTTGCAAATTTATTTGTTGAACTTACAATAATAATAAACGGATACACAAAAAGATTTATCTTTGGTTCACTGTATATTCCTTGCAATTCAAGTGCTTCATTGATTTGTAATAGTTTTACTAGTATAAGAAATTTCTGTAGTAATTATGATGGAATAATTTTGGGTGGTGATTTGAATTCGAAAAATGTTGCATGGGGAGATAGTTTCAGTAACATGAATGGCATTACACTGTTTAATTGGCTTCAAGATTTTTCTTCTGAATTTATAAGAATTTCTGACAACTTTCCTTCATTCCCAAACGGCTTATCTTTCTTGGATCATTTTATAATCAGCTCTAACTTATTAAATATAATCAATCCTAATTTTCATATTACATCTTTACCTAAATTTTCGGATCATTTTCCATTGAAATTAAAATTAGAATTTCCTAACTTAGAGATTATTTTGAAGCAACCACGAGTTTTAACATCTTTCAAGCATACAAACTGGACTAATTTTAGAAATGAAATCAAACTTAACTTAAGGGAAAAATTTCCACCTGCAAATATAAATTTAACAAACTTTGAAATCGACACTAATATTAATGAGTTTTCTAGTTGTATTAATCAAATTTCAGATAGACATTCAAAAAGAATTAATATTAAACATAATCATATTTATATCTCGGATAATATCAAACAATTATATATTTTAAAATATTCTTGGCAAAAAGAATTAAAAAGAATTTTTACAAGAACTCTAAACAGAAATAATCCTAGTTATTTACTGATTTCAAAACAAATTCAACTTCTTAAAATAATAATTCAAGAACAAGTTCGTATTGAACAAGCAAATCTTTTTAATGAACGACTTAGAAAAATTAAACCTGGTCCACATGCTTATAGGGAAATTTATAATATTATAGGCAAAAGAAAAACCGCAATTATATCGGAATTATCTGTAAATGGTATGAGAATTGTAGATAATGATCAAATATTAGAGCATATGAAAAATAATTTTGCTTCAATTTATGCGGGAAATCCTCATATTAGAAATTCTTCAGAAGTTAATAACAGTATCTTTAACAGTATAGTTAACATTCCCAATAGCATGTTTAATTTTAATGAACATTTTTCTTCTTTTAATTCGCAAAATAATATAAAATTAACAACTGTTAAAAGTCTATTAATTTATTCCAAATCTTTGAATAATAAGAAATCGTCTAGTTTAGACAATGTTTCCAATTTTCTTATTAAAAAGTTCCCGAAGGAAGCTTTTGAATTTTTAACTATAATCTTTAACAATTGTATTAATAATTCGTATTTTCCAAATAGTTGGATAATTGCAAAAATATGTCCGATAAGAAAGAAACCAAATTGTATTGATATATCCAATTTTCGGCCAATTTCTCTGTTATCCAATTTGGGAAAACTTTTTGAAAAAGTAATTAAAGAAAAAATGGATACTACTATACAGACCAGAGATCAGCAATGAGTAGTGAAAAAGTGAGTAGAGCTAAATCATGACTCATAAATTCTTGTACTTATACGCACTCATACTTATTCCAATGTGATTCAAACTCATATTCACTCAAAAGTTTCATTTTATTCATCGTACTCATACTTAACAACATTTGAAGTGTTCGATTTAGAATCTACTCAACTCAAATTGTATAGGCGAAGCAAAATGCGAGGCTGCCAGATTTGTCCCCGAAATAGCAAAGTGACGACTTGGCAATTACAGTTTACTAAAGTAACATGTATGAAGTAGACGATTTTTCGGCAAATTTATCTGGCAGCGCTGATTATTAAGTTGTGTGTTTTCTCTGTTGTGTTAAAACGGTAAATGGATGAGATAATGATTTGAATCATTGCCCAGCGGGAAAACTCAGAAGACCTTCTTACTTCAGGCCTTTTTAAAGGCCTGCTTAAAAATTTTTTTGATTTAATTCATATTCTTACGTAACAGCTAAAGAATGCCTCATAGAAGGCCTCGGCTCTTTGGTATGAGAAGCGAGAAAAGAAGGAGTAACATTTTTTGTTTTGTTTTTTTTTGCACAAGCAAAAGCAAAAGAATTCAGATCCCTTTACAAAAACAAAGTAAAATATGCTGTAAATCATTTTAGTTGAAGTGGAACAGAGAAAGAGTAAAATTTTTTGTTTTGCTTTTTTTCAGATCCCGTTATAAAAACAAAGTAACAAAGTAGGTGCATATTAAAATACAAAATAAAAACAATAATGTAAATCATTTTAGTTGAGTTTTGTCCATTAAGGAAGATAGGTACTTGTGCTTAAAAGTTTTTTTTTTTATTATAGGTATACTTTTATTTACAATGTTTTGTAGTGAAATAAATGAGTAATGTTTCTGTGACCTACTTAAAATATAATTCACCAATGTTCTGAAATACGATCATACAATGTAGTCACTTCAAGAAACATTTAAAGTCCAAATGAGTAATGTCTCTGTGACCTACTTAAAATATAATTGTCTGAAATATGATCATACAATTTAGTCACTGTAAGAAACATTCAAACAAAGAATAACACACTTTAAGTTCAAAGACTTAAAGTTACTAACATTACATTTAATTGCTAACTGAGTATTTTCACTTACCCTAATTCTATTGTAATAAGAATAACAAGAATAATTCTATTGTGATAAGAATATTATTGTAATTGTTATTTTATGTTACTATATATATTAAGTAAAAGAAATCAATAAAGAAGTTCAGTTTTAAGTTGTAACTGGGGGCTATGCCACGTCTTGTTAATTAAATATACTACATGGCGACCGTGACAGTTTTTTTTTAAGTTTTTGTGAACAGTGGTGATTCGGTAAAAATGTGTTTTTTTTTAATTTCGGCTTTTATAAACACAGACAAAAGATATTTGTAAAATAAAAAGTGAGAAAAACTTAATAGTTCTATAAGTTTCAAAAAAAAAAAAAATTTTTTTAAATGACCTGGTGGAAAAAAATATTGTCCACCATACCACTACTCGTGGCAGGTTACGAAGTGGGAAAGTCCACAGAGGAAAATGAAAATAAAGAACTGGTGCAGATACTACGCCGAAATATACAACAACCTGTTACAAATGAATCAGTAAAAAACGATAGCATGAGTTACGTGGAAATTTTCTCAATAGTGGTTGTGGTAATAATAGGTGTTATCTATGTGAAAAAAATAATGTGTAAAGCCTTAAAAAACAATAGTAACAACGCCCCACAACAGCAGATATAAAAACATAAGAATTCATATCCTTAAAGAACAGTAGTAACAACAACAGTTATAAGAAGATATTAGAAGACAACAAAGGAAAGCCAGAAAAATGGGAAGCAAAAAATCAGCCAAATCCGATAAAATTTGTCAAGTGTGTTGCGGCTACATCACACCTTATCATGAAATCCTGATGTTAGTGAACTGCAAACATATTTTTCACCTTGTGTGCATCGATACTTTTTATGACATGTATAGGGAATGTCCTGAATGCTGGATGCTGGATAAATTTGATAAGTATCAATAAAATATTAATATAATAATAAAAAAAAAACGTGTTATTTTAAGGTATGCAATGGGAAACCATTATTAATAGTATAGAACCCTTAGAAATCAAGTTTAAACAATCTTATAAATGCCTTAACCAAAATAGACCGATACAATCGGAAACCTTAAACAAGCATATTACTATTTTAATAGAGTCATTTAACAATATTAGAGAAATCTTAAACAGACAATATGATAGATATTCCACACAACATAAGGAACTGGCTAATAAGATATTTTTCAAATTAAGGGATAAATTATTAAAAATTTTTCATAAGCATAATATTCATATTAAAGTTCCTCTTACCCTAAGTTGCGAGGTTGATAAAAAAATCATTGAATCGGACGATAGCGAGCAAGAAGATTTTGAGGAAGACAAAGAAATACAACCAACCACAATGACGCGTTCAGAGGACGAAGTAATAGATAAGACAACGAAGATTGTCCCCACTTTTGACGGAAATGTAGACGAACTTCAGAGTTTTTTGGATGCGTTAACAATTGTTGAAAAAATAAAGGATACGCATGAGGAAGTAGCGATAGGAGTAATTAAGACTAAACTTAAAGGACAAGCTAGGAACCTAATTACAAATGAGGATTCGATAGTGGCTATAAGGAGTAAACTAGAATCTAATATTCAGGGTGAATCGTCTGAGGTTTTATGTTCAAAATTAATGAATATAAAACAACAGTCGAAGTCAGCCACTTCATACGCTGAGGAAATTCAGCAAATCACAAAAAAATTATTTGGAGCCTACATACGAGAGGGCTACCCATACAATATCTCTGAGAAATTAATAAAACAAAATGTCACTAAAGCGATTTCTAAAAATGCAGCAAATGAGGAAGTTAAATTGATAATGAAAACAGGAAACTTTGCTTCATTGAATGAAGTTGTTTCGAAATTTATAGAAGCTAGCACTGAAGCGATTACCGCAAATTCATCAGTGTTTTACTTTAAGCGCCCTGGGTCTTCAAGGCAAAATCATGAAAACCGATTATAACTACCGGGGAAATGGTAATTCCTGGCGTCGAAATAATCATTTTAATGGTTCTAATAATAATAATAATTTTAACAATAATAATAGTTGGCGACGCGGGAATAACCATAATAGAAATCAGGCACACCATTCACGAAACGGGGGACGTGTGAGAATGACTCAAGGAGTCTCGGGAAACGAGATTCCCCCTCAAGATATGGGGGGCCAAAGTTAGAAGGACAGATAATGAGTAATAAATCGATATTTCACTTAAATCTCAATTTAAGTAGCTTTATTAAACTTTCAATTTCAACTAATTCTGATTCAAATACATTTCTAGTGGACACCGGAGCGGATGTCTCACTAATCAAACTGAATGCAATAAAATCTTTAAGATTCAACTCCCAAAATATAATTCGAATAACAGGCATAGGAGAAGGAAATATAAAATCCATAGGTACAATACATATTGACCTTAGAGTCAAAAACGAGCATTCACAAAGGGTGAATCAAATAAAGCAACTATAGAACAGGAGTTAATAGCTGTTCAATGGGCAATTAACCATTTTCGACCATATGTATATGGAAATAAATTTATATTACGTAGTGATCATAAACCATTAACATATCTATATTCTTTAAAAAATCCATCCAGTAGATTAACCAGAATTCGACTGGAATTGGAGGAATATGATTTTATTATAGAACACATTAAAGGAAAAGACAATTCAGGAGCGGACGCGCTATCTCGAATTGACTTCAGTGATATAAAATCAATCCCTTTAATTAACAATGTTAAACTGGTAATCACGCGTGCACAAAAGAAAAAGGAAACACAACAAAAAGTTCAAAGTGAGGATAGTCAAGTAATTCAAGAAAAGCCTAGAGTTTTCGAAACTATTGGCTTCGACTGCGTAAAAAAGTGGCCCAAACTTAAAATGGATACCATTAGAGGTATTCCTACACTATGTTTTAAACGAGGTAAACAGGTGATAGCACAGAAAATAAATATACAGAGTACGTTTGCTAATGGAAACATCGATCTAGATCAATTTTTTCCAATTCTTGAAAAAGAAGCAAATTGTAGAAATTTTAACAAAATACAAATAAATTTGAACGATAAGTTATTTAGCCACGTACACATTGAACATTTTAAAGAAAAAGCAAATAAACTTATAAGAGGATTGCAAATAGCGTTAACACCTAGAATACGCATAATTACAGATATAAAAGAAAAGGAAAATTTATTAAGAAAATTTCATGACAGTCTTCTCTTTGGAGGACATTCTGGAACGACTAGACTACTTAAAAAGATTCGGCAATTTTATTATTGGAAAAACATAACTAAGGATGTTTGCCGATACGTAAAGAAATGTGTTCAATGTCAAACTAATAAAACTACTAAAAATATAAAACCAAATATGATTTTAACCGAAACACCCCATAAACCTTTCCATACAGTAGTAATAGATACTGTAGGTCCACTTCCAATGTCAGAAGCAGGAAATCAATATATAGTAACTTTAATATGTGACCTAACAAAGTATCTGATAGCAATACCAGTAACTGATAAGAGCGCAAAAACAGTAGCAAAGGCAGTAGTAGAACATTTCATACTAATTTATGGGCCTATGAGTAAAATAATTAGTGACATGGGCACCGAATATAACAACCAAGTTCTTTTAGAACTTCTAGAACTTTTGAACATTAGCAAGGCGGCATCGGCTCCTTACCACCACCAAACTTTAGGGACAGTAGAAAGGTCCCACCGCACCTTTAATGAATACTTGCGATCATATCTTAACACTTCAAACAACGATTGGGATAAATGGGTAAAATACTTCGCATATACCTTTAACACAACACCATCTACGGTGCATGGATACTGCCCATTCGAATTAATTTTCCCTGCTAGTCCACAACATACACCATTGATACCGTTTGATACAATAGATCCTTTATATAATTTTGATAATTATTCAAAAGAAGTTAAATTTCGTCTACAAACCGCATTAACTAGGGCACAACACTTAATTAACAAGATGAAACTACATCAAAAACAGATACATGATAAAAACATCAACAATACAGATATTACAATAGGACATGAAGTGTTTATTAAAAATCATACAGCACACAAACTAGAACCACTTTACAAAGGACCATACAAAGTAATTGACATTGACGACAAAAACAATATATTCGTAAATTTAAAAGGAAAAAAAAAAATTTTTTTTTTTACACAAATATGTATGTATATCATTATTCCATAAGTAACAAGATAATTGCATAACATAATATTTTAATATTAAGACACTACCTATTAACTTGTTATTTTATAAAAATAAAACGAAAATTTTTTGTTAAATTTAAATTTGTAAAGAAAGCTCTTATCAACACCACTTGATCAATGGTATCAATAAGACCTTTCTCTTTAAAAGGGGAGGTGTAGTGAAATAAATGAGTAATGTTTCTGTGACCTACTTAAAATATAATTCACCAATGTTCTGAAATACGATCATACAATGTAGTCACTTCAAGAAACATTTAAAGTCCAAATGAGTAATGTCTCTGTGACCTACTTAAAATATAATTGTCTGAAATATGATCATACAATTTAGTCACTGTAAGAAACATTCAAACAAAGAATAACACACTTTAAGTTCAAAGACTTAAAGTTACTAACATTACATTTAATTGCTAACTGAGTATTTTCACTTACCCTAATTCTATTGTAATAAGAATAACAAGAATAATTCTATTGTGATAAGAATATTATTGTAATTGTTATTTTATGTTACTATATATATTAAGTAAAAGAAATCAATAAAGAAGTTCAGTTTTAAGTTGTAACTGGGGGCTATGCCACGTCTTGTTAATTAAATATACTACAGTTTAGCAAATTTGATTATTTCAATAAAAAAATAGGTATCACATGTGTTATTAAACCACAATAAGTTTAATAAAATATATAAACATACGTTACATGAAGCCTATTCAGTCTTCTAATTTCATTTGTAAGGAAATATTCCTTAATGTTTTAGACTGATAGCCCTTCAATATGACCTTTAATGCATTTGTAGAAGGATGGTCTGAAAGGCCTTTTAAGAGCCATTAATTGAAAGGCCTTTTAACATACCTTTCTTAAAAGCCCTTCAAGATAACCTTTTTGCTAAGGCCTTTTGAAAGTCATTCTCTGGAAAGCCTTCTAAGAGCCATTTATTTGAAGGCCTTTAAGAAGCTCTGGGGAAGAATGGAAAGCGGAAGGCCTTCTCCGCAATGACAACGCGTGTAAAAAAGATATGAGTATGGAATGGAGCGAGAAGGCCTTGTTTATCCAAAAGAAGGGGTACAGAGGCCTTCTGGAAGGCCTCCGTACTCCTTCTTTTTCCCGCTGGGATTGTGAGTATTGTAAGTATTTTCTTGAAATTATAAATCAAGCTGAGGTCATTTATGAGCAAGTATGGGCACCACTACATTGAAAGCTTTGCATGCGTGGCATTGTATTGGTCTGTTACGTCCCTGCAAATAATAGGACCAGTCCAAACACGCGTGTAAAGAGTAGTCCACAAGGGACCAGGACTAGTCCACAAGTAACCCAAACGTATGGAAAAAACCTGGTCTATTTAACATTACGATGTCCTAGGAGAGGACCATATAACCCACCTTTGGACCACTAAGGAGTAGTTTTAAAGCTACTCCATGGTATATAACCCACCTTTGGACCAGTAAGGAGTAGTTTTAAAACTACTCCATGGTATACTCAAGAGGATTAGTTTTGAAGTCGTTTAAACACGAAAGCATGTCGTTAAAAAACGAAGACATGTCGTCTCACTACAAACACTTTTTAACAATGGCATGGTCCATGCTTGCATTACATCGGACTAGTCCATGGAGTAGTCCATTTTATCAAAATGGGTCAGGTGGTCCAATTTTATTTGCAGGGGTTTGCATTTGTTGGTTTTATGCTCTTTTGCTCTTTGTTTTTTGTGTATGTATACACATCGTTCGCTCTTCTTGCATTTTCATTTTGCATTTACCCATAGCCGTTTATGAGTATGCGTATAATGTCGACGTCGCACTCATAAATATTTCTCTTGTGAGTATGAGTGAATCAGAGTAGTTTAGTTTAAATGATTTCTACGCACTTATACCCTGCAAATAATAGGACCAGTCCAAACACGCGTGTAAAGAGTAGTCCACAAGGGACCAGGACTAGTCCAAAACTAACCCAAACGTATGGAAAAAACCTGGTCTATTTAACATTACGATGTCCTAGGAGAGGACCATATAACCCACCTTTGGACCAATAAGGAGTAGTTTTAAAACTACTCCATGGTACACTCAAAAGGATTAGTTTTGAAGTCGTTTAAAAACGAAAGCATGTCGTTAAAAAACGAAGACATGTCGTCTCACTACAAACAGTTTTTAACAATGACATGGTCCATGCTTGCATTACATCGGACCAGTCCATGGAGTAGTCCATTTTATCAAAATGGACCAGGTGGTCCAATTTTATTTGCAGGGTACTTACAATTGCATGAGTCAGTATGAGTAGCGAAAAAACGATTCATTCCCTGCAAATAAAATTGGACCACCTGACCCATTTTGATAAAATGGACTACTCCATGGACTAGTCCGATGTAATGCAAGCATGGACCATGCCATTGTTAAAAAGTGTTTGTAGTGAGACGACATGTCTTCGTTTTTTAACGACATGCTTTCGTGTTTAAACGACTTCAAAACTAATCCTCTTGAGTATACCATGGAGTAGTTTTAAAACTACTCCTTACTGGTCCAAAGGTGGGTTATATACCATGGAGTAGTTTTAAAACTACTCCTTAGTGGTCCAAAGGTGGGTTATATGGTCCTCTCCTAGGACATCGTAATGTTAAATAGACCAGGTTTTTTCCATACGTTTGGGTTACTTGTGGACTAGTCCTGGTCCCTTGTGGACTACTCTTTACACGCGTGTTTGGACTGGTCCTATTATTTGCAGGGTTGCTGATCTCTGATACAGACGCAGTATATTTCTGACAGTGTTACCACCAGCAAATTTCAAAATTACACTTGAGATGAAGCAAAATTACCCGATTTAAATGAAATTACACCTGATATAAAATTGAAGTTTTATTAAATAAAAAGACATTTACAAAGAAGCAAAAACACAACAAACTCATTAAAAGAAGATCAATATTAGTCAAGCTATTAATTTAATTTAAATTAACAAAAATAACATTAAAGACTTAAAAAAAATTAATAAAACATAAATTCAAACTGATATAATAATGAGTTTAACTTCCACATTTGGTTGATATATCTTGAAAAGGTTTAAAATGTTCCTTGTCATTGCTTTATAATGGATTCTTTTTAGCCCCATAGAGCTTACGAAAGATTAGCTGTCAAACGAACTGTCATACTATTTTCACTTTTTGAACAGGCACATCATCATGAATAGATTCATGCTTGAACAACGCCACCAAATTATCAAAATATACTTTGAAAATCAGCCATAGATTTTCGCAACTTAAAGGTGACTTCATGATTTAAATGACGCAACTTTTTTCACAAATTTAGGCGATGCACAGTGTGAGGTTTTAACATTCTAGCTGATCAAAATTGCATATTTCTTTAACCAATAAAGGTACAGTCACGCAATTTGGTACAATATATATGATATATATATGACTAACAACACAACTTCTGTAGAAAAATGGGCGGAATTGGATAATTGTCACGCCCACTTCCCATAAGAGATAACATATAATTTTTTAAAATTGGTTTATAATTAATAGCAAGATTGCCTTATCTTGAGTAGGACAATTGGGGAAAATCAAACAATACATTACCCATGCATATCTCGTTACCTAAGATGCAAATGCACCAATTAACAAAAAAAATGTATAGGTCGACAATATCTATCTAGTTGACGATGGTGCAGCATTTTTCCAAATTATTGTTTTTTGGTTGTAACCAATATTTTCTAAATACATTTCAAGTGGGACCATAGATATGCTAAACAAACTCTCGTCAGAAATATTTTCTTGAGAAAATGATTGGTTGTAACGATTATGGTCAGCAACGTCACAACCCCATTTGATCTTAAAAGTCACCTCATTAAAATCATCTTCTATCAAAAGAAATGTATCCTTCAAGGTCAAACAAAGTCGTAAGACTGTATGGTCAATAAGTGATTGGAGGCTGACATTCGCGAATGATTCTGTTACAGTTATTCCATTTGGATAACATGCACGATTGGAA
This sequence comes from Pollenia angustigena, assembly GCA_930367215.1. Taxonomy (NCBI): domain Eukaryota; kingdom Metazoa; phylum Arthropoda; class Insecta; order Diptera; family Polleniidae; genus Pollenia; species Pollenia angustigena. Next base: position 252,620,420 of record OV884058.1, read on the forward strand.
ATTTTTATAGAATCATAACAGGGAAACATTTCAGAGTTAATAGACGATGTATGTTGTCTCCAGAATTGTTAGCCATGTGTAGATAAACCGATATCTATTATCATTGCTAATGCTTGATCAGCAGAAAGGCTCATGGGCTTATCTGAAACAATTCTACTTTTTTGTAAAAGTGTTCCCCTTTTTGGAGAAGCAGTTATAAGCTCACGACAGCGTTGCCATTTTGGTGCCTTTCGGGTATTTTTTGGTGCTTTTTTGCTCATGCAATACCCGAAATTTTGTTAAACACCCGTTTTTGAAAAGCGGGTATTTATAGTGCTTTTAACAATTTCTCACAGTGCTTTTTAGTGCCTTTTACAATATTTATTTTTTTTTGTACCATTTTTTAAAACTTCGATTATATTGAGGATGACTAAGATGAGATTTGCTATTTGGGGTACAATTTTGGGAAGGCCTGTAAAGATTTTAAGGTTTCAAATGATAAAAAAAAAACTGATAAAAGAAAGTTGCATTCGTTTTACCAAAAACTTTATTTACGAGGTTAGAGCTAGGCTTCCTAGCAATTTGGAAATTTTACAAAACGTTTACTTTTTTGCGTTGACAACATATTTTTTTATTAAAATTTGGGCTGTCATTAAGTTTTATAAGGAATGGTCGGTCACTGCAAATTTTCGGTAATTGCAACAGGCCAGATTTTTTCTAACTGCGAAAATCTAGCTCGCACTTTATTACTGTTTTACGACCAATTCAAACCCAGCTGATGATGATCCAAATGATTTGGTTGATATAATTTTTCTTGAAGGTAATATATGTATATATAAATCGGCTAAGGCAAAACAGTTAAGAACACTTTCTCCTCCGTATGTCAACCGATTTGAACAAAATATGCACCATTTAGGAGGTTGAAGTGCACAATGTATATTTTATTAAAATCTGTTCAATAATTTCAGAGTTATAAGCGTTCAAAATTGTAACTAACAAAAATGCAAAATAAATAATTCCCAGTTTCTAAAAATTTATTTTCAATTATCAAATAATAAAAAATTAGGGTGATCGATTATTCGACATTTTTCAGAAACCGGTTTTCGAATATTTCGACTATAAAAATCAAACCAGGCAAAACAGTTAAGAACGCTTTCTTCTTTTGTTTGTCAACCGAACCTCTATGGGGAGAAAAAAGGGGAAATATGGGAAACTAAATTTTTTTTTTTTACTTTTCTGTGCTTCATTTGATAATTGTTAAATTTTCTGTAATATAGAACTTAGAAACATAATATTATAGGTGTAGATCCTGATTGAGTGATAACCTATAAGATAAAAAATGCTGGTATTTTTTGTTTTTCATCTGGAACTTTTTGAATCTTCGTTAACATTCGACCTATAAAGATTAAATTATAAATTAAACTGGGTGAATAAGAACATGTTAGGGGAGCTTTTTGGTACTTTTCGTTGTAAATCTGGTACTTTGATTAATTTTCGTTAATATTAGACATAGAAACATAAAACTAAACGTGCAACGTCCTGAGTGGATGACAATATATATAATCGAGACTTTTTGATACTTTTTTGTTTTTCAATTGTTATTTTTTATACGGAACTTACAAAATTAAATTAACTCACGTAGAAGATAATATATGAACCGGAGGTTGGTCCCTCGCCAAATCGATCCACTTTGAAGGAAAAAATAAATGCTCGAAACAAATAAATTCATATATCGTCATCTTAAAGGCCTAATAACCTATCTGCAAAAATTTCAAAATTGAGTTTTTTATGGATTTTTTATTCCCTATATCATAACGCATATGTGTGCAAAATTTTGAACACGTAATATTACAAATGACAAAGTTTTTGTACCTAGAGGACCGTTACGCACAAAAAAAGAGAAAAATAAGTCATAAAAAATCACGATAAAAGTTTAATTTTGTTGCATAGTGTAATTTAAACAAACATTAAGTCCTTGTTTTTGCTTAAACCAGTAAAAGAAACTACTACTGTAATTATTTAATGTTTATAATATTCATGTGTATAAAGAAATTTTTATTTATTCATACTAATTAGTACTGCGGATAGGTTATTTGGTTTCAGATTTTTACAATTCCAAAAAACCTAAGTGTCATAACATAAGCTGTGATTAGAAAAGCAAAATTTTCCCAACCGATATATATTACTGGTTTCATTTTAATCAAAATGTGTAATTTTCGTTTCAATATCGTTAATAGTTCCAATTTTATTACGTTTTTTCCCTCTCCTGTAAACTTTTGAAAACTGCAGATAGGTTATTTCGTCTTTTAGGTGACGATGAATTATGTTTTCTTCATATTTACAAAAAAAAAAGTTATGGTCGAATTTTGACCATAAGGCGAACACTAGTAATAATAAATTTAAAAATGTTTATATACAAATGTAAATATATTTATTATTTAATCTTAAAAGAAAATGGTCCCCATCAACGCCATCGCCTTTTTTTAAATTTTGGAGGTATATAATATTCGGCAACGAGTTTTGTGTTAAATTAAATTTAAAAAATGGCTTAGTGCTTTTTTACCCTTTTTTTTGTTGAAAATAGTGCTTTTTAGTGCTTTTTTTAAATTTTAAAGTGCTTTTTGCTCCCAAAAAGTTGGCATCACTGGCTCACGAACAATTGAGGCCGAAGTTCGTTTGCCATCTAAGTGCATTTTCATTTCGGCTGCCATAAATTACTGATTATGATCAACCGTATTCAAAAGTTCTCTTGCTTTCCTTTTTCTTGTTACTTCTGAGCCCTCATGGAATTTTTTCTCTGGACTTCCACTAGTTAAAGCCGAAGAAGAAATGGTTTTATCACAAATAAATTGTGATAAATCAATCTCTAGAGTCAACTAACCAGTATTTGTTTTCAAAAATCGAAGTTTTGTTCTTTTCGATATTTGTAATTTTGAGTTTATTTGTGCGCAAATTTTTTTAAAAAAAAGTTTTATTTCTTGCAAATTAAGAGTTTGTTTTGAACCAGTACTAATATTTCCTAAAACAAATTCAAATACACGCAGACATTTTTAATTTTTTTCTGCAAGCAGCCAAATATAAAAAAAATATGTTGGCGCGAAATACAAGAATTCATGATCAGTTTTTGGATCGGGAATGGTGGGGGGCAAGTTGGGGCAGATTTTTTTGGTTGATTCAGAAAGAAGACAAAATAGGTAATCTGATGCAAATAATGCGACTACTTGTGCTTGCTTGTGTATATATTTTTATGTCCAATGAAAAAAAAAAATTTCAAAATAACTTCTAAAAAGAGATATATTAAAAAACCTTCAAACTTTTATTCTGATCACGTGATTTACGACTGATTAATTCTGTTAATAAAAAATATACAAAACTACAAAATAAAAAAAAATCATAAAGATATTGCATTTTATAAAAAAGTTACAACCATTCAAAGTTGGGCTACGAGCCTTAACTTGCTTATCTAGCAATAGTCTGCAATTACAGTGAAGTTTAAGATACTGTTACTTCATAACGCTGTTAATTTTTTTAATTCCAAATATTACAGTGTGCGATGGGTTGATTTAGAGAAAATAAACTGTCAATTAGAATTCAAGGCCGTGCGATGTGACAATTATTGATTGTTTTCCGTAGGACTGTGAAGTCAGTGGTTAAAGCTGATAAACCAGCAACAATCGTTGTCTTGGAGGTCAACATTGTTTAAGTTGTGCTGGAAAAGGTCAACAAGAAAAGGAAAGACAAAAAAAGGAAAAACAAAACAAAATATGTACTTTGGACTTCAAGAAGAATTCTTGACAAAAGTACGAAAAAACAGAAGTAAAGAGAAACATGTAAAATAAATTAAAATAGATAATCATTCAAAGCAAATTTCGATCTACCAAAGGGTTAAATACAATTTGGTTTAAGGATTGATGTTTGACTATTGACGTCAGCAGTCGTCGATGGCTGCGAGTGTTAAACGGCAAGCCCTCTGAAGAGATTGAGTGGTTGCAATCGAAACATGTAAGGGTAACCTGTCCGTAAAAAACGCCTGGGTTCGAGCCCAGCTTCAGTCAGGAATGAAAAATTATCAGTAAATTTTAATTAATTTCATGTCGTCAAATTCCTTTCTTCATAAGAATAATTTAATGAAAATTAAATTTGATGAACTTAAGCCTAATTAAAAATATTAAAAATTTGGATTCAAACCCATAAATAGTTCAACAAAATAACCACAATACTAATTATTGTTCATTTTATTCGAAAAAGAGAAACAAAACTGGACGTCTGCAATGCGTTTCGTCAAGGACAGGCGCGGTGTCTATTTATTTTAAATCAGTTTTATATGGTAATGCCGTGTATCAATCTGCGATTAAAATTAATTTTTTTTTTGTGTTGTCTACCATTTTAAGTTTCATGGTGTTAAAAAATACCCTTTATGCCTTATTTAGTAAACAAAATGCCTGTAGAGTTTTATACAACTGTTCTTTTCGTAATTCAGTTTTTGAACTGTAAAAGTCGTTAAATATTCTTTAAACTAAAACATTAAAAAGTAGCAAGATAGAAATAAAATTTATTATATGTTGCAATATTGGAAACATGTCTTCCCCCAGGCAAGTTTTTAGTTTGAATAACTTTGTTCAATAAACTTCAGGTTCTAAATCACTATGATAGGCATATTTATCCAAATCTAAGGGTCCATCTTGCGACATTCATTACCAAACATTTGAAAATATATGTATTTTTAATGATTGAAGACTTTTCTTAAAAAGAAACCGAGACTTTGATTAAGAAGGCTGTGCATTTCTTAGCAACAATATTTAAAAAGAAATAAATGTCATCACTGAAATCGAATCTTGATTTTATTAGGGCATCTGAAGTAAAAATTTCAATTTACACCTGAATTACACCTAAGAGAAATTACCCACGCTCTACCCACGACCGTAAAAATTATACCAAATTCGGGTAATTACCCACAAAGTGGCAACACTGATTTCTGATCACCAATTCGGTTTCAAAAAGGGTCATTCCACTGTGCATGCGCTACTTAAATTTCATAATGATGTGGTTAATAATTTAAGAAAACAACAATGTACTGTTGCTGTATCTTTAGATATAGAGAAAACTTTTGATAACGCATACCATAATGGTATTCTTTTTAAAATGATATCTATTGGATTTGACCCTTTTACTATAAAATTATTCAAAAGTTTCTTCACAGATAGAAAATTTTGTATTTAGCTTCAGAACAATTACTCAGATTTTGGAAATGTCAATTGTGGTGTTCCCCAGGGATCAATTCAAGCACCCCATCTATATAATATTTTTATTTATGATTTTCCACACATACTCGCAGGCTCCTCAAGCATTCTATATGCTGACGACTCTTTATTATATGCTCATGGTATTTCTCCAATTGATACTTTAAGAACAGTCAAAATTCATTTAAATGCAGTTAATACTTATTATAAAGAGTGGGGAATCTCTATAAATGTTTCTAAAAGTAAAGCTATTTGCCTTAGAAATGCTTCTGGTAAATATAGGAGTTATGTTGTTCCAGAAAGCAAAAGACTAAAATTATCCCTAGATGGTAATGAAATTCCATTTGTAAACAGCCTTCGATATTTACACACAGAAAACAAATTGGTTGGAAAACGGTTGCAGTAATAAAATATTGATCAAGAAATACAATTTACTATTGCAACTATTAAAAATGTATAGTTCTAACTGATTTTTAATTCTCTTGATCATTAAAACGTTATGCTAACTGAAATATGATTCCTTCAATTCTTTTATTAGTTATGATAACTAATTTAATTTAGTTTTAAAAATTAGTACAAATGGTTATAATCACAACCGAATTTAATACAGGGCAATACTGAATATTGGTCTTTGCAATTAATAATTTGATTTCGTCAATAAATTTTGTAATATAAATGTTAATTCATTTATTGCAGCTAATAATCGATTGCTATTATAGTTTCAATTCGATTACAACAACTGAAAATATAATTATTTGGTATTCACAACCAAAAAAAAAGTTATATGTCCCAATTGTTTACTAAATTTTCTGTCAAAACATTAAATAGAATAAAATAATTTTAATTTTATATTAAAATAAACAAGTTTGTGTTAAAAAATTGAAAATGTGCGAAAACTTAATAAATAGGGGTAAGTTATTTACGTATTTTTATAATTATGTACATTTCCACGTACATATGTGTGTATGTATTATATTTCTTACAAATACACACATATATGTACCCACCTAGCATTTTCAATCAAAAGAATCAAATGGGAATCTCATGAAGAGCATTCATCGTCGACGAGCGCAATTTTTAATCGTAAAAGATTCCTCGCACGGGAGAAACTTTTACATAAGCTGATTCCTCTGCGAGATACTTCTACAACACAGCGAAAGACGCTTTTATCACAGTGCAAAAAAATTTGGGACATTGCCGCCAGCCTCAACACTTGCATCGCTAAATGAAACTAGAATGTACTTGAGCTAAAAAATAATTTCAAATGTCTTCTTTTCTTAGAATATATTATCCCTCTAACACTCATTTTAAGGAGTAATTTTTGTCCTTTTTTAACTTCCCAACAAAAGTATACTAAAACGACACTTTAGAGGTTTAAAAAGTTCCACGAATATTTTCTGCATCAAATTTTACTAGGGGTCTTCTAAGAACAAAATATCGTGCAATGTATGTAAAACGGGTTTTCGAAATTCCTGGCCTTGAAATTTTTGAATTTTTGAAAACCCATTTTACATAAAGTGCATGAACTTTTTGTCTTAAAATTTGATGCAAAAAATATTCGTGGAACATTTTAACCCTCTAAAGTGCCGTTTTAGAATACTTTTGTTGGGAAGTTAAAAAAAGGGCAAAAATTACCCCTTAAAATGAGTTATAGAGAATTAATATATCCAAAGAAAAGAATCGCAATACGATTTTACTGAAGACATCTGAAATTATTTTTTAGCTCAGAAGTACATTAAGTATATTTTTTTTGACTTATACCAAACGCCTATTCAAAAAATTCAAAAACTTTAAAGGCCCATATTTCGGGAACTAAAGCTAACTTTTCAAAACCCTTTGGCAGATTTGCTCTAATAATGTTCTAGTTTCATTTTGCGCTGCAAGTATTGATGCTGGTTTTTTTGTTGCACAGTGTATTGATCGTAGGCGAATTCGTTTGAGATTTCTGTAAAGATTTTCTAATGAGTGAATGAATGAATCTTATGAGACTATTGGAGGAATTCCCTTACAACTTGTAGAATGCTTACACATATAACTGAGCCACCTAAACAAGAGCATCAAGCTTCTTTTTCATACAATTTATATGAAACAAACCTTAAGATAAGGAATTCAACAATAATCCTGTTGGAAAATCTTATTTGGCAGATCCTTACGTCGGCTTGTTTAAATAAAATTGTATTAACAAGTGAATTTTCATGTTTTAAAAACGCCCTTATTTAGGTAGCTCAGTAATTGTTATATGACTCATAAGGAGATCCGCAAAAGGTTCATTCCAAGTTTAAAAGACAAGCGTGTCAAAAAATGTATAAAAAACGAATAAATAAAAAATTTTGATCATCAGAAGATTCTTTGAGGAGTTAGACAATCGTCTTACAAACATCTTATGCTATCTGGGCAATATCTTAGACCTACATGTACATATTGTTTATATTTTGCTCCGCGTGTACATTGGTCAAACAAATATGTTATAAGTACATTAGATGAAAATCGCTGTTTTTTTTTTAGTGATTTTCATATTAATTTACAGCTTCAATCACTGTTCGTATTGTAAAAACCACATGTTAATTATTCTGTTTAACTTCAGACACTAGAACAAGACGACATTGAAGCCAAAGATTGCTTTTGTTGGTACATTAAGGTATAAGCTGGAAATCCGTTGGATGATGTGGAAAGCTGCATGTAGGTGTTTGAATAAAATTAAATAATTTGTTAACTATGTATACATAAAAATATTAATAAATAAATAGTTTTAACAAAAAATGGAGATTATGGGAATAATTTTGACTTTCTATCTAATAAATCGGGAAAATGGTTCATGTAACCGGTTAAAAAAATATATTGATAACGACAATCAAATCTCTTGTTATGAACACCAATTATGTGTTAATTCAGTTGCACCTATCATTTATTCGGGTATAAGCACAATTTTGTTTCTAATAATCATACTTACAACTAACAATTTCTGTTGTTATGACTGATTGTGTACTAAAATTCAAATGTTGCTATCAAAAATATTATGCCAAGCAACCAAATTTTCAGTAATTGTAACCGAATTGTGTGATAGTACATGCAACCGACGAAATTCGATTGGCGCCAAATTCGGTTGTGATCACGAATCTGTTTTCTCTGTGTAGGAGTGCATTTTAACAAGCTATTCAAATTTAATGAAACTGCAAGAATTTTTCTTAATAAGGCAAATCGAATAAAAGGATCTTTTGGAATGTTATTAAGAAATAAGTATTTAGCTGATAAAACCAAATTATTAATCTATAAAACTAGCATTAGACCTGCTTTACTTTATGCGTTCCCTATTTGGTTTACTTTATCTCCAACAGTAATGAAATCTTTTGAAATATTAGATAGGAAAATTATCAGGCTTTGCATAAATAAACACTATGAAGAAGAAAACAAACGTTTTTCGAATGAATTTATATATGATATGGCAAAAATTCAACCTTTGGGGTCTTATGCATTCGGTTTTATGAAAAAATTTATTGAGAAGTTACACACAGAAAACAAATTGGTTGGAAAACGGTTGCAGTAATAAAATATTGATCAAGAAATACAATTTACTATTGCAACTATTAAAAATGTATAGTTCTAACTGATTTTTAATTCTCTTGATCATTAAAACGTTATGCTAACTGAAATATGATTCCTTCAATTCTTTTATAAGTTATGATAACTAATTTAATTTAGTTTTAAAAATTAGTACAAATGGTCATAATCACAACCGAATTTAATACAGGGCAATACTGAATATTGGTCTTTGCAATTAATAATTTGATTTCGTCAATAAATTTTGTAATATAAATGTTAATTCATTTATTGCAACTAATTATCGATTGCTAGTATAGTTTCAATTCGATTACAACAACTGAAAATATAATTATTTGGTATTCACAACCAAAAAAAAAAGTTATATGTCCCAATTGTTTACTAAATTTTCTGTCAAAACATTAAATATAATAAAATAATTTTAATTTTATATTAAAATAAATAAGTTTGTGCTAAAAAATTGAAAATGTGCAAAAACTTAATAAATAGGGGTAAGTTATTTACGTATTTCTATAATTATGTACATTTGCACGTACATACATATGTGTGTATGTATTATATTTCTTACAAATACACACATATATGTACCCACCTAGCATTTTCAATCAAAAGAATCAAATGGGAATCTCATGAAGAGTATTCATCGTCGACGAGCGCAATTTTTAATCGTAAAAGATTCCTCGCACGGGAGAAACTTTTACACAAGCTGATTCCTCTGCGAGATACTTCTACAACACAGCGAAAGACGCTTTTATCACAGTGCAAAAAAATTTGGGACATTGCCGCCAGCCTCAACACTTGCAACGCTAAATGAAACTAGAATGTACTTGAGCTAAAAAATAATTTCAGATGTCTTCTTTTCTTAGAATATATTATCCCTCTAACACTAATTTTAAGGAGTAATTTTTGTCCTTTTTTAACTTCCCAACAAAAGTATACTAAAACGACACTTTAGAGGTTTAAAAAGTTCCACGAATATTTTCTGCATCAAATTTTACTAGGGGTCTTCTAAGAACAAAACATCGTGCAATGTATGTAAAACGGGTTTTCGAAATTCCTGGCCTTGAAATTTTTTAATTTCTTGAAAACCCATTTTACATAAAGTGCATGAACTTTTTGTTTTAAAATTTGATGCAAAAAATATTCGTGGAACATTTTAACCCTCTAAAGTGCCGTTTTAGAATACTTTTGTTGGGAAGTTAAAAAAAGGGCAAAAATTACCCCTTAAAATGAGTTATAGAGAATTAATATATCCTAAGAAAAGAATCGCAATACGATTTTACTGAAGACATCTGAAATTATTTTTTAGCTCAGAAGTACATTAAGTATATTTTTTTTGACTTATACCAAACGCCTATTCAAAAAATTCAAAAACTTTAAAGGCCCATATTTCGGGAACTAAAGCTAACTTTTCAAAACCCTTTGGCAGATTTGCTCTTATAATGTTCTAGTTTCATTTTCCCTTACAACTTGTAGAATGCTTACACATATAACTGAGCCACCTAAACAAGAGCATCAAGCTTCTTTTTCATACAATTTATACGAAACAAACCTTAAGATAAGGAATTCAACAACAATCCTGTTGGAAAATCTTATTTGGCAGATCCTTACGTCGGCTTCTTTAAATAAAATTGTATTAACAAGTGAATTTTCATGTTTTAAAAACGCCCTTATTTAGGTAGCTCAGTAATTGTTATATGACTCATAAGGAGATCCGCAAAAGGTTCATTCCAAGTTTAAAAGACAAGCGTGTCAGAAAATGTATAAAAAACGAATAAATAAAAAATTTTGATCATCAGAAGATTCTTTGAGGAGTTAGACAATCGTCTTACAAACATCTTATGCTATCTGTGCAATATCTTAGACCTACATGTACATATTGTTTATATTTTGCTCCGCGTGTACATTGGTCAAACAAATATGTTATAAGTACATTAGATGAAAATCGCTGTTTTTTTAGTGATTTTCATATTAATTTACAGCTTCAATCACTGTTCGTATTGTAAAGACCACATGTTAATTATTCTGTTTAACTTCAGACACTAGAACAAGATGACATTAAAGCCAAAGATTGCTTTTGTTGGTACATTAAGGTATAAGCTGTACAACTTTGGAAATCCGTTGGATGATGTGGAAAGCTGCATGTAGGTGTTTGTATAAAATTAAATAATTTGTTAACTATGTATACATAAAAATATTAATAAATAAATAGTTTTAACAAAAAATGGAGATTATGGGAATAATTTTGACTTTCTATCTAATAAATCGGAAAAATGGTTCATGTAACCGGTTAAAAAAATATATTGATAACGACAATCAAATCTCTTGTTATGAACACCAATTATGTGTTAATTCAGTTGCACCTATCATTTATTCGGGTATAAGCACAATTTTGTTTCTAATAATCATACTTACAACTAACAATTTCTGTTGTTATGACTGATTGTGTACTAAAATTCAAATGTTGCTATCAAAAATAATATGCCAAGCAACGAAATTTTCAGTAATTGTAACCGAATTGTGTGATAGTATATGCAACCGACGAAATTCGATTGGCGCCAAATTCGGTTGTGATCACGAATCTGTTTTCTCTGTGTACATTATCATGATAATCTTTTGATTAAAAACATTATTAACGAGCAATCTAACTTAAATTGGTCGAATACTTATTATTTAACTCCTTTGGGTTATTTAGATAATCAGATTTCCTTCGGTGTCAATCTTATGCCTAACTTCTTCATTACCACTTATAGAGGATCTCATAGGGGATAACTTGTAAATTTTTAGTTTAAATGAAATTATTATTTTAAAATTAGTTTTAAGTCTTAGTTTAAGCCAATTTTTATTTATTACCTCCTTTTTTTTAAATTGTTGTGCCGGGAGCAAGCACGATTTCACACAAAGTTATTTATAAATTTATCTTTGCAATAGTTAGGTCAGATGCTGTATTATCCTTCAAAAAAATGTTATTAAAACAAAACATTATAGTTTTAAGATATTGATTCTAATGTTTATTTTTTTTTTATAAAAAATAAAAAATTTTGTATATCCTTTATTGAAAAAAAAGTCTCAAATAAACTTAACTTAACTTAATCATTCGTGACAGCTCTTTAAATGCAGAGGAAGTTCCATATATGGCGGAAGATATTTTTTATGAGTTTTCTGATATATATTTCACGTTTAGGGGAAAATTACTTGACAGTGTACATAGGTATGATAATACTCGTTCACCACTTTGTAGTACCTTTGCTATGGCGAATAATCGCCCGGAAATGAACACAAGTGTAGATGCGCGCTTACCGAGGATTTCCCTTCCTAAATTCTCTGGTTTGTATTTAGATTGGATCCCATTCCGGGATATTTATGTATCTATGGTGCCAAGGTATATTTATAGCAGGTAGTCTCGGAAAGCCAGCTGGTTATTTTTTATTTGCTTGTTTTGCGATACAAACTGTCAAATGTTGTATAGTAAACAAGTAAACAAGTTTTTTGTCTCTTTTCAACCCCTTTGCTGTTTGACAGTTCGTATCGCAAAACAACAATAAAAAGCCCTGTTGTATGTTTTATTGTACAATTGTTGTAATCTCGCGGCTACCTGCTATAAATATACCTTGTATGGTGCATTCCAATAATTCTCTTTCGAAAATTCAAAAATTTTATTATTTGAAGGGAAGCCTTTCAGGAGAAGCAGCATCTCTCATCAAATCTATTTCAGTCACAGAGGCTAACTACGAATCCGCTTGGCGAATGTTAGAATAAAGATACCACAATAGGCGCAAAATCGTGGATAATCTTGCGATTAATCTCTATAATGTTCCAAAATCAGATGGATCTTTTCAGAGTATAAAAACTCTTTTAGATATAACACAAGAATGTCTAAACTCTTTTGAAAACTTGGGTATTAAAACATCCGAATGGGATCCCTTGCTTATTCCGATACTTTGTCAAAAACTTGATCAGCAAACTCGAAGAGAATGGGAGCAGTCTTTAAAATCCTCAACGGATGTGCCAAATAGATCCGAGTGGTTTTCTTTTCTCGAAAATACATTCAGAACATTAGAATCATTAAACGAGTCTGCTCCCGCAACAACTAAATCGACCCAGAAGAATAATTTCAACAACAGGAAACAGACACATGTGCACAATAGCAATATCGCTAAATCAAAATCGATTTCCTGTTTATTTTGTGAAAGAAGCCATTACTTGTCACAATGTTATAAATTTTTAGCACTCCCTCTTAAATCTAAAGATGAATTTTTAAGTAGTAGAAAAATTTGTAGAAATTGCTTCTCGGTTGGTCATAAACATGACAACTGCAAATCTTTGCATAGATGTGGGACTTTTAAGCAGCCACATCACACTGTGTTGCATGAGGAAAATACAGTTTCAGTTCAAAATACTAATATGGCTTCTTCTTCTGGCCCTCGGGTTACGATACAAAATTTCCACACATTTCATGATGTGGTGTTATACACAATTCGGCTTTTCGTAAAAACTGGTCACGGACAGTTTCCTCTAAGAGCTCTATTAGATCCAGCAGCTCATGGTAGCTTAATCACTAAAGCTGCAGTTCAGTTACTTCTTCTTCTTCTTCTTCTTCCTGATTGGGGCTTTAAAACGTTTTTAAAAATTTGGAAAACTCATTTTTAAATCGTCCATCTTTTTCTGATACATATAAAAACTTTATGAGAGAATACGAGTCGTTGGGTCATATGACCAAGATTGGCACATATCCAGCAAATGTGCAGAAAAATTCATATTTCTTGCCACATCATGGCGTTCTTAAGGAAGATAGTACAACCACCAAATTAAGGGTTGTTTTTGATAGAAGTAGTCATGTAGGTGGTCACAATTCTTTGAATGAAGAGCTTTCTCCGGGCCCTGCATTGCAAAATGAGCTGCCCCAAATTATAACTAGATGGCGTACTCATAAAATTGCCTTCAGTGCAGACATTGAGAAAATGTTCAGACAAATTGAAGTCGTTTCTCAACATCGCCCGTTTCAACAAATTTTATGGCGATATAGTCCTATTGATGAAATCTCTGTTTACCAGTTAAACACCGTAACCTATGGAACAACTTCTGTTCCATATTTATCTATTCGTGTTCTCCAACAAATGGCAGAGGATTATAAAAGAGAATTCCCCAATGAGGCTAAAATTTTGATATCGGATTCATACGTCGACGACATAATTTCTGGCACTGAAACAATTGAAAAAGCAATTAGTTTACAGAAAAATCTGTGCAGTCTTTTAGAAAAAGGTGGGTGTAATCTGCGAAAGTGGATCTCCAACTCACCTGAATTACTTAACGAAATTCCCGAGGAATGTAGGGAAAAATCTTTGACCTTAAATTTTGAAGGTAACAGTGTCGTGAAAACGCTTGGTATCCAGTGGAATACCACTGATGATACATTTTCTTATAAGATAAATATAGATGAGTCTCGTCCTATTTCTAAAAGAAATATTTTGTCTGATACGGCATGCATATATGACCCTTTGGGGTGGCTAACTCCGTGTACCGTTATTGCCAAATCCCTTTTTAAGAAATTATGGGAACATGGTTTAGATTGGGATAGTCCAATTCCTTCTGAGATAAACGAAACATGGTTGGAATACAGATCCACACTTTCTTAATTTTCTAAAATTCCACGATGGATTAATTTTTCTTCTAATACATGGTTTGAATTACATTGCTTTTGTGATGCCTCTACTGTAGCCTACGCTGCAGTAGTTTACTCTAGAATTATTACCTCTGATGGGATTTTTGTCAATCTATTACAAGCTAAGTCTAAAATTTCACCAATGAAAACTGTTTCAATACCGCGACTTGAACTCTGCGCTGCAACATTATTAGTAAAATTGACTAAAAAGGTCCAAAATTCCTTTACAAACATAAATATCGAAAACATTTTCTATTGGAGTGATAGCTCCACCGTATTGAGCTGGATCCGCAAACTACCTTCAAGATGGACGGTCTATGTCGCTAACAGAGTTGCTGAAGTTCAGCGACATAGCAATCCACTTCAATGGAAATACGTACCTTCTTTATTAAATCCCGCTGATTGTGCTTCCAGGGGTATTTTCCCTAATCAGCTTATAGGTTGTGATATATGGTGGAATGGACCAGCATTTCTGTACGAATCAGAATCTTTATGGCCAAAACCTCTTTTAAATTTGGAAACCTCTGAGGAAAAATCAAAAAAATGTTTTTCTGTAGAGGCTGTCTCAAAGGCAAAAATTGCTGTAAATATTTTATCTGGAACTTTGGTTCACAAAGACTCGTTTAAAATGGAGGAAAATTCTGTCTATCCATAGTTTCTGTTAAAATTTTCAAAATTAACAATGCTTTTAAGGGCAATATCGATTTGGTATAGATTTTTTCGTAATGTTCAAAATCTTCGTAATGGTGAACATTTCAAAGAAACTGGTCCTCTGAAAATCACTTCTTTGAACCAAACTCTCCTGAAATTAATAAAACTAACTCAGCCCATTGATTTTTTCGATGATATCAAATTGCTTAAATGCAATGGCGAAGTAAAGCAAATTTCATTACAAAAACTTATGCCTTTCTTAGACGAAGAGGGTATTATTAGGGTTGGAGGACGGCTTCAAAATTCTACTTTACATTTCAACGTTAAACATCCCATCCTATTGGCCAATAAGAATCCCCTAGCTAAACTTATAAATCAGGATTCCCATGAAAAAACCCTACATGGTATGTTAACAGAAAGTTTTGGATAGTTTCTGGGAATCAATCAGCTAAAACAGTTATCAATAATTGCATGAGATGTTTTACTTATTCTGCTAGGGCAGCTGCTCAGATAATGGGAAATTTGCCGTCCGTGCGATTAAACGTGACGAGACCATTTAAACACAGCGGTGTCGATTACGCTGGCCCTATAACTATAAAGAATTCTACTTTAAGGTCAGCTGTTGTTTCAAAGTGATATATTTGCCTTTTTGTATACATGGTTACAAAAGCCATACATTTAGAGGCTGTCTCAGATTTGACTTCTACTTCGTTTTGGCAGCTTTTAGGCGATTTATTTCTCGCAGAGGTGCATGCACGGACATTTATTCCGACTGTGGGACAAACTTTGTCGGCGCCTCAAAAGAACTTCAAGTTCTGCTCAATAAAAATAGAAAATCTTTACCTGAAGATTTAGTTCAAATATTAACTTCAATTGGTAAAGAATGGCACTTCATTCCTCCTGGCTCCCCTAATTTCGGTGGTTTGTGGGAGGCAGGAGTAAAATCTGTGAAGTACCATTTGAAAAGAATAATGCACGACAGAATCTTGAGTTTTGAGGAACTATCCACATTACTCTGTCAAATCGAGAGTGTTTTAAATTCACGTCCTTTGTGCCCGTTGTCTTCAGATCCATCTAATTTAGATGCTTTGACGCCAGCACATTTCTTAATAGGTGAGCCAACAAACTGCCTTCAAGAGGAAAATCTTTTAAATCTCAACATAAACCACTTATATCGATGGAAGTCTATCGAAAAGCTTAAGCAACATTTTTTGAAAAGATGGTATTTAGAGTACTTAAATCGATTGCAAGCGCGTCCAAAATGGCTTAAGCCGAAACCTAATGCTAAAGTTGGAGATTTGGTTCTGATTGTGGACGACAGATGTGGTCCTGGACTATGGTTTTTAGGTCGTATTCATGAAATACACCCTGGCCTTGACGGTCGGGTGCGGGTAGTATCCATACTTACAAAAAACAAAATTATAAAAAGGCCAATATCTAAAATATGTTTTTTACCAACAGATTCCACCGAAGAAACTACAACCATACACAACAACGTTAAAGATCTGGATAAAGGGATGGAGCCTAATTAAAGCGCTGTGAGTCGGAGCATAGCGTAATCACTTGACTTAATTAAATTACTCCCAACGATAGGCCGTCCCTCGCATCACCAAAAACTTTCGTTCTTCGGGGGAGCATGTTGCAGAAAGTATTGATTTTCTACAACCGTTTGCCTAATTAGAATATCTTACAATTTTAATTCTTAAATTTAACTTTGTTAAATTAAAATTATAATTATTTATTAAATATAAAATGTAATTATTATTTGCTATTAATATTATTATTAATGTTTTGTAATAATTTATTATTAATAACATTATGTATAATATTACCCTATTAACTCTAACTTCATTATTACGTGTAAAAACAAAATTAATTAACATAGTTTAATAATTATCATTAACCACAATTATCATTAACAAAAACATTGTCATTTTTCTAAATAGTCGTTGTAGGTTAAATAACTGGGATTGAGTTATTTTTTGTCATACACTCTTCCTTTCATTAGCTCACTACTATGTACCTTAATGACGACTTAATATCAAATTAGTGCAATGCTAGTAAGAGTAGAAAAAATTTAACTGTATCCCAGGTATTCTCACTTGTCAAACAACTTTTTTTTGTTATTGATATACGCATTAAACTTGTTATTTTTAAATAATTATTGGTTTGCATATTTCAAATTTTTACATTACACAGTGTTACAAAATTGAATGAAATAGAAAAACCTGGGACCGGATATTATTTTTCTTGTAGGGCTTGTCGACCAAAACAAGATTCCAATAGTGAAATATACCGGACACCTCCAAAATCCGGATTTACGGGTAAAAACCCGGTTTTTGTACATTTGCGCACTTATAAGCCTGTAATTTTGTTGATAATGATCCGATTTTTAATTTCTTACTAGATTTGGAAAGAAGAAACTGAGATCTTTCGAACAGTGTATAATTTATTTAAGAAAACTGGAGAAACTTGGGTGTTATTGTCGAGCAAACACAAATTTTGTAGATTTTTCAAAAAAATTTCAAATTTAGTGACGTTTTTATACATTATTTTCTTAAGAAACTATAATACTATTGAGTTTATTCAAAAAGTACGTTTATTAACGATTACAACGCATATTTGGGTTTAAACATAGATAAGTAGTTGACTGAGTTATTTAACTTTTCATGAAAAAAAAAATTTAAACATTTTATAAAAATTTTATTAATCAATTGAAGCACAGCCGCGAATAACGTTGTAAACGCCACATTTTGCAAAAACTTTTTTTTTGCAGATAACCGTTAATCTTACTCTCTTACACAGATTAAACATCAAATCAACCAAAACTATGCACCTTAACGCCTTCAAAATGGCGTACAAAGTGTCAGCCAGTGGAAGAACATTGCAAGTTACTAACAAAATGATGAAACCGAAATGGTTTTGCAGTGCGGAATAATGTTTTAAAAGCGTTTTGCATTAAAGTTTTTATTATCATTATTTTTAATAATAGAAAAAAAAAAATTTTTAAACAAAAAATGCTGCCTGTCAAAAAACGTTTTTTTTGCTCTCTTGAAAAATTATTATTTTGTAACTTAAAACGTTATTCGCGGCTGTGCTTCAATTAATCAATGTTATCCTAAACACAAAAAAAAATTGTAATGAGAGTTTAAGTCATTCAAAAATTTTGTTTTTTTTTCGTGTTCTTTTTACGCACTTTCTTTAAAATTACAAATCACTGTTAGCCTAAACACAACTTAGATTTACAACAAATATTTGTAATGAGAGCTTTACTCATGTAAAATTATTGTTTTTTTTTTTTAATATGACGTTTTGTTAATGTCTTCTTTTTCACTTTGAATCTGTGTATTAAAAAAAAAACGTTTGCAATTTAATAAAAATCGTGTGCAATTTAAATTAAAATTATGACAAAGATGACAAAAAGCATCGCCGTTTACATCTAATTTTTTACAAATTGTTTCATGTATCCCAGTTTAAGATGCAGTTCATGAAAAGTTAAATAACTCAGTCAATTACTTATCTATTTTTAAACCCAAATATGCGTTGTAATCGTTAATAAACGTACTTTTTGAATAAACTCAATAGTATTATAGTTTCTTAAGAAAATAATGTATAAAAACGTCACCAAATTTGAAATTTTTTTGAAAAATCTACAAAATTTGTATTTGCTCGACAATTACACCCAAATTTCTCCAGTCTTCTTAATCAAATTATATATCGTTCGAAAGATCTCAGTTTCTTCTTTCCAAATCTAGTATGCAATTGAAAATCGGATCATTATCAACAAAATTACAAGCTTATAACTGCGCAAAGGTACAAAACCCGGTTTTTTACCCGTAAATCCGGATTTTGGAGGTGTCCGGCATATTTCACTATTGGAATCTTGTTTTACTCGACAAGCCCTACAAGAAAAATGATATCCGGTCCCAGGTTTTTTGGACTGTCTCACCGTGTTATCATTCCTTTTCTATTTTGGACATCAAACGAAGACATTGAATTTAAATAAACGGAGTTGTACAATCAGAAGCAATAAAAAATGGCTTTTCATTTTTTAATAATGGTAATTTTAAATGGTAAAATTTGGTAAAGTTTAATATACAACGATTCTTATTTATAACCAAATTCTAAGTTCATAAACAAAGGGTGATAACGAAAATCATATTGGGCATTATGCGAGTATATGTAAACAAATGCGATAGTGGGGGGCAGGGGGGAAGATGAGACGACAACCGGATTTGAACTTCGGTTTTCATAAGGACCCAGAATATATATACTTTATAGGGTGAATGTTATAAAAAACAAACTTAATTATAACAAGTTAGAGTGCTATATTCGGCTGTGCCGAATCTTTGATACCCTCCACCGACACTTCGAATGTTTTAGGAGTAATATCTGTATGATGTCTATTTATTATTATAATCTTTGTAAAAACAGACATCTGCATTAAAATTTGTTGCGGTTTAGACCTATATAAAATTATTAATCGACAATCAGAATCAATTTTAAAAAGTTTGAGTAGAATATCAGTTTAAGATGAACTTAAATGATTTTCAAGAGAACAAATTATATAAAAGCCATGGTAAGCTATAAACCAATCATCCCAAATTCTGCAGAACGATTTCTTGTATTAAAAAACATAAATTTCAATACAGCGGTGCAATTAGTTTAAGCGTTTGCAGTAAATTTCAGAAGGCTGCTAAAATGGAATCTAAGGAAAATTATGGACCGTATATCACAAAATGGCATAACATTTTTTCTGGCCATATGAAGCTAAACTGGAAGAAAGTTTACCGCGTATTTAATTAATTTACCAGACTGGGCTTTATATTAGGCCTATGGTAAGCTATGCACCGATCTTCACCAAATTTCACAGTGTCATTTCTAGTTCTATAAAACTGTGATGTATCAAATTTTATTATGATAGCGTTATTTTTTACGTTTTTAGGAGTACTAAGATGTTTTCCGGGAGTAAGGTTTATATGGGGCCTATGGTAAATGATGGACCGTTCTTCACAAAATTTTAAAGTCTTATCTGTTTCAATAAAACTGTGATGTACCAAATTTTGTTATGATAGCATTCTTTTTTACGTTTTTAGGCGTACCAAGCTGTTTTCCGGGAGTAAGGTTTATATGGGGCCTATGGTAAATTATGGACCGATCTTCACGAAATTTCACAGTCTAATTTTTAGTTCTAAAAAATTTTGATGTACCAAATTTTGTTATGATAGCATAATTTTTTACGGATTTAGGCGTACTAAACTGTTTTCTGGAAGTAGGTTTTATATGGGGCCTATGGTTAATTATGGACCCATCTTCACGAAACTTAACAGTTTCATTTATAGTCCTATTTAACTGTGACGTGCCAAAATTTGTTATGATAGCATTGTTAGTTAGGGTTTTAGGCTTACTATACTGTTTTCCGGGAGTAGGGCTTATATGGGGCCTAGGGTAAATCATGGACGGATCTTCAAGAAATTTTACAGCGTGATTTCTAGTTAAATAAAACGAATTGCTGCGAAATCTTATATCATTCTGTGCATTTTTCCACCATTTTTGTTAGTTTTTGAAACAAAATTATCAATTTCTTTTAGCTGGTGGTTCCACATTTTGATTCATAGCTCAGATCCTATTGAACCGAATTTGCTGGATTTCAATCCCAAACTGCTTAGGATAACTACAAGCAATTTGACACCAAGTTGGTTTATTTCTTTTGAGTTTTTCGAAAGTGAGCGTGTTTTCAACAGACGGACAGACAGACGGACATGGCTAAATCGACTTAAAATTACTCAAGGACCCAGAATATATATACATACTTTATAGGGTCTGAGATGAATAATAAAAAAGTTTCACACGGAATGACAAACTTATTATACGCTCTTCACAACTAATTGTGGTGGAGGGTATAATGAGCGAAATAAAGTTTTCGGTCACATTCAGAGACCTGCGCCGTCAAGTTTTGTCGGCGGCGGCGGCTTACAAAAATATTGCCGGCGGCGGCTCAAAGCCGGGTTAAGCCGACTTAAACTTAGGCCAATTTAAAATTAATTTTTTTTACCAACTTTCATATTTTAGTTTGAATAATAAAATAAATTTGTATATATACTTATTTTAATGCTTGTGGACACTGATTTAACCACATCTTCAGTTGAGAGATATTTAATATATGCATCCTATGGAAGGTTTTTCCCCCCTGCGCCTTCTCGCTTTATTTTTATTTTCAAAGTTTAGTATACCAAAAGAGTGACTTCTACAAAGTTTGAACATTCTCACTATTACAGTTCTTAAGATATGCGATATTAAACATTGGCGTCCTATGGGGGGTAACATTTCTCCGCTGCTATTTTATTTCAATTTTGGGGTTCAGAGGATCATACTACAAAAAGTTCAACCAAATGTGTGCAGTGGCTCTAAATTATATTTCCATCTATGAGGGGAACTGCTCCTCCTCTGTTCACCCCGCCCATTACTATATTGAAATTTAAAGTTTGCTATAATAGTAGCTTTAACCACGTTTGAAGACTCTCCCTTTAACAGTTCTTCAGTTGAGCGATATTTAATATATGCATCATATGAGAGGTATTTCCCCCCCCCCCCCCCTGCGCCTACCCGCTTTACTTTTATTTTCAATAGTGTAGTATACCATAAGAGTGACTTCTACAAAGTTTGAACATTCTCACTATAACAGTTCTTAAGATATGCGAAATTAAACATTGGCGTCCTATGGGGAAGACATTGAATTTAAATAAACGGAGTTGTACAATCAGAAGCAATAAAAAATGGCTTTTCATTTTTTAATAATGGTAATTTTAAATGGTAAAATTTGGTAAAGTTTAATATACAACGATTCTTATTTATAACCAAATTCTAAGTTCATAAGCAAAGGGTGATAACGAAAATCATATTGGGCATTATGCGAGTATATGTAAACAAATGCGATAGTGGGGGGCAGGGGGGAAGATGAGACGACAACCGGATTTGAACTTCGGTTTTCATAAGGACCCAGAATATATATACTTTATAGGGTGAATGTTATAAAAAACAAACTTAATTATAACAAGTTAGAGTGCTATATTCGGCTGTGCCGAATCTTTGATACCCTCCACCGACACTTCGAATGTTTTAGGAGTAATATCTGTATGATGTCTATTTATTATTATAATCTTTGTAAAAACAGACATCTGCATTAAAATTTGTTGCGGTTTAGACCTATATAAAATTATTAATCGACAATCAGAATCAATTTTAAAAAGTTTGAGTAGAATATCAGTTTAAGATGAACTTAAATGATTTTCAAGAGAACAAATTATATAAAAGCCATGGTAAGCTATAAACCAATCATCCCAAATTCTGCAGAACGATTTCTTGTATTAAAAAACATAAATTTCAATACAGCGGTGCAATTAGTTTAAGCGTTTGCAGTAAATTTCAGAAGGCTGCTAAAATGGAATCTAAGGAAAATTATGGACCGTATATCACAAAATGGCATAACATTTTTTCTGGCCATATGAAGCTAAACTGGAAGAAAGTTTACCGCGTATTTAATTAATTTACCAGACTGGGCTTTATATTAGGCCTATGGTAAGCTATGCACCGATCTTCACCAAATTTCACAGTGTCATTTCTAGTTCTATAAAACTGTGATGTATCAAATTTTATTATGATAGCGTTATTTTTTACGTTTTTAGGAGTACTAAGATGTTTTCCGGGAGTAAGGTTTATATGGGGCCTATGGTAAATGATGGACCGTTCTTCACAAAACTTTAAAGTCTTATCTGTTTCAATAAAACTGTGATGTACCAAATTTTGTTATGATAGCATTCTTTTTTACGTTTTTAGGCGTACCAAGCTGTTTTCCGGGAGTAAGGTTTATATGGGGCCTATGGTAAATTATGGACCGATCTTCACGTAATTTCACAGTCTAATTTTTAGTTCTAAAAAATTTTGATGTACCAAATTTTGTTATGATAGCATAATTTTTTACGGATTTAGGCGTACTAAACTGTTTTCTGGAAGTAGGTTTTATATGGGGCCTATGGTTAATTATGGACCCATCTTCACGAAACTTAATAGTTTCATTTATAGTCCTATTTAACTGTGACGTGCCAAAATTTGTTATGATAGCATTGTTAGTTAGGGTTTTAGGCTTACTATACTGTTTTCCGGGAGTAGGGCTTATATGGGGCCTAGGGTAAATCATGGACGGATCTTCAAGAAATTTTACAGCGTGATTTCTAGTTAAATAAAACGAATTGCTGCGAAATCTTATATCATTCTGTGCATTTTTCCACCATTTTTGTTAGTTTTTGAAACAAAATTATCAATTTCTTTTAGCTGGTGGTTCCACATTTTGATTCATAGCTCAGATCCTATTGCACCGAATTTGCTGGATTTCAATGCCAAACTGCTTAGGATAACTACAAGCAATTTGACACCAAGTTTGTTTATTTCTTTTGAGTTTTTCGAAAGTGAGCGTGTTTTCAACAGACGGACAGACAGACGGACATGGCTAAATCGACTTAAAATTACTCAAGGACCCAGAATATATATACATACTTTATAGGGTCTGAGATGAATAATAAAAAAGTTTCACACGGAATGACAAACTTATTATACGCTCTTCACAACTAATTGTGGTGGAGGGTATAATGAGCGAAATAAAGTTTTCGGTCACATTCAGAGACCTGCGCCGTCAAGTTTTGTCGGCGGCGGCGGCTTACAAAAATATTGCCGGCGGCGGCTCAAAGCCGGGTTAAGCCGACTTAAACTTAGGCCAATTTAAAATTAATTTTTTTTACCAACTTTCATCTTTTAGTTTGAATAATAAAATAAATTTGTATATATACTTATTTTAATGCTTGTGGACACTGATTTAACCACTTCTTCAGTTGAGAGATATTTAATATATGCATCCTATGGAAGGTTTTTCCCCCCTGCGCCTTCTCGCTTTATTTTTATTTTCAAAGTTTAGTATACCAAAAGAGTGACTTCTACAAAGTTTGAACATTCTCACTATTACAGTTCTTAAGATATGCGATATTAAACATTGGCGTCCTATGGGGGGTAACATTTCTCCGCTGCTATTTTATTTCAATTTTGGGGTTCAGAGGATCATACTGCAAAAAGTTCAACCAAATGTGTGCAGTGGCTCTAAATTATATTTCCATCTATGAGGGGAACTGCTCCTCCTCTGTTCACCCCGCCCATTACTATATTGAAATTTAAAGTTTGCTATAATAGTAGCTTTAACCACGTTTGAAGACTCTCCCTTTAACAGTTCTTCAGTTGAGCGATATTTAATATATGCATCATATGAGAGGTATTTCCCCCCCCCCCCTGCGCCTACCCGCTTTACTTTTATTTTCAATAGTGTAGTATACCATAAGAGTGACTTCTACAAAGTTTGAACATTCTCACTATAACAGTTCTTAAGATATGCGAAATTAAACATTGGCGTCCTATGGGGAAGACATTGAATTTAAATAAACGGAGTTGTACAATCAGAAGCAATAAAAAATGGCTTTTCATTTTTTAATAATGGTAATTTTAAATGGTAAAATTTGGTAAAGTTTAATATACAACGATTCTTATTTATAACCAAATTCTAAGTTCATAAACAAAGGGTGATAACGAAAATCATATTGGGCATTATGCGAGTATATGTAAACAAATGCGATAGTGGGGGGCAGGGGGGAAGATGAGACGACAACCGGATTTGAACTTCGGTTTTCATAAGGACCCAGAATATATATACTTTATAGGGTGAATGTTATAAAAAACAAACTTAATTATAACAAGTTAGAGTGCTATATTCGGCTGTGCCGAATCTTTGATACCCTCCACCGACACTTCGAATGTTTTAGGAGTAATATCTGTATGATGTCTATTTATTATTATAATCTTTGTAAAAACAGACATCTGCATTAAAATTTGTTGCGGTTTAGACCTATATAAAATTATTAATCGACAATCAGAATCAATTTTAAAAAGTTTGAGTAGAATATCAGTTTAAGATGAACTTAAATGATTTTCAAGAGAACAAATTATATAAAAGCCATGGTAAGCTATAAACCAATCATCCCAAATTCTGCAGAACGATTTCTTGTATTAAAAAACATAAATTTCAATACAGCGGTGCAATTAGTTTAAGCGTTTGCAGTAAATTTCAGAAGGCTGCTAAAATGGAATCTAAGGAAAATTATGGACCGTATATCACAAAATGGCATAACATTTTTTCTGGCCATATGAAGCTAAACTGGAAGAAAGTTTACCGCGTATTTAATTAATTTACCAGACTGGGCTTTATATTAGGCCTATGGTAAGCTATGCACCGATCTTCACCAAATTTCACAGTGTCATTTCTAGTTCTATAAAACTGTGATGTATCAAATTTTATTATGATAGCGTTATTTTTTACGTTTTTAGGAGTACTAAGATGTTTTCCGGGAGTAAGGTTTATATGGGGCCTATGGTAAATGATGGACCGTTCTTCACAAAACTTTAAAGTCTTATCTGTTTCAATAAAACTGTGATGTACCAAATTTTGTTATGATAGCATTCTTTTTTACGTTTTTAGGCGTACCAAGCTGTTTTCCGGGAGTAAGGTTTATATGGGGCCTATGGTAAATTATGGACCGATCTTCACGTAATTTCACAGTCTAATTTTTAGTTCTAAAAAATTTTGATGTACCAAATTTTGTTATGATAGCATAATTTTTTACGGATTTAGGCGTACTAAACTGTTTTCTGGAAGTAGGTTTTATATGGGGCCTATGGTTAATTATGGACCCATCTTCACGAAACTTAATAGTTTCATTTATAGTCCTATTTAACTGTGACGTGCCAAAATTTGTTATGATAGCATTGTTAGTTAGGGTTTTAGGCTTACTATACTGTTTTCCGGGAGTAGGGCTTATATGGGGCCTAGGGTAAATCATGGACGGATCTTCAAGAAATTTTACAGCGTGATTTCTAGTTAAATAAAACGAATTGCTGCGAAATCTTATATCATTCTGTGCATTTTTCCACCATTTTTGTTAGTTTTTGAAACAAAATTATCAATTTCTTTTAGCTGGTGGTTCCACATTTTGATTCATAGCTCAGATCCTATTGCACCGAATTTGCTGGATTTCAATCCCAAACTGCTTAGGATAACTACAAGCAATTTGACACCAAGTTTGTTTATTTCTTTTGAGTTTTTCGAAAGTGAGCGTGTTTTCAACAGACGGACAGACAGACGGACATGGCTAAATCGACTTAAAATTACTCAAGGACCCAGAATATATATACATACTTTATAGGGTCTGAGATGAATAATAAAAAAGTTTCACACGGAATGACAAACTTATTATACGCTCTTCACAACTAATTGTGGTGGAGGGTATAATGAGCGAAATAAAGTTTTCGGTCACATTCAGAGACCTGCGCCGTCAAGTTTTGTCGGCGGCGGCGGCTTACAAAAATATTGCCGGCGGCGGCTCAAAGCCGGGTTAAGCCGACTTAAACTTAGGCCAATTTAAAATTAATTTTTTTTACCAACTTTCATATTTTAGTTTGAATAATAAAATAAATTTGTATATATACTTATTTTAATGCTTGTGGACACTGATTTAACCACTTCTTCAGTTGAGAGATATTTAATATATGCATCCTATGGAAGGTTTTTCCCCCCTGCGCCTTCTCGCTTTATTTTTATTTTCAAAGTTTAGTATACCAAAAGAGTGACTTCTACAAAGTTTGAACATTCTCACTATTACAGTTCTTAAGATATGCGATATTAAACATTGGCGTCCTATGGGGGGTAACATTTCTCCGCTGCTATTTTATTTCAATTTTGGGGTTCAGAGGATCATACTACAAAAAGTTCAACCAAATGTGTGCAGTGGCTCTAAATTATATTTCCATCTATGAGGGGAACTGCTCCTCCTCTGTTCACCCCGCCCATTACTATATTGAAATTTAAAGTTTGCTATAATAGTAGCTTTAACCACGTTTGAAGACTCTCCCTTTAACAGTTCTTCAGTTGAGCGATATTTAATATATGCATCATATGAGAGGTATTTCCCCCCCCCCTGCGCCTACCCGCTTTACTTTTATTTTCAATAGTGTAGTATACCATAAGAGTGACTTCTACAAAGTTTGAACATTCTCACTATAACAGTTCTTAAGATATGCGAAATTAAACATTGGCGTCCTATGGGGAAAACCACTTCCACCGCTGCTACTTTATTTCAATTTAAGGGCTCGGAAGATTTTACTACCAAAAGTTCAACAAAATGCGTGAAGCGGCTCTTAAGATATGCGATATTTAATATTGGCATCCAATGGGGGGTACCAATTCCCCTGCCCCTATCGAAAAAATAAGTAGCCTATTTTATTTTTAGGGCTCACGTGATGCTACTGTAAAAATTTCTGGAAAATCGGTTTAGTAGTTTAGGAGTCTATAAGCCAACATACAAACATTTTTCATTTTTAGATTAAAAATAAAAAGAATGGAAAATTTTTTTTCTAGTTTTCGTTATGCATTTCTTGTAGGGAATATTCGATTAAATGACTGTGACCGGCGGCTGATTTTAAGCCGACTTTAGTCGATAAATTTTCGGCGGCGGCGGCTGTTAAAAATAATCAGCGGCGCGGCTCAGCCGGCTTAAGCCGTCAAGGCGCAGGTCTCTGGTCACATTCGGTCATTTCTTTCTATCATTTTCTTAACACCAAAATGAAAAATGTGACTACTCGCTCATTCATTTCTTGTAGGGATGGCACAAACTACCCTCCCTGCAGGAAATGACATTAGTGAATCTGTACTGATTCACTATTGACACAGTCACCAGTACTAGTGACTTATTATACCCCAAGCAATGTTATTTACAATAGACATTTAACATGTGCGTGTCATTGAAAATCTACTACTGACGTTGGTATTACTGACTAGGTAGTTCCTTTTCGAACGTATGTAGGTAGACATTGGAACCAGAGAATCGCTAGTACATTTTAGTAAAAGTAGTTTACGCTTTTTGTAAGAATACGAAATCATAACAATCTTTTTTTATTATTTCTTCAACTTTTATAGGAATTGTACTTCTAAGTTGTTATTGATAAAATCTTTTTCGTATTAAAGCCAAATATAGTGGCAATTGTAATGTAGGGTAGACACTTCGTTGACAATGTCACCAATATAGTCGACAAAACTGGTGACTTGGAGACACTTGCACCCAAGCTTCCTTCAGGGTATTTTGGTGAATATAGGTCCCTATTACGGTTCACAACTAAAAAAAGTTTGTTGTAGTTGTTTCTTTGGCCAGAGTGATGAATTTATGAATATTATTTTTGTCAAGCTAATAGGGCCTAAATTTCTTCAATGTAAATAAAATTCAATTTTTAATTACAATATTTTGTTCCCGACGTTTCGTCGATTGTTTGTCGACTTTTTCAAGGGATTGTCTATTTAAAAATTATAAAAACAATAAAATAAATACAATAATGTACCACATAAACATTAAAGACTTACAAAATGAAAATTTAATCACATTAAAAAGTTTTAGTTGTACTCAGGATCATACAAATATATATAAAAGTGAATGTATGTATATATATTTGTATATATATATATTTGTGCCTTATAGGAGGCCAAACCACTTGACCGATGAACTTGAAATTTTCACAGCATGTAACTGTGACTCTGGAAGAGACATTAGGCTATATAAAATTGTGACTGGGCAAAGGAGCGATGCCACGCCCATACAACCCAAAATTTAAATTCGTGTTATTTATGACATTGTTTGCCCTACGGCGATAATATTTGGTATATTTGTTGTTGGCATGAACAGAAATACGTTTAATTAAAAAGTGGGCGTGGCCCCGCCCCTTTATAGAAAAAGTAAAAAACGTTATATCTAATAAACTACTGAACCGATCGTCACTAAATTTTCACAGAAGGCTATTGTTCTGAATTAATGTGTCGTTGGGTTCAAAAAGGTGTGGTTGGACAAAGGGGCGGTGCCATATTTTTTTGTGGATGTCAATAATAAATAGCTCATATTTTAAGAGCCGCTGCAAGCATTTTGTTGAACTTTTGGTAGTAGGATCTTCTGAGCCACAAAATTGAAATAAAATAGCAGAGGTGGAAGTGGTACCACCCATAGGATGCAAATATTAAATATCACGTTACTGAAGAACTATGATAGCTAGAGTCTTCAAACGTGGAAAAATCCACTATTATGGTAAATTTTAAAAGAAAAATGAGCGGGGTTGACGGAGGGAGAGCAATACCCCCCATAAAATTAAACTACTGAATGCCACGGAATTCTCTTACTACGAAGCAGTTAATAATTTAATAAATAAATTTTTGTTAAAATATATTAAAAATACTTATATATTTTATAACGATGGGGGTAGCGAAGCACACCGGGTTAAGCTAGTACAAATATAAAAATTAATTTTAATATTTAAAAAATGCATATTACTTTAAACTTTAAATATATCACAGCTTAAGTAATGGCAACAATATAGCTCGCATTTATTTTGTTCGTGTCTTCCTTCAAATTCATTGTTCTATTAATTTGTTGTTAGATTCTTAGGCTTTCAATTGTGTACCTCTTTCTTTCTTTATTTTCTTTATCTAGAATTTTTACATCATCGAACCTAATTGTGTGACCAGTATGTAGGATGTGTTGTGCTAGTGCTGTTGTCTCTTTTCTCCGCATTATGTCCATCTTGTGTTCTCCCAAGGTATATTTACACAAGGTAAACTCGTTGCTACAAGACAAAAACAACACGCCAAATTGTTTTTGTATTTGGAACCATGGTGTCAAAAAAAAACGCAACAATGTGCCTTTAAAATATAAAAACACAAATTGAAAAAAAAACAACACGTGCAGTTCAGAATAATAAGCTGAAACAATTTTTAATATATTGTGCATTCTCAAGCATAAAAATAAAGTATTATTGCAAAAAATAATGCATTTAAATGTATTTTGTTTGCTTAGTAATTACAAGAATTAAAATTTCACAAAGATAAAATGTTTTTCACAATTTTACACTTTTTTAATTCAAAATGGCGCGCACTAACCATAAGTATGTAAACAAACACAAGGAACCAACATAAATAACTTTTGACACTAGGGTTCCAAATGGGGTAAACAGCTGACAAACATATGGGCCAACGAGTTTACCTTGTGTAAATATACCTTAGTGTTCTCCCATTCTTGTCTCCAGTGTACGTTTTGTTGTTCCTATATAAATGATGAAACAGAACTGAGTCTTCAACTTCAAGCAAAAATTTTAAAGCCCATAAATAAAACGTCGGCAGTAACTTCAAATTCTCTCTCATTTCTTTCATTTTCTTTTGTTCTTATTTTTCTTTGTTTACAAAATGTATGAAATTGAATGAAAGTATGGTAGCATTGTTAAGAGAATAATTGTATTTATGTGAGAGCATTAGAAAAAACGTCCTCAAAATAAAATTGATTTTATTTCTCGACCGCATTCTCTGGCATAATTTTATGTCAAACTGTATGAAAAACATCGTTCAGCCCCAGTTCTGTTTCATCATTAAATTAGCTCGCATGGCTGTTTGTCATTTCCTTTGCATTGTAATTCGTATACAATGTTGCTTTGTTTTTGTTTATTAATTGGCGCCTTAACTCTAGAAAAAATTGTGAGCTGGACATCTTAGTATGATTTTTAATAATACTCCATTTTTTCATAATTGTGTTTATTGCCGTCTGAATTGGGATGTTCGTGAATAGTGAAATCACGTCAAACGATATCATAGTTTCATTATTGTTAATTTTCACGCCGCTCAGTTGGTCCTTTACCCGTAGCGAATTTTTAACATTATATTTGTCAAAAATTATGACTTTAATAATATTACCAACGTATTTTGATAATTGGTAACATGGTACTTGAACTGATGACACAATAGGTCGTAAAATCATACTAAGATGTCCAGCTCACAATTTTTAAGAATACTCAAATTTTGTATAAATGACAATAATTATTTTATGTTTGGTGAAAATATTTATACTCAAATCTTTGGTATGCCAATAGGGAACCCACTATCACCCACTATAGCGGATATCATACTTGACAACCTACTTGACGATGCAATTACTGAACTAGAAAATAAAAATATTTACATTAAATATATCGCCAAATATGTAGACGACATTTTGGCGATAACTCGCATAGAAGACAATGACACAATTCTGTTAATTCTTAACAAACAACACCCTAAAATACAATTTACTACTGAGATTGAGAAAAACGGAGAAATCGCGTACTTAGACTCAAAAATTATACGCAAAATTGATAAGATTCTGTTTGATTGGTACACTAAAGAAACATCTTCAGGAAGGTTAATGAATTACCACGCTACACAACCCAAAAATCAAATTATAAACACAGCAAAAAATTTTATTTCTAGGGTATACAACATAAGTGATACACAATTTCATAATAAAAACAAACACATTATAACAAACATTTTAAAAAACAATAGCTTCCCCACCAAACTCACATCTACATTGATAGACAATACGATTAAACAATTGGATAAGGACAAAAATAACCACAACAAATCTGCAAACATAGAAAAAGAAGAGAACAAATTTTACAGTGTAAAATACATACCTGGGTTAACCGATAATAATATACGGTCGTCAATAAAAACAAAAAACATCTGTTTTGCATACAAACCCAATTTGACATTAAGTACAATGTAGAATTCAACTACAGGTGGTGTCGGAACTACAACAATCCAAAAACAACAGAAACAACATACGGTTTTTTGCATTGCATTGTTAGTGCCATTAGCTCGAAATGTCAACCATTATTAGCAAAACACTAACAAATCAAAACAAACAAGCCCGAACTGTCAAAATCAGATGCCGTTTAGACACCACCTGTAGTTAATTCGCCTTGGCGCCAATTAATAAACAAAAACCAAGCAACATTGTATACGAATTACAATTCAAAGGAAATGACAAACAGCCATGCGAGCTAATTTATATAGGAACAACAAAACGTACACTGGTGACAAGAATGGGAGAACACAAGATGGACATAATGCGGAGAAAAGAGACAACAGCACTAGCACAACACATCCCAGCGGGAAAATGGAATTAATAGGAATCGAGAAAGTAATACATATCTTGTATGATATTTGATTCCAGAATTCATTATTCTTAACACAGACCATGTCCTAGGATTGTAATACATTATTTTAATGTATCCTGCGAATGAATTAAATAATTCATTCTTTGGAATAAATTATATTATTCAAAAGTCTTATAATAAAAGTCTTCTCCAATGCCGTTTGGAATACATTTTTTAATACCTGTTTACTTTAAATAACTTTGACCCACAGACATATAATTTGTGCTTTGACCGTACGCTTTCAAACACAAACTGCGACTAAAATAAAAATTATAAGTAGGCGACATAAAGGCAGCAAAAAAATAACGGATTTTTATTAAGGAAATATGTATGTAAAGCAAAAACACGAATAATTGTTACTAACAGAAACAATACATTCCTTGTTCTGCAAATGTGGGAATATACGTGGTAATCAGTGCTTAAATTTTGTGTCTGATGAAATTACCTTCTCGATTCCAATGAATGCATTATTATTCTTTCGAAAATAATACATTATTTTTTTAATTATTTATGTAATCAATTCCTCATTTTCCCGCTGGGATCCTACCAAGGCGAATTCATAAAGGTGACCGCATCATGAGATAGCGTTATGCTAGCTATCCCTTTATTTTAAAACATACTATGTATTTTGTTTTTGTAAAAAGTTAGAGTGAATGTCAAAATTATTGGTTGAAAATATAAAAAATTGAATTTGTTTGTTTATGAAATACCTATACAAAATTGCTTTAGAAGGTAAATCTTTTTCCTGTATTGGAAATTTATTGTGGCTCCACTTATTCCTTACGCCTTTTAAAATCCTCTTGTTTATATCACTTTGTTTTGTTTTATTAAATTTAAATAAGTTTTTTTTTTTTTGTATTTAGATTTTATATTTTAACAAATTTTTTTCACAAAATGTAAATAACGCTTGACATTCAGTATACACACAAGGAAATAAACAATAAACAGATGACTCGAAAATATCACCTTTATGAATTCGCCTTGCATCCTACATCCTACATACTGGTCACACAATTAGGTTCGATGATGTAAAAATTCTAGATAAAGAAAATAAAGAAAGAAAGAGGTACACAATTGAAAGCCTAAGAATCCAACAACAAATTAATAGAACAATGAATTTGAAGGAAGACACGAACAAAATAAATGCGAGCTATATTGTTGCCATTACTTAAGCTGTGATATATTTAAAGTTTAAAGTAATATGTATTTTTTAAATATTAAAATTAATTTTTATATTTGTATGATCCTGAGTACAACTAAAACTTTTTAATGTGATTAAATTTTCATTTTGTAAGTCTTTAATGTTTATGTGGTACATTATTGTATTTATTTTATTGTTTTTGTAATTTTTAAATAGACAATCCCTTGAAAAAGTCGACAAACAATCGACGAAACGTCGGGAACAACATATTGCAATTAAAAATTGAATTTTATTTACATTGAAGAACTTTAGGCCCTATTAGCTTGACAAAAATAATATTCATAAAAAAAGTTTATTTGTATTTTTTGTATTATGGTTTACAACTTTGCTATATTGCGGTAAACAAAAACATCAAAAGTGATTACAACTCAACTGTGTTTGTCTAGTTGCTTCTTATTCTGCTCGCACAATGGTGAAGGGTATATAAGATTCGGCACAGCCGAATATAGCACTCACTTGTTTTTTATTTTATTTGATTTTACTAATTTTAGCGGGTTAAATTATTTAAAAAAACATGAATAATTTTTTTGTTATTGATTACTTAAGTACCCAAATACTTCACACTTTTATAACTCTAAAAAATTAACATAACAAAAAAAATGTTTAACGGGCCTGTTCTGAAAATCACGTGATTTCAAATCACGTGTTTTTGAAATCACACGTGTGATTATGTTTGGTTCTGAAAGTCATACCGTTTTTGTGCTTCTCGATCTGCTTTCGGCAATTGAACATTGTATACGAATTACAATGCAAAGGAAATGACAAACAGCCATGCGAGCTAATTTATATAGGAACAACAAAACGTACACTGGTGACAAGAATGGGAGAACACAAGATGGACATAATGCGGAGAAAAGAGACAACAGCACTAGCACAACACATCCCAGCGGGAAAATGGAATTAATAGGAATCGAGAAAGTAATACATATCTTGTATGATATTTGATTCCAGAATTCATTATTCTTAACACAGACCATGTCCTAGGATTGTAATACATTATTTTAATGTATCCTGCGAATGAATTAAATAATTCATTCTTTGGAATAAATTATATTATTCAAAAGTCTTATAATAAAAGTCTTCTCCAATGCCGTTTGGAATACATTTTTTAATACCTGTTTACTTTAAATAACTTTGACCCACAGACATATAATTTGTGCTTTGACCGTACGCTTTCAAACACAAACTGCGACTAAAATAAAAATTATAAGTAGGCGACATAAAGGCAGCAAAAAAATAACGGATTTTTATTAAGGAAATATGTATGTAAAGCAAAAACACGAATAATTGTTACTAACAGAAACAATACATTCCTTGTTCTGCAAATGTGGGAATATACGTGGTAATCAGTGCTTAAATTTTGTGTCTGATGAAATTACCTTCTCGATTCCAATGAATGCATTATTATTCTTTCGAAAATAATACATTATTTTTTTAATTATTTATGTAATCAATTCCTCATTTTCCCGCTGGGATCCTACCAAGGCGAATTCATAAAGGTGACCGCATCATGAGATAGCGTTATGCTAGCTATCCCTTTATTTTAAAACATACTATGTATTTTGTTTTTGTAAAAAGTTAGAGTGAATGTCAAAATTATTGGTTGAAAATATAAAAAATTGAATTTGTTTGTTTATGAAATACCTATACAAAATTGCTTTAGAAGGTAAATCTTTTTCCTGTATTGGAAATTTATTGTGGCTCCACTTATTCCTTACGCCTTTTAAAATCCTCTTGTTTATATCACTTTGTTTTGTTTTATTAAATTTAAATAAGTTTTTTTTTTTTTTGTATTTAGATTTTATATTTTAACAAATTTTTTTCACAAAATGTAAATAACGCTTGACATTCAGTATACACACAAGGAAATAAACAATAAACAGATGACTCGAAAATATCACCTTTATGAATTCG
Organism: Pollenia angustigena; assembly: GCA_930367215.1. Taxonomy (NCBI): domain Eukaryota; kingdom Metazoa; phylum Arthropoda; class Insecta; order Diptera; family Polleniidae; genus Pollenia; species Pollenia angustigena. The sequence continues at coordinate 252,655,776 of OV884058.1, forward strand.
CCTTGCATCCTACATCCTACATACTGGTCACACAATTAGGTTCGATGATGTAAAAATTCTAGATAAAGAAAATAAAGAAAGAAAGAGGTACACAATTGAAAGCCTAAGAATCCAACAACAAATTAATAGAACAATGAATGAAATGAATCACAGTCAAAATGGCCCACCCTCAGAAATAAATTTATTTTTAATATTTCTCATGTTAAATAAAAAATTTTTAATTAAAACCCATATACTTTAAAATATTGTACATTTAGTGTAAACATAATGTATATCAATTTAAAATATGTATAACAACAACATAATTACAAAAGGTTAAAGAGAAGAGTTACATTTTTTATCTCACAGTGAAAATGGTCCACCTAAATAAACTCTATTATATAACGGTTTATTTCAAAGTAAAACAACCCAAAATAACTTCTTTTTAAATTTTCTGTGTTCTATTTTCTGTCGACATTGATATTACTTCATAAATCATAAATAAACGTGTTCTTCTATAAGATGGGTCGTCATACCACAGTTGAAGTGAGAAAATTAATAATTGACCACTATAAAGATGGAAAAAGCCAGAGGATGATTGCGGAAATTGTTAAAAAACCACGTGGAACTGTAAAAAACATTATTAAGAGGTTTAATGAAGAAAAACAGATAACTAACAAACAAAAAATCAGCCCCAAAAAAATGTTTTCTGAGAGGAACGCTGGATAATCCAACAGACCAAAAATAATCCAAGGTTAAGTGCGCCAAAGTTAAGAGACATGGTAAAGGAACATTTTCATATTAGCTGTAATGCAGAAACTGTGCGCAGAGTGCTCAGAAAAGCTGGCCTGAATGGTAGAATTGCCCGCAAAAAGCCTTTCGTGAGCACCAAAAATAAAAAATAAGACTCGAGTTCGCCCACAACTATGTAATGAAAGATTTTTCCTTCTGGGAAAATGTTTTATTTGTAGATGAGTCAAAATTTAATGTTTTTGGCTCAGACGGTAGGGTAAATGTATGGAGAAAGCCCAACGAAGAGTTGAATCCTAAGCACCTCCGACCTACAGTTAAGCATGGTGGTGGTCACGTTATGGTATGGGGTACGTGTTCGGCGGCAGGTGTTGGAAATCTGCATTTTGTGGAGGGGAACATGGACAAAATCCAATATTTATCCATTTTAAGAAATAATCTTAAGCAGAGTGCAGAAAAACTAGGTATTAAAGACACCTTTCACTTCTACCAAGATAACGACCCTAAACATACCGCATTCATAGTAAAGAATTGGTTGTTGTATAACTGCCCAAGGGTCATTAAAACTCCTCCACAGTCTCCAGATTTAAATATAATCGAAAATTTGTGGCACAAGCTAGAAATTGTAGTGCGGAAACATAATATTTCTAGTGTGAATGACCTTAAAGTGGCTTTAGAGGAGGAATGGACAAATATCTCTCCAAATTTTACCAAAAAACTTGTGGAATCCATGCCTAGACGTCTTAAATCTGTTATCGCCCAAAAAGGATTTCCTACAAAATACTAGGACATGAAAAAACCAATTTTTTTTAATAAAATGATGTGCTGGTCCATTTTTACTGTGAAGTGATATTTTATATTTTATTGTTTTTATCGATTAATTTTAATTTTTAAATTACTGAATTTTCAAAACGTTTAGTTCCTTACATTTAGTGCCAAATAAACTTTATTTTAAACAAAAATTTTTAATGAAATATCTTTTTTTTTAAGCAAATATTAGGCAGGTTTTCAATGATTTCTTTGTGGGCCAATTTGGCTGTGATTCACTGTATATTGTTGCCATTACTTAAGCTGTGATATATTTAAAGTTTAAAGTAATATGTATTTTTTAAATATTAAAATTAATTTTTATATTTGTATGATCCTGAGTACAACTAAAACTTTTTAATGTGATTAAATTTTCATTTTGTAAGTCTTTAATGTTTATGTGGTACATTATTGTATTTATTTTATTGTTTTTGTAATTTTTAAATAGACAATCCCTTGAAAAAGTCGACAAACAATCGACGAAACGTCGGGAACAACATATTGCAATTAAAAATTGAATTTTATTTACATTGAAGAACTTTAGGCCCTATTAGCTTGACAAAAATAATATTCATAAAAAAAGTTTATTTGTATTTTTTGTATTATGGTTTACAACTTTGCTATATTGCGGTAAACAAAAACATCAAAAGTGATTACAACTCAACTGTGTTTGTCTAGTTGCTTCTTATTCTGCTCGCACAATGGTGAAGGGTATATAAGATTCGGCACAGCCGAATATAGCACTCACTTGTTTTTTATTTTATTTGATTTTACTAATTTTAGCGGGTTAAATTATTTAAAAGAACATGAATAATTTTTTTGTTATTGATTACTTAAGTACACAAATACTTCACACTTTTATAACTCTAAAAAATTAACATAACAAAAAAAATGTTTAACGGGCCTGTTCTGAAAATCACGTGATTTCAAATCACGTGTTTTTGAAATCACACGTGTGATTATGTTTGGTTCTGAAAGTCATACCGTTTTTGTGCTTCTAGATCTGCTTTCGGCAATTGAAGATCACACAAAAACGGGACACTAAAATATCACACGTGTGATTTGGTACGCACATGTGATTTGAAATCACGTGATTTGAGTAAAAGTGATTTGCAGAACAGGGGGCAAATTATGGCAGTCGTGATCGAATACTTTTTCGATTCGAAAGCAACTTTATTTTAGTCGATACTGAACGTATCGCTATTATATTGTCAGTGTTATGAACACTCAAATAAATGTTTTACAACACTTAAGAAATAATTTCGATCCGTTCAGTATAAACAGAAAGAATTAGAACTAAAATTGCTTTCGAATCTAAAAAGTATTCGATCACGACTGCCATAATTTGCCCACAGGCCTGTAAAAGTTTGTATTTAGCCAAATAAATGCTTCACAAACAAATTTAATTAATTAATAGTTATTCACTTTTTATTTTGGTTTAATTTTTATTTCAAATTTTCTTTTATTTAATAATTTTTTCACAATTTGTATGCTTTTTATTTGTTACTTTTGTTTCTTTACCTTTTGAAACATATGTTTTTTTGTTTTACTAAATTTTACTGCAAAAATTTTTGCAGTTAAAATTTGTAAATACTCAGACAAGAACTGTCACTTTACGCTCTCAATTTGTGTTCTCATTTACTGCATTTTGTGTACTCGAACGGAATTTCGTAAAATGCAGTAAATTTAAGTGAAAAATAGTAAAAGCTTTTGTGTTCTCGAACACAGCAAAAAAATGCAAAGTCTTCTGGACAAAAGTTTCGGTTTTAAGAAAAGACTTCAATCAATAAATATATATTTTTAAAGGTTTGGTAATGAATGTCGCAAGATGGTCCCTTATAGTTGGATAAAGATGCCTATCATAGTGATTTAGAAACTAAAGTTTATTGAAAAAAGTTGGGAGTTGAAATGTTTCCAATATTATAACATGTAATTAATTTTATTTTTATCTGGCAATTTTCAAATGCTTCAGTTTTTTTTTGGCTTTACTTAAAACTAAAAAGTATATTGGCTAACTATGAAAGTTAAGTATATGGCCAGGGTATCAAACGAATAAAATTTTTGGCCAACCAATTTAGGTTATAATGCCAGGGTATCACACAATTTCCAGAGCGTCAGCCACAAGACCTCGTTCGACCTAAACCTTCGTTAGGAAGGCGAGAGCTTCCAGAATCCGTTCCGAATTATTTTTTTACAAACGTCTGAGTTATATTTGGTTCTCCATTAGTCACGTCGAGTTATTAATAGTTCTCCACCAGCCAAAACCTTAAATTGAGGTTAAAAACGATTGCACAAAATCAATGGTGACAGCCTTAAAAACCGTAACTCGGTACAGTTATACGACGCCAAGCCATTAACCAATGCGGCACAAAGTATACAGAGATGAAAAAAGTGACGTATGAAAAATGCCTAAATCACTTGCGAAGAAAGAGAAAGAAAATGTTTTTTGTTAGTAAAGTGACAATGCGTAAAAACAGGCCGCTACTATCTACACAAATTGCATAGTCAAAACAAAAAACGCAAAAAGGGCAGCAGCATTCATTGAAAACCACAGAATACACAGAACTGTCACGAGACGGAAGATTTTTTTTTTTTTTTTTTTTTTTGCCTCTTTCAAAGAAAGCTGCCCTTTTGCATTTCTCTTTTCATCATCTTCTATGCCGCAATACAATGAACACAAATTTATTTAGCTAAGATTTATTTACAAAACTGTTGTAAAAATTAACTTTTAAGTTCACCACAACACGAGTAAATAATATTTAAGTAAGTAAATAACATTATAAAATAAAACAATATTACTAAATAAATTTTTTTTGCACAAAAAACCACGTTTGTTGAACTAATGCATTTGTTTAACGTGGTTTGTGTTTTGTTATTTTTGTTTTGATCACGCCATTTGTGTTGATTGTTGCGGCCTGTTTTTACACCTTGCCACTTCACTACCAAAAAAAAAAGCTTTCTGTATCCTTCTTCGAAAGCTACCCTCGCAACTGATTTGGGCCTTTTTCACACATCACTTTTTACAGTTCTGTGTATTCTGTGTTGAAAACGAAAATGAAAATTAATGTTTGTAAGGAGAATATTTGTGTTGTTCATTGGCAAACCCCAAACCACAAAGCATACAGAGATGAAAAAAGTAACGTATGAAAAATGCCTTAATCATTTGCGAGGGCAGCTTTCGAAGAAAGAGAAAGAAAACGTTTTTTGGTAGTGATGTGGCAATGTGTAAAAACAGGCCACTACTATCAACACAAATTGCGTAATCAAAACAAAAGAAAAAATACAATATTTTCTGTCTCGTGACGCCTCTATATGCTCTGTGCCCCAAACGGAAACAATGCGTGAGTTTGCCAAGCATTTTGTGTGGCTTATTATGCAAATCAATACTTAAAAATCAGCCGCAAAAATATATTTTTTTGTGTTGAATACGTGCTATTATTATTGTTTTAAAAACAACAACACGTGCGTGGCAAACAATACAAGCAAAAATATATGTATCAGAAAACATTACGTCTGATATATTAATCATAAAAATGTCAAGAAATTAATAAAAATGCGAAAAAATCTGTAAATTTAACTGTTTAAATCAGACAAATTTACAGATTTTATTCATATAACAAAATTTTGCAAAATTTTTGAATTTTTTTCGTTTAATATGGAATACCCCCTAAACATTTAGTTGGTCTAAAGTGACATCTGTGGGCCCTAATAGCCCTGGTTGTGCGCTACCTTAATCAGTTATCAGATTTATAAAAAGGCAAATTTACAGATTTTTTTTCATATAACATTTCGAAAAATTTTTGAATGTTTTCTTTAATGGAATACCCCCTAGACTTTTAATTTGTCGAAAGTGACATATGTTGGCCTTAAAAGCCCTGATTGTGCGCTATCAAATTTAAGTATCAGATTTTATACACCTATAAATTTATAGTTTTTCATATAGAAAACCATTTGCATAATTTTTAAAAGATTTTATATATAGAGTAACTTAACTCTCTTAATAATAGAAAACATTTAAAATTTGAAAAAAAAAACTTTTTTTCCTTTTTAATCCGTTATAATATCACAAAAAACAACAGATATGAAACACTATCATAATTCTTCTGTTTGTTTTTGTTTTTAATAATGTTTTGTTTAACTTTTCACGTGATCAGAAATAATGTTTTTCAAACAAAAACGATTTTGTAATTGCGGCTGAAAACAGTTGTTTTGTTTGCAACCCTTGTTGACAAAAAAAATTGAAAATTGTTCCCACAGTTATATTTTTTGTACAAGAGAATGCAAAAATGTGTATCATGTAACCAGTAATGCCATTTCGACGGTTTAAGGGAATTTAATGACACTTTTTGGTCTCGTTAGTCTTCTTTCACACGTTTCATCTTTTGATGCTTAACTTTTATGTTTGTAGGTGAGAGAAGAAAGAAGAAAGGGGGTTAGTACCAGTGTTACCACCAGCAAAATTCAAAATTACACTTGAGATGAAGCAAAATTACCCGATTTAAATGAAATTACACCTGATATTAAATTGAAGTTTTATTTAAAAAAGACATTTACAAAGAAGCAAAAACACAACAAACTCATTGAAAGACGATCAATATTAGTCAAACTGTTAACATTCTTGTTGTAATTTATAATAAATTAACATTAAAATAAATAATATTAAAGACTTAAAAACAATTAATAAAACATTAAATAAAACTCCTAAAATAAAGAGTTTAACTTCCACATTTGGTCGCAAAAATTCTAGGTAGGTTCAAAATGCTCATTGCCATTAATTTATAAAGGGTGTTTTTTAAGCCCGAAAGAGCTTACGAAAGGTTAGCTGTCAAACAAACTGTCATACTGCTCTCACTTTTTGATCAGGCACATCATCATGGATAGATAAATTTATGCTTTAACAACGCCACCAAATTATCCAAATTTACTTTGAAAATCAGCCAAATCGATTTTCACAACAGGCGACTTTATGATTTAAATAACGCAATTTTTTTCACAAATGAAGGCGATGTGTTGATTAAGAGAAAATAATCTGTCAATTATACTTCAAGGCCGTGCGATGTGACACCACTTGATTGTTTTCCGTTGGCCTGTGAAGTCACTGGCTTATGCTGATAAATCAGCAACAATTGACATATTGGAAGTCAACATTGTTAATTTATTCGTGACATACAGCCAGCAATGCTCGAAAAAGAGGAACAAAATTGAACGTCTGCAATGCGTTTCGTCAAGGACAGGATAGGCATTGTTTAAATCAGTTTCAAATGGTAGCGCCGTGTATAAATTTGCAATTACAATTCATTTGTTTTGTGTTTTCTATAATTTTAAGTTGCATGGTCTTAAAAAAATACCCTTTATACCATATTTAGTAAACTAAATGCCTGCAGGGTTTTGTACAACTGTACCTTTCGTAATTCAGTTTTACAACTGTTTAGGGCGTTAAATATTCTTCAAACTAAAGCATTTAAAAGTTTCCAGACACAAATATAATTAATTATATGTTGGAATATAAGAAACATTTCTACCCTTAGGTTAGTTTGTAGCTTGAATAATTTTTTTTAATAAACTCCAAGTTCTAAATCACTATGATAGACATTTATTACCAAACTTTTGAAAATATATACCTACTTAATGATTAAAGTCTTTTTCTTAAAATAACCCGAGACTTTAGTTCTGAAGACTGTGCATTTTTTATCAACAATATTTAAAATGAAATAAATGTCATCACTGAAATCGAATCTTGATTTTATTAGGGCATCTGAAGTATAAAGTTCAAATAACACCTGAATTACACCTGAGAGAAATTACCCACGCTCTACCCACGACAGTAAAAATTATGCCAAATTCGGGTAATTACCCACAAAGTGGCAACACTGGTTAGTACGGAGATGTCTGTACTCGGTCAGTACGCTTTGTGTTTTTATTCGTTTAAATGCACATTTTTTCTTTTCTTTTTCGCTGTTAATAAAATTGTTGTTGTTCTGAACCGAAAAAAGTTAAAACCGATTGCTGCGTGTGATTATATTGGCATCTTTAAAAGGGAATTGAAAAGAAGTTGAGCATCAAAAGGTGAAACGTGTAAATTCAGACTTATAGCCTTTTTACACTGATCCACATTTAACATCTACCATCAATTTGCCACCATTTGCGGAGATGTTAACATCTTTCCATAAGATATACATAGGGCTAAAAACCAACATCTTCAAAAGATGTTCCTATCTCATTTTATTCCATTCTACATCTTTCGATTAAGTTATATTATTATTGTGGCATCACTGACAAAAAGAAGTTTGTTTTGAAAGCAGCGCTACCATTTGTCAAGTTTTATCTTTTATTGCAATGTTTTTTTGTTAAGTATTTTTTATATTTTTAAACAAATAAAACTTCTAATACATTTTTGAGTTTTCTTTTTAAATTTTGGCACTTTTGTGAGAAAAAAACATCTACATCTTTGATGGTAGATGTTAGATGTTGATCAGTGTAATACCCTTTGTACACTTGCATACATTTCTGAGGAACACATGGAAAATGTTGAAAATGTGAAATACGCGTTCACACTTGAAACATCTACTGTCAATAAAAAATGTCACCAAACTAAAAACTTTTATTTTTTTTAAATACTTTTTTCTACAAAATTGCCACCATTTCAAAAGATAACACCAAAATGTATTTCTAATTCATTTTGTTTAATAGTTTTAGCAAAATTAAGCAAAATAAGGCTTGCCAAAAATGAAAAACTTGAGAAGTGGTAACGCTGATTTCAAAGCAACTTCCATTTTGTCAGTGATGCCACAATAATAACAGAAATTATTGCCACTTTTCTAGTGATGACACTAAAAGAATCGAAAAATGTAAAAGAGAACAAAGTGAGTGCCGGTTCACACACGCCAAGTTTGACTTGTCAAGTCTTGAGTTTTTAGGTGAGAGGGGAAAAGAAATGGCATTCTCTTTTCCCTTCTCTCCTAAAAGCTCAAGACTTGACGAGTCAAACTTGACGTGTGTGAACCGGCACTGAGAAAGTAACATTCTGTAAAGATGTTGAAAAATTTAGATTTTAAGCCCTATGTATTTCTTATGGGAAAATTCCAACATCTTCGCAAATTGATGTTAAATGTTGACAAGTGTGAAAAGGCTATAAAAAGCCTATTACGCTCAGCGTTACCGTTGGTGCCACTAAAGTGGCAATTTGCCAATTTTTCGACTGCTTGGATACCATTTGACCACTTTTACTAAATGCACCCAAACGTGATACTTTTTGTGATTTTGGCCACTTGTTTGATACTTTTTACGTAAGAAAAAGATACTTTTTTTTTCGGTTTTATTACAACTCCCAGCTTTAATATAAGTAAAAATATATATATATATGTAAGCAAGTTTATATGAATTTTTTTCTTGTCATGCGTGGTAAGCTGAAAATCCGTTGAATAAACTTTCTATTAACCTGTTTTATTTATTATGAATAAGGGGGTAAAGATATGTTGCATATTTATATATATATTGGTCGTGAAGCAGAAACCGAACTGTTGTGTTCCGAAAACTCTTCTAAAATTTGTGTTATTGACATTAAAAGTAAAATCTAAGTTTTTTACCAAAATTGTGTAAAGAATTGATAACAAGAATTGATGTAAAAAGCAAAAAGCTCAATATATTGAAGTATTTAGACCCATTATTTATAGTGTCTAATGAAGATATAAACTATTTCAGAGTTTAAAGATATTATAACTGACCCAGATGCATTTATACATGAATTAAAACTTCTAGAGAGTTAAGTAAATGACACGAATTATGAACACATACATATTTAAAATTTCGAATGCTAAAGATTTTTGGCGTGAAATTGGAACATTGAAAAAAAGGTTTGATGAGTATACCTGGAGCCAAATTACGGCATTCGATATCAATCGATATTCCCATTTTAATTGTATTGCAATTTCGATCGATGTCGAATGCGATAATTTGGCTCCAGGTATACTTATCAAATCTATTTTTCAGTGTTCCAATTTCACGCCAAAAATCTTCAGCATTCCAAATTTTATTCAAACTTGTAGATATTGATCTCTCATATTTTTACATTGTCAAACAGTAGTGCCTCTTCTGAGCGTGTTTTTCTTAGTTAGCTTTAATCAAAAATAAAGTAACAAATATGTAGGTTAAAAGTAAATACTAGCCAATCCATGCTTGTATCTTTAAACTTGTTAGATACTAGCCTTGAAAGTTGGGTTCCAATTGAAGTCATTTAACTAAAGTATAGAAGTAGTTTTAAAAACAATTAATTGTAAAAAAAATTTTATGAAACTGACCATTAATAAATAACACAGGACGACATTGAAAAAGTAAGTTTAACCATTCCATCTGATTCTTATATTTTTTGGAATGCTAAAGACGAATATGAGGTCAGTTTTCTCCCATCACGTCACATTTATCAGATACACCAATTATTGTAATTTCGGAAGATGTTTTGTACCACAATTAATAACAAAATCCAGTTTTATAGTTTTGGTCTACATAGGTATAAACCTAATTACAAAAATTTAAAGCAATAATAAACGAAACTGAATATAAACTAAATATATAATATAAATTGTAGTGGGGAATGTAAGATGAGATAAACCCACTGTTGTTTATTGTTGATGTGTTTTGTTTAAGCTTTGATATTGTTACAAGTAGAACTGTTGCTATAATTCTTATACGTTTAACAGTTTTATTTGGTTTAATATCTTTAGTTTTTCTAAAATCTTTATGGATGAAGTTTCCTGATGATCTGGCCTAAGCAACAAGTGAAATGCGCATAGGAATAGCTTATCCCATCAACAATAAATTTCAAGTGTTTTTGTCAAGAATAAAAACTGGGAATTAAGCACGAATAACAAAATCTTTTTAAATTATAATATAAATATATTTATAATAATTAGTATTGTGGTTATTTTGTTGAACTGTTTATTGTTTTTAATCCAAATTTTTAATATGTTTAATTAGGCTTAAGTTCATGAAATTTAATTTTTCATTAAATTATTTTTATGAAGAAAGGAATTTTACAACATGAAAATTAATTAAAATTGTTATTGATAATCTTTCATTCTTGACGTGGCTGGGGCTCGAACCCTGGCCGGAAGGTTACCATGACATGTTTCGATTGCAACCACTCAATCTCCTCAGATAGATTTGCCGTCTTACACTCGCAGCCATCGACGACTGCTGACGTCAATAGTCAAACAACAATCCTTAAACCAAATTGTATTCTAACATTTGGTAGATCGAAATTTGCTTTCCTGAATGATTATCCATTTTAAATGATTTTACATGTTTTTTTCGTACTTTTGTCAAGAATTTTTCTTGAAGTCCAAGTACATTTTTTGTTTTTTTCATTTTGTCTTTTTCTCTTCTGTTGACCTTTTTCAGCACAACTTGAAGGACAAATGTACACATAGAGCTCGTGCCTTAGCTTTAACAATAATTAGTATTGTGGTTATTTGGTTGAACTGTTTATGGTTTTTAATCCAAATTTTTAATATTTTTAATTAGGCTTAAGTTCATGAAATTTAATTTTTAATTAAATTATTTTTATGAAGAAAGGAATTTTACAACATGAAAATTAATTAAAATTGTTATTGATAATCTTTCATTCTTGACGTGGCTGGGGCTCGAACCGAAAATGTTCAAAAATAATGTGGTGTACTTATTTTAATTTTAAAAGATGTGCCCATTTTTTAAAATCTACTTTTTGGTGCCACTTTTTTTGTAGATTTCCTTTTTTTGGGTACTTTTTTAAAATATACGACGGTAGCACTGCTTAAGCGGCCCATACACATGCAATATAATTGTATGTGATATCCTCCATATTATTTCCATTTTGTCCTATATTATGCAATAAGTCGCATAAAAGTTTCATTCATTCAATAAAAAGATGAACATAACCCATAGAAATAACATAAACAGCATTGTACAATGTTGCCAACACATTACACTTTCTTTTCGTTGTGCAATAAAAATCAAAAGTCTTTTGATTGTTGCCAATATATTGTGGCACCTTCGAATATCACATACACATTAGCGATATAATTGTACAATGCGTAAAATTGAACAATTTTATTGCAAATGTATGAGCCGCTTAACGCTTTTATTTTTTGACGCTCTATCCTTTTTTTTGATATATAAATACAAGGTATATTTATAGCAGGTAGCCGCGAGATTACAACCATTGTACAATAAAACAAACAACAGGGCTTTTTATTGTTGTTATGTGAACTGTCAAACAGCAGAGGTGTTGAAAAGAGACAAAAAAACAAAAGATAAAGACAAAAAACTTGTTTACTTTTTTACCAAGGTATATTTATAGCAGGTAGTCTCGGAAAGCTTTTTTACCAAGGTATATTTATAGCAGGTAGTCTCGGAAAGCCAGCTGGTTATTTTTTATTTGCTTGTTTTGTGATACAAACTGTCAAATGTTGTATAGTAAACAAGCAAACAAGGTTTTTCGTCTTATTTTTCCCTTTGCTGTTTGACAGTTCGTATCACAAAACAACAATAAAAAGCCCTGTTGTTTGTTTTATTGTACAATTGTTGTAATTTCGCGGCTACCTGCTATAAATATACTTTGGGTTATGTTCACGTTTTTATTGAATGAATGAAATTATTGTGCGACTTATTGCATAATATAGGACAAAATGGAAATAATATGGTCCCAATTTCCACAATGCAAGTCTTATTGATCAGCTTCAGGGTTGATAAAGTTGGTACAATTGTACTTTTTTTGGTACAAATCAAAACTAAAAAGTACGTTGGTACCCCCATGACTCATTTGGTACTATTTCCAAATTTTTCAAACCTACATACAGTTAAACCTCTATTATCCGGCTCTCGTGGGACCGGCACCAGCACGGATAATCGAAATACACGGTTAATAGAGGTTATATTAACATAAACAGAAATTTTTTTTTTTTTATTTATTTTTATTTCAACATTAAATTTATGGAACTGCAGATTCAAATATACCACATATTTTTCTAAAAAACATACAAATTCCCATAGACAATGCAAAATCAAATATTTACTGATTATGCTTTGGTTGATCAAACTACATGAATGCACAAAATTTGTACATTTTACAACGTGTTATGCTTTTTTGTTTTTGCATTTCTTCTGACGAAATGTTAAAATTTCACTTGCTAAATGAATACAAACGCAAATATGTTCTTATGTGTGGGCACATGAACTTAAAAAGGGGAAACACCGGAATTAGATTAACATAACAAAAAACATATGAATACTGCACGGATAATACATGTAAAGCACGGTTAATAAAGGTGTAAGTCTAAAGCAAGGATAATAGAGGTGAAGCACGGATAATAGGGGGAAAAAATAAAAAGAACCGCATGCCGGTTAATAGATGTAACCGATTAATAGAGGCCCGGTTAATCGAGGTTTAACTGTATTAATTATTGATATGAAATGGAAACTCCAATGAATATAAGCGGAATTTAGTGTTTGGTTGTTGGATTTAACAAAACAGCTATGATATTTTGCATATGATCTTTTCAAGACCATTTGCACCAAACACTGAACTCCGCTACTGTGAATAGATTTTTTCACTTGTTAAACGAATGCTCATGGCACATTCTAAATTTAGTATCAGCGGCAGCATATAAGCGTGCATTTTCTGATGATATTGACAAGTTTTTAAAAGATATAGGAAACCACTTCTGCAAAAGTTCTACATAGTAGAAGAAACGAATTCCTCTCAAGATTATTTTGGAACGAACTCATATTATTTTCAAATATTTGTCAACAAGATGGTTGTCACGTCTATAAATTGGAAATGCAATCCTAAGATGTTCGTATGCACATATTTTTAGAACGCTTAAAAATTTTATTTTCGTAGAGATTGCATTTTGAGAAATATTCGTAAATTTTCTACAAAAAAAGACGATAAATTCTAAAAAGTTTATGAAAAAGCTCTCTGGCGGCAATAAAATCTAAAAATTAATGGATTTCTCGACCTAAAAAGTGCATGATACAAGTCTGGCTAGATCAAATACAATTTGTTTGCCTCTTTTCTTAAATATTTTGGAAAACTAACTATTTTGAAAAATCCGGGGCTCGAAATAAATTTTTGACCTATGGTTTGTTTGGCAAAGCTTCTTGGAATGACTTATAGAACAAGAATCGCGATATTTTTAATTAATTTATAATTAATGTACAAATGAATTTTAAGTACCCTTTGTTTTTGTTCTATTAAGTTTTTGTTTTTAAAAATAAAATAAAAAAAAATTTATAAAAAAAGATTTAGTACGGTTGGGCCTGAAAAAGTACGATTTTAAAAGTTCGTTGGTACGATATTGGTTTTCTCATTTATCATCCCTGATCAGCGTTCTACTTTGATGGCGAGAGTGACGAGGGGAAAAGAAACGAGTACTCAGCTTGCTGTACTTGTCATATGCGTTTTGTTTTCTCATTCGTAATTTTCAGCAAGTCTATTTTGACAATTATCTTTCATATTTTATTTCGTTGTACAAAGTTAATTTCGTAGCGTGTGTGACTTTTTGTGTGTTGTATGTGCGAAATGTCAAAACGCATATATACATTCATATAAATGGAATAACAGATAAATAATAAAGGCCCAAATACACTGGTCCCCTGCAAATAATATTACCAGTCCAAACACGCGTGTAAAGAGTATCCCACAAGGGACCAGGACGAGTCCAAAAATATCCCAAACGTATGGAAAAAACATGGTCTATTTAACATTACGATGTCCTAGGGGAGGACCATATAACCCACCTTTGGACTACTAAAGAGTAGTTTTAAAACTAGTCCATGGTATACACAAGAGGATTAGTTTTGAAGTCGTTTAAAAACGAAAGCACGTCGTTAAAAAACGAAGACATATCGTCTCACTACAAACACTTTTTAACAATGACATGGTCCATGCTTGCATTACATCGGATTTTATCAAAATGGATCAGGTGGTCCAATATTATTTGCAGGGTCAAATTCCCATCCAGCATTAAGGTAGTATTAGTGAAAATGAGTTTGTATGTGTGACACCGACGATGCTTGATGGAAAATCAAAAATTTTTGATATTTAGCATGCTTGACGACTGATTTTGATGAATGTATTGGCGTTACTCTTCAAGCACCCACACACTTTAAACGTGATTTCAAACTGAACAGACACTAAAAATGTCGGATGAAAAACAAAAAAATGCTTTGGAGGAAAAAAAATGTTATTTAATAATTTTTTTATTTATTAAAAAGCAACACAGTTAAAAGTATGTAATCACACTTAAACACTTTTTATCTATATTTTAATATTTTTTGCTCCTGCTGTTGTCACTTCAAAATAAAATGCAAAATGAATGCTTGACAGCTCATCCAGCAAATGTATGTTCTAATATCAAGCACACGTACACGAGCTTGATGTCAAGCATTTGACAAGTGTATTTGGGCCTTAAGACTTGACTTGGAAAACGCCGAAGCTGATTCATAGAAGAAAATGTGATAAGTTTATCAATAAGACTTGCATTGTGGAAATTGGGACATATGGCGATTTCTTTTTTGAAAAAAATATGTTACAGTAACATTTTCTAATGTTACCTATAATCACTGGAAGTGTTACATGTTGTGCAATTTCAATAGAACACAATTAGCTGCTTTTATTTACAACTATTACACTTTCATCATTAATGTACTTCATGAGCGATTTTTAAGGCTATTTGTGCGGTTTTTGAACGCAATTATGGCTTAAAAACAAATATTGACATCACTAATGGCTTAGAAAAATTTAAACGATTATAATATAAATAGACTTTTTTTGATTTTAATGTGTAAATATTTTTATATTTTGTTTTAAAACAATTTTTTTACAAAATTATGAGCGGTATGAATTATGACAAGCAAAATAAAACATTGGTTGTACAAACAAAGTAGTAAGTACCAAAGTTGTAAGACAGGGCAGTATGAACACCTTAAGTAAAAGTAAGTCTACTTTCACACGTTTCATCTTTTGATGCTCAACTTCTTTTCAATTCCCTTTTAAAGATGCCAACATAATCACACGCAGCAATCGGTTTCAACTTTTTTCGGTTCAAAACAACAACAATTTCATTAACAGCGAATCAAAGAGAAAAAGAAAAGAAAAAAATTACATGCAGCCATTGCTGGCATATACCAACGAATAAAAACACAAAGCGTACTGACCGAGTACAGGCATCTCTGTACTAACCCCCTTTCTTCTTTCTTCTCTCACCTAAAAACATAAGAGTTGAGCATCAAAAGTTGAAACGTGTGAAAGTAGACTAAGGGTAAAACATGCAACATCTTTTGCATGTTTTTTTATCAACATATTCACAAAAAAACTTGAAAATTTTTCCCACAGTTGTATTTTTTGTACAAACGAACACAAAAATGTAGAACATGTAACATTAATGCAACATATTTCTCAGAAAAGAAATCGCCATTAGTGCCGGCAATTTATGTTGCAATAATTTTTAGTCAATTTGCTTAAGGCTAGATAACACTATTATACTTTGTATTAATACATGTCAAAAACTCAAGTTATATGACAAAGTGTGATAGTGTGAATGCAATGTGTCACGAAAATGACAAGTATGTATTATGAAAAATGTTTGACATCCCATACGACTTCATCGTTTTTTGAAAAATATCTAAACAATAATACTTTTCATTGGATCAGGGTTGCATTTTATTTCATGTGTAAGTGTTTATACTTTGTGTGATGTTGTGAACACAAACTGTCATGTTACATTAGATTTTTTGACAGTCGCATCAAAACGGTTTCTTGATGCAAAATGTGTGTAGTTACAAAAGAAATTGTTGCTCTATTATGAACACCAAGTGAAAATGTTTTTTTGATTGTGAACGTAGCTTAAATCTTTTTCTAATTTAAATTTATATTCCTTTTATATAAAAATATTAATTTAAAAGGTTTTGTTACTGCCTATTTCACGATGTCACTCGAACGTTTACGTTCGCACAAATATCATGTTAACCAAAAACAAATTTTTAAATTTTGTTTTTGTTTTATATGTTATTTGTGCGAACGTAAACGTTCGAGTGACATCGTGAAATAGGCAGTTATATTATAAATTTCAGTGTTTTTATCAAGAATAAAAATTGGGAATTAAGCACGGATAACAAAACCTTTTAAATTAAAATTTTGTATTTCCAAAAATTATTTTGATAAAAATATTAATTTTGTAAATTTTCATATTAATTCGAATGTGTATCCTAAGTCAAATTACAATTTGAAAAGCGTTTATACTTTAAGGTGCTATCAGACGGGATGTATTTTATATATGTACTGTCAAATTTTCCATCTGTAAAAGTTGTGCACATCGTGTGATACACATGAAACTTTGCATGTGTAAAATACATGTGGAAATAGTGCCGGTTTACACACGTCAAGTTTGGTTCGTCAAGTCTTGAGTTTTTAGGAGAGAGGGGAAAAGAAATGGAATTCTCTTTTCCCTTCTTTCCTAAAAGCTCAAGACTTGACGAGTAAAACTTGACGTGTGTGAACCAGCACTATGTGCCAGCTTTTGTTTACATTTAAAGGTTATGTCATAAGGAAAAACATAAGCAGGTGTGATAGCAAAAATTATGAATCGTATGTAAAATGGACATTTTGACATACATACGGAATTACATATGTGAAAGAAAAGTGACAGTACATATGTAAAATACATCCCGTCTGATCAGACGGGATGTATTTTACGTATGAACTGTCACTTTTCTTACGCATATGTAATTCCGTATGACATAACCTATAAATGTAAACAAAAGCTGACTTTTGTTTACGTTTCAAAACAAACCAGCTGTTTTGTTTATGTTTGCCACAGGAAAATAGAGCGTGTTCTAATCGAAAAATTTACATATGTATTTCCACATGTTTTTTACACATGCAAAGTTTCATATGTATCACACGATGTGTACAACTTTTACAGATGGAAAATTTGACAGTACATATGTAAAATACATCCCGTCTGATAGCACCTTTAGTATTCTTATTTCTTCAATATTTTCTCGGAATGTTTTCCATTCATTATCAGAAACGAAAGCAACAAATAAACGCAATGTTTTGGTTTTGGTGTTGTTACTTGCTGTAGTATTGCCACCACTGTTTACATTAATTCGCCTTTGGAAAATTTCATTGTAGATTGCATCGTTTGTTTTCCTGTTTATGATCTTATTTAAGCTTGCATTCGGGATTTCATCAACATCAAAATATTTTGATATTTTGAAGTTGCATTGATGTAGATCAGAAATGTTATATGGGGTTTTAAATTTTATACCAACTTCCAAAAAAATTTACTTTTTGGACCTTTACGTTACCATTTTTTATTTATTAACGGCTAGTTTCACCAAGTTAAGTTAAAAATAGCTATTACTTTAACTTCCAGCTACCAATAAGTTTTGACAGCTCTAACTGGTTGTGAACTATAGCTGAACTTGGTGAAATTGATCGTAAAACAACAAAACAAAGTACACAAAAAAACAATACCTAACATTTACATACATTATATGTATGAAAAAAAATTAGGTACATAAATGTCTTTTAAGTATATGAGATCAAAATCAGGCCCTTTTTTGTTTAGTTAATAAACTATTTGGACTTTTTACATCATAGCAGCATGAATATGTCGATATTAACCAATCCTTTATTTGTACGAGGCATGATAATGCTGTATCATCGTCAGCTCAGAATTGGTTTGGCGCATATCATGGTAATTTTCCCATAAAATGCGCAAAACTAATTCTGAGCTGTCGATATGTAGTTTGTTTCTTTCCTTAGTTTTTTTATATATTGAAAGAAAAAACTCTTTTCACATTTGCAGACGAATGTAGAATGGATAAAATTCCAGACTCTAGAAATGTAAGGACAAATATTGACATTCACCATATTGACCATATTAAAACTTCGCTATTAAAGTTAATTTTGGTTTCTCAAAACCTCGCAAAATGTTATATCAAATTGTTTTGCATTTTCTTTCATATCTTTAACAATATCCATATTGATATTATTTGCAGAAAGACTTATTTAAATCCACTTCTTTTTCGCAATAAATTTCTTCAAAGAGCATATGATTTGTAATGGTCTACGATAGATATATCACTTTTATCCAAAAATTTATATTCATGAAATTACGTGCTAATTGAAGGTGATAGAGGAACAAAGTAGAGTGTCACGCAAACAGAGACGCCCCCTTACCAACAAAAAAAAAACGTTTGGATGAATTTCTATTGAAAACGAAATTTTAATTTATTTAAACATTTCAGTCCATGATTTGGAAGAAGTAATTCCATAATATTCTATAAATAAATTGACTTGAATATGCTTTTCGTTTAGTTCGTATCATTGAAAGATTTTGCTAAAAAAAACTAAAAAGAAAAACCTCTAGAAAATATATGAAAAGAATTTCTGCAAAGTTGTTAATTTCCCAATTTCGAATGTTCAATGTTTTCTTTTTGGAAAATAGAGCGAAGTTAACTTTTAACTGAAAACTTAGAGAGAAAATTAATAATAAAAACTAATTTCAAACTCTGAAGGTATTTTCATAGAACAAGCTACATGCAAAATATTTTGACGCGTTTGCGCCAGAAAGTTGGTTAACTTTGAACTTTTTAACGCGTTGTGTACTTTTGACAAGTAATAAGCTGACAATAAAAATAATAATTGAACAAATTTGTGAGTCATGAAAGAAAAACTTATTGAAGAGCTTAAAAAACATACAATATTTATATAAAAAGAATAAATTCAATAAAATAACAAAATCTTGATATACTTACGAACCCGTTTTTAATGCACAAATGATTAAACAAATAAAAAACAGCTGACAGGAATGGCTTTTGTAACGCGTGTTGTGTAACTTGCAATTTTGTACGCGCTAAAGTTTTTAAACGCACGATACTCGTCGACGAACTAACGCGTGTTATATACTTCCACCTTGAGTTTTTCAATTTTATGAAAACAAAAAACAGTAAAAATTGCATTGTTACGAAGTATAAAAAAAAGAATGCTCTTTCTTTTCCCCTCTCTCCTAACATGCAGTCTACAACTGACATGAAATGCTTAACTTTAACACTAATATGATGTTAGTGTTACATGCAGTCTACAACTGACATGAAATGCTTAACTTTAACACTAATATGATGTTAGTGTTAGGTATAGACTCATCATGTTAGAAGTTTTCTCATGTTATAACACGGTTGTTAATGCAAATGTTTTAACAACGCTCTTATAACTTCAAGTTATAACTGCAAATCATGTCAGTTGTAGACGGGCAGTTAGGTATAGACTCATCATGTTAGAAGTTTTCTCATGTTATAACACGGTTGTTAATGCAAATGTTTTAACAACGCTTTTATAACTTCAAGTTATAACAGCAAATCATGTCAGTTGTAGACGGGCAGTAAAAACTCAAGATTTGACGAGTCAAACTTTACGTGTGTGAACCGGCACTATGTTTAAATACATTCTGGCAAACCACTTACAAGAAAATACAACTCATTGTTTTGACATTTAATACTTCTGGACAATACATCCCTGGTTGTTTGTTTATTTTGCTTCACACAAAACATCTTGCCAATTGTAAACAGATACTGTAAAACGTGTGATTTAAGAAAAATATCCGGTCGATCGTAAATTACTGTCCATGTTGTGTTTTGTAAAATTAAAGAAATCTAATGGCTCTTTCAATTGTTAAGAACTAATAAATATGTCTAAACGAAATATTGCCTACATTAAACCGCAAGATCCTAAATTTTTGCAACAACTAAAACAACAAATTGGATTTAAAGAAGGTCCATCTGTGGAAACTAAGGTGCATTTTTGAGACAACATGAAAAGCAGTATGTACATTATTAAAGAACAATTATATCATTTAGAGACAAAAACTTGAAAATTTGGAAAGCGAATTTGAGACCGAGGAAAGACCTGAACGCGAAGACGAAAAACCTCAAATAGTCGTAATAAATTCTGGTGATCTTACTGCTGAAGAAGTTGCAACTGAAGAGCAACGTTTAGTAAAAGGTTAGATACACTAAAGTAATATTTTAGCCCTTAAATAGTGTGTGAAAAGATAATATTTTAGTCCTTAAATGGTGTGATTGATATTTTGGTTTTGACACAAGTATATTTAACTAGTCGATAGTTGTTATCTATCTTTTTTTTGCTGCTTTGTATGTAAAATGCATGTCTGTCCACTGTGTCCGTCCGTCCATGGCTTGCTTTCTTTTATTGGTTTTTTCGTTTTTGTTGTTGGTGTTTTCAATGCTGTCAGATAGCTGTCATTTTTAGGTTTAGTTGAGTCAGAGTCGAGCGTTGTGTCTGTCGTTAGTTATTTATTTTGCTTTGTGCCGTTTCCACGCTCCTCTTCCCAACATTTTTCAATAAATTTTCGCAAATAAAATACAAAAAAGTAAATTTGTGAACAAAAAAAAAGAACTCAATTTGAAGAAGAAGAAGAATAAAGAAAAACTTTTCACAACTAACATTTCTTATGAAAAATTAATTTCAACTAAAAATAATAACGGTGTCTTTAAATATAAACGATAAAAATCTAAAAGGTAAAATATATATCATAAACAATTTGTATTACTTATGTATGTAAATGAAATAAAAAAAGTTTTAAGTTGTAAAATAAAAATGGGTCGTCTTACAACAATTTGTCAATGTTGAATGGTAATTTCTTAAGTCCTGAACGAGAAAATCTAACCTCAAAAATGATATAAAAAAATTCTTTGGAAAATGTAATAAACTTTTTATTTATTTTGAAAATAAAATTTACATTTTTTATTTCAAGTAGTTTCAGTACAGATTAAACTGAATTTAAGGAAATTTAAAGCATTTTGTTTTTGCCAGCGGAGCACCCTCAATTAGTGTTAATTCTATGAGTTTTTGTGCACACACACCACCATACAAATAAATGTGAACAAAAAGTATATACTGGGGCTCCGCTAAAGCAAACATGGTGATAAAATTAAACACAAAGTAAAATGGTGCAACAACAACAGCTGCCGTAAAGCGATGCTAAAACAGCCCGCGCAATAAACAATAGAATTGGCTAGAGAGGCAGGGGCAACGGAAAAAAGACAGACGGACGGACGAATGCCGAATAATCAAACATACAGTAAGTGTTACAAATAGATAGAAGGATGGGATGGAAGATTTAGTGTGCACGCAAGGAAAATATAGTTTGAAAACAAACAACAAAAATAGAAACTGCAATAGTTTAAAAATATTGCCAAATCTATTTAGTAGCAAAATATAAGATCCTGTTGTTTCTGTTTTATTACAACGGTCGCTTGTAAAATATTTCTGACCAAAACTTCAATTTAATGGACCGATAAACAGTCCATGATTGTGGTTTTGTTAAATAAAACAAGTGTTAAAGTAAATGTGAGGGAAACGAAAAACACAAACTCGGTGAGAATATTGAAGACATAAAGAAACAATGATAATTTATCGTTTTAAATAAAATAAACAAAAATGGTTTCATCCAATAACTGCGTGTTTTTCCACTTCTTTAAACTCTTAATAAACTTTTTCACAATATCTTCCTTCTGTGTACCACTTATGTTCATTTATAACTCTGCACTACAAAATTTAGCTTTTTAAAGGTTTTGTGAATAAAATTACTGATCCTTGCTGCTTTACTGCTTTAGTTTTAAAGATATGGTGACATATATTATTATTTTGTTTTGTTCCGTCAGTTTTTCGGGAACGGTCCTTTAAACCTTAAAATAATTTCTGGATTATTATTCTACACAAAAATATCTTTCTTTTGAGCAGAATCATTTTATTGAATTTATCAGGATATTTCAAGGATATTAAAATTTTTGTGTTTTTGGATTAGTCCTTAAAAATTATGTAAATTTTCTGCAATAAAAATAGCAGATCCTTGTGCATTTTTAAACGCTGATTACGAATATATTATTAGTTTTTACCTACATATTTTTTTTAGAGATATTGTGCAGTAATTAAAAATAAAACTTTAAATTTTCGCTTTTAACCCCATTCAAAATAATTTGGTTTTTATGTCTATTTCAAAATTAATATTTCTAATCAATATAAACAATAATAGCTTAATACTGTTAGGCAAAACTGCACAGTGCCTTTACGGCGATGGTAACTTGGGAAATAACCTACTATGCCGAGTTTGTGCTTACATTGAAAGGTTTAAGAATTGGAATTTTCAAAGTTTTAAAAACTATTCTAAAAGTACATTATTTTGAACATCCTTTCAATACAAGTTAAATATCCTGATATACTCATCAAAGTTATTCTACTCAAATGATAGAGATTTTTGTGTAGATTATTAATCCAGAAAATACCTATGTTGTTATAGTTTGTAGGTTCATTCGTGAAGTATTAAGCGAATAGTACAAAAAATGGTGTTGGTTATGCAAATATGTATTAAATGTCACTATGTATGTATTTATATCTTTACAACTTGAAGTGCTGGAAAAAACACCATAATGGTGCCGTCGTAATCATCACTCAATTGAACTGAAAACAATGGACTGAAGTCGGAAAACTTTTGCTGTGTTGAGCAGTATTATCAATTTTTAAATTGACATACAGAATTAAGTATCTTATTACCTATGTTCTTTAAATTTTCTTTATAATTTGAATGAAAACAACAGGTAGTTTTTACAACTAGACCTTGGCTGACTTCATAAACGAAGTATCGAAATGCAACACTAAGGGCCATTATTATAACTTGGCGTTAGCTGTTATCCGACAGTTAACAGACG
The DNA here is from genome assembly GCA_930367215.1 of Pollenia angustigena. Taxonomy (NCBI): domain Eukaryota; kingdom Metazoa; phylum Arthropoda; class Insecta; order Diptera; family Polleniidae; genus Pollenia; species Pollenia angustigena. The sequence continues at coordinate 252,679,083 of OV884058.1, forward strand.
CTTTTTGACAGATAACACATTATTATCTGTCAATTTAATCTTAACTTTAGCTAACTTGAAGTTGTAATAATGGCCCTAAGAGCCACTTTTTGGGTTAGAGATTAGCGATTAAATTATCTTTAATCTCTCTATTTACTTTTTGAGTTGAATTTTTAAAATTTTTTTGCTAGTTTAAGCCGCCAATGGAGTCAACATACAAATGTTGATCATAAACAGCTTTTGCAAAAATAATTTTTAATAAATTATACATATATTGCCATACACTTTTATATAATTTTTCCTTTCTATATTTTTTCTTAAATATATATTTTTTCAAATAGAAACTGGGAATTATTTCCTTCCGAAGGTTACTTTATATTATATTCAACATTTTTCATTTTCCGAGTTTATTCTATGAGCTAAATTTCAGTTATGTATTTTATAAAGCTTTTATGTAATAGTCCTATTCCTTGAATTTTTCAGAAATGACCCTATACACTACCAGACTATTATATTGTATTTTCTTGTTACATTTCACCTTAGCTTTCCTTTGGACAGCAATGAGGTATATTGTATGTACAAAGTCATTTCTGAAAAACGGAAGGAATAACACTATTACAAAAAAGCTTTATAAAAAACATAACTGAAATTTAGCTCTTAGAATAAATTCGGAAAATTAAAAATTTTGAATACCTATAATATATATTTTTTCTTTTACACAAAAAATGTCTACCTTGTGATCAATTTTAAATTCGCTTATTTTCTTCTTCTTTGAAACTATCCATGTTGCTTTGATAAAAAGTTCACATTTGCAAAAAAATGCTGCCATTTTTTTGTGCTCAGTATGGAAACACTACATGGTTTAAGACACCACCTAAAAATATCAAATTCAATTGATACTAGATTAACTTAATTCTCAGATTATCCAAAAACGAGCTCTAAATGGAATAGCTTCATAAACTCCAACAACTTTTCTGTAGACAAAGCTTTGAGTTCATTAAAGCATGGTAACTGTATTTACTGCACAACGGTTGTGAAATTTGTGCATTGTTTTTATTTGTAATGCCTTTTTAACGCATTTGTTTTTTGGGATGCCTTGCAATACTGCGTTTATGAAATCAGCCCTTCTATTATACGTACATATGTAATAATCAGGGAAATCAAAAATATGCAATTGCATGTTTTTCCTTTTGCAACCAATGAAGGCAGAAACAATATATTTATCCGTTTTAGAGCTTTTTATGAATTTTGGGATCGATTTGTTAGAGCATATTTTTGCTTATTTTACCGTTTGCAGCATTTTTTAGTTAAAAGACTTTTTTTGCAGCATATTTTAAGTTTTAGCGCATATTTCGCCTTTTTGCGGCATATTTTGATACATTGTTTTTTAGATGTCTGCAAGACAAGAGCTTTCGCAGCAAACAAAATATTTTTTTTTTTTTTGCGAAAATTTGGCCGTCTGGCCAACGTAAATGCCTGTCCATGTTAATTTGACAAATTTGGTAAACACATTTTAATTGTACTAAAAACGAAGCCTATGTACATGGAGAGAATCGGTCTATAACTTTACATATTGCCCATAAAAACTTCTTTCCAAACTAGACTCTGTGTCTGTAAACCATCTTATTATGTTGGTATTAAGAATTAATTCACAAAAATATTTGACTGCATATTAAATTATTTTTGAATAAGTTCACATTTGCCCAAAATTCCCATCTATAAAAAGCTTTTACTTTTAAACGTTAAAATTAATAAACAATTTAGGGACCGTCCCTTAAATCCCTTTAAGAAAAAAAATCTCATATGGATGTCAATATCCAGATAGTTTTAGGCACAAATAACTCTTATATGAATTTTAACCTCTTAAATTAATTTTGTTTTTGAGCCGATAACTGCTTATCAGTTCTAAACGTTTTAATCTTGAAAATTCGTTTGTAAATACTATAGTGTTTGGGCTTTACCGGTTATAATTTTAGGATTGTTTTTATTAAATGGAACTGTTGTTAAATTGTTGAATATTTTGTTTTTAAACTTAAAATTTTTGAATTTCTTGGGGCGTATTTTTAACAATTTGAAGGGCATATTTTCAAGTTTTTACTGCATTTTAATGCGCATAAAACGTGTTTTTTTAGAGCATATTTCTGGTTTCCCTGGTAATAATATTCTAATACACTTGCTGCCTTAACATTTAATATACCTTTACAGACTTGAACGAAACATTAATAAAAACTTGTATTAATCAATTATGGTTTAAAACGTTCTAATATGGGTAATTCCATAGTCACATACGTGCCAGTCGTACGCTTTAATGAGACAAAAACCAACGAAAGCGTTAAAAATTTTCATGCTTCTTTTTGGTTTTGTGTGGAGCATTAAAAGCTACACATTTGGTGAAAGAGAAAAAAATAATCAAACATGCAGCTCTTAATATATAAGCGATTAAATATTTTTTACCATAATTCCCAACATTATAAGTGATTTTTTTTTAATTTTTAGAACTGACAAAACTTTTCTGGATTATCCCCTACAGCCCGTTGTTTGGTTTGTGACGTTACGTGATGTAACGTTACATAGTTTACCATATAATACTTGTACTAAATTTTGTTTTCAATAACTGTTTTTTTTTTTTTTAATTCATGAAAGAAAACAGGTTATACATTTTATTTGATGATTTTATTTTGTAAATTAAATTAATTCAATTATTTGTAAATGTATGAATTAAAAAAAATAGAGGCCTTATTCAAAAAGAAGTCAACAAGGCAATTGAGAAAATTTTGTATGAAAAAAATACTAAAACTGAGCTCTTTTTTATACAAGTTTTTTTAAATAGTCCTGCTGTCTTCTTTGTGAATAGGGGGTAGATGATTTTTTGATTTAAATATTACTTTTTTGGGATTATGCAGTTAATACTATTTTGAAGTCCAATTCTTCATTACACGAAAAGTAATGGTTTCCTTTAATTTAGTAATATTTGGCACCTCATCCTTCCATCTACGTTAAATATATATGTAATTTAAAAAAAAAACAACCACAATGCAAAATTCTTCACTTACGATAATTTATATCAGGTGACGGACGTGACGGATTTAAAGTACTATACAAATATAACCGTGTATGATATGGTCCAATTTAATGTTTCAATAAATTAAGATCATTAAACTTTATTAACGTAAAAAGTTTGAAACACTTGCGACCACCGACTCAGAAGAAATGACAATTAATGATGTTTTTTGGTCACGAGTGTGACATTAAAATGTTGATGAAAACAAATTGAAAATTTTCCGTTAACTGATCTTTATATTCAGATATTTGTATTTGTTGTTAATTTATTGTTTTTATTAGAACTGTTTATCAAAAAGAGTATTCTTCCATCACCAATTTTAAGGAAGTAAATATTTAAGAGAAAGTACCATTAAAAACTCAAAAAAGGTGACTAAAGCCCTTGCACAACTTTGAGGTCCAATAATTGGCCGCGGTAATAAAAAATTACGTTTCGGACTCTTTAGTTTAATAAATTTTAAGTGTTGTTCTTTTATAAAACATTAAAAAAGAAAAGGGTTTTCGGGTTTTTTTTTCACACGTGGTTGACATTTTTGTGGAAAATATGTATTGTAAAAAAATATTAAATAAGCAATCATACATTTTTAAATCTTATCCTGTACCGGAAATATTTTTAAAATCAGGAAAATCTGTGTTTATTAAAAAAAAAAATTAGTTAAAAAACCTACATCACTTCCAATATCACAGGGTTGGATTTTCAGAATATGGCTGAAAGATGATAAATCCCCCATAAATTTTTTTAATTCTTTTGTTTTATAAACTAAAGGCCTTATTCATAAAAAATATTTCAGGTTGATAACAGGTTTATTAAACGAAATTCCTATGGAAATCTGTTTAATAAATAGTCAATTTATTAATTAATATATCTGTGGCAAAAAGAAAAAAATGCTTAAGTCGAATTAAGCAAACATTTGAGTTTATGGTTCCTTTGTTTTGTAATCTCCATGTTTAAAAGTTACAATTATTTTTTTAGGAAGTTAGAGCAAAATAACTTTTTGCTTATTTTTCAATGATGAGCGATGACATTTGGATTAACAACTAAAGTTAAACTCCGATCGGTCACGTTAAGAGAGTATTCAAGTCGGTTTATACGTTTTTTAAAATTTTATATATCGAGGGTAGGGTTTCCAATCGGGAAATCCCGATTAGGCGAATCCCGAATCTCGGGACTTCTGATTTCTAATTCCGGTATTTTCGGGATCCCGATTTTTTTTATATTCTTTATTATTTTTAAATTTTTTTAAATAACTTGTATAAATATACTTGTATTTTTTTGACAAAAAAAAGTTTAAAATACATTTGAATAAATTTTTAATACATACCCAGCAAAAACTTACATTGCAAAGTAATGAGTTAAAAAGCTAATATAACGACTTTTCACTACCTATACATTGGCATTTTAACTCATTATTTTAACACGGTGATGTCATTGGTGGCAAGTACTTACCACCCTCGTTTACAAATAGGGAGTTAAATAAGTCATTACCACATTCGCTTACAAATAGGGACTTAAATAAGTTATTACTCCGATGTCACCAAAATTACTACTAACATGTCATGACTTTAAAAAAATTTTTTTTTTTTCTATTTTTTCTTATTTTATTTTACTTTACTTTATGTTTTTTTTATATTTTTTCGTATTTTATTTTATTTTATTTTACTTTGTTTTATTTATTTTTCTGTCTCTGGCGGGATTCGATCGCGCAACCTCGGTGCTGATAGACTAGCTCACTACCAGCTAGTCTACCGAGGCAGTGTAGTTTTTGTATAAAAAACGACGTTTTTACTCAATTAAGAGCGTAAATATGAGATTAAATTATTGGAAGCAACTACTTACCACCCTCGCTTACAAATAGGGAGTTAAATAAGTCATTAAAACATTCGCTTACAAATAGGGAGTTAAATAAGTCATTACCACATTCGCTTACAAATAGAGACTTAAATAACTTATTACTCCGATGTCACCAAAATTACAACTTACATTTCATGACTATAAAATTTCAGTACAGCATAATTTTTCATATTCAAATTGTTTTTTATTTATAATAAAAAAAAAAAAAAACAAATTGTAAGAACAAATATTTTAAATCAATTTGTATTAGATTTGAAAAAACTTCAACCGTAGATGCATTTTATTACGAATGAATTATAAATTTCGTTAATCAACTCATACACAAGTACTTAGGTATCAGATTATATGTCAGCCATTACCAAACTACTTCTATGTAATGCAGATGGTATGAAGTAGTCATTGAAAAGTAAGTTGTTCAGTAATGGCAAGTCATTACCAAGTTTTTGCTGGGTATGTATTAAAAAAAATGAGCTCGTCGACGATCAAAAACTCTCTTAGTGGGATTCCGAATAGATTCCTAGACGATTGAAAATGCTAGCTGGGATATGGAAAATTTTAAATTGTATTTGAAAATTTTTAATATATTTGGACAATTTTAAAATATTTGGATGATTTCAAAATACATTTAGGCTGGGTTTTTGAGATGCCAGTTAAACTAGGTTTAGTTAATCTGAAAACATATTTGTGTCGCCATAACAAAGTTTGTATACATAATTTTGACGGAACAGCTTAGTTTTGCTTAAAATGTTGGTCTTTAATACAACTCAACTCTTGTTCTGTTGAAATTTTGCAGTTTTTGTATTATGGTTAACAACTATGTGTTAGTGCGGTTAACAAAAACATTATTTCATAGATATTCCGCGCAAGTTTTTTTCATATGCGTTTTGACAGCATTTCACGTGAAATGTTGAACAGATTACCAGGCTTTATGCAATAAGTCGCACAATGGTTTCATTCATTCAATAAAAAGGTGAACTAACCTATAGGAATAACATAAACAGCATTGTACAATGTCGCCAACACATTTCACTTACGTATAATTGTACAATACGTAAAATTGAACAATTTTATTTTTACAAATAAATAAGAACCGCTTTACATTGTCTTTATGAATTTTGATCAATTAATAATTTAAGTTTGTTTTTATTATATTTTTACAAATAAATAAGATCCGTTGCTGAATTGTGTAAATTAACTCGAAAATTAAGTTGTTTTTTATACAGTTTAAACATTTTTTTTTATATTTAGTATAAAAAAAAATTTAAAAAACCCGAAATATTCCGAAAATTTTTTTAAAATCCCGTGAATCCCGAGATTGAAAATATCCCGAAAATCCCGGGATCCCAAAATCCCGAAATATTTTCTTCAATCCAAAATCCCGGAATTCAGAAAAACCAATCCCAGTTGGCAGCCCTAATCGAGGGCCTATATTCAAAATCCGCTATATAAAAAAACACAACTTTTCAGGAGAGCCAAAAACTGTTTTTTTTTCGCGTATTACTTGAGTTATCAAAATTCGGTATTCTACAATATTTTTTAAATCTACCACTGAATTTCACAGATAATTGGTTCAAATAATTTTGCATTATTGGTGACTTTATGCGAGATAGAGGGTTTTGCTTCTCAAAAATATTCCATATGTATGTATGAAAAAGAAACGATAGAGGGTTTTGCATTTTAATAAAAATAAATTATTTTGAATTTATTTACGCTATCTGTCAGTGTTTAACGTGGCTTATTTAAGATAATGGCTAATAATACAACATAAGATAAAAAACTTAATAATTAACAATATTAAGCTAAGTCTACACGATATCTTGAATCAGCAAATTTATGTTGAAAAATTTGCTTTCAGTGCCAACATATCGTATAGACACCAAATTTTTTTAACAAACGTATGCTTACCAACATATGACAGGCATTTGTTAACGATGTCAGCAAACTTTTGTTCACAATTATAGCATATCGTCTAGACACAATTTTTTTTGCTTTTCAACAAATTTTTTATGTATGTTGACAAATATGTTATTTGTTGAAAGTCGTATGCAAGCTTTTCAGCATACAGCAAATTTGGTAGCATATGAATAATATAAAAATTGGTATTCTTTTAATAACTTCTTGATTCATTTTTTTTTCATAACCCCGGAACTTATCCAGATTTCTAGATGATCGGCAAACAAGGAACAAAAAACTGCATTTATAAGTGCTTTGAAAATAGAAATGTTTGCCAAAGAACTTTGTTTTAGAGTTATAGCCCATAAAAGTTGATCAATTTTTAACCAATATTTCTTGAAGAATAAATTGCATCACAGCAATACGGGTATCGCTGAGGGGTGTTTCCCAATACCTTTCACATGGTATATAAAACATGCCGAATTATTAACCCATTAAAAACCAATTTAAAAAAATATTTTAATTTACTAATGCATTTTATCAAAATGGCTCTAATCTCAAAATGTTATCGATATAAAGCAGTGATAACCAGGCAACAAACAAAGTTGTTGTATACATATGAATTGCCGACCGTGTCTGTGTAAAAAATACGATTATAGACTGCATCGCGAGACTATGGAATGGCCCGAACAAAGTTGTTGTATACATGTTAATTGCCGACCGTTTGTGTGTGAAAAATACAATTATTGACTGCTCGCGAGTCTATGGAGTGGTTATGACTGATATAAAGGTATTTTTTACATATAATATTTTATAGGGAACGCTTCAAGCTTTCAGTTATTAAAGTTAAAAAATTATATTATAATAAATCTTTTGTTTAATATAGAGTTATGAGTATACATGTGGTAATAGTTTATATACTCACAGAATATACAGACAAATATTTGAGGGTTTACCTAATTTGGGACTCATGGGCAACCATGGACCCGATAAAACAAATAAGGTTATAGTCGCCAAATTTTGTATTAATGCTAAAATTTTTAAGGATGTTATGGTATTGGTAATATTTTTGTGAGTGATAATTGTATAGGAACTATAGATTTAGAATATAAAGTTTAGTCTTAATACCAAGATAAAAAAAAATGGTTTATTGGCACAAAGATTCTAATCTGAAAAGTTGTTAGTATCTTTGAGAAATTATGGACCGTTCCTCACCGTTTTCAATAACAATAAATATTTAGTACCAATGTACCAAATTTTATCAAATAATTGAGACCTGTACTTTGCACACTACAAAGTGCACACGTTATATCGACTCAAGATAGTGATTGAGTCGATCGGGATACTATAAAATGGTTATAGGACCAATATTTTTAAGTGTTACAGACACTATGGTGTTGTGGGTATCAAAATGAAAAACATACTGCTGGCCGGCCCATAACTTACCATAACCGTAGAACTGTAACCAATTATAAAACTGTGAGACTTAATAAATAATTTTTAGATGAATCCAGTTCACATATTTTAACTACATCTTTGCGGATTCGACCAATATATCTTTCTTACTTATTCAGTATTAATATGCATACATAAAACTATTAATTTTTGCACTTAAGTCGATAATTTATAACAAATTTTAATTAAAAAAAGGCAAAAGTGCACTTTACGGGGCGTACGAAAAAAAAAAAAAAAAAAAATTGGACCCCCTCTGGAATAAAAAAAGAAAAAAATCAAAATTAAAATTTAAGGGGGCTGAGGCCCCTGGGACCCCATGGATCAAAAAAAGCGGCCCGCCCACTTAGTGGTATGTGTGGGTACTCAAATTAAAGGTAATTGTGTAAAAAATACGAAATTAATAAAATTTAGGTCGAGCGGGACTTCTGGGTCCCTCTGAGGGCTAAAATATAGCCCCTCGCACCCTTATAACTATGTGTGGGTACTCGAATGAAAGGTATTTTGCTTACGATTGTATTGTTTAAGGGAATAGCAACGTAGACAAACAAATTGTTATAAAAATCGCGGGATTTTTTTTATTTTTTTGTAACTAAAGCTTTTCTGTGTAGCCGGCCTTCGGCCGGGCGCAAAGATTTTTTCCTCTGGTATAACAAAGACCGGCTTCGCTAATTAAGCTTTTCTGTATAGCCGGCCTTTGGCCGGGCGCAAGGATTTTCTCCTCTATGGTATAACAAAGACCGGCTTCGCTAACTAAAGCGTTTCTGTATAGCCGGCCTTCGGCCGGGCGCAAGGATTTTCTCCTCTATTGTATAACAAAGACCGGCTTCGCTAACTAAAACTTCTCTGAATATAAAAGATACATAAATTAACCTAGAGAGGAAAATATTAAACGAATACAAAAACAAAATAGATATTTGCAATCGTGAGCAAATTACCTTTAATTTGAGTACCCACACAGATATACATAAGTGTTATGGGGGGCACTTTTTTTGCCCCAGAGGGCCCCAGAAGAGCCGCCGACCGAAAATTTTATTATTTTTGTTTTTGTTGTAAAATTACCTTTAATTTGAGTACCCACACATACCATTTAGTGGGCGGGGCGGTTTTTTGGACCCAGGGGTCCCCACGGGCCTCAGCCCCCTTAAATATTAATTTTGGTATTTTTTTTTTTTAATTCTGGATCGGGTGGCATATTTTTTATATTTTTTTTTCGTACGCCCCGTAAAGTGCACTTCAGCCTAAAAAAATTTAAATAAAAAAAAAGAGAATTGTCAAATTTATTTGAAATTTTCAAACAAATGTTCTCTTTACTCAACATACATAAGAACATACGAAATTCAACATATCGTGTAGACACAAAAATTGAATGCTAACTTATTAGTTGAAATATCATTTGCTAGCATATGATGAATTTGAAAAATTTAGTATCGTTTAGACACCTAGCATATTGCATATGCTGACAGAGACATTTGTTATTATTTTTAAGCATATGAGTATAAGCATACATTTGCTGATTCAACAAATCGTCTAGACTAAGCTTTAAACAAAAAGTTATAGCAACAATTTTTGTTTGTTTTTGCTTTTTTAAGTTTGTTTCTAGTTTGATTGGTGTAAATGATCGTAAAAATAATGGTATTCCGGTGATATAACGCTCTTCAAATCTCGCAAATTCTTCCACCTTTTTGGTTGAGTTGAACGTGGAGCAGAATATAGAGGTTTTGGTTCAATATTTTCTGTATAAGGTTTAATACGAACAGGAAGATCAATGTGATCTGTATCAAAATTTATTTTATATTTTACGCTACCATCTGGAAGATATAAAAGAGATCTTAAATTAGACACTGTAGGATCGTTCTTTACTCGTCCTGGTCTAATTGAAAAAAAAAAAAAACGCATCATCACTGTAATTATTAAAGCAATCATAATTTAAATATTCTGCATCACACGGCTTTTTCACGATCTCATTGTTAATTTTAACAGTCTTTCTGGCTTCTCTAATAATTCTAACGGAATCGATTGGGAAGTGTTTAGATTGATTTTTCAACTTAATCTCTATCTTTCGTATGACCTTTCTCTGAGAACTTCTGTTCAATAACTTTATTATTTTTAGCAGCAAAATTGGATAGAACATTAGATAAATAATGGCTACGGTTTTGGTAGCCACAACCATCCGAGAAAATTGTAATTGGCAATGAATTTGATAAGCAATGCGTTTTTAAATGATGAATAATAAAGATAACAAATACCGACGCGGACAAATCACCATTGATTTCGCTCCACCAATAGTTTGTTCACTGATGAGTACCTTTGTATATTATAAATAGTAAAACTGTGTACCTGTAGGCGTTGCTTAAAGTAAATTGCTGATGCATTAATATTGCGACACAGTTTAAGCTTAAGCGTTCATTGTAAAAACTTGACGTACATCATTCTCAGCTGCAATTTTATCAATACTTTTTTCATACTGTGCACGATTTTTTTTTAAATGTGTTGGTTATATTCATCAGCTGATACTATTATGTAAGATTACATACGATTTTAAACATTACTTATTTTGACAATTATATCATAGATGGACGGACACTTTAAAAAAAGTCACCTTTTTATTATAAACTGACTATACTATTAATTAACTACAAATTTGTTGAAAAATAAGTAGTTAGTAGTCAGTTAAAAAGTCATGCAAAGATGGCCAATTGACTACTGCCTATGATATGCCTATGTTAAAATAATGAGTCGTCGACAAGGAAAAAGTCACTTAATCAACTAGATGTGGTTATAAAAAACCAGTTTTAAGGTAGTTATAAATGTGTTTGACTTCCTACAGGGATTATTTTGCTTTTATTTGTGTTTTACGTGTCTATGCAATTGTTTTGGTTGATATCTGCATGAGATTTAAACCAATTTGTAGTCATTAGAAAAAAAGTTAATTTATAGTTAGTGTTTTTTGCAACTGACTATTTTATTTACTACAGGGTAGGAAGCAAAAAAAAAAATGGTTATTTTTTTTTTTAAAGTTCACAGGAAAATTCCTTTTATTTGCATTTGGTTATTTTTAACCATTTTCGTTACATATATTTTAGTTTGGTTATCGTAACCAATTAAAGTAACACATTTTTTTTTTTTGTTTCATTAAGGGTATTCATTTCAATTTTTTTTTTGGTTGAAAAATGGAAAAAAAAATTACACTCTTGACGTGAACGGGGGGTTTTTTTTTTACAAACTGTCAAAAAAATCTGTCAAATAATTCGTGGAAGTAATTGATATTTTTCAAGATGCCAAACAAAATTGTTTAAAGTGAATTAATTGACTATTAAATTTAAAACGAAGTGATTGGTGTTATTTTCATCATAATATTCGGCTACAAAAAGTTACTCAAAATGGCGATTGTCTGCCAAAAATTCGAGTATTTTATTAACTTCAGCTTCTGTCAATTTTTTTGACCCCATTTCTTTTTTTTAATTCTTTTTTAATAACTTTTTTCATTGAACACATATGAATTTTTCTTTTTGAAAGATTAAATGAAAAAGAAGTTATCTATGAAATGTTGTAACTATAAAAAATTATTTTTAAAATCAGAGTTGTACAATTCAAGAGTTTATAAAAAGAGATGCAATTTTTCGTACTTTGTATTAAAAATTAGCAATTTTTTTATGAATGGCAACATCATTTCGTTTGACGTTTAAAGCGGAAAATTACATCTTTTTATCCTGACTTTTTTACACTTGGTTATAGTCTGATAAAAATGTAACTTTTGGTGGAATTTTTTTTCTTGTGGTTGTTGTAACAAAAATTACATTTTTCCACTTTTCCATTTTTCCAACAAAAAAAAAAAAAAAAACTGAAATGAATACCCTTATTACTTCAATCAAAAAATTTTTGGTTTCAAATCACTATTTTAACAAATAAGTAATTTTTTTGGTTACAAATAGGGAATGGTAAATGGATTCCAAAATCGATTTTCGATTTTTTGATCGACTTTTTTTATTTTGGTTTTTGAAATCGATTTATCGAACCTCAAAATCGATTTTAAAATCGATTTCAAAATCGTTTAAGATTAGATTGGCAACTTATTCCTTACATCACAAAGGGGGATACAATAGCATTTTTTTTTTTTTTTTTTGCAAACTAGAGAAATTCAACTAAGTTTTTTACGGTGGGTAGATATGACTACTGTTTATAATTTTCCTACAAAAAGTGAAAAGGTGTAAATTTTGACACGCCCTTTAAAGGAACAAGTGCAACATGTATGTAGAATTCATATATCAAAATTGTGTTGTTGTGTAGTCAGTCAGGCCTGTCACATTAATCAATTCCGATCGAAAAAGATTTCGTATCTTGCTTCACATAAAACGAAATCACTTTTGATCGAAATTGATTTCTGTGACAAACCTAAATGAATGGATAATATTTTACAGGATTATGACAAAGGTTTCTGATCGGTGGCGATTGTTTCTTTACTTTAATGGTCTCTCAGGTGGAAAGGTTGTTCACAACCCTTTAATTGTGAAATTGAAACAGTTGTGATTGCAGACCCATGTGTCTCAGTTAATGAAGAAATGAAAAATAAATAAAATAAATAAATAAGTAAGTTTTAGACAACAAACGTTTGCATGTCATTGATGTCGGAAATACCCAGATTTATTTCCTTGTAATTTCGTATTTGTTAGGATAAATTACATACTTTTTGTTTTTCACTCTGCTTATAACTAGATTTAAATGTCGCTCACACACTGGTCTGTTCGAATATTAGCGTATTTCCACAGGAATGCCATGGTTGAATTCACCTGTTATGTTTCTATATAGTATGTTGATTTTCAGAAAGCTGACTTTCAGTGTTTGGTTCGGTGCGATATGCTTGAACTGTTTTGTTCACTGTCCATTGATGACTTTAATTTCTGAAGAACAAAAGACCCTATCTTTAAGTTGAAAGTAAGGCTGTTTTCCTAAACGCCTGTTGCATTGTAGTAATACATGGTAACATGTTCTTAAATGCAACCATAAAAATTTTGACAATGCATTTAGTTCCGAAACTTTGTAGTTGTCACTGCGCAGAGAAAAGCAAATAGAGCAGTTAAAATAATGTAGATGCAAATCATATTCTTATACAATACAAAGTAGGTAAAAATTTAAGTACACAATGCATCAACACGGTATTGATACATTGTGAACACACGTTTAGGAAAACAGCCTATACCAAAGGTACTAATACGTAAAACTACAACTTTAAACTTGGAAAACTGTGTAAACATACTTAATTAAGATTAAAATTAAAAATTTCCTAAATTTTGATAAAAATAAAAAAATCGATTTTAAAAGCTTAATAATCGATTTCAGTATAAAATCGCATACGTAAATTCGATTGCAAAAAATCGATTTTTCTTAACACAAAATCAATTTTCGATTAGAATCGAAATCGATTTACCATTCTCTAGTTACAAATAACCATTTTAACAAATACATAATACATTTTTTTGGTTACGAATATGCATTATTTACTTCTCATTTATCATCCCTGAAATAAACTCAACGAATTCGGCTAATTCGAGGGGTATAGATGCAAACGCTGCAATCTCCACTTTTTTCACAAACGTAACTAAAATTACCTCTTAGTTGTGTTTAATGAATGCCTCCAATTAGTGAATATAACATTACCCGACACACTTTTATCCCATAAAAAAGTATGTTCAAAAAATAAGAATCGATGCAAAAACGGCAATGTCCATTGGAGATTGTCGTTTTTGCAATGATCACAGTTCGTTAAGCTCTTTTTCTCTCAAGTATTTTCGAAAATGCATGCTATTTTTTTATTTTGTTTGTTTTTTTTTGCAAAACAAAACTAAAAAGAAATTAAAAAATAAAACAAATTATTTTTTATATGATACAGTTAGTTTTATTGTTCATTTTATAACTTTGTCATTAGTCGTAATTATGGAGCTAAGTTGTTATGAAGTTCCTCCTAATCAATCAAGAAAAAACTAAGCCTTTGTTGAGTTTAAGAATTTTTGTAACTACTGATTTTTGTAAGTACTTGCCCATGCTAAAGAAGCAGCAATGTCCATTTGGTTAGAGCAAACACAACAATCTCCAATTTTATTATTATAATTGCCAGCAAACCGCTATATCGATTTGGTTTAAACTTGCGTCATATCTTTATCATATTCATATTTACTGAATAGTATAACAAACAATAAATAACTATGAATATACTTTGAGCTAGAGGTTTTTACTATTTATTACGAGAAAACTATAAATGTGGAGATTGCAGTCTTTTCATCTATACCCCTCATATGTTCCTTATAAGATAAAAAAAACCTTCTCACCACAATCCATTAAAATCGGAAGGGGTCGTGTGCCACTCTTGGTGGATTTGACATGGAATTACCCATATAATATTATGTACGTAATAAGATAATTATTAATGCTATATATGACACATTTTATATTTTTCTGGCTAATTTTCCCTTTAGAGATGAAAAACTCAAAAGAATAAATAAAAATTATTACTAAAAATATTTAATTTTTATTATTTCAAATAGAAGCTGCTGAAGCACCTGCTGATTTATCAAAACCAATAGTTTTTCGCAAGCGTCATAAACCTGCTGATGATCTCGTCTTAGAAACTGTTTTGCCTTCGTCAAAAAAAGAAACGAGAAGGCATAAACTTAATAAATCAAGTGAAAAATCATCTTGCAAAAGTTCGGTTAAATTATCATTTAACCCAGAGGAAGAAGAGGAAGATCAATAAAACTGGGCATTTTTTATATGGTAAAAATTCAGGTAAATAAATATTTAACTCTGATAACTATATTTTATAAATTTTACCTTTTGATACAGAATTATGAATAAAAAGTGTTTTCAATTCAGTTATGAAAAACACTAAAAAAACAATGCTTTTTACATAAATTTTACTACACGTTCGATCACTTGTGTTGTGAAAACAGTTTTTATTAAAATTTTAAAGTTTTTCACCAAATTTCGGACTCAATGATCTAACATTTGCCGGAAAAGCTTTATGCTCGCATTATGCATAGATAGCGGTAGTGCATTTTCAAGTTCTTTTGTGAATATGTTGATGAAAAACGTGCAAAACATGTTGCATATCTTACCCTTACTTTTACTTAAGGTGTTCATACTGCCCTGTTCTACAACTTTGGTACTTACTACTTTGTTTGTACAACAAATGTTTTATTTTGTTTGTCATAATTCATACCGCACATAATTTTGTAAAAAAATTGTTTTAAAACAAAATATAAAAATATTTACACATTAAAATCAAAAAGTCTATTTATATTATAATCGTTTAAATTTTTCTAAAGCATTAGTGATGTCAATATTTGGTTCCAAGCCATAATAGCGTGCAGAAACCGCTCAAATAGCTTTAAAAATCGCTCATAAAGTACATTTATGATGAAAGTGTAATAGTTGTAAATAAAAGCAGCTAATTGTGCTCTATTGAAATTGCACAACATGTAACACTTCCAGTGATTATAGGTAACATTAGAAAATGTAACATGTATATACTGTAACATATTTTTCTCAGAAAAGAAATCGCCATAAGTGATAGCACAAAAATATTGCAATCATTTTGTTGATGTTGAGTGATGAATTCAAACTTTGCAGCCTCACTAAACATGAGTGTCACTATCACTATTAAATAATTTTGCACTCAAAAAAAAAAATAGTTTGATTTAAAAAAAAAGCAATCAATCAGCTTATTGCAACTTTTTATTTTCACTCATTTGAGTACAACTAAAAATGTTGCACTAAATTTAAAATCAAAAACTTGTTTTTTATGATACAAGCCAATAATTATACCGTTATTGACAAAATTGTATTTTGTTTAATGTTCTTGGCACATACAAAGTTCTATTTTCTAAATTTTAGTGAGACAATATTAGTATGCAGTTTTTTTTGATTGCAAGTTTAAATTTCGCACATTTTGAATTGAGTGCAGATTTTTGGATTCGATCTCCGTTTAGTGAAAGTGAAAAAATTTGTAATATGTATCACAAAAATTTTTTTTTTGGTGGTAGTTAAAAAAATAACAATCATCACAAAAGCGGTTAAAAAAGAGTGCAAACTAATTTTTTTGCAGTTTTATTTAGTGATAGTGAACTGCTGATTTAAACCAATAGTTTGTGCACTATCCCCAAAAATGGCATTAATGACATAGTGGTGTCTATTTGTTGTATATTTTTGAATCATGTATGTTAAATGGATGATACAAAATTAATTTTAATTAAAGTGCTGTCAGCTTTTTGAGTGATTTTCATATAAATTTTACTACACAAACACTATTATTTAGAGACGACACATAAATTAGGAAATGTTGGAAATTGTGACTCAATTTTGATAGAATATTTTAAAATACGTTCGCTTAAAAAAACACATTCTGTGTGGTGAGATAGGGAGCAAAGTATATGCTGCCTCAAATCTTAACTCTTTGTGCTAAATAATGTTACGACAAATAATCATCGCAAAATATAACGTTGTAATCATGGATAAAACCTAAAGCTAAGCTTATCCTTGGCGATGGCAAAGTATATTTTTATAATGTTGGAGAATGAGATGCTTTATATAATGAGAAAGCCTTCTATATACAATAAAGAACACGTTGGAACTTTAATTGAGCCGTTTATTTTGAAAGTGGCATTAGTCACTTTTTCAAAAAAAATCGAGTTAATAATAAATATAATAATAAATAATAATAATGATAATAATAAATACTGAGAAAAATATCATTATCATGATGTATCAAATACAAGTGAATCTTCTCGAAAGTTAGCATCCATATTTTTAAACGTGTTAAAACGCAAACCCTTAAATATCTCGACTTAAAAAACGAAATGACTTATGCCACTTTCAAAATAAACGGCTCAATTCATCAAGTGGAATTATTTCCCTTTTTTTTACTTTTAATAAATCCAGTTCTGTACGCATTAACATAGGATTTTCTTAAATATCTTCGGAACTACATAACCGATTTAAGAGTTTGATATCTCGTTTTGAAAAGCATGACAACGGCAAAAAAAGCCGTGGTAAAATTTGATTTTACCACGCCCCTCCGCCCGCAGACCGAAAATCAAAAATCAGACTTCACAGTGTCACCCGCCTGAAGATTCCCTGAAAATTTCATCAAAATCGGCCCAGCCGTTTTGGAGTACATACGTTACACACACACACACACACACACACACACACACACACACACATACACACATATACACATATACACAAACACACAAACACACACACACACACATACATACATACATTCATACATACATACATACATACATACATACATACATACATTCATACATACATACATACATACATACATACATACATATATATATACATACATACATACATACATACATACATACATACATACATACATACATACATACATACATACATACATACATACATACATACATACATACATACATACATACATACATACATACATACATACCCAGTGGTATGGCGTACTAGCTCTGAACGTGTATATTCGCTAGTTCATTAAAAACTACCGCTAGTCCCACTACAATCTACCTCACATGCTTTTGAGTGGCGAATTTAACACGGGGATGTCCTACGAGGTGGCGATGGATCCCTTTCTGCATAATCTCTACCTACCATAAGGGTTAGCTACTTATATCTTCAAAGCGTGCTAGCAAAAAGCAAGCGATTTTGTTGTTATTCTAATAACGGGATCTATTTCGGATACACAATTTTTTGTGTTGTCGTTGAAAAAAAATTGTTTTCTGCATTACTTGGAGCTATAGATTTAGCTAGCGAAAAGTGGGTACCTATTTTCAAATGTTAACACTAGATATTGGTGTCTAGGGAAAGATTTAGATATGATTTGAATGCCACATCAGTAGACCCTGGTACAAATTGAGTGAAAGTGCTAACTATTTCGCATGTCATTGGTGGCGATTGCTACTTTTTATACCACTGGGTACATACATACATACATACATACATACATACATACATACATACATACATACATACATACATACATACATACATACATACATACATACATACATACATACATACATACATACATACATACATACATACATACATACATACATACATACATACATACATACATATATACATACATACATACATACATACATACATACATACATACATACATACATACATACATACATACATACATACATACATACGGAAAAAAGTGATATTTTAAAAAGCAAAATACTTTTGTGACCTTAAAAATGAACTGTTTTCTTCTAAAATCTCGTATAAAGAGTATAATTTAATTCTTTTTTGTCTTTCCCCTAACACGTTAATAAAAAGAAATTCCTGTTTAATATAATAAATAAATGGATGTCAATCAAGTTTTTTCTAAAAATTATGAGACTCACTGTACATACATACATACATACATACATACATAAATACACACATACATACATACACACATCCTTTTTTATATATACTAGTGTTCGCCTATTGGTCAAAATTCGACCATGAATTTTTATGTACATATAAAGAAAACATAGCACATCTATTTACGTATATATGAATTTACATGTTTCAAACATTTATTTTTTCCGTCTTAGTGGATCGATTTGGCGAGGGAATAACCTCCGGTTAATATTTTATCTGAGTAAATTTAATTCTGTAAATTTAATATAAAAAATATCAATTGAATAAGAAAAAATATCAAAAAGTATCCTTTATAGACTGTCATCCACTCAGGACATAGCATGTTTAATTTAATGTTTCTATGTATAATATTAATGAAAATTAATCAAAGTACCAAATGTTGAACGAAAAATTACCAAAAAGCTCCCCTTACATGTTCCTATTCACCCGGTTTAATGTATAATTTTATCTTTATAGGTCGAATATTAACGAAAATTCAAAAAGATCCAGATGGAAAACAAAAAGTACCAAAATGTTTCATTCTATAGGTTTCCATTCACTCGGACCCTACACCTATAATATTATGTTTACAATTTCAATGTTATAGAAAATTTAAAAATTATCACATACAGCACGGAAAAGTAAAGAAAGAAATTAAATTTTCCGTGTTTCCCCTTTTTGATACTTTTTTCTCCCCATAGAGGTTCGGTTGACAAACAAAGGAAGAAAGCGTACTTAATCGTTTTGCCTGTGCCAATTTATACAAAAGATTTATAGAGTCGAAATATTCGAAAACCGGTTTCTGAAAAATGTCGAATAATCGAACACCCTAATTTTTTTTATTACCCATCATAATCGAGTCTTTTTTGACTCTTCAACGTGATTAAAAAATCAGAATATGCGCCCATTTTGTCGGGAGAAAATGGTACCCTACCCGCGACTCTTATTGATGAGTCATTCATGATAAGTTTTTTTTTTATTAGTTTAGAGTAATTTTAGACTCTTTTCTAATGGTATCTATGTAATTGTTTTCGAGTCATTTTTCAGTCATATTTCGCTTCATATGCACCTGAATGATTCGTTGGAGATTGCTATACAAAAAGAAATTAAATTTTCCGTGTTTCCCCTTTTTGATACTTTTTTCTCCCCATAGAGGTTCGGTTGACAAACAAAGGAAGAAAGCGTACTTAATCGTTTTGCCTGTGCCAATTTATACAAAAGATTTATAGAGTCGAAATATTCGAAAACCGGTTTCTGAAAAATGTCGAATAATCGAACACCCTAATTTTTTTTATTACCCATCATAATCGAGTCTTTTTTGACTCTTCAACGTGATTAAAAAATCAGAATATGCGCCCATTTTGTCGGGAGAAAATGGTACCCTACCCGCGACTCTTATTGATGAGTCATTCATGATAAGTTTTTTTTTTATTAGTTTAGAGTAATTTTAGACTCTTTTCTAATGGTATCTATGTAATTGTTTTCGAGTCATTTTTCAGTCATATTTCGCTTCATATGCACCTGAATGATTCGTTGGAGATTGCTATACAAAAAAATAACAAACACTTTTTAATTATCCATCTGCGTAAAATATGATCATAAATAACAAAAAAGTAATCACTTTTCGAACGCATGCATAATCAGTTTGTGATCAAACAGTTTACAACCTTCTAGCTGCGCGAAATTTAATTATGAATAACGGATGAAATACTCATATTTTAAGAGCCAAGATGATCCATTTACGGTTTCAATACGATTTGTTATTGCATTTTAAATCAAACACTTTAGAATCATAAGCGTGAGTCATTTTCGAGTCTATTTTTAAGCGTGTAGCTGATTAATCAGTTTTTGATCACCAAAAGTACTCGAAAAATTCTCATTACTCTAATTTTTTAAAAAACAATCTTCCAAATTCTAGCAGGGTATTATTTGATAATTGAAAAAAAAAACAAATTTCTTATTTATGTGTTAGTAGCAAATTTAAACGCTTATAACTCTAAAATTATTGAACAGATTTTAATAAAATATATGCATATTGTGCACTTCTGTGAGTAAATACCTTTCATATGGTGTATATTTAGTTCAATTCGGGTGACATACAGAGAAGGAAAGTGTTCTTAATTGTTTTGCCTTAGCCGATTTATATCCACTAGTGCTCGCCTAATGGTCAAAATTCGACCATAAATTTGTATGTACATATGAACAAAACATATTGCATTTATTTTTCGTCTTGGTAGTTCGATGTGGCTAGGGGCCAGCCTCCAGTTCATATTTAACCTTCCACGTGGGTTAATTTAATTTGTTAGTTCAATATAAAAAATTTCGGAGAATATCTATTGAAAAATAAAAAAGTATCAAAAATCTCCTTTCATTCACTCAGGACAATGCATATTTAAATGTCTAATATTAACGAAAATTAATCAAAGTACCAGATGTTGAGGGAAAAAGTACCAAATTGTTTCCCTGACACGTTCTTTTTTACCCAGTTTAATGTACAATTTTATCTTTATAGGTCGAATTTTAACAAAAATTCAAAAAGTACAACAAAAACAACCAAAGTTTTTCATCTTAAAGGTTTAAATTCACTAAGGACCCTGCACCTATAAATATTATAGAAAATTAAATAATTATCACATGCAGCACGGAAAAATAAAAGAAAGAATTTTAACTTCCAAATAGAAACTGGGAATTATTTCCTTCCGAAGGTTACTTTATATTATATTCAACATTTTTTTTTTTTCGAATTTATTCTATGAGCTAAATTTCAGTTATGTATTTTATAAAGCTTTTTTGTAATAGTTCTATTCCTTCAATTTTTCAGAAATGACTTCATACACTACCAGACTATTATAGAATAAATTCGAAAAATAAAAAAAAAATGTTGAATCTATATATATAAAAGAAAGTCGTGTTAGTTACACCACTTATAACTCAAGAACGGCAGAACAGATTTGGCTGAAAATTGGTAGGGAGGTAGCTTAGAGCCAGGAGACGAACATAGGATACTTTTGCCCCGCCCACTTTTTTCGATTTACCTAAAATCAGAAAACGGCTCCATCGAGTTGACTAATTTTTCTTTCAAATCTTCGTATTAATCCATTTTAAGTTTTCATCGATAGAAAAATTTACCACGCCTACTTTTACGCCCACTTTTTCTATTAAGCGCATAAATTGAGAACGGCTTGACCGATTTGCACGATTTTTTCTTTAAAATGATCGCCATGGTCCACCTTAGGGTTTTACGGAAAGAAAATTTTGCCCCGCCCACTTTTACGCCCACTTTTTTCGATTTACCTAAAATCAAAAAACTGCTCCATCGATTTGACTAATTTATCTTTCAAATGTTCGTATTAATCCATTTTAAGTTTTCATCGATAGAAAAATTTACCACGCCTACTTTTACGCCCACTTTTTCTATTAAGCGCATAACTGGAGAACGACTTGACCTATTTGGACTATTTTGATTTGACTAATTTATCTTTCAAATGTTCGTATTAATCCATTTTAAGTTTTCATCGATAGAAAAATTTACCACGCCTACTTTTACGCCCACTTTTTCTATTAAGCGCATAACTGGAGAACGACTTGACCGATTTGGACGATTTTTTCTTCAAAATGATCGCCATGGTTTAACTTAGGTTTTTAAGGAAAGAAAATTTTGCCCCGCCCACTTTTTTCGATTTACCTAAAATCAAAAAACTGCTCCATCGATTTGACTAATTTTTCTTTTAACTGTTCGTATTAATTTATTTTACGTTTTCATCGAAAGAAAAAATTACCACGCCTCCTTTTACGCCCACTTTTTCTATTAAGAGCATGATTTGAGAACGGCTTGACCGATTTGGACGATTTTTTCTTTAAAATTATCGCCATGGTCCAACTTATTCTTTTTTGATTGAGCCCATATCCACACCATATGTAAGTTATTTTTTAAAAAAAATTTATGATAGGTATTCCATGGATTTTTATTTTAAAGGCCGTAAATTTCGTTAAATGCTCAATTTAAATCGTGTGGTAATACAAAACTAATGTTTACTTAGGGCCAGCAACGTAGACCGGGTCAGCTAGTATAATATAAAGTAACCTTCGAAAGGAAATAATTCCCAGTTTCTATTTATTATAATAGTTAAGTTAAATACATTAAATTTATAAAGTATCACTATCCAGTGTGACACAAATAATGCTGACGAAGGCCGTAGCGGGCCAGAAAATTCATTACATTCGGCTGGTGTCTACTAATTGTAAATTTTTCTGTACATAAAATATACCTCATTGCTTTCCAAAGGAAAGTTAAGGTAAAATGTAACAAGAAAATACAATATAATAGTCTGGTAGTGTATGAAGTCATTTCTGAAAAATTAAAGGAATAGAACTGTTACAAAAAGCTTTATAAAATACATAACTGAAATTTAGCTCATAGAATAAATTCGAAAAATAAAAAAAATAAAAAAATTTTAACTTCCCGTTTTATATAGTCGAAATATTCGAAACCCGGTTTCTAAAAATTGTCGAATAATTGAAAACCCTTTTTTTATTATTTGATAATTGAAAAAAAAAACAATTTTGTTTTTACACACATATGTATGTGTTAGGACCAAAATTGAACGCTTATTAAAACGAAAATATTGAATTGAACAGATTTTAATAAAATATATATTGTGCACTTCTGTAAGTAAATATCTTTCAAATGGTTTATTCAAATCGGTTGGCATACAGAGGAGGAAAGTGTTCCTAACTGTTTTGCCTTTGCCGATTTATATATAGATGTAGATAGATTACAAATAGTGTCATGAGAGCGAGTCAGTACTCAATCAATCTGCATAAGTTTCAGCTACTACAAGTTAATTCATTATGAGTAAGCTTATGGTGCATATAATATTAGTGCACTGATGGTTAGCTATAAACTGACTAAGCAATGGAAGGCTCTAGCAAAAGAATAAAAAATTGATGTGTTGTTTTCAGGTGAAAAGCAATTGATTGTGTAGTAAAATTTATATAAAAAGCACTCAAAAAAGCGAGTGATTTTCATATAACATAGTTTCCCGATCAACCAGGTGTTTGCATTGCAGAAGCAAGAGAGATTTCTGTGTATTATTTCACCTGTGGATTTTTTAATTATTTGGTGAATATCTGTCGTCCCATTTACGGTTTTAAAATTTTTGGGCAATATTTTGTTGATATTGTAAATTTGTTTTGGAGTTACATAAAATAATTCCACATTTATTTTGCCTAAAAGCGAGTGCTACAATATTTCTGCATTAGCTATGTTTGCATCGTGAGCGACAACGGCATCTGCAGTTCGCTTAACGACTGCACCTACACCGTCGGCTGCCCTCTTTCTATACGACTTTTCAAAAAATGACCATGTCGCTCATTTGAAATTTTTCTAAAAATTCGATTACAGAAAAAGAAAAAATAATTTTTTTGCTTGTGTCGAGAAGATGGCCCATTTCTTGAGAACAATCTTTTACATAATCCAATATTGGATCTAAATGGTCCCAAATAGCACCAGGTCCATGGTTTAAGCTCTCAGAAATTGTAAAAAAGCTTAAAGGCTTCTTAAACTTTACAAAAAAAATCCCAGCATGGAGAGATACTTGGTTTCGCGAAGCACCAAAGTAAAACGTTTGCACTTCTTCTGAAAGCAAACATAAATAGTTTTCGAGAATGATTTCTTACATTAAACGAGTGTTTCTTAAATTTCAACATATCTTTTTGAAAATCACACGTCAGGGTAGCTAACGTTGCAACTTTTTCTATCTTTTTCATAACTTTAACACGGTATTTATCTTGGCAGGCACTCTTTTTACTTAATCACCCCTATCGTGAATAACAAGTGTAATTTTTGTTCCCATGAAATTTTCATTCCCCTCGAAGTGAAAAAAGCAATCGTGAATCTCATGTGAAAAATTTTCCACGCTATCAGTTCCAGTGAATGTAAAAAAAAGAAGAAAGATTAAAATTAAAAATCAATGAAATTGTTGTTCAAAAATATACAAGTATATATTTGCAAGAAAAGTTAAAATAATAAAGCAAAATATTTAGTATTGGAGGGATAGTTTGATAACAACGTTAGTTTTTTGCACATTTTAAATTTTATGTAGTAAAATATTTTCCAAAATTCTGCCACCAAGTCAATTGAAAGTTTCACAAATCCGCAGGCAATCGACCTGTTGTTTATCATTTTGTTGAACAATATATCGGTTTGTGCCTTATTAACTTTATTAATTTATATTCGATTTATAGGAGGAGCTACTTACACACATGTTCTGTTCCCTAGCAAGAATAAAGTGAGAAAATCTAAGGGAAATGTGAACAAATTACGAGGGAACAAATTTTTCACGATAAGGGGAATTTTTTCCCGTGAACATTTTTCGCGTTATTATTCTCCTTTGAATTACATTTTTTCATGGGAGTTGTTCATGATCGCAAATATGTGAAAAGGGTTAAAATTACGAGGGACAAATTATTCACGATAGGGGTGAATCTTTCTTCGTTTACAATCTCCCATTGAAACCATTTGCACTTATCAGCACTGTTAGTTTTGCGAACAACTTTTTTTTAATTGCATATTTTGCATATATTAATTGCCTTTTTTTAATTCTTTAAATTTCGTATTTTTTTAAGAAAACACTTTCTTAGCCTAATGAACTTTAGTTCAATGCGACGATTATATTAGTAAATATAATATATATATATATAAAATATAAAAAAACATAAAAAAATGGCCCTGACTAATATCAATTAGTTGTTCTTTAGTTTTTCTAAAAAAAAACTTGTACCTACAATAAGTATTATAATTTTATGACTAATATAACCTGAATCTATGTTGAATTCTAGATAAATGTAATCATGGGAAATAAAGTATTTCCGCTTACTATATTTTTCTCATAAAGTATTACTCGAAATAACGTACAATACTTTATTATAAAGTACGGTTGGCAAGCCTAATTGTAAATAACATTGTCAGGGGTATAATAAGTCACTAGTACTGGTGATTGTGTCAATAGTGAATCAGTTCTAGGGCTTCCAATCGGGATTGGGTTTTTTGAATCCCGCGATCGGGACTAAAGAACATATTTCGGGATTCCGATTTTCGGGATATTTTGAATCCCGGGATTCTAGGATTTTTGAAAAATTTTCGGGATTTATTGGTTGTATACCAAATATAAATACTTTTTAAACTGTATGAAAAAAAATTAAGGCCCTGAATTTGTAAAACGCAACGCAATCCCAAAAATAACATTGAAAGCAAAAACAATGTCAAAAATATTTCAAAATTTTGTTGTTGCTTTCTACACAAATACATATTGCGTTTAAAAATTATCAACGCCACAAGATATGCAGCGTTTAAAATTTAAAAATTCAATATTCATTTCAATAGAAAACAACAACAAAATTATGAAATATTTTCGATTTTGTTTTTGCTTTCAATATAATTTTTGGCGTTGCTTTTGCGTTTTACAAATTTAGGGCCTAATTTTCCAGTAAATACTCATATTTCAGGAACATATAGGTATTACATATTTATTATTAATAATTAAAAAATATAATAAAACAAACTAAAAGTAATAATTGATCACAACTCATGAAGATAATGTAATAGAAACGTAACAAAAAAACATATAAATCTTATTTTTTATCAATATTTGATTATTGATATAAAAATCACACCATTTTGAAATATGTATATTTAAAAAAATTATGTACAGGAAAACCTTTGGACAATTTTAAAATACAATTGCACAATTTAAACAAAAAAAAAAAATTGTTAAATTTAATAAAAATCCTTTCAACTTATTTAATCGATATATATAAAACAAAACTTTTTGTTATTAAACTGGTAGGGATGTTTTTATTTTTAGTTAAAAATTTGTTTTTTGTATTATATAGCACTCGTAAAACTGCTCTTAGTGGAGAAGCAGCTCGGGCTTTTTGTCATTATTTCTTAAGGGTAAACAGGTCGTTTTTGTTTGTCTGCTTTTGTTGCGTTTTGCGTTGTCACCCCGCATTGGTTAGTGTTTCGGCGTCGTATAACTGTACCGATTTACAGTTTTTGCGGTATCTGCATTAACTATATGCAATCGTTTTAAACCTCAATGTTTTGATGTGTTGTCTGGTGGAGAACCAAAGAAAAAACTCATGTGACTGGTGGAGAACCATATTTAACTCAGACGTTTTACTGGTGGAGTACCAAGGAAATAACAGACGTTTTACTGTGGAGACAAGATATACTCTGGAGCTTATTCTGGAAGCTCTTCGCCCATTTATAGTCCTATAAAACTGTGACGAACCAAAATTTGTTATGATTGCATTATTTTTTACGGTTTTAGACGTACTAAACTGTTTTCCGGGAGTAGTGTTTATATGGGTCTTAGGATAAATTATGGACGGATCTTCACGAAATTTAACAGAGTGATTTCCAGTCAAATAAAACAAATTTTTGCAAATTGTTATCTAATTCCGTGCCTTGTTCCAGCATTTATGTTATATTTTGTAACGAAATTATCAATTTTTTTAGGTGGTGGTTCCACATTTTGATTCATAGCTCTGGTCCTACTGAACCGATTTTACTGGATTTCAATCCCAAACTGCTTAGGATAACTACAAGCAATTTGGCACCAAGTTTGTTCATTTCTTTTGAGTTGTTCGAAAGTGAAAATCGTCAGTCCCAGTTGTTGAGTTATTTTTACTTTTAGGAACTATCCTCGCAATCTTCCAAAATAACGGAAAATTAGTCGTTATCAATATTGTATTGACTAAATGAAGTACATAGTTCCCAATAATTGGCATCAAAATCCTGATAAACTTAAGCCTAAAGACATCCAATCCAACAGCATTTGACTTAATTAAATAAAAAGCCGAAACCTTTCGGACAATTTAACTGGAAGAAATTAAAATTCAATATGATTATTGAATATAAATTGATCTATCAACTATTCTATTGCTATTATTAATTTGATATGGATGAAAAGACTTGATTTAAATAGTCATAATCAACTTGACCTAAATTGTCAACATTAACACCAATTCCATGCCTATTAAGGATTGACCAAATATCCTTAACGTTTTTATTTTCAAAAATTAAACTATGCACCCTCCTTTTTATTTTTCTAATAACAGATTTTACGCCATTCCTCATCAACATTACTAGTCAGATACATATCATCAAGGTTACAGTCCGATAATGCAGATTGAAAAAAACTAATATTTACCGCATCCTAATCATAAAATTGGTAAAACTTTCTTTGCTCTGATAATAAAATTTCAAAAGGCAAAAAAATAAAAGAATGCCACGTTATACCAGGACATTGAAATTGACCAGTAGATTTCACTAAGTAAGTAGAAGACACCAAAAAATAATCAAGCTGAGAAGTGGTATTACTAGTAACATACGTTGGCATAGAATTATGTATTAAGAAAAGATTCAATCTACTGCAATATTTATAACATTCAAACCTTTATCAATATCAAAAAGATTATTGTTGAAATTACCCATAAGAACAATATTGGAGTAACGCACAAGCACCTCAGATATCTCCTCTTCAAATGCATCAAAATTACCATGAGGTAAATATACAACTCCGACCAACACCTTCACTTCGTTAAAAACAAGTTCAACAAAGAGACATTTAGCAACTCCATAACCCTCACCAACGAACACAACCTTATGTTTTATATTCTCCGAGACAATAAGGGCCACTCCTCCACCCCTACTATTTAACTGACCATTTCTGTGGCATATAGGTTTCAGTAAAACCAGCAACATTCAAATATACACCATCTAATATTTTCCTAATTTCATTAAATTTAGAAGAGTTCGGTCTCAAATTAAAACTTGTACAATTTAGATGACCGATGTTAAGATTTTGCTTAAAATAAATCAATTGGTATATTTAATAACTATTATCACTTACAACATTTCCTATATTTTGCCTTAAATTCATAGCAGTTGCAGAACTAAAAATACAGTTATTAAGATAATTAAAAAGCAAATATTAGAAGAATCTACATATAAATAGAAAACAAAATTAATGAAAATAGCAGTTAAACAACCTGTAAGGCCAACTCAAGCTAAAATTCTACTAATACAAACATATGCCGGAAGCAGCGGAGAAAATATAAAAAAATTATATCGTATACATTTTGACAAATCTTCATGTAAACTATCTTTGTCGTTTTTCTCCACTCCGACTTTTTGGCATATGCACCAAACCAATAATGAGCTGACGATATGTTTCCAGTTTACTTTTTTTTTAAATTTTTTAATATTGTTTATTTAAAACTGTAGCTGGAGACAAGTGGTTTTATATGGCACGCTTATGGGAGAACAATACGATACTTCCTGTACAGTGTCAGATTTTACAAATTTAGGGGGACTTAACTCAAAATTTTTTTTATATTTTTTCTTCAAGTTTGAAGTTAGTATGAAAGAAAACATTCCAAATAATAAATAAATGTATCTCGGAATGTCGTGTTTATTACAGACAAGGCGAATTTATTACAGGTGGTCTTAAAAGCCCTGCTGATATTAGCTAAAATCACTGTTGGATGTCAAAATTTTGTTTATTCCCTTTTATTATCTTTGTTTCTGTTTTTGACATTGTACAATGATTTTACAAAAACAAATTGCTTGTGGTTTTTGTACGAGTTGTACTTGTTGTAGTACCGAGATTACCTGGGATGAATTCGCCTTGATTACAGACAATAAGAATGTAAGTTCTACCTGCTGCGTGTGTCCTAAATGCAAACTTTTGTTTTTTTAATTTTTTTTTGACATTTTTTGTTTGTTTTTTTTTTTTTTAGTTTTTATTCTATTTAATAATAGTAATTAAGCTTGTTGATAAATAGCTTATGATTAGTTTTCCGTGCCGGTTAAGATAAATCGTTTTACTGTAAGTATATCTAAAAAGTGAGAAATCTTTCATGGACTCACAAATATAGAATACCATTTCATTTCAGGGTTCTTTTGCCACCAAATGATAACTTTATATATAACTTATTGGGATTACAAAATATTTTTTGCAGCTTTTTGCATACAGCATACACATTTTTTAAAACTGTTTGGTGTTCATCTTAGACCTGGCTGCTTAGACCAGCTCATCAGGAAACCTTTTCCAAAGATTTTAGAAAAGCCAAAAATATTAACACGTTGGCTACCACGTCGCACGTTTTCATGCGACACCCAGATGTTACCCAGACGCCACGTCGCACATTTTCGTGCGACACCCAGATGTTACCCTGAGGCCACGTCGCACACTTTCGTGCGACACCTAAATGTTACCCTTAGGCCACGTCGCACATTTTCGTACATTTTAATATGGAATTTTACATGGAATTTGGATTCTCTGGCCTGTGGTGAACATTTTGGTATATTTCCCATGGCCGCTGTGTATTTTTAATAGTATTTTTTTGGGTAATAAAAAAGTTGGAAATTTTAATTTGTATTTTTATTAATTCTTTTAAAAATCAATTCATTTATGAGCAAAAAAATGTATAACAATATACATATATGTATGTAAATTCAAATGGAGATCTGCAGAAAAACAATACACTCAAAGTTAGAAAATCAATTTGGAGTTCAGTAGAAAAACCATAAAATTAAAAAATCAATTTGTTAATGGAGTGCAAAAATAGTGATATTAAAATGTTCGTGCAAAAATAACAAGTAAGAAAGTATAATCGGTCAAGCCCGACCATGTGATATCCTATAGCATAGTATTTAAAAACAAAGTTCCTAGATTGTAATCTATTTGGGACCCATGGGCAATCATGGACCCACCAGAACAAAATTATGTTATGAGGTTAAGATTCGTTTCAAAGTTCTTTCTGCCGAATATTATTTAGATATCTTCATTTGGATGAGGGTTTATATGTAACCTATGGTTTATATTGGTATGTTACTACATATATTTTTAAGGAAGCTGGCATTAAAAGCTATTTTCGGGAGAATGATTTGTATGGGAGCTATGTTCAAAAATAGAAAGATTCCAATAAAA
Source organism: Pollenia angustigena (assembly GCA_930367215.1). Classification (NCBI taxonomy): domain Eukaryota; kingdom Metazoa; phylum Arthropoda; class Insecta; order Diptera; family Polleniidae; genus Pollenia; species Pollenia angustigena. Next base: position 252,709,740 of record OV884058.1, read on the forward strand.
TTTGATAAGCTGATTTTGATTGCAATAAAATTGATTAGAGATGTGCACGTTCATTTTTTGAACCACGCGCCCTCACTTTTACTCGTTTGTAAAAGTAAGTATTTATTAAATATATAAATTGATTTAACATTTTAATAGAAAATTTTTATTTTCTTTTAAATTGAAAACCCTGTATGCAATATTTTCGAACACTCCACAATAGAATTGCTCTTACTACAAACAAAGGCTGTTACCAAAAAAAAAACTTCTGTCACGTAACCATCTTCAATTTAAATAAAAAATAACGGCACTAAGTCACATTTTGAAAATATTCTTTATACGATGAAAAACCAACGTCATCTGGGAATTTAGCGCCATCTTGTGTCGACAAAAAGAAACAGACACAACTGTTATACTAATTTTTTTTAATTTATCTTGTCAATTTTTCTAATTCAATAGTATACAGGCATTTGTGATTTCAGCGCCCTTTTATGCCGTAAAATGCAGACAAACACAAACAATTTTTTATACATATTTTGATTTTTGTTGTTTTTTATTGAATGGTATAAGTTTGAATCAATATTTCACAGTATTTGTAGTTAATTGTCTTTTAAACTCCTGAAAACTATCAAAATTTGATCAAAAATCATGAAAATAGCCATTTAAAAAAAGTTTTTTTTTTCAAGTTGTGGTAAAATTTTTTCAATTTTTTTTTGTAGTTATTAGAAAACAGTCTAAATATTCGAAATCAGAAAAAAACCTATAGACCATATTTTTCTTTTTTTTTTAATATTCCATCAAAGTTAGAAAATTTTTAGAGCTTAAGTAAATAATAAGCATTTTTCAAACCAATAAAAAAACACTTATGAGAAAAGAAATCAATAAAAATTTTTTACAGTTAGTTCTAAATATAGTAAACTACTACAGAAAAAAATTTCAATCTCGTGCTTTAAAAAACAACAGTTTTACAACAGTTTTCCTAAAGCATGTAAAACTCAAGTAGTTGTTTGGCCATTTTTACTATAAATTCTCAAACTTTGGCGCCCTCTAGCGGCGCCAAAAAGAGTTAAATCTTAAAAATTCTTCAAAATTCATTTTAATTATTTTGTTATCTATCGATCTGTACATTTTTAAGCACAATATAAGACTTGTTTTTTTTTTTGATTTATGTCTATGGGCCAAAGCACTGTGCGACATGGCCCCACAACATGTTTTATGTTCTCCCAGGCCATGTCGCACGAAAATGTGCGACACAAAAAAACCTTTATAACTGCAAAATTAGGGACCAAAATAAATTCGCAAGTAGTCCAAACTTATTTTTAGGCACTAAGAAACAAAAAAGAACAAAAATAAGTTGTTGGCCTCAGGTGACCAAAATGGTTAAATGACATTGCTACTGAACGATCAAAATTCTAAAAAGGCTTTGGCAGCCAACGTGTTAAACAAATAAAACCCTAAAGCGAATAAGAGTTATAAACACTCTAGTTCTTACTTGTAACAATATCAAAGCTTAAACAAAACACCAACAATAAAAAGTGAGTTTCCACCACCTACCTACATCTTTTGTTAGTAAAATTTGTCATGAAATACTGGAAAAGTGGAGGAAGATTCAAAGATCAAAATTGAAGTTTTTAAAATGCAACAGCAATGCAACGCATAAATATCAATAACTTAGACAACATACAAATGCTATAGATCCCAAAATATATCCATGTTACGATTTAGTACGGAAATCGAAGCGTTTAAGTTACCCGGATGGTATAGTTGTCACTGAATCGTATGCAGTTATTAATCTTCAATCATCAATTAATCATACAGTAGTTAGGCTATGTTCCGCTTACGAAGAAGTTTTTCTATCGATACCGAACAAGTTCAGAGATGTTATTATAATTATTAAATGGGGATGTGATGGAGCTGAACATAACCAATACAAACAAAACTTCGATCAATAAGATATTTCGGACAAAAATTTGTTTAGTATTTCCATGGTGCCAATTGAAATGTATGTAAATACAAACGATGGCCTTAAAAATTTGGAAAAACTTGGCTCCATCCTCAACGCGGTATTGTCGTCCAATAAAATTTATATTTGCTAAAGAAACTAAAGAACTTATTTTAAATGAAGTGAACTTAATTGAAGAACAAATTTCGTTACTTGGACCAACCATGATCACAATAGGCAATATTACTGTTAATGTTACTTCCAAATTAATTTTGTGTATGATTGATGGAAAAGTGTGCAGTGCTCTTTCCAATTATGCATCGTCATAAGTATGTTATCTATGTGGAGCCATGCCGACAGCAATGAATAATCCAGTTGCGCTTTTAAATAAAACAGTGGATCAGCATACGCTGCGTTTAGGCATTTCTCCTCTGCACGCCTGGATCCGTTTCATGGAATGCTTATTACACATTGCATACAGAGCAGACATTAAAAAATTTCAAGTTAGAGGAGATGAAAGTAAAGCAAGATTATTGGAACGAAAAAAAAAACATATCAAAATACGATTTAAAAATGAAATGATGGGATTATTGGTCGATATGCCAGTGACGGTACACAAAGTCCTATACCATGCAAAAGAAATTCTATATAACTGTATACTTCCAATAGGCCAATTGTCGAAAGAAGCCCAGGAAGCTAGGAATAAAGGCAACAGAAGATATCATCGGAATTTTACCAGAAAAACATCTAGAGTTGATTCCAATACTGATTTATTGCATAGACTTTTGATATCATCAGATCCGTTAATATGCAGTTTGCGCAAAAATCCAAAAACTAAAAAACATGTTTTAACTCCTGAAGTTTTGGCATTCTTAAAAGAGCCAAACATTTATAATAATTACTCTGATGTCTCTGATTTTTAATAAATAATTTAAATACAACTTAAAAACTTTCATATACTTACATACCATGTATTATTTAATTCTGTAGAAAAATATTGAATGAATAAAAAAATAAAAAATAATTTATTTTTTTTGACCAAGTGTAACATTTTTTGTATTTTTAAGTGGTACACCCTATGCATATTTATTATAACTGTTATATGGGGGTGGGCGTACCAGTTCTCCGATTATGCACAATTTTTGAAAATAGATGCGTAATTTTATCTTGTCATCTTGTTAAAAAATTCGTAGCTTTACCTTTGATAGTTTTCAAAATACAGACTTAAGTTCCGATAAAATGGCATAATCTGACACTGTGGACTGGTCCAATGTAATGCAAGCACGGACAATGTCATTGTTAAAAAGTGTTTGAAGTGTATATATAATTTTATATGGTTTTGTCCTAGGACATCGTAATGTTTAATCTACCATGTTTTTCCATACGTTTTGGTTACTTTTAGACTAGTACTAGTCCCTTGTGGGCTACATTTTACACGTCCTATTATATGCAGGGCTGTTATCAAAATACAAGTTATTATCAAAATTTCAGTTCAAAAAGAACGTTATAATATATGTATGTATACGTTATTTGTGTACAGCATTATGATGGTTATTAGCTTTTTTTTACTTTTTTCAAAAAAGTCAACGGTTATTTTCAAACAGATATTTTTTGAGTCAAAAGTAAAAGATAAAAATTGACTGATATTTTTTCAGTCAAATATAAAAGTTAAAATTTGACAGATTTCAGTAAAAAATAAAAGTTAAATTTTGGCCGATATCCTTTGGTCAAAACCATCTTTCCTATTTTTGTTTTTTTTTTCATTCATGTTTTTACATCAAAACATTTAGTTTGCAATGGACCCATACATATGTATTTATGTGTACCTGCATCATTTTTAAGTCAGCCAAACGCTAGTTCAACATTTATCGAGAAGTTAGTTGTAAGTTGACGTAAGTTCAATATTTTTTGAGAAAAAAAGAGTCATTGAAAAAACAACTGATTAAAATTTGTATCATTTATGAGTAAGTTAAAAAGTCAGTTGAAAATAAGATAGCAAAAAGTCATCTATATGTTGAGCTAGCTAATAAAAATCCGACAGTCCCTATCATTTCTGGAGTCTTCGGAAAACCCATTTTAACATACACTCCTGCGGGCGTCACAAGAATAAAAAAAATGTTTTTCAATGATAACTAATTGCGATTTCTTTTCTGAGAAGAATATGTTACAGTATATACATGTTAAATTTTCTAATGTTACCTATAATCACTGGAAGTGTTACATGTTGTGCAATTTCAATAGAACACAATTAGCTGCTTTTATTTACAACTATAACACTTTCATCATTAATGTACTTTATGAGCGATTATTAAAGCTATTTGAGCGGTTTCTGCACGCTATTATGGCTTGGAAACAAATATTGACATTGACTTTAGAAAAATTAAAACGATTATAATATAAATAGACTTTTTTGATTTTAATGTGTAAATCTTTTTATATTTTGTTTTAAAACAAATTATTTACAAAATTATGAGCGGTATGAATTATGATAATTAAAATAAAGCATTTCGCTCATTTGCTGCAAGACCGGCATAACTCAAAAAATGAAATTTTGGAGTTAGAGATGCAGAATTGTTCGCTTTGTTTTTCTTTATATTGTGTATTAAATTCATCTTTATATCTTTTATAATTTCTCAGTTTGAAGAGTAGTAAGAGCAAATCAAAAACTTTAAATGCGTTTATCTCGAAATTAATTTTTTTAAGTTATGCCGGTGTTGCAGCAAATGAGCGATTTGTTGTACAAAGAAAGTAGTAAGTACCAGAGTTGTAGAACAGGGCAGTATGAACACTTTAAGTAAAAGTAAGGGTAAAATATGCAACATTTTTTGCATGTTTTTCATCAACATATTCACAAAAGAACTTGAAAAATTTTCCCACAGTTGTATTTTTTTGTACAAACGAACACAAAAATGTAGAACATGTAACATTAATGCAACATTTTTCTCAGAAAAGAATTCGCCATAAGGATTTTCCCTTTTACAGAATGTTGACACCATGCATAACAATATTCTGGAAAAATATGGCTTTATCTCTCATTTGCGAAAAAAATTATGGCTATATCTCTCATTTCGCAAAATTTTAAATATGACCTTACCTCTCAATGAATGGGCAATAAGACCATTATGGCTTTATCTCCCATTCAATTGAGCAATAAAGCCATCATGGCCTTATCTCACATGGTTTTAAACCAACCCCCTTTGATTGTCCCAAGGAAATCGGTCTAAAATTTCACATAGCCCCAATACAAGCTTTTTTCCGGAATAGTTCCAAACTGATTTTTTGAAATAGGTCCATACTTGCAAACGAGTAAAACTCTCGAAAAAAAAGCTTTCAATGACATAACTCTTATAAATGTTGGTGTTGTAACAAAATTTGGCTACAATAACTTTAACGATAGCCACAATATGTGATGACCAAATCTTGTGTTGGGAAAATAACTAAAAGGCAAACAAATAGCATAAAAATAAAGATATCTTCTTAATTTTCGGTACAAAAAGCTTCTACATGAATCTTAACCTCATAACATGAATTTGTTTTGGCGGCTCCATGTTGGGTTCTAATAGGGTACACTCGAAATTTTTTTTTTTCAAATATTGTGAAGTAGGTGTCATATGGTCGGGCTTGACCGACTATACTTTTTTACTTGTTTTTGTTTGTAAAATATAACTTATAACGCAAAATTACAAAAAAGTTAATTTGCATTATATGTGGAATTTTGAGCAAAAAAAAAAAAAAAAATAAAAAAAATTTCACATTTTATTTTAAAATAATTTGTTTTTTTTTTTCTAAAATTATTAAAGTATTTTTTTTCAATGGAAACAAATGTGTATGCATTTACAAAGAAGTATATTGTAAAATAAACGAATTATTAGCAGTGACATGGAACGTAGTGTAATATACATACCTCCTACCTTCCCGGCACTCTTCTTTTGCGAACCCTCCCTATTTAAAGATTAATTTTATTTGTAGCATTGTCAATTTTACTTCCAGCATTGTCTCTTTTTCCCATGTAGTTTTCGTTAGCATTAAACTTTGCCTATGTACATATGTATATGCAATAACTTAAATTAAAATGAAGTTTTCGCTAGCCCACAAATGAAACGGGATTTCCCTGACTTGGAATATTTTACATAGTAGGTATATTTTTATGAAAAATATGCTTATATACATACATACATACAATAATCAAATAAGTATTAATTTGAAATTTTAATGTAAAATAGAAAGGCTAGGTTGTATATTGATGTTCCTTCATAACATATTACGGTCATTTCAGAAATAATAGTATGAGGCTACAAAGGGCAGGGAAAGAAGCGTTGGAAAAAATATGTAAAAGCTTTTAGAAAATGTAGAAAAGTACAGTTTTATAAACAGAAATTAGTTGCATTAAAGTTTATAAAAAACAAAAAGTCAAGATTTTTATATCTTAAGTATAAAAAAATTTTAAATAAAATATTTTTAAAATATACTGAAAAATAGTTATAGCTTTTTTTCATTAATTAGCATTTCATAAAAAAAACTCAACCCATGTATGTTTTTTGTTTCTTTTTTCATCTATGTACATATATATGTATGTATGCATTTATGTTTGTATGTATGTACATTATTTTAGTACATATATTTTTGTAAGTATATTTATAAATTTTGTTTCAATTCTATTTTGCCAATATTTATCAGCATTTTTTCTATTTCCATTTTTAACGTTTTATTTTCTCCAATCTGTTTTCTTTTTTGCCGTTGTTCTTGTGTCGTTTGTTTTTGTATTTTAACTAAATATAATTAAAAATAAAATTGAATTTCAGTTACAATGGCAACACTATTTTTTATTGGTGAAAAAAATCTGTTACAAATAATAAGATATAAATGAATTTCAAAATGATTAAGATAAAAATTTAATAGAAATGTTAATTGTCATTTAAAAAAAAAAAAGTTTTTGGTTGTTAATTTCTTGGGCCAAAAGTTAACGCTTTTTTTAAAACATACAGATACAGATTTAAGCGGCATTTATTAAGAATATCTTTTGGTCTTTAAGTATTTTTTATTTTTTGTTTTGTTCATAGTATTCGTGGCAAATTGTGTGTTTTGAAATAGTGTGTATAAAATTGTCAAAAAATTGTTGAATATCTATGAAATTTTGTCGGAGATTAGCACATCATTTACTCTTTAAAACTACTTTACAAAAAAACTCTCTTAAAAATGCTTGCCAATCAGGGTTGTCAGATTGATTTTGACCTTTTTCGCCAAATTCAATGTCAAAAATCGCCAAAATCGCCAAATCCTTTAATTTCAAGTTTTTGGCAGTAAAATACATATTTTTTAATTTATTAAAAATATTTTTTATAAATCCTTAAAAAATTAATTTGTTCCGCATCGCTAAAATACGCCAAAAATTCAAAAAAAGTCGCCATGATATATATTTTGCTTAATTTTTATTTAGAAAAAAGTAAAAATAGCTAGTGAATACAAAAATGGTACGATGTTTACTGTAAAATAGTTTAAAGCAGCAACAAAAAACGATTTTTTGCAGCTAGTATTAAAAAATATAATTGAGGTTCTATCTCATCCTTTAGCTCTTGAATTGTTGCTGGCTTATCGACGTATACCTTTTTTTAAATAACCCCAAAGAAAGAAGTCCAACCGTGTCAAATTCTTGGTGGAGAACTGACATCGCCACCACGTGAGATAACACGGCTATTGACTTTGTCGGCGCAAAAGAGCGCTTGTTTAGTTAGCGGTGTGGCAAGTGGCACCGTCCTGTTGACACCCCAAATCGGCCACATCCATATCTTCCAATTCGGGCCATAAAAAGTTCGTAATCATCTCAAGATAGCGAACACCATCCACATTCACTGCCTGACCGGCCTTATTTTGGAAAAAATACGGCCGGATGATGCCGCCAGCACATTAACCGCACCAAACAGTCACTCTTTGTGGGTGCATTGGTTTTTCGACAATCACTCTTGGATTGTCATTCGCCCAAATGAGGCAATTCTGCTTATTGACTGAATCACTGAATCACGAAGTGCACGAAATGCATTTTGATATGAACGCCCATTTTCATAATAAGCCTAAATAGCTTTAACGCGTTGCTCGATTGTATATCTTTCCATGGTTCAAATTGAGTTAGTCTGAAATTGAGAAATATCAAATGAAGTGCAGAAAAAAACTTGACGTTTAAGTGTGGTTCACATTCAACATCGGCCCTTAAAATTTAACCAACCTTTACATTTTTATATATGTAGTTGCAGCTTTATTATGTATCTTAAACGCTTCACCGACAAAGCTCCCTATTTGTCTGCTTTTTTGGAATACATTGTAAGGGTATTGCATTTATTCAACGATGGTATAAAAAAAGTGCAACTTGTAACACCTAATAACGCGTTTAGAAGTTCGTAATGTATTCTACTTCGAAGGCGAGTTTTAGTAAAGTTCATAGCTGAAACACAGGCATTGCTAGTAATAATTACCAGCATATAAAGAACAGTCAAAGTAAGTTCCTTAAAATTGTACGTACCTTCCTTACCGTTTCAGATTTAACGTTTTGGCATAAACTTGTTTATCTTTCCAATTAACTAACGATAATTTTTTCATTGTGTTTCAAAAATGTCCAAAGGTATGTAAGATTTCATAAAAATATCACTAACAACAACGTATTGTATCTGTGATAACAAATTACCACATACATATAATGAAAAAATTTTCATAGACTTTAAATACATTTATGTTTAATTCTATTGATTGATTCTTTCAAAAGCACTTTATTTTCTCGGAGATATTCATTATCTTCATCAGCCATTTGAACATACTTTCAAATACTGACCATTCTTCTTATGAATGCCTCAAATTTCATACATAAAAATACTAGGTATAAGTATAATAAAAATAATATTATTTCACAGTATTGAATTTAACGAATTTTAAAACAAATGCATAGCTCATCAAAAATAGCCAACAAAATCGCCAACTTTTTTGTTAAATCGCCAAAAAATCGCCATGTCGCCAAATCAAAAATTAGGTCGCCAAATAAGTTTGAAAATCGCCACGTTTGGCGAGAAATCGCCACATCTGACAACCCTGTTGCCAATGACTTAAACCAAAACAACCCTCTTTTATGAGTACACAGATGACTAAAAGAATCTCTGAGTATGCTTTAACACAGTGTTGTTAATTTTATGTACAGTTTTGTATCCATAAGATAAAAACTGTAACAAATTTTAGTTTATTTTAATAAATCTTGAAATTGTACAATTTTTTTTTTTTTTTTGTAATTTTTTTCTTATTTCTTATTTTTGATTTCACTTTATTCAATTTTTTTATTCTGTTTTAACTTTGTCCCAATAAACGTGGTAATAGTGTTTCCGATTTGCTTTAACCCTGTTGTTCGGGATTGAAATTGTTTCTGTTTTAAAAACATACTTAAAACATTTTTGACTAAAAAAAAAAAAAATATTTGTTTTTCTAATTTGGAAAAAATAAAAAAAATTTTTAAATGAAAATAGCTAAAACAAAAAGAGTAAACAAAAAAAACTTTTTGATTTTTTTTAATGTACGCATGTTGATCAAAAAATTTAATATAAGAGCAAATTTTGTAAATCACATTTAGAAAATTTTCATAGGAGGGTTGTTGATTTTGTAAATCTATTTTTGCTTTATAATTATATTTTTTTTTTATATATATTTTATTTAAATGTATAAATAAGTTTTATGCATTTTACTGTTATTGTAGTAATCCTACTTGAGAGTTTTTTTTTTAAAACACAGGTGTTAACCCGGTCACTTTGTGAAACTTCATCCGTTTTTAATACAACACTGCATTTTTTTATAAGAAGTCCGTCCAACACTCTAATATGCTACTCTTTTTTGACAACATTTAGTTGTTTGTTGGTTCTCGTAAGTGCTGTGTGTATTGTTTTAATTATACGGATTCAATGTGTTGCCGTTTACCGGTCGAAAAGGCTTTGTGATTTAATTTGTTACACCAAATCCTCCACCACCGCACCGCGTAATATACGTCCAACGAACTCTAAATTCAGCAACAACATCACCTTCCTGGATGGCCAGTCGCACAATTCCAACATTTTACAAGAGGTTTGATGCGAAACCTTTCCAAACGTTTTGCCAGGGCTGCTACAATTAAAACAACTCAACGAAATGTAAAATGTGAGGTAAAAACAAAAAATTTAACAAACTGACGTAAAAACCACGTTGATTGTGTCGTCGTCATTCTTCGTATCTTTATGTTTAGGAGAAGCTGCAAACTCATACTATTTTTAAACCCAAACAGCCGCGATAACTAAATGACTGACTGACCGACTGACTACCTTATCACGTCTACACTATACCCATTTTTACTGGCTTAATAGAAATGAAACATTGCACCAACTCTTTTACTAGTATATTGCTTTGTTTTTGTTAAACTTCTCGCTTGAAATTATTTGTCAGTCAATTATATTAACTTGACGGTTTTTACGCTTAACCGTTCATTCTTAAATCTCACCATAATAATTATGTATATACATATACATACATACATGCATACATATGTACAAACATACGTATATACATACATACATACATACATACATATGTACATACATACATACATGCATATGTATATATTCGTACTTAAATACAGTCTACTTCTAAACGCAATTCAAAAACTTGTATATATGTATAAATGTATATTTATATATAATATATATTTGTATGTGTGTATATCTACATATTTATTTACATACAGCTGTTGTCAAAATAATAGTACCAATTGCAAAATCTTAGTCCACTTACATCTGCCAATGGATTTGGGTGATACTAACCAAATCAGAATTTTAAATCCTGTAATGTTTATTTTAATAACAAAAAATTTTAGTTTATTTCAATAGTTTAAAAAATTCCAATTAATTTAAAGAAGAATTTAAAAGTACTTATCTCATTTGTATAAAAAATTGTATAATTATTGGCTAAACTTATTGTAAAATTAAAGCATTTTACTTCGTAATTAATATAAAAGTCCTTTTTTAATCCTTGTTTCATTACCTTTGTTTGCAACACCATCCGCACAATGCGTTTGCGTCGAATTTACGAGGTTTTGACATCTTTTCAGTGGGATTATTATCCATATTTTAGTTACAGCTTTCCAAAGCGCTTCAGGACTTGTAGGTTACATCAGATGCTCCCATTTTAACCATTGCCCTGTTGGAAGACCCACACCACCGGTATGAGGCACACACTTTGAAAGGAAAAACCATGATACTAAAACCACCATGCTTTATGGTTTTTGTTGTATACCACTGGTTGTATTCATTGTTTTGTGGCCTTCGGACAAAAGATCTAGAACCCTTTCCACCAAAAAAGGACAATTTCCATAGCACGTTTCCACTTTTCTTTAAACTGAATAATAAAAATATATGTAACTAGTGCTATTATTTTGATAGGCAGTGTATATATATGTATATATATACGGGTAACCCCCGTGTAACACGGGAGATACGTTTCGAAAAAATGTCGTGTTATACCAATCTGTTTTGTAGAAACCAAAGTTCTGGTACATAATAAGAAATTTGTTTCTAAAAATTAGATCACAGTGTTATACGAAAGACATAACTGGTACAAAAAAGGGGTTAGGTTCCAAAAACAACTAGGTATAAAGCAAAGAACTGCTATTAGATCAAAGGTTATGTTAAAATATGTATTTTTACATCTTTTTATACATATAACATTTTTTAAATACTTACATACGTAGATAGTTAATCTTCCATTTGTTTCTTTTATTTGAAAGATCTTTTTATATCTGGTGTAAGAGAGAATCCGTGTTGTATAAGAGCCGTGTTATTTGAAAAGTGTTTTGAATATATGTATGTATGTATGTATGTATATCTATAAATAATATTTAAACACATAAATAAAAATTTTAATGATTTAACTACGTATAGAGTAAGCCATTAAGTCCATGGACTAGCAATAACCAGAAATTTCTAATTTGTTATTAAATATTCTATGATTTTTAAAGTTTCAGTTATTATTTATTCTTTTTATGTCAGAGTTAGAAATTAAAAAGCGATTTTTTGATTGATTGTGATGCACTAGACTAGAAAAAATAAGTGTTTGTTACGCCCTTTTGCATTTTAGGTGACGATATGTGTCTTATGTTTTCCGTTAAATTTTTGTAGTAAGTAATATATTGTTTTTTCTTTCAGATAGTATTCACTTCTGATCGGGAATAACTATTAACTACGCTTGGCGTTTCGAAACATGACTGAAGTAGATGTTTCAATACCGGAAGGTTCGGCTTTGACGGCGAATATTCAAAATAATGAATCAAACATTGCTAACAGTAATACAAATGACCGACAGCAGCAAAATGGTTCATCCAGTGATAATAGCAGCAACAACAATAACGGCAATAATAAAGGCGATGCAATGGAAGGAGATGCTGTTGATACCGAAGAAGATGATTCGCAAATTACCTCATCAACTGAAAATGGAATTGTGGGAAATAAAAATTCTAAAGAGTTTGTCATGAAACCAATCGCTAGTATAAATGAGGATTCTTCGAATGCATGTGAAAGTGTTTCACAAAATTGTGATTCAGCGCCCAAAACCGGTGAAGATAGCGTGGATAGTGTAAATAGCTTATCGGAAAAGGTGCCCTCAACTAATGCTGATACTGAAAATGATGACACCAATACGAATGACAGTAATATTCAAACAAAGAAATCAATAAATAATGATGATGGAGATGCAGGTGGTGTCAGTCGGGACGGTTCAAATCAATCCAAAAGTACAAATCATGTTGACGAAACCTCCAATGACAACTCAAATCATACTGGCGATCCACTATCGGTCTCGAAAACTAAACAAAAGGAGAATGGAACCGTTACTAGCCAAGAGAATCAGCAATCTGATGGTGGTGTTGTGGACTTAGGAGACGATTCGGATATTGAAATGTCTGAAGTGCCGAATGTATCAGTTACAAAAAGCAATATCAATAAAAAGCTTGAAGAAAACGATTCAGATGGCGCTGTTTTAATTGGTTCTGATTCAGAAAACGAAAATGATAAACAATCTGCAAAAATCAAAAAGTCGTCACCTACTCCTCCTACAAAACAAACTGAGGTAATTGAAGACGACGACGATGATGACGATTGTGTGGTAATAGAAGATGATAATCCACTTCCAAATGATCTCTCAAAACGAAAAATGGATAATATTAATGAAGATTCTCAGCCACCAAATAAACGTCAACGTAATAGTGCTGCTCCCGCAATGCTAGGGCAAATTGGTATTAAAGATGCAAGAACTTTAATAACTCCTCCAACAGTGCAGGAGACACCGACTAAACGTTCCGCTGAAATTAATGTATATCCTGTAAATATTACACCTGCTAGTGGATCTGGTCCACCAAAGCTAGTGCCGGTTGGTGCACCAATGACTGCGGCTTCCGCAACCTTAGCTGGTTTAACTGGTTTAACTGGTTTGAATACGACGACAAATACAAACATTCTACCTGGTCTCACAGATGAAATGTTTGTTTTGGAAGCTCCATCCTTTATAGTCCCATATATTTACGAGAAACCGCCTTCGGAACAAATAAAGGAAGTCGTAAAAGAAATTGAATCAAAATTCTCTTTCACAAAAGAAGATTTTAATGTAGTGGACAAGCCCGACGAGTTCGATATGATGACAGAACAAAATAAAGAAGATCGTGAAGAAGAAAGCAAGAAGAAGAAAAAACGTCGTCGAGATGACGGTGATGATGAATCATGGTCTGAAGAAGAGGAAGAATCAGAAGATGACGACGATGATGACTCTGAATCTGGTATGCGTACAAAAGTACTCATTAAAGAAGCTTCTGATGATATAACGGCTCTAAAAGGAGCAATAAAACCGGTCATATCCGGAGCTTCAACACCAGCGGGGACTGATGGCACCTCAACGAAACCAGGTCAAGAAAATTATTTTGAAAGCCCCCTAGGAAAATTCTTTATGGATATTGGCGTGGGTCTTGTTCAAGAGTTTGTACAAAACGATTTAATTCGTTTGCAGAAACGTAAAATGCGCAAAAGTTTGGGCCGCAATACCAGCGAATTTGAAAAAGCAATTGCTGCTCTTACAGCTAATATGGAGGCTTCAAAAAAAAAGAATTCCCCCTTCAAATTTAATATGAAACGATGCGAGTTCTGTAATTTTAAATCTGAATCTGCCTTATCCATGGCAAATCACTATGAAACACCTCATATGAATGGTGTGCTTTACAAGTGTAACTTCTGTATTTTCGAAATACGCAACGCTACTGAAATCGTGTACCATATGGAGGCTGTGCACAATATAAAAGCACGTCTTATTAAACCGCTGCCTTATCATCAATGTCCTAATTGCGGTTTTGAGGACAATGGTAAAGCAAAATTAGGCCGTCATCAACCTGTGTGTGCGAAAAAGTTTAGACCTGATATAAATTTGGCACCTCCAAATGATTGGGAAGCACCTGCCAAGATACCACGACTCAAACCTCGTCATGGTCTAGTGGCAACAGCCACTGCATATCAGGCTATGGCAGCCCAAGCTGCCGCTCAAAAAGCAGCATTGGCGTCTATACAACAGCAACAACAAGCCAGAAATTTGCAGGCTGCTGCTGCGGCGGCTCAAAATGCTGCTAATAAGCTTCGTGGACGGGCGCCTTCCGTCCCGGTTGGAAAAAATGCACAAAATACCGGCGTCATGATAAGGGCCGCCAATCAAGTGCGAAATCCTGCAGCTACAAATGTGGTATTGCCAAACAATTATCAACTAGGTGCCGGTGGCCAAATAATACAAAACACTGTAGGCAAGAAAACAACCGGACAGCCAAGTATTTCAATAACACCGCTACCTCGTCAGTCAGCTGGTGGAGCGGCTGGTTCTTCTCCATCAACAAGTAAGCTACCACCAGCTGGTATGAAACCAGGCCAAAGTCCTGGAGGTGGCAAAGCTCAATTTGTTATATGTGAAATATGTGATGGTTATATCAAGGACTTGGAACAATTGCGTAATCATATGCAATGGATGCACAAGGTTAAGGTTAGTGCATTACACTTTTAATTGTACAAATCACAAATATATTTATTTTTCCATCTACTTTTTATGTTTTTTATATAAGATTCACCCGAAAATGATTTACAACCGGCCACCACTAAATTGTCAAAAATGTCAATTTAGATTTTTTACTGATCAGGGATTAGAACGTCATTTACTAGGTTCTCATGGTTTAGTGACCAGCTCAATGCAAGAGGCGGCCAATAAAGGCAAAGATGCAGGCAGGTGTCCAGTATGTGGCAGGGTAAGATTTGTATTATATTCTTATACACTAGAAACGGGACATTACTAATTTTTATAATATTTATGTGGATTAGATGTATCAATGGAAATTATTAAATCATGTATCGCGTGATCACCATATGACTTTGAAACCTGCACATTTATCCTATAAATGTACGGTCTGTACTGCTACCTTTGGTATGTACAAACAATTCGAAACCCACGTATACACAGCACATAGTACAGTTGCCAAAAAGGCAATGGATGGTAAAAAAAATTCACCTGTTCCCAATACAGCATCCGGCAGCAGTTCAGCACGCAATAATTTAAGTGCAGCCAATGATTCATTATTAAAACCATTAAAAATAAATGATGAGATCACAATAATACCACAGCCAGCTTCGAAATCGCGCATTTCGAATATCGACACACATGTTATTGGTAAGTTAAACAGAAAAAGACTTTAGCTACATTAAAATAATCCATACGATATTTTACGAAAGGAACGTATCTATTTTTTGTAAAACAAACAGTTATTGAGCGATATAGTTCCATTAAATGAAAAAAAGAGCAAAGTGATGGTTAAAAAAAAAAAATCAAACAAAAAAATTCGCATTTATTTTAATTTAAGTCCTGTTTTTCGTAAATATTAAAAAAAATTTTGTTGTTTAACAAAAAAAAAAAAAATACGTTAAAGCCGAATATGTGCTGTTAGTTTTAGCGATACTAAAGAAAATATATTTTAAAATACAAGAAAATTGTTTGTCTTTTACAAAATTATTTATTTAGGATTTTTATACCCACACCACAATAGTGTAGAGGGTATTATGCATTTGTGCTGATGTGTGTAACGCCTTAAAATATTGGTCCTAGACCCACCTTAAAGTATACCGATCGACTCAGAATCACTTTCTGAGTCGAACTAACGAACTAACGGACGGACGGCTGGCTGGCAGGCTGGCTGGCTGGATGTCCATGTAACTTTGTGCGCATAGTACAGGTCGCAATTTTGGAGATAATTTGATAAAATTTGGGACATAGGTTCTTATTGACACAAGCACCAAGCCTATTGAAAATGGGCGGAAGATAGGGGGAAATTTCTTCCTCTCAGAAACCATCAAACCGATTTTAATGAATTTTAAAACTTACATAGAACCATATCTTCATGGACACAAAAGGGATGTATTTTTTAAAAAATAGGACCACGAAGGGAGATAGGGCCAATTTCTGCCTCTCAAACCGATTTTAATGAAATTCAAAACATAGATAGATCCATATCTATATGGACACATAAGCTATACAGTTTTTCAAAAATAGGACCACAAGAGGAGGTAGGGGGCAATTTCTGCCCCTCACAAACTTTTAACCCGATTTTAATGAGTTTTATAAACATAGATAAATCCATATTTATATGGACATATAAGCATGATGTGTTTTTTAATACTGTGGTGTAGGGTATCATATGGTCGGGCTTGACCGACTACACTTTCTTACTTGTTTTTTATAAAAAACGCAGAGGTGTACTCGAAATCGAAAACGTAAAACGCATGATTCTGGAAGTCGTTTTAATACACTCTGAATCTAATGTTTATATTTTATATACGCAGAGGTGTACTCGAAATCGAAAACGTAAAACGCATGATTCTGGAAGTCGTTTTAATACACTTTGAATCTAATGTTTATATTTTTTATTCAACATTTTTTTTCGAATTTATTCTATGAGCTGAATTTCAGTAATGTATTTTATAAAGCTTTTTTGTAATAGTTCTATTCCTTTAATTTTTCAGAAATGACTTTATACACTACCAGACTATTATATATTTTTTTTACATTTTACCTTAGCCTTCCTTTGGACAGCAATGAGGTATATTGTATGTACAGAAAAATTTACAATTATAAGACACCAGCAGAATGTAATGCATTTTATGGCCCGCTACGTCAGCATTCTTTGTGTTACACTGGATAGTGATAGGCTGACTTCCAAAACGTACTAATACAAAGTTTGTATACAGTTTCACTACTGTATTTTTTTTTTTTTTTTTTTATTTGTGTGCAAGATACATATCTTAAAAAAAAACTATATGCTTGCAATGGCAAAACCTTAGGTTTATATGCCAGGACTAAAAGATTTGTATGCTATTCCTTCACATACAGTTGCTTTCTATAAAAAGGAGGTGCTCCAAGGATTTCACAGAACGACCTATACCGTCGTATAGGAAGACGGAAATCCCGAATTCCACTCCACGGATACTCTCCAATTGAATTTTGAACGGTCTTTCACCAGTAGCTAGTTTTTTTTCCTTTTAAGAGTTTTGACTGGAACTCTACCAGTAGTTTACGAGTTTTAAATGGTCCTCCACCAATATCTATCAATTTGAGTAAAAAAATCGTTGGCCACTTATTTCCACAAGTAAAAGTAAGGCTAAAACGAAAGCATGTAATTAATGTTGAGACCCGAAAAACCGTAAAAAATTACAGTTATACGACGCCACACATCAACCAATGCGGTGAAACGCAAAACGCACGAAAGACAGACAAACAATAACGAGCTGATTGTCCTTAAAAATAATGACAACGAGCGCGAGCTGTTTCCCCGTCCAGAGCAGTTTTACGAATGCTACTGTATTTTAACGGTGCACATGTACAAAGTACCGAAACAATGCAACTATGTGTTCTGTTTATTTAAACGTTTTAAAATGTAAGTGATGCAATGCGTAATATTAAAATAAATCTGTATTGCTTGCGAATTAAATGTCAAATATCACAAAGCATCAACATTATCAAAAAGTAATTTCAATTTTTGGGAATACAAAATTTTAATTTCAAAAGATTTTGCTATTCGTGCTTAATTCCCAGTTTTTATTCTTGACAAAAACACTTGAAATTTATTGTTGATGGGATAAGCTATTCCTATGCATTTCACTGGTTGCTTAGGCCAGATCATCAGGAAACTTCATCCATAAAGATTTTAGACAAACTAAAGATATTAAACCAAATAAAACTGTTAAACGTATAAGAATTATAGCAACAGTTCTACTTGTAACAATATCAAAGCTTGAACAAAACACATCAACAATAAACAACAGTGGGTTTATCTCATCTTACATTCCCCACTACAATTAGTTGAAATTCTCTCAACATTAATTGTAGTTGTAAGTAGGTTAAGAAAAACTAAATAAAAACAACAACAACTTACAAAAGATGTTGTCAATTAAGTGTTTTTTAGGCCGTGCACTTGCCTGTTTATTATCGAAAAGTAATTTAAATTTTTGGGAATACAAAATTTTAATTTTAAAAGATTTTGCATTCGTGCTTAATTCCCAGTTTTTATTCTTGACAAAAACACTTGAAATTTATTGTTGATGGGATAAGCTATTCCTATGCATTTCACTTTACAAGTAGAACTGTTGCTATAATTCTTATACGTTTAACAGTTTTATTTGGTTTAATATCTTTAGTTTGTCTAAAATCTTTATGGATGAAGTTTCCTGATGATCTGGCCTAAGCAACCAGTGAAATGCATAGGAATAGCTTATCCCATCAACAATAAATTTCAAGTGTTTTTGTCAAGAATAAAAACTGGGAATTAAGCACGAATAGCAAAATCTTTTGAAATTAAAATTTTGTATTCCCAAAAATTGAAATTACTTTTTGATAATATTAAAAATTGTCAATTGCAGTTACTAAAAATTAATCAATGAGAAAGTGAGTTAAAGCTATATTATTTTTTGCTTTTTAAAAATTGTAATAAGCTATAAGTACCTCGGCATAGTAAAGTTTGGGTGTTTTTTTCCTTTCTACCATATTTGAAAAAATTTTCAAGCGTTTTAATTTTTTGAGTCGTGGTTGACATTCTCATGGAAATGCCCATATGACACACAATTGAAAATTAAGTTTTATTTTTATAATCCTTTGTATATTTTAATTGTTTTTAAGAATTTTAGGATAATGTTGATATTAGTTGGTGAGGGATTGGACAGGTATTGTATTAGGTTTGATTGAAAGACGTGGTATCTCATTGCTGAAAATTTCGTGCAATATGATAAAATATGTATGATGGAAATGGCAATTGTATTACTAGGCTCCATTAGGTGTTTTTTTTTTTTTTTTTTTTTGTAATTAAAGTATGACCTAGCCTGAGTCTGATGAATTAAGAATAATTTTGAGTGTTAAAGTTAAGATTAAAGTGTTAAAGTTAAGATTATATCTGATATTTATTTTTT
This sequence comes from Pollenia angustigena, assembly GCA_930367215.1. Taxonomy (NCBI): domain Eukaryota; kingdom Metazoa; phylum Arthropoda; class Insecta; order Diptera; family Polleniidae; genus Pollenia; species Pollenia angustigena. The sequence continues at coordinate 252,729,177 of OV884058.1, forward strand.
CCTATTAACTTCTCTATACCAATCCGATGTTTTTAACCATAGATTCTATTGTTGGATCAGTGAATTGCAGATATAGCCGAGTATGTCGTTAGTGCTAATGTTATTAGTCAGGTAAACAGGGGATCGGAGTGCCGTTTTTGGGGCAGAATCCGCGTGCTCCGAATTAAGCAGTGTCCGGGAAACCATATTATTAAGATCCTGGGATAGTTGTTTATTAAGAAGTTTCTTATGTTCGTGGCATAGAAGTCATTGTTGTGGATGTTCTTTATGGATGGCCGAGAGTGAGTCAGTGCAGATACTATTGTTTCTTGTTAGTTTTTTTAATTGTTTTATTGCTAAAAATATTGCTATTATTTCCGCAGAAAAGACTGTGGAACATGAAGGAAGTATGTAAATTTAATAATGGTGTTTTCAGTCGTAATGATATAAACAAGGTTTTTAATAACAGGTAAAAGTGTAACCCTAGGGGTACTACACGAACATGGTTCTATATTCACAGCCGAATCCTGCGCAATTTTGCAGTCTATAAGGTATGTGATGAAAAACGATCGTTTTCAAAATTATAGTTTTTAGCAGGTGTGATGAATTTGGACCGATTTTAAAATCTATTTCTGAAGTAAAGTCTTTATTTTTTGTTCAAAATACAGTTCCATAAATATATTGAATAAAAAATTTAACAGAATATATAAATGAAAACGGAGGAAAATAAATTAGAAATCAATTTTTAAAGATACCGAAAACGATATTATCGTTTTCAAATCGTTTTGTTTTCAAAATCGTTTTCTATCACATACGTGTATACTTCTTGCTTTGAAAAGTAAAAAGAAAACTGTAATATTTACAGATAGCCTCTAAGTTCTCCAGTCGATCAGTAGCACATACAACATTAAATGGAAAATAATAGCACAAATTAGAAACGCACTCATAGGCAACGAAAATAAAATTAAACTGCACTGGATACCTAGCCACACTGGTATTGCTGGAAATAAAGCCGCTGACAATGCCGCAAAATATGCTTCTTACGCCCCAATCATAACTGATGGAACAACTGAGAAAATTGACATCCGTCGCCACATCGAGAGCTATATCAAATTAAAACTTAAAGAGACCCCCATCAACCACTACCATTATTCAACAGTAAATCCTTATAATATCCCACCAACCTACCCAACCAATATACCATACTTGTTGTATTGATGTTGGTGTTCATGTCATCGGCGCATGCCACTGCAATCTGCGATAGAATGCGGAGTAGAAACAAGGTCCTCAAGTCTCTAGCCGGCAGCACTTGGGGCATGGAAAAGGAAACCTTGTTAGCTACATATAAAACGATTGGCCGGTCAGTGGTTAACTACGCAGGGCCTGCGTGGACCCCAAGAGTCAGTCCTTCTGGGATGTCATCGGAAGGGATATCCGAACCACTGTCTGATGGAGTCAGACTCCCCGAGACATGTCAGAAAAGATCTTCGCTGGTATGAGAGTGTAATCCAACAACACCTGGACTCTATGACAGACCACACCTCATACAGGGCAGCTCTGAATGCAGTTCACAGGAGGTCGGTGGAGAGTGCAATGAATATCCACCGAGACAACATCGCATTAGGAGGTCGTCCACCACCGGTTGCATGCGAAGAGCGGGACTTACCACGACGGACGAGGGTGACATTGGCACAATTAAGATCAGGATGGTGCGCACGTCTTAACTCGTACTGGTCGAGAATAAATAGCACCATCCCTGATCTTTGCCCTGCATGTGGAATAGGCCCACACGACGTACGACACCTATTCAACTGCAGTGCAAACCCAACCCAGCTAAAAGCAGTGTCCTTATGGACCCGCCCACGCGAGGTAGCACAGCTACTGGGCCTTGATTTAGCTGAGTTGGAAGGACAGAGCGAAGAAGAAGAAGGAGAAGAATACATGCTTGTTTTTCATGTCGAGCTGTTACAACAACAACCAATATACCAAAAAGACTACGGCTTGGTCACACCAGTTTCTCGCATGACTGGATGCTAAGTAGATAACTTCAGCCCAAATGTAACAAATGCAATTGTCTGTTAGCCATCAGGCACGTCCTATTAGACTGTCCACTCTTTCAACCTCAAAGAAGCAGAATGTTCGCGAACACATCCACCCATCGAATTTCTTAGAGATCCAACAGCCACCAACATCAATAAAATTTGCGAATATATTGAAACAGCGAAAGTTAAAATTTAACAGAACTATAATTGTAATTGTATGTAAATCATAAATTTATAAATATTTTTAAGATAGAGCTGATGGCCTATGCTGCCAACGCTCATTCCCATATTTAGTCTCAGAATTTATTCTCTTGATTAACTAAATAAATAAATAAGGTTTTGATAGTTTTTCGAGCCTGTATATAACAACTTGTAGTTTGTATACCCGTTAATAATTTCCTGAACGCATTTTTTATTTATTGGCTTAAAGAGGTGATGAAACAGTTCGAATGTAAATACTAAAGCCCTGCACGAATGCATTTGAATGCCGTTTCAAATCATTCGTTTGTTTTTCAACTCGTGATTGTCGATTGCATTTTGCTAACGAATCAAACTCTGTATTGTGAAAAACACATAAACCACGAAAATAATATAAACACACAAACGCAAATGAATTTAAATTTGTGTGTTATAAACGACCAAATACGAAGTGTAAAGAGCACGAAATATACTCCACACAACAACGAAACAAACGAATAACACAAACTACACCAAATCATACGAATCGCACGAATCAAACGAATCAGACCAAATCACACCAAACAACAGTAATTTGAATTATTGAATTTTTTTTATTATTAGGTATGACTAGTAAACTTGTATTGCGCAAAAAACAAATGAAGATGCAAAATATTTTTATACAATGCTTAAGTTTTTATTTTAAATTATTTTATTCAAAAGTTACAAAAATATATTTTGAAATATTTTATTAAAAGTAAAAAAGAAACGAAAAGCTAAATTCAATTAATTGCAAAATTAAGATAAAAATAATATAATGAGCAAAATGGTTTAAAATATATATTAATTTGTACAGTTTAAAAGTTCATTTTGTATTTCAGTTGCTTTTATATTTGAATGAAGAAACATTATGGCATTTATAGAATCACCGTTTGAAGCAATGCTGCATCTTTTTTCAGAAATCAAATTCCGTGGTACTGAAAAAACTCTCTCTGAAGCTGTACTACTAGCAGGCGTTGCTAATATTTTGCAGCTCACTTTGTAGAGAAGTGGAAATTCATTTTGATGTAAGTTCCACCATTGCAAAATGTTGAAATCTTCATTAGTACTAACATTTAAGCTTTAATACATTAGCAATTCGTTGGATACTGCATCAAGTTGTGTAGTATTTTCCCTAATGGTATATCATAACATTTTACAAAATACCAAATGCGCACCTGAGTTTGCCTGCAAAAATGTATAAAGTCATTATAACAGGTCAAAATTGCGTTAAATAGTTACCATAAATATGTAAGGTTAACTCTTTGGGCTCGGTCATATAATTGTAGCATAAAAAGTATGCAATAAAAATAGTGCGAAACAATAAAGTTTCATTAATATATCAATGAAACACATCTTTCTACCCAAAGATGTTACCTACTGTCACATTTGCTATTATGTATATAGGTTATTTACACATAAATTGTAGCAAAACAAGCCTTTTTTATACCCTCCACCACAATTAGTTGTGAAGAGGGTATATTCAGTTTGTCATTCCGTGTGAAACTTTTTTACTATTCATCTCAGACCCTATAAAGTATATATATTCTGGGTCCTTGAGTAATTTTAAGTCGATTTAGCCATGTCCGTCTGTCTGTCCGTCTGTCCGTCTGTTGAAAACACGCTCACTTTCGAAAAACTCAAAAGAAATCAACAAGCTTGGTGTCAAATTGCTTGTAGTTATCCTAAGCAGTTTGGGATTGAAATTCAGCAAAATCGGTTCAATAGGATCTGAGCTATGAATCAAAATGTGGAACCACCACCTAAAAAAAACTGATAATTTTGTTACAAAAACTAACATAAATGGTGGAAAAATGCACAGAATGATATAAGATTTCGCAAAAATTGGTTTTATTCAACTGGAAAGTACGCTGTGAAATTTCGTGAAGATCCGTCAATAATTTACCCTAGGCCCCATATAAGCCCTACTCCCGGAAAACAGTATATTAAGCATAAAACCCTAACTAACAATGCTATCATTACAAATTTTGGTAAGTCACAGTTACATAGGACTAGAAATGAAACTGTTAAGTTTCGTGAAGATCGGTCCATAATTTACCATAGGCCCCATATAAAACCTACTTCCGGAAAACAACTTAGTACGCCTAAAAACGTAAAAAATAATGCTATCATAACAAAATTTGGTACATCAAAGTTTTATTGGACAAGAAATAAAACTGTGTAATTTCGTGAAGATCGGTCCATAATTTACCCTGGGCCCCATATAAACCCTACTCCCGGAAAACAGTTTAGTACGCCTAAAACCGTAAAAAATAACGCTAGCGTAACAAAACTTGGTACGTCACAGTGTTTTAGGACAAGAAATAACACTGTGAAATTTCGTGACGATCGGTCCATAATTTACCTTGGGCTCCATATAAACCCTACTACCGGAAAACAGTTTAGTACGCCTAAAACCGTAAAAAATAATGCAATCATAACAAATTTTGGCTCGTCACAGTTTTATAGGACTATAAATGATACTGTGAAATTTCGTGAAGATCGGTACATAATTTACCCCAGGCCCCATAGAAACCTTACTCCCGGAAAACAGTTCAGTACACCTAAAACCATAATTAATAATGCTATCATAACAGAAATTGGTACGTCACAGTTTTAAAGGACTAGAAATGACGCTGTGAAATTTCGTGATGATCGGTCCATAATTTACCCTAGGCCCCATATAAACCCTTCTACCGGAAAACAGTTTGGTTGCCTTAAACCATAATTAATAACAAATCGTCACAGTTTAAGATTATAATAACATCATACAGATATTACTCCTTAAACATTCGAACTGTCGGTGGAGGGTATCAAAGATTCGGCACAGCCGAATATAGCACTCTAACTTGTTTAACTTGTTTTTCTAAAATTTTTACTTACTTAAGAAAAGTGTTTTCTAAGAAGAAAAAAACCCCACCGACGCGATTGGTACAGAAACCAAAATATTTTTACAAGCACAAAATGCCAAGAAATTCTTGTGGCTATTTTTTTTCTTAATAATTTCTGTATTTAGGTACGTCTTTTTAACGAAGGAAAAAGGAACCCTTTTACAGGTATCAAATAATTTTTTTTTGTCATCATAAAGTTTTTTTCTGTTAAGATGAAACAAAATAACATAGCATCCGCTAGACATGTACACTTGTCGAAGTCACATCGACGACTGAATTGATGATCATAAAAATATGTGTTAGTAGTGGTACGCACAATTGGGCAAAGAAATGGAATTCCCTCCCTGCAAATAATAGGACCAGTCCAAACACGCGTGTAAAGAGTAGTCCACAAGGGACCAGGACTAGTCCAAAACTAACCCAAACGTAAGGAAAAACCCTGGTCTATTTAACATTACGATGTCCTAGGAGAGGACCATATAACCCACCTTTGGACCACTAAGGAGTAGTTTTAAAACTACTCCATTGTATACTCAAGAGGATTAGTTTTGAAGTCGTTTAAAAACGAAAGCATGTCGTTAAAAAACGAAGACATGTCGTCTCACTACAAACACTTTTTAACAATGACATGGTCCATGCTTGCATTACATCGGACCAGTCCATGGAGTAGTCCATTTTATCAAAACGGATCAGGTGGTCCAATTTTATTTACAGGGCTGTTATAGACCAGTGTCAATTGTGTATATTAGTATTAGTGAATAAAGACCCTGCAAATAATAGGACCAATCCAAACACGCGTGTAAAGAGTAGTCCAAAAGGGACCAGGACTAGTCCAAAACTTACCCTTACGATGTCCTAGGAGAGGACCATATAACCCACCTTTGGACTCCATGGTATACACAAGAGGATTAGTTATGAAGTCGTTTAAAAACGAAAGCACGTCGTTAAAAAACGAACACATGTCGTCTCACTACAAACACTTTTTAACAATGACATGGTCCATGCTTGCATTACATCGGACCAGTCCATGGAGTAGTCCATTTTATCAAAATGGATCAGGTGGTCCAATTTTATTTGCAGGGGAGACAAGTACTCTTAATAAAAATAAAAAAATACGTAAGTATTCGCCGCATGTGCACTCATCGCTTGATAATCGACGACTGAATTGTGTACTCTCGTGCACTAAATGAAAGAGCGTAAGAATGCGTGTGAAGAATATGTGTGAATTAATTTCCACAATTGTGTATGACGCTGACATCCCTGTTATAGAGTCTATAATATAGACTCACAATTGTTGTGTTATGTTTTCTTTCACATCAAATTATACATTGAGTTGATTTGTTTTTATAAATCAAACTACTGCTTAACAACGAGTTGTTTGAAACGAGCTACTGTTTAAAATTGATTCGGATTTTCATTGTGTATCATTCGAATTGATTTTAAAAAAAGAACTCAGTATTTCACACAACAATGAGTTGGTGTGGAGAAATGTGAAAAAGAAACAAATGCCTTCGTGCAGGGCTTTACTAAATACCATGGCGGCCGAGATGAAGTAATAGTTTTCTTGTTAGCTATTATTGGGAAGTTATTAACAGGGGTGTGCTGGAAATCGAAAACTTAAAACGCAAGAATTTTAAAAGACGTTTTTTAATAAGATTTTTGTAATAAAAGATTTTTATGACAAATATTTCTCAATTAAACAGAATGTTATAACAAAAATTCGATTTCCAGCAAACCTCTGGTGTAACTCTACAAATTCTGCTTAGAGTAGATTGGATTTTGTTTGAGTTAGTTTTTTTTTAAGTTGCTGTGTTATTTTGTTAAAAGATGAGTCTGAACTGTTGAGTATGTACATAACGTAAAAGTTTAAAGGAGTAAATATCTCTACTTCTTTAAAGTGTTATGAAACCCGCTTCGAGAAGCATATTGTGGATTTCACACTCTTTTTATTACTACGTTTATGCGTAGCCTATTCGCGAATAAAAATTATTTGCGATTAACTAACTTACTGTTTATATGTCTATTTATTATTGAAAATTCTTATTTTTAAGTAATGCCAGATGAAAAATTTATTCATTTAGTAGAACTGTATGTTTATAAAGTTTTTATTTTTTAAATGGAAAAGATCAAAAATTATTGTGTATTTTTAAAATTATTTGCACATTTTTGATTTAATTCTACTTTTGTTGTCATATGTATGTGCCACATCGAAATAAAAACGTAAAACGGTTAAAAGTGTGGCAATGCTTAAAATCTTATTTGCAAATAGTGTCGTTAATCAGGAATTGTTTTCGTGAGTTAGCTATTCGCAAAAAAAAATTTAATTCACTGTTTATGCGGCAATATTCTCTACTTGCAATATATTTATTTGCGAATAAGTGGTGCGTATAAACGTAGTATATAATTTTAATAACTCCATTTTTCCTTTCATTCATTAACTGAGACACATAGGTCTGCAATCACACTTGTTTCAATTTCACAATTAAAGGGTTGTGAACAACCTTTCCACCTGAGATATCAATACCGATTTATGAGGTCCGAAAAACTTTGAGAGAAATTCTGAGGGCAGAAATAATAGTTTTGACCTTTTGTAGAGAAGATCTAGGTGTCCAACCATTAAAATAAATACCAGTATGTATTTTCGATAATAGCAGTTCTTTAATAGCAGATATTACCGTTAAGTCTTGCAGTAAATTTTTTTGTTTGATAGGCATTTTATTATGTTTAATCTACGGGTTAAATCGTTTGTAATGTTAAGTTTATGGTCATTCCAATTGTATTTCGAATTGAATATCAGACCTAAGATTTTTTTTTAATGTAAGGGGTATAATTTAGAATATTGATTGCCGATCTTTATTCTGATTTGCCTATTTGAAAGAAAGTTTACAATATACCGTATAATGTTGGGTCCTTATCTCCATTCGATTAATTGTTGTATAATAGTATGCCTGCCTATCTTGTCAAAAGCTTTTGAAAAGTCTGTATCACTTGAGACATGATTGTGTGAAACTGAATTTGTAATTATGTGATCAATGAATAGGTGGGCATCATAAACCCTAGCTGGTGTGCGCAAAGAATATTGTTAGTAGTTACATACCACCAAAGGCAGTTTGCTATTATTTTATCTAGAAGTTTCGAGGTACATAGATTCAAAGAGATAGGTCTGTTAGATTTTATTTGAGTTTTGTCTAAGTTAGGTTTAGGAATGGGAGCGATCGTAATGGTCTTGTAAAAATAAGGAATGTAGCTAGATAAAATTAGGTTATAAAGATGAATAAGTCTGTGTTTTGTTTCATCATTAAGATTTTTTGTCATAAGGTATGAAATTTTATCAATACCGGGAATATTACCTCTTAATTTGCCTAGATCAAATTTCAACTCAGTGATAGTATATTTCCCTCGATTGCAATAGCCCTTCGGTGAGGTTAGATACAGTACCGTTATCCAATACAGAATATTTATTTGATATAAATTCATTTGAAAAATTCTGGTCATTTAATTCTGAGGACCAGTATTATCCGAATTCTTCAGCTATAGATTGTTTGTCAGATAGAGATTGATTTGGGTTGGAAACTTAATGAAGGGTATGTATGAATTGTTTGTGGTAGGTTGAGGTTATTGGTTGGGGTTTCTGTATTAATTTCTGCAGTAAAGGTTGAAAAATTGACGTGCTTTTATCAATTTTTAATTCTCTTTTAAATTTGGCTACTGTCCTTTTAAAGTTTACGTTATTAACTGTGTTAATATTTCGTTTTTTTCTTAATTTTTTAGTGATTAAGATGATTGTTCCACCAAGGAACCGTTTTTTAATGGAAGGATTTATTTGTGGAATGGAGAAGTTAGCGTCTTAAGTATGATTTTTTGAATAATTACAACTTCTTGATTAACAAGATTTCTTGATTAATGTCATTTTTAATTGGACGATTTTCGTCGAATTTCAATTAAAAGTCTTTGAACTTTTCCCAATCTGCTTTACTTGTGACAAATTTTGTTCTAGGTTTAGAAGAGTTAGATTGGGGTGGAATGAAAAGTTTAATGATTATAGGGATATGATCACTTCCATGAAGGTCATCTTCTGCTTTACTTGGTGAGCCATCATTAAAAACTACCAAGTTTGATTGGATGATATAATCAGCGTTGTAGACCACCATAATCATTGTCAAAAATCGCTAAAATCGCCATAGCTTTTTTTTATTAGTTTTCGACAATAAAATTTATATTTTTTAAGTAATCTATATATCTTTTAATCTAGAGACAAAACATAGTCAAACTTATAAGTATCTAAGTTTCAGATATATTTCAGATTTTTTTTACATAAAAAAATTTTTGATATTTTGATATATGACTGTGTTGCAATAGGGTGGTCGTTAACTGTAGGGATCAAATTTTTTTTCTATTTTTCCATGCTCTAACCCCCAATTCGGTGGGTATTGATAAAAAAAAACAACTCCAAAAAAATTTTAGGACGATCGGCGAAGGCTAAGCCGTCCCTCAAGCCCGCCAAAGTTTGAGAAAAATCGTAAAGTCCGACTTGCATGACTTATATTAAGGAAAATATAAGTTTTACATAAAAATCGTTTTCTAAGAAGTTGTTGTTAGTAAAGTTTCCAACAACTTTTGCCTTAACAAGTTTTCTCTAAAACTCATATTGAACAAAACCTAATTAAAATAAAAAGTAAACAGCAGCATTGATGCTAATTTTTTTTTTAGAATTGTTTTTTCTTACTCACGTCAATTCAGCTTTAATATTTGTGTTTGTGTGCGTTTGCTTAAAAAAAAATAGTAAAACGCATATCATTTGTTTCTAACGTACCACGGTTGATAAAGTTGGTGCAATTATACTTTTTTGATACAATTCAAAGCCAAAAAGTACGGTGGTTCCCTAGGGTGGCAGTTAAAATCAAAAGTTGGATTTATTTAGGTCTCACTAGCCAATTTGGTGGATATTGATAAAAAAAAACAACTCAAAAATTTTTAGGACGATCGGCGAAGGCTAAGCCGTCCCTCAAGCCCACCAAAGTTTGAGAAAAATTATAATTTTACATGAAATCTGACTTTTATGTTTAATAACTTAGAAAATATTAATTTTGTAGAAAATTTGTTCACAAGTTTTTCTTTATCTCTTATTAAACAAAATAAACTTAAAATATCGAATAAGCCACTAAAAAATCTAATTTTTAATTCATTAAAGAAACGCATTTTCTATGAATTAGTTTTGTTGAAAAACATTTATTTATCATCCGCCCCATATAAAACACACTCTCGGAAAACTCTTTACTACGTCCATAACCGCAAAACTTGCTGCCTATTTCACGATGTCACTCGAACGTTACGTTCGCACAAATAACATGTAAACCAAAAATAAATTTTTTAATTTTGTTTTATATGTTATTTGTGAGAACGTAAACGTTCGACTGACATCGTGAAATAGGCAGTTAATAATATTGTTGTAAAATTTAGTCCTCTACAGTTTGCTAAGACAAGAAATAAAATTTTGTAGATAGCTCTATAATTTATCACAGCGCATACATACATATATATTGTTACGAAAGAAACTTTAGTTAAGAATTAGATAAATTTATTAGTTATCTTGTATTGATTAGTTATTTAGTATTTGTTAGTTATTTTATTAGTTAAAATTGTTATTGTGTTAGTTATGCATTAGTCAATGTACATATCTTTACCTAAAACGCAAAAGGACCTAACTAACAAAAAATTATAAATCGACTTTTTCATTAAATCTGATGAATTGCATTAACACTAATGTCCACAATAAATTTTGGAATCTTTTAACCAAAATAAGCAATTTTATTAACAAAAAACAAACGGCTCTATCTACAAAAGATTATATGATACGCCCTAAAAGACCTTACTAAAAGTTTGCATAATATGCAACATTGTCAATTGTCAAAACAGCTCGTAGGTTTTACAAGAAAAATAAATTATAAACAGTTTAAGACAATTTATCGATTAGCAATTTTAATAGTAATTTGCTTCTCCTGTAAAATTTTCAAAATGTTAGATAGGGCGTTTTGCGTTTTAGGTAACGATATGTAATGTTAAAACTGCTGTGCATAATTGTACTTCAACCCCAATGTGCAGAATGCTCTTGTATAAAAATAACTTAATGTTAAAAAGTCCGTTAAAAGAGCTATTGTAGAAATAATGGGACTATGTAATAGGGAGATCGATCGAATAGTATTCGACCGGTTTTAACCGGTTATTTTAGTTTTGCCCAGTCGCATATCTTTAAATGTCCATTTTTCGAATATCGAATATTTTTGTAATATGTAATTTATATACGTTTTCCGTAGTTTTGTTATTAATGTACCCGTAATTGAAGTATTTTTTTAATTGGATATTGGCCAAACTTAAACTTTTTATGAACAACGACAAAACAAAATGTAACAAAAGTCAAAAAACATTCTGGGCAATGTAAATACAAATCGATTATATAAGCGTGTTTTCTTGTAATAAAAACCGAAACTTGTTCAGCTTCAAAAGTAAATAGCAATTGGACAGTATTCTAAATATCTATATACATATATAAAATTGTAACGTTACTGATTGATTCATCATCGCACAGCCTAAACGCCTGAAGCTAAAAACTTGAAATTTGGACCAGACATTGGCCACTCCCCAAATCGATCCACTGAGACGGGTTTTTTGAAATTCGAAGATGTACAAACAAATGTAATACTTATCGTTAGTGTCCGACCGAACGCACTTTTTGAGACCGAACCCGAACTTCGGTAAGTTTTGACAAGTTCGGCCGAACCCGAACTTTTTGTTCATAAATCTGAACAATTGTACTTTTTAAATGTATTTATTTAAAACAAAATAAAATTTCGGGAAATTATAACATTTACACTTTTGGAAGGATGCTAAAGGGCGGTTGAATTTTAAGGACCGATGTTGAATGTTAACCACACCTAAACGTCAAGTTCTTTACTGCATTTCATTTGACAATTCTCAATTTCAGACTAACCCAATTTGAACCATGGAATGATACACAATTAAGCAACGCGTTAAAGTTATTCAGGCTTACTATGAAAATGGGCGTTCAAATCAAATTGCATACATATCGTGCACTTCGCGATTTTTTCGGTCAATTTCACCGTCTAAATGTGCGAACAAATGTGGGATGAGGCTTATTTTCACCTCAGTGGATTCTTCAATAAGCAGAATTGCCGCATTTGGGCGAATGATAGCCCAAGAGTGATTGTCGAAAATCCAATGCACCCACAAAGAGTGACTGTTTGGTGCGGTTTATGGGCTGGTAAGTGCCGGTCAGGCACTTACTGTGAGAGCTATCGTGAGATGATAACGAACACTTTTTATGGCCCGAATTGGAAGATATGGATGTGGACGATATGTGGTTTCAACAGGACGGTGCCACTTGCCACACTGCTAACGAAACAATGGCTCTTTTGCGCGACAAATTCAATGACCGTGTTATCTCACGTGGTGGCGATGTCAATTGGCCGTCAAGATCATGTGATTTGATACCGTTGGACTTCCTTCTTTGAAGTTATTTGAAAGAAAAGGTGTACGTCGATAATCCAGAAACAATTCAAGAGCTAAAGGATGAGATAATTCGGCACATTAATGGCATAGAACCTCAATTATGCCTCAGTGTCATCGAAAATTTGGACCATCGGATGGAGGTGTGCCGCTGAAGTCGCGGCGGCCATTTGGCCGATATTTTGCTCCATATATAACTAATTAAGCGTACCAATATTATCATAATAAAAAGAAATGACAATAATTTCCTAAATAATTTGTGTTTTATTCAAAATCAACAGCGGCCCTTAAAATTTAACCACCCTTTACATGAAAAGATAAATGGCACTTCATAGTATTCAAAACTATTTTATAGTTAAAAAATAATTAGTAATTGCTTTATTTTTAAGACAAAAAATAAAAAATAAATTTCAAATTTAATACATTAGGGCCATAACTTTTTCACACTTTTTGCGAAAATCAAAAACGGTATAGTGTAGTCGTGTAGAACATTAAAAGTTGTTAATAAAAAATACGATAATTTTTTCGGATTGTTAAAAAAGTTCACACAGGGATCGGGTTGAAGTTTGAAAACAACAATTTTTATCTAACGGAAATATTAAAAAATATATACACCTGATATTTGTATATATTCCTATACGTATCAGTTAAATGCTATTTTGGAATTTATCTTCTGCTTTAGATTTCTACGGTTTACAATTCATCGCGGTTCAAAATTTCTTGGAAGGTTTTAGAAATTTGCTTCCCTGCGTCAGGTTTTTTTTTCGCAAAACGACGGGGGACAGGTGTTTTCATTACTAAAACATTATTGGCCACTCAGTCTAACTATGGCAATAATTTGGTAATAGCCCTAGTACACATATTAGTACTCAAACCTCTAAAATATATATCTGTGGCATTTTGACAAAACATCTTAAGTCAAATTTAAAAAGTTGAAAAAAATGTTGTTAATCATACGAATTTTCATTAAAACAACTTTTTTGTTTAAGTTTTTAAAATTTTGTATTATAAACGAAATTTTTCTTTAATTTTGATTTATTTTATTATTTGCTAAAAATAATTTTTTCACCAAGTTTTTTTTTAAAACTTTTTTGCTATCTTATCTCGAAAGAAAGAAAGAAAGATGTTTTGTCAAAATGCCACAGATATATTGAATTCGTTGGGTTGTATTTTCTCTAAGTGGCGTCTAATATTGGCGCTAGTTTGTTTGCTTGGCAATGAACTCCCCATTGACATTTGTTTGGCGCAACATTTGCATTGAGCGCTTGCTCAATTAAAAAAAAAAAAACTCCAAAATGGATTGGATGACATTTTTATCTGGAAATATGTATACTATAAAGTTTGGTTTGTGGTTCACCCAAAACTATACAGGGGTGTGTTGGAAATCGAAAACGTAAAACGGAAGAATTTGGAAGTTCTTCTTATCACACTTTTAATCTAATTTTTGTTATAAAATTCTGTTTAATAGAAAAATATTTGTATAATATTTGTCATTAAATTCTTTTATTACAGAAATTTTATTAAAAAATCGATTTTTAAAATTCTTGCGTTTTACGTTTTCGATTTCCAGCACACCCCTGATAGATTATCTTACCATTCGCAGAATATAAATAGAGACTATTTTTTTTGCCAAATAAAATTAAACCGTTTTTTTTTTGTTGTATTTTTTACCGTCTTCTAAAAATTACACATATAAAGAAATTTTTAATACACAAGCATGTTATTAAGTCATCGCTTTATTTTTTAGAATTAATAATCATAGAGAAAAATAGTTGTATTGATTTCGTATTACAGTGAACTCGCGATAACGTGAACTAATTTTTACCATGGCGATTCACGTTTTCGAGTTTGTTCACGTTATCGAATGCCAAACTTTAAAAAAAATAACGCCCTATTTTTAAATAAATAGATTAACAAGTATTTTAAAAAACGTATTTTATTCATTTTTAATAACAAAAAATATATGTAAGTACAGTTAAACCTCTATTATCCGGCTTTCGTGGGACCGGCACCAGCACGGAAAATCGAAATACACGGTTAATAGAGGTTATATTAAAATATACAGAAATTTATTTATTTTTATTAAAACATTCGATTTATGTAACTACAGATTATAATATACAACAAATTTTTTACAAAATATACAAATTGTCATAGACAATGCAAAATCAAATATGTATGTATCGTCAAAACATTAAAATTTGGATTTTTACTGACAATGTTTTGGTTGATCAAACTACATGACTGCACAAAATTTGTAAATTTTACAATGTTTATTGCTTTTTTGTTTTTGCATTTCTTCTGACGAAATGTTTAAATTTCACTTACTAAATGAATAAAAACGCATATATGTATGTATGTTCTTATGTGTGGGCACATGAACTTAAAAAGGGGAAACACCGTATTTAGATTAACATACATAATAAAAATCATATGAATCCTGCACGGATAATAGATGTTAAGCACGGTTAATAGAGGTATAAATCTAAAGCACGGAAAATAGAGGTAAAGCACGGATAATAGAGGGAAAAAATAAAAAGAACCGCATGCCGGTTAATAGATGTAACCGATTAATAGAGGCCCGGTTAATCGAGGTTTAACTGTATGTGCAATAATTCAGTTGACTTTGCATTTAATACATAAAAAAATGAATTTCTTATGAATATCATAAAAAATACACATAAAATTAACAGAAACAAATAGAAAAATTTTTTGGCTTAAGGAAGGTTTTTTTGTTCGATCATCTTTAACAAAACTTTTTCTTTAATCACTTTTCTCCAATGATGAAAAGTATGTTTTATCTGGTAGGTGCTTCCAATACAAGCTGATTTACACATAAAGAGAGTTCCTCCATTTTTGATCTAAACTTTTCTTTAAACGGGGCAACAAGTTGTTGCTTAATTGTTGGTGAATTTCTAAAGCATTTGCTTTTAGCATCAGTCCGCTTACCGGTAATTTTTTATTTCGCATGCTAATGGTGTTTTCTTTTCTACAAAAAAATGTGACATTTTATTTAAAAAATTGCAATTTGGTGCCTGTTTCTTAAAAATTGTTTTATTCTAAAAAATCCACCTTTTTCGGGAGCAACATTTTTGAGAAACAGACACAAAATTGCAATTTCTTTAAATTAAATGTCACATTTTTTTGTAGAATAGAAAACACCATAAGAAACCATTTGTAAAGAGTTTTCGGAAGCTCAGAAGAACGTAATGTTTTTCTTTACACGATTTGTAATTTCCTATTTTTTTTCTTCTTAATGGAGCAAACTGTTGACTTAGCAACACCATATTTTCTAGCCAAGCCACTGCCACTATAACCTTTTTGCAATAATTCAAGAATATTTACTTTAACTTTCACAAATAACACGAATAACGTATCGATGTTAAAAACAGCTAACATGTCAGCGTATACATACATAGATACAATTAAGAAACAAGAATGCTGTAACATAAACCAATAAGTGAACTCAATTCGGGAATTTCCAATTAAAAAAGTAAACTTTAAAAATTAAACAAAAATAAAAAAAATGTGTTCACGTTTTAGAGCTTCCAGATTTTGTTCACGTTTTAGAACAGTCTGTGTGAAAATAAATTTGTTCACGTTTCTGAGACGTTCACCCTTTTGAGTGTTCACGTTTTCGCGAGTTCACTGTATTTTCAAAAACTTTGATGCCAAATTATAATTTGAAATTATAATAAATATGTTATTTTATAAAAAAGTTCGGTGTTCGGTAAAGTTCGGTAAAAATTTCGCCGAACCCCGAACTTTGACCGAACATCAGTTTTTGCCGAACTCCGTAACCGAACCCGAACGTTCGGTCGGACACTACTTATCGTTGTTCTTTAAAAAAATAAGCAGACAGGTATCAGGTACTTTTTTAAAATTCGGCACTATTAAGGAGTAAACGGGTAAAACCTGAATTTTCGCACTTTTTTGACACCCCCATCTATTTTTTGAACCAATAAACATAGTAACAAAGTTTATACCACATTCGAAACCTATCAAAAATTACTAATATGGATTTGGTACTTTTTATACCCACACCACAATAGTGGAGAGGGTATTATGCATTTGTGCTGATGTGTGTAACCGATCGTCTTAGAATCAATTTCTGAGTCGAACTAAGGATGTCCGTCCGGCTGGCTGGCAGGCTGTCCATGTAAGCTTGTGCGCAAAGTACAGGTCGCAGTTTTGGAGATAATTTGATCAAATTTGGGAAATGGGTTCTTATTGGCACAAGGACCAAGCATATTAAAAATGGGCCAAATCGTAGGACCATGAGGGAAGATAGGGGGAAATTTCTGCCTCCCAGAAACTATCAAACCGATTTTAATGAAATATAAAAAAATAGATGGAAACATATTTTTATGGACACATAAGCTTTGTAGTTTTTCAAAAATAGGGCCGCAAGGCGAGGTAGGGGGCAATTTCTGCTTCTCACAAACTGTCAAACCGATTTTAATGAAGTTTATAAACATAAATTCAGTTTTAATTGACCTTTTTCAATAATGTTTTGAATGTTTTTAATTTTAAGCTCCAGGTCTTTTTTATTATTTATAGGTACGACAAAAAATAAATTAAGGGCTAGAGTTGCTGGACATATGTAGATCAGATCAAAAACATAGAAACATTAATTCTAAAAAAACAGCATTATCTCATCATTGTTATGAATTGAATCACTATCCAAATTTTGAAAATGCATCAGTTTTAAACACTGAAACCAACTACAAACGTAGATGTATATTAGAAACACATAATCAATACCAACTATACTTGCATACTTGTTCGAAATTCGAATATTTAAGAGGTGAAAATCGTAACTATTTTTGGTACTTTTTTTTCAAAACATTAAATAAACTTTGGCATAAAAATATGTCCACGAAGGAAAAGGAGAGGCTAGCGAAGTAGCGGGTTAAATACTAGTTACATATACTTATATATTTTTATAAAGATGTCATCTCTGAAGATATTTCGAACTGATTTATAATGGTGCTTCAAGGGCCCTATTAATCACCTTTAATTCTGTGGCTTGGTGCTAAAAGGGCTAATGTCAAAATATTTATATTTATATTTGAGAAAATTTAAATTAAATTGTTTTTAGAGAAGAGTTCTTACTGAAATTTGCTAGCAAAACCCTTATGAAGATGTTCTGGGCTCAAAAAACATTGGCAGTTTCATCAAAAAAAAAAAAAAAAAAAAAAGATGTTAAGAGAAAACACCTAATGCAACGATTAACTCAAAACAGAAAAATATTGACATTGACCCTTTTAGCACCAAGCCACAGAATTAGTCCACAAGCTTTACATAAACATCGCCAAGTAAAACTTGACTCTGTTCCAAGAAGTTCTTAAGAGACTGCAAATAATACTTTACTAAAATATGATGCCAAAAAGGAATGTAAAACTCATTATAAGTAGTTCTAGCATATCATGCTTAAAACTACAACATACCGACGGAATCAACGAAATGGGAAAATTTTTCAGTTTTATTTATTAAAAAACCAAGAAATTAAAACAAAATTAAAGGAATCAAACAAAGTCATGAAAAGTTTGAAATTGTAATCGACGACTTGACAGATATTTCATACAAAAAGCATGTTCATATTACTATTCGTTTCTGTTTGCAACTTTTAAAAACTATGGTTGAAGTCTACTGATTCTTATAGACATGATGAGTAGGGTGGGTCACTGATGTATGAGAAAAAATAAAAGTTCTCGAATCATGTTCTAATAGCAATATTTTTTTGTCTTATGTCAAAACAAATAAAAACTGCAAAAAAAAGTAAAAAAAAGTCACATATTCAGCCCGCGCACGAGCTCCTAAAAATTAAGTATATGTAAGAAAAGTAAATTTTTTAAATTTAAATTTTTTATTTACCATCAATTATTATTTATTAAAACTGAAAACCATTTTGAATTTAACTTAAAAAAAATAAAACTTTGGTTCTTATACAACAAAAAACAATAAAATCATTTTTTGGTCACAAAATCTTGTTTACTGTAAAATCTAGGCATCTCTCGTCTTGATTCAAGTTTCGTCTTTGTTAAACCTTCTCTTAATTTTTTATTGCATATAGTCATGGATGCTTCTGATACTATTTTTACGAACTTACAAGTCGATAAAATACAGTAATATGCTTTTCTGCAATACAATGCTATTGTTGTTATATTCAAAATTTAACAAAATTGAAGGTCAAAGCGCGGGCTCTAGGGGTCTAGTTCAGACAAAAATACAACATATTTACACTATTAGAAGTCGATAAGAGAAAAAAAATATTTTCGACCCACCCTAATGATTAGCCACCAACAAATATAAACTCATTTAAAATAAATTTTTGAGAATATCATCACAAAAAATAAATTAATTAAATTCCTATAATTTTTTAAAACCAAAGCTTTTCAAAAATTCTGAAGCTATGTCACACCAACAGTTTCTAAATTACAATAATAATAAATAGAAATTATAAAAAAAAAAAATAAAGCTTTAGTTTAATCAATTAACTGGTCACGCTTTTTTTTTTTTTATTCTATCGTCAAATATTTGTTAAGTCTGAACATACCTAAGTCATATCTATGTATTTTGTTGGTTCCTTACCATCGTGAATTGTTTTGTTTTTATTCAAATTAACTTTTTATTATAAAAGCTAATTTGATTTTTGTATTTTTATGTATTCGAATTAAAACCGGTTAATTTTAAAATGCTTAACCGAAAACTGTTTTTTTTTTTTAAATAGCAGCTATTCGGAATATTCGAAAACCGGTTTTTGAAAAAGGCGTATAATCGATTTCCCTACTATGAAACCATAGATGGTGCTTTAGACGTTAAATTTAAAATTCATAAAATAGCTGATGTATTAATCGTTAATAGTAAAGCCTCGAACCTTCGAAAAACATTTCGAATGTTATAGACGGCCGAATTGCAGTATAAATCATGCGGCGGCTAGCACCATAAAAGAGTATTAATTCAGACTTTTTGCTGATAGAGCACATCACGCGGAGAAAATTATAGACATTGAAGTGTGTTGATCACAATTGTGAATAAAAGCTGTAAATTACGGTTGCTGAAGTGACTAAGTTCTTAATAAATAAGTGTTATACATTAAAGTGTTGTGTTTATTTAGTTTTATTTGAATTGCAATTAACTGAAATATTGCAGAGAAATTTATTTGAATAAAACAACTAAAGACTGCACGCAGAGAAAAAATATGGTTGGGCATGGTTACGGCAACAACACTATGTTTATTGTAACAATATATTGTTGTCGTACACAAATTATTGTTATTTTTATTTAATATCAACAATATTATAGTTACTGTAAACATATCAATGTTTATCGCAATTATAAATTTGAGGTTTGTTGACAGAAAAATAATTATTTTTCTAACAACTAAATTATGATAACTTGCAAAACATATTTTATTACTCGCAACCATATCATGATATTTAATAGCCATAACATGATAACTTTCTATAAATTTATTATATTATGTTTAAGATGCAATAAAACTATTTTTACTTTAACAATATTATGTTATCGCCATTTGTAAAATAATTTTGAATCAGTTGTGTCGTTTGTTTTATATGTGAGCGGTTAAACTATTTTAAGATAAATTCTCATAAAAAAATAAGTTTAAAGAAATTAAAAAATTAAAATATTAGCGGAGTTCATGCGGTATTAGTGATGTAATAGTGCAAATGCAAAATATCGTAGTTTTTTTGTAAAATCAAACAACAAAACACACAGGGATTTCGTCATATTTTAAAAAAGTGTTACGATATTTTTGTGGTTCTCATGAGCAACGGCGTAAAAGCGGAAAACCATTCAAGATCAAATGGGCTGGGTATTGCACTTTTTAAACTTTGTGATTACGTTAAAAAATCAGAATTGATCCATCTTTTTTCAAAAATTTTATGAAACATGTAAAAAGCGGCAATATGGCATTGACATCTCAAAATCGGCAAAATGGACATACTCGGTTCCCCATGAAAATCACAGATCTTGCATTTGCTCTTTTGCAAGCCTTATATTGAACGACCTCCGCTATTTGATTTTAATTAAGAAAAATTATAAAAAGCCCCAAATAAAAATCGATGCAAAAAAATTTTAATTTATTTTATATTTTTATGACAGTTAAGAAAAATGTTGTATCATAATATGATTGCTTCTAAATTTATTATGATTAACATGATGATAATATGATTGCTTCTTAACTTATTATGATTAACATGACAATAATATGATTAGTTCTTAACTTATGATTAACATGACAATAATTTGATTACTTCTTAACTTAGTATGATTAACAAAACAATAATATGATTAATAGAAAAATATTGTGATGTAATATTACGAATATATTTTATCATTATATAATTCAATAATAATCTTAATATGGTGACTACAATCATAAATCTTATCATAATATGTTTCTCTTAGAATATGTTTACCACAACCATGTTTTTTCTTTGCGTGTGTAACGTAGATTTATTTATACTCCCGAAATCTACGCCACATATAATTATAGAAAATATTTTATTACTTCATATATTTTATATCAATACGTTATTCTTTAGAAAAGTAATATTATACCAGCATTATACTTTATTGAAAATAATATTATAATCCACTTACACATGAAACCCCCTAATGTTATCCACTTACACATGAAACCGCCTAATGTTATCCACTTACACATGAAACCCCCTAATGTTTCCTTTTTGTTATGAGAATTCTCATTTAGTTTATGAATGAGGTTGAATAAATAGGTTAGATTTAGAGACAATCGGGACGATTTCATTGCACCTACGATCTTGCCATATTAAGGTCGACTTAGTCCCCGCCTTCTGCACGACGGTCACACTTGTATCACTGATGGGATTTGTGGTGCAATTGTACCAAATTTGGTACAATTTTAACTTTATTGAGACACTGGTACAATTCATCCTTTTTTGGTACAATTTGAGAAAAAAGAAATACCCACGAAATTTGACATTTCTTTAAAGTGGATTAACTCGCTTTTTTTTAATAATAAAACTTCTAATTACTTATCTCCAGCTCTGACGAGTACTACCAAAAATTGCATTATTGTTAATTTATGTTCATGATATACGAAAATATTCAGTACATACATAAGTAATTGTACTCGTATTCCTGTAGGAAGTCTGCGATCAAGAGTCTCCAAAACGCCACTTTTGTCGATTGTTTTGGCGACACTGTCAACGAAGCATCTACACTTTTGTCAGCCTTTGACAAAAAAAGAGAATTTTGTATACTCACACCACAATAGTGGAGAGGGTTTGGGCAGATGTGTGTAACACTTAAATTAATTAGTCCTAGACCCAAGTTTAAGTATACCGATCAACTAAATGTCACTTTTTGAGTCAATTTAACTATGGTTGTCTGTCCATGTAACCTTGTGCGCAAAGTACACGTCACAATTTTGAAGGCAAATTGATGAAATGTTGTACATAGGTTTCAATTGATAAGCATAAAGAATACTGATGGTTAGATTCGGTTCATAATTTTACATGGCCCCCAAGCAAACTTCTTTTGGAATAGTGTCTGTGCCTATAAGCCTGTTGGAAGGTTCAAAATTAACCATAGGTCCCATATAAGCCCCGTTCCTTAAATCAAGTATGGGGAAGCAAATCTCATATAGATGAAGATATCTATATAATAATCTGCACAAATAACTTTTACATGAATCTTAACCTCATAACAAAGTTTTGTTCTGGCGGTTCCATGGTTGCCAATGGGTATCAAATGGTCGGGCGTGACTTTATTAAATCTACTGAAAAAAACAAATTAATCCAACAGTACATAAATCAAGCCGAAGCGGTGTCAATAGTACGGTAAGTAAGGATTTCCTTTAATCAAGTGCAGAATGCTTGATTCAAGTACGAATATTCACAGCGCGAAATACGTTACTTATCCATATCTAGCCCCGAATTCGTACTTAAAATAATCCGAAATTGAGATTGATTAAGGTAAAACTAATATTAAATCAATCTCAAAATGCGCTTGATTCAAGTATTATAGATTTGATTTAATCTAAATTCTGGTTAAAGAATTTGTAAGATGGTTTAATCTGGACTGATTCTAACCTAAACACTTTCCCCACAGAACCAGAACCCGTTACACATGTTTATTCCACTTTTGTTGTATTCCGCCCTTTGCTTACAGAAGAATTTACAATTATAAGACACCAGCAGCATTCCAAATATGGTTTTCGTAGTTATTCTACTACGAAAATTTTAAGTAATAAACTACATAATTTTAACAAATAGAATATGGGAATTATTGTTTCTTATTTTACTCTTTAAACATAAAAATAATCTAAACTTTTCTTCTTGTAGTGTTGTTGTTTCTATACCACAAACTTTTACAAACACACGCGTATGCACGCATATTTTTTTCGAAAGTTATCCCATTTCGGATAGTTTTAAGTACTTTTAATTGCTATTCGCACTTAGATTTTTGAGTACGACTCGTACTAAAGTAAGTAGAAAAAACTTAAATTTAGAATGCTTTTTTTTCTTTCTGTGTAAAAAGCTGTTGTAAATTCTTATGTTTGCTTTTTTGTAGCCAAAATTTAACAGTTTGTGTACTGTAACTTCGGTTAACAGTTTTTGTACTGTAACTTCGGTTAACAGTTTTTGTACTGTGAATTCGGTCAACAGTTTTTGTACTGTAACTTCGGTTGACAGTTTTTTTTACTGTGACATCGGTCAACAGTTTTTGTACTGTAACTTTGGTTAACAGTTTTTGTACTGTGACTTCGGTCACCAGTTTTTGTACTGTAACTTCGGTTACCAGTTTTTGTACTGTGACCTCGGTCAAAGGTTTTTGTACTGTAACTTCGGTTAACAGTTTTTGTACTGTAACTTCTGTTAACAGTTTTTGTACTGTGACTTCGATCACCAGTTTTTGTACTGTGACTTCGGTCAACAGTTTTCTACTGGGACTTCGGTCGCCAGTACTCTCTTAGTAAATCAGTAGTTAGCCTAGTATATAAGCATGAATTGTAGTATTTAGATACCTAGACATAAGAACAAATTGTAACGACCGCTGAGGGCGAGACGCCTCATCATTGCCGAGCATTAAAAAGAACCCGTTGCAGACCCCGACTCGAATACGCTAGCCGAGGAGATTCCGCCGAATTCCTGCCTGTTTGCTGTGCTGCAAGTAATTTGAAATAAAGTTAACAAAGTATTGTAATTGAATTGTAAATTTACCAATAAAGAGATTATTGTTAACCCCGAAAGGGTAATTCATTCGTGTTTTCACTTAAGGTTCGTGGATTCCGTAAGTCGACCCAGGACACAGAAGAGCTACCCCAGCCAACGACAAAACCACGTTACAAGACACAAGTACCACATAGATTTATTAAAGTTTTAAAAAAAGTTGTTCTTTAAAATTTCCTGGAAATACGCAATTAATTTTTGGGAAAGTGGAAATTGATGACAATTGAAAGCCCGGGAATATAAACATATATATATATATATATATATATATATATATATATATATATATATATATATGTATAGTAATTATATTTTCTTACCAAATTGAAAATATTATTGAAGATTTATATTTCCTTATTTTCAGATTAATTTGATCTTTGAAGCGAAGCACCTAAGAATAAGAATCCCACATGGAGGAATCTTTTTAAGGAATACTCTATAACATTATTCTAGAGTATGTCTAGCAATAAAAGGAAAGACATCAAATGTAAAACAAATAAAATACATCTAATAAACCCCGAAGTAGACCTCAAAGGTCCTTCATCACATCTAGTAAAATAAAATTTTAAAATTGGTTTAAAAGTTTATAATACAAACAAAAGGCTACAAAAACAGAGAATGTAAAAAAAGGCTTACCGCTGTGTAAAATATTAGTTTAGCAACCACTCATATTTCCTCGCCAACTATATAAAAAATTAACATCTAAATATATCACGTACACCACTAATAAATTATTAGTTTCCTTTAAAACGTCCTGATATTTCCTCCTTACCTAATCTACCTTTAAAAATCCCTCTAATACGTAAAGTTAATAATCGCAGCAAAAAGATATAATCAGCCTTATTACGGTTGTCGTTGTCGTCAACGACTGTGTCGTTTTTTTGTAATAGATTAAAGTGACACAAAAACGACACTGTCGTTGACGACAACAACAACCGTAATAAGGCTGAATATATGTACCATTTTTAACATCAAGCTATGGCCAATTCTTTATCGAAACGTTCGTATGGCATAACTTTCCATTTTTATTTTAGTTTAGATTTATTTAAGCCTACACTGAATATTGAATTTCGTTTTCGAAACGCAAGAAGTAAATAAACATAAAAAACAGATATTTTTAATTTTATTAAATGAACAAACAATATACATATGTATATGTATATACAACATAAATAAACACAACCGAAAAAGTTAATAACTAATTAAAGTAATTAAAAATAAAAAGTTACAAATCCACAAGTGGTATGTACATTAGTTAAAAATACCTAATAAGATTAGTACGGTAGTAGTATATAAATCTATTATATGTACGTAACTAAAGCAAAAAAATAAATTAATTTAACGTGCATTTTATTTATAACGGTTTTTTATACGTAGATAAGATGGATTTTCTGTCTCAACTCTCAATATAATGAAATTGTTAATTCACATTTAGGCACGTTATATTCTTATTCTCATTTGAAAAAGAAATAAAAAAATAATTATAAAAGTTATTCATATTTATAAAAATTAACTCAAATCCATTGAAAAGTATCATATGTATGTATGTATGATTGATCATAAGGCACTACTTTAAATAAATAAACAAAATATATTATAAGGAAAACTAACAAACGAAAAAAATCCCTTCCCAATATTAAACAAAAAAAAAAAAAAAAAAAAAGCGATAAGGTATACATACTAAAGGTAAATTTATGATAATTACATAATTTATATTATTATTTTTAATTTCAAAACAAAAATCTTTTACTTATTAAATATAAAAACAAATATAAATAAAAAACAAACCCTTTTAAACACACAAGAATAGTGAGTTTAGTTTGTGGATTATTCTAACACAAGAATTGTAGATAGTTTACATATGTTTAAAAATGTTTGTTTATAAATGTTGTGTTGTTGTTTTGTAATAGATTAAAAAATACAGGTTGTATGTTACTTTCATATATTACAAAACACGACTCACGTGTTAACGACAACGGCTTACACAATCAGCGTTTTTGTGGTTGTCGTATAGGCCTGTGTCTTTTTTATAATAGATTAAAGAAACAGAAAACCTGTGTTCTTTAATCTACTACAAAAAAAAAACTCAATCGTTTACAACAACTACAACCACAATATGGCTGAATAAGACCAAATATCTCATTAGAAATATCTGCAAAAATTTTCTAAAGGTACTTTTATAATTCAGCATTAATGTGGTTGGTGAACTTAAAATACGCCTGCGACTGTTTGGTAATAGATTAAAGAGAACGTTTACCTTTTTCCTTTATTCTACTACCAAACAGTCGCATGCGTATTTTAAATTCGCCAACCACGATTAGGGTGGCTCACCCAGTGCATATGTCGGATTATTCACCCTTATCGTGTTTTGCGTATTTAAAATAAGCTTACGACTGTTTGGTAATAGCCCTACAACCCAGAGGACGCGTACAAGACCAATAGTTAATCCCTGACGACATGTTGGCGACAGCCCATGCAAATCATCGACGACTTTTTCGAACAAAGGGCACTTAAGTCGTAAACGACAATGTGAGCGACATTAGGGCACTGCTACACGTTCAATAAATATCGTGATATTTGGATCACGATCCATTTTAAAATATTGATGGATCACGAGCGTATGCTACATGTTCAATATTTATCGCGTCAGTATTTATGTTATTTTTGTGCTGTGCGGGTCGTTTATCAATGTCGCGAGAAAACCAAAAGAAAGCCCGTTTAGCTATTTTGCTCGATTTCACTGTCTTCTGCCATTACCCTTTATTTCAATAAACTTTTCACAAATTTTGTCAATTGTTTTACTTTTTATTTGTTTAATTTTTTCCACTGCGTATTTTATTTCTTTTATTTTGACACTTTTTACTGACGTATTAATTTTTATTAATATTATTTAATATCATGAAAATGCTACACGTTCAATATTTAACACGCGATCCACGATCCGCGATCTGGATTTCATATTTTAGGCCATTCTGCGATATGGATCGCGATCCATCAGTATTGCATGCTACACGTTCAATAAATATCGTGATACTAGAAATATCACGATATTTATTGAACGTGTAGCAGTGTCCTTATAATGCATATTGTCGTTAATGATCATATGGGTAACAATGTGGTTTTTTCTCATAAAGTCGTTAATGGCCGATTAGCGACATTACCTTAATAGTGTCGTTGATGACAATATTGTTGACACTATCTACGATTTAGTCGCCGATAGGTAAGTGACAATTAGGGATTTAACGAACACCGATACTGATATATTGGCGATACTTCAGATTTGCCGATATATCCAGAATAAGGGGAACTGGTAAATTGGTATGCCTCGAGGATATTTTTACTAAAATCTCTTGGGGCTTGATGGGCTGTGAATTCCAACTAGTGAATTCCAGGGCCTTGATGGGCTGTGAATTCCAACTAGTGAATTCCAAACTAATGAAATGGCCGATGAGTTTGAGAGACTGGGCTCGAAAATAGTGGATACTGGATGTGTGGAGACAGTCAGACCTCCAATAGGCTTTTGATTAATAAGGGAATGGGTTCTGAACTAAACATATCGTCGACATAATATGCAAACCTGCTAACTTCTAATAACTTTTAATGGAAACAACAAACTTTTTATATTTCATATGCGCAGCTTGAGAGAAAACCTAAAAATAAAGTTGATTTAACTCACTTTAAGACTCAATTTGAAGAATAACTACATGCTGGTCGACGAGGTGTATCTTTCTCTTCCACACGGCATTAAAATCTCAATTTACTTAAAAAGTGGATTTAGCAGGTTTGCATATTGAGCCTACGATATGGCAATGTAGTAAGCAGGAACATTTATTTGTGTTTCTTGTCCTATCAATTCAATTGCACAATAGAAACACAGCCGCGAATAACGTTATAAGTTACAAAATAATTATATTTAACAGGCAGGATTATTTATTTTTAAAACATCTAGAAATATTAATTTTAAATTACATACAAATTTAAAGTTTGGAATTTTTTTTAGTAGAGGACAACGTAAGCGACCATTGCATGCATTTTGTCGTCAGTGTGGTTTGAAACACGACAAAATGCATGCAATGGTTACTTACGTTGCCCTCAATAAATTATTATTCAAGACACATTTAAAAAAATGTCTCCAAAAAAGTCGTAAATACGATTTTTAACACGACACTATACACGTTTTCTTACTTAAGTTGTCGCCATCAATGTTATATAGGCGACAAATTCAAAAATGTTCGGAAGACATCGTTGAAGACATATGCGTCTATGTCATAGACTCTATGACCATTTGGCCAACTGGAAAGAAATGGCTGATGTAAACTAACACATACAAAACTTATAAACTAACACAATTTAAATTTTGTATTAAATTCACGTATATATATTAAATTTCACAAGTATGAGTGGGAAAAAATGTCACACGTACACGAATGTTTACATAAGTTTTTTCATATTGCCCTAAATAAAATGATAGAAACTTCTGATGTATAAACCCATCAGCAATGCCCATCAGATAATGCATCAAATGACTGTCATTGTTCTTGTAGGGTAGATAAAAGAGAACGTGAACCTTTTTCCTTTAATCTATTACCAAACAGTGGTAGGCGTATTTTAAATACGCCAAACACGATAAGGGTGATTATGTGAAAAATATATCGATTATATTAATAGGTAAGTCTTCAGTAAATCTATTTTACGCTTTCAGTATACATTTATAGAAGTTGAACCTGCAAAGCGAGAAGAACGTTTGTACCTTTAAAATAAATTCACTGACTGGAGTTATTTTAAGCTTAAACTGGAAAATGATATTGACCCTGCTTTGTTTTTTGAAACGACTGAAGATATTGAAAACGAAACTGAAAAACTCACGTTGCAAATACAAAAAGCTGCTTGGCTAAGCCAACCATTACTTAAGCCTTCAAAAATTCAACAATCGTTTCCAGCAGAAATTCTAAACCTAATACGAAAAAAAAGAAAAATTAGGAAAAAATGGCAAACAACCAGATTTCCACCTTTAAAAACAGAATTGAATAGTTTAACTAAGCTTTTGCAAGAAAAAGTGCGAGAACATAAAAACCAAAACTTTAACATACAAATGCAAAACTTATCGTCAGAGAAAGTAAATCACCCTTATTCTATTTGGCGTCGTCAACAGTAAGCAACGCCGTTTTTTATATTTTGTTTCAATTTCGTATTCCCGTTGGCAATATTGCCATATTTCGATGACTGTTAACATATGTTTGGTATTTTCTAAGAAAAATTGGCGTTGCTGTTGCCTTAAATTGCCCTTGATTTTGTCGTCGGCATTTTTAGTGTTGTCTTATGCTGCTTTGTGTCGTGTTTTAAAAATTTAACGTTATGGTTGAATTTGAATTTTGATTTCTACAGCGGTTTTGATATTTTTCTTCATTTGTGTTGTGTTTTGATATATTTTTTGTGGATATAATTGAAAAATTAAAAATTTGGATTAAAAACCATAAATAGTTCAATAAAATAACCACAATACTAATAACCACAATACTAATAATTATAATTGAAAAATTTAAATTTAAAACTAAGTGCCAGTTCGAGAAGCTAGTGGAAGAGCTTGTAAAAAATCCATTACTAGCCAGAGGATTATGCAGGGTCTCTTTTCCTAATTAAATATCAGTTGCGATTAAAGAAGAGATGGTGATCTTGTTTTTTTTTTTTGGAGCTAAAATTTTGATGTGGGTTCCATCCACACAGCCAATTACACCTGGAAATGCTGCTTTTCAAAGAAATGCAACTTTAATTTATCCATTGTGGACAAAGTTCTCTCTTCATGACTTCCAGAGTCTCAGACAAAATTTTTAAACTTGTGGCTGGGACAGTCAAAAGTTGAAATAATTTCCAACGCTGAGCTGGTACGATCCCTGGGCCAAAAAACGCAATGTTGCTGCAAATATATTGTGTTTGGAACAAACGTTCCCTTTTTAAATGAGGCTCTATTATTTCCAACACATGTTATAAAGAAACTTTATTCAGCCGAAAATAACTTTCAAATCTTAAAAAAATAAAAAAAAATCCATTAGGCACTTGGGAAAATTTAATATAATAAAAAAAATTTTCATTTAATCATTATTTTTTTACAAACAAATTTTTATTTGACTTAAATTTGCACAAACAGCACAGAATTTTTTTTTTCTTATAAAAAACAGTAAACAAAATAAATCAGCTGATTTTAATATTAGAGATGTGAGCTGTATTTTATTAAGATTATCGATAAATAGTCAACGGCGTCATAATACTCTTACAAAATACCAATTTAACATAGAATTGATGTTGTCTTTGATAAGAATTGCTGTTGCCTTAAAATTGCCGTTGTTATTGCCGACGCCAAGTAGAATAAGGGTGAATGATTACTCATTATGGAAAGCGACAGCCTGTCTTAAACGTCCCACTCTTCATAACCCCCCAATCAAAAAACAAAATAACTCATGGGCTAAGAGTGACGCTGAAAAGGCTAAGGAATTTGCACAGCACTTATTTACTACCTTCCAGCCCTATGATATGAGAGATTTTAATATGCCCACTATAATACAAGAGTCTGAGGATATTCAACCAATTTCAATAACAGAAACGCTTCAAGAGATATCCAATTTGAAGTCAAGAAAAAGTCCTGGTTTCGACTTTTTTTTCACGATAGAGCGGGGAAGTTTCCCCACAGTGACAGGTACCGCGACCAGGTTAGGTCCATTGTACCCACTCCCCTTAGCTTGCCAAAAGACCCTCTGCTTCCCATAGGAACCCAACCAGGGCCTTTGCCGATATATAACCGATTTGGGACGCACACATTATACCATGCCCCAAGTGCCTCCTCCTGGCCCATGCCAGCGCCGGGCAGTCACACAGAACATGCTCCGTCGTCTCGTCCCCGTCTAGACATAGTCTGCATTCCTGATCCTCAGCCAGGCCCATCCGATAAAGGTGGTATTTGATCGTGTGGTGACCAGTCAAATAGGCCACCAGCAGTCGCAGATCCCGTCTGCCGAGACCATTCGTCCTCATTACTTTCCCGGGAGAGATAAATCTCCTTGCCTGACGCATTTCCGGAAGCGATACCCAGTATCCCCTATGTTCGCCCAGAGCCCAGTCCTCCATGACGGACCGGACCCCTGCCTAACTTTGTCCACAGAAGGGCTCGGCACCTATCATCCGCGCGTTAGAACCAGCCCTGGCCAGCTCATCAGCCTTTTTATTACCCGGGATCCCTGAGTGCCCCGGCACCCAGCAGAGCGTCAATCTGCCCCTTGCCCCCAGCTCCTGTAGCTTTTCACGGCACTCCGCCACCAGCCTCGAGGACATTCTCCAAGAAGAGAGTGCTTTAATGGCCGCTTGGCTATCAGTGAAAATCATATCACTGCCGCCAACCATTCCCCTATCAAGAATGTTGCTGCAACACACATCAATGGCGCAAATCTCGGCCTGAAAAACACTCGGTGATTCGCCCATTGCCATCGAGAGTCGTGTTTTAGCTCCAAAAACCCCTGCACCCACTCCGTGCTCCGATTTTGACCCGTCAGTATACCAGTGCAATTCATGGTTTCCCCGACATGGATTCCCAACACTCCAGGACCTTTCGTCCGGAAGGACTGCCCTGAACCTTCTGTTGAAGACCAGTTCCGTGGTCATTATGTCTGCCCTTGTACAGACAGATAGACCCGGAGCCATGTCCATCAAGCTAGCATGCCCCTGGACCTCAGCAAGTCCCGATGTCAGCTTGATCGTAAGGAGACCGGACATAGCAGTCTTCCTTATATGGATGTGTAGTGGCAATATGCCGACTATAACCTCAAGTGCTGCCGTGGGACATGTGCGCATCACCCCCGTCAGGGCCAGGCACACCATCCGCTGCAGCCTGATGCACTTCCTCATTGCAGTCTCCTGCCGAATCTTAGGCCACCATACCAATGATCCGTAAGTAATTATCGGTCTGACCATCATAAAGTATAGCCATTTCACCATACTTGGACTAAAACCCCAAGTTCTCCCAAAGAAGCCCTTGCATGCCCAGAAGCCCCCCTTACCGCCTTCCCGAGGGTTTGATCCAAGTGCGAGTTCCAGTTGAGCCGTCTGTCCAGAACAATTCCCAGATATTTGACCTCATTGGAATACTCAATTCCGTCCACTACCAGATTCTCAAGCCTGTAGTTGTACCTCCTCGTGAACGGTATCACGACCGCCTTGTTAGGGTTGATAGGCAACCCCCTTTCATGGCACCATCCAAGAACCCTATTGAGAGCACCCTGCATCACCACTGTGATGGTGCTCTCGAATTTTCCAGTCACCACTATTGCCAGGTCGTCCGTATTGCCAATGGCCCGAAGGCCATATCCCTCGAGCTTGACCAGCAGATCATCAATCACCAGGCACCATAATAAAGGTGATAGCACCCCCCCCCCCCCCCACCCCCCCCCCCCCACCCGACAACAAAATAGCATTCGCAAAGTACAAACATGTTAGTGAAAGATAATATTTTATTTATTTATTCATCATATATTTATTATTTAATTCAGGGAAGCAAGCCATAAGCCCACCAAACCGCGTCAATTTGATATAATGATAGAATATATGAATAAGCACAGCCAATTGGCAAGAGGCCATTTGAAAACACCAAATGCACATCAGTCGGCAAATACTTTGTAGCAAACGTTAACTAAAGAACTAAATATCAATGGATCACCTATTAGAGAAGCTGCAGGATGGAAAAAGTATGAAATATATAAACCAGTTCAAAAATATTTGACTTTAACTTAAATTATAATAGGTTTGGGCCGATTTTAAAGTACACACAAAACATTTTCATTTTCTTCGTCGTCGAACCACAGCGCCACAAAAACCATTTTTATTATTTTTTTTATTACAAAATGTCCTAAATAAATTATTTAAACAATTTTCACAGCTAAACACAAACAATTTATTTATTTTTAATTTGACGTTTATTGACACTGACGTATTTTTGAGCAGCGTTGCCACGATTTGAAATAAATTGCGAATGCGATTGCGAAAGTCTAACAGAATACCAATTTTCTTTCGCATCGCATTTCATTTGCGCATCGCATTGATTTTCGCATCGCAATTCAGAAAAAGCCTCCTGGTGACATGAATGGGCCGAACGAGCCAACTGCCCACCGTACCCTATCCTCATCGAAGATCCTACCGGCTAACCCATTAGCCCGGCGAGTCCCCGGGATTGCCGCCTCGACGTTTGTGTGTCCAGTATCATCCACAACAGTCGAGCCCGGAAAGTGTACCCTCAGCAAGGTTTCCAAAGTCTCCCTGCGGTTTGTCGTGAAGGAACCATCTGTCCCCTCCACCAGACCCACTCCATTTGAGTGTCCTTTGGTCATTACCCTGTGAAGTCTTGCCGCGCTAGGAAGGCCCGCGACACTACTTCTTCTTAAATTCTTCCATGAATCCCGTTTGGATTTACGTAAGGATTTGTTATATTCCGTTAGGCCACCTTTGTACTCCTGCCAGTTTTTGGTCCGTTTTGCCTTGTTGAATAACCTCCTGACATGCCTCCGCTTCTGTTCCAGCGTCTCATTCCACCGTGGAGTCCTACGGCTGGAGCTTGCGGGTCGCAATGTCGTACTCCCTCGAAAGGAGGAGAGCAATGTTTCTTCAACAAGGTTGGCTGCTAGCTCAATTTCATCAACAGACCCGATATCTGTCATTAGGAGCTCAGCCTTCCGGTTCGCAAGGGACCTGAACTCATTCCAGTCCGTTCGTCTGGGATTGTAAGCGCCCCTACGCAAATCCTCCCCCCCCCCCCCCCCCGGTATGTCAAACCTAATATGTTGGTAGTGCGACAGCGAGGCCTCATCCGTAACCCTCCAGATCTCTGAAAATAAAATTAGTCAATGGAATAATGTCAACACAATTGTCGACAAGCAACGCTGTGCGCGGCTTGTCCACTGACCGATCATAAATCAGTTTACTTGATTGGGATCGTATTCCCCGGATCTGGCCACTATTGATCCATGGCTCCTGCAAAAGCGCAAGACCGATGTTTTCTTCGGCAAAGATCCTGCACAGCGTGGCCGACGCCCCTTTGGCGTGATGCAGGTTTGCCTGTAGCACCCTAATGGTGCCCATCGCTATCCCTAATGGACCGCTGCACTATCTCCCCCAACCGGTTACGTCGGGGTCCCTTCCCTCGCGACCCTTTGGTCGGTTTCTCAGATCTTTCCCCCGGGTTTGGTTTGCTGCTTTTGGCCGGGGGTTGAGGCCTTCGGACGATTTTCGCCACACTTCTGCCCGTTTATTCCCTCGAGCATAAGCTACCCCGCTGGTAGACGGCCCATCATCAAGGGCGGATTCTCTCCCTTTGATTGGTGACGATTTGCCAGCTTTTTTTGCCGCATTCTCCGCCGGCTTCTCGTCCTTTTTCTCGCCACCATCCTTTGAACCAGTGTTCTTGAGGTGCAGTCTTACCTGCCCAAAGCAGTAGCTGACCTTTCCTCCCATCTTCAAAAGCTTCTGGTAGGAGCAAGTATCCACTGCCAGACGAAGATGGAGGAATTCGCCATGTACCTGTCTTTGAGCCACTGCCCAATGAGCTGCAGCCAAGTCATTCTGAGCCGCTATAAAGGCCAGGACCCTTTCATTGGACAGCTCAAGACTATGTGGGAAGTATCCTCTCACAAAGTGCGTGCGGGGAATTCTTCTTCAAGGACGATCTTACATTCTACCCCTGATTTCTCCTTGATGTAATCAAGGTTGGACTTAGTCCATTCCACCGTCTCATTGTTGACGCACACGAGCATCAACCAGTCGGTGCGCCGTAGACAGCTTTTAAACTGTGGTTTGAAAGTTCCTGCTTTCTCAATAACCGCCTGAAGAATCGTATTTTTGATCCTTCCAATTTGGTCGGCAGTTAGTGACGGAGCTTCAGTTGCTGAGACAAAACCCAGTCTAACGCCCTTTGGCGTCTGGACCTTTTGTGCATATGTCTGTCTCGCACATGCACGCTTTGCTGGAGCTCCAGTAGAGGGAGAGTTTTCCGATCGTTCCCTCTTTAATGTTGCGACTGCCGGAGCCCTTGTGGCGTTCCTTAAGGCGTCTTCCCTCGACAGTCCTTTTTTTAAAGCCGCTTGGAATAACCGCCGCTCCCTAGAGTTGAGCTTAACGATTCCCATTCCGGATTCCAGGCTGAGCCCCTGTAAATTTACGCCTCGCACTGTGCTGCCAGACTTCTCCGAGCTCAAGCTGCAAGCATCATCATGCTCAGCGACTTCGGTGTCAGAGCCAGAGGACGTTATCTCCTCTTGTGTTATTCTAGGCATTTCGGTCGCTGCACAAGTTGCCGCCTCCGTGGACCTTTTGTCCTCCGCCTTCAGGTTGGTACCACCATTAATATTTTTCATAATGTAGGGATGGGTATGGCCACCCATGGCAGAGCCCGTGTACCATGAGAAGTCTAAATTAAAACCGGAGGTCGACCTGTATCCAGAGTCCGCTTACTAAAGACCAGCGTAAGCTGTTCCACCTTGGATTGGGGTGATTTTTTGTAGAGTTGTCTTCTCTCCGCCCGACTACCATTAGCCAGCATCCAGAGCAGAGACATGACCGTGCTGAGGATCTGTTACCAGCCGTCCCCACGTGGAGGGTATAGTCGCACTTCCAGAAGTGAGACACAGTTACGGCACGATCACAAAGATGCGTGTTAGTCCCCCTGTGTCTCCATCTGGCTGACGGCTTGGTTTCGACCTTATTACTGCTGAAGTCCTTAAAAATCTACCACATAAAGCCCTCCTTAGTATTAAAGCCATTATGAATGCATGTTTAAGCCACAGATATTTTCCGCTAGCTTGGAAAGTTTCTGACGTAATAATGATAAAAAAAACCTGGTAAAAATGCAAATGAAGTTTCATCCTATCGGCCGATTTCTTTGCTACCCGTAATGGGAAAATTGTTAGAAAAACTTTTCTCTAATAGACTAAAACATATAATTGCAAATAGGCAATTAATACCTCCCCATCAATTCGGCTTTAGAAAAAGGCATTCTACAATAGATCAAGTGCATCGAATTGCCCACACAATATGTTCAGCTATATTCTTGGATGTTGCACAGGCCTTCGACAAGGTATGGCACAAAGGTCTACAACACATACTAAGAACAAAACTACCTGTACAATATACTAACTTACTAAAATCCTACATGGAAGATCGTTTTTTTAGAGTCAAACAGAGGAAAGAATACTCAGAACTTAAAAAAATTGGAGCAGGGGTACCACAAGGTAGTATACTCGGCCCTCTTTTGTATCTATTGTATACGTCAGATATTCCTACTCCTATAAACGACAATATAATAGCAACTTTTGCGGATGACACTTGTATCCTGTCAGTTGGTGATAACGAAGTGGAGTCTTGCACTAAGCTACAATCCTCTATTAATATTTTGCTAGACTGGACGAACAAATGGAAAATTAAATTAAATGAGGGTAAATCAGTCCATGTAGATTTTACATACAAATCAATAAGATACAAACCCATAAAAATATCGAACTCTATAGTCCCATATGCTAACCATGCTAAGTATCTTGGAATGACGCTTGATTCGAAATTAAAATGAAAAGAACATATAAAAATAAAAGAGACCGAATTGAATATAAAATTCAACAAACTTAAATGGATTATTGGAAGAAACTCTCCAGTTTCAATTCAAAACAAACTACTTATCTACAATCAAATGCTTAAATCAGTATGGACCTACGGAGTTCAAATATGGGGCTGCGCCGCTGAAAATCAAAATTAATGTTATTCAACGAATTCAAAATAAAGTACTTAAGAATATTGTTAATGCACCCTACTATATTAGAATTAATGATCTACACAGAGATCTTGGAGTAATGAAAATCTCAGAAGTAATACAGAAATTTTGCAGCTAATCACGCATATAAACTTCAGAGCCATGTTAATCCAGAAGCAGCCATATTCTGTAATGATGAAATCTACTCAAGGAGACTGAAGAGAACAAAGCTACAAGATCTGGTGGCTGTTATTGCATGAATTTTATTAAACAGAAAAATATTACTTGTTAGTCTAAAGGAGCATATAGACGACATGTTTTTGTCATCTGACATGTAAAATTTCCCACTGCAAAACACATACATGTCGTGTGTTACCTTTTTAACTTTGCTTCTGTAAAAGTCAGACGAAAAGTCATCTGACAAAATTTCAATTAGAGCGTGCTCTATTTTCTTCTGACAAACCATCTGACATCAGAAATCTATGCCGGGAAGAAACTGGCAGCGGCGTCAACTATTGAAGGAATCATTAGCCGGCTGAAGTTAATATTTTACAATACCAAGATATGTATGCTCATCTCACCATTGAATATAATATATGTAAATCTATATATATAATTTTGTTGTTTGTCCGGATGTATGTCCGGTTCTCTTTCCGCGGCTTTCTAAAGCCGTCTGACGTCGCAGAGAGATGAAATTTGGCATACGTAAAGCTCATTAGCTCCATTTTTTGCAGGAAACTTTTGCGTTTTCCTAATGAAACTTTTTATATTTAAAGCCCTCTGTCTGAGGAAGATCATAGCACTGTCAGATTCCTAATTTTCGGTCTCCGGGCTGTACATGTGTCTTATTTCATCATAAAACCCTCAATTTTGCTTTATGTATTTTTTAAAGAATTTTTATATATTCGATATTACAACATAAAATTTGTTATACTGAAAGTACTTTCTCTGCCAGAAATCATAGTGGAATCAGATTTTAATACTGCTGTTGAAAAGTAGAGATAATCTTATTGTATCACATACATAACACAGTGTTACAAAATTGAATGAAATAGAAAAACCTGGGACCGGATATTATTTTTCTTGTAGGGCTTGTCGACTAAAACAAGATTCCAATAGTGAAATATACCGGACACCTCCAAAATCCGGATTTACGGGTAAAAACCCGGTTTTTGTGCCTTTGCGCACTTATAAGCCTGTAATTTTGTTGATAATGATCCGATTTTCAATTTCTTACTAGATTTGGAAAGAAGAAACTGAGATCTTTCGAGCAATGTATAATTTATTTAAGGAAACTGGAGAAATTTGGATGTTATTGTCGAGCAAACACAAATTTTGTAGATTTTTCAAAAAAATTTCAAATTTAGTGACGTTTTTATACATTATTTTCTTAAGAAACTATAATACTATTGAGTTTATTCAAAAAGTACGTTTATTAACGATTACAACGCATATTTGGGTTTATAAATAGATAAGTGATTGACTGAGTTATTTAACTTTTCATGAAAATAAACTTTTAAACATTTTATAAAAATGTTATTAATCAATTAATCAATGCTATCTTAAACACAAAAAAAATTTGTAATGAGAGTTTAAGTCATTCAAAAATATTGTTTTTTTTCGTGTTCTTTTTACGCACTTTCTTTAAAATTACAAATCACTGTTAGCCTAAACACAACTTAGATTTACAAAAAATATTAGTAATGAGAGCTTTACTCATGTAAAATTATTGTTTTTTTTTTTAATATGACGTTTTGTTAATGTCTTCTTTTTCACTTTGAATCTGTGTATTAAAAAAAAACGTTTGCAATTTAATAAAAATCGTGTGCAATTTAAATTAAAATTGTATACAAAATGTGTGACAATTGTAACAAATTTTTGGCTTATTTACTGATATCAGTCACCGGCGTGATTTTAAAAACAAAACAGTTTTAAAACACGCAAAAACATTAAGTACGCAAATGTTGTAACTGTTACAAAACCGATACCTGTAAGTAATGATCTACCGACAACGAGCAAATCTGTCGATATAACAGAAAAAGATTTTGAACAAAGAAAGTTCCTTCCATCCAGGTCTACAACAACGGAGCGGCATATTTTGTCAAATGCTGATTTCTACGATCTTGTTCGCGAATTACACTTGTCAAAGCGGCAATCTGAAGTCCTTTGGTCGCGATTAAAGCAGTAGAATTTTGTGGAAAAGGATTTCGTTATAACATCTAGTAGAACAAGTTACCGGACTTGGTTACTTGAAGAAAGATTTAAGACTATTTCCAATGACAGTGATCTCGTGTATTGCGTTGATGTACCGAAACTATTTTCGGCATTAAATCACAATTATAATGCAGATGAATGGCGACTTTTTATTGATGGTTCATTTAAAAGTAAATTTTCTTATACAAATTTATGACTTTATTTTTTATTAATTTAAGATTTGTAATGTAATATGACGTGCGCCGAATCGTTATGATCGCAAACTATGGCCATCTCGCGAGTCACATAGAAAAGGCAGCAAAAACATTTTAAATTACCAATTAGTTAAAGTTAAGGACGTTATTCTGGCACCACTGCATCTTAAACTGGGATACATGAAACAATTTGTAAAAAATTAGATGTAAACGGCGATGCTTTTTGTCATCTTTGTCATAATTTTAATTTAAATTGCACACGATTTTTATTAAATTGCAAACGTTTTTTTAAATACACAGATTCAAAGTGAAAAAGAAGACATTAACAAAACGTCATATTAAAAAAAACAATAATTTTACATGAGTAAAGCTCTCGAAAAAAAACAATATTTTTGTATGACTTAAACTCTCATTACAAATTGTGTTTAGGATAACATTGATTAATTGATTAATAAAATTTTTATAAAATGTTTAAAAGTTTATTTTCATGAAAAGTTAAATAACTCAGTCAATTACTTATCTATTTTTAAACCCAAATATGCGTTGTAATCGTTAATAAACGTACTTTTTGAATAAACTCAATAGTATTATAGTTTCTTAAGAAAATAATGTATAAAAACGTCACTAAATTTGAAATTTTTTTGAAAAATCTACAAAATTTGTGTTCTCTCGACAATAACATCCAAATTTCTCCAGTTTTCTTAAATAAATTATACATTGTTCGAAAGATCTCAGTTTCTTCTTTCCAAATCTAGTAAGAAATTGAAAATCGGATCATTATCAACAAAATTACAGGCTTATAAGTGCGCAAAGGCACAAAAACCGGTTTTTTACCCGTAAATCCGGATTTTGGAGGTGTCCGGTATATTTCACTATTGGAATCTTGTTTTACTCGACAAGCCCTACAAGAAAAATGATATCCGGTCCCAGGTTTTTTGGACTGTCTCACCGTGTAATTACTAACAAATATATTGGGTTTTTGTTTTGATTTTCAAGATTTGTTTGTAAAGTGATTTATAGAACAATCATATTCTAAGAGAAAGTAACTGTTATTTACATTCATTGTGCCCATTCGAATTGTATTGAACTACATATTTACGGTGCGTTGCGCGTTTTTTAAATTATCATTAAAGGAGGAAATTATAACTACCTATTTGAAGTGAATTTATATAATATTATAAATATAAAGTTAAAGTTCTTTTATTACAAAAATCAACTAATTAACTTAAGTCATTAATAATTTTGAAAGTCCTCTTCAAGGTAGGTTATATTTTGTAATGTACATCCAAAACATTTTATGCGAAGTTTACGAAAAACTTTCATTGTTTATTATTTCGAAACATATCGTTTTTTCGAATATTTCGTGCGATGTATGTCAGTTTTCGTATAAATAAGTAGAGATTTATTCGGTGTTTGGTATCAACTGTTTCATACGTTTACATTTTACTATACTTCGGTTTGGTGGATGGTTTATAACACAGTACAACAGCCAATCTGGGGGGTGAGAAATTCCAAGTCAGGGTGATGGTACTAGGTCAGTATAGTAAAACCCTCAAAGGGTTTGGCGTTCGTATGTGTCAGTTTTTTTTTTATGACATTTTAAATTTTTTCCTTATCTTGATGTTTTTTCGCTTAGTTGTAACATTTTGGCAAAAACGTAGTTTAACATAACTCGAGAACCACTTGTCCGAATTTGATGAAACAAATTTAGAAAAATTAAGAATTATAATTTCTCTAATCTGTTTCTATACCGTTTTCCTATATGTGCAACACTTTTGAAGTTAAAAATGAATGTATGAAGAAAAAAAATATTTTTTGCCCAAAAAATTTAAATTTTTTATTTTTAATTCATAAAAAATCCAAAACAGTAAAAAAAAGTTTCAAGTCCTATTACTTTCACGTGAAGTCGCATAACCTATGAAATAAATGAGACATAAATCATGAAAATCGATGAACGCGTCGTTTCGCTTTTATTAACAATTAAGTGAAGGTATGCATTTCAAAAATTTGCTCGAGATATGCACAAAATTCTTTGCAAAAACATTTATGACTTTTTTTTATGATTCTTAGAATTCAAAAAAAAAAAAAGTAATAAACAAAAGGTTATTTGATTTTTATGATTGCGGTAGCAAAGTAATAAGCGGTAATAAATGTGCGTGGACAATTGAAAGGAAAAAAGGAAAGTGCACTTTTTTAATTATTTGGGGTTTTCCGTTGGTTACCTGTATGATTTTTTTACAGAAATTCCACCCACATCTATTAGTGCTCATGTTTTGGAACGTACCTGTCAGTAAAAT
Source organism: Pollenia angustigena (assembly GCA_930367215.1). Lineage (NCBI taxonomy): Eukaryota > Metazoa > Arthropoda > Insecta > Diptera > Polleniidae > Pollenia > Pollenia angustigena. The sequence continues at coordinate 252,770,549 of OV884058.1, forward strand.
ATTGAAAAATACGTAGTATTTATAGGTGTTCATTTATCGATTTTTGTCATTCAACAAGTGCCGACGAACGCGAACACTAAAAGTGATTTTTATCCAGTTTTTTAAAAGTGAACAAAAGAGAACAGAATATGGAACTGTGCAAGCCAGATATAAATAGCTTTTGCTACTGCTGTGGTGAATATGTCTCAACACATAAAAAAAGGGGAAATTTCAGTACTGATTTTGTTCAAACATGCGAGATGTACTTCAACTAAAATTGGGTACCAAATATAGTGTGTAAAATCTGCTACAACCGTCTAATGGATTGGAAAAATAGAAGACGTGAAAGTATGCCATTCGGTATCCCAATGACTTGGACTAATCCTGGCGAAGGTCACAATCCATTGAATTGCTATGCATGTGCGAATAAAGGAGCCGCAAAAAGGATAAGAAAATCGTATAATTACGTTGGTGTTGCAAGTGCCGCAACACCATTGCCTCATTCGGACTACATTCCTGTGCCAAAAGCTTCTAGCCCAGATATTTTCTCTTCTACGACTGCTCCGACATATCATGCACGTGATGATCCCCCATATGAGCCATCAGTTTCCAATGAGCCAATTTTAATAAATCAAAATAAGCTTGATTCAATTGTTGCCAAGTTGGAATTAACACAGCATAAATCGGAAGAGCTGGCTTCCATTTTGAAATCAAACAATTTGTTGGCACCCGGTGTGAAAGTCACAGCTTATCGAAGTCGTCAGGCAACACTCCAAAGTTTATTCCTTGTGAATGATGAAAAAACTTCTGCATATTGCCCGGATGTAGGAAAATTGATGGACGCAATGGAAATAAAATATGAAGCAGATGACTGGAGATTATTTATTGACAGTTCAAAACTCAGCTTGAAGGCGGTTTTACTGCATAAGACCAATAAAAAACCTTCAGTTCCAATCGCCTATAGTACAGAAACGAAAGAAACATATGATGCACTGGAAAATATTTTAAAAATGGTTAACTACGCCAAACATATGTGGCGCATATGCTGCGACTTAAAAGTTGTAGCAATGCTTTGCGGTCTTCAAAGCGGCTATATAAAATATATGTGCTTTTTGTGCGATTGGGACACACGATTTTCCGGTGACCAATATGCATGCCACGGATGGAAACTCAGAGAGCACAGCAGGTTACAAACGGCCAATATTATTCGTGAGCCTCTAGTGCCGAAGGAGAAGATATAGCTGCCTCCACTACATATTAAACTTGGAATTGTTAAGAATTTTATCAAAACTGTCGCCAAAAGAGATGAAGTTTTCTTGTGTTTGAAACTAATTTACCCGAGACTCAGCGAAAGTAAAATTAAAGAAGGTAAGTTATAATATCACATTTATTTCCCATGATTTTCCATCTTAACAAATTAATTTTTTCCAACCAGGCGTACTAAATGGTCCAGATATACGAAAGCTGATTAAAAGTGATGCATTTAAAAATATTTTGATTGACGCTGAATTGAATGCATGGAAGGCAATCAAAGAAGTAATAGAAGGCTTGTTGGGAAAGCATCGTTCTAACAACTACGATGTTTCTGTCGCAAGGATGTTAAGAGCATTCTCGGAAATTGGTGTCCACATGTTCTTGAAAATCCATTATTTACATCATCATCTGGACTACTTCAGCAAACAATTGGCTACCGAATCTGATGAACAAGGTGAACGCTATCATCAAGTTGCTATGCCATTTGAAATGAGGTAATACTGATTTTTTATTTTTTCAAACTCATTTTAATAAAACAAAACCTTACAGATATAGAGGCAAAAAGTCGCCGAGTGCAATAATTGCGGAAATTTGCTGGTGGAGTAAGCTTGTGTGGCAAGACAAGGATGATCTTGATGATAAAGAATTTTCAGGAGATGCAGAAGGGCCAACAGTGGAGTCACACATTGACATTATGTGTGGTTCAGAAACTGATGATAGCGATGAATGCGATGCCACTAGTCCCGAACAACCACCATCGAAAAAGTCTAGGCAATATTTATTAAAATAAAAAAAAAATAAATAAATAAAATAAAAAAATTATAAAAATGTTTACTTAATTTTTTTAGTAGTTTATGGCCAGAAGTCTGGAGTTATTGGGGAAAATTTATAAAAAGGGCGATAAATGACACTTTTTTGAATAAAAACAAATATCAATATTCTTGTCAAAATGGGATACCTTCACTTAATTGTAAATAAAAGCAGAACGCGTTAATCGATTTCTATGATCTATGTCGCATTTTGTTTATAGGTTATGTGACTTTACATGAAATTAATAACACTTGATCCTTTTTTCCGTTTTGGATTTTGTATGAATTTAAAAAAAAAAATTTTAATTTTTAGGCAAAAAAATATTTTTTTTTCTCCACAAATTTATTTTTACCGGCAAAACTGTTGATTATAAAGAAAAACGTTATATGAACGGATTAAAGAAATTGTAATTCTAAATTTTTGAGTTTGTTTTAGCAAAATCGGACAAGTGGTTCTCGAGTTATGTTAAACTACGTTTTTGGCAAAATGTTACAACTAAGCGAAAAAACATCAAGATAAGGAAAAAATTTAAAATGTCATAAAAAAAAACTGACACATACGAACGCCAAACCCTTTGAGGGTTTTACTATACTGACCTAGTACCATCACCCTGACTTGGAATTTCTCACCCCCCAGACAATAATCCCAAAAATGATCCATAGTGTAACCAGCAATATGTAAAACGCCGAGGATTTAAATTAGAGACCGTAAATATATATAAGAGTATTCAATTGTTCTTTATTTTTTTCAACGTTTTCCTATAAAAAACAAATTCTACACCCGATTCTATTATTAAACTCATTGAAGGGACCTACAGTTTAATGCCGGCAGCGAAAGGCTAATGCAATAGCATTATTGAATTATTTAGAGGGGGGCGCACATATCATTATCAGTTCAGGCTACCAGTACCATTGACAGAAACATTAACTTCAAATATGAGAGCAAATTCAGTGGATGCAAAGCAGATAAGAAAGGCAAGGTTAATCATTTGGAATGAGACAGCAATGGCTCCTACCTGTGCATTAAATGGTATTGACAAGTTGCTTAAAACATTGATGAAAAATAACAAGCCTTTTGGAGGTAAAGTTGTGCTTCTTGGCGGATATTTTCGCCAATGTTTACCAGTGGTACCACATGCTCACAGGACGACCATTATCGAATCATGTATTAAGTTTTCTAATCTTTGGTCCAACTTTAAAATTTTACAACTTAAAGCCAATATTCGTGCAGTGGACAATATTTACAGAGATTGGCTTTTAAAAATGGGGAATGGTGAACTCAGATCGGAATTTGGAGAGGACATTATTGCATTACCAAACGAAATGCTGGCTGAAAACTCAATCGTTAAAAATATCTTCCGTGAATGTTTACAGCCGTCTGATGTAGAACAGTACTGTAAATTTGCCATTTTATGACCTAAGAATGATATATATATATTGATTCCTATGGTTCCAAGTTGGAACAAAGGGCCGTAACGAAATTCTTCCATTGGGATCTGTCCTGTGCGATTTGTCTGATCTCAGACCAAGTTCTTCTTGTTTCGCTAATTTCGGATTCTAGTTGCCTTCTCCAGGTGTTAGCTGGTCTACCTCTTCTTCTGCTGCCATGAGGGTTCCAATCAATTGCCATCTTTGATATATCATCATGGGGTCTTCTCAAAATATGACCAACCCAGCTCCATTTCCTCTTTGCAATTTCTATGCGAATTGGTATTTCACCTGTTCTTTGCCAGAGGTCTCTGTTGGAAACTACGTTCGGCCAAACCTAAGAATGATGAAGTATGCCAAATAAAGAATGATAAAGTATGCCAAATTAATGAAGAAGTACTAAGTCTTTCAGAGGGTTAATGTTTTACATTTTTGAGCGTTGACACGGTGGAGAGCAATAGCATAGCTGAACGGGAAAATTATTCGGTGGAGTTTTTAAACAGTCTATCGCCATCTGGAATGCCTCCTCATAAGTTGCAAGTTATCATGCTTCTGAGGAATTTAAACACTAAAAGAGGGCTATGCAATGGCACGAGACTGCAAGTTACACAATTGTCACAGAATCTAATTTGCGCAACTATATTAACCGGCACTGCAAAAGACAATCCTGCATTTATTCCGAGGATTGATTTGACTCCCATAAATCCCGACCTACCATTTATTTTGCGTAGGAGACAGTTTCCTATAAGATTGGAGTTTTCCATCACCATCAATAAAGCTCAAGGTCAAACGTTAGAGAGGGGGGATATATTTACCCAAACCAGTTTTTAGTCATGGACAATTGTACGTTGCTTTCTCAAGAGTGAAAAAAAATATATGATGTTAAGGTAAAAGTGATGCATGTAAATGGAAAACAGGGTATGTTCAAACCGGTTGCTCCTCAGTATTTTTAAAAAATGTTGTTTTTAAAGAAGTATTATAATTTAGTTACTTACTTTTTGTTATTTTTTCTTCACATACCTATTAAATGTATTAAAACATTGAATAATAATTTTTTGTTTAATTTCTTTTATGAGCGTTACTATGTTAGTTATTATCTAAAAGATTTGTATGCCTGGCAGGGACAGGCTTTGTGACTAGTATATACATAGAAACCGTTTAATTCTAAAATTCTAAATTGGTATCTTTAAAATAAAAGAAAAAATGTTAAGATGGCTAAATTATTTTACGGCGTAAATAAATATTTTCGTGGCGGCAGCAAGCTATTTTGAAACCGAGAACTTCTTTGGTTTCTGCAATAACAATGCGAAAAAACAGAGAATGTCAGCAGCAAATGTACGTTTGTGACCGAATATTATAAACCTTATGTAAAACAGCAATTTTGACAGACATGAACAATTACATGTGACTTGAAAATTTGACATGTCAGATGACAAATACATGTCGTGTACGGGCGCCTTAAGACTAGGTGTAATGAAATGAAATGTATATATGTATATAATTTCTGCAAATAAAAAAAAAATGGGTTTTAACAAAAGATATATAATTTAAGAGGTATGAATTTTATGATTCTACATTATTATTCTTTCGAAAATAATACATTATTTTTTTAATTATTTATGTAATCAATTCCTTATTTTCCCGCTGGGTGACGAAACTCTATCAGCCCTATTATGAATAAAAATTCCCCGGGAGTTTTCTCCCTTCTCCCATTTTTCCTATGTAAATTCTATTGCAAAAATGGGAGAAGGGAGAAAACTCCCGGGGAATTTTTATTCATAATTGGGCTGTATATCTCTCTCTTTCTCTCACTCGGCAAATTCATTAATTAACAATACATACGAAAAAACACTCAAATCGTATTAAATAACACAGGGTTGTACACTTAATACAAAGGGTGAAAACCGCTATTGATTTTTTTAAGCATTTTAGTTGTTATAATTTAAAAATAAAACTTAAGTCATGGCTAAAAATTAATTAAAGTTGGAATGACGTTTAAATATTAGCTCTGTTTCTTTACTTTACTTTGGGATCCCTCGGGATCAGGGTTGCCGTTTAAAAATTTTTTATCCGACCAAAATTGTATACAAAACCTACCAAAATCCTTTGAAACCGACAAATTTTTTTATATATTTAAAAACTAATATGGGCACTTCCACAGAATCGTCTCGTTGCGCCAACAAATAATTAAGTTTGTATTTTAGACCATGTTGTTCAAATTTGTTCTCTCTCTTACAAAAAAAAAAAAAAATCAATAATATATAAATTATTTTTTTATAAACAAGTTAAAAAGATTGGTGACGTAACGTGACAAAAAGTAGACTTTTCGATAAAAAAAATACCCATATACTTGTCCTACTTAATCAAAAAGAGGGTATTAACTCAAAATTTTAAAAGAACAGGGGTAAGGAGGCAACATGTACTTTAAAATTTAGGTGATAAAAACAGCAAATTTCGAACCACCAGTACTACTGGTTAAAGATTGATGTTTGACTGTTGGCTAACGGACACCGCAGTGGTGCAGTGGGTAGAACTCAAAGATCTTCTGAGGATAGAATGTGGTGATTCTTGAAACATGTAAAGATCAACCCGGGTTCGAGTCCCAGCTCAGCCAGGGAAAAATTATCAATAGATTTTAATAAAAATTCCAAGTTGTAAAATTCCTTCCCTCAGTGAAAATAATTTAATCAAAATTAAATTTAATGAACTCAAGCCTAATTAAAGAATATCAAAAATTAACAGTTCGACTAAAATCAAAATTGTTCTCAAAATTGTTCTCAAAATTTTAATCTACAAGAATAGGAAAATCTTGTAAATGATATACCTTAAAGATTTTAATTATTGCAAACGTTTATAATATTTAAGTAAAGTACTTGAATGAACTTACTCTCATAAAATAAATTAAAATATACTTATTCATAGTGATCTGCAAAATATTGCATCTCCAATTTCGAAGAATCGCGCGGATTCGCGAGTTTTTGTAGGTACTTCGACTCCGACCCTGGTACAAAAAACTCAACTCCATAGCCCTGTGAAATGCTTTTAGTTCAGAAAGAGAACTGTTAATATTACGACAAAGAACCTCAATATCATTTGGCATCATTTTACATGCGTAACTTAAGCAATGGTGAAGAGAGTGAAACGTGCACCTTATGTAAAATAAATAAACTTCATTGCTTAGTAACGTTTTTAGCCCACTTATCTTATCAGCTCCGATCAATATTTTTAAAGGAATATTGTTTGTTTATAAAAAATTGTTTTAAAAGACAAAAATTGAGACAACGCGCCATCTGACTTGGTTAGCTCGGACTAGGGTACAAAACTGTCCTATAGAACTAATTCCGTCCAACAATACAATTCGTCTTTGCTACATTCGTAGTTTCATGAACAATCAAAAATAATCTTCTCTTCTTTTTAATATTTTCACTTACCTGCTTCGCGATATACGCAGCTGCTTCAACTGACTTTTCCCTACCACATTTAATAATCCAAAATAAGGCTGGAAATTAGTCCATTAGCAAAAAGGGTAAATTTTGTTTGTTTTTCGTCAGTAAATAAAAATAAATAGCGTTGCCTTCTCAAACCGACCAAAATAAGGTTAAGCCTACCATCCGACCAAACGAAAAATATCCTACAAAATTTGGTCGGAAAAGACCAAGTTCGACAACCCTGCTCGGGATCCCAATTTGCACGAAAAGCGTTCCCGTACTTTTAATTTGTGTAAATGAGAGCGGATTTGAGAGAATAAAATTCTTCTTCTTCATTTGCACGAAACAGCCCAGAATTTTTCTTCGTGCAAATTGTGTAAATTGCAGTGTTACCACCAGCAAAATTCAAAATTACACTTGAGATCAAGGCGAATTGACTAGAAGGTGAGGTCAACTATACAACAACACTGTTTCTGTGGTCCATCTGTCAAAAATATTGTTTGTAAACAAACATGTTTGTTTACATAAGAAACTGGCTGAACTATTATTTTGTGAAAACGAAAATTGTTTAATTTTAAGATAAAATGTTATTTACGGGCGACTTTAATAATTTTTAATTTAATAGTTATTTTTTTGGCTGTAGGAAAAATCGCCCAAAGAAAAATGGCCCAAAAAAAATAAATGAAAAATCGCCCAAAAAAATTCCATGCAAAATTGGGCCTGGATTCATATGAAAAGTGACCCAAAATTGTTGAGTTATTTTTCGTTACTATTGGGTGATTTTTCGTTTTTTAAAATATTAAGTGTCCAGTGTCATAGTGTCCGTGGACAAACTCGAAAGCATAGCTTAAAAACTCGAAAGCATAGCCGGCCTATGGCCGGGCGCAAGGGTTTTCTCCTCTTTGATAAAAACAAGTACCGGCTTCGCTAACTAAAGCTTCTCTGCACAGCCGGCCTTTGGTCGGGGGCAAGGATTTTCTCCTCTATGGTATAACAAAAACCGGCTTCGCTAAATAAAGCTTCTCTGCCCAGCAGGCCTTCGGCCATGCGCAATTATTGTCTCCTCTATGGTATAACAAATACTGGCTTCGATAACTAAAGCTTATCTGCGAAGTCGGCCTTCGTTCGGAAACAAGGCAGATTTTAGAAGCTTTACTTAGCGAAACCGGTACTTGTTATACCATAAAGGAAAAAATCCTTGCGCCCGCCCAACGGCCGTCTGCGCAGAAAAGCTTTAGTTAGCGAAGCCGGTCTTTGTTATATCATAGAGGAGAAAATCCTTGCGACCGGCCGAAGGCCGGCTATGCAGAGAAGCTTTAGTTAGTGAAGCCGGTTTTTGTTATACCATAGAGTAGAAAATACTTGCGCCTGGCCGAAGGCCGGCTATGCCGAGACGCTTTAGTAAGCGCTGCCGGTATTTGTTACAACATAGGGGAGAAAATCCTTGCGCCCAAAAGTGTTTTCGTTATATGTTTAATATATGCACCCAGAGAAAAAACAACAAAACCATTTTTAAAAAAATGTTGACCATATTATGTTTAATTTACCCAAATCATTGTCACCGACAACCACATTATGGTAAAATAAGTTTCTTTAAAAATAGTTTTGTTGGTTGTGACCATAATAAAACATGTTTTTCTCTTACAAGTTACTAAGTAAGTTACTAAATTTATATGAAAAATAAACACTGTTTTGCAAATTGGGTAATTTTTTTTTTTTTTGGGAAAAATTTTTTTTTTTTTTGGGTAATTTTTAATTTTTATTTTGGGCTCTTCATGGTACAACTACACAAGGTAGACTCGTTGCTACAACAAGTACAACAAGACAAAAACAACAGGCAATTTGTTTTTGTTTTTTTACCCGAGACTTCAAAAAAGAACAACTCTGTGCCTTCAGAAACACAAAATAAAAGTTTTCTTGTAATTTGTTTATTTTTTTTTATTTGCCGTAAAAAAATAGAAAATTAATATGTGATATTTGTTATAGATTATCCATACCTATGGATACAATTCAAATTGGTCAATTAGAATATATAACATACATATTCTTCGCAGGCCCATGATCACCTATTGGCGTATTGCATTCATGCTGGTTTCCTTGCTGGCGATGGTGCTGGTGTGGGTAAAGATAGAACAATTGGCTATAAAAATTATACGAAAGATCGTAAGAAAGCTTTATATATTTCCGTATCAAATGATTTGAAATATAATGTAAGAGATTTGAGTGATATATGTAGGAGCGAGCAAAATAGAAGTTCATGCTTTAAATAAGGTGATTATTACGACAATAGTTTTATTTTTATAATCACGAACAGTTTACTTCTTTTTAGCCTATATGCCTCAATAAATTCGGATGTTAATAACAATTGAAAAGGTCCATAACAAAACGCAACAGTTCCCCTTTTTTAAGTTAAATTTTTATTTATGAATAATGTTGTACATCCTTGTTTGTTTTAACGGTTGATTCACACACATACTTAAATCGTGCTGGCTTGAATTCATCTTTTTTCGTTAATTTATCCAAAAATTGTTAAAGTGGAATTGTTCCGTTTTGTTATGCAGCTCCTCAATTTTAAGAATGGTGTTATATTTAGAACTAAATCTGAGCAATTTTTGCCAAATAATTTACAAAATGAAGCACATCTCGTGATGTCTGGGAGGCCTCGTGTAACTGTTTCAGTGTGGTCAAAAAAGTTAAAAAATATAATTGAAGAAATTCAATCAGCCTGCTTTTATTCCCGTTTCAATATAAGTGCTACTAAGGGATTTTACCATTTACTGAAAGCACCCTTTTGCATTCAACCAGCTACGGGAAAAGTTCGAGTGCCATTATAAAAAAAGTAAATGTTTAAGGGGTTGGCGTATTTTGAAGAGTTTTTGCGTAAAGTAGAAATGCTGTCCAAATAAATGAAGAAAAAGTGGAATTTAATAAACAATTGAATTGTAAATAAAATACAATAATAAATAAAGAGAGGCGTTTTATTATTATTTTTTTATAGAAAAAAATTGTTATTGCTTTTGTATATCTGCCTCCAGACGAACAATCTTTCCTCAGGTCCTTAAGCCTTCTTGATATGTATGTACCTCATTGATTTTTGAACCATAACGTAATGGAAATACTTCAGAGTCTACCGAAGAGACTTTTAATTTTATTTTTAACACAACAGTTGGGCATCTGCAGGATTCAAAAACTTTTGAGCATTTTTATCATCCTCCACTAAACCGTGTCATACAGTCACATCTTCGGCCACACATTCACATTCTTTCGAAGATTCCATCTGATATGGAACTATTTTTTTTCGACATCTGCGTATTTGTTGGAAATCGCAGATTGCATTTTAAGTCTTCGCCACGCCCAATAAAACGATATTATTAAATTTTTAAATTTCCAGACGGCCTTTTAACGCCTTTCCCGCGCATTCATTCAAAATATGCATAAATTTATTAAAAACCGGCTGTGTAAAACTTTCAAAACGTGGGCTGCTCATTTGATTATTGAAATCTACACTATCCGTTGGGGAATCTATTAAAAGTTGAGTGGAAGGTAAAGTTGACAGAATATGTTTACAGTTAGCAAGAGCAGAACGGATCTTTGCTGATGAGTGCCGTCTTTCATTTGGATCCAAATTATATTTTCTTTGGAATTCTTCACAAATAAATTTTACCAACTCTTCTGTAAACTGTTGTCTACCTATGGAGAATGGGCAAAAGCATTCCTCATTTGTGTATAGACGATGCTTAACTTTAAACAAAGCTAAATTTGAGTTAATACTTCCACGTTCAACACATCTATGGCATCATAATTTGGATAAGAAAAGCTTGACTTGCACTTAAAATAGTGAAACTCTTTAACAACCTCCAATTTTGTCTTCATCATCATTGTCGGGTTTCATCGCTTTGAACAAAAATTTAGGTTTTCCTGAATCATATTCACGAGATATCGTTTTTCTGGCTTTTGCCAATAATTTTTTTGTTTCGTTCCTGCTCCCTTATAGTTTTTTTTTGCACACACTCTTTTTTTTTTGGTATTTTAATTATATTCACAAAAGTTTTATATAAAAACAGCGAAAATTTTTAATATATCAAACAAGCCATAAAATTGATTAAAAGTCCCTTAAACTGAAAGGAATGGCAAAAATTCGGTGAAAATTGCTTAATTAACGAAAATTCGCAAAAATTTGCTAACAGCGGCATGAAAGAAAAGTCTTATATGTATTTATTAATAAACGTTAAAGCTATAAAGAATCAGAAAACTTACAGTAAAAATATCTTTTATCAAAAACATGCCAAAAATTCGCGAAAAAAAATTCAAAATTGGAAACAAACTCTACACTTTATTTTAAAAGTTAAATCGGTTAAAAAAATATGTCGTAAAATAGCATAAACAGCGTTAAAAAGTGAGTGAAGAACAAAAAATAAAAAAAAAAACAATTGGAGATGGGATTTTTTTTGTCAAATTTTCGATAACTAGTCGACGTCGACACAACATTCTTATAAAATACCAAATTAACGTCGAAGTGATGTATTCGTCGCCTTGATGTGACAACAATTAAAAATTAATGTCGACAACGCCTTACATAATAGGGGTGATTATGACACTTAGGTTTTTTGGAATTGTAAAAATCTGATACCAAATAACCTATCTGCAGAACTAATTAGTATGAATAAATAAAAGTTTCTTCATACACATGAATATTATATACATTAAATAATTACAGTAGTAGTTTCTTTTACTGGTTTAAGCAAAAACAAGTACTTAATGTTTGTTTAAATTGCACTATGCAACAAAATTAAACTTTTATCTTGATTTTTGATGATATATTTTTCTCTTTTTTTGTGCGTAACGGCCCTCTAGGTACAAAAATTTTGTCATTTGTAATATTACATGTTCAAAATTTTGCACACATATGCGTTATGATATAGGGAATAAAAATCCATAAAAAACTCAATTTTGAAATTTTTGCAGATAGGTTATTAGGTCTTTAAGATGACGATATGTATATTCTTACATCGCACAATCAAACACTACTTTGTTGTAAGAGTTGCTCGTTTTCAACTCGTTTGTGATCGTTTTCTGCTTGCAATAAATCTGTACTTACGAGTTTAAAAAAACGAGTCGATTTATTCTTACTATTCGAGCACAAAAATCTTACGAGTCGTATAAAATGTGTGATCACGTGCAGTGGCGGATTAAGACCTGCTTCCGCCCTAGGCACTCTTTAAATTAACAAATCGAAACTAGGAATTTCTGTGTTCTTTTGCTACTTAAAAACTCCCCAAAATGACAAAAGAAAACAAACTCGCACACTTACATTCCACAAACTATTTTGGTGAATATCTCCACATTTTGGTTCAAAACTCAAATAAGTTTTATGGTTTACAACTTTGCTATTGTGGTGAAAAACATCAAAAGTATTTACAACTCAACACTGCGACCATTAAACGGGTCATATTTCATTTTAATGATATTCATACAACGTTCCTCCATGGTCTAGTTGTCTAGGGGGTGTGTTAAGTTAGAAACTGTGAGTTCTCTGGTTCAAATCTTGTTTTTTTAAAATGAAATTTTTTTTTTTAAATTTTTATTTTTTTTATATTCTAAAAACGATTTAAAAAAATATTTACCAGTTTTCGCTTTTTAAATTTAATTTATAATGAAGTTTAAAGTATTGTTAATATGTATGTATACATATGTAAAAATTATTTACTTTTTGTCTAGTTGCTCTGTATTCTGCTCCCACAATGGTGAAGGGTATATAAGATTCGGCACAGCCGAATATAGCACTCTTACTTGTTATAATTAACTTTGTTAAAATATATGTATACATGTATATATAAATGTTTATATATAAATATAACTTAAGTAAATGGTAAAATTCTTCCTTAACACGTCGGTATATAAAACTATCAAATCGGTTAGACAATGGGTAATTTATGAGCAAAATACTCAAAAAATGGGCTAAAAAACATCAAAATTTTTATAAAAACCTAAATTTTAGGGCTGCTATACGTCCTATGGATATGACTTATATATAAAAATGTCGGAAATTTGTATGAGTTATAACAGAAATACTGGGGTCTAATCACCGCATACGATATCAAGCAAAATTCATCGAAATTATTTATTTTGGTATCTTGAAACTCGATATCGAATGAAATGTATTGAATTTGAAATAATAGCATTCGACATCGAGTAACTCGACATTACATTTATCGAGTTTTCATTCGATACGCCAGTGTCTATCGTATGCAAAAAAATTCAATAGTTTATTCGATACGATAGTATCGAATGCAGTGATTAGAACCCTGAATTCCCGAAAATTACTATTTTTATATCCTTCACCGAAGGTAAAAAGGTACAGTCAAATCCCGATAATTCGTACCCCGATAAATCGTAATTCCCGATAATTCGTAATAAGCTGTCGGTCCCTTGAAAAAAATCTCGTTAATTCGTAAAATTTCCATACATTTTGGTCCCCTCGCTAATTCGTAATTTTTTTTCAAATAAAATTTTCTTTACCTCTTATAAATCGTAATTGTTTGCTAACTACCACTTATAATTCGTAATAAAAACAACAGAAACATGGAAAGAATGATTTTTTGCTTACCGCTATTTTTTTGCGTGGGTTTTTGCTTTTGCTTGTGTGTGTGTGTTTATTTTCTTAAGATCAGTTTGTTACATGATTTTTTTATATATTTTATTTTTAACAATTGTTTTTTATGTTTTTTTTATCGTTTTGGTAAATAAATTGAAAAACACCGTTAATTCATATTTATTTTATTTTAACCCCGTTAAATCGAAACCCCGCTTAATCGAAACCCCCTATAATTCGTAAGAGATGGTCAGTCCCTTGCAATTACGAATTATCGGGATTCTAATGTATATACAATATTGATCCTACACCCTATAAAGTACATATATTCTGGGCCCTTATGAAAAGCGAAGTTTAAAACCGGTTGTCTCTTATTTAAAAAAAAATATTTACCAGTTTTATTTAGTTTTTGTCTAGTTGCTCTGTATTCTGCTCGCACAATGGTGAAGGGTATATAAGATTCGGCACAGCCGAATATAGCACTCTTACTTGTTTTTAAATTACAAAATTTCATTAACTTTATTATTATTTTATAACTTAAACCACTTTTTTTAAGAAATATTGTAAGCAAGGCGAATTGACTTTCAGGTGGCGTTGAAAACACAGCTGTGCTACTTTTTTTTTAAATTAGAGAGAGGAATGTCAAAAGTTACTTGTGTTTTTGACTTATCGGCCAACGAAAGCAGCAACAAAATACATTGTTGTGTTTTTGGTGTTGTTAATTGTTGTAGTATCGACACCACCGTTTACATGAATTCGCCTTGATTGTAAGTAAACAATGATGTTTAAATTCGCCTTGAACTGTTGTTTGTAAACAAACTTTGACAAGTGGACCACCGCAAAAAAAAAACCATATGCTGAGTTGACCCCACCTTCTACTCAATTCGCCTTGGTAAAAATTATACCAAATTCGGGTAATTACCCACAAAGTGGCAACACTGGTAAATTGTCAAACAGCTGTAAAACATAAACAAAACAACGAAATGCAATGTAAAAAAATCATGAACCATAGTATAATAAGTACCAGGTATGTTCATTAAGGAGAGTTTTCATTATTTACCCATGTAATGTCAAAATAATTTATTTGATTTCTGACGCTTGTTTTAATTTTTTTTCATATTTTCTTTTGTTTGACGTTATATGGGTTTTGAAATTGAGAACAAAATTTCTAATGACTATACCTTGTATTATTCTACCATGATCATGAACCAAATTTTGGGAAAAGTGTTGTGGAGTGAAATAATGTACCTAAATATAAAGTTTTATGTTGAAATATTAGGAAAACATAATGTAAGTTATCGTAAAAGTGTTTGTTTGGTTTAATTTGTGATAAAATTAGTTTATTTCTGCAGACAAATACAATTTTTCAAAAGTGGCATAAACTTTTATTGTTTTGTAACAACTATCAAAACAATGTCTTTTTATTTCGTGCTTAAAATTTGGTTTTTTCTGTTCCCGTATTTTTGTGTAATTATGAGAGCAATTTATGCTTGCTCTCATTTTCACGAATTTTACCCAAAAAGTAAAGAAACAGAGCTATTAGATATGTGTGTAAACAAGTCGGTCTTCGGTTTTAATCAGCCAGCCACCCACTGTTGCCAACTTTTTTTGAACATTTCCCGCCAAATCTGACGTCAAAACCTCTAGAAACCGCTAAATATTTAATTTAGCGGGAATTTTTTCAAATAAACCTCTAAAACCTCAACATTTTTTAAAGTTTTATATAAATCAAGATAAAGGCTGCTTTTTTAAAGGTATATGACTCTCAAATTACGTTACATACTATGGTTTCCAACTTCCCTAGTTATTTTATTCCTAAAAGAAAATAAGTTAGAGTTATATATCCATCTGTGCGAATCTTTGATACCCTCCACCTACAGTACGAATATTTCCGAAGTGGTCTTTATATGTGACATATGTTAAAATATGAGCCGATCTTCACAAAATTTGAACAAGTAATTTATAGTCTTATACATTTTTGACTGACCAAATGTTATTATAATAGAACACAGATTGAAAGCTTTAAGGTTCTACGCGTTCTATAGCTTTTTCCGAGAGTATGCTTTATATGGGGCCTATTGTAAGCTATGGATTGATCTGAACGATAGTTGACAGTGTAAGTTCTAGTCATATAAAACTGTGACAAACCAAAATTTAAAAAATAGCATTATTTGTTAGGGCTTTAGACGTACTGTTTTCCAAGAGTATGTTTTATATAGGGCCTATAGTAAAATATGGACTGATAATCACGAAAACTGACAGCGTGATTTCTAGCCATATTAAAATGTGGCGGACCAAATATATTACACTAGCATTATTTGTTACGTTTTTATTCACACTAAAGGTTTTTTCCGAGAGTGGGCTTTATATGAGGCTTATCGTTAATTATGGATTAATTTAAAAAGTATGGTTTTTAGTCATATAGAACGAATTTGTGCATAATCTTATAACAATGTGTGCATTCCGCCACTAGTTATGTATGTTAGTTTTTGTACCAAATAAAAAACTTTTTAGGGTGGTTGTTCCACATTTTAATTTATAGCAATTTTCCTACTGAACCGATTGTGCTGGACTGCAATCCCAAACTGCTTAGGTGGATTCTAAACAATTTGATGCCAATATTTATATTCCCTTTTGAGTCGTTTGAAAGTGACAACAGACGCATAGACAGACGGACATGGCTTAATCGACTTAGAACTACTCCAGGACCAATAATAAATATACCTTATGGGTTCTTAGATAAATATTAAAACAGTTTACCCGGAATGACAAACTTAGTACGCAAAAGAAAAAAAATTTATAACATTTACGCTATTTTTGGTAATTATTTGCCGTTTTAAGGCATTAGATAAAATTAGTTACATTAAAGTAAGTGCTTGGGTTCTGTCGAGACAATTAAGATCAATACCTTACCTTTTGTTTCAAAATTTTATGCAAGCTTAAAGTTGTGAATTGTTACATACAGCCCTAACAAAATACTACTGAAAATCGAAAAAAAAAAATAAATGTCATATACAATCTGCAGTTCACTAAAACTATAAAAGTAATTAAAACCGTGAACCTAAACAAACAGTTTTTAGCCAGAAAAACAAAAAGAAAATGTACAAAATATGTAAATTTTAAATTTGAGAAAGGTTTTTGTAGCGAAAATGAGCCGCTGAGAGTTGTTTGAAAATCGCTAGATTTCCCGCTTACGTGAACGTATTTTTTCCCGCGATTGACATTTCAAAAACGCTAGATTTAGCGGGAAAATCTCTAAATTGGCAACAGTGCAGCCACCAAGCAAGTAAGTATATTCACTCCCGTTGAATACAATATTAGCTGATCTACAACACCGCTGTTATACCCTACACACATTTATTACATTAATTTTTTAATTATCTACTTCGGTTACTCCAATTTTCAATTCGCTATTAGAATTTTGTTTACCGATTATAATTGTAGAATTGTGTTTATTAAATGGAACTGTTATTAAATGGTTGAATTTTTTTTTTCAAATTGAAAATTTTTGGGGCATATTTTTAGCAATTTGCAGAGCATATTTCAAATTTTTACTGCATATTTTTTGCGCATAAAACGCGTTTTTAGAGCATTTTCTGGTTTCCCTGCTAGTCATGAAGTAGAAATAGCAAAAGAAAGGATTAATTGGAAACAATGCACTCATGTTATACGTTTAAAAATATAAAAATAATATGATTTTCAGTTTTACTTGGACTACTTGATCTAATTTGATCAAATGGACTACTTACAACATGGTCCGATGTAATGCAACATGGACCATGTCATTATTAACAAAGAGTTTGTAGTGAAACGACATGTCTTTGTTTTTAACGACATGTTTTCATTTTTAAACGATTTCAAAACAAATTCTCTGGAGTATACCATGGAGTAGTTTTAAGACTACTCCTTTGTAATGCAAAGCTGGGCTATATGGTCCTGCCTTAGGACATCGTAATGATAAATAGACCCTGTTTTTCCATACATTGGGGCTACGTTTGGACTAGGCCTAGTCCTTTGTGGGCTGCATTTTACATGCGTGTATGTACTAGTCGCATTATTTGCAGTGTGAACATTACTTTTACAACCCCTTCCCGCACGTCTTGCCGGTCCTTCTTTTCATACATATCGTCACCTAAAATACGAAATAACCTATCTGCAGTTTTCAAAAGCTTACAGGAGAAGGAAAAAACGTTATAAAATTGGAACTATTAACGATATTGAAACGAAAATTACACATTTTGATTAAAGTGAAACCAGTAATATATATCGGTTGAGAAAATTTTGTTTTTCTAATAACAGCTTATATTCACCCCTATTATGAAAGTCGACATCGACAAAAGTCGACGGCACCTGAACATTAATGGTATTTTCTGAGTCGTTGTTGACAATAATCGATTACTTTTGACAGTCAAGTGATATTTTCTAAGGCGCTTTTAAGTCGACGTCGAGTAGTATTGTCCCCGTTTTAGTCGACAGGAAATTTTGTGACGACTCAAATGAAAGTTAAAGAAATTTTAAATGAAATGTTAACATATTTATTGAATACGTTTGAAATAAAAAATGCAAATTTAAAAGAAGTTATGGGCACAAATTTTAGTAGTAAATTTAACGCGAAAATTCGGAAACATTTGCAAAAATTGCGAAAATTTGCCAACGTTTTTAATATATAACGAAAGCCCTAAAACTATAAGAAATGGCAAAAATTTTGCTAAAATTGCAAAATTAGCGGAAATTCGCAAAAAATTGCTAACAACTACATGATAGCAAAGTCTAATATTTATTAAAAATCGTTAAAGCTGTACAGAATCAGAAAACTTTTAGGAAAAAGTCGCTGCTATCGCGAGCATGGCTAAAATAAGCAAAAATTGCAAACTTTGAAACAAACCCTTAAATTGGTTTGAAATCGCTAAATCGGCGAAAAAACAAAATGTCGGGAAGTTATAAAAAAATTATGCAAAAACAGCGAAAATTCGCGAAAATTTTTAATATATCAAACAAGCCATAAAATTGATTAAAAGTCCCTTAAACTGAAAGGAATGGCAAAAATTCGGTGAAAATTGCTTAATTAACGAAAATTCGCAAAAATTTGCTAACAGCGGCATGAAAGAAAAGTCTTATATGTATTTATTAATAAACGTTAAAGCTATAAAGAATCAGAAAACTTACAGTAAAAATATCTTTTATCAAAAACATGCCAAAAATTCGCGAAAAAAAATTCAAAATTGGAAACAAACTCTACACTTTATTTTAAAAGTTAAATCGGTTAAAAAAATATGCCGTAAAATAGCATAAACAGCGTTAAAAAGTGAGTGAAGAACAAAAAATAAAAAAAAAAACAATTGGAGATGGGATTTTTTTTGTCAAATTTTCGATAACTAGTCGACGTCGACACAACATTCTTATAAAATACCAAATTAACGTCGAAGTGATGTAGTCGTCGCCTTGATGTGACAACAATTAAAAATTAATGTCGACAACGCCTTACATAATAGGGGTGATTATGACACTTAGGTTTTTTGGAATTGTAAAAATCTGATACCAAATAACCTATCTGCAGAACTAATTAGTATGAATAAATAAAAGTTTCTTCATACACATGAATATTATATACATTAAATAATTACAGTAGTAGTTTCTTTTACTGGTTTAAGCAAAAACAAGTACTTAATGTTTGTTTACATTGCACTATGCAACAAAATTAAACTTTTATCTTGATTTTTGATGATTTATTTTTCTCTTTTTTTGTGCGTAACGGCCCTCTAGGTACAAAAATTTTGTCATTTGTAATATTACATGTTCAAAATTTTGCACACATATGCGTTATGATATAGGGAATAAAAATCCATAAAAAACTCAATTTTGAAATTTTCGCAGATAGGTTATTAGGTCTTTAAGATGACGATATGTATATTCTTACATCGCACAATCAAACACTACTTTGTTGTAAGAGTTGCTCGTTTTCAACTCGTTTGTGATCGTTTTCTGCTTGCAATAAATCTGTACTTACGAGTTTAAAAAAACGAGTCGATTTATTCTTACTATTCGAGCACAAAAATCTTACGAGTCGTATAAAATGTGTGATCACGTGCAGTGGCGGATTAAGACCTGCTTCCGCCCTAGGCACTCTTTAAATTAACAAATCGAAACTAGGAATTTCTGTGTTCTTTTGCTACTTAAAAACTCCCCAAAATGACAAAAGAAAACAAACTCGCACACTTACATTCCACAAACTATTTTGGTGAATATCTCCACATTTTGGTTCAAAACTCAAATAAGTTTTATGGTTTACAACTTTGCTATTGTGGTGAAAAACATCAAAAGTATTTACAACTCAACACTGCGACCATTAAACGGGTCATATTTCATTTTAATGATATTCATACAACGTTCCTCCATGGTCTAGTTGTCTAGGGGGTGTGTTAAGTTAGAAACTGTGAGTTCTCTGGTTCAAATCTTGTTTTTTTAAAATGAAATTTTTTTTTTTAAATTTTTATTTTTTTTATATTCTAAAAACGATTTAAAAAAATATTTACCAGTTTTCGCTTTTTAAATTTAATTTATAATGAAGTTTAAAGTATTGTTAATATGTATGTATACATATGTAAAAATTATTTACTTTTTGTCTAGTTGCTCTGTATTCTGCTCCCACAATGGTGAAGGGTATATAAGATTCGGCACAGCCGAATATAGCACTCTTACTTGTTATAATTAACTTTGTTAAAATATATGTATACATGTATATATAAATGTTTATATATAAATATAACTTAAGTAAATGGTAAAATTCTTCCTTAACACGTCGGTATATAAAACTATCAAATCGGTTAGACAATGGGTAATTTATGAGCAAAATACTCAAAAAATGGGCTAAAAAACATCAAAATTTTTATAAAAACCTAAATTTTAGGGCTGCTATACGTCCTATGGATATGACTTATATATAAAAATGTCGGAAATTTGTATGAGTTATAACAGAAATACTGGGGTCTAATCACCGCATACGATATCAAGCAAAATTCATCGAAATTATTTATTTTGGTATCTTGAAACTCGATATCGAATGAAATGTATTGAATTTGAAATAATAGCATTCGACATCGAGTAACTCGACATTACATTTATCGAGTTTTCATTCGATACGCCAGTGTCTATCGTATGCAAAAAAATTCAATAGTTTATTCGATACGATAGTATCGAATGCAGTGATTAGAACCCTGAATTCCCGAAAATTACTATTTTTATATCCTTCACCGAAGGTAAAAAGGTACAGTCAAATCCCGATAATTCGTACCCCGATAAATCGTAATTCCCGATAATTCGTAATAAGCTGTCGGTCCCTTGAAAAAATCTCGTTAATTCGTAAAATTTCCATACATTTTGGTCCCCTCGCTAATTCGTAATTTTTTTTCAAATAAAATTTTCTTTACCTCTTATAAATCGTAATTGTTTGCTAACTACCACTTATAATTCGTAATAAAAACAACAGAAACATGGAAGGAATGATTTTTTGCTTACCGCTATTTTTTTGCGTGGGTTTTTGCTTTTGCTTGTGTGTGTGTGTTTATTTTCTTAAGATCAGTTTGTTACATGATTTTTTTATATATTTTATTTTTAACAATTGTTTTTTATGTTTTTTTTATCGTTTTGGTAAATAAATTGAAAAACACCGTTAATTCATATTTATTTTATTTTAACCCCGTTAAATCGAAACCCCGCTTAATCGAAACCCCCTATAATTCGTAAGAGATGGTCAGTCCCTTGCAATTACGAATTATCGGGATTCTAATGTATATACAATATTGATCCTATATACAATATTGATCGACACCACCGTTTACATGAATTCGCCTTGATTGTAAGTAAACAATGATGTTTAAATTCGCCTTGAACTGTTGTTTGTAAACAAACTTTGACAAGTGGACCACCGCAAAAAAAAAACCATATGCTGAGTTGACCCCACCTTCTACTCAATTCGCCTTGGTAAAAATTATACCAAATTCGGGTAATTACCCACAAAGTGGCAACACTGGTAAATTGTCAAACAGCTGTAAAACATAAACAAAACAACGAAATGCAATGTAAAAAAATCATGAACCATAGTATAATAAGTACCAGGTATGTTCATTAAGGAGAGTTTTCATTATTTACCCATGTAATGTCAAAATAATTTATTTGATTTCTGACGCTTGTTTTAATTTTTTTTCATATTTTCTTTTGTTTGACGTTATATGGGTTTTGAAATTGAGAACAAAATTTCTAATGACTATACCTTGTATTATTCTACCATGATCATGAACCAAATTTTGGGAAAAGTGTTGTGGAGTGAAATAATGTACCTAAATATAAAGTTTTATGTTGAAATATTAGGAAAACATAATGTAAGTTATCGTAAAAGTGTTTGTTTGGTTTAATTTGTGATAAAATTAGTTTATTTCTGCAGACAAATACAATTTTTCAAAAGTGGCATAAACTTTTATTGTTTTGTAACAACTATCAAAACAATGTCTTTTTATTTCGTGCTTAAAATTTGGTTTTTTCTGTTCCCGTATTTTTGTGTAATTATGAGAGCAATTTATGCTTGCTCTCATTTTCACGAATTTTACCCAAAAAGTAAAGAAACAGAGCTATTAGATATGTATGTAAACAAGTCGGTCTTCGGTTTTAATCAGCCAGCCACCCACTGTTGCCAACTTTTTTTGAACATTTCCCGCCAAATCTGACGTCAAAACCTCTAGAAACCGCTAAATATTTAATTTAGCGGGAATTTTTTCAAATAAACCTCTAAAACCTCAACATTTTTTAAAGTTTTATATAAATCAAGATAAAGGCTGCTTTTTTAAAGGTATATGACTCTCAAATTACGTTACATACTATGGTTTCCAACTTCCCTAGTTATTTTATTCCTAAAAGAAAATAAGTTAGAGTTATATATCCATCTGTGCGAATCTTTGATACCCTCCACCTACAGTACGAATATTTCCGAAGTGGTCTTTATATGTGACATATGTTAAAATATGAGCCGATCTTCACAAAATTTGAACAAGTAATTTATAGTCTTATACATTTTTGACTGACCAAATGTTATTATAATAGAACACAGATTGAAAGCTTTACGGTTCTACGCGTTCTATAGCTGTTTCCGAGAGTATGCTTTATATGGGGCCTATTGTAAGCTATGGATTGATCTGAACGATAGTTGACAGTGTAAGTTCTAGTCATATAAAACTGTGACAAACCAAAATTTAAAAAATAGCATTATTTGTTAGGGCTTTAGACGTACTGTTTTCCAAGAGTATGTTTTATATAGGGCCTATGGTAAAATATGGACTGATAATCACGAAAACTGACAGCGTGATTTCTAGCCATATTAAAATGTGGCGGACCAAATATATTACACTAGCATTATTTGTTACGTTTTTATTCACACTAAAGGTTTTTTCCGAGAGTGGGCTTTATATGAGGCTTATCGTTAATTATGGATTAATTTAAAAAGTATGGGTTTTAGTCATATAGAACGAATTTGTGCATAATCTTATAACAATGTGTGCATTCCGCCACTAGTTATGTATGTTAGTTTTTGTACCAAATAAAAAACTTTTTAGGGTGGTTGTTCCACATTTTAATTTATAGCAATTTTCCTACTGAACCGATTGTGCTGGACTGCAATCCCAAACTGCTTAGGTGGATTCTAAACAATTTGATGCCAATATTTATATTCCCTTTTGAGTCGTTTGAAAGTGACAACAGACGCATAGACAGACGGACATGGCTTAATCGACTTAGAACTACTCCAGGACCAATAATAAATATACCTTATGGGTTCTTAGATAAATATTAAAACAGTTTACCCGGAATGACAAACTTAGTACGCAAAAGAAAAAAAATTTATAACATTTACGCTATTTTTGGTAATTATTTGCCGTTTTAAGGCATTAGATAAAATTAGTTACATTAAAGTAAGTGCTTGGGTTCTGTCGAGACAATTAAGATCAATACCTTACCTTTTGTTTCAAAATTTTATGCAAGCTTAAAGTTGTGAATTGTTACATACAGCCCTAACAAAATACTACTGAAAATCGAAAAAAAAAAATAAATGTCATATACAATCTGCAGTTCACTAAAACTATAAAAGTAATTAAAACCGTGAACCTAAACAAACAGTTTTTAGCCAGAAAAACAAAAAGAAAATGTACAAAATATGTAAATTTTAAATTTGAGAAAGGTTTTTGTAGCGAAAATGAGCCGCTGAGAGTTGTTTGAAAATCGCTAGATTTCCCGCTTACGTAAACGTATTTTTTCCCGCGATTGACATTTCAAAAACGCTAGATTTAGCGGGAAAATCTCTAAATTGGCAACAGTGCAGCCACCAAGCAAGTAAGTATATTCACTCCCGTTGAATACAATATTAGCTGATCTACAACACCGCTGTTATACCCTACACACATTTATTACATTAATTTTTTAATTATCTACTTCGGTTACTCCAATTTTCAATTCGCTATTAGAATTTTGTTTACCGATTATAATTGTAGAATTGTGTTTATTAAATGGAACTGTTATTAAATGGTTGAATTTTTTTTTTCAAATTGAAAATTTTTGGGGCATATTTTTAGCAATTTGCAGAGCATATTTCAAATTTTTACTGCATATTTTTTGCGCATAAAACGCGTTTTTAGAGCATTTTCTGGTTTCCCTGCTAGTCATGAAGTAGAAATAGCAAAAGAAAGGATTAATTGGAAACAATGCACTCATGTTATACGTTTAAAAATATAAAAATAATATGATTTTCAGTTTTACTTGGACTACTTGATCTAATTTGATCAAATGGACTACTTACAACATGGTCCGATGTAATGCAACATGGACCATGTCATTATTAACAAAGAGTTTGTAGTGAAACGACATGTCTTTGTTTTTAACGACATGTTTTCATTTTTAAACGATTTCAAAACAAATTCTCTGGAGTATACCATGGAGTAGTTTTAAGACTACTCCTTTGTAATGCAAAGCTGGGCTATATGGTCCTGCCTTAGGACATCGTAATGATAAATAGACCCTGTTTTTCCATACATTGGGGCTACGTTTGGACTAGGCCTAGTCCTTTGTGGGCTGCATTTTACATGCGTGTATGTACTAGTCGCATTATTTGCAGTGTGAACATTACTTTTACAACCCCTTCCCGCACGTCTTGCCGGTCCTTCTTTTCATACATATCGTCACCTAAAATACGAAATAACCTATCTGCAGTTTTCAAAAGCTTACAGGAGAAGGAAAAAACGTTATAAAATTGGAACTATTAACGATATTGAAACGAAAATTACACATTTTGATTAAAGTGAAACCAGTAATATATATCGGTTGAGAAAATTTTGTTTTTCTAATAACAGCTTATATTCACCCCTATTATGAAAGTCGACATCGACAAAAGTCGACGGCACCTGAACATTAATGGTATTTTCTGAGTCGTTGTTGACAATAATCGATTACTTTTGACAGTCAAGTGATATTTTCTAAGGCGCTTTTAAGTCGACGTCGAGTAGTATTGTCCCCGTTTTAGTCGACAGGAAATTTTGTGACGACTCAAATGAAAGTTAAAGAAATTTTAAATGAAATGTTAACATATTTATTGAATACGTTTGAAATAAAAAATGCAAATTTAAAAGAAGTTATGGGCACAAATTTTAGTAGTAAATTTAACGCGAAAATTCGGAAACATTTGCAAAAATTGCGAAAATTTGCCAACGTTTTTAATATATAACGAAAGCCCTAAAACTATAAGAAATGGCAAAAATTTTGCTAAAATTGCAAAATTAGCGGAAATTCGCAAAAAATTGCTAACAACTACATGATAGCAAAGTCTAATATTTATTAAAAATCGTTAAAGCTGTAAAGAATCAGAAAACTTTTAGGAAAAAGTCGCTGCTATCGCGAGCATGGCTAAAATAAGCAAAAATTGCAAACTTTGAAACAAACCCTTAAATTGGTTTGAAATCGCTAAATCGGCGAAAAAACAAAATGTCGGGAAGTTATAAAAAAATTATGCAAAAACAGCGAAAATTCGCGAAAATTTTTAATATATCAAACAAGCCATAAAATTGATTAAAAGTCCCTTAAACTGAAAGGAATGGCAAAAATTCGGTGAAAATTGCTTAATTAACGAAAATTCGCAAAAATTTGCTAACAGCGGCATGAAAGAAAAGTCTTATATGTATTTATTAATAAACGTTAAAGCTATAAAGAATCAGAAAACTTACAGTAAAAATATCTTTTATCAAAAACATGCCAAAAATTCGCGAAAAAAAATTCAAAATTGGAAACAAACTCTACACTTTATTTTAAAAGTTAAATCGGTTAAAAAAATATGTCGTAAAATAGCATAAACAGCGTTAAAAAGTGAGTGAAGAACAAAAAATAAAAAAAAAAAACAATTGGAGATGGGATTTTTTTCTCAAATTTTCGATAACTAGTCGACGTCGACACAACATTCTTATAAAATACCAAATTAACGTCGAAGTGATGTAGTCGTCGCCTTGATGTGACAACAATTAAAAATTAATGTCGACAACGCCTTACATAATAGGGGTGATTATGACACTTAGGTTTTTTGGAATTGTAAAAATCTGATACCAAATAACCTATCTGCAGAACTAATTAGTATGAATAAATAAAAGTTTCTTCATACACATGAATATTATATACATTAAATAATTACAGTAGTAGTTTCTTTTACTGGTTTAAGCAAAAACAAGTACTTAATGTTTGTTTAAATTGCACTATGCAACAAAATTAAACTTTTATCTTGATTTTTGATGATATATTTTTCTCTTTTTTTGTGCGTAACGGCCCTCTAGGTACAAAAATTTTGTCATTTGTAATATTACATGTTCAAAATTTTGCACACATATGCGTTATGATATAGGGAATAAAAATCCATAAAAAACTCAATTTTGAAATTTTCGCAGATAGGTTATTAGGTCTTTAAGATGACGATATGTATATTCTTACATCGCACAATCAAACACTACTTTGTTGTAAGAGTTGCTCGTTTTCAACTCGTTTGTGATCGTTTTCTGCTTGCAATAAATCTGTACTTACGAGTTTAAAAAAACGAGTCGATTTATTCTTACTATTCGAGCACAAAAATCTTACGAGTCGTATAAAATGTGTGATCACGTGCAGTGGCGGATTAAGACCTGCTTCCGCCCTAGGCACTCTTTAAATTAACAAATCGAAACTAGGAATTTCTGTGTTCTTTTGCTACTTAAAAACTCCCCAAAATGACAAAAGAAAACAAACTCGCACACTTACATTCCACAAACTATTTTGGTGAATATCTCCACATTTTGGTTCAAAACTCAAATAAGTTTTATGGTTTACAACTTTGCTATTGTGGTGAAAAACATCAAAAGTATTTACAACTCAACACTGCGACCATTAAACGGGTCATATTTCATTTTAATGATATTCATACAACGTTCCTCCATGGTCTAGTTGTCTAGGGGGTGTGTTAAGTTAGAAACTGTGAGTTCTCTGGTTCAAATCTTGTTTTTTTAAAATGAAATTTTTTTTTTTAAATTTTTATTTTTTTTATATTCTAAAAACGATTTAAAAAAATATTTACCAGTTTTCGCTTTTTAAATTTAATTTATAATGAAGTTTAAAGTATTGTTAATATGTATGTATACATATGTAAAAATTATTTACTTTTTGTCTAGTTGCTCTGTATTCTGCTCCCACAATGGTGAAGGGTATATAAGATTCGGCACAGCCGAATATAGCACTCTTACTTGTTATAATTAACTTTGTTAAAATATATGTATACATGTATATATAAATGTTTATATATAAATATAACTTAAGTAAATGGTAAAATTCTTCCTTAACACGTCGGTATATAAAACTATCAAATCGGTTAGACAATGGGTAATTTATGAGCAAAATACTCAAAAAATGGGCTAAAAAACATCAAAATTTTTATAAAAACCTAAATTTTAGGGCTGCTATACGTCCTATGGATATGACTTATATATAAAAATGTCGGAAATTTGTATGAGTTATAACAGAAATACTGGGGTCTAATCACCGCATACGATATCAAGCAAAATTCATCGAAATTATTTATTTTGGTATCTTGAAACTCGATATCGAATGAAATGTATTGAATTTGAAATAATAGCATTCGACATCGAGTAACTCGACATTACATTTATCGAGTTTTCATTCGATACGCCAGTGTCTATCGTATGCAAAAAAATTCAATAGTTTATTCGATACGATAGTATCGAATGCAGTGATTAGAACCCTGAATTCCCGAAAATTACTATTTTTATATCCTTCACCGAAGGTAAAAAGGTACAGTCAAATCCCGATAATTCGTACCCCGATAAATCGTAATTCCCGATAATTCGTAATAAGCTGTCGGTCCCTTGAAAAAATCTCGTTAATTCGTAAAATTTCCATACATTTTGGTCCCCTCGCTAATTCGTAATTTTTTTTCAAATAAAATTTTCTTTACCTCTTATAAATCGTAATTGTTTGCTAACTACCACTTATAATTCGTAATAAAAACAACAGAAACATGGAAAGAATGATTTTTTGCTTACCGCTATTTTTTTGCGTGGGTTTTTGCTTTTGCTTGTGTGTGTGTGTTTATTTTCTTAAGATCAGTTTGTTACATGATTTTTTTATATATTTTATTTTTAACAATTGTTTTTTATGTTTTTTTTATCGTTTTGGTAAATAAATTGAAAAACACCGTTAATTCATATTTATTTTATTTTAACCCCGTTAAATCGAAACCCCGCTTAATCGAAACCCCCTATAATTCGTAAGAGATGGTCAGTCCCTTGCAATTACGAATTATCGGGATTCTAATGTATATACAATATTGATCCTACACCCTATAAAGTACATATATTCTGGGCCCTTATGAAAAGCGAAGTTTAAAACCGGTTGTCTCTTATTTAAAAAAAAAATATTTACCAGTTTTATTTAGTTTTTGTCTAGTTGCTCTGTATTCTGCTCGCACAATGGTGAAGGGTATATAAGATTCGGCACAGCCGAATCTTGCACTCTTACTTGTTTTTAAATTACAAAATTTCATTTACTTTATTATTATTTTATAACTTAAACCACTTTTTTTAAGAAATATTGTAAGCAAGGCGAATTGACTTTCAGGTGGCGTTGAAAACACAGCTGTGCTACTTTTTTTTTAAATTAGAGAGAGGAATGTCAAAAGTTACTTGTGTTTTTGACTTATCGGCCAACGAAAGCAGCAACAAAATACATTGTTGTGTTTTTGGTGTTGTTAATTGTTGTAGTATCGACACCACCGTTTACATGAATTCGCCTTGATTGTAAGTAAACAATGATGTTTAAATTCGCCTTGAACTGTTGTTTGTAAACAAACTTTGACAAGTGGACCACCGCAAAAAAAAAACCATATGCTGAGTTGACCCCACCTTCTACTCAATTCGCCTTGGTAAAAATTATACCAAATTCGGGTAATTACCCACAAAGTGGCAACACTGGTAAATTGTCAAACAGCTGTAAAACATAAACAAAACAACGAAATGCAATGTAAAAAAATCATGAACCATAGTATAATAAGTACCAGGTATGTTCATTAAGGAGAGTTTTCATTATTTACCCATGTAATGTCAAAATAATTTATTTGATTTCTGACGCTTGTTTTAATTTTTTTTCATATTTTCTTTTGTTTGACGTTATATGGGTTTTGAAATTGAGAACAAAATTTCTAATGACTATACCTTGTATTATTCTACCATGATCATGAACCAAATTTTGGGAAAAGTGTTGTGGAGTGAAATAATGTACCTAAATATAAAGTTTTATGTTGAAATATTAGGAAAACATAATGTAAGTTATCGTAAAAGTGTTTGTTTGGTTTAATTTGTGATAAAATTAGTTTATTTCTGCAGACAAATACAATTTTTCAAAAGTGGCATAAACTTTTATTGTTTTGTAACAACTATCAAAACAATGTCTTTTTATTTCGTGCTTAAAATTTGGTTTTTTCTGTTCCCGTATTTTTGTGTAATTATGAGAGCAATTTATGCTTGCTCTCATTTTCACGAATTTTACCCAAAAAGTAAAGAAACAGAGCTATTAGATATGTATGTAAACAAGTCGGTCTTCGGTTTTAATCAGCCAGCCACCCACTGTTGCCAACTTTTTTTGAACATTTCCCGCCAAATCTGACGTCAAAACCTCTAGAAACCGCTAAATATTTAATTTAGCGGGAATTTTTTCAAATAAACCTCTAAAACCTCAACATTTTTTAAAGTTTTATATAAATCAAGATAAAGGCTGCTTTTTTAAAGGTATATGACTCTCAAATTACGTTACATACTATGGTTTCCAACTTCCCTAGTTATTTTATTCCTAAAAGAAAATAAGTTAGAGTTATATATCCATCTGTGCGAATCTTTGATACCCTCCACCTACAGTACGAATATTTCCGAAGTGGTCTTTATATGTGACATATGTTAAAATATGAGCCGATCTTCACAAAATTTGAACAAGTAATTTATAGTCTTATACATTTTTGACTGACCAAATGTTATTATAATAGAACACAGATTGAAAGCTTTACGGTTCTACGCGTTCTATAGCTGTTTCCGAGAGTATGCTTTATATGGGGCCTATTGTAAGCTATGGATTGATCTGAACGATAGTTGACAGTGTAAGTTCTAGTCATATAAAACTGTGACAAACCAAAATTTAAAAAATAGCATTATTTGTTAGGGCTTTAGACGTACTGTTTTCCAAGAGTATGTTTTATATAGGGCCTATGGTAAAATATGGACTGATAATCACGAAAACTGACAGCGTGATTTCTAGCCATATTAAAATGTGGCGGACCAAATATATTACACTAGCATTATTTGTTACGTTTTTATTCACACTAAAGGTTTTTTCCGAGAGTGGGCTTTATATGAGGCTTATCGTTAATTATGGATTAATTTAAAAAGTATGGGTTTTAGTCATATAGAACGAATTTGTGCATAATCTTATAACAATGTGTGCATTCCGCCACTAGTTATGTATGTTAGTTTTTGTACCAAATAAAAAACTTTTTAGGGTGGTTGTTCCACATTTTAATTTATAGCAATTTTCCTACTGAACCGATTGTGCTGGACTGCAATCCCAAACTGCTTAGGTGGATTCTAAACAATTTGATGCCAATATTTATATTCCCTTTTGAGTCGTTTGAAAGTGACAACAGACGCATAGACAGACGGACATGGCTTAATCGACTTAGAACTACTCCAGGACCAATAATAAATATACCTTATGGGTTCTTAGATAAATATTAAAACAGTTTACCCGGAATGACAAACTTAGTACGCAAAAGAAAAAAAATTTATAACATTTACGCTATTTTTGGTAATTATTTGCCGTTTTAAGGCATTAGATAAAATTAGTTACATTAAAGTAAGTGCTTGGGTTCTGTCGAGACAATTTAGATCAATACCTTACCTTTTGTTTCAAAATTTTATGCAAGCTTAAAGTTGTGAATTGTTACATACAGCCCTAACAAAATACTACTGAAAATCGAAAAAAAAAAATAAATGTCATATACAATCTGCAGTTCACTAAAACTATAAAAGTAATTAAAACCGTGAACCTAAACAAACAGTTTTTAGCCAGAAAAACAAAAAGAAAATGTACAAAATATGTAAATTTTAAATTTGAGAAAGGTTTTTGTAGCGAAAATGAGCCGCTGAGAGTTGTTTGAAAATCGCTAGATTTCCCGCTTACGTAAACGTATTTTTTCCCGCGATTGACATTTCAAAAACGCTAGATTTAGCGGGAAAATCTCTAAATTGGCAACAGTGCAGCCACCAAGCAAGTAAGTATATTCACTCCCGTTGAATACAATATTAGCTGATCTACAACACCGCTGTTATACCCTACACACATTTATTACATTAATTTTTTAATTATCTACTTCGGTTACTCCAATTTTCAATTCGCTATTAGAATTTTGTTTACCGATTATAATTGTAGAATTGTGTTTATTAAATGGAACTGTTATTAAATGGTTGAATTTTTTTTTTCAAATTGAAAATTTTTGGGGCATATTTTTAGCAATTTGCAGAGCATATTTCAAATTTTTACTGCATATTTTTTGCGCATAAAACGCGTTTTTAGAGCATTTTCTGGTTTCCCTGCTAGTCATGAAGTAGAAATAGCAAAAGAAAGGATTAATTGGAAACAATGCACTCATGTTATACGTTTAAAAATATAAAAATAATATGATTTTCAGTTTTACTTGGACTACTTGATCTAATTTGATCAAATGGACTACTTACAACATGGTCCGATGTAATGCAACATGGACCATGTCATTATTAACAAAGAGTTTGTAGTGAAACGACATGTCTTTGTTTTTAACGACATGTTTTCATTTTTAAACGATTTCAAAACAAATTCTCTGGAGTATACCATGGAGTAGTTTTAAGACTACTCCTTTGTAATGCAAAGCTGGGCTATATGGTCCTGCCTTAGGACATCGTAATGATAAATAGACCCTGTTTTTCCATACATTGGGGCTACGTTTGGACTAGGCCTAGTCCTTTGTGGGCTGCATTTTACATGCGTGTATGTACTAGTCGCATTATTTGCAGTGTGAACATTACTTTTACAACCCCTTCCCGCACGTCTTGCCGGTCCTTCTTTTCATACATATCGTCACCTAAAATACGAAATAACCTATCTGCAGTTTTCAAAAGCTTACAGGAGAAGGAAAAAACGTTATAAAATTGGAACTATTAACGATATTGAAACGAAAATTACACATTTTGATTAAAGTGAAACCAGTAATATATATCGGTTGAGAAAATTTTGTTTTTCTAATAACAGCTTATATTCACCCCTATTATGAAAGTCGACATCGACAAAAGTCGACGGCACCTGAACATTAATGGTATTTTCTGAGTCGTTGTTGACAATAATCGATTACTTTTGACAGTCAAGTGATATTTTCTAAGGCGCTTTTAAGTCGACGTCGAGTAGTATTGTCCCCGTTTTAGTCGACAGGAAATTTTGTGACGACTCAAATGAAAGTTAAAGAAATTTTAAATGAAATGTTAACATATTTATTGAATACGTTTGAAATAAAAAATGCAAATTTAAAAGAAGTTATGGGCACAAATTTTAGTAGTAAATTTAACGCGAAAATTCGGAAACATTTGCAAAAATTGCGAAAATTTGCCAACGTTTTTAATATATAACGAAAGCCCTAAAACTATAAGAAATGGCAAAAATTTTGCTAAAATTGCAAAATTAGCGGAAATTCGCAAAAAATTGCTAACAACTACATGATAGCAAAGTCTAATATTTATTAAAAATCGTTAAAGCTGTAAAGAATCAGAAAACTTTTAGGAAAAAGTCGCTGCTATCGCGAGCATGGCTAAAATAAGCAAAAATTGCAAACTTTGAAACAAACCCTTAAATTGGTTTGAAATCGCTAAATCGGCGAAAAAACAAAATGTCGGGAAGTTATAAAAAAATTATGCAAAAACAGCGAAAATTCGCGAAAATTTTTAATATATCAAACAAGCCATAAAATTGATTAAAAGTCCCTTAAACTGAAAGGAATGGCAAAAATTCGGTGAAAATTGCTTAATTAACGAAAATTCGCAAAAATTTGCTAACAGCGGCATGAAAGAAAAGTCTTATATGTATTTATTAATAAACGTTAAAGCTATAAAGAATCAGAAAACTTACAGTAAAAATATCTTTTATCAAAAACATGCCAAAAATTCGCGAAAAAAAATTCAAAATTGGAAACAAACTCTACACTTTATTTTAAAAGTTAAATCGGTTAAAAAAATATGTCGTAAAATAGCATAAACAGCGTTAAAAAGTGAGTGAAGAACAAAAAATAAAAAAAAAAAACAATTGGAGATGGGATTTTTTTCTCAAATTTTCGATAACTAGTCGACGTCGACACAACATTCTTATAAAATACCAAATTAACGTCGAAGTGATGTAGTCGTCGCCTTGATGTGACAACAATTAAAAATTAATGTCGACAACGCCTTACATAATAGGGGTGATTATGACACTTAGGTTTTTTGGAATTGTAAAAATCTGATACCAAATAACCTATCTGCAGAACTAATTAGTATGAATAAATAAAAGTTTCTTCATACACATGAATATTATATACATTAAATAATTACAGTAGTAGTTTCTTTTACTGGTTTAAGCAAAAACAAGTACTTAATGTTTGTTTAAATTGCACTATGCAACAAAATTAAACTTTTATCTTGATTTTTGATGATATATTTTTCTCTTTTTTTGTGCGTAACGGCCCTCTAGGTACAAAAATTTTGTCATTTGTAATATTACATGTTCAAAATTTTGCACACATATGCGTTATGATATAGG
Source organism: Pollenia angustigena (assembly GCA_930367215.1). Taxonomy (NCBI): domain Eukaryota; kingdom Metazoa; phylum Arthropoda; class Insecta; order Diptera; family Polleniidae; genus Pollenia; species Pollenia angustigena. The sequence goes on from OV884058.1 coordinate 252,804,460, forward strand.
GAATAAAAATCCATAAAAAACTCAATTTTGAAATTTTTGCAGATAGGTTATTAGGTCTTTAAGATGACGATATGTATATTCTTACATCGCACAATCAAACACTACTTTGTTGTAAGAGTTGCTCGTTTTCAACTCGTTTGTGATCGTTTTCTGCTTGCAATAAATCTGTACTTACGAGTTTAAAAAAACGAGTCGATTTATTCTTACTATTCGAGCACAAAAATCTTACGAGTCGTATAAAATGTGTGATCACGTGCAGTGGCGGATTAAGACCTGCTTCCGCCCTAGGCACTCTTTAAATTAACAAATCGAAACTAGGAATTTCTGTGTTCTTTTTCTACTTAAAAACTCCCCAAAATGACAAAAGAAAACAAACTCGCACACTTACATTCCACAAACTATTTTGGTGAATATCTCCACATTTTGGTTCAAAACTCAAATAAGTTTTATGGCTTACAACTTTGCTATTGTGGTGAAAAACATCAAAAGTATTTACAACTCAACACTGCGACCATTAAACGGGTCATATTTCATTTTAATGATATTCATACAACGTTCCTCCATGGTCTAGTTGTCTAGGGGGTGTGTTAAGTTAGAAACTGTGAGTTCTCTGGTTCAAATCTTGTTTTTTTAAAATGAAATTTTTTTTTTTAAATTTTTATTTTTTTTATATTCTAAAAACGATTTAAAAAAATATTTACCAGTTTTCGCTTTTTAAATTTAATTTATAATGAAGTTTAAAGTATTGTTAATATGTATGTATACATATGTAAAAATTATTTACTTTTTGTCTAGTTGCTCTGTATTCTGCTCCCACAATGGTGAAGGGTATATAAGATTCGGCACAGCCGAATATAGCACTCTTACTTGTTATAATTAACTTTGTTAAAATATATGTATACATGTATATATAAATGTTTATATATAAATATAACTTAAGTAAATGGTAAAATTCTTCCTTAACACGTCGGTATATAAAACTATCAAATCGGTTAGACAATGGGTAATTTATGAGCAAAATACTCAAAAAATGGGCTAAAAAACATCAAAATTTTTATAAAAACCTAAATTTTAGGGCTGCTATACGTCCTATGGATATGACTTATATATAAAAATGTCGGAAATTTGTATGAGTTATAACAGAAATACTGGGGTCTAATCACCGCATACGATATCAAGCAAAATTCATCGAAATTATTTATTTTGGTATCTTGAAACTCGATATCGAATGAAATGTATTGAATTTGAAATAATAGCATTCGACATCGAGTAACTCGACATTACATTTATCGAGTTTTCATTCGATACGCCAGTGTCTATCGTATGCAAAAAAATTCAATAGTTTATTCGATACGATAGTATCGAATGCAGTGATTAGAACCCTGAATTCCCGAAAATTACTATTTTTATATCCTTCACCGAAGGTAAAAAGGTACAGTCAAATCCCGATAATTCGTACCCCGATAAATCGTAATTCCCGATAATTCGTAATAAGCTGTCGGTCCCTTGAAAAAATCTCGTTAATTCGTAAAATTTCCATACATTTTGGTCCCCTCGCTAATTCGTAATTTTTTTTCAAATAAAATTTTCTTTACCTCTTATAAATCGTAATTGTTTGCTAACTACCACTTATAATTCGTAATAAAAACAACAGAAACATGGAAAGAATGATTTTTTGCTTACCGCTATTTTTTTGCGTGGGTTTTTGCTTTTGCTTGTGTGTGTGTGTTTATTTTCTTAAGATCAGTTTGTTACATGATTTTTTTATATATTTTATTTTTAACAATTGTTTTTTATGTTTTTTTTATCGTTTTGGTAAATAAATTGAAAAACACCGTTAATTCATATTTATTTTATTTTAACCCCGTTAAATCGAAACCCCGCTTAATCGAAACCCCCTATAATTCGTAAGAGATGGTCAGTCCCTTGCAATTACGAATTATCGGGATTCTAATGTATATACAATATTGATCCTACACCCTATAAAGTACATATATTCTGGGCCCTTATGAAAAGCGAAGTTTAAAACCGGTTGTCTCTTATTTAAAAAAAAAATATTTACCAGTTTTATTTAGTTTTTGTCTAGTTGCTCTGTATTCTGCTCGCACAATGGTGAAGGGTATATAAGATTCGGCACAGCCGAATATAGCACTCTTACTTGTTTTTAAATTACAAAATTTCATTAACTTTATTATTATTTTATAACTTAAACCACTTTTTTTAAGAAATATTGTAAGCAAGGCGAATTGACTTTCAGGTGGCGTTGAAAACACAGCTGTGCTACTTTTTTTTTAAATTAGAGAGAGGAATGTCGAAAGTTACTTGTGTTTTTGACTTATCGGCCAACGAAAGCAGCAACAAAATACATTGTTGTGTTTTTGGTGTTGTTAATTGTTGTAGTATCGACACCACCGTTTACATGAATTCGCCTTGATTGTAAGTAAACAATGATGTTTAAATTCGCCTTGAACTGTTGTTTGTAAACAAACTTTGACAAGTGGACCACCGCAAAAAAAAAAACCATATGCTGAGTTGACCCCACCTTCTACTCAATTCGCCTTGGTAAAAATTATACCAAATTCGGGTAATTACCCACAAAGTGGCAACACTGGTAAATTGTCAAACAGCTGTAAAACATAAACAAAACAACGAAATGCAATGTAAAAAAATCATGAACCATAGTATAATAAGTACCAGGTATGTTCATTAAGGAGAGTTTTCATTATTTACCCATGTAATGTCAAAATAATTTATTTGATTTCTGACGCTTGTTTTAATTTTTTTTCATATTTTCTTTTGTTTGACGTTATATGGGTTTTGAAATTGAGAACAAAATTTCTAATGACTATACCTTGTATTATTCTACCATGATCATGAACCAAATTTTGGGAAAAGTGTTGTGGAGTGAAATAATGTACCTAAATATAAAGTTTTATGTTGAAATATTAGGAAAACATAATGTAAGTTATCGTAAAAGTGTTTGTTTGGTTTAATTTGTGATAAAATTAGTTTATTTCTGCAGACAAATACAATTTTTCAAAAGTGGCATAAACTTTTATTGTTTTGTAACAACTATCAAAACAATGTCTTTTTATTTCGTGCTTAAAATTTGGTTTTTTCTGTTCCCGTATTTTTGTGTAATTATGAGAGCAATTTATGCTTGCTCTCATTTTCACGAATTTTACCCAAAAAGTAAAGAAACAGAGCTATTAGATATGTATGTAAACAAGTCGGTCTTCGGTTTTAATCAGCCAGCCACCCACTGTTGCCAACTTTTTTTGAACATTTCCCGCCAAATCTGACGTCAAAACCTCTAGAAACCGCTAAATATTTAATTTAGCGGGAATTTTTTCAAATAAACCTCTAAAACCTCAACATTTTTTAAAGTTTTATATAAATCAAGATAAAGGCTGCTTTTTTAAAGGTATATGACTCTCAAATTACGTTACATACTATGGTTTCCAACTTCCCTAGTTATTTTATTCCTAAAAGAAAATAAGTTAGAGTTATATATCCATCTGTGCGAATCTTTGATACCCTCCACCTACAGTACGAATATTTCCGAAGTGGTCTTTATATGTGACATATGTTAAAATATGAGCCGATCTTCACAAAATTTGAACAAGTAATTTATAGTCTTATACATTTTTGACTGACCAAATGTTATTATAATAGAACACAGATTGAAAGCTTTACGGTTCTACGCGTTCTATAGCTGTTTCCGAGAGTATGCTTTATATGGGGCCTATTGTAAGCTATGGATTGATCTGAACGATAGTTGACAGTGTAAGTTCTAGTCATATAAAACTGTGACAAACCAAAATTTAAAAAATAGCATTATTTGTTAGGGCTTTAGACGTACTGTTTTCCAAGAGTATGTTTTATATAGGGCCTATGGTAAAATATGGACTGATAATCACGAAAACTGACAGCGTGATTTCTAGCCATATTAAAATGTGGCGGACCAAATATATTACACTAGCATTATTTGTTACGTTTTTATTCACACTAAAGTTTTTTTCCGAGAGTGGGCTTTATATGAGGCTTATCGTTAATTATGGATTAATTTAAAAAGTATGGTTTTTAGTCATATAGAACGAATTTGTGCATAATCTTATAACAATGTGTGCATTCCGCCACTAGTTATGTATGTTAGTTTTTGTACCAAATAAAAAACTTTTTAGGGTGGTTGTTCCACATTTTAATTTATAGCAATTTTCCTACTGAACCGATTGTGCTGGACTGCAATCCCAAACTGCTTAGGTGGATTCTAAACAATTTGATGCCAATATTTATATTCCCTTTTGAGTCGTTTGAAAGTGACAACAGACGCATAGACAGACGGACATGGCTTAATCGACTTAGAACTACTCCAGGACCAATAATAAATATACCTTATGGGTTCTTAGATAAATATTAAAACAGTTTACCCGGAATGACAAACTTAGTACGCAAAAGAAAAAAAATTTATAACATTTACGCTATTTTTGGTAATTATTTGCCGTTTTAAGGCATTAGATAAAATTAGTTACATTAAAGTAAGTGCTTGGGTTCTGTCGAGACAATTAAGATCAATACCTTACCTTTTGTTTCAAAATTTTATGCAAGCTTAAAGTTGTGAATTGTTACATACAGCCCTAACAAAATACTACTGAAAATCGAAAAAAAAAAATAAATGTCATATACAATCTGCAGTTCACTAAAACTATAAAAGTAATTAAAACCGTGAACCTAAACAAACAGTTTTTAGCCAGAAAAACAAAAAGAAAATGTACAAAATATGTAAATTTTAAATTTGAGAAAGGTTTTTGTAGCGAAAATGAGCCGCTGAGAGTTGTTTGAAAATCGCTAGATTTCCCGCTTACGTAAACGTATTTTTTCCCGCGATTGACATTTCAAAAACGCTAGATTTAGCGGGAAAATCTCTAAATTGGCAACAGTGCAGCCACCAAGCAAGTAAGTATATTCACTCCCGTTGAATACAATATTAGCTGATCTACAACACCGCTGTTATACCCTACACACATTTATTACATTAATTTTTTAATTATCTACTTCGGTTACTCCAATTTTCAATTCGCTATTAGAATTTTGTTTACCGATTATAATTGTAGAATTGTGTTTATTAAATGGAACTGTTATTAAATGGTTGAATTTTTTTTTTCAAATTGAAAATTTTTGGGGCATATTTTTAGCAATTTGCAGAGCATATTTCAAATTTTTACTGCATATTTTTTGCGCATAAAACGCGTTTTTAGAGCATTTTCTGGTTTCCCTGCTAGTCATGAAGTAGAAATAGCAAAAGAAAGGATTAATTGGAAACAATGCACTCATGTTATACGTTTAAAAATATAAAAATAATATGATTTTCAGTTTTACTTGGACTACTTGATCTAATTTGATCAAATGGACTACTTACAACATGGTCCGATGTAATGCAACATGGACCATGTCATTATTAACAAAGAGTTTGTAGTGAAACGACATGTCTTTGTTTTTAACGACATGTTTTCATTTTTAAACGATTTCAAAACAAATTCTCTGGAGTATACCATGGAGTAGTTTTAAGACTACTCCTTTGTAATGCAAAGCTGGGCTATATGGTCCTGCCTTAGGACATCGTAATGATAAATAGACCCTGTTTTTCCATACATTGGGGCTACGTTTGGACTAGGCCTAGTCCTTTGTGGGCTGCATTTTACATGCGTGTATGTACTAGTCGCATTATTTGCAGTGTGAACATTACTTTTACAACCCCTTCCCGTACGTCTTGCCGGTCCTTCTTTTCATACATATCGTCACCTAAAATACGAAATAACCTATCTGCAGTTTTCAAAAGCTTACAGGAGAAGGAAAAAACGTTATAAAATTGGAACTATTAACGATATTGAAACGAAAATTACACATTTTGATTAAAGTGAAACCAGTAATATATATCGGTTGAGAAAATTTTGTTTTTCTAATAACAGCTTATATTCACCCCTATTATGAAAGTCGACATCGACAAAAGTCGACGGCACCTGAACATTAACGGTATTTTCTGAGTCGTTGTTGACAATAATCGATTACTTTTGACAGTCAAGTGATATTTTCTAAGGCGCTTTTAAGTCGACGTCGAGTAGTATTGTCCCCGTTTTAGTCGACAGGAAATTTTGTGACGACTCAAATGAAAGTTAAAGAAATTTTAAATGAAATGTTAACATATTTATTGAATACGTTTGAAATAAAAAATGCAAATTTAAAAGAAGTTATGGGCACAAATTTTAGTAGTAAATTTAACGCGAAAATTCGGAAACATTTGCAAAAATTGCGAAAATTTGCCAACGTTTTTAATATATAACGAAAGCCCTAAAACTATAAGAAATGGCAAAAATTTTGCTAAAATTGCAAAATTAGCGGAAATTCGCAAAAAATTGCTAACAACTACATGATAGCAAAGTCTAATATTTATTAAAAATCGTTAAAGCTGTAAAGAATCAGAAAACTTTTAGGAAAAAGTCGCTGCTATCGCGAGCATGGCTAAAATAAGCAAAAATTGCAAACTTTGAAACAAACCCTTAAATTGGTTTGAAATCGCTAAATCGGCGAAAAAACAAAATGTCGGGAAGTTATAAAAAAATTATGCAAAAACAGCGAAAATTCGCGAAAATTTTTAATATATCAAACAAGCCATAAAATTGATTAAAAGTCCCTTAAACTGAAAGGAATGGCAAAAATTCGGTGAAAATTGCTTAATTAACGAAAATTCGCAAAAATTTGCTAACAGCGGCATGAAAGAAAAGTCTTATATGTATTTATTAATAAACGTTAAAGCTATAAAGAATCAGAAAACTTACAGTAAAAATATCTTTTATCAAAAACATGCCAAAAATTCGCGAAAAAAAATTCAAAATTGGAAACAAACTCTACACTTTATTTTAAAAGTTAAATCGGTTAAAAAAATATGTCGTAAAATAGCATAAACAGCGTTAAAAAGTGAGTGAAGAACAAAAAATAAAAAAAAAAAACAATTGGAGATGGGATTTTTTTCTCAAATTTTCGATAACTAGTCGACGTCGACACAACATTCTTATAAAATACCAAATTAACGTCGAAGTGATGTAGTCGTCGCCTTGATGTGACAACAATTAAAAATTAATGTCGACAACGCCTTACATAATAGGGGTGATTATGACACTTAGGTTTTTTGGAATTGTAAAAATCTGATACCAAATAACCTATCTGCAGAACTAATTAGTATGAATAAATAAAAGTTTCTTCATACACATGAATATTATATACATTAAATAATTACAGTAGTAGTTTCTTTTACTGGTTTAAGCAAAAACAAGTACTTAATGTTTGTTTACATTGCACTATGCAACAAAATTAAACTTTTATCTTGATTTTTGATGATATATTTTTCTCTTTTTTTGTGCGTAACGGCCCTCTAGGTACAAAAATTTTGTCATTTGTAATATTACATGTTCAAAATTTTGCACACATATGCGTTATGATATAGGGAATAAAAATCCATAAAAAACTCAATTTTGAAATTTTCGCAGATAGGTTATTAGGTCTTTAAGATGACGATATGTATATTCTTACATCGCACAATCAAACACTACTTTGTTGTAAGAGTTGCTCGTTTTCAACTCGTTTGTGATCGTTTTCTGCTTGCAATAAATCTGTACTTACGAGTTTAAAAAAACGAGTCGATTTATTCTTACTATTCGAGCACAAAAATCTTACGAGTCGTATAAAATGTGTGATCACGTGCAGTGGCGGATTAAGACCTGCTTCCGCCCTAGGCACTCTTTAATATGCCGCCCTTTTTGATTATATAGGAGGGATTATCAAAAAAAAAAAACACTAAAATTTTATATAGCGTATGAACTGCATCAACATATGTTCCAAATTTAAGCGAAACCGAATGACGTTTTAAGATCCCTAAAAATTGCAATTTTTTGTATGGAAATGTACATACAAATTAAAAAAAAATTTTATTTCAAATGATAGCGTTCGCGTAGAAAATAACATTTAAAGCAAAATCAAATTTTAGAATTTTGTTTTTAATATAATTTTCTATGCGTACGTCGACGTTCGAAATCGAAAAACAGGCAGTAAATTATGTATGTTATGACTTATAATTACGTCCTTTAGGACTTCTCCATGAAATGTAACTCAAAATGTTATTGCCTCTAAGATTGTAGAACAAACAAAAAATTTTTATAGCCAGTGTGCAGAAAAAAATACATTCAATATGTTATTTTGATCCTCTTGATTAAAGCTTAAAAAAAATTAATGGCATACCCAATGCAGGAAGGATAACGATATCCTGGGGATTCTTCATTAAATATGAGTAATTTTACCTTCTTCTTAACAAATTTTTGATAATGGACTGATTAACACATTTTCGGAAATAAACTTCATATAGATAACGTTTTTTGGGAGAGTGGAAATTCTACGGAGTAAAAGTTTTATAATACAAGACGCCAAGCTGCTAAACTTTAAAGAAAAAAAAAAACCAAAATTTGAATCCACATTATCACAAAATCCGCTATTTTATTAAAAATTTGACTTCATCATTGTAATTATTGCGAGAATATTTTACAGATTTTGTGTATCGTGTTCTATGGTATCAAATTCAATATTAAGCATTTTAAAAAAATTTTAAATTTTTATTAACCTATAGCCGAAACTTTATCGCTATATAAAGACCTTAAAATTAAATTTTTTGTTAAGCGATTTTTGGGTTTTTACACTTTTAATATGTAGTCACGTTGAAATTGCCTTGGAGAGGTGGAAAATTTCGACGTCTAGTTTTGAAAAACCTATGTATTCTAGATATTATGTTAATATATGTATAATCTACATACATATATGTATATAAAAATTGTAACGTTACTGACTGACTGATTCATCATCGCACATATTTACTACATTGAAATAAACTATTTTTTGATTTTAAGAATTCATAAAATTTAATTTCTTCAAATTTATTTGCATACAAGTGATTTAAATAAAACAATGGACGGTGCAAAACTAAAAAATTTTTCATAAATGGCTGATAAGTTTCTACAGAAAAAGTAACTATTACAATTTCGTAACAGAACGGCACGGAACAGAAACAGAAAGTAAATACTAACACTGCCTTAAAACTTGGCCAAATCAATTTTCGAATTTGAATTCCCCTTACATTGTTTTACCTTTAAATTTTGGCGCCCTTTAAATTATGCCGCCCTAGGCCCGGGCCTCTCGGACCTAGGCGTAAATCTACCACTGCTCATGTGCACAAAATTTTAAACGAGAGAATTGACTCGAATTGTGCTCGCGAGTAGAATTTTGTCCTACCCTAATTTATCTTTCTGTACATGTTATAACTTGAAATATGATTTGGATTCGCCTTGTTTATTCATAATGTAATTCTGTGATAGATGCTGCAATTTCTGGATCGGAAAATAATCTCCTTGCAGTGTTTTCATCATTTGAATTTCTTTCTGAATGCATGCAGTTTTATTTCCACTTCTTTGAAACATAAAAAACCCAATGACAATAAAAGCAATTTTTACCTTTTCCAAATTAATTGATAACCTGACGTGCTAGAACTGTTTTGGCCTAAACTGTTTTATGGTGTTTTCTTTTCTAAAAAATAATGATGCATTATAGTTGTGCAATATATTTATTAGGTTACACGAACCCTTACAAAGTTATACAATTTTCTATATTACAATGGAACAACATAATTGCTACGTGTTACACTCAACACTAATGTGTATATATAATGTGTTAGATATTGAATGCAAAGTTTGTACTAAAAGCGATATTCAGCACGCTTGTAGCAATTTTCAACATCAAATTTTCTTATAATTCCAATAAGCGTTAACAACACTGATTTTCAATAATTAATGTCAGCTGTTGTTAAAAATTTTGCGACAAAAAAAAATATAATAAAAGTAAAACAAACGAAAAACAAAAAGTTTAAAAACTTTAAAAAGTAAAAAAAACTCCATCACAATATAACAAAAATCACAATATAACGCAAATTGTCCGCAAACACAAGGAATAAAAATACTTGCTTGCATAAAAAAGTACTTTACGCAGATACAAAAAAGGGTATTATCTCACACTCAGTTATAACTGCGGGTAAGAAATGGAACAAATTTGCCATTTATTGTTGCAACATGTTTAGAAAGGAAAACGGCAACTTCTCACATTTTTCATATATTTTTAGAATGGAACAAAAACCCGCACGAATGGTAGAATATATGGAACATTATTGTCAGAAAAGAAAACACCATTAATCGTCTAAAATTTTTTAAATTTCAGTAACGTTTCCGTGCAAATTTTATTTTTTGAATCAAATATCTTGCCATGAGCCACAGAAATTGCTGTTGCTCGCAAGGTCGGAGTCGGTCGGTGTACAATTGGGTATAAAATGCAGGGGCCTGATTCTGGCAGTCGTTATCGAGTAGTGTCTCGATTCGAAAGCAATTTATTATCTAATTATTTCAGTCAATACTAAACGTATTATAGGAATTATTTTTTTTAGTTTTGAAAGCATTAATTTGAGTTTCACAATACTGAAAAAACAATTTCGATCCGTTCAGTGTCGACTGAAAGAATTTGAAATAGAATTGATTTCGAATCGAGACAGTCGATCACGACTTCCAGAATTAGGCCCCAGGTTAGAGTCCATACTACAATCGAGTATAGAGTTTCCTTGACTCATTTTGACGCTAGAGGACTTATGCTCTAAAAAGTAAGAGGTTTCAGGAAAATTTTGACATTAAAAAAGATTAAAAATGTCTACAGGTCGCAGAGTTAAATGCTTTAAACCAATAGTAGTTTTGAAGATAAAATAATACACAAAACTTATTTTGTCAAAAAATCTTGAAAAACAAAAAAGTTATGTGAATTTCAACTTTAAAAATTTACTAAGAAATTCATAACTGTAACTAAATACAGAGAAAGTCCATTTTGGACCACCCTGTTTTCAATGAAATAGTTGAAATGTGGTTAAAATTGTTGGGCTTTCGAGGCTTACTACACTCACAATATTATTACAGTAACGGACTGTAGTTTATTTAAGAATTATTCCGTTCAGTAATTTTTAAATAAATGAACATTTAAAATTCCAAGCAAATTTATTTTTAACTGATTCTAACAGTTATTCAAAAAACTAAGTGCATATTAATACGGATTTTCAGTTGCAGTTAATATTGTCCGTTGATTGAGTTAAATTCTTCTTTATGTTAAATAAAATAAAAATGTAATTTAAAGCAACGAAAAGTTCATTTAATTTTTACTGTCAAAAATTCAACCGCGAATTCCGTAAAAACAAATAAATATTCAGTTATTTTATTGAAATTAACTGTTAAAAAATTAACTACATATTCCGTAAAAACAAATAAATATGCAGTTATTTTATAAAATATTACTGTCAAAAATTCAACACCATATTCAGTAAAAACAATTAAATATTCAGTTATTTTATATAATTTAACTACCAAAAATTAATTTTTACTTATCTATATTCCCATTTTCTATTTTTTAACATAATCTATATATATAAAAGTGAATGTATGTATATATATTTGTATATATATATATATTTGTGCCTTATAGGAGGCCAAACCACTTGACCGATGAACTTGAAATTTTCACAGCATGTAACTGTGAACTGGAAGAGACATTAGGCTATATAAAATTGTGACTGGGCAAAGGGGCGATGCCACGCCCATACAACCCAAAATTTAAATTCGTGTTATTTATGACATTTTTTTACCTACGGCGATAATATTTGGTATATTTGTTGTTGGCATGAACAGAAATACGTTAAATTAAAAAAGTGGGCGTGGCCCCGCCGCTTTATAGAAAAAGTAGAAAACGTTATATCTAATAAACTACTGAACCGATCGTCACTAAATTTTCACAGAAGGCTATTGTTCTGAATTAATATCCATGAATAAATAAATTAAATTAGATCTTACCTGATTATTTTCCATTTTTTAGACGCAAATCACAAATTAATTTTATTTTGTTTGTTTACCAAACATCAGAGTCCTAAGCCGATATAATTTGACGCCGCAAGTGTTTTGTTGCAAAAACTGCTAGTCGCAGGTTAAATTCGGATATTAGCCGGATAAAACTATACCATCATAAGACTTATAGCAACAGTTTTACTTTTTGTTTTGTAAAAGCTTTGATATTGTTACAAGTAAAACTGTTGCTATAAGTCTTATACGTTTAACAGTTTTATTTGGTTTAATATCTTTAGTTTTTCTAAAATCTTTATGGATGAAGTTTCCTGATGATCTGGCCTAAGCAACCAGTGAAATGCATAGGAATAGCTTATCCCACCAACAATAAATTTCAAGTGTTTTTATCAAGAATAAAAACTGGGAATTAAGCACGAATAACAAAATCTTTTGAAATTAAAATTTTGTATTCCCAAAAATTTAAATTACTTTTTGATAATAAACAGGCAAGTGCACGGCCTAAAAAAACACTTAATTGACAACATCTTTTGTAAGTTGTTGTTTGTTTTTTATTTTGTTTTTCTTAACCTACTTACAACTACAATTAATGTTGAGAGAATTTCAACTAATTGTAGGGGGGAATGTAAGATGAGATAAACCCACTTTTTTATTGTTGATGTGTTTTGTTAAAGCTTTGATATTGTTACAAGTAAAACTGTTGCTATAAGTCTTATACGTTTAACAGTTTTATTTGGTTTAATATCTTTAGTTTTTCTAAAATCTTTATGGATGAAGTTTCCTGATGATCTGGCCTAAGCAACCAGTGAAATGCATAGGAATAGCTTATCCCATCAACAATAAATTTCAAGTGTTTTTATCAATAATAAAAACTGGGAATTAAGCACGAATAACAAAATCTTTTGAAATTAAAATTTTGTATTCCCAAAAATTGAAATTACTTTTTGATAATTTTTTACTAAACTTTTCTGCATTTTACGAAATTGCGTTCGAGTACACAAAATGCAGTAAATGAGAACATAAATTGAGAGCGAAAAGTGACAGTTCTTGTCTGAGTACTTACAAATTTTTACTGCAGAAATTTTTGCAGTAAAATTTTGTAAATCAAAAAAACATATATATGTATGTTTCAAAAGGTAAAGATACAAAAGGAACAAATAAAAAGCATACAAATTGTGAAAAATTGTTAAATAAAAGAAAAGTTGAAATAAAAATTAAACCAAAACAAAAAGTGAATAAATATTAATTAAACTTGTTTGTGAAGCATTTATTTGGCTAACTTGAGGGTTACACGATCAAGTTTTGGCTATCAAGTTTTAATACACTCACACTTTTTTACCAATACACTCATACTTTTAAAAATTGATACGAACTTGCCTCTAAAATTCTCTTGCCAGTGAGTGTATCAATTTTCGTTCAAGAAAACAGCTTATTACAAATCTTTTGAAGTTGTTTTTGTTTTTTTTTCACAAATATTTTGCCGGCAAAAGCTGAAGTTCTTTTTTTTTACAAATTGTTGCGGGAATTTTAAAATTTTAACTAAAAACCTAAAAAAATAGTGAAATATGTTTATTAATAAAATTAATAAGCAAAATGATAAAGTCTCTTCAAACAGCCTACAGTGCAGAAAAATCAAAAGTGGAAAATAGCAAAACATTTTGAGTTGTTTTCTCGGCGACGACATCTTGAAAAAGTAAATTGCTTTCAACTTGCGTGCAGCCTACGTCACAGCGGTCAACTTTTGCATATTTTGACAATCAGTATATGTAAAAGACTATCAAGAAAATCTTGATCGTGTGGCTGCACTGTAAATACAAACTTTTGAATTTTTTTTTGTTATGTTAATGTTTTAGAATTGTAAAAGTGTGAAGTATTTGGGTACTTAAGTAATCAATAGCAAACAAATTATTCATGTTCTTTTAAATAATTTAAGCCGCTACAAATTAGTAAAATTAAATAAAATAAAAAACAAACAAATATGAAAGATTAAATAAAATTGTTTGTTTGTATTTTCCAAAAATGTTCGTGTTATAAAAAGTATTTAATCGAGTACCGATAAGAAAACGAGTTAAGTAGTCAAAAGTTTCAATATTTTTCAACACTTCAATTATTTGCCATCAGCTGTTACCTTTATTTTACGAATTTTTACAAATTTTGCGGTCGCGTACTTTTTTGGACAACAGCTTTTTGTAAGAGAAAATTTTTTAGTTTACTCATTTACTGCATTTTACTGTAAAAGTACTCAAACGCACCTATTACTTGACAACTGCGAAAACAGCTGTTGTGGTAGCTTTTTTATTTGTTTGGATGTTCTAGTTGGTATGTTCATTAAACACGAAAAATTTGTTCATAGGTACTCTACAATTTTTAGTTGAAAAGTTTTATTTGAATTATTTTAAGAAAAATTTATGAAATTCCAAAAATTAGTTCAACAATTTCGAATGTTAACGTTTGCATAGAAAATTTTTATGAAATTATAAAATTTAAATAATATTATTTAAATATAAGTAACTAAAATCTGTAACTTTATTAATGGATTTGCTGCCTGTAACAAATATTTTTATAAATGGGGAAAAAAAATAAACCCTAGTAAAACTCAGGCTATTATTTTCCCTTACAATAATTCCCCTAAGCGCGTACCAAGTCGTCAGTTAAGTTTCCAAAATGAAAGACTGGAAATTCAAAACCATATCAAATATCTTGGTGTTTGCCTCGACAAAAAACTAAATTTTGCAAGCCATATTGGCGAAATATGTGAAAAATCGATGAACGCTATTAGAGCTTTGTGGCCAATTCTTAATAGACGTTCAACCCTCAACCTGAAGAACAAAAACTTAATATTCAAGAGCGTAATCGGACCATTTTTAACTTATGCAAGTCCTATCTGGTACAATGCTGCAAAAACACATTTAAAAAAACTGCACATTATTCAAAACAAATGTCTGAAAATCATAAATAACAAAAACTTGAGATATTCAACTCAACTTCTCCACAACGAAACTGGATATGATCTAATCATCGACTTCATAAGAAAACTCAACAACAAATATTTTGAATCCAATCAACTTTCTCCTTATCATCTGATAAGAGAATGTACGCAATGGGCCTGACTACATCTCCGAAAAACTAGTCATTAAATTGAAAATGGCAAGTATACATACGTTATCATTTAGATAACTCCATTGTATATTTTCTAACTATATTGAAAATCATTTCTTTCTTTTTTTTCTCATATAAGGGTTTTACCTATTTTCCATTTTAACAATGTCATAATTAAACAAGTAAGAAAGTATAGTCGGTCAAGCCCGACCATATGATGCCCTACACCACAGTATTTAAAAACACATCATGCTTATGTGTTCATATAAATATAGATTCATCTATGTACTTCATGAAAATCGGTTTTAAAGTTTGTGAGGGGCAGATATTGCCCCCTACCTCCCCTTGTGGTCCTATTTTTGAAAAACTGTATAGCTTATTTGTCCATATAGATATGGATCTATCTATGTTTTAAATTTCATTGAAACCGGTTTGAGAGGCAGAAATTGCCCCTATCTCCCCTCGTGGTCCTATTTTTTTAAAAATGCATACATTTTGTCCATAGATAGAATATGTTTTAAATTTCATTGAAATTGGTTTGATAGTTTCTGAGAGGAAGAAATTTCCCCCTATCTTCCCTCGTGGTCCTACGATTCGGCCCGTTTTCAATAGGCTTCGTCCTTGTGCCAATAAGAACCTATGACCCAAATTTCATCAAATTATCTCCAAAATTGCGACATGTACTTTGCGCACAAGGTTACACGGACAGCCAGCTAGCCGGACGGACATCGTTAGTTCGACTCAGAAAGTGATTCTAAGACGATCGATATACTTTAAGGTGGGTCTAGGACCAATATTTTAAGGCGTTACACACATCAGCACAAATGCATAATACCCTCTCCAATATTGTGGTGTGGGTATAACAAATTTTATCAAGATTATTTCGACATTATAATCACTCGGTGTAGTATCTTTAGATAAAATCTCAAAAATTGTTAATATTTGTATACTAAGTATAACATGTAAATAAAGGTAAAATATAAATAAATAAAAAAAAAAATAAAATCCTAATCCGCGCCTCTCGACTTGAAATTAAAATTATTTTCTTTTTTTTTAATATACAGTATAAGTGGGTTCAAAAAAAAAGTTATGCCAGTCACCCCCTGGAATGAAAGATATGTCAATGAAGTTTCTAAAACAGGAAACATTTTTTTGCCACGCCCCAAAATACAGCCCTTTTGGTTTTTAATATGTAGCGCTGCCATTTAAAGTCCGGTATCATCATATCGCATATCGTTGTTCATGGCTTGACAATGGCTCAATTTTTGCCTGGTGACATTTTAATCCGAGCTCAAATTCTGGGCGCCAATTATGTCATCTCGGATCCTTCCCCAAAATGTCAAATTTTTTTTTTTAGCTTTTAGCTTTTAACATGCTCACTTTTATGACACGCCTCCAAATGAAGCCCCTTTTTCCTTTTTCACATACATATTACATTAAACCAGGTAGAAAGAAGCCTATACAAATCAAAAAAATTTCATCAGTCACGCCCTACAGTAAAAGGTATATTAATTAAGTTTGAAATGCATTAAAAAAATTGTTTTTGCCACGCCCTAAATTTTAGCGCTTTTTATTTTATCTATAAAGCATCGCCACTTAAAGTTCAATTTCATCGTATCGTATATCATTATTAATGGCTAGAAAATGGCTTGTTTTTGTATTTAATGCTTTTTTAATTTAACTTCAAATTCTAGATGACATTTAAGAAATATCAATTTTTCATAACTAGAAAATAATTCTTTCAGAAACATTGGTCCAGCTTGCCAAAAAAATACCTTTTTTGCAGCCTAGAAGAACTTTTTTAATAAGCTTAGCGAATATGAGGCAGATTCTATTAGAAATGCTAAAAAGTGACTAAGTGTGCATAAATAAACCTAAACCTAAATATGCAAAAATATAAATTTTCACCAAAATATGCAACAATATGCAAACACAAATCGATGCCATTAAAACGCTAATTCAATGATTCGGAAAAATAATTGGTCGACACTATTCTTATGGCCAATTTTCAGGATTGATGTTAAAACACATTTATTTTTAAAATCGTTTTAAATACAAAATTCCCTTCTTCACTAAAAACTAAAGTGAAACTTAAGTCACCGATGTGGTACATTTAATTTCAACTTAAGTTTCCATTGTAATATTTTAGCAAGGTGGCCTCAATATCACAAGAATACAACAATAACAGGCAAACCATTAACAGTCAGCTGTTTTTTCAGACCACCTTGTAAAGAAATACACTTTTTTATATTTTTTTTTTTTGTATTTGGTAGTGCTACCATACTTTTATCTTAATTAAATAAGACTTTTCAAATAAAACTCAAAAAACCAATCTGTTTTAAATACGATTTTAGTTTGTTATGAAAATTAACTTTATATTGATTTATATACTATCCTGAAAATTGGGCATTAGTCTATCAACAAAATACATGCATTTGCATTGGAATTCGCATTACTAGAAATTACATAACCCCTTGAAATCTGATCGAAAAATTTGCTATCAACAATAAATATTTTAATGATTGATATTTAAGTGGACTGTGAAACTCTACTGGCACTGTTTTTTCGTATTTTCTGAGATATCATAAATGCCATCAATACAAAAAGAAACCCATATTCTAGCCATTAACAATGATATATGATACGATGAAATTGAATTTAAATAATTTTTAATGTAATATGTATGAATGTGAAAAAGAAATAAAAACATTTAAAAAAAAATTTTTTTAACAAACGCTTTTCTTAAAAAAGAACATTTAAAAAAAATTTTGCCCCCCCCCCCTAGATTTTATTCTTGCTAAGCCCATGTATTCGTGTATTGTCATCGGGAATAAGTATGCCTGCAAAGTTTCATCCATTTGCATTGAGTATAAGGCGGTTAAATTAACGTGACAAGATTTGATTTTCCGAAGTGAAGCTAAAGAAAAGGTTTTAAAATAAATTTTGCCCCCCTTAGACTTCATCCTTGCTACGCCCATGTATTCGTGTATTGTCAGCGGGAATATGCATGCCTGCAAAGTTTCATCCATTTGCATTGAGTAAAAGGCGGGCAAAAAAGCATTTTACCAAAAAATTTTGCACCCCCCCTTCCTAGATTTTATCCCGGCTACGCCCATGTATTCGTGTATTGTCATCGGGAATATGTATGCCTGCAAAGTTTCATCCATTTGCATTGAGTATAAGGCGGTTAAATTAACGTTACAAGATTTAATTTTCCGAAGTGAAGCTAAAGAAAAGGTTTTAATAAGGGGCTTGATTTGGAGGCGTGTCATAAATGTGAGCATGTTAAAAGCTATACATACTAAGTTTTAGAAGGGCTTTCTTGGCACGTTCGTACAAAAAACAATCAATTTTCGATTTTTCCGATTTTCCGACTTTTCCGGAGGGATTTTTCAAAATTTCCTTCCGTAAATACCTTCTCCTCGAAAATACGAGTACGAATTTTTTACAAATCGGCTCAGCCGTTTTCATTTTATGAATTACTATACACTTTTTACACCATTTTTATATATGAACTAGCTGACCCGGGGCGCGTTGCTGGCCCTAAGCAAACATTAGTGTTGTATTACCAGACGATTTAAATTGAGCTTTAAACGAAATTTACGGCCTTTAAATAAAAATCCATGGAATACCTACAATCATAAAGTTTTTTTTACAGAATAACTTACGTATGGTGTAGATATGGGTTCAATGAAAAAAAAAAAAACACATGTATTTAAGGCAAATTGGAAATTATATTTATTGATTACTTCATCATGTTTTTTTATTTGGTGTAAAAACGTATAAATTTTTTGGGGTGCCAACTCGGGAGCAAGCCACATACAACTGGCCGTGTGAAAAACATGAATTTTCCAAAATTAAGCTAGCAATAGTCAATGATTGGCCTTGTGCTTTGTTGATGGTAATATCAAAGGCAAGACGCAAAGGGAACTTGAGCCACTTGAATTCAAATGGTAAATCGTTGGAAATCATCGGAATTCGTGGAATAAGTACGTCTTCCCGTTGAATCTGTCACCGATGATTGTTGCCCCAATTAAATTTGGTGAACAGTTTTTGATGGTCAATCTGGTTCCGTTGCATAACTTTGGTGCGTATAAGTTGCGAATAAGAATTACCGGTGACCTAACCTTTAATGTTGGCATTCCGGATGGTTCCAATGAATTCAAAAATTCAGTGGGATAATTGACGGCTTGTTCTTCAGCCATTACTGTGTCGATCGATTTGTATTTGATTAATTTGCCGGGCAGTTTCAATTGAATTTGTTCGTTGAGCTTGTTGACATCGTCAGTTTTTGGTGCCAAAATTGCACGTTCGCACAGCCAATCCGGATTTTTGTAAGAGGTTGTTAGACCTTGTCGACGACGGCTTGAATATTCATTTGCATTTGACAGAAGTTAGGCGGGAAGGAAATCTCGTTCGTGGCGCGATTAATTGGAATTTTTCCATTACCAATGTCCAAAAGTTGTTTTGAGAATGTTTAGGCAGACGGGTCTTGCAACAAATGCACACGCATGTTCGTCATTAGTGTTATTTTCTCGACTTGGTTCCAAAGATATAAAGCTTTCAAGCATGCGTTCAGCTCATCTGCGGACATTGATATTGGAATAACGGGCAAAGTTTGACGGAAATCACCAGCAAGAAGAATAAGAGCGCCTCCCATCGGTTGGTTGTTTCCTCGAAAATCACGTAAGGTCCGGTAAAGCGCTTCGAGCATTTTCTTATGGACCATTGTGCATTCGTCCCAAATGATAATTTTGCACGTTTTAAGGATTTTGGCCATGCCGGAGTTTTTGCTGATGTTGCAAGTTGGAGTTTCTACCTGGTTCAAATTCGATGGAAGTTTCAGTGCTGAGTGTGCAGTGCGTCCGCCGTCTAATAGCGTTGACGCAATTCCCGATGATGCCACTGCGAGTGCAATCCAATTCTGCCAATATTAAATTGATGAGAAATGTTTAATGTTCCTCCTGGTGCATCGAGGAAAAAAAGTCCCCCATTTCCGTTTGTTACCCGTTGCATGATTTTTGCGTAAGCAGTTTTTTGATCATCAACCAACCGCCTTATTTGAGTTTCCACATATTGTTGTTGCTGGTTGACATCGAAGTGCTGCTCTCGCACCAGGTCTCTGTCTTGAACACTGTTTATGTCCCGTATCGGAGCCGGCATTCCAAGTTGAATAAGACTTTGTTGTTGATGGATATGCACATGTCGTCAATCAGCAGTAGAGTTTGGTTGAAAATCTCGTCCGTATACTCCTGGTTAGGATATGTTTCGCGTGATTGCCTGAGAATGTCTTCACCTAAGCTTTCGCGATGCGTTTCCCACAGTTCTCATGGATTAGATGGTGAACATGTTGTTAAAATTATCGCAAACAAAGTGTGTATTTGTATTGGGTGACACGTGAGTGACGCCTCTGTTTGCGTTGTGTCCCAATGCTGATCACTTTCAAGCATTCCCAATCGGAAACACGCTTCTCTATAAGTCTGACATTTATTTCCATGGATGGTTTTCAAGGCGGCGAATGATGTTGGACCTTTGGTCGTATGCAATAACAATCGCAAATAATAGCATTCAGCATTATTCGGATACTCTGCGACAATCGCACCACGCTTTCTTCTCATGAACTTCTTTGACGACATGTCCCATGTGTAATATTTAGGAATTTCAGGATATATTAAAGTTTTGGCGAAATTGTCGGTTGCACACAATTCTAAGAAAGCGGTGAGAGTGGTGTGTGGCGGCTGTTCGGCTCTATTTTCAGCATTTTGTTCGGTGAAATAAACACGTGGATGTTGAATGAAAGTATACGCCAAACTGCTTCGTTGCTGCTGATGTAACGCCCCATCTGGAATTGCGTGATTTCGTCAGTTTGATTGGCAAGCCCGAATACTGCCATGTCGCTACCTTTGTTGACGTATTTGCAAATATATTTGATCGACTTCGCCGAATTACAGTACTCAACATTGATGTGGCCATCAAACATTTTTGAAAGCAGTGGTGAGTAGGGCACGATCCATCTGTTATCGACGTCAACATCTACATTGCGCATTTTAATTGTAGTTGTGCATCCACCGTCATTCACCTTTCTTCGCCTATACAGAGGATATCCATCGCCTCCTGTTTGAGTTTCTTGGAGCAGCTCGCATGGATAGCGCTTTGTACACTTGCCTTCTTTCATGCATGGTGAATTTGTGTTCAGTTCACCGCAAGGCCCGTGGATCATGTGTTTTCGAATTGATTCAAATAGAACCGGATCTGCTGTGGGATTCGGGAGTTCTGCAGAAATCACGTCATCAATTTGCGTTGGCATGATTTTTTGTTTTAGCCAGACTAAAATATGGACGTGTGGCAGGCCTCGCTTCTGTCAACTTTTGTTTGAATACTCGGGCGAGGATATCGTGTCTGTGTGTTTAACTTTGGCCGGTAAATAAAAGGTCGGTAATGTCTTTCCATGCTGGGTTGCATGTGAAAGTGATGAAGAGGTCTGGCCGTCCAAACTTGCGCACGTATGTCATAGAATCTTGAGCGTACTGGTGCATGTGTCGCGGACTGCCTGTGTATATCGCTGGCAAGATCACCATTTGGCCGATATTCGCAGCGTTGCCATCATTGGCGATCGCATCACGCAAGTGAACATATTCTTCGACACGTAGCTTTTGCTGATTCTACCGAATGAAGAGCAGACGTTCACTTTCAATTTTCGCGTACATGTGGACAATGAATTGATGGAAGACTTCACGACATTTCAACAAATAATTACATTCATTTGGCCTGACCATAAGGCGATAGGCATAAAAGTCCATACAGGAAACTTTTTTTTTCGACTCTTCATTTGAGTTGGGGTTCATCTGCATTACGTTGAAATGATACCCATCCTAACCCCGTTGAAAAAGCAGTGGATATTGTAGTGCATCATACGATCGATGAGTTTCCGCAATGCGTTGAACACCATAACAACTGCGACGTCACCTATCACCGGTGCATTGAAGCGCCGCTCATGCTCACCAGCCGGTGTCTTGTCAGCTCTTATCATAACCGTATAATCATCTGCCGGCATCTGGTCTAGGGCTATTTTGAATAGACGGATGAGGCTGTTGTATTCGTGTAACATAGCTTGAAGACTCGAAACGATTTCCCGTCTGACTCCAGTACTGATTGCGTAACGCTGTTCAACCTCTTTAGCTTCATTGCCAGTGAAAAAAATTTGGAGGAACTTGGCATCATCATTGGGAAGTGGGAGCAACGATCCAATTCTGTGGTAGATTTGGCCTTGCACTTTGAAGGTGGGCATGTAACCAGCTTTGTTAATGATATTAGTTGCTCCGAAGGACGTCATTTGAAAGCATGAGTTGGAGTTTCGGATGTTTTGAAGGAAGTCCTTGGAAATCGGATTGGCGCCAGAAATATAACTTTGTAGGGGTTCAGGCGGCTCAATGATTGGTGGCAAAACAACTTTACCGTTCGAACAACATATTCTCGAGGATTCCTTAGCGAACTTCAGAGTACGACAATGTAAGCAAACTTTGTCCATTGCGCCAATCACTACGTTCTTGTGATTGCGGTAGTCATCGTCCCTATTGTAGTAAAATGCCGCAAACTTTAAATCGATTCTTTCTCTTGATCGAGTTATTCGGGAGCGATTCGCAGCAAGTCTTTCGACATGCTGTTGGGGTGTCTCAGCAGCTCTAGATGAAGATGTACTGTCACGCATTTGCTGAAGCCGTGATTCACGTTCTCTTTCCGTTTCTGCGGCTCTAGACGTAGATGCCCATTCGCGATTTTTCTGAAGACGTGATTCGCGTTCTCTTTCCGTTTCTGCGGCTCTAGACGTAGATGCCCTTTCGCGCTTTTCCTGAAGACGTGAAATTGAATGAAAGTATGGCAGCATTGTTAAGAGAATAAGTGTCTATATGTGAGAGCATTAGCAAAAATTGAAAGCAAGGTTTGTTTGAATGTACCGTTATTTTTTATCAGCGTTTGAGTAAAACTCAAAAATGTGCACAAAATGTAGGTATCTTAAATGCAAGAGTACACAAAGTTGTTTTTCATCAATTGATAATATATGATGAAGCAGAATTAAGTCTTAAACTTCAAGCAAAAATTCTAAAGCACATAATTAAAGCGTCGGCAGTAACTTAAAATTCTCTCTCAATTCTTTCTTTTTCTTTTCTTCTTCTTTTTCTTTGTTTACAAAATGTATGTGAGAGCATTAGAAAAAACGTCCTCAAAATAAAATTGATTTTATTTCACGACCGCATTCTCTGGCAAAATTTCATGTCAAACTTCATGTAAAACATCGTTCATCCCCAGTTCTGTTTCATCATTATAATATTATAAATTAAAATGTTGTTCATATACATATGTTTGATTTACATTTGATTTGAAAATACATATGGTTGTATGTATGTATATATGTATATGCTGTGAATATTATAGTGTTCTATTTACATTTTAGTTGGTAAGATCAATATTCAGCTAACTTTAAAAAGTTTTCCCAGTTCCACCGGTAGCGTTTAGAAAAAAATCCCTCCAGTTTCATCTTTCACAGCTTTCATAAGGGTTTCGTATGCCTATTTTTGCTGTCGATTCAACAGTGGAAATGTTGTTCGAACTGATTACCTTAGGGCTTTGCAAAATCGGTGCAACTGTTTTCCGATTTTAGATAAATAGAAAAAGTAGCGTGGTATATTTTTCTTTCGATGAAAACTTAAAATGGATTAATACAAACTTTTGAAAGAAAAATTTGTCAAATCGCTGGAGCCGTTTTCTGATTTTAGGTAAATCGAAAAAAGTGGGCGCTTAAGTGGGCGGGGCAAAATTTTCCTTCCGTAAAAACCTAAATTGGACCATGGCGATGATTTCAAAGAAAAAATAGTTTGAATGGGCGTAAAAGTAGGCGTGGTAAATTTTAATTTTCGTATACATCTAAGTTGACCATGGCGATCATTTTAAAGAAAAAATCGTCCAAATTATTTAGAAGTCATTGGGCAATATGAAAATTGGATTTTGCCACGCCCCTCCGCCCGCAGACCGAAAATCAAAAATTAGACTTCATAGTGTCACCCGCTTGAATATTCTGCAGATTCCCTGAAAATTTCATCAAAATCGGACCAGCCCTTTTGGAGTCCATACGTTACATACACACATACAAGTTATGGGTTTATGGAAATAAAACTGCTTGCTTTGTTTCGGACTTGATTACAACTGCTTACTTTATTTTAATTTTTTCTTTTTAAAAACATTTTTTGCTTACTTTATAATTAATTAATAATAATAAAAACTTTAATAATAAAAACTTATTTTAACCCAATTTATTTCATTAAGTGCTTAGTTAACTTTCTTTTTATAAATGTAATTTGCTTAATCAATAACCCAATTTTAATATCTGTTTATTGTAAAATGTATTACAATAAGTGCTTAGTGGACAATGCAATAATTTTAGTTATTTGCTTGAATATTCTAGTTAGTTGAACTCTAGTGTATTATTGTTGTTTTAAAAGTGTAAAGTTCTGTGTTAGCAGTATTTTGAGTAATTGGGCTACGCGTGTTATATTTATTGTATGTAGTGCTGGTGTTACTATTGGTAATTACAGAGTGTGTTAACTCCCCCTTTCTTAAGTACCAGTGTCCCACTGATCAAAAATAAAGTAAAAAAATTCATGGATAATTTATCTTGAGTTCAGGGAAATGAACTGAAGGTGGAATTTGTAATGATCCCTGGCGATTCCTATATCTTGAATATAACTGAATAGTTAGTATAATTGAAAATTAGAAGTAAAACGAAATTCGAACCTATGGAAACTAATCCTTTGTATGAAAGGTTTCCCAAATTTGCAATGTTTTCCAGGTGAAGATGGTGAAGGTATTGTAAATCCAATTTGACTTCCTTCTCTGTCAAATTGCCCTGTAATATCGGTGGAAGAATTTGAAATGATGTTGTTTGCCAATTTGAATACCTGACATTAGTGACTGTTTCGTTAAAAAAATTTATTATTAAAGTTCTATTTAGAATTTGTGAGCTATTGCCGTATGCAAGGTTCCCAATGTAGTTTGTTAAAAATATTGTACCCTCTGACATAAGTTCGATTATCGGTCGTTTTTCCATTTGATATTCACAAGTTGCATTTTCCATTGTAAAATAAAGGTTTCAATTCTTTAGATGAGACTTGTGAATTCTCTTGTTATCGGTAGTGGGAATTGTAACGTTATTGTCTTTTCCGACAGTTTGCTTTATAAATAAAGGTTTATCTTTTCCCTTAATCTGTTTATTTTTCTTGAAAACCGTGGCTCCAGTTTCATATTTTATTTGCTTTTGTTTTTTTGCATTCTGCCTGTAAAGTTGGATTTTCTGATTTCTAGCTATTTCATTTTTCAAATCATTATTTACTATTTCCTTGAAGTCCGCTTGATTTTGGTAATTAATCCTTTCCGTTCTATTAAAGAAAATGTCAACAGGTTTTCTTTTTGTAACTGAGTGTACTGTGTTGTTATATCTGTCCACAGTTTTATTAATTAGTTCTTTAATAGAATAATCCGGATATTCTTCCCGAAGACATCTTAACATTTCGGTGATTGTGGAATGTACTCTTTCAATCGTACCATTTACTTCGCTTTTTTGTGGTGGCGCAAAATATGTTTCGATTCCCAGGCCCTCTATGTAATTTAATACTATAGGGCTAATAAAACTGCCCTCATTGTCCTTTACCAGCTTTTTGGGTGCCAGAAAAAAGTGAAGTATTTTTATCATTTTATAGCGAATATGCAATACCGATTTATTTTTTATGTGGAAGAATTTCGTGTATTTGGAAAATTTATCCACGCATGTAATGAACTTTTCTTTTTGAATCTCCATTATGTCGATGTGTAATATTTCCGTAGGGTATGACGGAATTGGAGTTGGTTGTAACTCTGGGTTTGGAGGGTGTCTATCGTATTTATTTTTACTACATATTTCGCAAGATTTCGTGAAATTCTTAATCAATTTTGCCATTTTGGGAAAATAATATTTTTCCAGGATTTGGTGTTTATTCTCGTCTGAACTTCTGTGAGCTCTTTTGTGCTCATTTTGAATAATTAAGAATTGCTGTTCGTCATCTCTAATGTCCTCTACTAATCTTTGCGTTATTCTTATCCTAAATTTTGAAAAATGTTCCTTACAGACTTCTTGTAACAAGACAAGGTTTTCCTCTGGGATTTTAATTCCATTTAATAAGGTTGGATTCAATTTTTCCTTTAGTATTGTGGTCAAGTTCTTCTTATTGAGGTTCCTTATTTTGACATAGTGTCTATGAAAATTCTTATGAGGGTTCTCGTAGTAGTTAGAATCAAATTTTTTGGAGAATATTATTTGGTTCCTAAAACGTTTATTGGAGCCTTACAATGTGGTATCAGAGAAGTGTTGTCTTCTTCGGCGCTATGTTGGGAATTATCGTCTGATGATAATACGTTGATTTCAGTTGGTAATCTTGAAAGTGCATCCGCGACCACATTCGTTTTTCCCGGTTTGTATATTATTTTGTAGTTATATTCTTCTATTCTGGCCTTCCATCGCTTAAGTTTCGCACTGTTATTAGAGTTGCTCAATGCAAATGTTAGTGGCTGATGATCCGTTAGGATTTTTATTTCCCTGGCTCCATAAAGGTAAGAACGAAGCTTGTCGAGAGACCATATGATTGCTAACATTTCCTACTCTATGGTGGAATAATTTTCCTCCGTTTTGTTAAGAGATCTAGACAGAAATATGATTGGGCGATCTTTACCAAGTTTCCCTTGGGATAAAACAGCTCCCATCGCAAAATTTGATGCATCTGTGGTAAGAATGAATGGTTTCTCGAAATTCGGAAATACTAAAATTTCAGATGACGTAAGAAGTTCCTTTAAGCCATTAAATGATTTAAGAGCTTTATCATCTAAACAAATTGGAATTTTCCTGGACTGGCCGGCTTTGATTTGAGCGTTTACTCCCCTCGTTAAGTTTGTTAGAGGTTTCGCTATTGCCGCAAAATCTTTGATAAATCTTCTATAGTAAGATGCCAATCCTAGAAAACTTTTTAAATCCTTTAAGTTTCTAGGGGGAGGAATTTGCTGTATTGCAGCAATCTTCGCTGGATCTGGCCGTATGCCGCCTTGTGATATTACATGACCAAGAAATTCTACACTTTCCCTCAAGAATTTAGATTTCTCAAGATTCACCTTTAAATTAGCCTCCCTAAGTAGGGAAAATACCTGTCTCAAATTACTGTTGTGTTCATCTTTATCTTTGCCAAATACTATTATATCATCGATATAAACATAGCAGGCCTTTCCCAGTAATGGATGCAATACGTCATTCATCATTCTCTGGAAAATTGCAGGTGCATTTTTGAGACCAAAAGGTAGCCTTACGAACTCAAATTTACCATTGCTTGTGGAAAACGCTGTTTTTTCTATGTCCCTATCATTCATTCGGATTTGGTGAAATCCGGATGTTAGGTAGAGTATTGTGAAAAATTTACAGTCCCCCAGACTAGAAAGGGTGTTGTTAATGTCTGGAATCGGATAAGCGTCTGAAATCGTAACCGCGTTTAGTCGTTTGAAATCCACCACTACTCTATATTGTCGTTCGCCATTTGGTTTAGGTTTTTTCTCGACAATCCATAAGGGTGAGTTATATGGGCTTTTTGATGGTCTTATAATGCCATCTTCAAGCATTTTAGTGACTTGTTTTTCCATCTCAGCTCTAAGGTGACAAGGATAAGGGTAAGGTTTGGTATAAATTGGTTCGTCCGTCGATGTTCTTACCTCTGCACGAATGCTTGTCCCAACTAGTCCGCTATCCGAAACTGATCCAAAAAGTACATCAAATTCATACACCAAGTCTAGTATATCCTTTTCCAATCGTTGATTGGTCTCAATGTTATTGACCTGTCTAGATATTCTGGCCTTAAGCTGAATTGTAATGCCATTACATACTCGTAGGATATTATTTCCCCTGTCAAGTACGGCTTTGAGATCTTTGAGAGAATCATCACCTAAAATGCCGTCAAATGAACGAAGGCCAGGAAGAACAAAGAAATCAAAATAATTTAAAATATTTAAGCTTTTAAAAAATCTTCCTCTAACTTTATGAGTGATCAGCATATCACCTGCCGCTGATTGAATTTTGAAGGGTTGGTTTACGGGTTTGGAATTAAATGCTATGGATTTGGAAATAAAGTTCTTGTTTGCACCCGTATCCACAAGAAATTTCAAGATTTTCCCATCTCTCAAGCGTAGTTCTAGATAGGGTATGCTAGAGAGGCTCCTATCATAAAATTCAATTCGTCTTGTTCGTCCTCGAAAGTTGGTTCATCGTCTTCCTCGCCCTCATAATCCCCGTTCCGTGTTTCATATTCCTGACCAGTAGACTCTTCGTAAGCTTCCATAGTTTCAGTATTAAAAAGCCGTTGCTGCTTTCACGGAATGTTGGAAGAGTAAGTTCCAGAATTTGGGAGAGGAGACTTTTCAGGTCTATTCATATAATTTATCTGCCGTGTTCTCAAGGAAGGATCGACTTCCATTGGTACAGGTGGCTTTGGTTGAGTGGGTCTTGGAGGTGGATCATTTTGTGTGTATTGTTGGTCCCGTCTTATTGGGGTTGGTGCATTATAGATGCGAACTTGTTCGGCTGTACTCGGGTTCCTATAGGAAGTACCGAATTTATTCCGATTCATCTGGCCCTGTACTTGATTAGTAGGTGCGCTAATAATATTATACCTGTTATTCCGCGGGTGAATAGAGGTATTTCTATAGTTCATATTTTGGAACTCGAGGCAAGAAGTATATGCCTCTGGAAGTGTCGCCGGTTTCTGAATTGCCAGCATTTTCGATATGTCACCGTTTATCCCCCGGATGAATACATCCAAAGCTCTATTTCTGTGACTTGAAATTAAAGCTTCTACTGTTTCGGCCGAATAGTTATCCGACTTAATTTTGTTTAATCAGCGATAATTGGTGATTAATTTTCGCATAAAATTCATCAACCGTATTATTACGCTGTGACATAACACTTAGCTCATATTCTAGGGTCCTCACATCTTGCATAATGCGGACAAACAATTTTTTATCTTCTCCCAACTCTCATCAAATATATTATAAGATATTAGGGCCGTATCGGCAGGACCCCTTACCTTATGTCTTATGTGTTGTAGAATTGCCCTATAGATCGGTTTATCCCTCACTATCGCATAATCCCCCAATATGGATTCTACGCTGTGAATCCAAGAAATGTACTGGACGGGGTTACCGTCAAAGACCTGTAAATCCCTTACACAGTCGGGAAGTTTCCTTATTTCGACCAAATCCGCTTCGGTCCTTGGAACGGGGAGTGTTACATCCCCAACAGGAGGAGGATTGGATCTTCCCTCCAAGGCAGTTATTCTACCGGTGAGGAGTCTCATTTGCTCTATTTGTGCGTTAAGGGCACCTGTGAGCTGGGTTATAGCATCCTGAATTCTATACATTTTAATATAACTTAAAAGGGGTTTTCTATGTTCAATTTGTATGTGTGGTCTGTTTGTGTGAATGCTGAATTATTGTATGGAATTGCTTATAAAAATTGGTAATAATAAAAAAATTTATAAAAATATATTTATTCTTTATTGATTCTGTATTTTTTCACAATTGTGTTAACGGAAGTCTGCCTTTTATTCCACTCTTTAAGTATTTGAAAAAAGAACAATTGTTTCGTACAAAAAAATTTGACGAGGATTCTATAATTTTAATTTTTATATCTTAATTTGTTTAATAATTATAATAATTTCATTTCTTTAATTTGTCAAAAATTGCAAGGATTTTATAATTTAAATATGTTTTAACACTTTTTATTTATAAAAAAAAAAAAATTTGGAGAATATAAATTTGTTTTGTGTTAAGAATCAAAAAATAACAAGGATTTATGATTTCCTTTTAATTTTGTAGTTTATTTTAATATTTTATATTTATTTCACTATTAAAAAAAATTATAAGGATTTTATATTTATTTTTTTCCTTATAATTCAATATGTTTCAATATTTTATAAATTTTTGACGATAAAATTCTACAGAATTTGATTTCACTTGTAATTTGTTGTATATTTAGGATTTTGACTTACAATATAATTTTTGCGAAGGTCCACATCTTGTTGCGGACGGTCCGTATTATCCGTTTTAAGGGGTTGATCCGTTTACTAAGGTACGGTTCTCGTCACTGATGTTTAGCCCCCTTGCTGGTTTTTTGTCGAGTTGTAGTCCCACAATATCTCCTTGGTTCAACGATTCCTTTTGGAGATTTGCACGTTTTATTCCAAGATTCCACTTTTTCGGATATCACTCCTTTTTCCTAACTGTTCTTAGTTTCTTTAAACTTTTTTCAATTAATTTTAATTAAAGAGCTTCAAATTAGATTTTTAACTCGCTCCTCTTTTTTTTAACTGTTTTTACTTCTTTCAATTAAATTAATGAGTTTATTGTATTCGTGAGTTTAATCTTTTATCCGTTCACTTTTTTTTTTAACTGTTTTTAGTTCTTTTCACTTCTTTCAATTAAATTTAAGTATTTTTCACTTGCTCCTTTTTTTTTTAACTGTTTTTATTTTTAACTTATTCTTGCAATTAAATTTTTTAGGAGTTTAGGAATTTTTTCGACCTGCTCCCTTTTTTATACCCTCCACCACAATTAGTTGTGAAGTGGGTATATTCAGTTTGTCATTCCGTGTGAAACTTTTTTACTATTCATCTCAGACCCTATAAAGTATATATATTCTGGGTCCTTGAGTAATTTTAAGTCGATTTGGCCATGTCCGTCTGTCTGTCCGTCTGTCCGTCTGTTGAAAACACGCTCACTTTCGAAAAACTCAAAAGAAATCAACAAACTTGGTGTCAAATTGCTTGTAGTTATCCTAAGCAGTTTGGGATTGAAATTCAGCAAAATCGGTTCAATAGGATCTGAGCTATGAATCAAAATGTGGAACCATCACCTAAAAAAAATTGATAATTTTGTTACAAAAACTAACATAAATGGTGGAAAAATGCACAGAATGATATAAGATTTCGCAACAATTCGTTTTATTCAACGGGAAATCACGCTGTGAAATTTCGTGAAGATCCGTCAATAATTTACCCTAGGCCCCATATAAGCCCTACTCCCGGAAAACAGTATATTAGGCCTAAAACCCTAACTAACAATGCTATCATTACAAATTTTGGCAAGTCACAGTTACATAGGACTAGAAATTAAACTGTTAAGTTTCGTGAAGATCGGTCCATAATTTACCATAGGCCCCATATAAAACCTACTTCCGGAAAACAGTTCAGTACGCCTAAAAACGTAAAAAATAATGCTATCATAACAAAATTTGGTACATCAAAGTTTTATTGGACAAGAAATAAAATTGTGTTATTTCGTGAAGATCGGTCCATAACTTACCCTGGGCCCCATATAAACCTTACTCCCGGAAAACAGTTTAGTACGCCTAAATCCGTAAAAAATAATGCTATCATAACAAAATTTGGTACATCAAAGTTTTATAGGACAAGAAATAAAACTGTGTAATTTCGTGAAGATCGGTCCATAATTTACCCTGGGCCCCATATAAACCCTACTCCCGGAAAACAGTTTAGTACGCCTAAAACCGTAAAAAATAATGCAATCATAACAAATTTTGGCTCGTCACAGTTTTATAGGACTATAAATGATACTGTGAAATTTCGTGAAGATCGGTACATAATTTAACCTAGGCCCCATAGAAACCCTACTCCCGGAAAACAGTTTAGTACACCTAAAAACCTAATTAATAATGCTATCATAACAGAAATTGGTACGTCACAGTTTTAAAGGACTAGAAATGACGCTGTGAAATTTCATGATGATCGGTCCATAATTTACCCTAGGCCCCGTATAAACCCTACTACCGGAAAACAGTTTAGTCGCCTAAAACCATAATTAATAACAAATCGTCACAGTTTAAGATAATAATAATATCATACAGATATGACTCCTTAAACATTCGAACTGTCGGTGGAGGGTATCAAAGATTCGGCACAGCCTTGTTTTTAACTGTTTTTATTTTTCACTTATTTTTGCAATTAAATTTTTAAGGAGTTTATGAATTTATTCAACCTGCTGCCTTTTTTTTTTAACTGTTTTTATTTTTCACTTTGCAATTAAATTTTTAAGGGGTTTAGGTTTCAGGTTTGCTCGGGCGCCAGTTATGGGTTTATGGAAATAAAACTGCTTGCTTTGTTTCGGACTTGATTACAACTGCTTACTTTATTTTAATTCTTTCTTGTTATAAACATTTTTTGCTTACTTTATAATTAATTGATAATAATAAAAACTTTAATAATAAAAACTTATTTTAACCCAATTTATTTCATTAAGTGCTTAGTTAACTTTCTTTTTATAAATGTAATTTGCTTAATCAATAACCCAATTTTAATATCTGTTTATTGTAAAATGTATTTCAATAAGTGCTTAGTGGACAATGCAATAATTTAAGTTATTTGCTTGAATATTCTAGTTAGTTGAACTTCTGTTCTGTGTTAGCAGTATTTTGAGTAATTGGGCTACGCGTGTTATATTTGTTGTATGTAGTGCTGGTGTTACTATTGGTAATTACAGAGTGTGTTAATTTACATACATCCTATTTTATATACATATATAGATATAGATATATAGATATAGATAAATTTATTAAATATGTAAAATAAATGTTCAAGCTTAAGGTCTTATTGTTTTATATAAATAAATTTTATAAATAAATTTTTTTTTATAAATAAATTTTATAAAAAAAGTTTTATATAAAACAATAAGACCTTAAGCTTGAACATTTATTTTACATATTAAATTAATAAAGGTCGAATAAAAATACATATTATATAAATTTATTAAATATTAAAACGATAAAAATTGTTTGATTTGGACCAAAATGAAATTGAAACATAACAATAGCACTGTGCTAGTACAAAAAATAGATAATTCGGGTACGCCGGATCCAATTTTGCTAACCGTTTTTTATGTTAGCTCTTGCTTTCAAGATATACCGTTATTTCGAAAATGGAGGAGGTTGCACAACATATATTCGCGTAACTCAAAAACGGTTTAGTTTATTAAAATTACTAAGAAAAACCAAAATTCCGTAATAAAATTCCCATTAAGAAAGGTAAAACTTTTTTCTAGTATGCGCAGTCGTTTAAGAAAAATTATTTTTTTTGGAAAAAATAATAATTTTTTTATCAAAATTTCGAAATGCAGCTAGGCTTCTAATTTTTTGCAGACATTTAAAAAACAAAACAAGCCATAAATGATAAAAATCTGTTAGCAACTTTTGATTTTATTCACAAAAGTCGAATTGATAATTTAAGAATTTCTTAAAACGCAATATTTGTATGGGAGCGCCCCTAAGAACTGGCGATAAGAGTCAAGTATGTCTCGAGAAAATGTTAAGGACAAAAAACTACTTGAGATCGGTCATACATTTTATCCCACTAGGGGCGGATCCTGGGCATTTATGGGACTTTTTCTTCAATATATTTCTAGTCTGCATTGAACATTTGTATGGGAGCCCCCTTAAAGGTCCAGTTAGACATGACGTAAACATAATGCCACGTAACGGTGACCGTAGAAACCAAAATTGAATTGGTGTGTATGGTATGTTTATGTCGTTTTGGTAATACAGTGGTTATGGTAATACAGTGATTATGGTAATACAGTTTTTTATGGTTATGTCACGTCCAATTGGACCTTACATAGCGTCTTCATCTGACAATTTTTTGCCATACCATAATTAATAATGCTATCATAACAGAAATTGGTACGTCACAGTTTTAAAGGACTAGAAATTACGCTGTGAAATTTCGTGATGATCGGTCCATAATTTACCCTAGGCCCCATATAAATCCTACTACCGGAAAACAGTTTAGTCGCCTAAAACCATAGTTAATAACAAATCGTCACAGTTTAAGATAATAATAACATCATACAGATATTACTCCTTAAACATTCGAACTGTCGGTGGAAGGCACTCTAACTTGTTTTCTTTTTTTAGCTTTTGTCAAAAAATTGTTTTTTTTTTCTTCTTTACAATTGAAACATTAAAAAAAAAAAAATGTGTGTGTTGGGTTAGACATACATAAAACACTGCGTATAATATAGAACAAATCTAACCCTTTTTTCTAAGTAGAAGCGAATTAAAATAGTTCCCTCTTTTTAATGAAACAAGAATTTCAATGTTACCCAAAATAAATAAGTTGTACTAAATCCAATAAAAGTTACCGTGTTTTAGATGTTTACCAAAAAATCGGCATTTTTGGAGCAAAAATCGGCACTTTGATAATTTAGAGGCAAAAAATCGGCAAATATGGCAGGCCTGGTTGCCAGTGAAATTTCGAGAAAGATACATTTTAGTTTCCACAGAGACACACTTTTTCCCAAAAAGATACATTTTAAAAATCCATTTTTAACGTTTAACATTTATTAACAAAACATTTTTATTTCATATTTAATGAATATTGCAAAGAAAATGATACTATTTAAATTCATTTTTAAATTTATTTAAGTCATAAATATTAGGTAGGTATGTACGTAATTTTTAAAAATACAGTTAATACTTTAAAGTTAATTATACATAGTATGTAACTATCTTTGGATGGTATCAAAACAAATTAATTTTTGTAAAAATTAATAGACGAGTTAAGGCGTTTATACTAAGGAGATTATACCAAAAACTTCACATACATTTCCTGAAAATGAAAAAGATGTTCATATTTGCTCAGAACAACTTAGCACTACTAGTAATCCTCGATTTAGGTGGATCGTATGTTGACACTTCCTTAGTCTGTGTTTATACGGCTCATGTCTTATTGACAAGATTCTTCCTTTTTCTTCTTTGAACATGAATTGGCGTCAGTGTTGCCAGCGAAATTTCCCGAAAGATACATTTTAATTTCCAAAAAGATACATTTTTTCCCAAAAGGATACATTTTGAAAAAAATTTGAAAATCCATTTTTAACGTTAACATTTATTAACATAACATTTTTATTTCATATTTAATAAATACTGTGAAGAAAATTATATTAAATAAATTCTTTTTTATCAATAAATTAAATAAATAGTCATAAATATTAAGTATGTATTTTTAAAAAATACAATAAGCAAACTTTACAAATGATTATATGTAACTATCTTTGGATGTTATCAAAACAAATTCATTTACATATATATATAATATACGAGTAAAGGCGTTTATACTAGGGCGATTATATCAAAAAATTCATATGTATAAATTTCCTGAAAATAAAAAAGATGTTCATATTTCCTCAGAACAACTTCGCACTACTAGTAATCATCGATTTAGGTGGATCATATGTTGAAACATCATTAATGTTCTATTTCACCATAATTAAAGCTGCTATTGTATTAGTATTGAGTCGGTTACGATGATCAGTCTTAATGCACACATGCATTCGAAAATGGAAGTACAAATGTTAAACCAACTAATTGTTTCAAATTTTTAAACATCGGCTCGTTACAAAATTTTTTTTTTAAATTAAAATTTAATATTTTATTTCTGTACATTTAACGTAAAGATTCAAAAGATACGAAAAATGTCAGGATTATACATGGTACATGAAGTTATCAAAAGATGCGAAAAATGTATCTTTCGTATCCTAACGGCAACACTGATTGGCGTTCAAATGAATCATGTCATGTTGACGCCATGTTTTTTATTTTGTTTTATTTGATATTGAAAACAAAAACAAAATTAAACAACGAATAAGAAAGCAATACGTAAAGACAGTACATGCATCTGTGTACTCGTTTCTTTTCCCCTCGTCCCTCTCGCCTATAAAGTAGTAAACTTGTCAATAAGACATGAGCCGTATGAACACAGACTAATTGTTTTCTTCTAAAATTTCATCTTGAAAGCAGCGTTATCATTTCTCAAGTTTTTCGTTTTTTGAAAGCCTTATTTTGCTAAGTTTTGCTAAAATTATTAAACAAAATGAATTAGAAATACATTTTGGTGTTATCTCTTAAAATGTTGGTACTTTTGTAGAAAAAAGTCTTTTAAAAAAATAAAAGTTTTTTTTTCAGAAATGGTGACATTTTTTGTTAATGGTAAATGTTAGATGTTTCAAGTGTGAACGCGAATTTCACATTTTCAACATCTTCCATGCGTTCCTCCGAAATGTATGCAAGTGTACAAAGGGTATTAATGAAAAAGTGTTTCATTCCATTGTAGCCGTGAAACTTTTGTATCTATTATAGCCAAGTACTCTGTTTAAATTTGTGAAAAATGTTAAGCAACATTGATTATTCCACACGAAAATTTTGGCATTTATCAATGCTACCAATCTTGCGAATTTGTACAATTTGACGTTTTTATTCCTTTAAAGTATGCTACATTGTTTCGTGTATGAAAACAAACGCCACATGTATTTTACTAAAATTATTTTTTTTTAATAAAAAATTTAATTAAAAAAAAGTAAATATGGATAAAAAACTGTTACCGGTAGTGTAATTTTAATTTTTTATTTCTTTTTTAATATTAAGTTCATACTTTTTTGCTTTTGCTTAAAATTCCACGTGAAATAAAGGCAGCTTACATTATTTCGCAGTTGTAAAAAAAATGTTGCCAGAAACATTTCGGAACTTTTTCACAAAATAAACAGAGTACAACTTCATCAACATTATTTCATAAATATTCCGTACAAATTTTTTTCATATGCATTTTGACAGCATTTCACGTGAAATGTTGAACAGAGTACCAGGCTTATATTATTAAAATGTAAAAGTCAAATGAAGATATCGAATCTTAGGATTTTTGAGCCGGCGCTAAGCCGCAAACGAGTTTTTAACTGCTTGAGCCGCATGTATTTATTTTTGTTGAAAGGTTTTTAACTTTATATGTATTGTGCTTTGTGTTCTTGGAGCTTATTTGAAGAAAAAAACAAAACAAATTTTTATGACTCCCCTTGTTTTATACAATATAAATTTTTTCAGTAAAATATTTGTTTTTTTTATATATTTATACATACATGGTT
Source organism: Pollenia angustigena (assembly GCA_930367215.1). Lineage (NCBI taxonomy): Eukaryota > Metazoa > Arthropoda > Insecta > Diptera > Polleniidae > Pollenia > Pollenia angustigena. Next base: position 252,841,575 of record OV884058.1, read on the forward strand.
AATATTTTTAACCCAAAAAAAAAAATAATGAGTGAACCGAAAATTCCTTAATTTTCAGCGAATTTGTTGTATTTGTGTTTTTCATGAACTATATTGCATCTCAAAGAGGGTTGGCGCTAATGTCCTGTCCAAGTGCGCACAAAAAATAGTTAAGGAAAAAATTTTACATAAAATGTTTATATATAGAAAAACAACAGCAATTTTTTAACTGAAAAAAACTTTCATTCAAAAAACAAGAGCATACAAATTTAAAATGGATCAATCAATGAGTGGCCAAATGAGTTTTTTGGGAAAACATCTTGCCTGCGTGATTTCCCCAAAATATTTATTGCAGTAAACCTTAAGTAACATAATATTTTGGCACATAAATGACATCTACCAAAATAATTGGGGGATTCACAAGGTGTCATAAAGTCATAAGTCTTATAATAATAACATGAAAAAATACGACTCTTGTGAACAACCCCTCATAATTTAGTGTTCTATTTTAAATTAAATTAGATCTTTCCTGACTATATTCCATTTTTTAGACGCAAACCACAAATTAATTTTATTTTGTTTGTTTACCAAACATCAGAGTCCTAAGCCGATATAATTTGACGCCGCAAGTCTTTTGTTGCAAAAATTGCTAGCCGCAGGTCAAATTCGGATATTAGCCAGATAAAATTTTACCATCAACGGCGACGGCTACCAATAAGACATGAACCGTATGAACTCAGACTTAGTGCTGATCTAACATGCAGCCTACAACCACAGAGCACACAGAGGAGTCACGAGACAGAAAAGATTGTGCTTTTTTCTGCCCTTTTTGCAGTTTTTGTTTTGATTACATAATTTGTGTTGGTAGTAGCGGCCTGTTTTTACACATTCAGGCATGTTCTGAAAATCACTTTTTGTGAAAGTGATTTTAAATCACAAAAAAGGTGTTCTGGACAAAAAGCTTTTTTCATAATTGTGATTAAAAACCAGTCAGCTAAGTGGCCGCCGATTTAAAATTACTTGCTTATTTGTTTCCACCATTTTTAGCTAAGTTAAAACTTTTGTGGTTTTCAAAACACCCATTAATCACAATTGTGATTTCAAAATCACAAGTGATTTGAAATCTTGTGATTTACAGAACATGCCTGATTGCCACTACACTACCAAAAAACGTTTTCTTTCTCTTTCTTCGAAAGCTGCCCTCGCAAATGATTTAGGCATTTTTCATACGTCACTTTCTTCATCTCTGTATGCTTTGTGCTAGAAGTTTTCTCATGTTATAACACGGTTGTTAGAAGTTTTCTCATGTTATAACACGGTTGTTAGAAGTTTTCTCATGTTATAACACGGTTGTTAGTGCAAATGTTTTAACAACGCTTTTATAACATCAAGTTATAACAGCAAATCATGTCAGTTGTAGACGGTCATAGTTATTGAAATTCGTTTGTAGTATTAATATTCTACATAATATTTTATTTATTATTGCATCACTGGAAAGTCACTAGAGAAAATATTTATTAAGGCAAAATCATATTTTGTAATGGTATGTGTCCGTAAAAAATTGTATTTTGATGTGTTCAATGGCATAATATTTTATATGGAACTACCATCGTTCTATATATAATTTTTTTCTACTAAAATATTATGTTTAAATTTTGTTTAATATTTTTAATATTATGTATTTACAAATGCCAGTCTTTTCTAAACTCTAAAAAACGCTAAATTTAAGTGACATTTAACGGGGTTCAAGTGAATTAACCCTAGAGAAATCTGTCTGTGTTGACGACAGAGACGAGGGAAATAATGCGGCTGCGTCGTGTATGCTGCTAATGTTTTCCATATTTACGATTCTTGGTTTTTCTTCTTCACTGACATTTGATTTGGTTAGTTTGTAAAATGCGGTATCACTTTGTGTAATATTAACAATACTACCCGTGAGTGGTAACGTCTGCAATAATTCTGAAGCACTGCTAAAAGCTCCAATATTAAAAGGTGCAATACCCGTCAATACTTGACCGCTGATATTAGATTGAATGGGTAAAGGTATGTTGCCTAAATCAAAGTGACTTTCGTTGGTGTGTGCATCAAAAAATGTTAAATCAACACGTTCTTGGCTCTCAAAGCTGGTATCATTATCATCTACCTCAGTCAAAATACCAATCTCATAGACAACAGCCTTTACCACATATCTATTTTGAAATAGAATTGGTTTTAATTTAATTGCGAATTTAAATTGAGATTTTTGCTTACTTACAAATTTTTGGGAGTATCATTAAGGTTGGCTCTTAATTCGTCGATGGTATCATTGTCGATACCCGAACTGGCATTTAATACTGGCAAAGACCAACAGATAGCGCCCAAGGTGGCCATGATGTACCCCACAATAATAATTTTACATTTTTCCATTCTTTCGGGGTAACTGTAACTTTAATTTTTATTTTACAAAAATAAACGTTTTAATTAATTTTTTTTTATTGTTTAAAGTTGCTTGTTTTTTTTTTATTAAATAAAAAGACTACAGCTTATAGCTGCGTATACGCAAATACAAACTTTGTAAGAACCACTTTTGCTTATTTATTCAGTTACTTTTATTTATTTATTGTATATTTCTTTTTTTTTTTTTTGCTTTAAAGACTCTAGTCCCAGACTGAAACGCGTATTGATTTGAGCCCCAAAATAGTCTTAAACAATCTTTTATAGGATCTGTCTCATTAAGTAAACTTCTAGGTATCTGTGTATATAATATTAAACTGATACAATAACATTTAATTAACATCAATGCTGTTAATTGTCAATCTGGTATTAAACTGTTATGTAGACGTAGATTATTTTAAAAAACAAAGCGAAAGATCTGGAAAAAAGGTTTAAATTTATTATTTGTTTTTTTTTATTTTTAAAATGTGTTAATTAATTGTGCTCGTTTTAGAGCATTTTTTCCCAGTATTAGCAATAGTAACAATAGCTATCAATATGTGTTTATAAAAACAGTGGGCAAGTTGATGATCGTAATCACATATTTTTTAATTGGAATTTTCAAATTAGTTTGTTTTAAAAAGTATTCATAAAATTTCAATTCTTTGGAAGACAGATCAAAAAAATTTTTTTATATTATGCATTTATATGTACTAGGGTATCCAATATTTGATCGAATAACTAAAATAGCCAATTTTGAATAACGAATAACTCGAACAACTTATGTCAATTAATCGATTAAGGTTAATGTCCATAAAAATTCTACTTTTTTAATATAAAAATATTTGGTTTTTACATTTCTTACCTTTTAAGATTATTTAAAACTAAATTACATGTTCTTAACTTCTACATTTATTTTCATCAAACTTTTGAGCATATTTCAGATCCTTTTTAGGTGTGGGTGTGTGAGAGACAAATTCCATACGCTAGAAATTATAATAGCACATTTTTCGTATATAGTTTGACATTTATCGTAAAAAAATGTAGAAAGTAGAGGAGTGTACAAACATTTATATAAGTTATCAATGAAATTGATATCAAAGTAATTTTAAAAACTTAGTTTTTAAAATAATTCAGAAAAAAATACGGTGATTTTTAAAAAAAAATTTAACTGAGAATATCCGTCGACTTCAATTTCACTCGATTTCTAGGAGCAAAACATTGGTTTTAGAAGTTTTGCATAACTGGTTGGCACCTCTCCCGCCTGCTACTAAACATAACTGTCCTTACCTTTTGCTTTCAGATCATTTTATAGTCTGTTAAACCGAAGAATAGCGTACATGCATATCACATGGTGATATGTAAAAGTCATGTATTTTTTTGGCGAAACGATACCGATACGCAAAAAGAAATATCGGCGACACCGATACGCATTTTAAATTTGAATTCAAGTTAAAATTAACAAAACTGAAGTAGAGTATTTTTTTTATAATGCAAATTAGCAGAGTAAGATATTCAAGTATGTGATGAAAAACGATTTTGAAAATCAAACTACATATTTGCTGTCTTAAAAATTGATTTCTAATACATCTTTCTCTTTTTTTCCTGTTTAAATTCTTTAGTGTATAAACTCAAAAAAATTCGACACGTTATATTTATATCTAACCGCTGTAAAAACATCGTGGTATTTTTATACTTCTAGGCAATGAAAGTGTTAGTTTAAAAATTCTTTTTTATATGTTGTTTTTAATGTAAAATTAAAAATTGTCTTGCTTCTACTGAAAATTTTTAAATTTTGATTTAATACATACAGTATTGTTGAACAAGTGTGATATCTTAATTGAACTGTTTTTTTAACAAAAAATTAGGAATATAATTCAGAAAAGGATTATAAACCGCTCGAAACACTTGCTTAAAACGAAATCGATTTGAAATCGATCGAACTTCATCACATAACTGATTATTAATATTAAAAATTGTTATTAATAAAGTAAAAAAATGGATTGAATTGGAATTGATGGCAAAATTAAAAAAAAATTATAATTAAAATTTATATTATCTAAGGTATCTCTCAAATATTCTATAGTGAAAATAAGCAGACAAATCTTAAAATGAGCAATTGAGCAGTGAGAGAACATTTCAAAACAATGCACAGTGGGCGATTTCTGCCAAAATCCTATTACTTCGTTATTTCTTTACGTAAAGCAATAAAACTTAGTTCATGAGCTTAAGCTCAGATTGAAAGTCGTTATAAGATAGATCCTTAAAAAACTTGGCCTTACTTGGTCGTGAAACTCATAAAACTTACATGTGAGCCTTTAAAAAAATTCACAAACAAATTAACAAATTTTTTAATTATTTATGTAAATAATGTTGTGGACATAAAAGAGTGTCCGTTTTAATATCAAAAATTAGCCTACCTCGATTTCGTTGTTCAAAAAGCCAAATAATTGTATTAAAAACTAATAACGAAATGTTTAATTTCCGGCTCGCCAGCAGTCAAAGTAGGATTAAAATTGTGATCGAAATTTGTAATTAGACGTTTTAAAGTGGTAGCTCTAAAATTTCGTCAATATTTTTTTAATAAAAAAAAAATTTTAGGTTTTGGCCGACATATACCTCTGTGCTATAGTGTTTTCTGTTTTGATTTTATGTTCTGCTCTTTTAAGTTTAATTTTTCTAAAGCATTGGACATTAAATTGTTTCTTTAAAAAACCCTTAAAAATTAAATTTCATCGGCCAAAGTCCAATTTTTTGCTATCGCCGATTTAAAAAATTTTAATCCCAATTGATAGAAAACATATTTGAACGAAGGTACCCAAAAACTGTATAAAAATACTGGTAATTGTGGGTTTGGCGTTCTGCTGGAAACAAATATTTTATGTTATTATAGAAAAAATTTAATTTTTGTAAATTTGATCAGAATGAAATTATTATTTCTCGCAAACTATTATCAATAATCGTAATTTTTTATTTATTTTTTCTTTTTTGTTATATTAGTAGGATACTATATTTAAGTTAAATCCGATTTTCAGAGGAAAAGAACTTGTTGGAGGCAAGAAAGCTAAGTGTCCTTCTTAACCCCATTTATACTTTTGCTACTGTATGGAACTGACTGTAGAACACTTTTTTTATTTCTTTTTTTTTATTTTATTGAAATATAACACAATGGCTTACGAACGTTTTGTTTTCAAAAATAATTCTGCAACTTGTGCTGAAGTTAATTTATGCGAAAAATAGGCTATTGAGTGTTCACCATCAGAATCGTCTTTCTGGAAAAGAACAGCCCCAATACCTACATCCGATGCGTCACACTGAACGTATAAATGTCTGGAGAAATCCGGATGATAAAGAAAAGGGCTCGTAATCAGAGCTTCCTTGAGGCGCTCAAACGCGACCTTAGCTTCATCCGAAAACTTGAATTGCTTCCCCTTCTTTAGCGTTTCAAAGATTGGAGCTGCAATGGTCAGGTATAAATTTTCTATACCATCCTGCTGCTCCCATGAAACTCCGCACTTGCTTTGCTGTTTTAGGGTAGGCAAACCGAGAAATCGTTTCCACTTTAGCCGGATCAGGCTTTAATTTGCCACCTCCAACTATATACCCCAGATATCGTAACTCTTTGAAACAGAATTTAGATTTAGCCACATTAATAGTTAGCCCTGCTGCACGCAACTGAATAGATACCTGAGATAACAGCTCTAGGTGTGTCTCTAAATCTTAAGATACTATCAAAAGATCGTCCAAGCAGACGATCTGCACGTAGTGCTGAATCACTTTATCCATCAAACGACATAACCTTTGAGCTGCGTTACACAGCCCAAATGGCATGGACGTAAAATGGTAAAGTGGTCGCCCTGGCACAATGAATGCAGTTTTCTCCCTACTAGACGGGTCTCGTGGTATCTGCCAGAAAGCGTCCTTTAGATCGACACTGGATATAAAAATCGTGTCTCCCAAGCGACTGAGCAAACCTTCGATATGCGGTAATGGATAGGCATCCTTGACTGTTAGTGCATTAAGCTTGCGCGCGTCCAGGCATAACCGGTTTTTCTCACCCTTGCGGACCAGAGCAACCGGATGACTCCATGGACTCTCACTAAGCTCAATGACACCAAGGTCAAGCATCCTATCCAACTCCGCAAACATTAATTTTTGTACAGCCGTGGAGACCGGATAGTGACGATCATTCACTGGAATAGCATCCCGTGTGTCTATTGAGTGCGTTTCTAGATTTGTTTTACCTAAGCCATTTTTCATATAGCAGGGAAACTTCAATATGACCGAATCTAATTTCTGCCGCTGTTCGGCTATCAAATTATGAGTTACGACATCTAAAGGACTATCTGCCTCTTCACAAAGACTTACTCCATTTGTCGTAAGACTATCAAAGTTGGCAAATAATTTGAAAACTTTCATAAAGTCGACACCCAAGAAGAGCTCTCGACTCAGAGAAGGCACTTAATAAAAGGTGACAACTTCTCTTTTACCTCCGCCCGAACACGATCGACAATTTTTTGCGCCGTACCATCCGCGGTTTTGATAATACTCGCAAAATCGAAAATTTTAACACCGGTATCTTTAAGAAAGTCTAAACAATTTCGCCCCAAACACTTTACTGTCTAGAAGACCTTCGATTTGCTTACCGCCTATTTCAATTCTAGTATATAATCTAGCATCTTCGCCCTCGTACAACGCTGCTGCCGCGATTTCGTTTCTTATTCTCTTACGAATTTTATACCGCTCTCGCGCCTTTTTAATTTTGCTCGATACTTCCCCAAAAATTCTATCTTTTGCCTCTTTATATTCTTTAAGCCTAATATGTAGTGGCCTAAGCTCTCGCAGTCGAGGTTCAGGGTTTGTCTCTCGGGCTGCCCTATCCTTATTGACTAAAATACGCATACCTCTCACCTGTAAATCTGATTGTTGTTGTTGTTGTTGGGGGTGTTGTTGAACTGGGTCTTAACTTCGGTTGACCGCGCCTCCCCAGTTCGAGACGGGTTCCGTGACCGGTTTCCCTGGCACTTAGGGCATTTTGGTGTCACTACACCATCCCTACCACAACGAAAACAAAATTGCCTAGCCAACGGCTCAGGACAATCCACAAAACTATGGCCGATAACCTTGCAATTCCAGCAAGTATAATGGCTTGTAGAACGTATTGCGTCCACCTCTAAATCGATCAATGACAGATCCTCCTCACCCTCCATCTCGTTAACCCTCTGAGACAGATTTGCCCTCTGTTGAAACATTTGCCTCTGATTGGCCAACAAATATTCAGCTCGCCTGGCTTCACGGCAAAATTCTGATAATGTTTTAACTCGAACGGAAAACATCATTTGACCCAGAGATGGTTTTAAATTGCCTCTCATAATCTGTACTAACTGCGCCTCCTCATATGGGGTTTGCTGGTGATTGCGTAACCTGATTACAGAATTGTAGAAATCATCGAAAGGTTCATGGGGTAACTGTCTACGATTCAAGATTTTCATTTGAACTTGGTATTCCTGTTCAAAACGACGATATTGTGCCAGCAAAGCTTTTTCCAATTCCTCCCATTTGTTGATATGGACTATTTTTCGGTAATCCCAGTACCAACCCAAAGCTGGGCCATCTAACAGCACATGAAAACTCCTTAAAATTTCATCATCAGTGCAATTGTAATCTTTCCTTAGAGTTCCCACTCTAAAGATAAATTCTTGAATATTCATTGTTTTGCTTGTACCATCAAATTTAACTCCCCACTTTTCCAATTTAAATTGCTTTAGGGCTGGATTTTGCCTTGGCATAGACATAGCCAAGTGGTAATTTTGCGGCTGACATACTGGTGGCTGTACTGCTCGTGCAGACCAAGCATCCTGTGGATAGCCTGGCCGCATATTAGCATACGACTGTGGCTATAAAACGGTTGAGACGGGTTGGACCGAGGCTCCTGGGCCCGTGGTGGCAATACTTGCTGCGGCTGATGAGCTGTTTGCGGCGGAAATGGTAAAGGATTTTGTTGTTGCAATGAAAATTGCAATACCATGCAAGGGAGACAACAACAACAGCTGTGATTTAGTTTACATTGGGACGACAAAGAGAAATCTGGAGACAAGAATGGGAGAACACAACTCAGACATAAACAAAAACAAAGAAAGCACAGCATTATCACAACACATATTACAAACAAAACACAAACCGGATTTTGACAACATAAGAATACTGGATAAGGTAAATAACGTGAGAAAAAGATATACTACAGAGAGCTTAAGAATTCAACAGAAAATAAACAGAACAATGAATAAAAAAGAAGATACTGACAATTTAAGCGCCTGTTACAGAGTTGTTTTAAAAAACAGTAGATGACGACACTAGCTGTGGCTTTCATTATTTAAAAATTTATTAATGTAATACAAAATAGTTTTTTTAATGTAAGTTAGTTACATTCAATTTATTGTATTGTTAAATGTTGATGTTTTTATTTTATATTAATAGACGAATCCCCTGAAAAAGTGAACATAAAATTCACGAAACGTCGGGAAAAATGAGTTAGGCCTCACCAGCTAAGCATATATAAGCAAATATACAAATATAAAGAAAATTGTTGTTGTTGATATGACGTTTGCCGCGGTGCCGGTGGCCCCGATGGCATGTCATACACGTATTGCCCTGCTTCAGCGTACTGTGGAGCTGGGACCAAAGGTGGTGGTGGTATGTACGGTGGCTGCACGGCCTCCGTTACCACTGGCCTTATGGCTTGTCCATAATCAAAAACTTGTGGCTCTCTTGACGTTCTAGCCAAAACTGGTGGCTGATAGTTGCTTGAAGGAGCTGATCTTGGGGGCAGACTTTGAACCGCTGGGTTAAAATTTGTAGGCGGTGGGGCAGGTTGCGTGCTGGCTGCTTGTGACATAAGCAATTGCTTAATATCGTCAAGCGCTTTTTGTATTTTATTCTCCACCTTTTGCATAAGCCTGGCTTGGCATAAGCCCACAGACGCTTCAACTTTTGCTGTACATTGCTAACGCTCCTTGGCGCTTCCATCATTGCACTTTCTCGCACTTCTCGCCTTATATTTTGGGCTGTTTCACTATAAAAAGTTGGCGAAATTATTGTCTGATTAAGACTATCAGAGCTTATTGACGCATTCTGAGATGGCAATTGAGTAGTAAAAATTGGGTGATCTGTATCGGCTGTTGCTACTATTGTCGTTGTGCTGGACGTAGGGTGAGTTAAGTTACTGATTGTTACCGTGGTAGTGGTATCAGTACTACATGTGGCACTTGCTCTGGTTGTCGCCATAGTGTTGTCGTTGTCCTCCACGGAACTGCTTGCACTACGGGTTAAAACCATTTAAAAAAACGACTTTAGTATAAAAAAAAAAAATCAAATAAATAAATTCAAAAAACGTACCTTAGGCAAAATGGTATTGTAAACTCCAATATGAGGATATTAAAAACTTAGAAAAATGGGTATATAAATCTTGAAAAAAACGAGCTAGAAATTTAAATTTCAAAAAAACAAAAATAATAAAAACAATAAAGATTTTGGCGGTTTATGTATTTAATGTAAACTTTTGCAGGTAAAGAAAAAAATATAAAAATGTTTATATTTGTGAAAGTAATGGTGAAAAAGTATAATTTTCAGATGTTAAACAAACAAACAATTGGAAAAAAAGAAATTGATCTTCGTTGCGACGGGGCTGCTACGATAAGAACTATACCAAAATTGTTCCCTGGACTAACCCTAGTCATAGCGATCCGCACTGATGAAAATAGAAGACAACAACTGTGAGTATCACCATGAAAAATCAATTGTTTGACTATTGAAACTAATCTTACTTACGTAAGGGATGATTTTCCCAACCCTTGCCTCACATCTTGAGCCACTCAGATAATGATTGTTGGTAATCATGTACCGGCCTCAAGCTGACAGGAAGGATCGGGAGTGATAAATCGTTAAGTCATCATGCCCATATCGCTCACACTTAATGTCGCAGCGCGAAATAGTCTGCACATTCTCTTTATTCGGGACTTACATAAGTGTGAACGCTATGATCATGACAACTTACACGATTCATAACGCCTATTGTGCTGAAAAAGCAAAATAAAAAAAACTATTTAGATTTGTCGCTACGGTTTAGGGACTCTTACTCCTACCTATCCGGACTTACGAACCTAAATAGTTTATGATTATGCATATTAATTCATACATATTTACTTCTAGGCTATGGAACTACTTCGGGCCCCACGTTGGGCGCCATTCTGTACTGTGCGGGATGGGAAAGATTACCAGCTGGTTGCTGTTCAACAACAACCAGGGAGTGTGGCCATATTGTCGGCGGCGCTGGTATGCTGGCGGTTCGCGCGGCTAGAGCTCGCCGGATGGGGGTGGTTCCTGCCGACCAAATGGCTCAAAACTTGGGTACAAAAACTCCATACCAGCTAGGAAATTGAAAAAAAAAAATAAAAAAATGCTGGGGCTCGAAGTAGCTGAAAAACAAAAAAAAAAAACAATAACACCTCTTCCCTCACCATTTTAACACATCTCCGGCTGATGACGTGCCGGGGTTGGCCCTCCCACTAGAGACGAAGTCTCTCCATGACATCCCTTAATTCTGGATGTCCCAAACATTCACCTGCAAACGATTACATTCCTCTACTTACCCGCCATAAACGAATTACCAAATCATCATAATTAAAACCAAGGTAATTCTCATTTTAAAACGTTATAATTCATGGTGTTGTTTTATTAAAAATAATAAAAAAATTGCAGAAAACGAATAAAAAACAAAATCTTTAATGAAAATTCATTTATGCTCGCAATTCTAATAAAATTTACAAACACAAAAAAATAATTTAATTTACTTTTAAAATTTACTTTTAAATTTTCAAAGCCAAAAATTTACTTTTAATTTTCTCAAAATTTAAATTTAGTTTAAAAAAAACCATTAAATCGAAATTACAATTTAACAATGAAAAACTCAAAAAAACATTAATAAAACGGGCATTTCTTTCTCCCCGCTTTCAGCCGCAACTTATTATAAAAAACTTGAGCTCCTGTCTCCTGGAGGAAGAAGATCCAGAAGTCTGCCGTCCGTCCGTGAAATGTCCCCTGTTCTAGCTTATAGTAAGTCTAAAATAACAGTCTATATATTTATCTCACCTGCTTTAAAATTAACGCTTTTATTTTCTTCTAGGGAAACTTATTATTAAGGTTAAAGTTTACCCTAGCCCGAACGAAACCCTAGGTTTGAGCTCAACCCTAACCGCGCACTTTAGGCTCAAAATCGTCCAAAGGTCTGAAACCCGGTAAGCTTTCCCTCACAAAAAAAATTAACTTAAATTTCAAAAAAAAAAACAAGATCAATATATAAATTTTATTTGTCCGTAGGTCGTCTGTTCTTTGTTTTGTCCGATGTCAAGGCAGATACCTGTGTTCCCCAAGGTTTGGTGGTGCTTACGGCCGGCAGATCCCACGCGGGTGTGACAATGATGATTCGGTGGCGCACTCGGCTGTTTATTTTTTATATATTGTTACGAAAGTTAAATTATCTAAGAATTATTTATAGTTATAGTTATAAGTTATCTTGTAAGTTATAGTTTTATGTTACTTAAAATTGTCATGTATAATTTTCAACACAACTGTTATTTTAAAAATAATTCCTATATAAATTTCCCAGTAATTTCTAGAAATGGTTATAGAACATAATAAATAGTTTTTACGGGAAGGTTCAGGAAAAATCTAGAAATAATTATGAAATATAAAAAGGGGTGACTCATGTAAAATTAGTTTAGTCTGTTTTGAAAAACGGTTCTGTTCGAAACTAACAATTGTGAACAAAATAATTAATTTCAATAAAGTTTGTTAAGTTGAATAAGTGTGTGTTTTTATTCGGATTTGCAATTAAAAGAACTCAAACGCGTTTATTAAAGGAAAAACGTAACAATTGGTGTCAGAAGTGAAATTGCAATAAAAAAAAAAAAAAAAAAAAAAACAAATAAAAAAAAGGATAAAAAAATAAAAAAAAAAAAAAAAAACTATACAAACAACAATGAAATTCGAGGAGCTAAAAGTTGAACAGCTCAAGAAAGAGTTGGGCAAGTTGGATCTGCCTACTACTGGAAATAAAGCTGAGCTGCAAAAAAGATTAATCGATGAATTTAAGCGACGCAATATTGACATCGCAACTTATGAATTTGAAGAAAAAGAAGAAATAGAAGTTGCTACCCGTGCAGTAACAAGCAACATGGATCTTGGTACAATGTTTGCTGCTATGATGGAGAAAATGGAAGAAAATTCTAGAAAAATGGAGGAAATGGTAAAAGAAAATTCGGCTGTAACTTCTAGAAAAATGGAAGAAAATTCTAGAAAAATGGAAGAAAATTCTAGAAAAATGGAGGAAATGGTAAAAGAAAATTCGGCTGTAACTTCTAGAAAAATGGAAGAAAATTCTAGAAAAATGGAAGAAAATCCTAGAAAAATGGAAGAAAATTCTAGAAAAATGGAGGAAATGGTAAAAGAAAATTCGGCTGTAACCTCTAGAAAAATGGAAGAAAATTCAAAAGCTATCGTAGCAGAAAATTCTAAAAATATAGAGAAGTTGGTAAAGGAAAATGCAAGCACCATCTTAACCGAAATTCAAGAAAATTCTAGAGTGACAAACGAGAAACTTCAGGCTACTAATGAAAAACTTGAGAAGCTTCAAGAGATTTCTACTGTTATAAACGACAGAGTGGACGATATGGAAATGGAATTGTCTGATGTAAAAACACAAGTCACGGTGTTCGATGAAAAGCTACATCATCTGGAAGTTAAAGTTAATAGTCTTCAGTGCCAAGAGGGAGCGGTTCGAGTTTCACCAGAAGTCTCTAGTAGAATTAAGGCCCCGAGTTTTGACGGCAGTTTACCATTTAGTGTTTTTAAGTTCCAGTTTGACACAGTTGCCAACAAAAACGCATGGAACAATGAAGAAAAAGCCATAGAGCTGATTCTTGCTTTAAAAGGATCTGCGGCTGAAATTCTAGAAAGTGTACCAGTAAGTTGCAGAAACAATTACGATGACATTATGGTAGCACTGCAACGAAAGTATGGTGGTGAACACAGAAAAGAAATATTCAGAATGGAATTACGGGGAAGAGTACAAAAGGCAAACGAGACGCTACAGGATTTCGCATTAGAGATTGAGCGCTTGGTGCAGCTTACCTATCCAGGTGAAAGTCATCCATTGCTAGATCATTTTAAGACCGAGGCATTTGTAAACGGTATACGGGATGCTGATGTGAAACTAGCGGTTTGTGCATCACAGAAGCCATCATTTGCCGAAACGGTATCATTTGCCCTAGCCCAAGAAACCGCAAGAATAATTTCAAGGCCGCAAGCGTATAAGGTGCGAAAACTTGATTTTGCCGCTGAAGAAGAAAGAGATATTGTAAAGGACATAAAGGAGGCAGTGATGCAAGCTTTAAACGAGAAGCAAGGTAAAAACAAAGTAAAATGTTATAATTGCGGTAAGATTGGCCATATTCAGCGAAACTGCAAAGCACCTAGAAGACGATCAAGATCTTCCTCGCCACCAGGAAACAATCAGCGTGCTAATCAACACACATCACAAGAGTCATATTTAAACTAAAAATAGCTAGCACCTCGGGGCATGGGCTAGCTTCCACATCTGAGGGCCCCACAATCTCTATATCAGTAGTGCAAAGGAGCAACAGGAATCTTACTGCTTATGGTTACATTAATGGTCAGAAACGCATTCTTACTGTGGACACTGGGGCATCACATTCTATAATAAGGCCCGATTTAATACAAAAATCAATCCAACCACGGAGCGGGGTAAGTCCGCGAACAGCTACAGGCGAGTCTGCCACTGTTTATGGAAAAGTAAAAGCACAATTAAGTATGGCCAATGCAATCGCCCATCACGTATTTATTGTGGCTGATATTGTAGACGAGGTAATCATTGGCGCAGATTTCATGATTGAACATGGTATTCAATTGGATATGGGTCAGCGAATTATGTATTGGCGTGATGTGGAGATACCCCTTGAAGTTGGATACGAAACCACGGCCCATGTAAGACAGCTAATCGCCCTTCAACGTGACAAACTGCCACCCAAATCAGAAACCTTAGTATGGGCGCGAATGGAGGGAGATTGTGAGGACAACAGTTTTTGGGTGGTAGAGCCAGCAGAAGTTAAAGGAGATATCGTAACAGCGCATGCCCTCGTAAAACCCAGCAACAATCTAGTTCCCGTGAGAGTATTAAATTTATCCAGCATTGAAAAAGTCCTTACGCAGAACTTCAAAATTGGACAATGTACTTCAGCAGAAGCAATAATTAATTGCGAGCAGCATCAAGGCGCAGCCAGGAGAATTGGCAAGGACCATGAGTCACTAGAGGAACGTGTGCGAAAATGGACCGAAAAGCTAACACCGCCTTGCAAAAATAAGGCCAAACAACTACTAAGAAAATATGCCTCTGCATTCGCTTTGAAAGGTCAAGACCAAGGCAGAACGTCAATCGTGAAACACGAAATCAACACAGGCGAAGCTAAGCCAATAAAACAGGCGCCAAGAAGCATTCCTCTAGCAAAGCGAAATGAAGTAAAAGAGCTGGTTAGCGATATGGAAAAGAACGGAGTTATTAAACCATCATCAAGTCCGTGGAGCTCACCAGTGGTTTTGGTGAAAAAGAAAGATGGAAGTACCAGATTCTGCGTAGATTACAGAAAACTGAATGACGTCACGAAAAAAGATAGTTATCCATTGCCTAGAATTGATGAACCCTGGACACGTTAGCCGGAACGGAATGGTTTTCTACATTGGATTTGCAGAGCGGTTATTGGCAAGTGGAAATTTCAGAAAACGATAAGGAGAAAACTGCGTTTAGCGCAAGTGATGGCTTATGGCAGTTTAATGTGATGCCATTTGGACTCTGCAATGCTCCGGCTACATTCGAGCGGTTAATGGAGCAGGTGTTAAAAGGTCTTCACCGAAAGACATGTTTGGTGTACCTTGACGACATTATTGTAATGGGGAAAACATTTGATGAACACCTGAAAAACCTAGAAGAGGTGATGAAACGTATATCAATGGCAGGACTCAAACTAAATGCTAAGAAATGCTCACTGTTCCAGAAGGAAGTAAAATACCTGGGACATCGTGTAACCTCCAAAGGCATCTCGACGGATGATGATAAAATAAAAGCTGTAATGGATTGGCCTCGCCCGAAAAATATTCATGAATTACGCAGTTTTCTAGGCCTGTGTACATACTACAGGCGCTTTGTACCAAACTTTGCAAATATTGCTGCAAGTTTACAAGAATTGACTAAAAAGGCGCAAAAATACATCTGGAGTGAAGCACAGGAAACAGCATTTCAGAAACTGAAGGAATTGTTGTGCTCAGCACCAATTTTGGCTTACCCCATTACTGGAGAGAAATTTGTGCTTGATACCGATGCGAGCGGATACGGAGTTGGAGGTGTGCTTTCCCAAGTGGTCAATGGTGTAGAGCGAGTCGTGGGCTATTACAGCCGAATACTTTCGAAGCCTGAGAGAAATTACTGCGTAACGCGAAGGGAGCTCCTGGCAGTACTAGAGTGCGTAAAACATTTTCACAAGTATTTGTATGGTCAACATTTTGAGTTAAGAACGGACCATTCTGCACTCAGGTGGTTGCTGCAATTCAAGAATCCGGAAGGTCAGATAGCTCGCTGGATTGAGCGCCTACAAAGTTATGATTTTACCATTGAGCACAGAAAAGGTGGAAAACATGGCAACGCGGATGCTCTATCAAGACGACCCTGCAAACTGGAATGCAAGCGTTGTGTAAAGGCTGAAGGAAAGGAATACAACTGTGAAGTTCGCCTACTGCATATAGAGTCCAACGAAGACTGGTCAATGGCACAGAAAGCTGACCCTATATTAGAGAAAATCATGAAGGCCAATGAAGAAGGCAGAAGGCCGAATCGAAACGAAATATCATCTGAAAGTCCGCTAACAAAAGCATACTGGGCCCTATGGAACAGCCTACAGTTGATAAATGGCTGCCTGTACCGAGCATGGGAAAGTGCCGATGGAAAATCAGTTCGTAACCTCATTGTGGTGCCATCGTCAAAAGTACATGAAGTTCTAAATGAATTCCATAATGGTCCAAGTGGTGGCCATCTTGGCGTAACAAAAACATTAGAAAAATTAAAACAACGTTTCTGCATTGCCGCCAAAGGACCAACAAGGAGAAGTCGGGGACTGCTTCAACAGTACAATTCGGGTGCCCCATTTGAGCGAATCGCAATGGATATAGCCGGACCTTTTCCTGTGAGTGATGCCGGCAACCGTTATGTGTTAGTAGTTATCGATTACTTTAGTAAATGGCCAGAGGTGTATGCCATCCCAAATCAAGAAGCTAGAACCGTTGTGGACGTATTTTTGAATAACTGGGTGTGCCGTTGCGGAGTTCCAATAGAATTACACTCCGACCAAGGCAGAAATTTTGAATCTGGTGTGTTCAAAGAAATGTGTGAATTATACGGAATAAGGAAAACTAGAACAACTCCTTTGCATCCACAATCCGATGGTATGGTCGAAAGATTTAACCGCACACTAGAGGAGCACTTGCGTAAAGTAGTAAGCACACATCAGAAAGACTGGGATGAACACATTCCGAAGTTTTTGTTGGCATATAGATCAGCTGTTCACAACTCCACCTCTGGTACACCTGCCAAAATTGTCTTTGGAACGAAGCTCAGACTACCTGGAGATCTAGAATTTGGTGTTAAGCCTGGACCAACAGATGACAACAATGAAGGCTCTACCTCACAGGAACAAAATGACCTTAATGAACTTCATGAGTTCGTGCGAAGTCGGATTAAGCTGTCCAGTGACAAGATGAAAGCCAGATACGATCGAGCGGCAAATTCGGAAGGTTTCAAAGAGGGCCAGTTGGTTTTAATTTTTAATCCGCAACGAAAGAAAGGACTATCTCCAAAGCTGCAGACTCATTGGGATGGCCCATATAAAGTAATAAAGAAATTGAATGACGTGGTGTATCGGATCCAGAAATATAAGAGCCCAAGATCAAAAATGAAAGTGGTACATCTAGAACGACTAGCCCATTATGGAAAAGGAGAATCTGAGCCTATTCGGGACGAACAGGCTTAAGTGGAGGGCAGTGTTACGAAAGTTAAATTATCTAAGAATTATTTATAGTTATAGTTATAAGTTATCTTGTAAGTTATAGTTTTATGTTACTTAAAATTGTCATGTATAATTTTCAACACAACTGTTATTTTAAAAATAATTCCTATATAAATTTCCCAGTAATTTCTAGAAATGGTTATAGAACATAATAAATAGTTTTTACGGGAAGGTTCAGGAAAAATCTAGAAATAATTATGAAATATAAAAAGGGGTGACTCATGTAAAATTAGTTTAGTCTGTTTTGAAAAACGGTTCTGTTCGAAACTAACAATTGTGAACAAAATAATTAATTTCAATAAAGTTTGTTAAGTTGAATAAGTGTGTGTTTTTATTCGGATTTGCAATTAAAAGAACTCAAACGCGTTTATTAAAGGAAAAACGTAACAATATTAATATTTTTTCCTTTTAATACAATTATTGTGTAAAAGTTTAAGTTTTAACAAGTTTTACTTTTTTTTTATCTTAATTTTTCTCTTCTTGTTTTATATTAAAGGTTTTTGCCACTTTATTTAAATTTTATTTAATATTTCAACTTTAGTGTTTAAATGACATACATTTGGCAATTGCCAGTGTTTAATTATATTACACTTAAGTTCAAACTCTCATTTTAAAATGTATATTTAACTAATTAAATTTGAGTTACACTAAACCGTCTATTTTAAATAAAACTTTTATTTTACAATGCTTCACACGCTGTATTTTTTTCACAAACTCAAATTTTCCTTTCATATAGATGCCGGTGGCCACTTGTCACACTTCTCAAAACCAACAATAAAAGATCGACATTTTCCATTTTTATCCCCACGAAACCTCGGGGACGCTTTCGTTCACCATCTTAAAAACTTTTCAGCAATTTGCTCCCTTACTTTAAAAAAAAAACATAAATAATAATTCATTTCCCTACCTATGTTTTTTCTTTTCTTTGCTACATTTT
Organism: Pollenia angustigena; assembly: GCA_930367215.1. Classification (NCBI taxonomy): domain Eukaryota; kingdom Metazoa; phylum Arthropoda; class Insecta; order Diptera; family Polleniidae; genus Pollenia; species Pollenia angustigena. The sequence goes on from OV884058.1 coordinate 252,860,088, forward strand.
TTTTGTTCGGGTACGTTCGTAAATGCATCACTGCGCTGCATCAGAAAAGCAAACTTTTTTTAATGGCGATAAAAGAATAATAATAACTTATACTATTAGGGACGAAACGATACCTCTAAGGTATCGATACTTTTACTCGATGTGGCATCGCTCGTATAGTATCGATACCTACTCAGTATCGAAAAAAAGTATCGATACTTACTTGTATCGGTTTGTATGATAAAAGAATAGAAAGAATCATTTATAAACGTTATTATTAGTGTTTTAGTACTATCGCTAGAGGGAAACGAACTGACACCAAAGTAGTCCCGTGATAGCACTTTGATGGTAGAGATCGGTTCTAGTTCTAACACTTTATATGAATAAGCCTATCAGTTTTACATAGGGTTGTCATTGGAGGGGGTCAATTGACACCATTTGACCAGTCACAATCTGTTCTCAATGGACGTGTTTAGTGACAGTTACTAAAATGTATTATTATTTCAATACGATGTAGTATTATTTCAATAAAACAAGTCCTAGAATTAAATTCAAGAGTCAAATTTTAGAAAGTCACAAAAAAATGTATCACACTACCGGTGAAGACTGTACTGTAATTCATTACTTTTTCTACCTTTTTGTTCTTCATAAACCAGTTACATGATTGGCTCTCCTTTCACTGGTCATTAGTTCTTTCTTTTTGTACCTGTTTTATTTTCACAACTCCCAAGACCAGTCTGTTGGACCAATTGACACAAATTTCCCGCAGGAATATAATACAATAAGAACTACGACCCTTTAAAGTGCAAACCGAAAAGTTTAAAAATTGAGACCACTTTTTGTTACCACCTAGTACCAATTCCCTTCCGAAAAGTCTTTTTTTATCTTAGGAAACGAAATTTTATAGAACGTTCAGGATAACATCCTTCATTCACATTTTATTCCAGAAATCAACAATGTCACTGTGTATTTATTTTAAATGTAAATATGTATTTTATTTTTAAATTGGTAAATATATAATAAAGGGTGGTAAAACCATAATCTACGATGTTAATTGTGAGTCACACATTAACGTCAAGTTTTTTGCGCAACTTAATTTGACCTTTCTTTGTTTCAGTATTTAACAGCTTCTACCATTGAGAGGTACACAATCCAGCAGCGCGTTAATATTGTTAAAGCCTTTTACGAAAATGGTCGTTCAATCAAAATGCATTTCGTGCACATCGTTATGTTTTTGGTCAGCATAATCGACCAAATGTTTCCACAATCGAGAGAATTGTGCGCAAAATTCAGCCAACCAGGTCTGAATAAAATGTAAAAACTAATGTTCATGCTCGACCAGTTAGTTCTACGGCTGGCAGCGTTATCGTACTTCTTCGAAAATGAGGTCGGTCAAGCAATTACCGTGAATGGTGTTCGCTATCGCGAGATGATAACGGACTTCCTATAGCCATAAATTGAGGAAATGTACCTAGACGATTTGTGGTTTATAGGTGTTAGCTGGTCAAACGGTTTCTTGACACCGTTACTGCTGCTCCAGCTTTGGAAAATAATCAAAAATGTAAGATTAATTTTAATACCAAAGTGAAACGATTACTTTTGACCGATACCGAGTATTTTTTTATCGATACTACTTGTTACTCGGTTGCCAAGTATCGATTAAAAAAATACTTGGTACTTATATAAAAGTATAGAATATGTACTTGTATTTACTCGTATCGTTTCATCCTTATATACTATTGTGTGACTATTATTTTTGTGGATACTGATAAATATATTACCACTTGAAATCACTGATGCAGCGCAGTGATGCATTTACGAACGCACCCTTCCCTACAGCTGTCTCATTTTATAAACAAGCAAAATTTTCCCTTTCTCATACTGCCTTACCATAACTAGTGTGACCATAACAAACTGATGCAATTTAAGTTGATTTAAAAGAACACGGGCCCATAGAGGGTCGGGGGTGTGACTTGTATAAATATATGTATGTATTTATGGATTGCATAAAAATTAGACTTGGCTTACCTACAACAAATTAATTCATATAAACATATCGCACTGGCTACTCTAAAGGGATTAACTCAAAATTTCTGTGGTCACAAGCAATAACCGTTTAAGTCGAAATAGTTTTTGAGAAAAGGCAATTCATATTTATGCTTGCTTTTCTGAAAAATAAATTGCATAAGAAAACAAGTAATTCAGAATCAAAGATTTCAAGCATATTTAATAAAAACTAATTTAAACTCAACTGTTTCTTAAGTCGACCTAGGCGGTTACGCTTGGGACCACAGTTTTTTAGATTTTCAGGACAGACAAAAAACTGTTTTTTATATCAATTTTCCGTGGCAAAATTGACCGCTGCTTATCGTTTTCTTGCAAAAATGAAAATGTGTTAATTTTAAGGTTACTCGCTTTCGTTGATACCATTTCGATATGTAGCAAAGTTTTCGCTAAATTCTAATATTTTGAATTACAGCAAAATTAGATTTTTTAACGCAAAGGTAAAAAACACCTTAGCCTTCTTCTTCTCACTTATGTTTTTTTTCGTGGAACGAAGCTGTTATATCCATTTTCCCGTAATGCTCTTTTAACTGTTTTTTGATGGGCATGTTTTTTCAAAGATTTATTGATATCATCTGCAATTTTGGTTGCACTTACTCTGGGATTTTTCTTAACTTCTCGTGGGTCATGGCACGGATCTCGATTAAACCCAGTTTACACGGTAATACAATGTATTACGACTTTGTAGAATCAAAATAATATGAAATTCTCTCCGTGTTTAAAAGAAAAAACTAAAAGTCAAGGCGAATTCAACTACAGGTGGTGTCGAAACTACAACAATCCAAAAATAACAGAAACAACATAAGGGTTTTTGCATTGCATTGTTAGTGCCATTAGCTCGAAATGTCAACCATTATTGGCAAAATACTAATAAATCAAAACAAATGAGCCCAAACTGTCAAAATCAGATGCCGTTTCGACACCACCTGTAGTTAATTCGCCTTGGTATAAGTAAAATCAAGGCGAATTCAACAAGGTAAGTGCAACTCTACAACTACAAAAAACTCCATGTATTTTTTGCAATTTAATAGGCGGTTGTCAAAAATGCTAACAAGGCAAAAATTGATTGAAAAACAAAATAAAAATTTTGTTTGGGTTATAAAAGAGATTATTAAATTCACTTTAATTATTCGCAGTTTTTCTAAGAAATTTTTTCGGTTATTTTGGCGCAAAACATAAACAAAATTATATTTTGACGTTTCCCTATTATTTTTTAATTCGCCGTGGATACAGCTTAAGGATAGATTACACTATTATACTTTGTATTAATACATGTCAAAAACTGAAGTAATATGACAAAGTGTGATAGTGTGAATGCAATGTGTCACGAAAATGACAAGTATTAAGAAAAAAGTTTGACATCCCATACGACTTCATCGTTTTTTGAAAAATTTCTAAACAATAATACTTTTCATTGGATCAGGGTTGCATTTTATTTCATGTGTGAGTGTTTATACTTTGTGTGATGGTGTGAACACAAACTGTCATGTTACATTAGATTTTTTGACAGTCGCAACAAAACTCATTAGATTTCTATCTCACAAAGTATTATGGAATACGTAAGACTTGTGAGATAGTGTAATCTAGGCTTTATGAACGGCTGACGAGTTGAGTTTACCTTGTTGAATTCGCCTTGAGTAATATCAAAAATAATAACAAAAAAGCAGATGGTTGCAGTTTTACAATTTTTACAAAAACAACATGAAAATTTTCTGAGTTGATTTTAGTTGTTTTTGTAATTGTATAAAAATGCTACCACCTTCAATATAGAAAAAAACCATTTACCGACCGCTTGTCAGATTTTGTATTCGTATTCTCTCTTACTCAATGCATTTCGCATTTACATGATATGATTTCTCTCATTCTACATTATGTCGTAATACAATGTATTACCGTGTAAACTGGCCTTTATAGAAAGCGTTTTTTTGTTGGCCGCTTCTAGGCATATTTTCAATTGAAGCTGTTTGTTTCTAATTTCTAGTGATGTTTTGGGCGCTGGAAAATAGTTTATTCAACAATTTTTCTATTTATCGATAGGATTTTCCATTTTAAAACAGTGTTCGAAAATAAACACTAAATATCGTTTTTCAATGTTCGGTTCGGTAGATTTGTGGAAAACACAAACGCTAATAGTGTTTGTGTAGAAATTCATTAAAAAAAAATAACGTTTCCCTGTTTGTCATCTTTCGAACACAAAAATAATGCTGTTTTCATCATACTCAACAAATGATGAGAACATTAAATTCCGTTCGGTTTTTTTTGAAAATCCACGAACTTCAATGTGTTCGGTTCGCCTCGTTAATGTTCGTCGCTTTTTGCTGATAAAAAAAAACCAAACATTTTTTACAAAAACAAAATACACAAACGAAAAAAACATTATAGAACATTAAAATATAATGTTTTTCTACAGTATCACTACAATTGTTCTGTTTTTTAACGAAGAACCGAACATTATATAATGTTCGGTTCTTTCTTGATAATAGTTACGAACGGTATTAAGGTTTGTGTATGTTTACACAAACACTAAAAAAATAGATATCGTTCTTCGGTGTGTGAGCTGAACGCTAAATAATGTACTGTTTATTTTCGAACACTGTTTTAAAAACATTTAATTACCCGAAAACTATCTGTTTTCCTTTACCCATAGTCTCTGTTAAATTTTACAATTATGCAACAAAAAAATAACTAATAGCAACAATTTTACGATGAACAATAAATTTTACATAAAAAAATAATAACGGGAACATAAAAAGAAGAATTGGTAATTTATTCGATAAACTTCAATGCGTATTTAAACTTTTGTCCATGTTATGTTTTTTTTTTTTTTTAAATTACCGTTATGTTTTACTGTATGTTTTGTTTCATATTATCATCCTTAAAAGAAGTGATAGGTATTTTATAAAAATTATTCCAAAAAAAGTTTCTTACATGGTCTGTTATTTAAGGAAGAGTTCGAAGAGAAATATGTTATTCGAATTAACGGTAATTTTTTATTTTGTTTTAATCATTATTCAGTCAAATTATTATGGAAAAAATTTCACGTTCGGAATGTCACGTATCGACACAGATTTTGGCTTAATAAAAAATACAGAAGATTTTTGAATCGAACCAAAGACATTTTTAAATGTAACATAGCTTCGTAAAATTCTGAAAATAGTTTGACTAAAAAATTGTGGCTGGTTTCGCTGAATTATTTATTCACGTTCGAACCACTACTTTTTTTGCCATTATCTTTGACCTAGCATCGCGCCCTCCATAAACTTTAACATAGATAATAGTGCTTTCTTAGTGCTATAATTTAAGGGTTAAAAATATTTGTTGTTTAAAATGTTAAGCTGTAGGTCCATACCAAGCGTTTTCGCCTCCACGCAGCGCATGCTTTTCTAACATTACTTGCGATCTACGTTTCAAGTAACATGCAACGCTTTCTATGTAGCAGCAGCACAATTAAAAATCAAGTCATCTACGCTTTTGTGCATGTAACTTACTACGTACAGTAGTTTTGACTTAACTGCCTTTTGCTTACGTGCACTTTTGACTTAACTGCACAAAATTGATAATTTTTGGAATTATTCTTTATAATTTTAAGTGCACTTTCTATACCTGCACAATTAAGATAAATGCACACAATTTTTGGTATTTTAAAATTATTTTCATAGAAAAAATCAAAGTTAGCTGCACTTTGACTTAACTGCCCAAAATACATATTTTCTGGAATTATTCTTCAAAATCCTTTTTACGTGCATTTTGTATACCTGCACATTTTTCATATTTTTGGGCAGCTTTAAAATATTTTCATACAAAACATCAAAGTTAGCTCACAAATAAAAATATTTGGTGGCCACTTTTTCATATAAATATCCAATTTAAGCTGTTTATAAAAATATAAATCGCAATTATTTTGTTTTTTTTTCCATACATTTTTATGTTCTTTGTGAATTCTCATTGTTTTTCTTTTAATGTTCCTTTTATATTAAATAAACATAATTACATGTATAAAATGTTTGTTAGACGATTATGTTTAATACACAGCTCCTAAAAAAATCTTCTGATGATTATCTGACGACAAACAAACAAATCTAAATCAGTTTTGAATTTATTTTTGACACGCTCGTCTGTAAATCTTGGAATGAACCTTTTGGGACTCTCTGTAAGAGTCGTACAACAATTACTGAGCTACCTAAATAAGACCGTTTTTGAAGTATGAAAATGCTATTGCCAATTCAATTTTAATAAAACAAACCGGCCTAAGGATCTGTAAAAAAGGATTTTCCCACAGGATGGTGTTGATTTCGCGACCTTCAAGTTTGTTTTATAGAAATTGTAAGAAAATTATAAGTTTTGGCATGAACAATACACTTGATGCCCTGATTTATGTAGCTCAGTCATATGGCTGAGCATTTCACGATTTGTAAAATAATACATACATGAGTCTCATACGACTCTTGGCATGCTTTTTGAAAGACTCGTTAGATAATCTCTACATACATCATAAACGATTCCCTTTACGATTAATATAAGCGATTTTCGCTGCGTTATGGAAGAATCTCTCATAGGACTCAGCACGTGTTACAGTTTCTCCCGTGCGAAGAATTGTCTACAATTAAAAAATGAGCTCGTCGACGATCAAAAACACTCTTTGTGAGATTCCCAGTAGACTCCTAGACAATTGAAAATGCTAGATGGGTTGAAATTAGATTGAAATAAAATATAAATTTATATATTAATAAAATAATTTTTTTATTCTACTTTTAAATCAAACTTTTTACTTTAGCTGCACTTTTGTGCAGGTAACCACAATTGTATACCTGCACATTATGGCAGGTAAATACATTTAAGATAACTGCATTTTTGATTTACCTGCACAAAAAATCGTGCAAAGGAGATTGTGCAGCTAAGTCAAAATTACTGTATAACTACACAGTTTCTACTTTTTTGACATCTGCGTATGCTGCGTAAGACTTCGGTTCTGATATTTTTTACATATGGAGCAATTCCATATGAAAACGATCAAAATTGGCAAATTTTTGGACGACCCATCTCCGATTTTAAAATAAATAGTCTCAATCGATTGCCCAGCAAAAAATAATGTACCTACATATTTTTTTTTTTTTTTATAGTGACTGTTTTAGTGGTGGTGTACACCACTGTCATATGACAAAATTTAAGAATTCTTCATAAGGGACCTCATTGAAAGTTGTTTAAAACAAAAACTACTAAAGCGACCGCAACGAGTGATAGCTCGTTGGAAGGGTATTAAATCAGGCTTTAATTGAAAAATAAAATTTTCCTAATTTTTCTTAGAAATTTACCTTTAAATTTTCCCATGAAAATTTAATTTTCCGATTTTCCACAGAAGCTCCTAAATTTTCCGGCTAATTTTTTTTTTTTGGATTCCTCATAATTTTTGCTTTAAGAATCAGCAATAAAAAAATGGGCCCCGACTCCTTGTTTGGACAGGAGAAGAGCATTTAAGAGACCACCTTGTTAAAAATACATTTTAAAAATTATTTTACAGTTAAAAATACATTTATGAAGAAAAAATCAATTTTTTTTTAAGAGCCCCAAGTTGAGTGTGTAGTGAATATGGTCTGCCTGCCTTCACAAGATCGGCCATAAATCCATGGATAATAGCAGCAGTGGCATGTAATGGCACACCAAACCCGACTGAGGCTACAGGTCATAAAATGTTTTGTAAATTTTTTAAATTACCAGGTAATAAATATTTCGCCTAAAATGACACGTGCAGAAACAAGTCATAAAACACGGATTTTCCATAAATATGGCGAAATATTTATTACCTGGTAATTTAAAAAATTTGCAAAACATTTTATGACCTGTGGCCGGCTTATTGGCAGTAACCAATTAAGTCCCTCTTTAAAAAACATTTTATGACCAGTAGTTCACGCAAATTTTCCTATTAAAGAAAAGCAAATATCGCTTATTTTTTTTACCTATTTTTTACCAAAAAATAAATATAAATACTTCACACACTCTGAGTCAAATTTCAGTTGAATACTAAACGTGAAAGTGTTAAAGTGTTTTTTTTTTTGTAAAGTAAAGAGAGAAGCTGTAAAGACAATTTAAAGTAAAATGAATACATTTTGCTGCAATCCGTTTAACAAGAGTGGACATCGTTCGAAAAAGATAAAAGTATTAAAATTAACTGGTGTTTCGAAGCGATACATGAATGAATTAAATATACAATACGGTGAAGAAGCAGAATTCATTTGCCCCAAGTGTAAAATCGATTTGTCTCCACGAAAACAAATGTTGTACATTTAAGATCTGGTCAGTATATGGCCTTTGCAAACTTGCCTTAGTCGCCATGCGTTTTATGGTTCCCCCTAACGCATCGCATGGGCCCTTACCGTGGGACGTCGTGAAAAAGTGCCACTCGACCTTGCAGTTTTGTTCTTCTTCAATTATGCAAAGATTGTAATATTTTTTTTATTCTTGTACTGAGAAGCCGCGCCGTCTGAGAAAAACGTTACTTTGTCGATTGCATCGAATTTTGATCTTAAGAATTCAAACAGTTTCATTTGAAATTAATAAACGGACACATAATTATGAGCTTAACTCTCCGCGACAACAACAAGGCTTACGGTCTGTAGTTCGTTATCTTCGTTTTTGAAATAAATGCAAAAAGGATGCACCGTGCACTGGTCGTTTGCCCAGTGATAAGCCTGAATTTCATCCTGAACGAGAAAAGTGTAATTCTCGGCAAAGTCGCTTATCACAATGAATTCATTTTGGGCTAATTTCTCCTTACTTTCCTTTAGAAATTTCGATTGCATCTCGGATATGAAATGGTGCGCCTTCAGTTCATTCAACTTGAATCCGAATTCCTCGGTGAATTCCTGAATCTGCTTTACCACGGTCTCAGGGGAACATCTGCCGCTGCTAATTATCCACTGTTTGAAATGCACCTCCTGAATTAACAGCTGTTCAAACTTTTCCGCCAAATATTGCTCTAGCTCGTCAATCTTCGGACAATTGTCGCATTTGGACAGATGACAATTTTCCGTGGGGTATGCGCACAACGACTTCGACAGGAGGTCCCTATATGTTTCAATTTCACCGTGAAATACTTTCAATTTCTTGCATGGAAAAAAAATTAATTTGATGTTTTGATGAAACATGCAAACGCAGACTGAATGCGTTCCGTGCCTGTCTAATGCCATCACGCATTCTTTTGGTCGTAGGATGGCAAACTTAGAAAATCCCACTTTTTCTGCTGGGTATTTCTCATTGAACTGATGGTATGCTTCGGATAGATTACATAATAATAATGTGCGCTGCTTGTGTACTTTTTCTCCATCTTCACGTGTGATAACATAGTCACGTGTACCTGGGCAGGCGCGGCTGTTGTCATTATTGCAGTAAAAATCATGAATCAATTTCACCGTTGCTTCGCTGAGGGTCCTTGAGCCAAATTTCTTGGTAGGAGTCGCCAATATGCCCTTCTGTCGAACTAATTCTTTGCTTCTTCTCGCGATGTAAAAAGATGTTTGAAACTGTTCAGAAATCTTGCGTATAGACCATGATTGAGGCAGCACAGATAAAATGAGATATTTCTCCGGAAAAGTTGTCGCTAAATTGAATTTTCTTTTCAACTGCTCAATCATTTGTTTGCCGTCATCAACGTCATCTGCTTGACTGCATTCGTTATCAGAGCCTTCATCAAATATTGTCGCGATTGCACTCATAACCTTGCCTTTTTTCTCTTTCCTGTATGTTTCACTTCGCAACTTTCTTTTTCTAATAGGCGTTTCACCTAAAGTGGTAATAGCCTCATTCAAAGGACTCAAAGACATATTGACCATCGGAATGTCTGCCTCACTATCAGATGCAACATTTTGTTCACTTGTCATTTCACTCTCGGATTGTGGCTGCATTTGTTTCAATGCATTTACTTGTTGAGACAAATCGATTTTACACTTGGGGCAAATGAATTCTGCTTCTTCACCGTATTGTATATTTAATTCATTCATGTATCGCTTCGAAACACCAGTTAATTTTAATACTTTTATCTTTTTCGAACGATGTCCACTCTTGTTAAACGGATTGCAGCAAAATTTATTCATTTTACTTTAAATTGTCTTTACAGCTTCACTCTTTACTTTACAAAAAAAAAAAATACTTTAACACTTTCACGTTTAGTATTCAACTGAAATTTGACTCAGAGTGTGTGAAGTAATTATATTTATTTTTTGGTAAAAAATAGGTAAAAAAATAAGCGATATTTGCTTTTCTTTAATAGGAAAATTTGCGTGAACTACTGGTCATAAAATGTTTTTTAAAGAGGGACTTAATTGGTTACTGCCAATAAGCCGACCACAGGTCATAAAATGTTTTGCAAATTTTTTAAATTACCTGGTAATAAATATTTCGCCATATTTATGGAAAATCCGTGTTTTATGACTTGTTTCTGCACGTGTCATTTTAGGCGAAATATTTATTACCTGGTAATTTAAAAAATTTACAAAACATTTTATGACCTGTAGCCTCAGTCGGGTTTGGTGTGCCATTACATGCCACTGCTGCTATTATCCATGGATTTATGGCCGATCTTGTGAAGGCAGGCAGACCATATTCACTACACACTCAACTTGGGGCTCTTAAAAAAAAAATTGATTTTTTCTTCATAAATGTATTTTTAACTGTAAAATAATTTTTAAAATGTATTTTTAACAAGGTGGTCTCTTAAATGCTCTTCTCCTGTCCAAACAAGGAGTCGGGGCCCATTTTTTTTATTGCTGATTCTTAAAGCAAAAATTATGAGGAATCCAAAAAAAAAAAAAAAAAAAATTAGCCGGAAAATTTAGGAGCTTCTGTGGAAAATCGGAAAATTAAATTTTCATGGGAAAATTTAAAGGTAAATTTCTAAGAAAAATTAGGAAAATTTTATTTTTCAATTAAAGCCTGATTCAATACCTTTCCAACGAGCTATCACTCGTTGCGGTCGCTTTAGTAGTTTTTTTTTAAACAACTTTCAATGAGGTCCCTTATGAAGAATTCTTCAATTTTGTCATATGACAGTGGTGTACACCACCACTAAACCAGTCACTATAAAAAAAAAATATGTAGGTACATTATTTTTTGCTGGGCAATCGATTGAGACTATTTATTTTAAAATCGGAGAGGGGTCGTCCAAAAGGTGATCGCTTTCATATGGAATTGCTCTATGTACATACGAACACTTTTGCTAAAGTAACCTAACATTTTTGAGATATGACTATGTTTTAATTGTAATTATTATTAGACAAGGTTGGCAACCGGAACAAATTTCGGTATCGGTATAACACTTTTAATTATGTCGGTATCGATAACGGTATTTTAATTACTATATGGATATCTTTACACTGGCACAGAAACTTTGATGCCAGTATACGATAAAATTAATCAAATCAAACAAACAGCTTAAAAAGAAACCTGAAAACGGTTTAAAAGATTTCAATAACCCATTTTTTCAAATCTTATTGGAAGAAACGCTGCTATTAGTCTGGATAAAGCCAGCCTGTCAATTCGTTTTTCACATATGAGGGACTTCCTTGACGACCAACGTAAAGAAAAACCAAAGGGGACAAAATAAAATTCTTCGAATCATCACAAAGATCTCATATAAATTTTAGTGTTTTTCATATAAATTTTACTGTACGTTCAATCACTTGTTTGTGAAAACAGCAAATTATTGTTGTTGGTTCATACTTACTGCCGTATTCATAGGAAAATAAAATGGATTTGAAATGCTTTTTAAGACAAATTTGTATGAAAATTTTGCCTTAAAACACATTTTAAACTTATTTAATTTTTTATGAATACGGCAGTTAATATGTAAAGATGCCATAAAAAATAAATATGTACGTGTATGAAAAAAAAATCGTTCTGGCCGTTTAGAAATACATATCAGATTTGTTTTCCAAAAATTTGATTCTGCGCCACTGTTCAGAGTATGACTGTGCCAATAGTAACTAATAAAACAATAGCACTTTAGTAGCCTTAGTTAACGAATATATTTTCAATTAGCACTTAAAAATATGCAAATTATGACCTGTACCTATTCCTTGTAAAATTCATATAATTTTACGAAAAAAAAACGGTATTAGTATCAAAATTGGTTTTTAATTTCATGCGGTGCTAGCTGGGAAAACGCGGCGTTGCTCGGGGTCAAACCAAATTCGTACCGAAAATAATTTTGGATTTAGGATGAAGGTTACTTCAGAAAAACAAAACGGTTCACGTTTTGACCATTTTTTACCTTTTTATCCATTTCTGGTCTAAAATACCGGGAAAAATATAGCATGTATTAATTTCGCTATAATACTCTATCTTCGTATGGTATCTTGAAATTTATTTATCGTACACATGCGATTTCTGATTTCAACATAACTTAACATATACCTCATGTTGTGCAATCCTAACTAAACGCAACTCCTCGCCTATTGCAACACTCCAAAAATGTGTGACTCGGTTATCGCAACTTTTTATTTTTTGTTCTCAGTTTGATTTTATTTTCATACAGAAACTCGTTTTTACCGTGTTAGTATTTCGTTAAAGGCCTGTTTACACGGTAATACAAAGTATTACGACATTGCCAAAAGTGATATAGAATGAGAAAAATCTTATCATGTAAAAGCAAATAGTATTGAGTAGGAGAGAATACGAATACAAAATCAGACAAGCAGTCGGTAAATGCTTTTTTTTTAAACCATTTTAGAAACTTATGTATTCTCATCACATCAGAGGTGTATTTTAACAGAGTATATTGAAGGTGGTAGTATTTTTATCCACCCAACAAACACGAAGTCAAACCTTTGATATGAAATGACTTTATCATTTGACATCAAACACAATTCTCAAACTTTTTCAATTGTTTGATTTAAAATTTAAATCTAAATTGATAATGATTTGAAAATAAACATTTGATATCAAATGTTTTTTCAATTTGATGTCAAATGTTTTTCAAATGTTAAATTCAAATCAAAAATAAACTTGGCAACACAAAAGCGAAAAACCATTAACAATGGCGATTAAAGTTACATTTTTTTCTTTGTGGTTACATGTGGTTTACTATTAAAAATAAATTTTAATATAAAGAGAACAGTTTATTTCTTGTGAAAATTAAAAATTATTTGTGAGTAATTCCTATGATTAATACAAAAAAAAGGAAAATAAAAGTGAAGAAAGTTTGTTGAACGATCGCGGTGCTACAATCCTCAAAATAAAAGGGAGCCAAGTAGTTTGTCTTTCCAAGAATTAGGGGACGGAGAGAACATTATTTCATCTTTTAGCTATGGTTCCGAATGTTTATCTCACAGTTTATTTAAATAAATAATAAATTTAAATTAAAAAAATATAAATAAAATATTTTTATTTATTATAATCCACATTTGAAAAACATTTGAGAAAACAAGTTGAAAATAAAGGCATTTTTCAATTTGAAAATAATTTCCCCTTTTTGTTGAGAACGCTATGATTTTCAAATCATTATCGAGCGTTTGTCGTTTGAGAAAACGTTTGATTTCAAATCATTTTCAATTTGAAATCAAACCTCTTTGTCTGTTGGGCAATTACAAAAAACCACTATAATCAACTAAGGAAATTTTCATGTCGTTTTTGTAAAAAGTTAAAACTGCAACCATCTGTTTTTTTGTTATTATTTTTGATTTTACTTATACCATCCGTGTAAACATGAATTATACTACTTACAAAAGATTTTAATTTTTTTCTCTTTTAAACACCGAGAGAATTTCATAATATTTTGATTCACAAAGTCGTAATACATTGTATTACCGTGTAAACTGGCGTTAAACAAAGTGTTAAATTAAACAAAAAGTGTGTAAAAGTTAAGGTTCGCATTATGAAAGATTACTTTTTACAATTTTCTTTAATTTAATCGTAGCTACACATAACTATCGAAATTTTTTAATGAAATCTATTTTTGATATTTCTTAACAAAAAGAAATGCGGTTAGCCAAAATTTTATAAAAAAAACATGAAACGTAACAGAAAAAGGGGAAAAATCATGTCCAACTGCTGGTTGATATTTACGAATTAAAAACATAAGAGAATTTCGAAATGCGTAAAATTATGTCCCCATGCTATTCTTCCGTCCCCTCTCACCAATAAACTCAGGCTTTCAGGACGAATTTTTTTTTTTTTTTGACTAAGTTGATCGAAGTTAAAATAAATTTTGAAGTAAGTGAAAGTAATGAAGGCAAAGAAAAATTGGTACTGATATTGTCGTTGCTAAAATAAAATCAAGGGAGGTAAATAATACTTTTAAAAATTTTATAAAATGGGCCGAAGAAAACAAAATTGGTTTAAAGGAGATTTTAGTTATTTTGTTTCATGTGATGAATTTTTTTAACAACAAAGCAATAATTTTATTTCCATTATTTTAATTATACATATATTGGAGTTAGAGATGCAGAATTGTTCGCTTTGTTTTTCTTTATATTGTATATTAAATGAGCCGTTTATTTTGAAAGTGGCATAAGTCACTTTTTTAAAAAAATCGAGTTAATAATAAATAATAAATAATAATAATAAATAATAATAATAATGATAAATACTGAGAAAAATATCAGTATTATGATATATCAAATACAAGTGAATCTTCTCGAAAGTTAGCATCCATATTTTTAAACGTGTTAAAACGCAAACCCTTAAATATCTCGACTTAAAAACAAAATGACTTATGCCACTTTCAAAATAAACGGCTCAAATTTATCTTTATACTTTCCCAGTTTGAAAATAATGTGTCTTCTTTTTTTCTAAGTAGTTAGAGCAAATCAAAAACTTTAAATGCGTTTATCTCGAAATGGATTTTTTTGAGTTATGCCGGTCTTGCAGCAAATGAGCGATATAACCAAGTTAATAGACATCCATAAATATAAATATGTTTATGGCTATGTATTTTCGATGGAATATTGCATAAAATTGGCAGTCTTAATCCATGCAATTAAACTCGGATGTTGCAACAAGCTCGGATTTTTAACAGCCCTAGGTCCCAACCTGTTGCACAATCCAAGGTCGTACTGTACCTTGTTCATTCGTTTGGTGGAAATCGTTTTAGCGTGATGCGGCGGCATACTACATACGTATGCCCAAAATCGACGCCTTTTTTATTAATATAATAACAGACATCGGCTGCCGACCTTGTTTTTAGAGCTTTTATAAAACTTTGTATTTGCTTGTATTAATGTATGTATGTTTGTACCCTAGGGTGGTCGTTAACTGTATGGATCAAATTTTTTTTCTATTTTTCCATGCTCTAACCAATTCGGTGGGTATTGATAAAAAAACAACTCAAAAAAATTTTAAGGACGATCGGCGAAGGCTAAGCCGTCCCTCAAGCCCGCCAAAGTTTGAGAAAAATCGTAAAGTCCGACTTGTATGACTTATATTTAGGAAAATATTAATTTTACATAAAAATCGTTTTCTAAGAAGTTTTTGTTAGTAAAGTTTCCAACAACTTTACTTTTACAACTTTTGCCTTAACAAGTTTTCTCTAAAACTCATATTGAACAAAACCTATTTAAAATAAAAAGTAAACAGCAGCATTGATGCCAATTTTTTCTTTATAACGGTTTTTTCCTAAACACGTCAATTCAGCTTTAATATTTGTGTTTGTGTGCGTATGCTTAAAAAAAATAGTCAAACGCATATCATTTGTTTCTAACGTACCACGGTTGATAAAGTTGGTGCAATTGTACTTTTTTGATACAATTCAAAGCCAAAAAGTACGGTGGTACCCTAGGGTGACCGTTAAAATCAAAAGTTGGTTTTTTTTAGGTCTCACTCGCCAATTTGGTGGGTATTGATAAAAAAAAAAAACAACTTAAAAAACAATTTAGGACGATCGGCGAAGGCTAAGCAGTCCCTCAAGCCCATCAAAGTTTGAGAAAAATTATAATTTAACATGAAATCTGACTTTTATGTTTAATAAATTAGAAAATATTAATTTTGTAGAAAATTTGTTAACAAGTTTTTCTTTATCTCTTATTAAACAAAATAAACTGAAAATATCGAATAAGCCACTAAAAAATCTAATTTTTAATTCATTAAAGAAACGCATTTTCTATGAATTAGTTTAGTTGAAAAACATTTTTATTATTTATTTAAAAAAAAACCGACCAGCCGGGCACCTGGCGTTTTACCCTAATTTGGGTACGCTGAATTCAGTGGTGCTAACCGTTTTTTAGGTTAGCTCTTTTTTTCAAAATTTCGAAAACGGAGGAGGTTGCACAGCGTAACTCAAAAACGGTTTAGTTTATAAAATAAACTAAAAAAAAACGAAATTCCACAATAATATTACCTTTAACAATTGTTATAGGTTTTTCTAATATGCGTAGTCGTTTTAGAAACCAAATTTGTTTTGGCAATGGGGATAAAACAAATTATGTGAGCTTGGTCATACATTTGACCCAACTAAGGGCAATCTTAGCGCTGCAGTGGCCAAATTTAAGAATTATATTAAACCAGCATATTTGTATGGGAGCACCCCTAAAGGGTGGAGATATAATGCAAGTATGTTTTAAGAAAATGTTAGGCACAAACAACTAATGAAGGTCCGTCATATATTTAATCCCCCATGCGGCGATTCCTTGGCAGTTCTGGGGTTTTTTCTTCAATATATTTCTAGTCTGTGTTGACAATTTTATATGAGAGCCGCCTTAAAGAATAAAGAAAGCGTGTAGGTATGTTACAGCGTTGAAAATGAGAAAACCAATATCGTATTTACGAACTTCTAAAATCGTACTTTTTCGACCCCAATAGTAATAAAATTTTTTTTTATAAAAGAAAACGACTTTTGTTTCGGTTACACTTGAAACCATTGGTACATACGGTTTATTTTGTTCTTTGTTTTTATAATATTTTGGCATGAAGGCTTATATGCTGCCGCTGATACTTGATTTAGAATGTGGCATATGCAATCGTCCAATGATCAAGTGCAAAAATCTATTCACAATAGCAAAGTTTAGTGTTTTTTGCAAATGGCCTTGCAAAGAGCAAATGCAAAATATCATAGCTGTTTTGTTAAATCCAACAACAAAATACACAGAGTTTCCTTAAGATTTCATAAAAACGCTACGAAATTTTGCATTTGCACTTTGGCAAAACCATTTGCACTTTGGCAAAACCATTTGCACCAAACACTGAAATCCGTTTATATTCATTGGACAGTATATACAAGTTGCCATTTTATATCAATTATAAATATTTAGGTTTGAAAAATTTGGAAATAGTACCAAATGAGTCACGGGGGTGCCACCGTACTTTTTGGCTTTGAATTGTATCAAAAAAGTACAATTGCACCAACTTTATCAACCGTGGTACGTTAGAAACAAATGATATGCGGTTGACTATTTTTTTTTAAAGCAAACGCACACAAACACAAATATTAAAGCTGAATTGACGTGTGTAAGAAAAAACAGTTCTAAAGAAAAAATTCGAATCAATGCTGCTGTTTACTTTTTATTTTAATTAGGTTTTGTTCAATATGAGTTTTAGATAAAACTTCTTAAGGCAAAAGTTGTTGGAAACTTTATTAACAACAACTTCTTAGAAAACGATTTTTATGTAAAATTAATATTTTCCTAAATATAAGTCATACAAGTCGGACTATACGATTTTTCTCAAACTTTGGCGGGCTTGAGGGACGGCTTAGCCTTCGCGGATCGTCCTAAAAAATTTTTTGAGTTGTTTTTTTATCAATACCCACCAAATTAGCGAGTGAGACCTAAATAAATCCAACTTTTGATTTTAACGGTCACCCTAATGTACCCTGCAGGAAATGTAACTACCCTGCAAGCAATTTTGTAGTCGACTACAAAAATAACGCATTTATAATTAACTTTTTACCAACTAACTACAAGCTTACTATAAATAAATGCAGAAATTGCCCGAAATCAATGCGAGTGAATTCTGTGCGGCATTTTTTTATATTTTCGTTTGTTTCTTGTCTTTGTTTTCTTTTGTTATTTCGAATTTGGATTTTTATAACTGTTTATTGTTTTGTATATGCGAAATTTTAGCGTCGCAATGACGCCTGCCGATCAATTGTCTCAAATGGACAGATACGGACATTAAAAATGCCTTTAAGTTTATAAAAAAATACGAAGTCCATGCAGAATGCATAAAAAATAGAAGTGGAAATACTTAAAATATTAACATAACTGATTTCAAAATAAAAAGAAATATATTAAAATAAAAAATTTTTTAATAATTAAAAATAAAATCTTATCCTTATTTAGCTTATGGTGTATTAACATAATGCTAAAAGCTAACTACTACCTAACTCACTTTAAACTAACTACTAAAGGCCATTTTAGACTATAATACTTTGTGTTAAGACATGTCAAAAACTTGCAAATAATTCATAATGTATAATAGTGTAAAAACATTTTGTAATGAAATGACAAAACATACGTAAAGAAATTTGGCAGTCGTATGGTTCTCTCTATTTTTTGAAATTTTTCTAAACGATTAGATTTTTCATTTTATCAGAATTGTGTTTTTACAAAAGCACAAGAAGAAAATCAGGGATGGAAAATTAAAATGTTGTGCACAAATATTCACTATTATTTTTTCTAATAAAAAATTGCAAAACGATAAAAAAATATAAAATTTCAAGTGAATTCTTTTAAAATTTAAATAAATCACAAATATTTGTTGTAAAAAATCGTTAAATACGGTACACAGACGAAAAAAAATAAAAAAATATGATTGTATCAACTTTTCCACCCTAGAAGAAAATAAAAAACAGCTGTTGAATAATTTGCCGGCCACATCAAAATAAAAATTATTAAATATTAAAGAAATATTAAAAATATATCTGAGGACCAAGGTGCAAGTTTAAAAGTGCAAGTTAGTGCATAATACGCCAGCTAACAATGTTCCAATGCTTAATAAAATGCTTTTTCGTCTTTATTTTGTAATCTAAAGTGGATCTCATAAATCACAAAGATTTTACTTTTTATTTGAAGTGTGATAGTGTAGAAGCAAAATGTAATGAAAAAAAATTTCTCTTTTATTTTTTGACAATCAGACCAAAAATCATTTCATTTTGTAAGACCAAAAGTCTTAAGACTTGTGTGATAGTGTAAAACAGCCTTAAGTAGCTAACTTTAAGTTAGTTTCAAAGTCATGCAGAGTCGGACAATTGACTTCTTCCTATGACATGCCAATGTTAAAATAGTCAGTTGGCTCCATTAAAAATACTCCAGACATCAACCACAACTAGCTTAACAAAGTAAACTTAAAGTTAGCTTAAAGTTAACTGAGTTGCTTGCAGGGTAGTGAATTCACCAGTACTTGTGACTAGGTGACCACGACTTAGTAACATTTTGCATGTGCGTGTCTTTTGGTACTTTTTGCAGACATTGGAACCAGAGAACTGCTAGTACATTTAAGCAAATCTAGGTTACACTTTTGGCACATTTTAAAGTAGATGTCGAAGTGAAAATCTGTGCATGTACTGCTAAAACCTGCAAGTCTGGCACTCCTTATATCTGTGGTTTTCATGGGCAACCGCCGAAAAAACCATTCTAGATCAAGCTATGGGTTAGATAGGTATTGCACCTTTTGAACTTTGGTTTTAAAAATTTTTTAAAAAATGTAAAGAGCGCTTAAAATTAAGCAATATAGCATCAACATTTCAAAATCGAAAAAATAGACATACGCGGTTGCCCATGAAAACCACAGATATTTCGATGGTTTTGGTGACATTTTGGCGACCTTGTCTACGAAGTGTCTACACCTCACAACACTGAAAAAACAATCACTTTTCGCTCAGAATCGACTAAAATAAAATTGCTTTCGAATCGAAAAAGTATTCGATCACGACTGCCATAATTTGCCCCCTGTTCCACGAGGCGTTTCTTTCTCTACTACGCGGCATCAAAATCTCAATTTACTTTAAAAGTGGATTTAGCTGACGATATGTTTTTTAGAGTTTCTAGCAAGGGCCAAAAATTACTAACAGAAAAAACCAAATTAAATTTTATTTTTGAAATAAAAAATTTTGTCGGTGAAAAAAAGGAATATATTTTTTTTTGTGTTTAAAATAGAGTTTATACGCGGAAAAGAATTCCCGGGAATCCCGTGACATTTTTTTTAAATTAATCCCGGAAACTTTCGGGAATTTCAAATTAAATTTTTTGAAATTTTAATTTGTTAGCATCGTTAAAATCAAAAACGAGCATTAAAAATATATTCCTTTCTAAAATTACTAAAAACTACCTACAAATCGAACTAAAAAGCTTCTTGAAGTAGAAAAGTACTAACAAACCAACGTCTGTAGAAAGACATAGCACGTTTTCGGTAGCCGGCAATATACATATCAACAAGGATTAGAAATAGAATCACTGATGAGTTTTTTAATGCTTTAGTAATAGGTATGTACTAAAAAGTTGATATTTGTAATAACTATTAATAAGTTGTTTGTTTCTGAACCTGTTATATTAAAAATAACCAGCTGGCTTTCCGAGACTACCTGCTATAAATATACCTTGACCGTATCTGTACTGTATCAATCAGCTGTTCGCTTTTTGTTATATGAAAACCAATACAAAAGCTTACCGAAATGCAATGTACCGTAGTTGCAACGTACCAATCTGTATAAAATAGAATTTCATGCCGTTGTTACGTGACATTTGTAAGACAGTGATGGGCGGCTTGTATGTTACATTGATTGCGGGTAATTTTGCTCTTTTTTTTTTTGGTACTTTGGTACGACAAAACAACTTACAATACAACATATTTCCAAATATACAAATATACATACATATGTTTAGATGTTTAAAATAAACAAATGCATATACACATACAATGGAAATGTGAAACATATAAAAGACTTTAAATGGTATAAAAACCTTGTTTGGTGTATGCACATTTACAATATATGTATGCTTAAAATGTATATATGCTAAAATACAAATTTATTTATTGTAAATCTATAATATAAATATTAAATTATTAACATTTTTTACATACACAAAATACTGTTTTAATACCATTTAAATCACGTGGTACCTTTTCTGCACAACGGTCACCATTTGAAAATTTTTGATTCTCTTCACTGTTTGTTTTGTTTTATGTATACTATTGCTTTTTGTTTATGTATGGGAAAACATATGACACGTTTTTAAACGTTCTATAAGTGCACCAACGTGCTTACAGTACGGTGCGTTACATTACGGGTACAGCAACGTTCGCCTAACTGAGCCTTAAGGAATACATCGACTTTTTAATTTTAAAATTGCTCGATTAATCGAATAAAATTTTTTAATTGCTCGAATTACTCGAAAATTTTAAATAATTTTATTGAACGGGAAAAACATAAATCTCTCTTTAAATTGATACTATTATTATTGTTACGTTTGAAACTTACAAGATAACTTATAACTATAACTATAAATAATTCTTAGATAATTTAACTTTCGTAACACTGCCCTCCACTTAAGCCTGTTCGTCCCGAATAGGCTCAAATTCTCCTTTTCCATAATGGGCTAGTCGTTCTAGATGTACCACTTTCGTTTTTGATCTTGGGCTCTTATATTTCTGGATCCGATACACCACGTCATTCAATTTCTTTATTACTTTATATGGGCCATCCCAATGAGTCTGCAGCTTTGGAGATAGTCCTTTCTTCCGTTGCGGATTAAAAAGTAAAACCAGCTGGCCTTCTTTGAAGCCTTCCGAATTTGCCACTCCATTGTTTCTGGCTTTCATCTGGTCATTTGATGAATTAACACGCCTTCGTCTTAACTCGTTTTTCTGCTCTTGGGTAGAGTCATTATTATTCGCTGGTACGGATGGTTCACCAAAGTTGTACTGCTGGACCGGATTTCTACTTTCTCCAATTAGACCACTGTCTGCAACGCACTGTGGTCATGTAATTACGCAATCAATCACGGCTTGCTTGCAACCGATCCAATAGTAGCTTGCTTTTAACTTCTTTATGGTTTTCGTAACGCTTAGATGCCCACCACCAGTACCTTCGTGGAATTTCTTCACAACTTCACATACTTTAGAAGTCGGTACTACAATAAGGTTTTTATCAGTTTTGCCATCAGTACTTTCCCATGTACGGTATAGGCAACCATTTATCATCCGCAGACTACTCCACTGCGCCCAATACGCTTTCATTAGTGGACCGTTCAATTTAATTTCTTCACGAGTCGGCCTTTCACCTTCTTTCTTAGCCATCATAATTTGCGCTAATAAGGGGTCACTTTTCTGCGCTGTTGACCAGTCTTCGATGGGTTCCACATGTAATAAGCGAATCTCATTTATGCGTTTCTTGTTTTTAGACTCTGTACAGTGCTTGCTTTTATGTTTACTGGACCGTCTTGAATATGTGCTCGCTTTCCCACGTTTCTCATCGTCTCTTTGAGATGACAATTTCTTATGATCACTAGTGACTAGCTGTCTTACAAGAGCTTCACTTCCATTCCCAACGTTAAGGGGTATTTCTAGACCATACCAATTCATAATTTGTCGTCCCATGTCTAGACTAATGCCTTGACGAATCATAAAATCTGCTCCAATTATGACCTCGTCCATAATTTCAGCCACAATAAATTCATCAAAGCGGCTCGACAGCTCCCTTTATCAAATCAGCTCTTATAATGGAATGTCCTGCACCAGTGTCGATAGTCAAAACGCGGATTTCACCATTTATGTAACCACATGTCGTAATATTTCTGTTACTCGTTTTCACTACTAAATTTATCGTGGGACCTTCAGTTTCCCCTGCATTGCTAGCTCTTCTCAACTTTAGCGGTGGCTCCAGTGATGATTGTTGACTCGTTCTTCGTTTGGCCCTTTGCGGCGAAGCAGATCTTGATCGTTGTTTGGCTGCCTTGCAGTTTCGCTGAATATGGCCAATCTTACCACAATTAAAGCATTTTGCTTTGTTTTTACCTTGTTTCTCGCTTAAAGCTTGCAAAACTGCCTCCTTCATGCTTCTCATTTCCTTTAAAATATCTCTTTCTTCTTCAGCAGCAAAATTAAGTTTTCGCACCATAAACGTTTGTGGCCTTGAAATTATCCTTGCGGTTTCTTGTGCTAGGGCAAATGATACCGTTTCTGCAAATGATGGCTTCTGTGATGCACATACCGCTAGTTTTACATCAGCATCCCGTATACCGTTTAGAAATGAATCGATCTTAAAATGATCCAGCAATGGATGACGTTCACCTGGATAAGTAAGCTGCACCAAGCGCTCAATCTCTAATGCAAAATCCTGTAGTGTTTCGTTTGCCTTTTGTACTCTTCCCCGTAATTGCATTCTGAATATTTCCTTTCTGTGTTCACCAACATACTTGCGCTGCAATGCTACCATAATGTCATCATAATTGTTTCTGCAACTTACTGGTACACTTTCTAGAATTTCAGCCGCAGATCCTTTTAAAGCCAGAATCAGCTCTATGGCTTTTTCTTCATTGTTCCATGCATTTTTGTTGGCAACTGTGTCAAACTGGAACTTAAGAACACTAAATGGTGAATTGCCGTCAAAACTTGGAGCTCTTATTCTATTCGAGACTTCTGGAAATACTCGCACCACTCCCTCTTGGCACTGAAGACTATTTACTTTTTCTTCCAAATGATGTAGTTTTCCATCAAAAACAGTGACTTGTGTTTTAACATCAAACAGCTTCTGGTTGAATTCTATCTCCATATCGTCTACTCTTTCATTTATAGCAGTAGAAATCTCTTGAAGCTTCTCAAGTTTTTCATTTGTCAATCTGGAATTTTGTTGAATTTCGGCTAAAATGATGTTTGAGTTTTCTTCCATTCTTCTAGAAGTTTCAGCCGAATTTTCTTTTACCATTCTCTCCATATTTTCCTCCATTTTTCTAGAAGTGTCTGCCGACATTTTTTCCATTTTCTCCATCATAGCAGCAAACATTGTACCAAGATCCAAGTTGCTTGTTACTGCACGGGTAGCAACTTCTATTTCTTCTTTTTCATCAAATTCACAAGCTGCGATGTCAATATTGCGTCGCTTAAATTCATCGATTAATCTCTTCTGCAGCTCAGCTTTATTTCCTGAAGTAGGCAGATCCAACTTGCTCAACTCCCTCTTGAGTTGTTCAACTTTTAGCTCATCGAATTTCATTGTTGTTTGTATATTTTTTTTTTTTTTTTTTTTATTTTTTTTTTATTGCAATTTCACTTCTGACACCAATTGTTACGTTTTTCCTTTAATAAACGCGTTCGGTTTACTCCCTTTATAATAAACCGTTGAGTTCTTTTAATTGCAAATAAAAATAAATACACACACTTATTCAACTTAACAAACTTTATTTTGTTCACAATTGTTAGTAACAAACAGAACCGTTTTTCAAAACAAACTAAAACTAATTTTACATGAGTCACCCCTTTTTATATTTCATAATTATTTCTAGATTTTTCCTGAACCTTCCCGTAAAAACTATTTATTATGTTCTATAACCATTTCTAGAAATTACTGGGAAATTTATATAGGAACTATTTATAAAATAACAGTTGTGTTGAAAATTATACATGACAATTTTAAGTAACATAAAACTATAACTTACAAGATAACTTATAACTATAACTATAAATAATTCTTAGATAATTTAACTTTCGTAACATTATATTTGTAAACAGAAAACCAAACAAACATGAAGTTAAACAATAAAATAATTCAGTTTTACTACGTATGCAAAAAACTCTAAGCTTTTAAATAAAATATAAAAAAAAAACTAAAAAAATATACAAATTTTAATGGAACAAAAGGACCGAAACAAGATTTAGGGCTTAAAAAATCAGAGCAAGTTTGACTTTATTTTTGGTTAAAAATGTGTTTAAACCAACAAATCTATAAATCACTAAACGTATAAACCATCTTTTAACGCATTAAATTTGGCGTCATATGTAATGAAAATAAATACAGAAGTTAACAACATGTAATTTAGTTTTAAAGTTTAAAAAAGTAGAATATTTTAGGAATTAATCTTGATCGATTAATTGGCAAAAATTGTTCGAGTTATTCTTTATTCGAAATTGGCTATTTAAATTATTCGATCAAATAATGGGTATCTTTTAGAGTTGTCAACCGATTAAGAATAATTCGATTAATCGATCAAACAAAACCAAAGTCTTGTTCGAATAATTTCAAAACGCCGATTTTCGAATAACGAATAAATCGATTAATTAATGTCGATTAATCGAACAACCTTTTTTTATTAAAAAATAAATTAAATAAAAGCTTAGAATTTGATTTATTCTCATAAAATTTTTAGTGATTGTATACAAAATGTATTAAAGTTAAAAAATATTGTTGCTATAGCCCTGGTTGTAATTATGTAATCTCAATTTTTAGTAAGCAAAAACCGTGTTGAGTACTCATTGTATATCAAAAATGTATTTTATGTTTTTATTTAACAAATCTTATCAAACAGTTGAGTTGGTGAGTTGCAAAACTCGTTCGTTACAAAATTTAAAATACGAAATGAAATGATATACTAATTGTATCAATGCATGTCCTCTTCCATGTTTTTAGCACGGACATGCAATCAGAATATTTCGTCTAATAAAGCGCCAAAAGGACTGTAAGAATCATTTGCCATCTCGTATTTTTAATTTAGCAACGAACGAGTTTTGTATCTCATCTTCTCAATTGTATCGGCTGTTTTGTTTTTAAGTCAAACGTTAAACAATTTTGAAGACAGGGAATTTTTCAATTTCAATATGTTGAAATTATATATGTATGTATATCTTTACAATTTGTAAGTGCCACAATACTACCATTGAAAACGATGTAGTGGAAGATAATCCAACGACATCAAGAAATGCCGAACTTGGTCCAATGGAAAAATACATTAAGACAGCTGCTGTCGATAGAAGAAATTATAGACAGAAGTTTGGCTGAAGATGGTAGGTCTTCCAAGGCCTTTCGAAAATCCAGAGTAATATCGGACTATTAAGCAATTAAGGGTTTTACGACGCCTTAAAGTAATACAACGATGTGGAGTTAAGATAAAAAATTGTATGCATCAAAAAAAAGAAGAAGTCATAGCGGATGGAATGGAAGATTTTTCATAGTAATTTTGTTGTTAAAATAATTTTTTTATTCGTTATTCTCATCGATTAATCGAATAATTTTTTAGATTTAATCGTTTGATCGAACGAACAAAAACAATTATTCGAACAAAGTTGAAAGGCGAATAATTGACAACTCTAGTATCTTTGTATACATCCCGAGGCTAAATAACGTTAAACATTAAACACAGTTTATATAATAAATATAAGTTAACAGAAATAATTAAAATGTCTAAAATCACAAGCTTAAAACACATTTTTAGCATTTTCAATTAAATTTAAATATACATATGTATGTTTGTAAGTAAAAATTCACACCTGAAAACATACGCATTTAAGTCTCACAGAAAAGCTTTTCTCAAAAAAATAAAATTGAGAATATCAAATCACTACATATTCATTATTTTGAAAAACTTTAAAAGACTTTCGATGAGATTGAATTCGAGTCATTTAACAAAAGTCCGTCGCCGCGTTAACAATCAGTTAGTTATTGAGCCGAATTACAAAGTGTAAGATCTTAATTTTCAAAGTAAATATTTTGCAAAATTTAAGTCGAAATGATCTTATATAAAGTACTTCTATTAATCTGTTTAATTATTTCAATGACTGCATCATCCCCATTGCCAAATGATGTTTTTGCTGACTTCTTACGGCACGCTCAAGTCATACCTAGCAAAGATAGTGTAGTGGTGAAGAGACGAGTTTTTGAGGATAATCCAGATGAACAATTAAAACAAATTTCTCTAAGTTCATTAGTTGGGGATCTGGAAAAAACTTTTGTTGCTTCCGCTTTAAGTTTTAACAAGGTCTCAGAACATAAAGATGATCTCTCAGAACGCGATGTTAATAAACGTCAAACACTTACAGAAGAAGTGGAACAACAACAACAGCTGGCCACAACAACTGAACTAAGCGATATCTTACCGGTGACAGAAAAAGCGGTCTCACCAACTATAGAGAAATTGCCACAATCAACTCACATAGTTATCGATCGTATTGCCATACAGCCCCATACAGGAGAATATGCAGTATTACCAATTTTTGAACATAAAAATAATGGAAAGGAGAATGATCGTGAAGTAGCCAAAATCACAATATCAAAAACTGAAATCAAAAGTTTGGCCGCAACACAAGATTCTGCTAGCAGCTCTTCCACAACTAATAGCACAAGTACAACAACAACAACAGATAAAACTTTACAAGCAATTACCACGCCCAAAAATATTGAACAGCTTAAAGAGGATGCAGAAGAGTTAAAGGAAAAAGTTGCTGAAATAGAAGCAGAACCTTTTATACTTTCCGCTCGCGTCTAATAAAGACTTGCCATTATTATTTTTTTATCTACAAACATACTATCTTAAATTTGCACAATGGTTTCCAATTTAACTGCAAAATAAATTATTGCTTTTTTTCCAAAAAATTTAATCAGAATGAAATTAAAATCAAACAAATTTTATAAAAATCAGAACGCTTTTCAAGTTAATAGTTTTCAAATCACTCATCTGTACCGAAGAGACCATATAGAACTGCGATAACTTTTAAAGGATTTGAATTCAAAAATTTATTAGATTTTAGTTTCACTAGATTTTGATTTTCAAAAAATGTTTAATAACTTTCAAATCTTTTGTGCACTGTGAGAAAAAGCTGGCTTAATTTATGCTAAACGGCTTAAAAAATTCGGAAACGTCATTAATGTTTGTTAAACTTAAAAGTGCTAAAATAAAGACTTTTGAGAATTACAAATTTGTTTTAATAGTTTTGCTGACTTGAAGTCTACTCTATGATTGATTTCAAAATGTTTTACCTTATGTAAAGAGTATTTATATTTAATATAACGCTTTTGGATATTCAAATGCATTTGAACTCACAACCAGTAAACAAAATGGTAAATTTGTTATATGTATCCAGTATTTGGAGGTCTTTGGACAAATCACGCTCATACATAAATATACATATCGCAACGGTTCTTCTAAACGGCGCACAGTGGGAACTTTTAAGAGAAGGCGGTCAAAATTCCATAACTTTTGACTGGATTGATATTTTTATGCTCGATAGGTGGGATGTTAGCCTTTAATTTGCGCTATAAAACGTAAAACTCGACTGATACAGACATAAGTTATGGGGAGTTCAAATTGCATTTTCATTTTTTTTGTTGAGTTTCAGTGTTAAAGGTGAATATTTCAAATATGTTAAATTTTTTTATAATATATCTTGTATTTTATAATTGATACTTATTTTTTATCCTCGAACTTATTTCTTGGCCGCTGTAAACTTTTTAGTCCCAATATTCACAGGGGCCAAAGGTCGGCTTTTTGGGACAAGACGAGTTGTTATAAGCATAAAACTGAAAAGGAACATTTTGAAAAATGCCCAAATAGTATTCTTGGCTATCGATAAAATTTTAAGTAATTTAACTTTTATTTTTGGTTTAATATGTACTAAATACACAAATGTTTTTTTTTTTATGTATTAATTCAAATATATATTTAAATCAAAAACAAATTATAATCCTTAAACTACTTTAAATTAAACAACATTAGTACAAATTTCTTCTAAATAGCTTTGATTTCCATTTTTGTCGAATACTAAACACACAAAGCATAGGCAGACGACACGAGATGGAAGATATTGTTTTTTATGTATGCATGAAAGTATTGATTTGTATGTTGTGTTAATAAGAAAGAGTGTAACCGCCACTTAATACATTTAGCGCTTGCTTAGACGCCTTTCTGTAACGTTTTAAAATTCAAACATTTCTTTTTAATAAGTTGTAAAGAAGAGTTTTTCTTAAAAGATTTCATCCAGTTATAAATTTAATTATAAATTTAAAGTATGGAAAATAATCAAGAAATTTTAGAGAAAATAAATGATTTTGGAGAGGAATAAGTCGCCCCCTATCTCCCCTCGTTATCCTAATTTTTCTAAAAATACATAGCTTATGTGTCTACACAAATATGTATCTATCTATGTTTTAAATATCATTAAAATCTGTTAGATAGTTTTGGAGAGGCAGAAAATACCCTCGAGCTTCCCTCGGGGTTCTATTTTAATATTAATATGGATATATCTATGTTTGAAATTTTATTAAGATCTGTTAGATAGTTTCGGAGAAGCAGAAACTGCCGCAAACCGCCCCTCGTTGTTCTAATAAAATAAGCTTACCGCCTTAGTCAAATGTTAAAAAGCTTTAAAATTATCTTGATATTTTTCTGAATAACAACACAAAAAATTTTTGCCTAGTTTCAACATTTTTAAAATTGCATTTGCCATCTCTGCTCTCTCTCGCGCTCTGTATATTTACGTTATACCTACGGTAATACACATCACTGATGGGATTTGTGGTACAATTGCACCGAATTTGGTACAATCGAAACTTTATTGATACACTGGTACAATTCATCCTTTTTGGTACAATTTAAAAATAAAAACAAATACCCACGAAGTTCATCCTTTCTTTGAAGTGGATTAACTCACTTTTTTTCTTTTCGATAAAAAAAATTTCTAATTACATACATATCTCCAGGCCTGACCAGAACAACCAAAAATTTAACAATTGTTCATGATGTTATAATAACATATTAAGTTCATACATAAGTATATGTGCTCGTATCCCCCCTGAAGGAAACCTGGGTGCAAGTGTCTCCAAGTCACCAGTTTTGTCGACTATATTGGTGACATTGTCAACGAAGTGTCTACACAGAAAAAAATAATTTTCATATTTGAATACGAAATTCGCATATTTGATAAAAATAAATTTTGAATTTTCTGCGATGATGATTTTTGCATTATTGATAAAAAAGTTTGTAGGTATAGTTATTGAATTTTTAGTCAACAACCAAGTTTATTGAATCAATAAAAAAAGTTGTTGCCCAAAATAATTTTTTTCAACAAAATGTTTACGTGATTTGTTAAAATAAATTGTTAGAAATGTTGAATAAATCAAACAAAATGTTTATCGAATCTTTATTTATTTGTTTATTAATAATGATGTGCTAAATTTCCAATTTTATTTTTTGATAAATACACAACATTTTATTATTGGGGGATAAGCTAGTTCCTATGCGCATTTCGCTGGTTGCTTAGGCCAGATCATCAGGAAACCTTTTTCTAAAGACTTTGGCAAAACTAAAGATATTTAACCAAATAAAAGTGTTAAGCGAATGAGAACTATGACCTATTATAAAATGGACAAGAGTTGTAAAAATACTGTTTTAACGTTGATTCAAATATTTGTTTTATTGAATATCAAGAAATATTTAAATATTTCATTATTAAATATGTTTTATTGATTGCTATTTTGCCAAGTGTATATTTGATAAATTTTTTCATTGAATCAAACAAAAAGTTTGTTGAACAAAAATTATATTTTTAACAAACTGTGTTGTTAAAAATTTTCTTGAGATATTTTTTTCTGTGTACACTACATTACATTTGCCACTATATTTGACTTTAATACGAAAAAGATTTTATCAATAAAAACTGAGAAGTACAATTCATATAAAAGTTGAAGAAATAATAAAAATAGATTGTTATGATTTCGTATTCTTACAGAAAGTGAAAGGAGCTACCTAGTCAGTACCTAGTCAGTCGTACCAACGTCAGTAGTAGATTTCCAATGACACGCACATGTTAAATGTCTATTGTAAACAACATTGCCTGGGGTATAATAAGTCACTAGTACTGGTGACTGTCTCAATAGTGAATCAGTACAGATTCACTAGTGACATTTCCTGCAGGGCCTGTACGAAGCTTGGGATCAATCAAGTGTCTCTTAATCGGATTTGTTGTTCTTGTTTCTGTAGCAGCGAAACCTAAAGAACAGGTGTTGCTGAGTTGGCAATCTTTGGTCAGTTCTACGCGCCATTCTTGTCAATTTTTTGGTAACGATGTTTAGTATACCGATCGACTCAATATGTATCACTTTCTGAGTCGATTTAACGATATACCTTAGTCCGGCTGGCTGGATGTCTGTCCATGACACCTACTTCGAAAGGTACAGGTCGCAATTTTTAAGGTAATTTGATGTCATTTTGTAAATATGTTTCAATTCATAGGCGCTGAGCCCCCTAAAAATAGCGAAAATACATTTTGAACAAACTTATTGCAATTCAAATCATCTTACTAAATTTTATTAGAATTGATCCATATTTAACGATAGCTCCCATACAAATACTACTCCCGAATAAAGCTTCTAATCCTTACTTCCTTATAAATGTCGATATTGACATACAAATTGGCGACAATAACTTCTACGACAGCTGCTATGTCATGACAAAATATTGTGCTGGCAGGCCCAAATTGATCATAGCTCCCATGTAATCTCCCTTCCTAAAATCCCTTGAGGACAACCAGGTTCCATGGGCACTTGGGTCCTTTATAGGTCCCTTTGTGATACCTGGCGCCAATGCCCATCCCTTAGAGCAGTTACTCAGATGGCGTCACTGCAAAGTCCAACCACTTTGTCTTCCTGGTGAAGAGAAGGAGCGATTTTAGTTCTATCCTGGATAGATCCTCCAAGCAGGCAAACACCGGTTCTCCAAGGTATTCTTCCCTAATGCCCCGCAATCCAGGGCAATGACAAAGAAAGTGAAGCACAGCCTCCTCTTCCTCCTCGTTTTGACAACTTCAACAGTAGTCGTTAAATTCCAGACCCATTCTTCCAGCATGAGTCCCCACCGGCCAGTGTACAGTTACAACTCCGTTCATCATATCTAGGCCAAAGGATCCTGGATATCGAGCAGGTGGACTCACAAGTCCACCGCATCTGCGCAATTCTATAAGACTCGCGCCCGATAAGTGATTTACAGTGAGCCATTGGCAGGCCAATGAATTGGTCAATGAATATATCATCCGTGCGACCACCTTGTTTGACCAGCTCATCTGCTACCTGTTTGCCCGGGCACTCTGTGTGCCCCGGTATTCATTTGAGGACAACTAAATCGTACATAAATGAAGATCAGAATAATATTCCGCACAAAGAACTTTCACAAGAATCCTTACCTCTTGAAATAATTTTGCTCTGGCAGGTCCATGATTGCCCATGGGTTCCAAATAGAGTAAATTCTAGAAATTTTTTCCTTATGAACTGTGGTGTAGGTTATCAAATGGCCGAACTTAATCGATTATACCTTCCTAATTGTTTTATTGAATAAAAAGCTGTTATAAGTTTTTACTACGTATGCTTTTTTATTTTATAGCGAAAATTGGGTACAATTTATGTCAATTTGGTACAATTTTGCCATTGAGACGTTACAATTTAAGAATTGTCAAATACCAACAGTGATACACATACTTATATGGGTATTGCAGATAGCTAACAGAAATTTTTCTTTATATCTGCATGTACATTCAAAAAGAATAATGAATATGCAAATCAGGGATGTCAGCGTCATGCACAATTGTGGAAACAAAACTCACATGTACGCTTACGCTCTTTTATTTTGCGAGCGTAAAATATAATTGTTTACTGAAAAACACTCTCATTCAGCGGGAAATATCGCAACTATCGCAAGGCCTGCTTTTAAGACCTCTAAACAGATATAATATATTTATATAAATAAATATACAATAAATATAAAGAGGCTGGTTAAAATAAGCTGGAGCCTGGTTCATCATAAGTGAATTAATAAGTAGACTTTTTGCAAAAATTGTTTCTTTTGTATTTAATCTAACCAAATGTTCAGGTAAAAAATGGAGAAATATTTTAAAAATAAATATCTTTTTTTGCTGCATGAAATAACCTGTGAGCTACTATATTTTGTGCAAGGCGAATTTATTACAGGTGGTTTAAAAGCCCTGCTGATAACTTTTTTTTAGCTTTATCATTGTTGGATGTCAAAATTTTGTTTATTATCATTGTTTCTGTTTTGTTTTATTTATATTTTCTTTAGAAAATATCATTAATTAGGCCTCGCAACCGCACATTTCTCCCCCTGGGAATGTAAGAGAAAAGAGTAATCTTACCAACACAATCATAATTGACACCACTGATGCAAATACACATTGGCAGCGTATACCTATACATATTCAACTTTAGCTTCCCAGCTGGAAAAAGAAGGAGTACGGAGGCCTTCCAGAAGGCCTTCTCGCTCCATTCCATACTCATATCTTTTTCACACGCGTTGTCACTGCGGAGAAGGCCTTCCGCTTTCCTTTCTTCCCCAGAGCTTCTTAAAGGCCTTCAAATAAATGGCTCTT
The DNA here is from genome assembly GCA_930367215.1 of Pollenia angustigena. Lineage (NCBI taxonomy): Eukaryota > Metazoa > Arthropoda > Insecta > Diptera > Polleniidae > Pollenia > Pollenia angustigena. Next base: position 252,893,409 of record OV884058.1, read on the forward strand.
AGAAGGCTTTCCAGAGAATGACTTTCAAAAGGCCTTAGCAACAAGGTTATCTTGAAGGTTTTTTAAGAAAGGTATGTTAAAAGGCCTTTCAATTAATGGTTCTTAAAAGGCCTTTCAGACCATCCTTCTACAAATGCATTAAAGGTCATATTGAATGGCTATCAGTCTAAAACATTAAGGAATATTTGCTTACAAATGAAATTAGAAGACTGAATACGCTTCATGTACATATCAGATCTCCAATATAGATAATGAAACAACACTTAACTTTTTATATATGTATACCTATTTTACAAACGTATGTTTATATATTTTATTAAACTTTTTGTGGTTTAATAACACATGTGATACCTATTTTTATACCCACACCACAATAGTGGAGAGGGTATTATGCATTTGTGCTGGTGTGTGTAACGCCTTAAAATATTGGTCCTAGACCCACCTTAAAGTATACCGATCGTCTTAGAATCACTTTCTGAGTCGAACTAACGATGTCCGTCCGGCTGGCTGTCCATGTAACCTTGTGCGCAAAGTACAGGTCGCAATTTTGGAGATAATTCGATGAAATTTGGGTCATAGGTTCTTATTGGCACAAGGACAACCCTATTGAAAATGGGCCGAATCGTAGGACCACGAGGGAAGATAGGGGGAAATTTCTTCCTCTCAGAAACTATCAAACCGATTTCAATGAAATGTAAAATATAGATAGAACCATATCTATATGGACACAAAATTTATGCATTTTTTAAAAAATAGGACCACGAGGGGAGATAGGGGCAATTTCTGCCTCTCAAACCGATTTTAATGAAATTTAAAACATAGATAGATCCATATCTATATGGACACATTAGCTATACAGTTTTTCAAAAATAGGACCATAAGGGGAGGTAGAGGGCAATTTCTGCCTCTCACAAACTTTCAAACCGATTTTCATGACGTTTATAAGCATAGATAAATCTATATTTATATGGACACATAAACATGATGTGTTTTTAAGTACTGTGGTGTAGGGTATCATATGGTCGGGCTTGACCGACTATACTTTCTTACTTGTTTTTATTGAAATAATCAAATTTGCTAAATATTGTAAAATAGATTGTATTTAAATAAAAGTATACCTATTATAAAAAAAACTTTTAAGCACAAGTACCTATCATCCTTAATGGACTCAACTTAAATGATTTACATTATTGTTTTTATTTTGTATTTTAATATGCACCTACTTTGTTAATTTGTTTTTATAACGGGATCTGAATTGTTTCGCTTTGGCGAAAAAAACAAAAAATGTTACTCTATCTCTTTTCAACTTCAACAAAAATTATTTACAACATACTTATGTTACTTTGTTTTTGTAAAGTTATCTGAATTATTTTGCCGAGGCCTTCTATGAGGCATTCTTTAGCAGTTACGTAAGAATAGTAATTAAATCAAAAAAATTTTTAAGCAGGCCTTTAAAAAGGCCTGAAGTAAGAACCCTAGAGGGAAGCGAACTGACACCAAAGTAGTCCTGTGATAGGTCTTTGGTGGTAGAGACCGGTTCTAGTTTTAACACTTTCTATGAATAAGACCTATCACTTTTACATGGGGTTGTCATTGGAGGGGGTCAATTGACACCATTTGACCAGTCACAAATCTATTCTCAATGGACCTGTTTAGTGACAGTTACTAAAATGTAGTATTATTTCAATACGATGTAGTATTATTTCAATAAAACAAGTCCTAGAATTAAATTTAAGAGCCAAATTTTAGAAAGTCCCAAAATATGTATCACACCACCGGTGAAGACTGTACTGTAATTCATTATTTTTTCTACCTTTTTGTTCTTCATAAACCAGTTACATGATTGGTTCTCCTTTCACTGGTCATGAGTTCTTTCTTTTTGTACCTGTTCTATTTTCACAACTCCCAGGACCAGTCTATGGGACCAATTGACACAAATTTCCCGCAGGGAAGGTTTTCTAAGTTTTACCGCTGGGTTGTAATGGGTATTGGTACGTATGTTTAGGGTTTTGATCTTTACCCATACATGTCCGTACATGTTTTCTCACTAATATTGAAAGAGTACTTAAAATGATGCTTTTGTCATTCTCTGATATGGACATTTCTATTTTGACGTGTCGTGATATTTGTACCACAAAATTTAAAAAAAATTACATGAACAAGTCAAATTTGTAAAAAGGGTTTTTATATATACAAAGTAATGAAGTAGCACTATATTCAGAAAAAAAATTACAGCAATCGACGCTTAGGATTTGCAGAAATAAGCAAAAATATGCGCTGGCATGACGTTAAAAAAACGGAAGTGAGTTTTGACTTGCATTACAAAACTGAATAAGACTGCGAATTGAGCAAGACGTTTTGTATAAAACCTTTTTTATAGATTTATTTTTCAAGCTTCCAAATTTAAAAATCTTTGCTCGTTTAAAGGTACATATGGGCATTTTCAGCGAAAAGTCTACTTTTTTTTAATGTAACGCCAGAATGCAAAAAAGCTTGTATTTTAGAACTATGTTTTTCAAATGTTATCCCATTTGTTACAAAATGTAGAGCTAGTTGCGCTTTACACCAAAATATAAAAAAGGAAACTATACATATAAAACTGTTTGAGAAACAATTAAAATTACTTCTGGCGTTACGTGACAAAAAGTAGACTTTTCGCTGGAACTGCCCATATGGGTCTGCTGTTCACAACAAAATAGTAATAAGATCTTCAGTAGTACAACATCTGGACATTTTTCTTGTATTATGCTCGCGGAAGACTGCATTTTTCTTGCGCTTCTTCAGATAGATCTCCAATTTGTAGCATATTATGATGAACTTTTAGTTCCCCATGATACCTCACCACAATAGTGGAGAGGGTATTATGCATTTGTGCTGATGTGTGCAACACCTTAAAATATTGGTTTTAGACCCACCTTAAAGTATACCGATCGACTCAGAATCACTTTCTGAGTCGAACTAACGATGTCCTTCCGGCTGGTTGGCAGGCTGGCTGTCCATGTAACCTTGTGGCCAAAGTACAGGTCGCAATTTTGAAGATAATTTGATCAAATTTGGGACATAGGTTCTTATTGGCACATAAGTTATATGGGTAATTCCATGTCAAAACGACCAAGATTGGGACACGACCCCTTCCGATTTTAATGAAATTTGGTGAGAAGATTCCTTTTATCTTATTAGAAACATATATGAACGAAAAAAATTTTTAAAATTGTTTTTCGAAAGTTATGTCATATTCAAAATGTCATAATTTCGCAGAATTAGCCGAATGTGTTGAGCTTATTTCTTCAATATCTCGAAAACTACTTGACATATAAAGATGATTTGGATGTCATTTTAAAGAGAATACTTGGCGCTACAAACCATAAATTGAAACAACAAATTTTTTTTGAAAAATGTAATATCTGCAAAATGTTAAATTTTAAAAACGGACTAAGTCAAAAACCTATTTTTTTATTTGGCTGATTTTTTTTTTGTATAATACCTCAAACTGTTCTTTAAATATCCTGAAACTTTGAAGGAGGTGTTTTTTTTTCTTTTTTAAGATATGATTTTTTTCCTTTCGCAACCCTTAAAAAAATAATATTAAAATAGAATTTTAATATGTATTGTTATTTTGAGCAATAAGTACACTGTGCAAGTTGCAAAAAACAGACGAGCCGCGCACCTGGCATTTTACCCTAATTTGGGACGCTGAATCCAGTGGTGCTAACAGTTTTTTTAGGTTAGCTCGCGTTTTCAAGATATACCGTTATTTCGAAAATTTAATAGGCTGCACAGCATATATTCGCGTAACTCAAAAACGGTTTAGTTTATTAAAATAACTAAGAAAACCGAAATTCGGCAATAAATAATAAAGTGGGGCTGGTCATACATTTGACCTATCTAAGAGCATCCTACGTTCTACTTGTAATAATATCAAAGTTTAAACAAAACACATCAACAATAAACAGTGGGTTTATCTGTGTTTTGATTAAACTTTGATATTATTACAAGTAGAACTGTTGCTATAAGTCTTATACGTTTAACAGTTTTATTTGGTTTAATATCTTTAGTTTTTCTAAAATCTTTATGGATGAAGTTTCCTGATGATCTGGCCTAAGCAACCAGTGAAATGCGCATAAGAATAGCTTATCCCATCAACAATAAGTTTCAAGTGATTTTATCAATTTGATCAATGATTTTATTGATAAAAATTAAAAAATCGCATACGTAAATCCGATTGCAAAAAATCGATTTTTTACCACAAAATCGATTTTCGATTGGAATCGAAATCGATTTACCATTTCCTACTTCAGACTATGCTTCATTGTTAGGACTATACGCTAGGCAATTTGCCGCTTCCTATGTCATTTGGGGCTTTAAATAAGCTAAAATTTCAAAAAAATTGATTTTTCTCACGTCTCTTTTTCCTCTTAATTCTCCGCCCACAGGCCAAAAATCCGGCAACGTTAGGATTAGGCCTAGATGTTTTACTATACGCATGCCAATTTTCAGCTTTCTAGTCCCTCAGTGGGCTTCAAAAAGCTCTGGATAGACAAAAAAGGAGGAACACACAAATAAGGAAATTATACATATACATTTTGTTACGTTACTGCCTTTCAATAACGTTTTGGTTTTTTCCTTTATAATAAATCGTTTCGAGTTCTTTTATTGCAATTCAAATAAAACAAATTAACACAACACTTTAATGTATAACACTTATTTAATAAGAACTTAGTCACTTTAACAGCCGTAATTTATAGCTTTTATTTACAACTTACTATTGTAATCAGCACACTTCAAACGTTTATAGTTTTCTCCGCGTGATGCGCTCTTAACTTGACAAAAACTGAACTAATACTGTTTTTTGATGCTGGCCGCCGCAAGTATTTATACTGTAATTCAGCCATCTAGAACATTCGAAATGTTACTCGAAGGTTCGAGGCTTTACTTATTCACCACTCTATAGCCAATTATGATTGGTGGCGGCACTTATGTTTACATAATTTCACCACTTATACTAAAGCTTTTTTAACGGTAATTTCTAGGGCTTTCTGCACATTGGGATTGAAGTGTACTAAATTATAACAAACTTTAATAACAATGTAAACTAATAAAATAACTAACAAATACTTAATAACTAATCAATACAAGATACATAATAATTACAACTAATTCTTAAACAATAATTACAACTAACTAAAGTTACTTTCGTAACACTGCCCTCCACTTAAGTCTGTTCGTCCCGAATAGGCTCAGAATCACCTCTTCCATAAGGGGCCAATCGTTCCAAATGAACAACTTTCATTTTAGCTCTTGGACTTTTGTATTTCTGTATTCGGTATACAACATCATTTAATTTCTCTATCACCTTCTGTGGTCCATTCCAATGTAGTTGTGGCTTGGCAACTAATCTTTCCTTTGGTTGTTGATTCATTGGCAAAATCAACTGGCCCCCCATAGGTCCTACAGGATTCACTGCCCGATCATATCTGGGCAACTTTCTATGGTCACGTACGAACTTTCTATGGTGGTAAGGGTTTCCCCGCCCCAATGAAGATACCTGCTTATCTTCTAGTATAGATAGTGCCTTACAATTGAACTGTGGAAGCAACGCACAAACTCTTTTTACTGTGCTCCTGGCTGCCACACGCTTTGGGCAGCTATTCTTAAAATGTTGTCTTCCACCTATACTATTGGCCCTTATAACCTTATCCGATACAGGTTCAAATCTTTTCGCTGCTAACCAGTCTTTACTGGGCTCTATCTGCAACGAGCGACCTTCACTGATGCATTCCCTTCTATCTGCCTCCGTACGGTGCCTGGCTTCTAATCTGCTAAGCTGTCTTGCATGAGCAACCGCCTTTTCCCGTCTTGCAACTTTTCTGTATGGTGACGGTTCCGGACGAGTACAAGCGAGAAGCTGTCCCACACGAGCCTCACTTTCATACCCAACATTCAGCGGTATTTCATAATCAAACACATACATGATTTGTTTTCGCATATTCAGACTTATGTTATGACTAATCATAAAATCTGCGCCAATCATTACTTCGTCTATAATGTCGGCCACAATAAACTCATGAAAATTGACAATATTGGCAATTCTTAACACCACACGTGTTTTGCCATAGACAGTAGCTGGCTCACCTGTAGCTGTTCGCAAGCTCACTCCGCTTAGTGGTTCGACAGCTCCCGTTACCAAGTCAGGCCTTATAATTGAAAATCCTGCACCAGTGTCGATAGTCAAAATTCGCTTTTTACCATCGATGTAGCCAAATGTCGTAATACTTTTATATCTCTTTGGCACTACTAAATTTATTATCGAGTCCTCAGATGCGAAAGGTAGCTCTCCCTCCATACTTTATGGCGGCTCCTGTGATGACTGATGACTAGCCCGTTGGTTGTTTCTCGGCGGCGAAGCAGATCTTGACATTCTATCTGGTGCTTTGCAGTTACGCTGTATGTGACCAGTCTTACCGCAGTTATAGCATTTTATTTTAGTTTTGGTTTTCTTCTCGCTTAAAGCTTCCATAAATGCCTCTTTTTTATCCTGCACAATATCCCTTTCACCATTGGCGGTCACATCGAGCCTTCGCACTCTGCCTACTTGTGGTCTTGAAATAATCCTTGTGGTTTCTTGGGCTAAAGCAAATGAAACAGTTTCTGCAAAGGTTGGTTTTTGTGATGCACATACCGCAAGTTTAACATCAGCATCACGAATGCCGTTAACAAATGCCTCGGTTTTAAAATGATCCAAAAAGGGATGATTCTCACCAGGATAAGTAAGCTGTACCAACCGCTCAATATCCAGTGCGAAGTCCTGTAAGGTTTCGTTTGCCTTTTGCACTCTGCCACGCAACTCCATTTTGTAGATTTCCTTTTTGTGTTAACCGCCATACTTACGTTGCAGTGCTACCATAATTTCATCATAATTGTTTCTGCTACTTACTGGTACACTTTCAAGCACTTCAGCCGCAGTCCCTTTAAAGCAAGAATTAGCTCGATGGCTTTTTCCTCACTGTTCCATGCATTTCTGTTGGCAACTGTGTCGAACTGGAACTTAAAAACATTTAATGGCACACTACCGTCAAAGCAAGGGGCCTTTATTCTAGTAGAAACTTCTGGAATAACCCGTACTGATCCCTCTTGGCATTGTAGACTATTTATCTTGGCTTCAAGATGATTAAATTTTTCATCAAAATTCGTAACTTGTGTTTTAACTTCAGACAACTTATTGTTAAATTCTATTTCCATTTCGTTTACTCTTTCGTTCATTTTACTGGAAATCTCTTGAAGTTTCTCGTTCGTTATTCTAGAATGCTCTTGAATTTCAGCTAGAATATCACTCGAATTTTCTTTTATCATCTGTACCATGCTTTTGGAATTATCGTCCATTTTTCTAGAATTTTCCTCTGACATTCTTTCCATTTTTTCCGTAATAGCGCTGGAATTAACGTCCATTTTTCTAGAAGTTTCTTCGGACTTTTTTTCCATTTTTGCCATCATAGCAGCAAACATTGCGTTTAAATCCATACTGCTGGCAACTGTACGAGTACATACCTCTATTTCTTCTTTGTCCTCAAATTCGTAACTCGCAATGTCCATATTGCGTCGCTCGAATTCATCTAAAAGTCTCTTCTGCAGCTCTGCTTTATTACCTGCAGTTGGCAGATCCAACTTGCCCAATTCTTTCTTGAGCTGTTCTACTTTAAGCTTTTCAAATTTCATTGCTGTCTATTTTTTTATTATTTTTATTTATTAATTAATTTAATTTTTTTTTTTTTTTATTTATGCAATTTCACTTCTGACACCAATTGTTACGTTACTGCCTTTCAATAACGTTTTGGTTTATTTCCTTTATAATAAACCGTTTCGAGTTCTTTTATTGCAATTCAAATAAAACAAATTAACACAACACTTTAATGTATAACACTTATTTATTAAGAACTTAGTCATTTTAACAACCTTAATTTATAGCTTTTATTTACAACTTACTATTGTAATCAGCACACTTCAAACGTTTATAGTTTTCTCCGCGTGATGCGCTCTTAACTTGACAAAGTCTGAACTAATACTGTTTTTTGATGCTGGCCGCCGCAAGTATTTATACTGTAATTCAGCCATCTAGAACATTCGAAATTTTTCTCGAAGGTTCGAGGCTTTACTTATTCACCACTCTATAGTCAATTATGATTGGTGGCGGCACTTATGTTTACATAATTTCACCACTTATACTAAAGCTTTTTTAACGGTAATTTCTAGGGCTTTCTGCAGATTGGGATTGAAGTGTACTAAATTATAACAAACTTTAATAACAATGTAAACTAAAAAAAAACTAACAAATACTTAATAACTAATCAATACAAGATACATAATAATTACAACTAGTTCTTAAACAATAATTACAACTAACTAAAGTTACTTTCGTAACAATATGTACATTAGGGGGGCCGTTATTTTCTTTTTTTTGATTTCTAATATTCTCCCCACCCAAATCGGTTCAATTTTATGTAAAAAAAAATACAAAAAAATTTCGTAGCGATAAGTTGTGCTTTAGGGGGGGGGGGGGGGCGCACTACACAGAACCAAAAGTGATAGGTAAATAACGCAAAATAGGGTGTAGAATTGAAGAAAAGAAGGTTATTATACAACTAACAAAAATGTTCGTCTATTTAACACATATTTTTAGTAAAATTTAAAATTTTATTAAAATAGTCAAATTGAAGAAAAATCATCAATTTGATTAAGTGCGTTTGTTGTTTTTCATTGTGTTAATTTGAATAAAATTTTGTTAAATTAAATAAAAAAAATAGTTAAATTAACAAAAATAATTATTCAATATGAAAATTAATTCTTCATTTTAACTATTCCCTTTTATTCAATTCTACGAATATTTGTTAATTTTCAAAATGTTATGTTATCCCAGTTGGAATTTTTAAAAAGCGCCATTATATTATTTAATGCAACTTTTTATGCTTTATAAACAATATGATTATATCGATACTTTGATATAGAAAAGCCCTTAGTAATATTTTCCTTACTTTACCAGAGAAGGAAAAAACTTAATAAGAACTAAAGTTTTGCAGTCTCCAAATTTTTATCGCAGTTTTTTGTTAAGTTGCTTAAAAAAATTCGCGACTGCAAAACTTAAGTTCTTATTAAGCTTTTTCCTTTTCTTGTAAAGTAAGGAAAACATTACTAAGGGCTTTTCTATTTCAAAGTATCGATATAAAGCATAATGTTGTTTAAATTAGATAAAACTGCATTATTTATAAATAATGATACAAAAAATTAAAACAAAAACTATTTCAGTGGAAGAAATTAACATTGTTTATTAACTATATAAAAATTATATAAACATAAGTTAAATTTGTATAATGTTATATTTAATTACGTATGAATTAAATTCTTTAACTATTAGGGCATATATTAACACGATATATAAATAAAATGTAATATTTCTTATATGTGTGATTAACAAAACGTATACATAAAATAAAACCGACAATTCTTTTTCTTTCGAAATACATACTTATTTGTACAAATTCCTTTAATACATAAATACAAAAACTATTTTTTTTTATAAGTACGTTGTCTATATAATAATGTAAATATACAGCGAAATCAACTTTTCTTTCTTTATGAGATATATATATATAAAAATGTTCAAAATTAAAAATCTCTGATAAAATTCATACTCAAACAAAAAAATAATTTTTGTCATTGAATCAAAAAATAAATGAAATAAGGAAACATTCAAAATCTTAATGATGTCGATAGTATTATAATTAATAACATATTATGGACCAAAATTCCAAAATACTTTCTAACACACAAAGAACTACAAAGTAAAGAAGAATGTAGAAATCTCTTTTATATAATAAAAACAAATAATACAACTTAGGGGAAAACTTACATTCAAACATTTCCATATACTAATTTAAGTTTGAAATTAATGAATTTATTTGGGGACTATCATAATCACAATTTGTTGTAATATTATAAAAATATTTCTGAATGAAGCCCCAAACTAGTATCGATTCTCTTGGGAATTCTAAATTAAATATAAAAAATAACTTGAAACATGTGCCTATAGCTTTTACTACGGAATGCATTCGATATTTTATTCCTTCAAAATATACCGCGATTTCTTGTGGTTCTAAAATAGAACCTGCAATTAGTTTTGATGGTTGAATTTGGCTTTTTGTCTCCTGTCTTTTGAGTAACTCTTCCTCGCAAGCCGCAACTGTGCTTCCATCAATTATGAAACTCTTTTGTGAGTCTCTTATGGAGAACCTTGTACATACCTTTTTCCATTTTTGATATTGAACATTTTAGACGAAGGTACTAAAATGCTGTGCAATAAATAAAATAATCCAGTGAATCGACCATCTGGAAAGATTCAAGATTATCATATACACTAATACTAATGAATTTTAGATCAATAAAATAAAACCTACTTTGAGTTATATTTTTAATTTTTTGCATATTTTGAAATAGGAGTTTGTTTGCTTGGTCTTTTATGCGCTCTTCAAAGACAAGAATAATTTTTGATGAAAACGACTCAAGGCTATCATTGAAAATATTCGCATGTGGATATAACTGTTGAAAATCTATATCGATCTTTTAAAAAAAAAATATAAATCAATATAAAAAAAGTATTTTCATATCATACCAATTTAAACCCCAATGGCTTTTTGTACTGCAACCATTTATTGAGTATTTCTGATGTACATTTGGCGTTGGAAATTTCATTTAGCCGATAATTCTCAGTTGCAGCCCAATGACTCTCAACATCAGCCCATGAACAATTGTCGTGTAATATTGCTTCAATGCTCATATCAATATTAACTTCTGGAGGATCTAAATAAAATACTTAATCAGAACTGATATAAAATACACACTTTCTAGTATTCTTACCTAGATTAACAACTCGCTTTTGAACAGCTGGAGAAGATTTATTTATATATGGTCTTTTTTGTAGAACTCCATTCTTTTTCAGTTTCCGCACAAGGTTAAAATATTTATCGTACAGCTTGCTGTGGTTTTTTACCAGGTTGTTTCAAGTAGTAATATCCCTAAAATGCACAATTAAGTAAGTACTTAAATCAAATAAAGAAAATATTCTCACCAAAAACTCCGTTTGAAAAACTTTTACAATACCCTCTGCTATGGCTTCAGCCAACGTAACAGTCATGCGAATGTCATTTTGAATGATGTGACTTGTTATGAGTTCAACAATAACTGCACGTGATCCTTCATTCAATTTTAAATTGTTGTTGTAGTGATCCAAAACTAATCTTCCTTGGGAAGACAATTTTAATATTTGTTCAACATCGACTTTGGCAGCAGAGGATAAACCATTCTGTTCGCAATCGCTTAGTTCATTAGTATCTTCATTTGTTCCTTTCTGAGTCAGGCAAAGAATTACTTATATTGAAATGTTGCCAAGACATTAAACAATTTTCATATTTGATTATAATGCCTAATTTTATATTATATTTTTTTCCAAGTTGCTTCAGATGATTAGGAGTTATTAACTTCATTGCATTCACATCTATGCATTCACCTGCAATATACAAATTCAAAATTGATTAACAAAATTTTCAGGTGTAAAGTTTATTGTATATATTACCAGAAAATACAGGGAAAAGACTTCCAAAATTCCATTCATTTAGCAGTTTTTGAACTTTTTCAGTGGCATTTGGCGTCATCCAAGAGTTTGAGCATGAATTAATACTTGTGGAGTCACAGGGTATTGTAGCTAATATTGCCAAATTGGTTTCACTGCATTCCTGGATATTTGATAGAATTTGATAATTGTAATCAACAGTTCTTTCGTGATCTTCCAGTTGGTTGTCTGATGCTTTATCGTATGTGTTGTATATGAGAAATTGTTCGTCCATGTTTACAGCCATATGGTCTTAACTTTAACTTACTTATCTTAATCTAAATAGTGTAAAATGTTATATTGAAGTTTTTTTTTTATTTTTCTTAATATTAAATATTTTTATGACTTATATTAAAAATGTATTACTTTGTATTTAATAATATTCCTTTAGCCGAATCATTAACTTTCCTGTTATAGTTTTGTGAATGTTAATAGGTTTAACTTTAAAGTCTTTAATATTAAAGACTAAATTTTTGCTTATTATTGTTTTCTGTGAATTGACTTCGTAAGCATCATAATGAGAAATGTACGAATCTACTAAAAGTTCATTTAGTAATAATATTATTTCGGAAGATTCTACTAAAATAAACAACTCAATGATTTCAAAAACGCATAAACTTCCAAAAGATTTTGTCAATATGTGACCACTTTGAAACTTGGTCCCTTTATATTTTATCTGAGTTAACGCAAGTATTTTTTGAGGTTTTATTTTTAGTTTTGAAAATAAAGTGTCCGAATTTTTACTTTGAATCACATGTGATTCTTCAAATATTACATCATTTGTTTCCATTGCCATTAAAAAATGTGCAAATTTTAATGGATATTTCTTAGCTAAAGTTAACAAAATGTTTTTTCTTGATGTCGTAGCATTCGCATATGCCTTAATTTCTTTATGTTTGGCTTCAAAACGAAAACACCAATAAAACTTCGGTGGACCGGAATATTGTATTATAGTTGGATAATGGACCAATATATGATGTTTTGGCTTGAGGGTATCACAAAACAATACAATATATTTTTCATTATGTTCTGAGATCAGTTGACGGAGTGTTGATATATCATCATTAGATAAGAAACTCTTTAAAAGCAACTCAATAATCTTCAAAAGAATCTTGAAAAAATTCCAAACACAATCATTCTCCGGTACAAGATCACCTATTATTAGTGGAAAAAGATGAATAAAACTCTTCATTTCACTTGCTGTCATTTTCAAGCGGTTTTGATTTAGGTGTTTTTCTAGAATTGGTTTTGAAAAGTTTCCTATTTCTGGAGGTCCATAGTTAAAATTTTGTTTGCGTAGGTTAAGAGTTTACAAAGAAAATCTCTTATTTTTTTGCGTGTAATACCTTATGATGTGACAAATGTCATAGTGGCAAACGCCCTCGTATAAGTCATGCATCATATCAACTGCATAGTTATGAACTACTTTAAATGATGTAAGTCTATTAAATGGGGAATTTTCAAAAATACCAGTTTCAGCAAAACTCCTATTTTCGATATCATACGTGTAGTTTTCAACATTACGCATATATATATATTCTTCTTTATCCATCGTTTGCGCTAATTTCTTAGGAGTTTTGCAGAAACGACAATAAAAAGAACTTGAAAAAGATTTGCTAAATCCTAAGAAAGAATTTAGTCCCAAATTATCGCCCAATACTAATCCTAAAATGCATCTCACTTTGACCTTTCCATCTACAGTAAGTAAATCTATTCCTTCTTCTTCCATTTCATTTATTTGACCTATTAAGTATTTAAAGGACGCATCGTTTCCGAATTCTTTTACATCTTGAGATTTTAGAAAACCCGCCACAAATATATGGTCTAGTTTGGAATCTTCAGATAAAGGGAAGTTATAATAAATTCCACAAATCGATTGACAGTGAGTGCCTAAAGGATTATTAATTTCGAAATTATCAAAATATAGGAAAAACGGAATGCAAATTTCATTCTTACTATATTTTGAAATTTTCTGCTCCCATAACTTTCCATTAATAAAATTTAAATATCCGTCATCACATACGTGGCGTGATTTGATTTTATGTAATGTGTTGTGAAGAACATCTCCTTTCTCCAAATACTTTTTGAAATGAAACTTAAGGGGTAAGAGTACCCCCTTAGTATCAACGTTATCATAAAAAACGTCCATGGTGCATTACAGGACCAACCGATTCATTAATATAAAATTGAACACATTCGTTCAAAAACCCTTTATCTTTTAACCACTTTATCACAAAATATTCTGTTTTGCAAACATTAAAAGGATTACAGATGTTGTCAATGAATTGTTTTAATCTAGACTTAATTTCAAAATCAGAAATGTGATCTATAAATGATGTCAAATGGGTGGAAATAGGTGCTAGTATTGTATTTGTTATTAGTTTCTGAATATCATCAACGTTCTTTCTAGTAAAATTGTTATTGTTGTGAAGTGAGACACTTAAATTTACTGATGCTGCGGATAGAAATTCTTGAGGTAATTCCATGGCCTGGCTCATATTATTGACGCCTAAAATTGGAATATCATCATTTATATTACATTCTGATTTTAAACTGTAATCTGTTAATAACTTGGTGTTATTTTTATTAAAATTTTGTTTTGAAATTACATTTTCAACTTCATTGCTTCTCGAATTTATATGTTTTGTTTTGATGTGACGCTTAAAAGTGTGAATATTACTGAAAAGTTGTGAACACGACTCTTCACAACATTGAAACGTGCTAAAAGCAGAAAGTAAATGACACACTTTTAAGTGGACAATTAATGTTTCAACCAAAGGAAACTTTTTATTACATTTAAAACACTTCATAGCTATATATTATTGAGAAACTATATTTTCTTGACATTATATTAAGTAAACAAAAACAAACATAATCACCAAAACAATTTTTTAGCAATAATATACTTCTGTAATTATTCTTGTATATTCTATAAAAATTTTAATTTGCATATAATCACTGAATCTTATTATTTATATAATCACTGAAACCAACATTAAGAGATGTATTGATAATTCATATAATTAATATTTATAATTATTTTAATATTTTAAAGATATTTTAATTTGAAACACTGAATATATTGTTTTTATTTGTGTTTTTATGCTCACTTTAAGTACAGAATGACAACTAAAGCAAACGATGCAGCTTGTCAACCGCATGTTTTTAAATATTGAAGAAATTTCTTCAATTCTACGTGCCTTTATTCAATGTGAAGAAATTTATTAAAATTAAAGAATTTTATTCAATTTAACTAAAATGATTTATTTAATTTTAATAAAATTTCTTAATTTTTACGTGCCTTTAGTCAATTTGAATAAATTAAGGTATGTTAATTTGAATAAATGCATGTGTTATTTTAAATAAATATTTTTACGATGAGCTACCACCATTTTAAATAAATTTTTGTTTATTTGACAAAATTTGTGTGTTATTTTTAAGAAAATTTTATTCAAATTAACAAATGTGACTAGAATAATTTTTAACTAAAAAATTTTGTTGATTTGAATAAAAACTAGTTTATTTGAAGAATGTTTTTGTGTATTTGAATAAAAACCCAGTTGATTTGAAAATTTTTTTCGTTAAAAATTACCGATGCTTTTTTGTTAATTTTACCTACGGAGATTTGGTTCAGTGTATGCTTCGTTTCCATATAACGAAGGGACAAAAATAGAAGGAGTTGTCAGATATTTTTGAAATTTGGTACACTAGCATAAAAAAGCTAAGTTAAGAAAAATTAGAATTTTTGAAAAAATCGGCCCAAGGACACGCCTACCTCCCATGTGTCCTGAAATTGAAAAATGTAATTTTAGCTTCAATAATGCCCACAAAATTACAAAAAGTGGTCATGCTGATACAAATGCAACTTGCAACGTGTGTGTAAATTTTTATTTAAATCGGGCTAAGGACTCAAGGTCCTGCTATATATCTTCTTTCTTGAAAACGCTATCACTCCTACAAAAATTGTCCGATCGTAAATTTTGATATGTAAGTTGATATTTGCAAGATATATATTTATGCCAAATTTGGGTAGAATCGGATTATCAATGTGGAAAATACAAAAACATCATTAATTGAAAAAAAGGCTAAAACGGTTAAAATGCTCTTGCAAAAACAAAGCTATAAGGTGTAATGAACGGTTTGATATACATGTTGCAAATAAATTTTTGCGGTTCACAATGTTCAATAGAAAAAAAGAAAAAAAATTTAAAAACGGTTACCCCCGAATTCCTAAACGATTATTAAATTTAACAAACGTTTATTAGGGTTTATTTTCATAGTAAATTTGTTCTTTAAACCTTTATTAAATTTTAAAAAAGTTTTATGAATACAGACATTAATCTTTAACGTTTCCTGAACATGTATCATCATTACATAAACATTGTAAAAACCATTGTAAACATGTTCGCTGGCCTATATACTTTTTTCCTTGATACATTTTCAACGTGATAAACGCTACTTTTCTCTCGCAACATTTATAAAGCTAAGCTTTATGTTTCTTAACAATCTACCTTTTCGGAGGATACTTAATGATCATTATACCGTCAGAAGTACTGAGAAAAGAAAAAAAAAAAAACAGCAGCTTATTAAGAAGCTCTTTTATAACTTGACATGTAAGTTCAACGAAAGCTAAGCTTGACAAAATCACATCATTGCCAAATCTAATATCGATCTTTCGATATTTTCACCACCTTCTTTGAACATC
Source organism: Pollenia angustigena (assembly GCA_930367215.1). Classification (NCBI taxonomy): domain Eukaryota; kingdom Metazoa; phylum Arthropoda; class Insecta; order Diptera; family Polleniidae; genus Pollenia; species Pollenia angustigena. The sequence goes on from OV884058.1 coordinate 252,909,770, forward strand.
TTTATATATTTTTTTTTACTAGGCATCATCTTGACAAGTTAAAGTTAATAGTATACACATTTTGCATTGCATTAATTTTCTCCGACGTTTCATAAAATCTACATTCCCTAGACTCTGCCATTTTGATGACAACCATCTTTTACTGCAGATATCAGAACGGAAAAGTAAACCAAGTATTTGCATTTTAAATTCAAGTGAAACCAAACTAGACATATAAAAGAAAACTTAAGTGATCGTGCATAAGGCTAATTGGTATTCCGAACCCCTTTTACATACATTACATTAAGCCAGGGTGAATAATTACTCCTAAAATTTGAAGGTATGTAAAAACGCGTTATAATAAAGTTAAGGTCAAGGGTCCTACTGAGACTTCTTTGTTCGAAACAGATTCTGTGGCAGTAAAGTCCATGTGGAAGTACATCCGAGGGCATCTTACCAATTAAAGTTTGTCAGCTGCCAGGGGAGAAGAGCCGTACGCTCGGGACATTCCCCAACTCGTTGTAAGAAGTCTATCTTCGGAACTCACACGCTAACTGGTGACTGTTCACATATCAAGGTGTAATTTCGAAGGTTTAAAACCTCGTATATTGCCAACGTCATTGTTCTCCGAGAATTTTATAAAATTCAAAGTCTATAGTAAGCTTTTAAGTTCCACATTTGAATCAAATTACTCATTTGAACAAACTCCATTAAACATGGACGGAACTAGATCCCGTAACTTCCAACCCAAATCCATATTCTAGGTAATGGAAGGGATCACATTACCTAGTTTATTTTTTTTTATCGTCTGTTAATAATTACGTAATTTTCCCATTTTAATTAGTTTTTTTTTTAAATTTTAATCCTATTTAATTTCCAGTTTGCAATATAGAATATTTGTTTTTTTTTTATTTCCGGAAAAAAATAAAATAAGGCAATATCTTTTGCAATAATTCTTGTAGAAAACCCATATGTTCTAACGTATATAGAGAATACTTAATTTGCAAACTTTTGTTTTAATTATACATGATAAACTGGTTACGTTTAATTATTTTATGAATAATATATCCTATAAATATTAAATACCCCAAATAATGTTAAATGTGAGCATTCAAACAAACGTAAGTTACATGACATAAATAAGAACAATTTTTAAGTTTGATGTATTTCTATTAACGAGTTTTAAAAGTTTACAGAGTTATCATCATGACATACAACATAAGTTAAATCAACATATCAACATAATTCACAACATGTGCATCGAGCTCTAGAAGGCCTTCCAGATCGTCGACAATTCATATGTTGGGTGAGTCAATTTGTTTTTTATAACATATATTAGTGATACTAACATGTTTGTATAGATGTATGTAGGTACATGTATAGGGAGTATACATTTCTATGAAGATTAATATAAATGTATATAAACATATACATGTGTATATATGCATACATAGAGACATATTTAATGAATAAGCAAGTGATGCTTAAAGTTTACTAAGGTAAAGATTAATATGATTGTATGTAAACATATATGTATTTATACGGATACATATAGACATATTTCCTGAGTGCGTAAGTGATGCTTAAAGCTTATTAAAGTTACGTCAGACTTAAAATGTTACCGACAGTAAAACAAAATGTTTATAAAATTTTTCTAAGTACATGAAACATATTTAAATGATTGATGCATCACACGTAGTCAGTGTATTTGGTCATAAGCACATTTGTACCGATACAGGTTGATCGAAATACATCTTATACAATCTGTACGCAGATATTAACGAATCATATTGAAGTTTTAGTGATTCCCAGTTTTGTTGTTTTAATGCTCATATTGTTGTTTGTATTAATACTAGTAATGAAACTATATTTGAAATTTTAGTACTTTAAAATAATCAACTATGTTCTGAAATGTTGCATAAATTTAAAATATCTTTTAATAAATTCTTATATTAACCAAAATGAATACCTAAATTAGTTTTTCAGTGTTTTCGCGGGTGGATAAGTAATTAGGTGTAGTCATTTATGATGGGGTCCTAAATGGAAACGTAAGCATTAGGACATAGGCATTGGGAGGGTATCAGAAAAGCTCTTAAACTTCACCAAAGAGAGCTGCTCCAGTGTATAGTGATATAGTGAATAGAATATGTTTTGTTTAATGCTTTTATTTAAAGGCATATATTAATGGCTATAAACGGGCTTTGATACTTATAGTCATTCCGGTCCATATAATACGCAATAATGTTATCCAGTAAAAAAAATAGGGAGTCTACCAAAAAAAAAAAAAAATACTTCTGTACGTAAACCTCCTTTTGTTTCAAGAGAGGACCGAACCTTCCCGCCCGACTGCTAGCTAGCTATCAATGGCTCCCGCAGTCCTACTCTTGGCAATTTTATTGTAGTAAAGGAAAATTTCTTTACATAAAAGTCGAAGGTTATTGCTTCGCGTACATAACAGATAATAATAAATGGCGCCCAACGTGGGGCCCGAAAGAAAATACCACCAAAGTATCTTCTTCCGGTTCCAATTTTCAGTTTTATTTTAGTTTAGTAAAGTTCATTTTGAAATTGTTTCTATAAAGTATATATGGCAGGTGCCACTTCTGTCTGAATAACATACAACACTTTTCTTGGATTTCATTAACTTGCAATAGCAGCGAGTTAAATGACCGATAAGTAAATTGTTTGTCCTTTTAGGACAGTTGTCTCGTTTGTCATATGCAGTTTCTAGAAATTATAGAAATTTGTAGGAATATGGTTTTAACTTCTTCATGCTTAGTTATCAGCCCTTAGATTCAACTTTGGGATAACCGAAAGTTTGTTTCAGCGAATTTCGGTCCATTTGTTTCTAAGCTACCGAGAGTGTTTAAAGTTTGTCTGGTTTGTCATTTGGGAGTTTAAATCATAGTTGTACAAAATCTGTATAGCCTGGCTTTGCAACCTCCATATTTTGTTCAGAAACTATACCCAATATTCGCACCTAATTTAAAATTTATCACCCTTAACGAAAACACGATATTAATTCCTTATATTTGGTTGTGTTCTTATATTCTCATAATTTTTTTTGTATATGTTATATATATATATATATATATATATGTTAGATTTCAGCAATTTAATTCGAAAGATACATATTGTTGCATTTTTTTTAATTTTTCAAATTTAACTATTAGTGGATGGTAGATTTTTAGTTTTTTTTCTCGCCCACTAAAGTTGTTGTCTAATAGATAGAAAACCTTAAGGGGATAATTTTATCGGAAATTATATAATTTTCAAACAATTATTTAGTTTCTGTTATAAAGACGGCAAAGTAGATATTTATTTTTGAAATTCTGAACCCTGTAATTATAAGTTATCATTCGTTGATAATTATAGTATAGCATGTCACTTCCTCGAACGCCTCCCAACGAAGCTTCAGCTTCTGGGTTATTGCTGCCTTTAGCTACTACGTCAATATTACCTGCTGCAACAGATACTGCTTCTGGCCCGATTCTATTAACTGAATCCGTGTGTCAAGTTTGTGATAATGTTATGTCAGAATCCGATGACTGTTTAATTCTTACGAATTGTAGTCATTCGTTCCATCGATTTTGTATCGAAAATTTTTTATCGACTACTGCAGAGTGTCCTAATTGTAAACGTCCATGCGAACTTGTGGATCTTAAAAAAGTTAATTTTTTTCAAAAACAAAATCTTTTAGTAAAACCTATCACAAGAAATCGAGGGCGTGGGGCGATGGCAAAACAATATAACACTCGCAGTCAGGCAAGGAATCTTTTTCAAGACAGCCAACGTTCAATGCATGAATCGATTCATGTAAAGGATACCGGAGATATCTCCCCTTCAGGACGTTTAACTCGTCAAAGCCCAGCTAATTCACCCAATCGGAACAATGTTCATATGCCAAGATGTAATAGGAATTCAAGGGTTTCTGTTGATTACGACCAGATAAATAGAATGATCGAAAATTATATTACTCGTATACTAACTAATTTGCACCTCACTCCTACTTCAAATACCCAGACTTTGCCAATTCACAACGAAAATAATAACCCTGAACGCGGTCATGTTAATTCTAACAATTTTGTTTATAATACGGCAAACCGCTTCAATGCCACCTCGGTGTCTAATTCAAATAGTCCTAGCTACAACATGGATAAAGTTACCTCTATAATCTCTAGCTGGAATATCAAATTTGATGGCTCGTCATCCGGTTTGAGTATAGGGGAATTTTTGTATCGAATTCGTTCGCTAACTTATGACAATTTTAACGGCGATTTTACTCCCATAGTTAGAAATTTAAATATCCTTTTAAATGGCAAAGCCAAGGATTGGTATTGGAGGTACCGAAAGTCAGTAGACTCGTTTAATTGGGAGGAATTTTGTGAGGCTATTAAGTGCCAATATCGTGACTTCAAATCGTCTTTTGATATCAAAGAAGAGATCAGAAATAGAAAGCAAAAGGTTGGAGAAACCTTTGATGTTTTCTACGATTCTATTTCATCTATTATGGATCGCTTGCATTCTCCCATGTCGGAGATGGAATTGATTGAAACTCTGACCAGAAATCTGAGGCCTGAAATCCGACAAGATTTGCTTTATGTACCGGTGCACTCAATTTCTCATTTGAGAAAATTAGTGCAAATGAGAGAATCGTTTTTAAACGATGATCATGTTCGCAAAAATTTACCTTATCGTTCTCAAAATCAGTTTCCTGCCAGAAGACAGATTTCTGAGGTAAATTCGGTAGAGGACGTTGACGGGTTGAATCCCACGATTGCCTTTGAAAGTGAAGTTAATTCAATACAATTACAGGAAAAAAATGTACGTTGCTGGAATTGTGACGAGATTGGTCACTATTGGGACGATTGTCTCAAACAACGTAATATTTTTTGTTATGGCTGTGGGGTCAAAAATGTATATAAACCACAGTGCCTTAAATGCTCTACAAGAAAACTTAATTTGTCAAAAAACTTAAAAACATCGGAAACAATGAAAACAAACCAGCGATAGATGAACAATCAACTGTAGTCTACGGTGATGACTATGAAACACCTTATTGTAATCCAAATACAAAACCTGCTAAGAATTTAAAAATTTTAAAACGAAATGATAATGATGATGATATTAAGGATACACGGCTAAGTTGCAAACAGTTAATACATCCAATTTTACCCTACCATTTAAAATTGCAAAACTATATTTCCAAACGAGAACAAATTTTTAACACCTCGTTCGTTTCTATGATTTCTCAACGGAAGAAAAAAAGATCTACAATAAGAATGCGCTTATACTTTAAGACACGAAGGTTATGCAAAAAGTTCTTAATATCTGCAATCATAAGCAATTCCTCAGACCAACGGTTTTACGCAAAAGTTTCATTTTTAAACTTTAATGAATACGGACTCCTTGATACAGGTGCAAATATTTCGTGCATTGGGGGGGAATTAGCAAAACAAAATTTTTCTAGTCTAACCAATTATACTAAGTGTCGTTCTAAAGTAAAAACGGCCGATGGTCAGTCCCAACAGGTAACTGGCTGGTTATCTGTCGAAATGGAGTTTACAGGCATAAAACGTTTGTTAAATCTTTTTATTATCCCTTCTATTACTCAAAAATTAATTCTTGGTATTGATTTTTGGAATGCGTTTAACTTGCTTCCTAATATAGTGGGATCTAGGGATATCATTGATAAGTCCTTGCTAGACTGTAAACCTCTTTTTGCTGAAGGGAAAATTTCTGAAGTTAAAACATTAGAAAATATAAATTCGAATTCAACAGAAAATGATTATAGTTTAACGCCTAGCCAGCGCCAACAACTGGATGCGATCATCGCATTGTTCCCAAATTTTGAAAAGCATGGATTAGGAAGGACAGGTTTAATAAGGCATGATATTGATATTGGGGATTCCAAACCAATCAAACAGCGTTTCTATCCAGTTTCTCCAGCAGTGGAGAAACTTATGTTTGCAGAAATAGATAGGATGTTGGCGCTAGGTGTAATTGAGCCCTCACAATCGGCTTGGAGCTCTCCTATGAGGCTGGTAATTAAGCCACAAAAAGTTCGTCTTTGCCTCGATGCCAGAAAGTTAAACTCTGTAACTAAAAAGGATGCGTACCCACTCCCATCCATCGAGGGAATTTTTGCTAGGCTTCCAAAGGCCAATATAATATCCAAATTGGATTTAAAGGATGCCTACTGGCAAATTGGATTGTCTGACGATTCAAAGCCTTTGACTGCGTTCACTGTACCAGGTAGGCCTCTTTATCAGTTCGTCGTTATGCCCTTCGGGCTTTGTAACGCTCCACAAACTATGTGCCGCCTAATCGATGAAATTATTCCCCCCGAACTTCGTAATTCAGTCTTTGGTTATTTGGATGACCTCATAATCGTTTCAGAGGATTTCGAAAGCCACTTGACGTTATTGGTGCGTATATCCGAACAATTCAGAAGGGCAAACCTGACTTTAAATATTGCTAAAAGTAAGTTTTGCGTAACGCAGGTGCAATACCTGGGTTATGTTATAGGCAACGGAGGCATTACTACCGATCCGCAGAAAATAAGTGCGATAATTAATTGGCCAGTGCCCAAAACAATTAAACAAGTAAGAGGTTTCTTAGGACTTACAGGATGGTACAGAAGATTTATTGATAACTTTTCTAGTGTGGTATTTCCCATTACAGAGGTACTATCTACCAAAAAGAAATTTAGCTGGACCTTTGAGGCTCAAGAAGCGTTTGAAAACGTAAAGAAATTATTAACAACTGCTCCCGTCCTCATAAACCCCGACTTCTCGAAAAAGTTCTATGTTCATTGTGATGCTAGTGACTGTGGTATTGGCGCAGTCCTGGTACAACTCGATGAAGAAGGCAATGAGAAACCGGTGGCCTATATGAGCAGAAAATTGAACACTTCTCAGAGAAATTATAGTGTAACTGAGCGCGAATGTTTAGCTGCGGTAGAAGCTATTAAACGTTTTCGATGCTACCTTGAATTGCATGAATTTGAAATTATCACTGACCATTCTAGTCTCGTATGGCTCATGAAACAACCTGATCTTACAGGAAGACTTGCGCGGTGGGTTTTTAAATTACAATCGTTCAAATTTCACGTAAGCCATCGTAAAGGTAAAGACAATATCGTCCCTGACGCCCTGTCGCGTATCGGGTGCGAAGAGATATCGTCGTTGTGTGCTACACTTCCAGAACTGGATTTAAATTCTCCTCATTTTCTGGACCCTGAGTATGTAAATTTAAAAGAAAAAATTATAAATGAATCGTTTAAATATCCCGACATTAAGGTTGTAGAAAATTATGTATATATCCGAACTGATCACTACAGTGGGGAAGAAACCCAAGAGGAAAAATGTTGGAAGCTGTGGATTCCATGTAACTTAAGGAACGACGTGATAAAAAGAGCGCATGATGACCCTATTGCATCGCACGGTGGAATGGTTAAGACAATTGAATTAATCAGAAGATATTTTTATTGGCCTGGATTGGTAAAAGATGTTAGGGAATATATTAGAAACTGTGATGTTTGTAAATGTACAAAAGCCCCAAACCAGATATTAAAACCGGAAATGGGAAAACAGTCCCTATCTGCGCGTCCCTTACAAAGGTTATATATTGATTTGTTAGGTCCCTATCCCAGGAGCAAGTCCGGTTATATTGGGTTGCTGATTGTCTTAGACCATTTAACCAAATTTCATTGGTTGTTCCCCATGAAAAAGTTTACGTCCCCTATTATTATGGAATACTTAGAGAAACAAATTTTTCATACTTTTGGCGTACCAGAGACTATTATTAGCGATAATGGCTCGCAGTTCCGAGCAAACGATTTCAATGCTTTCCTTACTAGTTATGGAATTAATCACATCTACACTGCGGTATACTCCCCTCAAAGTAATGCATCGGAACGCGTCAACAGATCGGTTATAACAGGTATTCGAGCTTATCTAAAACACGACCATAGATTATGGGATGAAAATTTAACTAAAATTAGTTGTGCCTTACGAAATTCGTATCACCAGGCAATTCAGTGTACTCCATACCATGCCTTGTTTGGCATTGATATGGTCACTCATGGTAGTTCATATGCGTTATTAAAAAACCTGCAGATACTTGATGAATCTTCTTATCACCTTTCCCGCGACGATAGCCTTAGCTTAATTCGCGTGAATTTACGAAAACACATTAAGAACGCTTATGACCTAGGTCGAAAACAGTATAACCTTCGTACTAGACCACAAATCTTTTACAAAGATCAGGAAGTGTATCGTCGTAGTTTTGCTCAAAGCAAACGCGAACAGAGTTTTAATGCGAAATTATCTCCTCTGTTTATAAAAAGTAGAATAAAGGAAAAATTAGGGAAACATTATTACCTTATAGAGGATTCGCAGGGCAAATTAGTAGGGACCTATCATGCAAAAGATTTACGGGCATAAACCGCTCTTGGTCAATCTAATAATTATGCAAAATCATAATTATTATACTGTTTTGTAATGAACGGTTTGATATACATGTTGCAAATAAATTTTTGCGGTTCACAATGTTCAATAGAAAAAAAGAAAAAAAATTTAAAAACGGTTACCCCCGAATTCCTAAACGATTATTAAATTTAACAAACGTTTATTAGGGTTTATTTTCATAGTAAATTTGTTCTTTAAACCTTTATTAAATTTTAAAAAAGTTTTATGAATACAGACATTAATCTTTAACGTTTCCTGAACATGTATCATCATTACATAAACATTGTAAAAACCATTGTAAACATGTTCGCTGGCCTATATACTTTTTTCCTTGATACATTTTCAACGTGATAAACGCTACTTTTCTCTCGCAACATTTATAAAGCTAAGCTTTATGTTTCTTAACAATCTACCTTTTCGGAGGATACTTAATGATCATTATACCGTCAGAAGTACTGAGAAAAGAAAAAAAAAAAAACAGCAGCTTATTAAGAAGCTCTTTTATAACTTGACATGTAAGTTCAACGAAAGCTAAGCTTGACAAAATCACATCATTGCCAAATCTAATATCGATCTTTCGATATTTTCACCACCTTCTTTGAACATCTTTATATATTTTTTTTTACTAGGCATCATCTTGACAAGTTAAAGTTAATAGTATACACATTTTGCATTGCATTAATTTTCTCCGACGTTTCATAAAATCTACATTCCCTAGACTCTGCCATTTTGATGACAACCATCTTTTACTGCAGATATCAGAACGGAAAAGTAAACCAAGTATTTGCATTTTAAATTCAAGTGAAACCAAACTAGACATATAAAAGAAAACTTAAGTGATCGTGCATAAGGCTAATTGGTATTCCGAACCCCTTTTACATACATTACATTAAGCCAGGGTGAATAATTACTCCTAAAATTTGAAGGTATGTAAAAACGCGTTATAATAAAGTTAAGGTCAAGGGTCCTACTGAGACTTCTTTGTTCGAAACAGATTCTGTGGCAGTAAAGTCCATGTGGAAGTACATCCGAGGGCATCTTACCAATTAAAGTTTGTCAGCTGCCAGGGGAGAAGAGCCGTACGCTCGGGACATTCCCCAACTCGTTGTAAGAAGTCTATCTTCGGAACTCACACGCTAACTGGTGACTGTTCACATATCAAGGTGTAATTTCGAAGGTTTAAAACCTCGTATATTGCCAACGTCATTGTTCTCCGAGAATTTTATAAAATTCAAAGTCTATAGTAAGCTTTTAAGTTCCACATTTGAATCAAATTACTCATTTGAACAAACTCCATTAAACATGGACGGAACTAGATCCCGTAACTTCCAACCCAAATCCATATTCTAGGTAATGGAAGGGATCACATTACCTAGTTTATTTTTTTTTATCGTCTGTTAATAATTACGTAATTTTCCCATTTTAATTAGTTTTTTTTTTTAAATTTTAATCCTATTTAATTTCCAGTTTGCAATATAGAATATTTGTTTTTTTTTTATTTCCGGAAAAAAATAAAATAAGGCAATATCTTTTGCAATAATTCTTGTAGAAAACCCATATGTTCTAACGTATATAGAGAATACTTAATTTGCAAACTTTTGTTTTAATTATACATGATAAACTGGTTACGTTTAATTATTTTATGAATAATATATCCTATAAATATTAAATACCCCAAATAATGTTAAATGTGAGCATTCAAACAAACGTAAGTTACATGACATAAATAAGAACAATTTTTAAGTTTGATGTATTTCTATTAACGAGTTTTAAAAGTTTACAGAGTTATCATCATGACATACAACATAAGTTAAATCAACATATCAACATAATTCACAACATGTGCATCGAGCTCTAGAAGGCCTTCCAGATCGTCGACAATTCATATGTTGGGTGAGTCAATTTGTTTTTTATAACATATATTAGTGATACTAACATGTTTGTATAGATGTATGTAGGTACATGTATAGGGAGTATACATTTCTATGAAGATTAATATAAATGTATATAAACATATACATGTGTATATATGCATACATAGAGACATATTTAATGAATAAGCAAGTGATGCTTAAAGTTTACTAAGGTAAAGATTAATATGATTGTATGTAAACATATATGTATTTATACGGATACATATAGACATATTTCCTGAGTGCGTAAGTGATGCTTAAAGCTTATTAAAGTTACGTCAGACTTAAAATGTTACCGACAGTAAAACAAAATGTTTATAAAATTTTTCTAAGTACATGAAACATATTTAAATGATTGATGCATCACACGTAGTCAGTGTATTTGGCCATAAGCACATTTGTACCGATACAGGTTGATCGAAATACATCTTATACAATCTGTACGCAGATATTAACGAATCATATTGAAGTTTTAGTGATTCCCAGTTTTGTTGTTTTAATGCTCATATTGTTGTTTGTATTAATACTAGTAATGAAACTATATTTGAAATTTTAGTACTTTAAAATAATCAACTATGTTCTGAAATGTTGCATAAATTTAAAATATCTTTTAATAAATTCTTATATTAACCAAAATGAATACCTAAATTAGTTTTTCAGTGTTTTCGCGGGTGGATAAGTAATTAGGTGTAGTCATTTATGATGGGGTCCTAAATGGAAACGTAAGCATTAGGACATAGGCATTGGGAGGGTATCAGAAAAGCTCTTAAACTTCACCAAAGAGAGCTGCTCCAGTGTATAGTGATATAGTGAATAGAATATGTTTTGTTTAATGCTTTTATTTAAAGGCATATATTAATGGCTATAAACGGGCTTTGATACTTATAGTCATTCCGGTCCATATAATACGCAATAATGTTATCCAGTAAAAAAAATAGGGAGTCTACCAAAAAAAAAAAAAAAATACTTCTGTACGTAAACCTCCTTTTGTTTCAAGAGAGGACCGAACCTTCCCGCCCGACTGCTAGCTAGCTATCAATGGCTCCCGCAGTCCTACTCTTGGCAATTTTATTGTAGTAAAGGAAAATTTCTTTACATAAAAGTCGAAGGTTATTGCTTCGTGTACATAACAAAGGATATTTGAAAGATAACATAAATGAAAAATTAAAGAGGAAAACTAGCAATGTTAACGTCATTAAAAAATTATGAAAAAATCATATCGCACTTGATCCATCAAAATTTTTATTTTTCCACTTTTCGCAAAAAATCGACGCGTAGTATTCATATCCGCTGTAAAAATATCGTGCTATTTTGCCTACTTTTTGGTAATGAAATGGTTGGTTTAAAAATTCTCTTTCATATGCCTTTAATATTAAATTTAAAATTGTTTTGCTTCTACTGAACATTTTGAGTTAATACCCTCCTGTTGATTAAGTGCGATATATTTCCATAAACAAATTAAAATTTTGGATTTTGAAACACTGCCACTGCCACTGGCGCCAAAATTTCATAATTTCTTAAAAATTATAATAGCTTAATTTAATAATTATTTTTATCACTCCTAAAATAAAAAACTTAAAAAAAAAACATATAAAGACAAACTTATAACAAAGCATCATCGCTACTTGATTCTTCCCAAAACCAATTTTCGCTTAACGAAGAACTCATCTCGTCTTCTATTATCTCATCTTCGATTTCAACATTTTCTCCAAGAATATATTTCCCAATTTCAGCATCTATTATTTTATTTTTAATCTTAATGTTTCTCTTTGATGATAATACGGGATCTGAAGACAACAACAAATATGTCATTAAATTAAAAACACCGAAGGTTTTTAAAAACTTAGCTCGAGTTATTTTTTTATGACCCACTGAACTTTTTAATTTTTTTAAAGGTGTTTGGAATGTGTAAAAAAAACAATTTAATGTTTGTAGAACATTTTAATCCCTTAAACACACGTTTTTAAGGTTTTCAATAAGAATATTTAAAAAAGAGACTTAAATGACTCCTAAAAATGGGAGATAGAGGGTTAGATAATATGTTAAGCTCAAAAGTAGATTTATTAAATTTTTTCGAATTATTTCATACGACTTTGCTGAAACACAATTTGATAATAATATATGATAATTTACAACTTTACTGTTTTAAGCATTATGCTTATATCACACGAACTTACAACCCCTAGTGAAATTCGATGCAGAAAATTGTTGTAGAATATTTTAACCCTTTAAACGTACGTGTTAGTGGTGTGCTATGAGGAGGGGCTGAAATGACCCCTAAAAATGGCAGATAGAGGGTTAATTAGTTCTATGAAAAGAACCGTCATCAAATTTTATTAAAATCATCTGTTAACCTTATTTAGCTCAGAATTAGATTTAATAAATTTTTTTTGACTTACTCAAAACGCCTTTAAACAAAAATTAAAAACTTCAGTGGGCCATAAAAAAAGAACTCGAGCTAAATTTTGAAAATACTTCATTGGTTTTGGTCTACTAATGATATAATTTAATTTTTTTATTTTTTAACATTCAAAATATAAAATCGTGTTGCGCAATGACATTAAATACTCTTAATTGCCTGATATTTGAGTAAAAATCATAAAATTAGGCATTTCAAAAAACGCATTTTTTTTAAGTTGTGGTAAAAAATAGGCACTTATTTTTGAATACCCTGTTAGCTAAGAGAATAAACTTACAAAAACAGAAAAAAAAAAAATATATATAACTTTATATAATTTTTTTTTATACTCCATCAAACTTAAGTAATTTTTGGATTTTCAACAAAAAAAATGTGTTTTTCAGAGCAATAAAAAAAGTTATTTTGTAAATAAATACTAAATTATAAATTTTAGTTTAACTGCAAATATACCAAAGTACTTGAAAACCAAATTTCGAGCGACTTTTTAAAAAAATGAATTTTTCAGAATTATTTTTGTGAAACAACTAAAACTCATTTTTCTGTTAAGTAATTTTTGCAAGAAATTATCTGCTTTTAACGCCCTCTCGTGGTGGCAAAAGCAATCAGAAAATTTTTTTTGTTAACATTTATTTGAGATACCTTATTATCTTTAAAAAAATCTGTATTTAAAAACAATTTGAGACAAAAATTTTTTTTTTGATTTTTGTCTATGGGACAAAGCATAGTTGGGCGTCCTCCCATCAAAGTTTGCCTTCAAGCCATTTATTCAAATGTAATTTGTTTGCATGTGACTATATCTTAAAAACAAAATTTTACAAGAATATGGTATATGGCAATATTTAAGCTCTTCTCTTCAACAACATTAGCCTCGAAGAAAGTTTTTTCCTAAAATTAATATTTAAGAAAATAATTAAGAAAGTAACAACAAAATACCAAATATTTTATATACGTTTTATATATATAAAAGGGGGATTAAATGTCAAGTGACCCAATTTTGAAATCGATGTCTTTCGATTTGAAAACACCATGGTTAGTCCTATTTGATAGTAGGTTAGACACAAATTTTCAACAAGATCGGTCAAAACGTTTCTGAGTTAGGGGTGGTCAAAGTTTGAAATTTTGGCCATACAGGTGTTCTTTCTCATCCATGTAACTTTTTACCTATTGGTGTTTGCAAAATTTGTCCCAAGCAGCTTACATAGCTATTTGATCAATCTTTTTAAACAATTTTTTTTGTTTTTTTTTAAATTTTTAAAAATTTTTTTTCTAAATTTGGCAAAAAAAAAATTTTAAATTTAAAAAAGAATTAAAAAATTTTTTTTTTAAAGATTGATTAAATAGCTATCTTAGCATCTTGGGACAAATTTTGCTAATACCAATAGGCAATAAGTAACATGGATGAGAAAAAACACCTGTATGGCAAACCTTGACCCCCTCTAACTCTAAAACTTTTTGACCGATCTTGTTGAAAATTTGTATCTAAACTACTATCCAATAGCACTAACCTTGGTGTAAATTTCATCCAAATCGGAAGACATCGATTTCAAAATTGGGTCCCTTGACGTTAAATCAGGCTTTTATTTATTTAAAACGTATATAAAAAGTTTGGTATTTTGTTGTTATTTTCTTAATTATTTTCTTAAATATTAATTTTAGCAAAAAACTTTCTTGGAGGCTAATGTTGTTGACTAGAAGAGCTAAAATATATCCATATATCATATTCTTGTAAAATGTTGTTTTTAAAATATAGTAATATGCAAACAAATTACATTTGAATAAATGGCTTGATGGCAAACTTTGTGGGCGGACGCCCCCCCCTAATACACAACTTATCGCTACGAATTTTTTTTGTATTTGTTTTTATAAAAAACTGAACCGATTTGGTGGGGGAGAATATAAGAAATCAAAAAAAAGTTCTCCATACAATTAACGGCCACGCTAATGTACATAGATAATACTTTTTAATATACATAGCAATATTTTTTCGACTTCTAACTGATAAAATATTTTAAAACTAAATTACATGTAGTTACCTTCTACAATAATTTTCATTACACATACATACTTTTGAAGATATTTTAGTCCCTTTTCAGATGTGGGTGTTGTGCGACAAATTAAACAAATCACGTTTAACGTCAAATTTCATACGTTAGCAATTTTTACTAAAAAATTGCATGTTTAATCCTTGGGGATGCTTTTTAAATTAAATAAAAAATTAAGTACAAGAACAAAATTGCTAATTTATGAATCTAGTTATTATACACAGCCGTCTCGAGTACCTTGCAATTATTTATGCATATAAAAATAGCAATGAACTAAAATCATTGCAGTCAGTTCTTCAAAATAAAGCTCTTTAATGTGTTTTTATTATTTATTTATGTTATTTATGTATGCAGATGACATATGCCTTTTCTATCCTTATAAACACCTACTGGTGTTAAAAGCACAGATTGAATATGATGCGGCTATACTAACAGAATTCTCGCACTGCAATAAACTATGTATGAATTCATCTAAGACTAAATTTGTAAGATTTAAAGTTTAAATCTTAAACCATATAAATTTTAAACCATATAAACTTAGAAAAGATGAAGACATGGTAGTATACATACATATGTATGTAGATAGGATTGCTACATATATCTGAATCTAATATGGTGAAATACTTGGGCGTTGTGCTTAGTCAGAATTTACTATGGAATGAATATATGCTTTCAATGAAGGCAAATATTTCACCAGGGATTGGAATATTATATAAATTTAGGAATAAACTAAACAGCGAAACAAAATTACTTTTTTATCAGTCTCTAGTACATTCCCATTTTACTTACCTTCCTGCTATTTATGGTTGCAGAATTAATAGTTATTTGAAGTCACTTCAATCAGCTCAGAACAAAGCTTTGAAACTTGTATTTAATCTACATACATACCTTTAAGGTAGGACTTGTTTCAGAGGTATGCAACAAATATATTGCCTATAAGAGGATTGTATAAACAAAAGGTTTTAATCTACATATGTATGTTCTCAAGCCACTGAAAGAAAATGAACATGAACACAAAAACATTTGAGTTTAAAAATTTAAATTTTAAGTTATTGTAAATACCTACATACCTATAATAAAAACAAGTTAGAGTGCTATATTCGGCTGTGCCGAATCTTTGATACCCTCCACCGACAGTTCGAATGTTTAAGGAGTAATATCTGTATGATGTTATTATTATCTTAAACTGTGACGATTTGTTATGAATTATGGATTTAGGCGACTAAACTATTTTCCGGTAGTAGGGTTTATATGGGGCCTAGGGTAAATTATGGACCGATCTTCACGAAATTTCAGTCTTTTTCCCAGTTCTATAAAACTTTGATGTACCAAATTTTGTTATGATAGCATTATGTTTTACGTTTTTAGGCGTACTAAGTTGTTTTCCGGGAGTAAAGTTTATATGGGGCCTATGGTAAATTATGAACCGATCTTCACGAAATTTCAAAGATTAATTTTTAGTTCTATAAAACTTTGATGTACCAAATTTTGTTATGATAGCATTATTTTTTACGTTTTTAGGCGTACTAAGTTGTTTTCCGGGAGTAAAGTTTATATGGGGCCTATGGTAAATTATGAACCGATCTTCACGAAATTTCAAAGATTAATTTTTAGTTCTATAAAACTTTGATGTACCAAATTTTGTTATGATAGCATTATTTTTTACGTTTTTAGGCGTACTAAGTTGTTTTCCGGAAGTAGGTTTTATATGGGGCCTATGGTAAATTATGGACCGATCTTCACGAAACTTAACAGTTTAATTTCTAGTCCTATGTAACTGTGACTTGCCAAAATTTGTAATGATAGCATTGTTAGTTAGGGTTTTAGGCTTTATATACTGTTTTCCGGGAGTAGGGCTTATATGGGGCCTAGGGTAAATTATTGACGGATCTTCACGAAATTTCACAGCGTGATTTTCAGTTGAATAAAACGAATTGTTGCGAAATCTTATATCATTCTGTGCATTTTCCCACCATCTATGTTACTTTTTGTATCAAAATTATCAATTTTTTTAGGTGGTGGTTCCACATTTTGATTCACAGCTCTGGTCCTACTGAACCGATTTTGCTGGATTTCAATCGCAAACTGCTTAGGATAACTACAAGCAATTTGGCACCAAGTTTGTTCATTTCTTTTGAGTTGTTCGAAAGTGAGCGTGTTTTCAACATACGGACAGACAGACGGACATGGCTAAATCGGCTTAGAATTACTGAAGGACCCAGAATATATACATATGTATACTTTATGGGGTCTGAGATGAATAATAAAAAAGTTTCACACGGAATGACAAACTTAATATACCCTCTTCACAACTAATTGTGGTGGAGAGTATAAAAATATTGCTCAGCACTCTTCATCGATGCTTCGCAAGCTTTTGATAAAGTCTGGCATGATGGCTTATTACATAAATTGAAGCACAATTTACCAGCAAACACACACAAGCTGTTAGAAAGCTACTTAGTCGGTCGTCAATTTATTATTAAAGAAGGAAATTTCTTAAGTTCACCTCAGCCAATTGGCGCTGGAGTCCCATAAGGCAGCATCCTGGGCCCTCTATTATACTTGATTTATACTTCGGATATGCCAACAGACAACTACACCCAAACTTCAACATTTGCAGACGATACAGCTTTTCTAAGCGTCCACGAAAAACGTTATGAAGCATCTCGTTACTTACAGCATCATATATTTCAACCGGAAATATGGTTAAGACAATGGAGGATAATGGTCAATGAGCAAAAATGCGTACATATGACATTCACCTTGCGCCGGGTTTCTTGCCCCCCAATACAATTAATAATCAAATAATTCCTCAACATTCGCATGTTAAATATCTCGGTATACATCTGGATCGGCGATTAACGTGGAAATTCCACATAGATACAAAACTAACTCAAATGAAACTAAAAGCCATTCAAATTCATTGGCTTATTGGAAGAAATTCTGTCCTTAGTCTCGATTGCAAGCTTCTACTTTACAACTCTATCTTAAAACCTATCTGGTGCTACGGTATTCAGCTATGGGGCACTGCCTCGGCCTCTAATATCGAAAAAATTCAAAGGCGCCAAAATAAACTTCTTCGAATAATCACAGCCGCTCCCTGGTATGTTAAAAACTCCAACATTCATAAGGATCTCAATGTGCCATTAGTTAAAACTATGATTACAAAATATGCAATAAAATATTTAAAAAGGCTTGAACAACACCTAGATCCACTAGCTCGAAATATTTTAAATCATGGCGGCCACTCTCGCTTAAGAAGAAGAGACACAAGTGCTGCTTACCCAATTAGATGATCGATAAACAACTACATGTATATAAGTGAACAGAACCAGTGATGAAGAAAATTTTTGTCTGGCACTGGCAGGACATAAAATAACGTATTAGGTTAAGATTTGATTAATTATTGATAGTTCATATTTAATATATGAAGATTCAATAAATAAATAATAAGAAAAAAAAAACTTTTAATGTAAATTTAAAATTCTACTTAGATAATTTTTTTCTTTTTTTTTATTAAATATGCATATGTAAATATTGAATTAAACTTGTATAAATGTACTTACATGCATACATATTATTATTATTATTATTATGATTGTTTTTTTACTTCTATTATTTTTTAAATTATGTTCTTAAAGTACCAAACAAGTTGCCTTAAGCCCCTATAAAGCCTTTAAGGCGCTGGGGCATCAATTTATAAATCTGTAAAATTATTAATGAATAAAGGAGTTATACTTAAAAAAAATTACCTCTTACACACAGTACTATATCATTATTTAATGATTATTGTAAAAATATTTTACCAATACATGGTTTGTACGAAAAACAACTTTTATTTTACTTTTATAAATCTACAAACAACACTGGTTATCGTTCAGCTAAACTAACTGTTAAGCTGAAGGTCCACACCATGCGTTTATGCGTCTGTCCTTTTTATGCATTTGACAAAAAAGTTAAATCAGTGTAACTGTATATGACAAGTTACACAACAAAATGCAGAAAATGCATACACGCATCAACGCATGAAAGTAGGTTTACTTTCTACTTATGTATCCGTCGCATGTGTGGTGAAAAAAAGTCAGCTGTTATTGATGGTCATGGATGACAAAACATATTTTATTTTCAATGTTATCGATAAATATGTTTGTGTGGTGGATTATTTTTTACTAGTTTTTTTGATTAAAAAAGGCTTTTAATAAGAGAAAAAGCTTTCGTAATAAAGATTGTAAAAACTTTAAAGAATAAAATACATTAAAATTAATTTTTAATTACTTTTATCTTCTGAGTGTCATCATTGCTGTGTTTATTAGATTTTTTAACAAATGCCATGAATTGCAAACTTATTGATACCGTGAAAAATCACGAATATTTTTATAATAAAAGCTTACTCCTCTATGAATTCTATTAAACAAATTCTATTTAAATAAAAAAAAAACAAATTTGGCGCATAAAACGCATTGCATGTAACTTGAATTTAGAAACGCATAAAATGCACAAAAAGTATCATAGGCATCTACGCATGAACGCATGGTGTGGACCTTTAGCTTTAATCAAAATCGTTTTAACACAACAAATGCTGGAAATCATAGAATGACACGTTGCAGACTGGAGACAACCAAGCAAAGAATAGAATATTCGGGTAGTCTAAAGTACAATTATTTGCCAGAAAGTTTAAAAACGTGTAATCGGTTATCAATCTTTAAGAAAAATGTAAAGGAATATCTCTTAGAACGAATAGAAATGCTTCTCGAATAATTTTTTGTTCTTTTTATAAAAGATGTAAAAATGTAAAAAATTATTTATGATATTTATAAAACTTATTGTTACATAAGTATAAGATACACTAATTTTATCAACTCGTCTCAATATGCCATCTTTGGTGCGAGACAATTGTTATTTGAATTATTTTGTAAATAAATAAACTTACAAAAAAAAAAAAAAAGTGTGACGTTTATTGTGAAAAAAGTGTGTAAACCATGCAGGCACCCTATGCTCCAGTGGAAGTTAGAGAAATATATAAACCATTCACTGTCAGATTATGGGTAACCAGTTTTGACCCGACTGCCAATTTCTATATTACATTTTTTCTTCCAACTGACAGGATTTTTACATTTAAAATATTTTTAAATTCGTCTTAAAAACGAATAAGCCAAACCTAAAAAGAGGATTACAAAAATATATACATATAAGTTATTAGCCATGTTCTGAAAATCGAGCAATTATTCCTTTGAGATCCAGCTTAAGCGATTGTGCGATGTGTATAAATTCCCAAAGCAACTACTAAACCAAAAAACTATTTGAATTATAAAATTTCTTTGTTATTAAAAAATGTTAACAAAATATACAGATACATTTAAAAAAACCAACTTTGTAGGAAAACTTTATATATCTTTATAACTTTATATATCTTCATACACGCAAAGAAAAAACATGGTTGTGGTAAACATATTCTAAGAGCAACATATTATGATAAGAATTATGATTGTAGTCACCATATTAAGATTATTATTGAATCATATTATGACTAAATATACTCGAAATATCTCATCATAATATTTTTCCCTTAATTACATTATTATTCTGTTAATCATACTAAGTTAAGAAGTAATCAAATTATTGTCATGCTTATCATAATAAGCTAAAAAATTAATCATATGACTGTCATGTTAATCATAATAAGCTAAGAAGTAATCATATTATTTCATTGCTGTCATAAAAATACAAAATAAATTAAAATATTTTTGCATCGATTTTTTATTTTGTGGCTTTTTACAATTTTTCTTAATGTTAATCAAATAGCGGAGTTCTATATAAGGCTTTCAAAAGAGCAAATGAAAAATCTGTGGTTTTCATGGGCAACCGCGTGAGTTACATATAGGAATACTTCTCCTGATAAAATAGATAATTTTTGAGAATCAATAAGCAAGTAAAACATAACAAAATGTAAAATCGATGCGTTAACAAATTTTAAATAAGTAAATTTCCATTTCCGTTCCCATGAACAATTTTAAATAAATTTAATAAGAATTGCTAAATGAAATAAAAATGCAAAATTGACAATTTTGCACTTAACAAATTTTAAATAAGTAAATTTCCATTTCCGTTCCCGTAAATAATTTTCAATAAATTTAATAAGAATTGCTAAATGAAACAAAAATGCAAAATCGACAATTTTTACACTTTACTAAAATCATGTTAACGCAACGATTAAAAGGTATCATGTAAAACATAAGAACAAATGTAGAGTGAGTCTTGTTGCGACGCTGGTTACGGTTATATGAATAAATAAAGAATTAATAATAAAAAAAAAACAAAAAGAATTAAAGTGTTTTTTTTTAAGTGAACTTGTTAAACAAATACTTAAGTGGCGCAGTCGGTAGGATCCAAAGTCAAGGGACAGGATCCAGTGTTCGAACCAACGAATAATTAAATAAAAGGATATCTTGCGAATCCTTCAAAAAAAAAAAAAAAAATAATTTTTTAATATAATAAATTTAAAGTAAAAATAAAATCAAATCTTAATTCAGTGAACATTACAAAATAGTGGACGCAATTAAGTAAAAATAAAATCAAATCTTAATTCAGTGAACATTACAAAATAGTGAACGCAATTAAGTAAAAATAAAATCAAATCTTAATTCAGTGAACATTACAAAATAGTGGACGCAATTAAGTAAAAGTAAAAATAAATTTAATTCAGTGAACAATTAGCATATTGGACACAATTAAAAAAAAAAGTGTGTAATTTTTTAATTGCATCGATCGTAACCAGAAAAATTTCGTGGCTAACAAAGAAACGTAACAGAGCCCATCATTTTGATCAACAAAGACCAAGAATGGAGGAGCAATCACAAATAAATCTAGTAGAGGAAGTGACCCGAAAGGATCAACAACTTGAACGTTTAAGGCAAGCTTACACGGAATTGCAACAACAGACTCAGCAACAACAACAACAACAACAACTCCAACAGTTACAACAACAACAAACCCAACCTTTACGCAACAGTTCCAGAGAAAACGTACTCCAGACTATCAATCATTTACCAGTATTTACTGGAACTGGCGACGTAACTGTAAATAGTTTTTTTTGCAGTACAGAATACCTGTTATCAACAATACTGGAAGACAACTTACGAAGAGAAGCAGTGAAGCTGATTTTTTATAAAACTATACAGGGACAAGCAAAAGATGCAGTTATAAATATCCCAGAACCTGACAACTGGACATTGATTAAAGAAACCCTAAAGTTACGGTATAGGCCTAATGTGGAGCCTCACCAAATATACAAGATGTTATCAAACTTAAGAGTAAATACGGTAAGCGAACTTATAACTGAAATTCAAAATATTAAATACAAAGCGGACGAATTGACAGTATATTACCACAATGACCATAACATTGACTTGTCAAACGTAGATAGTATTCTAGTAAATACCGTAAAGGAAATGACGCAGGGCATACTATTAGACAAAATATACGACGAAAGAAACATAAATGACATTCTCAATATACTTACCAGAAGACGATTTGAAGACAGCTGTATCAGGGAGGAATATAAAAAAATTAAGACGATAAAATTTAATAACACAAATTCAAATCGAAATACAAATTATAAAACACAAGGAAATTTCAATGATAACTATAATCATAATTTCAACCCTAGCTACAATCGTAATTATAACCCTAATTTTAAAAACAATAAAATAAATAGCTCAGGGCGATATAGAGTACAAAATAATGTAGAACAATATAGGACCCAAAACAATTCAGGTAATTTCCAACGGTTCCCACAACCAGGAAACCCTAGGAATTTCGTAAACCAAAATCGCTTTACGCAACCTAGGCAAGGGCAAGGAGAACCTATGGAAATAGATAATATACAAATAAATAACGTTCACGGATTTTCGCAACATGTAGGAAACCCCAGGCAATATTGCAGTCCAAATTACTGCAAACAATTTAGGCAAGACCAGCGAATGTTAGTGGATAATAAGGACACAACAAGTAATTATAGTCAGACAGTCCAAGTTGAAGAACAAGAAATGAAATCAAACCCAGATGATGGACATACGTTTTTTCAGAGATCGCCTCCGACTATTTACCCATCATAAACATAAAAATAAAAGGAAAAATATACAAAGCCCTTATTGATACAGGAGCGAGTATTAGCTTAATAGATAATAACAGTAAGGACTTTCCAAAAAATTTATTAATAAAACCAATTCACTATAGTACCATAAATAAGAAGGATATAATTAAATATGAAGTTTTAACAGATGCACCGGATGAATTTAATATTACGCATTATTCAAAAATTAGATGGAAGGTGACCGATTTAAAAGGAAGACAGTATACATTTATAATAGGGATTGATTTGCTTAATTGTTTCAAAACCATGATTAATTTAGACGATGGTTATATTTCAATTAATGACAGAATTACAAACTTTTTGATAAATCCATATAAAAACTTAGAGATCTGTACGTTGGAAGCAAAAGAAGTTGATTGGAATAGATTTTCATTAGATCATCTTAATGATGAAGAGTATAAAGAAATAAAAGTTATTCTAAAAAGATTTAAAAAATTATTTTTCAAAGAGGGTGATCAACTCACCAGCACGCCAAGCATTCAACATGAGATAAAAACAGTTACCGACCAACAAATAAATGCTAAGCTCTATAGATATCCTCCGCAGCATGAGGAAGAGGTTAGAAGACAAATAAAAGAGATGGAACAACAGGGAATTATTAGGAAAAGTAATTCCAGGTACTCAAGTCCCTTAATAGTGGTCCCCAAAAAATTAGATAACTCTGGACAAAAAAAATACAGAATCGTCGTAGACTATAGAAAATTAAACGAGGTGACAATAGATGACAAATTCCCACTTCCAAATATAGACGCTATCCTAGACAAGTTAGGCAGAGCACAATACTTTACGACAATAGACTTAGCAAAAGGGTATCACCAAATTTTAATGAAAGAAGAGGACAGACACAAAACTGCTTTCGTAACCCCTCATGGACTATATGAGTTCATAAGAATGCCGTTCGGACTTAAAAACGCGCCGGCGACATTTCAACGGTTAATGAACGAGACATTACGGGATTATATTAATAAAAATTGTGTTGTATATCTAGACGATATACTCATCTTTAGTACATCTCTGAAAGAACATTTAAAAGCCATAAAAGACATATTCAAAGTACTAGAACGGACAGAATTGAAAATCCAAATTGACAAATGTAATTTCATGAAAAAATAAACCGAATTCTTAGGACATATTTTGACTAATGAAGGGCTAAAGCCCAATCCAGACAAAATTACCGTAATTCAAGCAGTAGAGATTCCCAAAACAGAAAAGCAAATAAAAAGCTTCCTAGGACTCACAGGTTACTATAGGAAATTTGTGAAAGATTACGCCAAGGTGGCACAACCCATAACGAAATATCTGAAGAAAGGAGTAAAAATTAACGTTAAAGACCCGATGTATATAGAGGCATTCGAAAAATTAAAATTGTTGATAACCTCACACCCAATTCTTAGGTATCCAAACTTTGAAAAAACTTTTACTTTAACCACCGATGCATCTAACTATGCAATTGGTGCGGTACTGTCACAAGAAGGACATCCGATATGTTTCGCGTCCACAACGGATAAAGAATTCCTTGCAATATTATGGAGTGTGAACTATTTGCGACCATACCTCTACGGCAGGAAATTTAAGATACTGACTGACCATCAGCCAATAAAATTTTTGCATTCGAAATATAAA
The DNA here is from genome assembly GCA_930367215.1 of Pollenia angustigena. Lineage (NCBI taxonomy): Eukaryota > Metazoa > Arthropoda > Insecta > Diptera > Polleniidae > Pollenia > Pollenia angustigena. The sequence goes on from OV884058.1 coordinate 252,934,369, forward strand.
GGGAAGGATATGTCTCCCAGACACCAGAGATGGCTACTAAAGTTAGGAGAATATGATTTTGAAATAGATTATATAAAAGGCAAAGAGAATAGGGTTGCAGATTTCCTTAGTAGACTAGAAAATGCTGAAAAAGAAACAGAAGAAGTAGAAGCCAGTTTTCACGAAGATCCAAATAAAGAAAAAAATTTTAAAATAAATAATATAGAAGAAGATGATGTATCGATGCTAACAGTTCACTCAGCCGAAGAAAATTTGATGGATCATTTCTATGTTAAAGAGGAAATAGTTAACAAGTACAAAACTCAAATTATCTTAACTAACAATAAAGTAGAAGAAATGCAAATTATAAATGGTAAAAGAATTGTTTTTGTGGCAGAGTCAGACTTTAACGACCTAGGAAATATTTTCAGAAAATATATTACTAAAGGAAAAATGGGTATATTCTCCGAATTATCCGAACATAACTACAATATTGTCCAGGAAAAATTAATAGAAATGTACTCAAATGACAAGCAAATAGAATTCATCAAATGTACTATGAGAGCCCAGGATATAGAAACAGAAATAGAAGCAGTTAAACAAATTTCTTTTTACCACGTTAGAGAAAGTAGGAAAGAAAACATATAACCAAATCAAATACAAAATTTATTATCCAAAATTATTAGAATTAATACAGATGGTAATTAACCAATGCGACCTTTGTAAGGAAGTTAAATATGATAGAAATCCTATAAAACAAAAATTTAAATTCACCGAAACACCAACAAATAAAAATCAAGGTTTTAGATTTTTAACCGTGATTGATAAATTTTCAAAATTTGGGACAGCATATCATTTAACAGATAGAAACCCAATCACTATTATAGAACAACTAGAAGAACATTTTTCAAAGGAAGGTAAACCAGAGAAAATTGTAGCGGACGGCGAATTTAATGCACTCCAAATTAAAGAATTTCTCAGTCAAGAGGGAATTCAATTACATATCACAAAACCAAACAGTCATACGGGAAATGCAGATGTCGAAAGAATGCATAATACATTATCAGAAAAATTTAGAATCCTATAAATTGTTCAAAAGGCTATGCGGAATTATAATGAACGTTATCATTCCAACACTAAATATACACCCAATGATGTTCAACAAGGAAAAGTAGATGAAAAAAGAGTAAAAGAGAATTTAGAAGAATGTCAAAGGAAGGTAATAAATAAATTAAACAAATCTAGGGAAGATTATGAGGAGGTCAGGAACGAAGGTTATATAAAGAATTATAAGGCTTTAAGACATAAAGAACAACCTAGATATAGGAAATCAAAACTAAAAAATATACACACCTGTAATATTAAAAGACCATATAAATTTTCGGACACTAGTAAGGAGGACGATGACATTGACTTCGAATACTTAGCCCAACGCTTGAAAGAAATTAAAAGCAAAAACAAACAAAAGTAATATAAAACCTCGTAATATCAAGAAACTTCTAAAATTTTCAGATGATGACAATATTAATGATACTGATAGGAATTACACAGACCACAGGACTAATGAAAATTGAACGAATAATGGAACAAAAAGGATACATAGATATTTACATAAGAGAAAAGGAAATTGTTAAAGAAACAGACATAATTTTACATATTATTAATCTACAAGAGCTTGAGAACATTTTAGTAAACATAACGGATAACATTAATTTTATGAATATTGACAATAGAGAAATATTAAATTCTGAAATAAACGACGCAAAAAATAAATTAATGTCACAATTACCAAAACAAACAAGACAAAGACGTGGACTAATTAACGGTATAGGTAGTTTATCGAAGTGGTTGTTTGGAACTATGGACGACGAGGACAGAAAAACGATACAAAACCATATTTTTAGAATCAATAAAATAACGGAAAACAATAATCAACAAATTATTATTAATGATTATTTTAATACCACTATAAGTCATTTAAAGAATGTTGTAAAAAATTACAGAAAAAAAATAGAAGATGAATTAAATTATATAAATAAATTTGTAGAAATAGAAAAAAACAAAAATTTGTACTTAGAGCAGTTAACTAATATACAATTGACAAAAATCAAAATAGAACAATTACAAGATAATGTAATTTCAGCAAAATATGGTATCATACACCCAAACATTTTAACTAGTAACGAAATCCAAGTATATGAAATAGATTACAATAAACTAAAGTATATTCAGCTTGGAACAACATATCTTAATAATTCATTTTTGATTTTTGGTATAAAAATCCCCAAAAAATTTATAACAGTCGAATTAAAAACAATTGTACCATTACGAGACAATAATAATAATGAAATAGACTATGAAAAACAAATACATTTTGAATTCGAAAATAAAACTTACAAATTTGAAGAAAATAAACATTTAAGAGAATTAAAACTAAGCAATCATTGTATTTTAAAAAATAATTGCAAACTTATAAGTAACACAGATTTGGAAATTATACCCTTAGACATAAGCACTATTTTAATTAAAAATGCAAACAACATAACTATAAACCAAACTTGTAATAATGATGATAATGTCCTAACAGGAAACTATATAATAAATTTTAACAACTGTACAATTAAAATCAAAGATTATTACTTTTCAAACATATTGGAAATTGCTGAAGAAAAACCAATATATAAGAATACCAATATTATACAAAATTTTACTCATAAAATAACACTTGAACAAATTAACGAAGAAAATCAAAATAATATTCAAAATATTAAAGAATTAAAGTTCCACAAGAGAATCACATATAGTTGTAATATTTTAACCATAATCGTAATACTTATTTTAATTGTAATAATTATAACAAAACATAAACGTATTAAAATAAAGATAAACAATAGAATTCAGGAGAATTCTAATCTAAAGGGGGGAGTAGTTACATATAGGAATACTTCTCCTGATAAAATAGATAATTTTTTAGAATCAATAAGCAAGTAAAACATAACAAAATGTAAAATCGATGCGTTAACAAATTTTAAATAAGTAAATTTCCATTTCCGTTCCCATGAACAATTTTAAATAAATTTAATAAGAATTGCTAAATGAAATAAAAATGCAAAATTGACAATTTTGCACTTAACAAATTTTAAATAACTAAATTTCCATTTCCGTTCCCATAAATAATTTTCAATAAATTTAATAAGAATTGCTAAATGAAACAAAAATGCAAAATTGACAATTTTTACACTTTACTAAAATCATGTTAACGCAACGATTAAAAGGTATCATGTAAAACATAAGAACAAATGTAGAGTGAGTCTTGTTGCGACGCTGGTTACGGTTATATGAATAAATAAAGAATTAATAATAAAAAAAAAAAAACAAAAAGAATTAAAGTGTTTTTTTTTTAAGTAAACTTGTTAAACAAATACTTAAGTCGTGTGTCCATTTTTTCGATTTTAAGATGTTGATGAAATATCGTAGAACTTTTATAAAATATAACGAAATCTCTGTGTGTTTTGTTGTTGGATTTTACAAAAAAACTATGACATTTTGCATTTGCACTATTACATCACTAATACTTGAATGAACGCCGCTAATATTTTAATTTTTTAATTTCTTTAGACTTATTTTTTTTATGGAATTTTATATTTTATTTGTTTAACCGCTCACAAATGAAAAAAATTACACAACTGCTTCAAAATTATTTTACAAATGGCGATAACATAATATGATTAGAGTAAAAATAGTTTGATTGCATCTTTAACATAATATGATTAATGTATAGAAAGTTATCATGTTATGGCTATTAAATATCATGATATGGTTGTGAGTAATATAATATGTTTTGAAAGTTATCATAATTTAGTTGCTAGAAAAATAATTATTTTTTGGTCAACAATACTCAAATTTATAATTGCGATAAACATTGATATGTTTACAGTAACTATAATATTGTTGATATTAAATAAAAATAACAATTATTTGTGTACGACAACAATATATTGTTACATGAAACATAGTGTTGTTGCCGCAACAATGCCCAACCATATTTTTTTCTCAGCGTGCATGCTCGCCAATGACACGCTAATGTTAAAATCATTCATGTTTCGCCTAAAAAGAACCAGTGCACTATCCGCGGAACCCATGAATTTACTTCTTCTTTGCATGTCTTTTTTTGCTGGGTCTGAGAATGTCTGCACAAAATTACACTGAAAGAAAAATGCTTCATATATTTAATGAATCATTTTCATAAAAAAATTTTCCTTGGGAAAATGAAAATGTTCATTGTCTAAATGGAATTTCATAGTTATAATGAAGTATCTTCGTTAAAATCGCTTCATTGGATTTCGTAATTACGTTAAAAATTTTCATTGGATATATGAAAACTTAAGTTTGTCCAAGTTTAACAAAATATTTTGATTGGGAATATAAAAAAACAATATACAAACATAACTATATTCATAAATTAATACAAAATTATAGTTTCCTTAAAAAAATGTTTAATTGTTAATTAAAAAATGTAAGATTTAATAATTTCATACATCTAATGTTACATTTATGCCATTAAATTACTGAAATCAAAACATTTTTCTATAAAAGCAACATATTTCAATAATTGCCTTCATAAATTTAAATTTTCATTATGACAATAAAAATGTCATTATAGTAATGAAGCAAAAACTTTCAATCCACTTTCAATCAACGTTGTTATTGTTATTATGGACAATTTAATCTCATATTTACGCTCTTAATTGAGTAAAAACATAGTTTTTTATTCAAAAACTACACTGCCCCGGTAGACTAGTTGGTAGTGAGCTAGTCTATCAGCACCTAGGTTGCGCGATCGAATCCCGCCAGAGACAGAAAAAAAAATAAAAAATAAAATAAAATAAGAAAAAAAAAAAAAAAAAAATAATTTAAAAAAAACAAAAAAAAAATTTTACTTTATTGAAAGTAGTCATCCAATGAATAATATTCATAGATCTAACGAAGCGCTGCATAGGTTCCTTTTTAATGCAATTTTTCATGGGATTAATGTCAAAATTCATTGGTATTGCGAAGAAAATTCTTTCAGTGTAGAATTTTATAAATTTTTAAAAACAAAAATTCCGAAATTTTAATAAAAAAATTATTTTTTTCCAGAAAAAAAAAGTTATGTTTCTAAAACGACTGCGCATATAAGAAAAACGTTTTACGTTTCTTAAAGAAAATTTTATTGCGGAATTTCGGTTTTTTTTAATTTTTCAATAAGCTAAAGCGTTTTTGAAACGCGAACATATGTTGTGCAACCTCCTTAATTTTCAAAGAAACGGCTAGCACCACTGGATTCAGCGACCCCGAATTAGGTTAAAAATCTTTCGTCGTATCATACTAAAATATTAAACAGCAAATACTTTAATCTATCTATACAGTATATAATTTCTTAGTATGTCAGGTTGTTTGCATGTATTTCCTATTCTTTCCGCAACTTTCTGAAGCCATCTGATGACATAGGAAGCTGAAATTTGGCACACTTTCTCTGCGGAAGATCGTAACGAAGCCATATTTTTGATTTTCGGCTTTTCAACTAGTATAACTATAAAGATCTGATAGAAAAGATGTTTTTTATAATATGGGGAACTTTGGGCCCCACTCGGCACGGCTAGGTACCGTCGGATTGACCTGAAAAATTAGATCATGATTTCTTACACCAAACCTCATATTTTAAGCAGCGCAAACAATTAAATTAAAAAAAAAAATCCCATACTAGATGCGACCAGTCTACTGTCCATGGAACCTTGTGCGCAAAGTACAGGTCGCAATTTTAGAGATAATTTGATAAAATTTGGGACATAGGTTTTTATTGGCACAAGGACCAAGTCTATTGAAAATAGGGGGAAATTTCTTCCTCTCAGAGACTGTCAAACCGATTTTAATGAAATTTAAAACATAGATATATCAATGTCTATATGGACACATAAGCTATACAGTTTTTCAAAAATAGGACCACAAGGGAAGGTAGGGGCAATTTCTGCCTCTCACAAACTTTTAAACCGATTTTAATGACTTTTATAAACATAGATAAATCCATATTTATATGGACATATAAGCATGATGTGTTTTTTAATACAGTGGTGTAGGGTATCATAAGGTCGGGCTTGACCGACTTTACATTCTTACTTGTTTTTATATGCATTATAGGAATTTATTATAATTACATTTTTCCATTTTTGTGTTCTTGTAGTAAGATTTTGACACCGGCGGGTAAATTTTACACAAACAAAATGCCTGTTGTTTTTTGTATTGTTGTAGAGGTAAGCATACCTATTGGATAAGCCTTGATAAACGCAATATAACAAATTAAAATACATTAAAATTAAATGTATTTACATACATATGTATTTATTAAAAAAAATTTAACACAATCATTAAAGTCAATTGTATATGATATTCGTTCCCTTTCAATCCTAAAAGAATACCTAATTATAGTGAAAAATTGTAATTCCTACATAAGAGTTGAATGGGTGCATTGCATGTAATTTTTCATGGGTTCACTTATATAAAATTTATTCGAATTTTGGAACGCATTGTTAATTCATTCAAGTAGTTTAGTGCTAAAGAAGTCATGAAAACATCCCTTCTACTTGAACATTTTCAACAGTTTTTTGCTTGGTATATATGTATGTTAGAGCGACTCACCAAAAGTGCTCGATGTACCCTCCTTAAAATGAACCTTGGACTTTTTTAAGATGACATTTTAATTTTTTCGGCTCCAGGATTGACCTCTCGTGAGCTGGACCAGTTTGAAAAAGGGTCTATTTTTGCATGTTTTGTTAATTTAAGAATCTGTTTCCTTACCAACATATACAAGTTGGGTATCGTAAGAAAGGTTTTTTTAAGGCGCGTCCAACTGTATATACAGTTTGTCCAAGGACGATCATCCATGTCCTTTTTTAAGGATTTTCTGTAAAAAAACGGTTTTTGAATTTTTTGTTCGGGGTTGTTTGTAATAAAAGTGCCAAATTAACATATTTTAACCTTTAGTCGATTTAATTAAATACGTGTTTCAGGTTTTTTTGAAATTCGTGCTAGTTCGCGTTTTGACAAAAATGCAATGGGGTGGTAACCCTTGGTTTTAAATAGGGCAATATGGGAATCAAATTTTATCTTTTGGCTAGTATATTATCTTTGAATGTAAATAATTTATATTTTTGCAAATTAGATGCATTTTACATGGTGCTCTGGAATATATTTAAATGCAATTTTGTAGTAACTTTGAATGTAAATAATTTAGATTTTTGCAAATTAGATGCATTTTACATGGTGCTCTGGAATATATTTAAATGCAATTTTGTAGTAACTCTAATATGATAGCGGATTTAGTTTCTAGATCATATATGGATGAAAATAGGACTAAAGAAAGAAAAAAAGAAATGATTAGTCGACTTAATTAAATACGTGTTTCAGGTTTTTTTGAAATTCGTGCTAGTTCGCGTTTTGACAAAAATGCAATGGGGTGGTAACCCTTCGTTTTAAATAGGGCAATATGGGTATCAAACTTTTTCTTTTGCCAAGTACATCATCTTTGTATGTAAATAATATGGATTTTTGCAAATTAGATGCATTTTACACCGTGCTCTGGAATATATATAAATGCATTTTTTTAGTAACTCTAATATGATAGCGGATTTAGTTTCTAGATCATATATGGATGAAAATAGGACTAAAGAAAGAAAAAAAAGAAATGATTCACAACTTGAATTTTTTTTAATTTGCGAAAAAAATATATGCCCCCAAAAAGTCGTGGATCATTTCTTTTTTAATTTCTGTAGTCCTATTTTCATCCATACATGATCTAGAAACTAAATCCGCTATCATATTAGAGTTACTACAAATTTGCATTTATATATATTCCAGAGCACCGTGTAAAATGCATCTGCATCTAATTTGCAAAAATCTAAATTATTTACATACAAAGATGATATACTAGCCAAAAGATCAAATTTGATACCCATTAGACTGGTCGCAATTTTTTTTTTTTTAATTTAATTGTTTGCACTGCTTAACATATGAGGTTTGGTGTAAGAAATCATGACCTAATTTTTCAGGTCAATCCGACGGGGCCTAGCCGTGCCGGGTGGGGTCCAAAGTTTCCCATTTTATAAAAAAAACCTCTTTTCTATCAGATCTTTATAGTTATAATAGTTGAAAAGCCGAAAATCAAAAATATGGCTTAGTTACGATCTTCCGCAGAGAAAGTACTTCAAGTGTCTCAAATTTCAGCTTCCTATGTCATCAGATGGCTTCAGAAAGTTGCGGAAATAATAGGACGTACATGCAAACATCCTGACATACTAAGAAATTATATATTGTATAGATAGATTAAAGTATTTGCTGTTTAATATTTAAGTATGATGCGATGAATGATTTTTAACTTAATTCGGGGTCGCTGAATCCAGTGGTGCTAGCCGTTTTTTAGGCTAGCTTTGGTTTTCAAGATATACCGTTATTTCTAAAATTAAGGATATTGCACAACATATGTTCGCGCAACTCAAAAACGCTTTAGCTTATAGAAAAACTAAAAAAAACCGAAATTCCGCAATAAAATTTACTTTAAGAAAGTTGAAACTTTTTTCTTTATGTTGGCTTTGATTTTCGAGATATACCGTTATTTCGAAAATTAAGGAGGTTGCACAACATATTTTCGCGTAACTCAAAAACGCTTTAGTTTATTAAAAACTAAAAAAATCCGAAATTCCGCAATAAAATTTACTTTAAGAAAGGTAAAACGTTTTTCTTATATTCGCAGTCGTTTGAGAAACATAATTTTTTTTTCTGAAAAAAAAAAATTTTTTTTATTAAAATTTCGGAATTTTGTTTATGCTTCTAATTTTATAGAGTCATATAAAAAACAACATTGCAAACAAAACAAGCTATAAATGATTATTTGTAATTTCGAAATAAAAAAACCTTTCTTACGATACCCAACTTGTATATGTTGGTAAGGAAACAGATTCTTAAATTAACAAAACATGCAAAAATATACCCTTTTTCAAACTGGTCCAGCTCACGAGAGGTCAAAGCTGGAGCCGAAATATTCAAAATGTTATCTTAAAAAAGTCCAAGGTTCATTTTTATGAGGGTACATCGAGCATGAATTTTGCTGCCATACAACTTGAGTCGCTCTAATATATATCTGTATTATTTTAATGTTTAACCCTTCGGCTTACGCATGTTTTGATTATCAATTCACATTTAACAAAGGTCTGACCAGACTCATGTGTACCACGAAGGGTTAAAAAGATTTTTAAAGTAAATTTCATAATGGGGTAAGTAAATCAACCATAATAATTATTTCTTTCTAATTTCTTTTTTGGTTTTTTTCAAGCACAAATTGGAGATAAAATCAACTTTATAATTCTTGAATCAAGCACGTTTTGAGATTGATTCAATCTTAGTTTTACTTAAATCAATCTCATTTCCGGATTATTTTAAGTACGAGTTCAGATATAAACAATTTTAAAATTCTTGAATCAAGCGCATTTTGAAGTGGGGAACAGAATAGTAGTACAACGTTAGGAATAGCGCTGCAAGCTGTCAAAAGTTAAAAACGGCAGATTCAAAATGGTGTCAACAGAATACGTATGTAGTTGCCGTAGTCGTTGCAGTTGAAGCGCAAAATTCGAAATTTTTAACTTTGTTGCGCTACAGAGCATTTTTCAGTTTCAGCTACTACTACAACTTTGTAATTCTGTTCCAGGCCTGAGATTGATTGAATCTTAGTTTTACTAAATCAATCTCATTTTCGGATTACTTCAAGTACGAAATCGGGATTGAATACGGATAATTTAAGTATTTTGGGATTGAAAAATTCATACTTGAATCAATCTTTCTGTACTTGATTCAAGAAAATCCGTACTCACTGTACTATCAATCCCGCTTCGGATTGATTTGAATACGTTTGGATTGATTTTTCTTTTGAGTGTATAGAACACAATAATTTACGAACGACGATTTGTGTTTTATTGTTTTTTTTTTTTTTTTATTTTTTTTTTGTTTACTAATATCGACCCCTAACCGCGAAAATAATGTAAGCGCCAAACTCAAATTTTACAGGAGAGAGCTTTTTTTGTTTTATTTCGTATTAATTTTGTATGAAATTTGTCGCTTACATTAAAATTGTTTTTGCTATAAAATCGTAACATTATGTGACCATGATATTTTAGGAGATGATGCAAGTGTTGCCAATAAAGTCATTTATTAAAAAAAACGAAAATTGAAAATCATGTCGCTTACATTATTTTCGCTGTTAGGGCTCGATATGTATAACAAATGTATCAAATAAAAAAGACATGGATGTTTTTCCAATTGGATAATATTATTATTTATTCGAGTTAATTAAATAAATTAAAATTCTTATTCGATTAATCGAGTAATATTAAAATTTAAAAATCAATTAACTCCTGACTTGACCAAACGAAGAACCAAATAATTGGATACTCGTGTGTTTGGCGAATACATAATCAAATTAAATTTCTGCAAAAGCGAATAAATACAATTTTACAAAAAAAAATTGGATTGATAATAATTAAATTAAAGAAATTAGGTTCTATAAAAGTTGTTATAGACGAAATTTCCATAGTAATTAGGTTACAAATACATAAGTATTATAATCCAAACAAAAATTATGCATAAGAATTCTAATGGCCATTTTCTCAATGTATCGACAAACTGCCTGTTACTTAATGTCAACATAAATTTACTGGACCGATAAACTGTCCGTTAACGATTTTGGTTTTCTCAATATACCGACAAAAACATTGTTTTCAGCTGGCAACGCCACTCAAAATACATGTAAAAGTTGGGAGTCAGCTGATTGAATTTATCTGTACGACAAATAAAAGGAAAATAAATAATTGGCAGATGAGTGCTGGTTAGCTTTGCGACAGAATGGAAGCAAATTAGACATTGAGAAAACCAAATTTCTTTAATGTGCAGTTTTTCGTTGGGAAAAAAGATAATTGCCTAATGAGAAAATGGCCATAATACTTAAAGTTCAGCTTAGCCAAGTTTTTTTATTTTATTTTATATATAAATACCAGAACAATTTATTTTTTTGTAGATTTTTAAGTACCTTATCCCCCACCGATTTTAATGATTTTCTATAATTCCAGCAGAAACATGTTAGAACTTAAAATTGCAGAGAGAATTTAAACAAATAAGAATATTCGGCTGTGTCAAATCTTTGATACCCTCCATCGACAGTAAGAATATTTCAGGAGTGCGCGCTATATGGGATAAATAAATTAGTAATATTTAAATTATATTAATATAAAATTAATATGTAATACAAGCACTGACTGCCAAGGTCGGCGGACCTATAGTAAAAATTCGACCGATTATTACAAAATTGCATTTTGTTATTTCGGCGATCTTTAGGAAATTGGACAGTGTGATTTCTAGTCTTATAAAACTGCCACAGACCTAATTTAATTGCAATAGCATTATTCCCATGTCATTCACAAAACACGGTGCGATTTGTCAATGTTGTACATGATTCTTATAGGGCGGTCACCGATAAAAAAAAAGCCAACTTGACTAACGTCGAAATATGATGATTACAATTTCAAACTTTTTTTTATCTTAGGTTTTTTTATATTTTTTGTACCCATCCATGTTCTGGAAATCAAATTCTAGTGAAATTATAATCGAACAAAGTTCATTAAAATATTACGTTTTATAGACTTTATACCTTGAGTACTATAAGCTTTATCAGAACTTCTCTTAAAATAAGGAAAAACTTCGGAAATTAAAAAAAAAAAATTTAACTGAAAATCTCCATCGATTTCAATTTCACTCGATCTCGGTTTCCAGAACTTGGCTGATAATTTATTTGATATAATTTTAAAATAGTTCTGCTTTAATTATTGAATACCTTCGTTAAAACAAAAAATGTACTTGGACTTCAAGAAAAATTCTTGACAAAAGTACGAAAAAACAGAAGTAAGGAAAAAACATGTAAAATCAGTTAAAATGGATAATCATTCAGGAAAGCAAATTTCGATCTACCAAATGTTAAAATACAATTTGGTTTAAGGATTGATGTTTGACTATTGACGTCAGCAGTCGTCGATGGCTGCGAGTGTAAGACGGCAAATCCATCTGAGGAGATCGAGTGGTTGCGATCGAAACATGTCATGGTAACCTGCCGGCCAGGGTTCGAGCCCGAGCCACGTCAAGAATGAAAGATTATCAATAACAATTTTAATTAATTTTCATGTTGTAAAATTCCTTTCTTCATAAGAATAATTTAATGAAAATTAAATTTCATGAACTTAAGCCTAATTAAAAATTTGGATTAAAAACCATAAATAGTTCAACAAAATAACCACAATACTAATTAAATTTTTATCTGAAAAAAATACTTTTTTAATAAAATTAAAATGATACCTCAATTTTTGGACACCCTTTACATTTGCTTTACGCAAAAAGAGTGAGAACAACGAAGCTTGAAAGTATGTAAAAATAAAGACCCAACTATAATAAGTATATATATAATAAGTAAATATAAGTTGGCTTAAGCCGTTGTACGATTACATGTGATTCATATTTGTCGAACCATATTGAACTTAAGAAAACTTTTTGTTAAATTTATGAAACTGTCATTTGCTTAAGCAAAGTGCGAAACTGATCGCACTTTCCGTACGGAATCAAAAATTTTTGATTTTGTTTTTGTTTTGCTTAAGCAAGCTTATTCATATTATAGTTGGCCTTTAGACTGCAAACAGAATGAAGTTCCTTGGAGTCATCTTAATGACAGTATACAGCATCTCATCGTGTAATAATTGGCATTTCTTGTAGCCTGAATCTACTTCACTGAACTCTTGGGTTGCACAAAACTTCGACCATAATTCGTATGGAAATACATATATATGTATGTAGTTCTTGTCTAAAGTATCGTACTGCCTGTTTTGTAGAAAGAAAGACTTTTTGGGGAATTTTAGAAATGCCCTAATCATGTTGATTAGAGAAATTATTACCCATTTAATTACACTGCTTTACAAATTTTTAATTTGGAAAAGTACCAAGAACGCCACATGCCTAGATAAGTTACTTGGGACCTCCTGAACATGAAAACCGCTGTAATTTTTTTCCTAAGTACCGTTTTTTAGATAACGGTTGGAATTCTTCCCACATTAATTGTAGTTGTAAGTAGGTTAAGAAACAACAAAATAAGCACAAAAACCACTTGCAAAATAAAGCATGTTCCCAGTTAAGTTTTTTTAAGCCGTGCACTTGCCAGTTTATTATCAAAGTAATTTTTGGGAATACAAAATTTTTAAATCACAAGATTTTGTTTGTCGTGCTTAATTCCAAATTTTTATTCTTGATAAAAACACTGAAATTTATTGTTGATGTGATAAGCTATTCCTTTGCGCATTTCACGCCTGTGTGTCTGAATTTGAGACTGCACAATAGACTACGACACCTTGAGTATGCTGTCGATATAGTTCTGTTTTGTAATAAGCAGACCGATCTAAATTCTCAGTTAACGAACAAGAAATCGAAGATATTACGCGCTTTGAATTCCTTGGTTGTATTATCAGCACAGATGGCGGAACGAAACTCGACGTAGAGAACTGGCTAAAGAAAGCAAAGGGCAGTTTGCTATGTTAGAATACTTGAGTCTCGTGTCAAATCTACACTCTTTTACGGCACATGAAAACATGGTTCCTTACCAAGGCACTTATTCGGCTGTTAAAAACATTCATCAACAGAAGCCTACGTAAAAAATGGTGGTCTCAAACCGCGTCTAAAGAAAGTTTACTAAATAGAACTCGACAAATTCCTTTCGAAACGTAAATAAGACTGGCTGGGATATACGCTTAGAAAAGATTAAATCGAAACTACACACTCTGCATTGGAATGGCATTGGAAAACCTCGAGCGACTTGGAGAAGAACTGTTTAAGCGAGACCAGAAAAATCTTTAACCAGCTTCGATACATAGCTAGGAATAGAACACAGTTGAAGAATTTTTAAAAAAATATATATTTGTGATTAGACTAAGTTCGATTTTTCATGAATTGTTAATTACGAACATGTCATAATATTAACAATTGTTATCGACGCAAACGGGAGAATTATTTTTTCAATTAAATTTAAAATACCGAGAAGCGCTAAATTTCAGATTGGATATTGGTATTTGGCGCAGATATTCGTTTTCGGATATATTAAAAAATTAATATTCATAACATCACAAAAAAAAATTAATTTATATATTGTTCATATTATTTAGCTTATCAATACAAACAAGTTAGAGTGCTATATTCGGCTGTGCCGAATCTTTGATACCCTCCACCGACAGTTCGAATGTAAAAGGAGTAATATCTGTATGATGTTATTATTATCTTAAACTGTGACGATTTGTTTTTAATTATGGTTTTAGGCGACTAAACTGTTTTTCGGTAGTAGGGTTTATATGGGGCCTAGGGTAAATTATGGACCGATCATCACGAAATTTCACAGCGTCATTTCTAGTCCTTTAAAACTGTGACGTACCAATTTCTGTTATAATAACATTATTAATTATGGTTTTAGGTGTACTAAACTGTTTTCCGGGAGTAGGGTTTCTATGGGACCTAGGGTAAATTATGTACCGATCTTCACGAAATTTCACAGTATCATTTATAGTCCTATAAAACTGTGACGAGCCAAAATTTGTTATGATTGCATTTTTTCTACGGTTTAAGGCGTACTAAACTGTTTTCCGGGAGTAGTGTTTTTATGGGGCTTAGGGTAAATTATGGACCGATCTTCACGAAATTAAACAGCGTGATTTTCAGTTAAATAAAACAAATTTTCGCAAAATCTTATCTCATTCCGTGCCTTGTTCCAGCACTTATGTTATTTTTTGTAACAAAATTATAAATTTTTTTAGGTGGTGGTTCCACATTTTGATTCATAGCTTTGGTCCTACTGAACTGATTTTGCTGGATTTCAATCCCAAACTGCTTAGGATAACTATAAGCAATTTGGCACCAAGTTTGTTCATTTCTTTTGAGTTGTTCGAAAGTGAGCGTGTTTTCAACAGACGGACAGACGGACAGACAGACGGACACGGCTAGATCGACTTAGAATTACTCAAGTACCCAGAATATATATACTTTATGGGGTCTGAGATGAATAATAAAAAAGTTTCACACGGAATGACAAACTTAATATACCCTCTTCACAACTAATTGTGGTGGAGGGTATAAAAAGAGTGTTGATGCGGCTACACAAAATGCGCAGTAGGGACAGGGAAGTTGTCCAATTTTTTGTTTGTAAAACTAATTATCATTACACATTAGCAAAATCTCAAAAACATAAAAAATATCAAACAAAACCATGTGATGGAAATTCCGCCTTTTATTTTTTTTAATCTTTCTCTCACATGAGTTTGTGTGTACCCTGCAGAGAAGTAACTAGTATTTAGCTAGACACATACCAGTTGGTATTTACTTTAAACTAGTTGTTCTTTAATTTGTTCATATATCAAACTATCGTGTTTAACGTTGGGTACACTCCTATGTATTTAGCTTAAAACTTTTGTATTATTTATATTATTAGTTTTAAAAGCAAATAAATTTTTTCTTTTTATCTCAATATTTTTTTCATACTTTTTGCTTTATAAGCCAAATCAAAATATTATTTAAGAATAATAGTGCGAATACACATTAATGATATGTAAGTGTCAAACCATATTCAACTTAATGAAACTTTTCGTTGAGTTAAATGAAACAGTCATTTGCTTAAGCGAAGTCCGAAATTGATCGGAATCAGCGAAATTTTTTATTTGTGTTTTAATGCATTTGACATACTTTTTGTTATTTTTTTACATAGCAAAGGCTCCCTCATGCATTTTATGGTTTTGCCTAAAGTAGTCTTGCCGGAATAAAATTTGCGAAATTCTTGAAATTCACTAAAAAAAATCTTGATATTAAAAAGAATTCTTGACAACTAAAAACTTCCAAAAATAACCTTTTATAAAAATAACACAATCGTTAAAACCATTCCAATATGTATAGGAAACGTAGTTTTGATAGATTTTTAAACAAATATACTAAAACAAAACGATTAAATACATATATATTTTTGCTTTTTAAACTGCACGGAAAGAAGTTTATTTTCTAAACTTTAGAATCTAAAGTAATCAATTTCGTTGCTTAAAACAAGAAAATCGAAAATAATTTCTTGATTTCAACTTATTTCGTTTGTATTTAGTAAAATTTTCGTAAATAAAGAAACATTTTGCTAAAACTAAGCCAAAAATAAGTATATTTAGAATAACTTATTTTTGGGCTTGGACGAGATCATGCAAAATGTTCATGGTACAAGCCATATTTTCTTGCGATTTAGGAAATAATTCTTTCCGTGTGTATTTCAGTTTTATTTGTTTTATTTAATTGTTTTCCAATACAACAAGTAAAGGATTTTTACATAATTTACTGCCTGTTTTTAGAAAACGTAAGCAAGTGAGTGAGTGAGAAATTATATTGAAAACAACAATAAATAACGAAAATTTGTTTTTGTTTTCAATATAATTTCTCACTCACTCACTTGTTTACGTTTTCTAAAAACAGGCAGTTAATAAGTTTACTAGAACATAATAAAAATAAATAAAAAATTATTAAAATTTAAAAATTAATTATACAAAAAAAAATAAAAAAAGTGCAGAGCGTCCAAAGACGGACAGAATGAACATAAAATTGCCACTCAGATATTAAACTTTGATGTCTGATGTGTATAATGTGATTTAATCTTCTAGAACGTGTAAATTGAATTTTCTCAAAAAGGTATGGTGGTTCACGGGTATATACGATTTTGTGTAATAGGATCTAAGTCCTTATTTTTAACAAATTATTTATTGTGACTCCATAGAGCTTATTCGCGTACTGAGAGATATGTTCATATTTTCTCAAACTAAAAACATATCTCAGTATAGAGTTATACGTGGATATAAGTTTTTTTAGACTTCGTAAGTCACAGCTGGCATATATTTCGCATCCATTTAATAATGTAGGTATAAAATAAGATTTCGAAAGTAGAATTCGAATATTAAGTGGAGTTATAGACTAAGTGTTCCAATGAATTCGTAGCTTTGCAAAAATTTTTCCTCTCAAAATTTGATGTACATATCGCACTTGATCATATCAACTCAAAATTTTTATTTTTTTAATTATTTTTTTTTAATCAACAAATTATGTTCTGTTGGTTAAAAAATACTTTTTCGTATGCCTTTAATATTAGATTACAAATTGTGTTGCTTCTATTGAAATTTTTTTGATATTGAGTTTAAACTCTCTTTATGATCAAGTGGGATATGTATTCAACGAAACAATTTTACCAAATAGAAATCGGGAACTTTGCCTTCTTTTTAGAAATTATATTACATATTTATTAAAAAACATGAAAACAAAAAAATTTATCTTTATCTTATTCTTCTTGTGCTGTTGTTGTTCCTACAACAAGCAAGTCACTCGTTTTACCTACTTTGCTAGTGTTGTTAATCTTTTTACAACAAGCGTCGTCCTGCCAATTTTCCCAAAACAAAATGCATACATTTCGCGAAAAAGCAAAAAAAAAAATGTCATCTCCAGTTTGCAACAAGAACGTGTTCTATTTTGTACTGACAAATTATCTTACATCAGCTGTTTTGCAAGACTTTTGTTTGTGGCGGCAAATACGTATACATTAAAATATATTTATTTCACATATTTAAAAAAAAAACAACATTTTATTAACTAAAATTCAATTAAAAGTGAAAAGATATATACATAAATCAGTACATAATTTTCTGTTGTGAACGATCTTATGTACATACATAGGTTATGTCAGATAAACCCAAAAACGAACTTGTCGAAGCAAAAATTATAAACCTTCTGTATTTGTCAATTTGATAGTCATGCGCAATAACATACCGTCGACTTAATATGCAAACTTGCTAACTCCCTTTTAACATATTTTACAAGAGAGACAAAAAACTTTTTATTTTACCTATTTGCCAAAAATATAGATGATTTGACACACTTGAATTGAAGAAAAACTACATGCTGGTGGACGAGGCAATCTTTCTCTACCACACGGCATCAAAATCTCAATTTACTTAAAAAATGGATTAAGCAGGTTTGCGTATTAAGCCGACGATATAGACTTTAAATCTGAGTTATAAATTGATATGCAGGGTATGCATGTATGTATGTATGTATATATTTACATTAAGTGTAAATTTTACACTCACACATGTTTCACATACATACAAACTTTGGTTGTACATATCGTTACCTTAAACGTAGAGCCATAAATGATATAACATTAACAATCTTACAGCGAATTAAAAAGTAAATAAGTAACTACACTGTGCTAGAATTTGACACTTTGTTCTGAGACAAGCCGGGCACCTGGCGTTTTAACATAATAATAAGAAATCCTTAACTTACATAGCAGTCACACGATCAAGATTTCCTTGATAGTCTTTTACATATACTGTTTGTAAAAATATGCAAAAATTGGCAGCTGTGACGTAGGCTGCACGCCAGTTGAAAGCAATTTACTTTCGAGATGTCATTAAAAAAAATTTATAAAGACAAACATGTAATCAGCTGTTAAATTGCAAGTAAAATTGCCAAACAAATTGAATGGTGAAATTGAAAGTCATCTCGTGGTTAATTTAAAAAGTGTGAGTGTGTTAGTAAAAAAGTTAGAGCGTATTGCAAATTAAAAGGAATTGAAAGGCAAAACTTGATCGTTTGCCAAAAAAAATTATGTTTCTGAAATGACTGCGATTATTAGAAAAAAATTTTAAGTCTACTTTTTTTGTAATTTCTATAAACTAAACCTTTTAAGTTACGCGAATATATGTTGTGAAACCTTCTCCATTTTCGAAGTAACGGTATATCTCGAAAACAAGAGCTAACCTAAAAAAAAAAGATTAGCACCATTGGATTCAGCGTGCCCGAATTAGGTTAACATAGGGTAGCCAGATTTTTAATTCGGAAAAACAGTACATTGAATACATAAAAACAGTACAATCAAGAAAAAAACAGTACATTTTTTTTGACGACAACATTACCATTTGTTTTAATAAGTAACCCCCAATTTCACCAAGTTCAGCTATAATAAACTATCAGTTCAAGCTGTCAAAACATATTGTAAGCTGGAAGTTAAAGTAATAGTTAGTTTTAACTGAACTTGGTGAAATTGGGGTAAATATTTTAAACTTTTGATTGAATATGCAACAACAATTATATAAAGAAAGAAATACACTTAAAATGTGTAACGTCAAAGGAATTATTTCCAGTTTATGGCATTTCATAAATAAACATATGAAATTACTCCATTTGCGTTTAAAAAGCAAACACCACAAACGAAGCATTTGGCCAGGAAAACCAAAACATTGCTGTAAGCCATATAAGAAAGGAGAAAAGCCTTACTTAGCTCAAAACAATCAACTCATTGATTTTGTAAGTACGATTTTCTTTAAACATATTCGTATTTAAAGCAATTTTCACTGCACACATAGTTGCACAAATCATTTAGAATTTGAGAAAATGTTTGTTTCCTAAATTAATTTTCCAATTTTAAATAATTTTTAAATTATTTACGGCTAATTTTACCAAGTTCAGCTATAATTAAGTATTACTAAAACAATAGGTTTTTTGACTTTTATAATGAAAGTTAATTAAACCTGGGGGCAAATTATTGCAGTCGTTATCGAATACTTTTTAGATTCGAAGGCAATGTTATTTCAGTTGATACTGAACGAATCGTTATTATTTTTTCAGTGTTGTGAAAACTAAAATAAATGCTTTACAATACTAAAAAAATAATTTCGATCCGTTCACTATAGACAGAGAGAATTAGAAATAAAATTGCTTTCGAATCGAAAAAGTATTTGCCCCCTGAACTTGGTGAAATTGGCCATTAATCTATAAAATCCAAAAAAAATAGTTTGGTTTATTTTTATTTCACAAAATCAGAAAATATTTAAAATCAAGTGCAATTGAAAACGATGAATATTTTCAAAAAAATTTTTGTAAAATTTTACTTATCTTTTTCTTATTTCAGTAGTTTAGGTAAAGAAAAGTGGTCCTCAAAGGTATTAGGTATTTTTATAAATTTTGAACAGGGATAATTTTCGAAATTTGTTTGTTTTCAGTTTTAAGTGATTTCGATTTCCAGAACATGCCCGAAAACTAAAAAAGTTCTAAAAATTAACGATAACTGTTTTTTAATAAGTATTTTTTAGTACTTAAAAAAATTTTGATTTTATTTTTGTCTTTCTCAGGTGTGGAAAGGGAAAGACTATTGGAAGAGGTAGCCATAAAATCATAAAAACACGAAAATATACTACTGCTACGAGCCACCCATTATAATTTAGATTTCTACTGTGTATTTATGAGAAAACAATGACCACAGCGTAAAAACTCTTATTATTTTAGAACTTTTTTTTTTAACACAACATAATTTTTTGTAAGCCAGTTCTGTTAAATATAGACTGAGCAAAAAAAAAACAGTACAAAGAACAGTACAAAGTGTAAAAAACAGTACATTTGCGTACTGTTTTAGGAGTTGTGCATAAAACAGTAGAATTGCAAAAAATCAGTACATGTACTGCTTAAAACAGTACGTATGGCAACCCTAGGTTAACACGCCAGGTACCCGGCTTGTCTGTTTTTTCCACAAGCACAGTGTTATTTATTAATTTTATAATTTTTAATATGTGAAAACATACTTAACATCGCATTTAATACATACCCTGCAAATAATAAGACCAGTCCATACAAGCGTGAAAGGAATAGCCCACAAGGGACCAGGACTAGTCCAAAAGTAGCCCAATCGTATGGAAAAAACATGGTATATTTAACATTACGATGTCCTAGGGGACCAGTCCATGGAGTAGTCCATTTAACAAAATTGATCAGGTGGTCCAATTTTATTTGCAGGGTACATGCAATAAAGAATCGCATTACCTTGATATTATAAGCAAAACGTGTGCCTTATAATAAATATTTACTATACGAAGCTATGACAGTTATGTATTTAAGACATCATAACTTTGAGGAATTCGCTTAGTTTGCCTTTTTCTCCAAAAAGCTTGGCATCGTCTTAAAATCTTTATACAGTGTGGCAACAAGTAGCGTTCCCATTTGTCAAGTTTCTCCTTTTTTACGAGTCTATATTCCAAATACATTTTGATGTTCTCTTTTAAAATTTTGGGCACTTTTGCAGGAAGTATTTAAAAAACAAAAAGTTTTTTTCAAAAATTGTGACATTTTTTATTGTTCAAGTGTGAATGCATGTTTCACATTTTCAACATCTTTCATGCGTTCCTCCGAAATGTATGCAAGTGTATAAAGGGTATTATGCTTTATTCCTTGACGGAGAAGTTAAGTCGCTCAATTTTAACTTACTGTAGTACGGTGACGTTTTCATGCACAGCTCCCTTTGTTTGTGTCATTAGGTGTGATTCCGTACTCAACGTTGGGAGCCCGCGGGATCTCAATCTTACCGAAAACTGTTCCAGTACTCAAAGTTTGGTAAAGTGAGAGAGCTTTTAGAGACAAAAATTCATCTTTTTGCACGAAGTAGCCCGTACTTTTTCTTTGGGCTGATTGGGAAAACTGTTAAACAATCAGCTGTGTCAGAAAATAAACACTAAAAAACTACAAACAAGTATTAATAAAAGAATTAAAATAAGAACTATTAACAAAATAAACAAAAGAAAATGTTAAAAAGTGGAAGTACATGCTAATGTGTCATTAATGTATTTATTTGAACGTTTTCATAGTAACGTTTTCTTTTGGGGTAGAAATTTGCTTTTTATTGTTCCCGTACTTTTGTACATTTTTGTCTGTTAGTGAGAGAAATTTTTGTTTAGTGCCGGTTCACACACGTCAAGTTTGACTCGTCAAGTCTTGATCTTTTAGGAGAGAAGGGAAAAGAGAATGCCATTTCTTTCCCCTCTCTCCTAAAAACTCAAGACTTGACGAGTCAAACTTGACGTGTGTGAACTAGCACTTACTCCCATTTTACCGAATTTTATCCTATTGTTACGTGGATTTATCAAAGCAATTTTCATTTACGATTTGTAAAAAGGCGAATTAATAATGCTGTTCCCCTGATTCATTGATAAAAATGTCATTGGGCACGTTCATAACATGGTATTAACCTGACAATTTGTTGTCATACAAAATGTCAAAGTCTATACATATAAAAAAACTTTAATATTGTTGTCAGCAATTTTTTTTTTTTTTAAGTTTGACGTTTATTATGACAAAAAATTGTCATGTGAAGACCCCATGTAATACGTAGCTATTGAGATTATCTGCTTCAAAACTGTTGACAGCTGTTAAACTCAACGTTAAAGTCTTAAAAACGGCATGATGAACATAATGCAAAATTAACAGCTTATAAATGTAAGTAATTGAAAAAATAAAATCAAAACGTGACATAAGAAATGATTAAAATTAATTAGTTAAGCCTAAACTAACAAAAACACTCCTCGATCAGCTGTTAAGGTTGAGACAAACGCTCAACAGTTACGTCCTATGCACGTGCCCATTTTATCAATAGCGCTCAAATACGCCACTGGGTATGTACGTAGTTACTTAGACCCAACTGGTAGTCGTATTTGATTTTTTAATTATAAAGTAAACAAATTGTATGACGTTTTGATAATTATAACAATCGAAAATCAAAACAAAATGGAAAAAACATCGTATATTTTAAATCATTTATGCGATGAGAAAATTTTTTTACTAACTAGCAAAATTTAGATAAAACTTTATTGTGTTAAATACAAATAAACTTACACACTTCGAAAGCACTTCCCTTGTTTAAATGTTTTTTTTTAATTTTTAAAAATAAAAAAAATTTTGTATTTGTAGTTTTTTCCTAAAACAATCTAAAGTAATTTACAAAATAAGTCTCTCTGTTGAGTAATCAGAAAAACATCAAAGCACTACTCACAATTCTACTGAAAGAACCAATGAATTTTACAAGGGATGTCCCAAAATAAACGCATTTAAAAGTAAGTCATTATCTATTTACCTACACACATCCAGAAAAAAGTAGATATAGAAGTTGCTAAAGAAGTAGTCTAATGCTGGGTACACACTATGCAACGCATTTACGCAATCTGGTGAGTTAAATTCATTTTTATTCATTCTAGATTGCATCAACATCAAAACGCTTTGATATTTTGAGGTTGCATTGAAACAGATTGCATATAGGTTGCACTGTGTGTACCCAGCATTAGAAGAAAGCTACTAAATAATGAGTGAAAGAAGCTATTTATTTTGAAAAAGTAAGCGAAGTTTTTACTGGGTTTTTTAAACATATGTATGTAGGTACAAATATTTATTTATTATTTTATAAGCTTATAATTACAAATCATATGATAATGGCCTTCAGCTCGAATAATACAAAACAAAATATAAGTTCATTAAACAATATTATTTAATAATTATTGGTATCTTCTTATACCTTATACATAAATAAAAATGAAGCTAAATGTAGGAAGTTATCCAACAGATAATGAGTTTTTAATCATCACAAGTTCCCTTTAATCTAAAAGTAATGGATAAGGTAAAGAGAGGAACGTTCTACCTTTAACTTTTGTCGTAAGGTTTAGATTTGAGATTGCCATATTATATGCACATATTTTCTATATATGGCAACTCCAAGTATACGTATATTTTGTAAATTTATAACAAACTCGTATTTTGACAAATAAAATTTAGAAAACGTTAAATTCGCGTGTACGCGGTATTTCATTAATAGGTGCGTTTGAGTACTTTTACAGTAAAATGCAGTAAATGAGTAGACTGAAAAATTTGCTCTCACAAAAAGCTGGTTGTACAAAAAAGTACGCGAAAGCAAAATTTGTAAAAATTCGTAAAATAAAGGCAACAGCTGATGGCAAATAATTGAAGAGTTGAAAAATGTTTACACTTTTGACTACTTAACTTGTTTTGTTATCAGTACTTGATTAAATACCTTCTATAACACAAACATTTTTGGAAAATACAAACAAACTATTTTATGTAATCTTTCATATTTGTTTGTATTTTATTTTATTTGATTTGATTTTACTAATTTGTAGCGGGTTAAATTATTTAAAAGAACATGAATAATTTTTTTGGTACCGAATACTTGAGTACCCAAATATTTCACACTTTTACAACTCTAAAAAATGTACATAACAAAAAGAATTTAAAAAGTTTTTATTTAGCCAAAAAAATGCTTCACAAACAAGTTTTTATCGTATTAATAGTTAATTAATTGATATTTATTCACTTTCTGTTTTGGTTTAATTTTTATTTAAAATTTTCTTTTATTTAACAATTTTTCACAATTTGTATGCTTTTTTTTTATTTGTTACTTTTGTTTTTTTACCTTTTGAAACATATGCTGCAAAAATTTCTGCAGTAAAAATTTGCAAATACTCAGACAAGAACTGTCACTTTACGCTCTCAATTTGTGTTCTCATTTACTGTATTTTGTGTACTCGAACGCAAATTCGTAAAATGCAGTAAAGTTCAGTAAAAAATAGTAAAAACTTTTGTGTTCTCGAACGCAGCTAATATTTGCCATTATTAAAAAATATTTGTGAACACAAATTTTTTATTTTTTTTTGACTTTGCTTAAACACTAAAAATTTTTGGCTAACTATCTAGAGTTATATTGCCAGGGTATCACACGGTTTGTTGGAGCCTCATCCACAAGTCCTCGATCGACCTAGACCTTCGTATAGGAAGGCGAAGAGCTTCCAGAATAAGCTCCAGAGTATATCTTGTCTCCACAGTAAAACGTCTGAGTTATTTCCTTGGTACTCCACCAGTAAAACGTCTGAGTTATATATGGTCCTCCACCAGTCACATGAGTTTTTTATTTGGTTCTCCACCAGACAACACATCAACCATTGAGGTTAAAAACGATTGCATATAGTTAATGCAGATACCGCAAAAACTGTAACTCGGTACAGTTATACGACGCCGAAACACTAACCAATGCGGGGTGACAACGCAAAACGCAACAAAAGCAGACAAACAAAAACGACGTGTTTGACCTTAAAGGTAGAAGTACATAGCACGCGTTAGGGCGCGCGCGCTCTGTCGTCTTCTGTCAAAAAAAGTTAAGCTAGTGTATTTTCATAGAACAAGCTACATGCAAAATATTTTGACGGGCTTGCGCCAGAAAGTTGGTTAACTTTGAACTTTTTAAAGCGTTGTGTATTTTTGACAAGTAATCAGCTGACAATAAAAGGAATAATTTAACAAATTTGTGAATCATGAAAGAAAAACTTATTGAAGAGTTTAAAAAACATACAATATTTATATAAAAATAATAAATTCAATAAAATAACAAAATCTTGATATACTTTCGCACCCGTTTTTAATGCACAAATAAGTAAACAAATAAAAAACAGCTGACAGGAATGGCTTTTGTAACGCGTGTTGTGTAACTTGCAATTTTTTACGCGCCAAAGTTTTTAAACGCACGATACTCGTCGACGAACTAACGCGTGTTATGTACTTCCACCTTAAGAAATAATGACAAAAAGCGCGAGCTGCTTCTCCACTCAGAGCAGTTTTACGAGTCTGTGAAACCAGGGTTGTTAGATGTGACGATTTTTCGTCATTTTGACGATTTTTTTGTGAAAATATAGTAAAATGACGATTGACGATTTTTAAACTAAAAGTAATAGTGTTATGACGATTTTCTGGCATCAATAAAATACTTACAAGAAATATTCACAATTATATTGGGAACAGTTCAAAAAGTTAAAATAATTTTTCGAAATCCAAAAATTATTAGAAATTAAACAAAAAACGTTCTTCCCCCATCACAAACCAAGTGGTTTTCATTAGAAGCATTAGTAATTCGAATTCTACAATTTAATGAATGCCATCGATAAGGCAAAAAATATACACTAGAGCCCCGATTTGCTTCGGTCCTATTTGGTCCGCTTTTTAAAAATTGGTTAAATACGCTTTGCGTTTTAATGATTTCGATTTGCGTCGCTACATACGATTTCATTTTTTCGCTAAAGTCATAATCATATGTGAAGAATTTTTCTATTTGCGTGTAAAAAGCCGAATTCCCATTTGATTCTGTTAGGTAAGTTATTCTAAGTATAGTTGAGTGTTAGGAAGTAAGAAGTTTGTTCTTAATAAGAAGTTGTGTAGAAAAATTAGTGCAAAGTGAAGAAAATGCACTGATTTGGAACTAAAATTGGACGTAATAAAACTTTTCAAGTCGGGTAAAAAGACTGTTGATACAGACAGAACCCTTGGTGTATCACCTTCAACAGTAAAAACAATTTGCATTAGTGATAGCGCTAAAAATTAATCATTTCAAGATATGTAGCTCGAGTTAATAGCAAATGAGATTTTATTTTTTAATTAATGCTTTCGCGAATATGGATAAATGAAATAAATTGTTTGTTATGTTTTTATGAAGATACATATATGTTTTCTTATGTTTTTCTTTTCAAATGATAAATATAGTTCGGCCCACTTGATGAAATAAATATAATAAAACTTAACCATATCACTTTCTTTATTAAAAATAGAATATCTTGCTAAAAATTTATATTTTTGAACCACTCAATAAATTGTCTCCAATTTGTAAAATTTAAATATTTGACGATTTGTTGACGATTTTGTTAACTGTTCATGACGACTTTGACGAATTTTGTTAAAACTTTTGACGATTTTTGAAGAAAAAAGCCTAACAACCCTGTGTGAAACACAAAAATTTAAAATGAGAAAAGTAAAAGAAAGTACGTAGTTGCCAGTTCGTATTTTTATTTTGGCAAAAATAATCAGTATTTTCTTTAGTATTGCCACATTTTTAAAAATGTTAAGTTTATTTTATACAGAAGTATAACATTTCAATCATCTACCAAAATGTTCGTGGCTTAAGAACTAAACTATCAACTTTATATATTGAAAGCTTCAACATGGATCATCATGTCCTTGTACTTACTGAAACATGGTTAAATAATAATTTTTTAAATACTGAAATTTTATGCGACAAGTTTAATATTTATCGCCGAGATCGAGGTAATAGAACTGCTGGTGGAGGAGTCCTTATTTCGGTTTCCTGTAATTTTGCATCTGAACTTATGGAAGTTGATTCTTCATCTAATATTGAATTTATAACCGTGTTAATAAAACTTAATGGAAAACGCATATTTGTCACATGTTCGTACATTCCACCATCTTCTCCGCAAAATATATATACTGAACATGCCGAAGCTATCGCATCAGTTACTCGTTCTGCATGTAATGGCGATTCCGTTTGTCTTTGGTGATTTTAACTTACCGTCAATAGCCTGGAAATATTTACCAGAAGATAAATATTTTATTCAAACCAAACAGTGTTCCAGTTTCGACGAGTTTTTCAATATTTTGTATGACACATGTCTCTTTCAAATTAATGGCGTTCTTAACAAGTATGATAAAATATTAGACTTAATATTTGTCAATGATGTGGCCGATTGTTTTATTAAACGTTCATCACCGATTACATTGCCTGAAGACTGCTATCATCCTACAATTGAATTAGTTTCTTCTATTCCATCTAAAACTGCAAGTAAATCGCCAATTAATCATGAGAAAGTTTTTTCTTTTGAACGTACTGACTACAACACGTTAAATAAACTTTTTACCGACACGAATTGGTACGCTTTATTATCGTGCTATGCGGACGTAAATCAAATGTGTAAAGTATTTTACGATAAAGTTTATTCTTTTTTGAATTTAAGTATTCCGAAAAAAATATCTAAACCATTGTCTGGTCCACCATGGAGTAATAAACAGTTAACTCATGCCAAGAATAAAAAAAATAAATGTTATAAAAAATTTAAACTGTCTGGATCTGCTGTTGACTATCGGATGTATTCTATTAGCCGAGCTGAATACACATCACTAAATAAATCATTTTATGATAGCTATATTAATACAATGAAATATAATTTAAAACGTAATCCAAAATTGTTTTACAAGTTTGTTAATTCTAAGAAAAGAGCAACAGGATACCCTTCTTCTATGAAGTTTAGACAGAATGAATCCAGTGATCATGCAACTATAAGCAACTTATTTGCGGATTTTTTCTCAACAACATATTCAGATTCTACTTATGATGATTCTGTTAATTATCCATTCGAAATAACAGCAAAGCAAACAATAAATATACCTTCTCTTGATATTTCTACAATATCTGTGGAACTAAAAAACCTTAAATTTTCGTACAACTATGGACCGGATAAAATTCCAAGCAATATTTTAATTAAATGTGCCGATGCTATTGCCATCCCTTTAGAAATTATATTCAATGCATCAATAAAATATGGTTATTTTCCAGACGTTTGGAAAAATTCTTTCATAGTTCCTTTGTATAAATCAGGAAAAAAGTCCGAAGTGGAAAACTACCGTGGAATAGCTAAACTTAGTATTATACCTAAATTATTTGAAAAAATCATCACTGAATATTTATCCTATCGAGTGTCCAATTTAATATCCCCCTATCAGCATGGATTTCAAAAAAGGTGCTCTACTACGACAAACCTTCTTCAACTCACTACCGTTATAAATCGTGGATTTTTGGAATAAGAACAAACTGATGTTATATACACTGACTTCAGTAAAGCTTTCGATAAAGTTAACCATTTGCTCATCAAAAGGAAATTATATTTTTTGGGGTTCACAGACCTTAGTATTAAATGGATTTATTCATATTTAACTAATAGAAAACAAACCGTTCTTTTTAAAAACACCTGTTCCAGACGAATTGATGTTCTTTCTGGAGTACCACAGGGAAGCCACCTTGGTCCGCTTCTTTTTTCACTGTTCATTAACGACTTGCCTGCCGCGATTCAATCTTCAAATATTTTAATGTTTGCTGATGATGTAAAAGTTTTTCTTAGTTATGGTCAAGTTTCTGACCAACAACGTCTCCAAAATGACTTAAACTCGTTTTATTCATGGTGCTTAATAAATCTTATGGAGTTAAATCTTAATAAATGTAAATATATGCGATTTGTCAGAAAGAATCCGATGCCTGCACAATATCATCTTGGTGGTAGTCAGCTGGAATTGGCCGTCAATTTCTTAGACCTTGGAATTCTGTTTGATCCGAAACTTAATTTTATTTCGCATATCACTATGATAGTAAATAAAGCTAGGGGTGTACTTGGTTTCGTCAAGCGCTGGGCTAAAGAGTTTAATGATCCATATGTCACAAAAACTTTGTATACTGCACTTGTAAGACCTATTCTAGAGTATGGATCTATAATATGGGACCCTATATATAACACACATTCCGATGCTATTGAATCCGTCCAAAAGCAATTCTTGCTCTTTTGTCTTCGTGGACTAAACTTTAATCCAGTAAACTTGCCTTCGTATAATTCTAGACTCTCTCTTATAAAGCTGCCCACCCTGAAAAGTCGTAGGACAATGTTAAACATATCGTTTATTTTCAACATAATTACTGGTGAAGTATGCTCTGGATTTCTAATACACAATATTTCGTTTAATGTTCCTCAACGCCCATCACGTCATTTTATCCCATTATCAGTTCGATGTTTTAGAGCTAATTATGCTAATGCTGATCCTCTTATTAGAATGTGCAATGAATTTAACAAATTCTATAGTTTTATTGATTTTTCTTCAAGTTCAAATGTCATTAAGAATAAAATTATTATTTCATTAAATTCATAGTTTTTATTTTTTATTGTTTTAAATAATCATTTTATATATTTTGTATTGTATTTTATGTTTAATGTACACTAAATTAAGAATATTAAATTTAAAATGTCTGTAAGGATAATCTTCCATAGACAAATAAATAAAAGTTGTGAAAACGAAAAATAGTTGAAGGTAACTTTATTTCTCACTAGTGCCAAAGGTACCATTAACTATTTCGATCTTTAAAGGAAAGTCGTGAAAGCGGTCCTTAATCATACAACCCAGTTACTAATATTCCGAGTACTCAGAAGTGTTTTCCAAAGAGTAACTGAGCTACCTAAACAAGAGCGGCAAACATGAAAATTCTATTGCCAATACACTTTCAGTAAAATAAAACGACCAAGCGATCTATCAAATAAGATTTTTCAGCCAGGTGGTGTTAAATTCGCGTTTTAAAGGTTTTTTTCGTGTAAACTGTGTGAAAATGAAAAGTTTTGACATAAAACAGACGCTTGCCGCTCTTGTTTGATAACTCAATAACACAAAATTGTTTCGCTTACTTCATTTTATACAATGTACATGTACTACAGACAGAGAAAAAGTAATCTGACTGTGGTATGGAATATAATGTTACACACTTGCTCATTGTACGAAGTACCTTACGCAGAAGTGCTGTTGCTAAAGACTAGTTTGCACTATCACACAAGTCTTACGTATTTCATAATACTTTGTGAGATAGAAATCTAATAAGTTTTGTTGCGACTGTCAAAAAATCTAATTTAACATTACAGTTTCACATATGAACATGCTTTTGTTAAAATGCAATCCTGATAAAATGAATTTCTAAAACCTTTGGAAAAGGTTTTCTGGCCTAAGCAACCAGTGAAATGCGCATAGATGCTACTTTCCCTCAACAATAAATTTCAGTGCATTTATCAAATGTGAAAAATTGGGATTTTAGCACGCCATACAAAAATCTTATTGTTGTACTAGCATTTAACCCGCTACTTCGTTAGCGTCTCCTTTTTCTTCGTGGACATATTTTTATGCCAAAGTTTATGTTCAAAAAAGTACCAGGCACCTGTCCCCTTATTTTTTTTAACGAACAACAATAAGTGTTAAATTTTTTGGATCTCTTTTATTTTGGATTTTTTTGGTTAGCGGAATCGATTTGGCGAGAGGACAACCTTCGGTCCAAAAGTCAGCTTTTTAGCTTCAAGAGTTTAGGATGTGCGATGATGAATCCGTCAGTTACTTTACAAATGTATATTATATAGAGATGGAGAAAAATGTTGAGAAAACAGTAACAAAATTAGGAACGATTTTCACACCTTAAACGTTTGAATTTCAAAAATGGGGCAAACCTGTTTTGTATTTTTTAGATAAGCTAAAAATGTGATACAATATTTATTTACCCTTTTACACCCCAAAATGGGTTCCTTCAAAAAAGTACCAGACACCTCTCCGTTTATTTTTTTTAATGAACAATAATTAGTATTAAATTTTTTGTATCTCTTTTTGTTTAGGAAATATACGGTTAGCGAATTGCTGATGTTTTTTATCTCTTTTAGTTTAGGAGGTATGAGGTTCGCGGGATCGATATACATAGGTACAATTTTCACCCCTGAAACGTTCGAATTTCGAAAAAGTACCAAATTCGCATTTGTATTTTTTAGATAAGTAACAAATGTTATTTAATTTTTATTTCTATACGTATTGGCATAAAAGCTAGATTTACTACCTAAAACGACCGAATTTCGTTAAAGTACCAGACACCAATTTGCTTTTTTATTTAATGCACAAAAATAAATATTAAATTAAAAAAATTACCAGTTTATTTAAAAAAAAATCCCTCTTACAGATTCTCATTCACTCAGGAACTTGCATGTTTAATTTTATGTTTCTAGATTGTAATGGCGCAAGTTGTAACATATGCAAAATAATTTTTGAATTTTATTTGTTTTACAACTTTTATATAAGTCGGGTTGCTAGATTAGCTGCGCAACTGAACTTAATATTTTTTATAAGGTTAAAGGTACTTTGCATGTGAAAAAAAAAAAAAAAAAAAAAAAATAAATTTAATCTTTTCTATCTAACTAAGTAACTATTATTTCCCTTTATTATAAATTCCGTATACCTTATTCAAAATTCCTAATAATATAATTCCTAAAACGTCAAAAGTATAATCCCAATCTTGCAACAAAACCCCTAGAAATCAATATAATACTCATCGACATGCCGGAGGCCTTCTGCAGAGTTGGAGTCATAAGAGATCGTAAGTGATTTTTTTTTATTATTCTCTCTTGTTAAATTGTATATACTTTTGTAGTTTTTTTGTTTTTTTTTTCTATCTTTACTTGCATATTACAAAGAAATCTTATAGCCTGATGTTTTTTTTTTAAGCTCAAATCATGGAATGGGGAGTAAAAATCTATAAGATCTCTTTGTAATTAAAAGCTCTATCATTTTTATACATATATTTTTTTTATCGTCGGTCTATTTATTATTTCAGTTATTTCTTAATTTTCTTTTGGTTATTATTCTGATTTATTTTTTTTATTATTATATTGTTTTTTTTTTATTTATCCAAATTCAGTTAGTAAATAAGTTTAACCCTATAATGAATAGCTTAGTTAAAGTAAGAACATTACCATTATAGTTTGTGTAAGTTGACATTATGGTTTTAATAAATTAAAAATGAATTCGATAAGAATGATTTAATTTGTTATTTGTAGTAAAACTTCGTGGTCCTATAGAAAAAAAAGTAAGGTGTGTTTGGGGTTTTCCAATGTTAAAATTATTTAGGTCCGTAGGAAAACCATCGGTTGGGTGGGTAAAGAGGCGCAGAACTACGACATCTAGTTCTCCTTTTAATATAAGATCTGAGTGAAAAGTTATTTTTTTTTTTTTTTTTTGTTAGGGCATATTAGGCACACGTGATTTTTTTTTTGTTATTTGTTATGCTAAAGGTCAATCATGAAACAAGATCCCCGCCCATTTACCGAACTAGCTAGTCCAGCGAGCACGTGTGTAAGGTTTCTGATAAAGACCATGGAAGGGAAATAGTGGCATCATATGCCTTATACAAATTTTAGTGGAACGTATGAAGATCAAGGTTATTCTTTTGAATATGGAAAATCTTTATCTGTTGGCCTGTGAATGCAGGCAGAATCTCCCCTATTTCACTACCCAAAGGCAAGATTTAACATTACAATAACAAATGGCGCCCAACGTGGGGCCCGAGGTCTATATGATACATACTCAACACCATGTGTTTAAGTAAATTTTGATATTAATTCATTAATACCTTTAGGCCTTGGGACTCGTTAAAGTTAAACATTAATTCTTATCCGTATGTAGGAGAAAAAAAAAAAAAAAAAAAAAAAAAACAACAGACACTGAATACTTCACTGAAGAAATTTTGGGATACTATTGCTATAATTGTGTTGTATAACTTCATTTGGTTTTAACCAAGAATGCAATGTCGTGTGGCTATGGAGGAAATTGCTGTTATAAAACTAAGGTATGTTTTAAACAGTCCTTTATGTTTTACATGATCTTTCGTTCCTTTTTGTGCAGTAAAGTAGTATCTTAAAACTCTTTCGAGGAGGCAACCTGTTGTAGTGATCAAGTTATATTTGTTTTTAAGTTAAATTTTCGGAATTGCAATTATGAGGCAGTAGTATATTGCCCTAATTGACCACTTTTTACTTATATTCAAAATTAATTTTGATTATTATTACAGCTTAACTTCCGTTTTTCCGTGTTTTTTTTTTATACAGATCTTATTCTTAAATACACATTTTGTTTTTACGTTTATTTTAAATTTTGCACAACTTTTTTTTTATATAAGACCACGTAAGAAGTTTTACTAAATTTTATGATTGTTAGATAATTTGGTTTTTTAATTATGTCAATTAATCAAAGTAATGAACATATACCACCTGCGGATGAAAATCGGGATGGATCACAGTGTTCTATTTGTAGCAAAGATTATGAGGTCGATGACATTGTAGTTTCAACTCCTTGTAGTCATATTTTTCATAAGGACTGCATCGTAAAAATATTAAAGAAAACACAAAGTTGTCCAATTTGTGGTTCCGCATGCAGACAGACTAAACTTAAATGCCATAATATTTTAGAGAATGCACAAATTGAGGCACAGCCTATTTCGAACGCTGAACATATTAGTCAGGGAGCGATAAGTTAGGGAGCCATTCCAAAAACTCCAAATCAGGGAGGTAGACCCCCTAGACGTAATTTATTGGAGTTTTCCATTCATCAAACACCAGCATCTAATATTATGAATCGTGAGAATAATGATGGTAGATCATGGGATTATATGTTAGATAGACCACAATCGCATCGGAAACCTGTTATTCCAGATATTACTGATAATGCCCTTCAGAATCTTATAAATGAAGCAGTAAGTAATCAGTTAGCTTCTATGAACATAAGTCATAATATAAGCCAAAATAACAACCTTTCTAATAGTATTTTAAATCGAAATAATTATGGGACTCGTACTAGTTTTGGAGGTCGTAACTTTGACAATGGTTCTAGAAATCCCTTGAATATCCCTAACTCAAGACAAAACCGTAATGTGAACCAATATCCAATTTTAAATTGGACGCCTGATAAAATTTCATCTATAATATCAGGATGGCATATAAAATTTAGTGGCCAGGAGGAGGGTAGTCTCTCCGTGGACAATTTTATATACCGTATTCACGCTTTGACTGTGCAAAGCTTAAGGGGGGATTTTAATACCCTATGCCAACATGTGCATCTTTTATTTTGCGACAAGGCCATTGATTGGTATTGGCGTTTTCATGCGAGTGTTGCTAGAGTGCATTGGGAAACACTTTGTAGAGAATTGAGAAATCAATTCAGGGATAGACGTACTGATTTTGATTTAAGGGAACAGATGAGAGCTAGAAAGCAACGACATGGTGAAAAATTTGATTCCTTTTACGAGTCCATCTTACAAATTACTGATCGCCTACAGACGTCAATAAATGAATATGATTTAGTAGAAACTTTAAAAAGAAATTTAAGACCTGAAGTGCGAAAGGAAATTTTACATTTTAATATAACTTCTATTTCCGAATTAAGGGATTTTGTAAGAAAACACGAAATCTTGGAGGACGAACTGGGAAAGTATAGATCTAACAGAACATTTATCCCTCATAAAATAGTTTCTGAACTGGAAAGTGATAATTCTAGTGTAGAAGGTGTTGTTGAGGTTAACGAAGTAAGAGAATTTGTTTGCTGGAATTGTTCCAAAACTGGTCATAGGTTTGAAGATTGTTTGGGAGAAAGACGTATTTTTTGTTATGGTTGCGGTACACCCAATATCTTTAAACCGAACTGTGGTAAATGCAGTAAATTTTCAAAAAACTTTCAGGACCCTTCCCCGAGGGCCAAATCGCAGTCCAGGGGAACTCAAATGTAGTTACGTCATCTTGTCAAACTGACTGGATCAGGGGGGACACGAAGCCCAAATATTCTGAAATTATCTCTAAGCATGAAAATGTTCCTAATTATTTGAAACCGTATCACGTCAGATTATTAGAATATCAAAAGGCGAAGTGTAGAATATTTGGTGAGGAAGTATTTAGGGAGAATCAAAAAAGGGTAAAAAGATCAACGAAACGATACAGGGACTTTTGGAGAAATGTGTTACAAAATAGGAAAATTATTTGTGCTGCCATTATTTCGGACAGAAGTAAATTTGATTTGATACCGTTTGCCACAATCAGAATTTTTGACGAAGATGTTGTAGGGATGATAGACACGGGGGCTACGGTATCATGTATAGCATCCGATTATGCAAGAAAGTTTTTAAGTGAGGGTAAACATCCGTTTCAAAAATTTAAAGTTTTCCTTAAAACAGCAGATGGAAAGCAACATGTCACGGAGGGCAGCGTGACAACGGTTATTACTTTCAAGGGAAGGTCTGAAAAGCAGACATTCTTAATCATTCCAAATTTGAATCAAAACCTATATTTAGGCATTGATTTTGTCAGGACTTTTGGTTTGGGCAGTGATTTGTTTTGTGAAAATATTTCTGTACAAGACAATGCGAATGCAGTAGAGGGAAATGATGATGATAATGTCCACGTTTTGAGTACCAGTGATAGACTTAAATTGGACGAGGCAATGGGTGCATTCCCATCATTCGCCAAGAAGGGCCTAGGAAGGACAACATTAGTTACCCATTCGATTGATACTTCGGATAACAAACCGATAAAACAGAGATATTTTGCGGTTTCGCCCGCAGTTGAGGAATTATTATATGGGGAAATAGATAGAATGCTTCAGTTAGGCGTTATCGAGGAGTCTCAAAGCCCTTGGTCATCGCCTGTGACCCTGGTGCGAAAGCCTGGGAAGGTACGACTGTGCCTAGACGCCAGGAAACTTAACAGTGTAACAGTGAAGGATGCTTATCCTTTGCCTTTAATCGATGGAATCCTCAGTAGGCTCCCGAAGGCAAGATTCATCACGAGTCTTGACCTTAAGGATGCCTTCTGGCAGATTCCATTGGATGAAGGGTCAAAGGAGAAGACGGCTTTTACTGTGCCTGGGCGGCCTTTATATCAGTTCGGTACCATGCCCTTTGGCTTGTGTAACGCGCCACAGACGATGTCGAGACTGATGGACAGGGTAATTCCCGCGAATTTACGTAACAGGGTTTTTGTCTATTTAGATGATTTGCTGCTAATAACCGAAACGTTCAGCGAACACATTTTATTATTGCATGAAGTGGCATTTCATTTGAGGAAAGCGAATCTGACTATTAACATCGAAAAAAGCAAATTTTTACTTAAACAAGTAAAATATTTGGGACATTTAATTGGCCATGGCACGATTAGGACCGATCCGGACAAAGTACAGGCAATCCGAGATTATCCGCTTCCCAAGTCCGTCCGCCAATTAAGGCGATTTTTAGGTATTTGTGGTTGGTATCGACGATTTGTCCGTAACTTTGCGGCTGTAACATCCCCGTTAACCGACATGTTACAAAAGAATAGAAAGTTTTCCTGGTCCGAAGCCGCCAAGTCTTCATTTGAAGAATTAAAAGAATCTTTATGTTCCGCACCGGTGTTGCACAACCCGGACTTTTCCCGTCCGTTTTCCATACAATGCGACGCAAGTCAGTCTGGTATTGGGGCAGTTCTTGCACAGACAAACGAGGACGGTGACGAAGTTCCTGTAGCCTATATGAGCCAAAAACTTACATCTGCACAAAGAAATTATACAGTTTCTGAGCAGGAATGTTTGGCTGCGGTAACTGCAATCAGGAAATTTCGGGCTTACATTGAGGGCCATACATTTCAGATTATAACAGATCATGCATCGCTTAAATGGCTAATGAGCCAAAGCGATTTGCATGGAAGGCTGGCCAGATGGGCTTTAAAGCTACAGGGCTTCAGTTTTACGATACGTCACAGAAAAGGGAGTCAAAATATTGTTCCTGATTCGTTGTCCCGAATGTATGCCGAACAAAATGAGGGTCTACAACTTTTGAATATGGAGGGTATTTTTGCAAATGCTATTGAAAACTCTGTGGAAATTGATTTGAATTCACCGGAATTTAAATCACGTGAATATTTGTCTTTGGTAACGAGACTTCAGAATAAGTTAGGGCATTTACCGGATATTAAAATTGACAATGGGTTTATTTATAAGAGAGTGGAATATGCGACCGGGGACGAGGTTCAGGAGCAAATGTCCTGGAAACTTTGGGTTCCAACTACAATGACGCACGAATTAATAACCAGAGCCGATGATCACCCACTGGCTGCACATGGTGGGGTAGCAAAGACTCTAAAGCGTTTAAAAATATTTTTCTTTTGGCCTAAAATGACGAAACAGGTTTCGGAGTATGTGTTAGGCTGTGATATATGCAAGCAAACTAAGGCCACTAATAAAACTTTAAGACCACCCATGGGCCAACAGTCATCATCTGTCCGAGTTTTCCAAAAACTTTATCTAGACTTATTGGGACCATACCCTAGGTCATCCTCTGGTAATATTGGTATAATTATTGTCCTCGATCATTTGTCGAAATTTCATTTTTTGGAACCTATAAAAAAATTTACTGCCAATATCATTGTTGAGTTTCTAGAAAAACGAATTTTCCACATTTTTGGAGTCCCAGAATCCGTTACTACTGATAACGGTGTGCAATTCAAATCAAATCTTTTTAAAAATTTTCTTAATTCATATAGTGTTTTCCATAATTTGACAGCTATTTACTCCCCTCAGGCTAATGCTAGCGAGCGAGTAAATCGGTCGGTAATAGCTGCCATTCGGGCCTATGTGAAGCCATCACAGAGAGACTGGGATGAGAATTTGTCGTCCATTAGTTGCGCGATGAGAAGTTGGGTGCATACAAGTACAGGATTCTCTCCATATTTTTTGTTGTTTGGTCAAAATATGATGCAAAATGGAAAATCTTATAGGCTCTTGCGACAATTGCAGTTGTTAGAAGACCCATACACTGATTTGAAATTGGTTGAAAGATTGGAACTAATTAGGGAAAAGGCTCAGCAAAATATAAGAAGGGCATATGAGAGAAATGTAAAAATCTATAATCTCCGTACTAGACCAGTGAATTATGAACCTGGCCAGATAGTGTATCGCCGAAATTTTGCACAATCGAGTGCCAAAGACCATTTCAACAGCAAATTGTCAAACCGATTTGAAAAGGCAAAAATAATTGCAAAGCATGGAAACTGTTATTACGAACTTCAGGATATGTCGGGGAAGAATAAAGGAAAATTCCATGCCAAGGATATTCGGACGTGACTTCAGCCTTTGCCTCATTTTATGAAAATTCGCCAAAACCTGTTTTGTAATGGCGCAAGTTGTAACATATGCAAAATAATTTTTGAATTTTATTTGTTTTACAACTTTTATATAAGTCGGGTTGCTAGATTAGCTGCGCAACTGAACTTAATATTTTTTATAAGGTTAAAGGTACTTTGCATGTGAAAAAAAAAAAAAAAATAAATTTAATCTTTTCTATCTAACTTAGTAACTATTATTTCCCTTTATTATAAATTCCGTATACCTTATTCAAAATTCCTAATAATATAATTCCTAAAACGTCAAAAGTATAATCCCAATCTTGCAACAAAACCCCTAGAAATCAATATAATACTCATCGACATGCCGGAGGCCTTCTGCAGAGTTGGAGTCATAAGAGATCGTAAGTGATTTTTTTTTATTATTCTCTCTTGTTAAATTGTATATACTTTTGTAGTTTTTTTGTTTTTTTTTTCTATCTTTACTTGCATATTACAAAGAAATCTTATAGCCTGATGTTTTTTTTTTTAAGCTCAAATCATGGAATGGGGAGTAAAAATCTATAAGATCTCTTTGTAATTAAAAGCTCTATCATTTTTATACATATATTTTTTTTATCGTCGGTCTATTTATTATTTCAGTTATTTCTTAATTTTCTTTTGGTTATTATTCTGATTTATTTTTTTTATTATTATATTGTTTTTTTTTTATTTATCCAAATTCAGTTAGTAAATAAGTTTAACCCTATAATGAATAGCTTAGTTAAAGTAAGAACATTACCATAATAGTTTGTGTAAGTTGACATTATGGTTTTAATAAATTAAAAATGAATTCGATAAGAATGATTTAATTTGTTATTTGTAGTAAAACTTCGTGGTCCTATAGAAAAAAAAGTAAGGTGTGTTTGGGGTTTTCCAATGTTAAAATTATTTAGGTCCGTAGGAAAACCATCGGTTGGGTGGGTAAAGAGGCGCAGAACTACGACATCTAGTTCTCCTTTTAATATAAGATCTGAGTGAAAAGTTATTTTTTTTTTTTTTTTTTTTTGTTAGGGCATATTAGGCACACGTGATTTTTTTTGTTATTTGTTATGCTAAAGGTCAATCATGAAACAAGATCCCCGCCCATTTACCGAACTAGCTAGTCCAGCGAGCACGTGTGTAAGGTTTCTGATAAAGACCATGGAAGGGAAATAGTGGCATCATATGCCTTATACAAATTTTAGTGGAACGTATGAAGATCAAGGTTATTCTTTTGAATATGGAAAATCTTTATCTGTTGGCCTGTGAATGCAGGCAGAATCTCCCCTATTTCACTACCCAAAGGCAAGATTTAACATTACAAGATCCAATAAATACGGATATATAAAAGGTACCAGTTAAAGAACAAAATAGTACCAAAAGCCCTCTTACAGATTTTCATTCACTCAGGACCTTGCATGTTTAATTTTATGTTTCTAGGTCCAATACTAACGGAAATTCAAAAAGTACCAGTTAAAGAACAAAGAAGTACCAAAAACTTCCCTCTTATATATTCTTATCCACTTAGGGCATTGCATCTTGAATTTTATGTTTCTAAGTCCAATAATACCGGATATTCAAAAAGTACCAGTTTAATAACTAAAAAGTACCTATAAGCGCTTTTAGAGATTCTCATTCACTCAGGACCATGCACGTTTAATTTTATTTTCATTAGACCAACATTAGCGAAAATTTAAAAAAAGGACCAGTTAAAAAACGAAAAAGCACCAAAAAGATCTCTCTAACAGATTGTCATTCACTCAAGACCTTCCATGTTTAATTGCATGTTTCTGGGTCCAATACTAACGGAAATTCAAAAAGTACCAGCTAACGAATAAAAAAGTACCAATAAGTTCCCACTTAAAGATTCTCATTTACACAGTATCGTGCATGTTTAATTTTATGTTTCTAGGTCCAATACTGGCGGAAATTCAAAAAGTACCAGTAAATGAACAAAAAAGTACCAAAAACTTTCCTCTTAGATTCTTATCCACCCAGGACCTTGCATGTTTAATTTTATCTGTCTATGTCCAATACCAACGGAAATTCAAAAAGTACCAGTCCAAGATTAAAAAAGTACCAAAAAGTTCACTCTTATAGATTCTCATCCATCCAGGGCATTGCATCTTGAATTTTATGTTTCTAAGTCCAATATTAACGTAAATTCAAAATGTACCAGTTAATGAACAAAAAAGTACCAAAAAGTTCCCTCTTATAGACTCTCATCCATTCGGGACATTGCATGTTTAATTTTATTTTTATAGGTCCAATACTAACGGAAATTCAAAAAGTACCAGTTAATTAACAGAAAAGTACCAAAAAATTCCCCTTATGGATTCTTAACCACTCAGGACATTTCATTTTGAATTTTATGTTTCTAAGTCCAATATTAACGTAAATTCAAAAAGTACCAGTTAATGAACAAAAAAGTACCAAAAAGTTCCCTCTTATAGATTCTCATCCATTCGGGACATTGCATGTTTAATTTTATTTTTATAGGTCCAATACTAACGGAAATTCAAAAAGTACCAGTTAATTAACAGAAAAGTACCAAAAACTGCCCCTTATGGATTCTTATCCATTCCGGACATTGCATGATGAATCTTATGTTTTTAGGTCCAACATAAACGATAATTTAAAAAATACCAGTTGTAGAACCAAAAAGTTAAGTAAAATATCAAATTTCTCGTATTTCCCCTTTTTGGTACTATTTTCCCCCCATTAAAGTATAAAAAATTTCAGTATAATAGTGGCAGCCCATAATTTAGTGCGAATATTTCAATAAATGGAGAAACATGTTTTTTAAAAAAAGTACCAAAAATAGTTACGATTTTTACCCCTTAAATGTTCGAATTTCGAAAAAGTACCAAATTTGAATTCGTATATTTTTGTTAGGTTTCGAATGTGGTATTAACTTTGTTTCTATGTTTATTGGTTCAAAAGATAGATGGGGTGTCAAAAAAGTACTAAAATTCAAAGTTTTACCCGTTTACTCCCAAATAGGGCCAAATTTCAAAAAAGTACCAGACACCTGTCCGCTTATTTTTCTAAAGAACAACGATAGGTATTAAATTTTTTTTGTATCTCTTTTAGTTTTGGAGATATAAGGTTACCGAATTTTCCCGTTTTTACCCTTTTTTACCCCCTAAACATTCGAATTTCCAAAAATCCCGTCTTAGTGGATCGATTTGGGGAGTGACCAATCTCTGGTCCAAATTTCAAGTGTCTAGCTTCAGGCGTTTAGGCTGTGCGATGATGAATCAGTGAGTCAGTCAGTGAGTCAGTAACGTTACAATTTTATATATATAGATTGTATTATTGTTTGGAAAAATTTCAAAAAACTATGAAGTCATAAAGGCCATGTCAGATAAAACTTTTGCTTCGCTTTGCGTTAGAGATTCGCTTTGACATCTAAGATAAAATATACACACTTATACGAAAAATGTCACATAAAGTACTTTTAACGCAGAGCGAAGCGAAAAGTTAGGCAACTCTAGTATACTAGTATACATTTTTTTTGTTTATTTTTTTTTAATACACAATGCGTGAGTGTTGTCAAAGTGTTTATTGTGACATACACCTTTTGCGTTACGCTTTTCAGTCAAAGTTAGAAACGTCACGAAAAGCAATGAAGTTTTATCTGACATGGCCTTAAGGGACGT
Source organism: Pollenia angustigena (assembly GCA_930367215.1). NCBI lineage: Eukaryota > Metazoa > Arthropoda > Insecta > Diptera > Polleniidae > Pollenia > Pollenia angustigena. The sequence goes on from OV884058.1 coordinate 252,976,559, forward strand.
CAAATTGTTTTTCGTAATACTTGTCATTTCTCATATTACTTAAGTTACCCAGTAATGTATTAAGTGTGTGGTGGCGTGCTGTTAAGTGAAAAAAAAAGAGAAAAACTTCATAAATTATGTTTCGGTACTGATTTTGCTGTTAAAAAAATTTAGTTTTTAAATACAAAAGCTAATGTTAAAGTATTATAGTTACTATAATTATCTATATGTATTAATAAAGATAAATAAAAGAATATACTGTAAAATACAGAGAGGTTTATTTTTATTTTTTACCATTTTCGAACGGTTTCGATTTGTTGCACACTTTGGGTTGGTGGTAAGCAATGAAAAAGCGGCAATATCTTACTTACTTACTTACTTACTTTACTTTCGCAGCTTTCCAGTCCGGTATGGACCATTGCTTTTGCTACGAGTTTCCACCAACTATTTCTATCTACTGCTCTATCAATTAAATTTAAGATATTAAGCTTTCTCAGGTCATCTACTACGTCTGTCTTCCACCTTTTTCTGGGTCTCCCTCTTCTTCTATCTTACAATACTTTGCTGCTCATTCAGCATATCTAGTTCGCTGTTGAATCGTATTCGATAATTGTCTTCACTAATTCTGATCAGACCAAAAATTTTACGAAGTCTGCTTAAAGTCGATGAATAAGCAGTGTATATCTATGTTATATTCATAACATTTTTCAAAGATCTGTGTGATGATGAAGCCTTGGTCAATTGTTGAACGGTTTCTCCGAAACCCGCGTTGGTATTCACCGATTATTTCCATTGCATATGCGTTTAAGCGTTCATATAAAATATTTGTGAATATGTTGTAGCCACAGTTAAGAAGAAAAATACCTCTGAAATTATTGCATTCGGTCTTGTCTCCCTTTTTGTGAATTGGTGTATAAGGCACGTGTGACATTCATCGGGTAATGATTCGTTTCGCCATATATTAATGCTGATTCGGTAGAGATATTCATGACATTTAGTTCCGCCATATATACGATACGATACCATCTTCTCAGCTACTTTTGTGGTTCTGAAGTTTGTTCAATGATGCTACCACGTCTTCAAAAGTACCCTTAGGTAGTTTCAGCTGTGAAATACTCCTCCTCAGTACTTTCATCCTCTTTATTCAGAACATCGTAAAAATCCCCCTCCATCTGTTTACTATTGCAGCTTTGTCGCTGAACAAATTACCATTTCTATCTTCACAGATATTTGTTTTTGGTTGTATTGTTCTGGTCTAACTTTGTTCTGCATAAAATTATCTTCTATTTCACTTAATTTTTCTTTCATGTATGTTTTTTTTAGTTTTAATAATTTTTTCGCTATCTTTCGCTTCTACTGATAATTTTCTAGATTTTGTGTTGTGCTGTTCGTATGATATTCATTTCTTGCTATGTGTTTTATTTCATTTGCTGTTATGCATTCTTCATCGTACCACTCATTTAAAGAGTGTTCCTTTTCGCCTAATGTTTCCAATGGCGTTTCATTGACGCAATCCTTCAGGTTTTTCACATGTTTGATGTATCGGAGTCATCACATTGCATATTAATAATCTTTTGCTCGAGATTATCTCTGTATGCTTTGCTTGTCTCGTTGTCAGTTGTGATAGCATTAGTGTTCCAAAAAGTTTTCCTGCAGTGATCTTTAGTGTTTATCGTAGCTATACGTTGTCGTAATTTAGCAATTACTAAAAAATGGTCAGAGTCACAAGATGCACCTTTGAACTTTCTCGAATCAATTATGGAAGCCGCGTGTCTTCTATCTATAACGATGTGATCTATCTGTGTGAAACATCGATTACCGTATATCTTCCAAGTATGTTTATGTATGTTTTTATGTTTGAAGGAGGTGCTACAATATCTATATAAAAGGAAAACTAGAACGTATATAGAGTTCCGAGAACACCAAATTTAGGTTTTTTCCTTTGTTTACATATCTACAATATCCTTGCAGTAATTCAAAAAACGATCACAAACAAATTTGTTGAAATAAGCACAAGACTACGTCTGTCGGGTCGGAAAGTCTTAAATAAAATTTTATTATAGTTTCTAATTTGTCCTTTGTTTTTTAGGGAGGGAATAGATAAGATTCCCACTGGGTTTGTTCAGTCAAAAATGTAAAGTCTTTTAGCAGCGAATTTGTGACAGTGTACAAGAATGTGTGAGGGATCCCGGACGGGGTACAGTGTTTAAAAATTTGGAAGGAAGTCTTATTTCCCCATATCCGTTTTATTGTGTTTAATTAAGAGTTTTTTGGAAAGTCACGTGTATCGGTCTTCTTGTAATAAAAATTTCTATACATACCAAAATGAGGTGGCGTTGAAAAATTGTTCCATGTATTATGCACGATGTTATTATCCCAGTCAGTGGTGATTACAGAAGAAATATTCGCCAGCCTCGCAGTTTAGCTTGTGAGCTCAATGACCTTGTTCATACTAATTTTATATCAGGTTGTTTCTCAATTAATTAGTTTCTAATTTAAGATCTATATACTAAAGTCTAAGTTACCTTTGATTTAAGATCGGAATATATGGCAAAACTACCCCGTTGTGCGATATATGTTAAATTGTCTCTTAAATAGCTATCATTTCCGCAGAATATTTTGTACTAAAAGTGGGAATAATGGCCGATTTAGTTACTAGATTTTCTGTTGTAAAACTAAAAGAAATTGAGGTATAATAGTTGGAACCGTCAGTAAACAGAAAAGTTTAACCAAGTAGTTCGTTCCTACACAGAGGAAAAAAATACGTTCTAAAATTGTGAACCACGGGTGTCAATTGGAGAAACAAGTGTGGACTTTTTTTTGTGAACACCTGTTGACAAATTAAGAACGAACTGTGGTCAAATAAAGAAATAAATGGTAAAAAAATACCGCCTGGTTACAAATAGTGATTGAATCGTTCTCAAATTAAGAACAGAAATGACCAAAGTAACATGCGGAAACAAATCATGAACAAACTGTTCTTTAATAAGAACGTTCCGTTCACAAATTAAGAACATCACATCCTTTAGTTGCAGGCAAAACGTGGACTATATCGCTAATGTGACTGTAGGACTAATTCACATATATGCCACTATGAGGCATATAACCGAATTCGAATATAAGCAAGTTATATGTGAATATAGAAAATAAAAAATCATATAAATTACACCGACTGTATAAAAAATAGTTAAAATAGCAACAAGATATTCCATAACTGATACCAAAGGCAAAAACAAATTTTTTACGAGTAGAGAGTTGATGACAAAAATTAAACGATTTAATTCTTTTTTTCTTTGAAAGGGTTTGTGGTTTCGAAAACAAAAAATTACTAAGTAAATATTTCTAATGCGACTGTAACGTCATTAATTTGCCTTACTTTTCTCTTTGATGACTGTTGATAGATGGTTTATATGGCAAATGTGCTTATATCGCAAAATGGACTATATCGTTATTACTTTATATTAAATTAAATTAATCTTTTTGTGACTACAAGCGATAGTGACTATAAACGAAAAGTATGGCTTATTAAAGCTAAAGTGAGTATATCTCTATATGTTATATGTGTTTTTTTAGCTGCAGAAATCACCCTTCCGCGTTTGCCGTATTTAAAAGAAAAGGACTTAAAAGAAGTAATACCGCCATTAGGACTTCGTGTGGAGTTTAGAGAAAAATTTTTTGCATAAAAAAAATCGGAAGTAATGGTATTGTTAAATTGAAATTCTCTCAACATTAATTGTAGTTGTAAGTAGGTTAAGAAAAACCAAACAAAAACAACAACAACTTACAAAAGATGTTGTCAATTAAGTGTTTTTTTAGGCCGTGCACTTGCCTGTTTATTATCAAAAAGTAATTTAAATTTTTGGGAATACAAAATTTTAATTTCAAAAGATTTTGAAATTTATTGTTGATGGGATAAGCTATTCCTATGCGCATTTCACTGGTTGCTTAGGCACAGGCAAGCGCACGGCCTAAAAAAACACTTAATTGACAACATCTTTTGTAAGTTGTTGTTGTTTTTATTTTGTTTTTTTTTTTTTTTAACGTACTTACAACTACAATTAATGTTGAAAGAATTTCAACTAATTGTAGTGGGGAATGTAAGATGAGATAAACCCACTGTTTATTGTTGATGTGTTTTGTAGAAGTAGAACTGTTGCTATAAGTCTTATACATTTAACAGTTTTATTTGGTTTAATATCTTTAGTTTTTCTAAAATCTTTATGGATGAAGTTTCCTGATGATCTGGCCTAAGCAACCAGTGAAATGCGCATAGGAATAGCTTATCCCATCAACAATAAATTGCAAGTGTTTTTATCAATAATAAAAACTGGGAATTAAGCACGAATAGCAAAATCTTTTGAAAATAAAATAATTTTGTATTTCTTGGGTTCACAAAGGGTTGGACATTTGAATAAAAGACCATCTCGTTCTCAAATTGAGAACGAACGGCTGGTTCTCAGAAAGAGAACGGCTAGTTCTTAAAAAAAGAACAAAGCGTTCACACACGCAGAGAAAAAACATGATTACTGAGTGGTCACTACGACCATTTTTATTCATATTTGCCTTATATGTTTACCCTAATAATTTTATTATAGTCCTAATATAATTTGAAAAAATATTTTTTGTCCTTAACATTTTTAAAATCACTATAATCATATTATATGGTGTTTTACACCTAAAAAGTTACTCTGATCTAGCTAAACATATTAAATTATGGGAAATGTTTGCTGCTATAATAAATATATTTTCAACTATACATTTAAAATCATAATACTAGTTGCACACAAAAGGTATGTTTAGTACTATAATTATTGTTTGCTTTAAAATACATTATCTAAATGAACAAACATTTATTGTTAAAACCAACAGTGTGTGTTTATAAAGAAACAAAATTTCTTCCGTCCGCGAGCATCAGTTAATCGGCAAACATGGATGATTACAAAATAATTAAGAAGTTTTTCGGGAGAAAAAGGCCATGCTGCGATGCAAAACTTACAAAATAAATTAGTTTATTGAAACAGGTAAGTTATTAATATAAAATTATAATCAAGTATAAATATGCAATAACGTTGCCTTTCTAACAGCCAAGAAAACCTACAACATTGAAGCCGTCTTGGAAATTATTTCAATTGCTGTTCCAGAGTGTATTAAAATAGTAGATTTTTTAATAGAAAAAAAGTAAGTTTGTCTTTACTTTATTTTTACAAGTGCTAAATTTATGCATTTAATGTTATTTTTTAATATATGTATATACTTTTTATGTATTTGAATTATATATGTGTTTTTAATAAAAAATATATTCTTGATATTAAACATTTTATTGTGACAACCAAATAACATGTTAAAATAGACATGTTGCATGGTGTTAGGAAATATAGAAACATGGTTTGAATAATCGTTTGCGTTTTTCTTCTGAACATAACAATATGTTTGAGACAATAATTAGCTATAACATTATTCTGAACATATATGGTTACTTAAGACGTGTTTGACACAATCATAACCACAAACATTAATGATAGTTTGCGATTCTGATTGTATCAACCATGTTTTTTCTTTGCGTGCAGAATAAGAACATTTGGTAACAAATTGAGAACAAATTGTTCATAAAATTTTGTGAACGATTGTTCACCAAATGAGAAGAACCGTGCTTAACTCACTTTTGTCAACGAATGGTGTCAATTTTGTTCTCTTTAGAACGGTTTTTCCCTCTGTGTAGGTGCGCCAAATAAAAGTTGGTATTGATCTGGTCCCCAGATAGACATATGCATATCAAGTCCTTAATTGACTTAGGGCAATGTAAGCATGGTTTGATTTTGTAAGCAAACTGATGACATACATATGTATGTAGTAGTGACGAATACGTAAAAAACGTAAAAAAATACATAAGATGAAACAAAAATATTGATTTTTAATAATTTATTAGGAAACAGATATAGTAAGTAGGGCTGTTCAGTCGTCAAAAAATAGTTCTAACTCCGACTACAGCTTCAACCGCTAAAATTTTTTAAGTCCGACTTCGTTTCCGACTCATACTCTAACCTTGATACTAAATGTATATGAGGCTGGTCCTTATTTGACGTTTAACTCTTTGTTTTAATGAAGTACCCTTAAAATATTTATATATAGCAAGAAAATGATTCTTTAAACATTTTAAATCGATATTTTAATTCTTACACGTCCTGCATTGAGCTTTAATATAGTTATTTATATATGTTTGTAAAGTAGACTGGTCCTTATTTTCTAACTTCAAAATTATTCAAGCAGACCCTCCTACAATTTTTTTTTATGTTGGAAAATATTAAAAAAAATTTCAATTTTTATGCCGAAAAATTTTGGAGTCGAAGTCGCGAGTTTTTGTTTGTACTTCGACTCCGACTCCGGTACAAAAACTTCAACTCCGACTCCATAGTCCTGCTATATATCTTTGCGAAAGCGATCAGAAAGCTGCCAGACAATACCTATATTCAATGTGTAACAGATATCGGAACAAAGTATCTACTATGAAGTCAGGCATTTGCAAGAATAAGATAACACACAGTGGGGTCAATCGATAAAAAAGTGGTAATAAATCTGAATTTCCCGCCAGTCGGATTGCACAATTAATCGCAAATAATTTTTGTTTGCGAATAGGCTACGTATAAACGTAGCAATATACATAAGGATGCCAGACGTGCTATTTTCAAGAGCAAATGTGCTCTAAAAACATGAAAGTGCAAAAGAGCACGCGAAAAGGCTCTCTTTTAATAGTAGTGCTCTTCTTTTGTGTTCTTTTTCATTAAAATTATATTGCATAAATATCATTATGTAGTCATTATTTTTTTTAATTTTTGTTATAATTAGTTATATGCATTTATTTATTTATTTCAAAATATATCACAACATGAATAAAGGCCTGACCATAATGTGCTTAAGTTGTATTAAGCAAATTTGCGAATACATGTAAATACCATATTGGACTTACGGAAACTTTTTGTTAAGTTTTATGAAACTGTAATTTGCTTAAGCAAAGTGCGAAACTGATCGCACATGTCGTACGGAATCAAACGTTTTTTGATTTTTTTATTGTTTTTTTAAATACATTTGAGAGACTTTTTGGTAATTTTTGACAGAAGGTTAAGCACGGGTATGCATATTATGGTTGAGCCTTAAGTCTTATAATTCACAGTGATAGTACATAAGTTACATTCCTCGTACTGTTACATGTCAACGAATACAATAAATGTATAAGAAACATGCAATAAAAAAGTGGCATGTATTTGATTTGTTGTGCGTATTTTTACCCATTTCATCATTTGTTTGCATAATTTAGCCAAAAGAGAATTTTTGCTTCATTTTTTAAGCTTATAGCGCATATTTCACATTTTTGAAGCATATTTTCGCAGCGAATCAAAAAAATTTTTTTTAAATCCTGGTTAAAGCCTGGTACTCTGTTCAACATTTCACGTGAAATGCTGTCAAAATGCATATGAAAAAAACTTGTGCGGAATATCTATGAAATAATGTTGATAGAGTTGTACTCTGTTTATTTTGTGAAAAAGTTCCGAAATGTTTCTAGCAAAATTTTTTTTACAACTGCGAAATAATGTAAGCTGCCTTTATTTCACGTGGAATTTTAAGCAAAAGTAAAAAAAGTATGAACTAAATATTAAAAAAGAAATAAAAAATAAAATAACACAACCGGTAACAGTTTTGTATCCTTATTTATTTTTTTTTTTATTAAAAAAAAATTATTTTAGTAAAATACATGTGGCGTTTGTTTACATACACGAAACAATGTAGCATACTTTCAAGGAATAAAAACGTCAAATTGTACAAACTCGCAAGATTGGTAACATTGATAAATGCCAAAATTTTCGTGTGGAATAATCAATGTTGCTCAACATTTTTCACAAATTTGAACAGAGTACTAGGCTTAACAGATAAATTTTCTTTTTTAAATATCCATCTGTATTCCCTACGCGTAGCTTCAATTTCACCATCAACATTTAATTTTCACTCTACAAATATAAGCCAGTGCCTAAACTGTGTCTGTTATTTTTTTTGGCGAGTACAAGCTGTCCCGTAAGGAAATTACTCGCCAATTTACAGAAAAAGTGTGTCGGTAACATTTTAGTGAGAAAAGTTCCCGCTCTGAACTGTCAAATAAACTCACGAATAAAAATGGGGCGAGAAAAAATTTTAACACTTAAAAACAATTAAAAATGCAAAGAATAATAATATTAATATTTTGTTCTTGGCAAATTTTTCATTGTTTTATTATTTTGCTTTTAACATTTGTATAAAATATACGCATGTCTTCAAAGCTCGTTTGCAAACAACAAACATTAAAGTCGCTCTTTACACAATTTGGTATAGCCGACGGTTGTATTTTCGCCGCCGTCGTTGAAAAATTTAAAATTTTAGTAAATTTTGGTCGCCGACAACGATATGTGTTACTGGCGTTCTGAACGTCTGCAATGTCACATCGGCTTCGAGTGCAATATTATGAAATTTATAACGTAACGACGTAATCTCTTTTGATAGTTTTCGACATGAGTTACAGACACACATTTTTCTCACTTTTCGAGACACGATGGAATATTTTATTTCACATCTTTTCGATGCAAGAAGTTCTCACTGAAGTTACAGAACATGGGTACAGGTTGTCATTAAAGATAAATGGTATTCCAAACCAGGGCTGCCAGGTACTATTCCTCCCCAAACTTAAAAAAAATTTCCCCGAAATTCCCGCGAAAATAGATAAAAATCCCCTAAATAAACCCCTCTCAAACACCATTTTAACGGATAATTTACCTTTTATTTTTCGAGTTATTCTTAGCAAGCCCTTTCATTTGATACCCATTTGGTAGAAGTGCATTGAGAATAGTCCGACATATTGTGCGTGCCCGCCATATTGGATTTAGAGTACCCACTTTATTTTTCGAGTTGTTCTTAGGAAGCCCTTTCATTTGCTACCCATATCTAATCCGCCATGCTGTGCGTGGTTGCCATATTGGATTTAGAATGATGTCACGCAGTTTACCATGCATTGTCATCCAAACTGAACGTGTTACAAAATTTCAGCTCAATCGGTTGAAGATAACTGCTTCAAAGTTGAATTGCTAGATTCCGTAAAAATATACATACATTGTAATTTAAATAAAAGCTTTTAAAAAGAAATATAGAACATTAAAATATAATGTTTGTCCACAGTATCACAACAATTGTTCTGTTTTTTCGGCTCTTTCTTGAAAATAGTTAGGAACGGTATTAAGGGTTGTGTTTGTCTACACAATCACAAAAAAAAAAAATAGATTTCGTTCTTGCGTGTGCTAGCCGATCGCTAAATACTGTACTGTTTATTTTCAAACAGTATACCTAAATCTTTTCCAATATCTAGTGTTAACATGTTAAAATAGGTACTTAGGTTTTTTAACGACAACACAAAAAAATTTTTATCCGGAATAGATCCCGTTATAAGAACAATAAAAAAATCGCTTGCTAACCCTTATGGTAGGTAAAGATTATGCAGAGATGGGTCAATCGCCACCCCGTAAGACTTCCTCGTGCTAACCCTAGAATCATAACAATATTTTTTAATACGTTAATACTAACGCCACGTGAATTTTACGCTCTAAAGAATCTTCTCCTAAAACGCCTAAATTAATTATATTTTTATGTCCCATTTGTTTTTTTTTTACATGGCCTTTAAGGCCAGATTACACTATTATACTTTGTATTAATACATGTCAAAAACTCAAGTAAAATGACAAAGTGTGGTAGTGTGAATGCAATGTGTCACGAATATGACAAGTATTATGAAAAAAGTTTGACATCCCATACGACTTCATCGTGTTTTGAAAAATATCTAAACAACAATACTTTTCATTGGATCAGGGTTGCATTTTATTTCATTATACTTTGTGTGATGGTGTGAACACAAACTGTTATGTTACATTAGATTTTTTGACAGTCGCAACAAAACTCATTAGATTTCTATCTCACAAAGTATTATGGAATACGTAAGACTTGTGAGATAGTGTAATCTAGCCTTAACTAAAGACGGCGGTTCAGAAGATAATAAAGAATTAAAGAATAAATAAAAATAGAGTAGCGTTCCACGGTTTACACAAGATATGGTTATCTAACAATATATACGGAAAAACCAAAATACGTATTTTCAACTGTAGTGTCATGTCGATTCTACTATGTATATGGTTGCACAGCCTGGTGTACAACACAATATCAAATGGCCAGGATACAAACGTTTATTAACCGATGCCTACGAAAAATACACAAAATTTTCTGGACAAAATAGGTGACAAATGAGCAGTAGCTGTCAATGTCTAATATGCTATCCCAACGGAGATACTGAAACGTAAATAAACGTGGATATGCCACATACTCCGAAGACCCGGAAATGACATCGCAAAAGCCGCCTTGGAATGGAATCCCAAAGGACGTCGCAGTCTCGGTCGACCTCGTTACACCTGGCAACGAACCCTAGTAAAAGAATGCAAAATGTCAAACAAATCATGGAGTCAAATAAAATTCATCGCCAATAACAGTCATGAATGGAGAAGATTTGTTGGTGCCCTATGTTCTATAACATGCACTTTCTTTTTATTAATTCACAAACTTCGTATATAATTGTTATGAAGGGTTTTCATGAAATCGCTTAAAATTATAATTTGTGAAAATGGGCAAACTTGCGAGACTCGTTTTACAAAGTCCAATTTTAAATTTTTCGTTTCTATTAATGTCTGTTTGTGAGAAACGTCAATACAAAAATAAATTTAAAAAAATTAAAAAGTTTAAATTTGTATCTAAATAATAGCTTAGCAAAGAAACAGTCGCCACTGATCATGAACTATTGTCATTATCCTTTGAAATACAATCCATACATTCAGGCTTGTCACAGAAATCAATTCCGATCAAAAGTGGTTTCGTTTAATTTGAAGCAATATACGAAATCACTTCGAACGGAATTGATTTATATGACAGGTCCGACTGACTACACAAGAACACAATTTTAATGTGAACTGTACATTTGCACTTGTTCCTCTAAAGGCCATCTCAAAATTAACACATTTTCACTGTAAAAATGTTAGTTCTCTAGTAGTTTGCCAAAAAAAGGGCTAGTGAAAGGTTATAAAATTTCTAAAATATCCATGGGTCGTTTGTGAAGATGAGATAAGTCAATAAATGGCATAGGTGTCAGATTCATTTGGCCACGACTTTGTTGGAAATTTGTGACACGGTGTTATCAGTTTAGACGATTGTAAGAAAACCATACAATTACATTGGCAGACAACTGTCTGACAAAAAATTCAACTGCCAACAAAAATTATCAGTTCTCACGGTTGTCACATAATTGCAAAGCAAGAATCGCCAGATCTGTTTTAAGACATTGTCAGAAATTAAATGAAAATTTATGAAGTGCATAAAAATGCACAGCTTCTACAGACTGTGCGACTTTTAAGCGATATCATGAAAACCCTTACTATATTTTTAAAGAAGTTTAGAACAAATAATTTAAAAAAAAAAAAGTTCTGAGCATTATTTTTATGTAATTGATTAAAATGGTATTGAAAATTTTAATAAATTGTAAAAAAAATTAAAAAATAGATGTTAATTTTTTTTATAAAAAACTAAGGATTTTTTAAAATTCGCCAACTTTGATAATTGCCTGAAGTAGGGTGCATGTCTGTACCGGTACCGAAATTCCTTAAAAGTCATTTCCGAAGCTAGTTCATATTAAATATCTAAAAAAAATTTAAATTGTTTAAAAAAATATTTGATTAACATTAGAAATAAATATACTTTTGATATTTTACATTACGTTTACATTTGCCAGTACTGGCAAGACAGTAGCAATACCCTGCAAATAAATGTCATTGTTAAAAAGTGTTTGTAGTGAGACGACATGTCTTCGTTTTTTAATGACGTGCTTTCCTTTTTAAACGATTTCAAAACTTATCCTCTTGTGTATACCAAGGAGTTGTTTTAAGACTACTCCTTAGTATTCCAAAGGTGGGTTATATGGTCCTCTCCTAGGACATCGTAATGTTAAATAGACCATGTTTTTTCCATACGATTGGCTTACTTTTGGACTAGTCCAGCAGCCGTATTCTGTAATTCGCTTAGCTAAAGCTAAATCTCGATCGCTAAAATTCCTTAGAGAACACAAAATTGAAAAATTTTAGCGATGACATTTAAAGCTTAAATTGCGGCGAATTAAATTTGTATGGCATTGCCAAATTTAGCAATGCACGTTACAGAATTGCATTCGTACCCAAACACCTCTAAATCAAGTTTTTAGATTTTTAGCGATAGAGATTTAGCTTAAGCGAATTACGGAATACAGCTGCTGGTCCCTTGTAGGCTACTCTTTACACGCGTGTTTGGACTGGTCCTATTATTTGCAGGGTACATGCAAACGTTTTTATAAATACATGCACACTATTCCAACTGTCTTTTCTACTGTCGAGCAAATTTTGCAGACAGTAAAATTGGACAGTGATTTGACATTTGCTAACAGTAATCTGAAGTTTTGTTAGCAAAAGGGGAAAAAATCAAAGTGTAAAAAAAATTAAACATATTTTGGTTTGATTTTTTATATTTTAGTTAAGTGTTATGTTTGTTACCACAATATAGTTATTTTAAGCTGTTTTTAAGTTTATTTAGTTCATGTAAAACACGTTTAGCTGGACTTGAACAGCAACATTCACGTTTGACATATTTTTAAAAGTGAACTGTCTTAACTACTGTCTGGGCACCTACGTCACGAAGACAGTAGTGTTGTTGGAAACTAATATGTATTTTCTTAAGCTGGAGGTCAACACCACGCGTTACTCGCTTTTTCGTAGGATACGCAGCTGTCAAAAAGTAGAATCTGTGTAGTTATACGTAGTAAGTTACATGCACAAAAGCGTAGATGCCTTGAGGCGAAAAGTAGGTTTACTTTCTACTTTTGTAAGCGTCACAAGCAGCGTTCGAACAAATCAGCTGATTTTTACAAATTAAATTTTATTTTTACTTGTGCTGCTGCATAAAAAGCGCTGCATGTAACTTCGGTTCGGTTTGTGCTTTGTTGTGATACTGACGTGTATTTTAGCCCCGCATACGATTTGAACTATTAATTAATCACATTTGATTTTGTAATCTAAGCAGCGAATGGACGCTTAAAAAAAAAACAAAATAATATATTTTGTTAATTAAATTATTTAACATAATAGTGAACAATTTAAAACGATCAAATTAAATAAAATAAATCAGTAAAAATATATATGTACGTATGAATGTTCATACATGTGTATACATATTCTGAACAAAACATTTAAATTCTGGTTTTTCTTTTGTTGTTGTAAAATACAATAAATAATTTCAAAAGATTTTGTTATTCGTGCTTAATTCCCAGTTTTTATTCTTGATAAAAACACTTGAAATTTATTGTTGATGGGATAAGCTATTCCTATGCATTTCACTGGTTGCTTAGGCCAGATCATCAGGAAACTTCATCCATAAAGATTTTAGAAAAACTAAAGATATTAAACCAAATAAAACTGTTAAACGTAAGAGACTTATAGCAACAGTTTTACTTGTAACAATATCAAAGCTTTAACAAAACACATCAACAATAAAAAAGTGGGTTTATCTCATCTTACATTCCCCACTACAATTAGTTGAAATTCTCTCAACATTAATTGTAGTTGTAAGTAGGTTAAGAAAAACAAAATAAAACAAGTAAGAGTGCTATATTCGGCTATGCCGAATCTTATATACCCTTCACCATGGTTTGGAAAGAACAGAAGTTTATATATATATTTAAATATATATAGTTTAGTTTTATTTAATTATTTGCACATGATTGCGTGCTATTAAATATATTAAAAGTTTAATTAATATATAGCACGTTAAGTTTTGATCGAATTTCAGTATTTGGTCATACCGACATCTTAAAGTATAAAATTACCATTTACTTTGGTGATAAAACTTGTAGTCGGGAAGTTCTATGGTTCACGAAAATAGGTATTAAAAAAAAAACTATATATTTGACATTACTTTTTTTCTAAGTTTCCGAGTTTTTCTAAAGATTTCCGATATTTTGATATCTAAAACGTATGAATAGGTCATAATACAGCTCTAAAATTTTAGCTTTTATAAAAATGATTAGTATTGTGGTTATTTTGTTGAACTATTTATGGTTTTTAATCCAAATTTTTAATATTTTTAATTAGGCTTAAGTTCATGAAATTTAATTTTTATTAAATTATTTTTATGAAGAAAGGAATTTGACAACATGAAAATCAATTAAAATTGTTATTGATAATCTTTCATTCTTGACGTGGCTCGGGCTCGAACCCTGGCCGGCAGGTTACCATGACATGTTTCGATCGCAACCACTCGATCTCCTCAGATGGATTTGCCGTCTTACACTCGCAGCCATCGACGACTGCTGACGTCACTAGTCAAACATCAATCCTTAAACCAAATTGTATTTTAACATTTGGTAGATCGAAATTTGCTTTCCCGAATGATTATCCATCTTAATTGATTTTACATGTTTTTTCCTTTACTTCTGTTTTTTCGTACTTTCGTCAAGAATTTTTCTTGAAGTCCAAGTACATTTTTTTTGTTTTTTCACTTTGTCTATCTCTTTTTTGTTGACCTTTTTTCAGCACAACTTGAAGGACAAATGTACACATAGAGCTCGTGCCTTAGCTTTAACAATAATTAGTATTGTGGTTATTTTGTTGAACTATTTATGGTTTTTAATCCAAATTTTTAATATTTTTAATTAGGCTTAAGTTCATGAAATTTAATTTTTATTAAATTATTTTTATGAAGAAAGGAATTTTACAACATGAAAATCAATTAAAATTGTTATTGATAATCTTTCATTCTTGACGTGGCTCGGGCTCGAACCCTGGCCGGCAGGTTACCATGACATGTTTCGATCGCAACCACTCGATCTCCTCAGATGGATTTGCCGTCTTACACTCGCAGCCATCGACGACTGCTGACGTCACTAGTCAAACATCAATCCTTAAACCAAATTGTATTTTAACATTTGGTAGATCGAAATTTGCTTTCCCGAATGATTATCCATCTTAATTGATTTTACATGTTTTTTCCTTTACTTCTGTTTTTTCGTACTTTCGTCAAGAATTTTTCTTGAAGTCCAAGTACATTTTTTTTTTGTTTTTTCACTTTGTCTTTCTCTTTTCTGTTGACCTTTTTTCAGCACAACTTGAAGGACAAATGTACACATAGAGCTCGTGCCTTAGCTTTAACAATAATTAGTATTGTGGTTATTTTGTTGAACTATTTATGGTTTTTAATCCAAATTTTTAATATTTTTAATTAGGCTTAAGTTCATGAAATTTAATTTTTATTAAATTATTTTTATGAAGAAAGGAATTTTACAACATGAAAATCAATTAAAATTGTTATTGATAATCTTTCATTCTTGACGTGGCTCGGGCTCGAACCCTGGCCGGCAGGTTACCATGACATGTTTCGATCGCAACCACTCGATCTCCTCAGATGGATTTGCCGTCTTACACTCGCAGCCATCGACGACTGCTGACGTCACTAGTCAAACATCAATCCTTAAACCAAATTGTATTTTAACATTTGGTAGATCGAAATTTGCTTTCCCGAATGATTATCCATCTTAATTGATTTTACATGTTTTTTCCTTTACTTCTGATTTTTCGTACTTTCGTCAAGAATTTTTCTTGAAGTCCAAGTACATTTTTTTTGTTTTTTCACTTTGTCTTTCTCTTTTCTGTTGACCTTTTTTCAGCACAACTTGAAGGACAAATGTACACATAGAGCTCGTGCCTTAGCTTTAACAATAATTAGTATTGTGGTTATTTTGTTGAACTATTTATGGTTTTTAATCCAAATTTTTAATATTTTTAATTAGGCTTAAGTTCATGAAATTTAATTTTTATTAAATTATTTTTATGAAGAAAGGAATTTTACAACATGAAAATCAATTAAAATTGTTATTGATAATCTTTCATTCTTGACGTGGCTCGGGCTCGAACCCTGGCCGGCAGGTTACCATGACATGTTTCGATCGCAACCACTCGATCTCCTCAGATGGATTTGCCGTCTTACACTCGCAGCCATCGACGACTGCTGACGTCACTAGTCAAACATCAATCCTTAAACCAAATTGTATTTTAACATTTGGTAGATCGAAATTTGCTTTCCCGAATGATTATCCATCTTAATTGATTTTACATGTTGTTTCCTTTACTTCTGTTTTTTCGTACTTTCGTCAAGAATTTTTCTTGAAGTCCAAGTACATTTTTTTTGTTTTTTCACTTTGTCTTTCTCTTTTCTGTTGACCTTTTTTCAGCACAACTTGAAGGACAAATGTACACATAGAGCTCGTGCCTTAGCTTTAACAATAATTAGTATAGTGGTTGCGATCGAAACATGTCATGGTAACCTGCCGGCCAGGGTTCGAGCCCGAGCCACGTCAAGAATGAAAGATTATCAATAACAATTTTAATTGATTTTCATGTTGTAAAATTCCTTTCTTCATAAAAATAATTTAATAAAAATTAAATTTCATGAACTTAAGCCTAATTAAAAATATTAAAAATTTTATAAAAATGTTAATGTTTTTAGTCCTTTTTTGGAGTATTTTGCACATAACTCAACCATTTTTAACCGATTTGGCAGATTTATATACCAACGTGCTTAAAAATAATAATTCCATTAAATTGGCTTTTAGGCATATATATATCTGTGGAATTTTGACAAAACAACCAATGTCGAAAAACTGAATTTTACAGGAGGACCAAAAAACACTTTTATAGGGTCACAAAATCGTCCCAGAACATATCTAAGCAAATGTAATCTATTTTTATATTTTGTGGAGAATTTAAATACCTTCATTTTCCAATTTGCATCTTTCTTCCAGATTTAACTGTTGCCGAGAAAATGTCCAAAAACCAAGATATGTTGTTTTGTCAAAATAATTTTAAATCGAAAAATCAACCCTTCTCTAGATGAAGTCTTTTTTCATACTGAAAAGTAACAAATATTTCGCAACCTTTGTCGGGACTAGTGCTTTTATTAAAATGAAATAAGAAAAATTCAGTGACATATGTTATTTTTTTAAATAGAATTCAGTTTATGTTAAACGAATATTATAAAAAGCTATGCTTTCTATTAGACCAATTTCATGTATTTTTAGGTATGAAAGAGAAAAATTGGAATAAATTAAAAAAAAACAAATAAGAAATAGTTCATATATTATATTGTATTTCACATTTTTGTATATTAAATAGCTTTAATTTTTATAATTCAGAAGAAATAAAGAATAATTCACTCTACAGCTAATCATATTCGTCAATATCCCAATCATCTTCCAATTGTACTTCACCTTCAACGTGCAAGTTATTGTAAAAATTATGAAACTCTGCATTTATAAATGGCAGAACGGACTGTAAATCACGTTTTTTATTAGATGATATTGGCAAAGGAGCAGAATAACAATTATTAAATTCGAAATTTGTTATTTTCCGTCGCCGCTGTGTTATGTCTAGTTCCTTGAAGTCCTCGTTCGGCTGTAAAGATTGCTTGTACTGTAAAAATCCAGACTTAGATTTCTCATATCGCATCCAACGTATAAGCTTCCATTCAAATTTGTCAACTTTACAAAACAACAAATAAAAATTATACTAAAAATAGACAAACATAAGTAGTGTTACACGCACCTAATGTATTAGTATTTCTCCAAGTGTATTTGTTTTTTAATAGGATGCCGAAGTCGAAGTATTGATCTTGAACCATCTCGATTGCATTGTATTTGTGATTTGTAGTTGCTATTAAAGTAGCCCAGTCATGTGGGTGATGTATGGAATTCACACATTTTCCTTCTTTTTTTCTATTTGGGAATGAACCGTGTCACATCCCATATGCGTGTGTCCAACAATCAGAAACTTGTGATCAATTAATTCTATAGTTTGATGATCTTCTAAAACCTTTTCAAACATGGCGGAAATATAAAAATTACGGTTTTGCCCTGGACACGATTCGCTGTACAAAATAACATGCTTCACATGTATCGGTAATTCCATCATACATTTGTAGATACAGGAACTAATCTCGTTTGCTCCACGCTTTGCAATGGTCTCATTCCATATATAACAATACGCTCTGTTTGTTGCTCCGTCATGCATCGTAAAATTAAATGTCCACAGTGGTCGTTTGTAGAAGAACATTGACGCATTTAAGTGTGGTGTTGGCAAACATTGCTGCAGATCAAAAGTATACATTTTGATAGATTTATCCTTCGAAGACAGTTCTTTATCATGTTTCTTAGATTCATATGCCATGTCTGCCTCTTCGTGATGATTTTGTTGTTTTAATTTAAGTATTGCTATTTCATCCTCAGTTAATGCATTTTTAATATGTATTTTTAAAGTCTCACACTTGTTGCATACATCAATATGCGGCTTTTTAAACTTAATGTCCAGTTTCTGAAATATTTCTCTATACGTTGGCAACGAAACAGGTTGAGAAAATTTGTTTGTGTATAATCTGTATAATTCTGCCATGCTTAAATTACACTGAAGATATAGTTGTTTTGTATGACGACGGCTGTAATGGCTCACATATTTCGGAAAACTATTTATGTGATCTAAAACTTCCTGGTACTTTTCCGTCGACAGTTTGTGTTGTGGAAAATGTGTTCCTCTTTTATCGCACTGAACAATTTCAACGGAGCTTTCTTTAACTTTGCACTTAGTAACAGTTTTAATACTTTGAGCAGTTTCGGCATATATTTTCATAAAACATTGTTTACATACTCTTCTCCTTTGACCGTTAATTTCACAATTATACAAATAGTTATATTGTCGATTTCCCACGTTATTAATTGTATGCGTTTTCTTAAATTCAACATCAATTAAGCCTGACAGATATTGCCGTCGTTTGTTGTAATCACCCAAGTTCCAGTACAGTTTTAAAATCATCTTTTGCTCCTCAAAATTTAGGTGAGTATTACACAACCTTCTGCATTTTGAAAGTGCTTTAATTTTTTTAGCAGGGACGATTTTCTTTTTATTGGTCACATATTCTTTTCCTAAGTTTTTGTTACGCCTGTTCTTATTTTTAACAGCTGATGTGGTTGGAAGTTCGAATAGTTGGGTTTCATAAATTTCGGTGAAATCGCAATTACTTACATTGGACTCAATATCTGGAGCCATTTCCTGCGTAGTGGTGTTTAGATCGGAATCCGTCTCCGGGACAAAATCGGAGTCATCAACATCAGATTCATGGAAAGGATCTTCATCAATATCAATCTCTTCATCAATATCTTGAGCACTTGTCTGGTACATTTTATTTAATTTAATTTAAACACAACTGGAATGAAAAACAGAAAGAGAGTACTATTCATTTTGTCGTAACTGACATATCTGTTATTGATAGTGTGACTTTTCACAAATGGCTTACTTGGATTCGTTAAGTATCGGCAGTGCAAGGTGCAATTCCTTCGATAAACACGGCACCCTCTAGAAAAGTCGAAAATTATAAAATCATTGAAAATTCCATACAAATTGATCAGCTCTTTGGAGCCGTGACGTAGGTACCTTCAAAACAGCTGATAATTGTCGTAATCTTGTATATCTATAATTCTTGTAGTCAATGTATTCACTTGCGAGAGAGTCAATGCTCCTCTAAAACTTTGGAACCTTTGTTTTTTGTCTTCCTCTGTGCATTGCTTATGTTTTTCTATATTAGGAAACAACATATTTCATTAAAAACGTCTTAATTTGTTACACATGGACACGACATAAGCACTTGATTTGATATAGGTTCCTCTTATTTCGTTAATTCTCATTACACTAAAGCACTCATGTTAGCATAGGTTGTTTTGTCACAATGAATGCTAATGATCAAATGGCTATTAAAAGAACTTCACTTTAGAAGGGAACGTGTTATTTTCGTTTATGCATTTGATAAAAGAACATGAGTGCAAATAGGTTGTTTTGTCAAAATAATTTTAGTAAATTATTGGAAACCCATATTCGAATAGGTTCTTTTGTCAAAATTACGTTATGATATTTTTCTTTGTGCCCTGCAGCATATTTCGATATGGGTTCTTTTGTCAAAAGCAGATTGTAAAAATTGCGAGATAGGTTGATTTGGGGGCTTCTATATCTTCCGATCTACACTATCTAGAAACACGCTAAATAGACAGAAAGATGCGATTTTAAAACTTATACATATGGTTAAAAAAGTGGAAAATTGTCCGATCTCGAGTTAGGTTCTTTTGTCAAAACTCCACAGATATATACCTACATATGTGTACATATATTTAAGCAAACTTAATTATAAAAAAAAAACAAACTTAATTATAAAACGAGTAACTTTTGGGATTTCAGTATTTTGATTATAACTCAGCCATTTTTTAACCGATTTGACAGATTTATATACCGACGTGTTTAGCAAGAAATTTACCATTTATTTGTGTTATAAAACTTGGACTCGGGAAGATCCATGGTTACCGAAAATGGGTATTTAAAAAAAAAATTAATTTTGGTCATAACTTTTTTGTATCTGAACTGATTTTCCCGAGTTCTTTATAAAATATGTTCTACTAAAAATTTCCGATATTTTGGTATATAAGTCATATCCATAGGACATATGACAGCCCTAAAATTTAGGTTTTTATACAATTTTTAATTTTTTTTGTACGGGAGGTACCACGCCCACTTCTCCAATCCCATCAACATTTTGTAGGGTGGTGTGTATTGACAACCTCAATGTGTGTATCTAATTTGGAAACTTTGGCTCTTACCGTTCTCCAGATATACAGAAAAAAGCAATGATCATATCTCAGCCATTTGTGGACCGATCTTGCTGAATTTCAATAGCACGAAATGGTGGACTATATGCGACATAAATGTAAAACAACCTAGCCGCTATCATGTCTGGTTTTCCCGGAAAACACATATCAAGCGTAAGACGGACAGACGGACGGATATCGTTAAATCAACTTCTCTCCTCATAAGGACCCAGAATATATATACTTTATAGGGTCTAAGATCAATATTGTAGAAATTACAAACGGAATGACAAACTTATATATACCCTTTTCCACCTGTGGTGAAGGGTATAAAAACAAACAACAACTTACAAAAGATGTTGTCAATTAAGTGTTTTTTTAGGCCGTGCACTTGCCTGTTTATTATCAAAAAGTAATTTCAATTTTTGGGAATACAAAATTTTAATTTCAAAAGATTTTGTTATTCGTGCTTAATTCCCAGTTTTTATTCTTGATAAAAACACTTGAAATTTATTGTTGATGGGATAAGCTATTCCTATGCATTTCACTGGTTGCTTAGGCCAGATCATCAGAAAACTTCATCCATAAAGATTTTAGAAAAACTAAAGATATTAAACCAAATAAAACTGTTAAACGTATAAGACTTATAGCAACAGTTTTACTTGTAACAATATCAAAGCTTTAACAAAACACATCAACAATAAAAAAGTGAGTTTATCTCATCTTACATTCCCCACTACAATTAGTTGAAATTCTCTCAACATTAATTGTAGTTGTAAGTAGGTTAAGAAAAACAAAATAAAAAAACAAACAACAACTTACAAAAGATGTTGTCAATTAATTGTTTTTTTAGGCCGTGCACTTGCCTGTTTATTATCAAAAAGTAATTTCAATTTTTGGGAATACAAAATTTTAATTTCAAAAGATTTTGTTATTCGTGCTTAATTCCCAGTTTTTATTCTTGATAAAAAAACTTGAAATTTATTGTTGATGGGATAAGCAATTGTTTGTTTTTTATTTTGTTTTTCTTAACCTACTTACAGCTACAATTAATGTTGAGAGAATTTCAACTAATTGTAGGGGGGAATGTAAGATGAGATAAACCCACTTTTTTATTGTTGATGTGTTTTGTTAAAGCTTTGATATTGTTACAAGTAAAACTGTTGCTATAAGTCTTATACGTTTAACAGTTTTATTTGGTTTAATATCTTTAGTTTTTCTAAAATCTTTATGGATGAAGTTTCCTGATGATCTGGCCTAAGCAACCAGTGAAATGCATAGGAAAAGCTTATCCCATCAACAATAAATTTCAAGTGTTTTTATCAAGAATAAAAACTGGGAATTAAGCACGAATAACAAAATCTTTTGAAATTAAAATTTTGTATTCCCAAAAATTGAAATTACTTTTTGATAATAAACAGGCAAGTGCACGGCCTAAAAAAACACTTAATTGACAACATCTTTTGTAAGTTGTTGTTTGTTTTTTTATTTTGTTTTTCTTAACCTACTTACAACTACAATTAATGTTGAGAGAATTTCAACTAATTGTAGTGGGGAATGTAAGATGAGATAAACCCACTTTTTTATTGTTGATGTGTTTTGTTAAAGCTTTGATATTGTTACAAGTAAAACTGTTGCTATAAGTCTTAAGGCCCAACCAGAATGTGCATAAACAAACTTAAGCTACTGTCAAAAATAAACAAAAAAGCCTCTCAAATACATTAAAAAAAACAAAAACAAAATAAAAAACTTTTGATTCCGTACGGAATGTGCGATTAGTTTCGCACTTTGCTTAAGCAAATTACAGTTTCATTAAATTTAACAAAAAGTTCCCTTAAGTTCAACATGGTTTTACACATATGATTTACATGTATTCGCTCGGTTGCTTAAGCCACGTTATTCACATTCTGGTTAGGCCTTTATACGTTTAACAGTTTTATTTGGTTTAATATCTTTAGTTTTTCTAAAATCTTTATGGATGAAGTTTCCTGATGATCTGGCCTAAGCAACCAGTGAAATGCATAGGAATAGCTTATCCCATCAACAATAAATTTCAAGTGTTTTTATCAAGAATAAAAACTGGGAATTAAGCACGAATAACAAAATCTTTTGAAATTAAAATTTTGTATTCCCAAAAATTTAAATTACTTTTTGATAATAAACAGGCAAGTGCACGGCCTAAAAAAACACTTAATTGACAACATCTTTTGTAAGTTGTTGTTTGTTTTTTTATTTTGTTTATCTTAACCTACTTACAACTACAATTAATGTTGAGAGAATTTCAACTAATTGTAGTGGGGAATGTAAGATGAGATAAACCCACTTTTTTATTGTTGATGTGTTTTGTTAAAGCTTTGATATTGTTACAAGTAAAACTGTTGCTATAAGTCTTATACGTTTAACAGTTTTATTTGGTTTAATATCTTTAGTTTTTCTAAAATCTTTATGGATGAAGTTCCCTGATGATCTGGCCTAAGCAACCAGTGAAATGCATAGGAATAGCTTATCCCATCAACAATAAATTTCAAATGTTTTTATCAAGAATAAAAACTGGGAATTAAGCACGAATAACAAAATCTTTTGAAATGAAAATTTTGTATTCCCAAAAATTGAAATTACTTTTTGACAATAAATAATAAAAATATTAAAGCAAAGCAAAACGGTGAAAAACAAAAACAACTCTTTGCATGAGTACAAACAGTGAAACAACACTAAGACAAAATGAAAGAAACGTTTTAGTTAATGCAAATCAAAAAATAATGCAGAAATAAATAAAACAAAACAAAACAATATTAACTACCTAACGGCTAAGCCAATTACTCGAACACGTTCCCTCTCACCCTCGGTATTTACACAAACGGTGGATAGTGACTCATTAAAAAAATTACAAAAAGATTTGGTGACAAGTGTTGCCAGGCCAAAACAAATTTAGTGGGCAATGATACCATGAACTTAAACACAAATGCAATGGAAAACCCCCCTGTAAAAAGTTGTCAAAAGCCTACAGTACAAGTTGGTATGGACAGGTACATAACAGTGCTTAAACGGGGACGCAGCCCTACCTCTGCAGCAGTTGCTTCGGCCTCAAAAGTACCATCTTTTGATAAAATAAATACACAAAATCGTTTCGCGATTCTGGAGGATGAATCCTCTGAAGCACCAAACGTCATTAAATCGTCTAAGCAACCCCCGATATACCTTAGAGAGCAAAACTCTAATGAGTTAATAAAAAGTTTAATTTCGGTGATAGGTGAAAATTCCTTTTATGTAGCTGCAATAAAGCGTGGTATCATTAACGAGACTAAAATACAGGTGAATCACGAGGATGATTTTCGAAAGGTAATTACAAGATTTGAGACTCTGAATAAAAACTTTTATACGTATCAACTGAAGAGCAGTAAAGGTCTTCAGGTAGTAATCAAGGGCATAGACTCATGCGTAGACCCAGGGGAAATTAAAGCTTTTTTGGAAGAGAAGGGCTTTAAAATCAAAAACGTAACAAATATCAAAAATAGGGAAAAAATCCCCAACCACTATTTCGAGTGGAGCTTGAACCCGGCGACGTTAAGCTCAAGGGAAATGAAACGCATCCAATTTATAATTTGAAATATATTCTGTACATAAGGGTAACTATTGAGGAGCCGCACAAAAAAAATGGTCCTGTTCAATGTCTAAACTGCCAGGAATTTGGCCATACTAAGGCATACTGCTACTTATCCCCTGTGGTGAATAACATGAAACAGTTCTTTGCGACAAGTCTAAAACCGACCCCAACGTAAAAAAATGTAGCAACTGTGGCGGTAATCACACTGCCAATTATAGAGGATGCCCTGTATATACTATCGTCAAGCAGTCGGTCGGACCGAAAACAAATCCCCCTCAAATGCAGGTAACAAATCAGGTTAACACAAATGCAATTCAAGCCCCCCAGCCTAGTAATAACAGAACCTCTTACGCTAACGTCCTAAAATCAAACCATGAGCCAATGCAAGGTGCCTCGCCAAGTAATGATGAAACTCAATTTTCTAATTTAAGTCGTTTAGAAAAAACCATGGAAACATTAGTGCAAACAGTAAATAATTTTACGAACACAATGGGTAATATGATGCAGGAAATGCTTAGAATGCAATCGATGTTATTGCAAGCTGTACTTAACAAACCATGAACTGTTTAAAAATTTGTTTTTGGAACGCAAACGGCATCCGCCAACATAAAAATGAATTAGAATACTTTCTTAAAAATAAACAAATTGATGTCATGATGATTTCTGAAACTCATTTCACCTCAAGAAGTACGTTTAAAATAAATGGTTATATACTATATGATACCAAGGACCCTCGAGATAGAGCTTGTGGAGGTTCTGCCATTTTAATAAAGGCCCGAGTCAAACACTACCTAATGTGTGATCATCGTGAAGATTATCTCCAGGCAACGAACATTTGCGTTGAGGAATTAAATAGAAACCTAATAATTTCATCGTTATACTCCCCGCCTAGATTTTCAATATCGGAGGACCAATATTATAAATATTTTGAATCATTAGGACCGTGTTTCCTAGCCGCTGGCGATTATAACGCTAAACATACCCTCTGGGGGTCGCGACTTATAACACCAAAGGGTCGTGTTTTATTTAACATAATTTCTAAAATGGATTTAAATGTGGTAGCGAGCGGACAACCAACATATTGGCCCACTGATCATCAAAAAATTCCAGATGTCATAGATTTCGGCGTGGTTAAAAACATTCCCATAGAAACGATTCAAGTTGAAGCCTCCCTAGATTTATCTTCCGACCACACACCTACAATTGTTACTATAATGAACCCCAATAGAATTGTATCTCCGACGACAGCTACGCAAATTAATTGGTTGAAATATAAAAAATATCTCAGTACCCATTGCACAGAAAATATTCCGCTCAGTACACCGGATTATGTAGATCGCTCTATTGACAATTTTGACAGTTTTCTGAAACTAGCTGTTCAACATTCCAATATTGCCCCCAAAAAAACAAAAACTATTAAAATATATTCCACAGATGTCGAGCATCTTTTTCAGAAAAAAGGAGGGCTCGAAGAGAGTGGCAATTGCACAGATCCCCTCAACTTAAGAACTGACTTAAAGAGTGTACAAAAAGACTAAGACTACTCATTATGGCGTGCAGCTAGAAATCTCAAAAGGCCAGTTGTCTCTAAACCACCATTAAGAAACTTGAATGGAAGTTGGCCAAGAAATGATGTTGAAAAATGAAATCTGTTTGTCAATCATTTAAAAAACGTATTTACCCCAAATATATCTCACGATATTGCGGTCGAGTTACCACCTGTTGCTGCTAGAGCAGCTGTTCCGCTAAGATTTGAGATAAGAGAAATCGAAAAGGCTATTTGTGATTTAAACCCCAAGAAGGCTCCTGGTTTTGACAATATCAGCAACAAAATGCTTTTGGAGCTACCCAGCATAGCAAAGAAAATTATTCTTTTAATTTTTAATGCTATTTTACGCCTTGAATACTATCCTCAAAAGTGGAAGGTCTCCTTAGTCACCATGATACCTAAACCTGGAAAGGATCACACAAAAGTTGAGTCATATAGGCCTATAAGCTTACTTTCTAATATATCAAAGCTGTTTGAGAAGCTGTTAGCGTCAAAATTAACCCCAATTTTAAATGATAATAGATGTATTCCTAACCACCAATTCGGCTTTAGAAGAGAACACAGCACAATTATGCAAACCCATCGAATAGTAAACGCAATAAGAAAAGCCTTTGAAGAAAAAAAATATTGTTCAGCTCTCTTCATCGATGTTTCTCAAGCTTTCGATAAAGTCTGGCATGAAGGCTTATTACATAAATTGAAGCTAAACTTACCAGTAAACACACACAAGCTGTTAGAAAGCTACTTAGTCGGTCGAAAGTTTATTATTAAAGAAGGTGATTATTTAAGCTCTCCTCAGCAAATTGACGCTGGAGTCCCTCAGGGAAGCATCCTGGGCCCACTTTTATACTTAATATATACCTTGGATATGCCAACAAACAACTACACACAAACTTCAACATTTGCTGATGATACAGCTTTTTTGAGCTTGCACGAAAACCGTCAAGAAGCATCTCGATACCTACAGGATCATATATTTCAACTCGAACTATGGTTAAAGCAATGGAGGATAGAGGTCAATGAGCAAAAATGCGTACATATAACATTCACCTTGCGTCGGGAATCATGTCCCCCTATTAAAATCAGTAATCAAATAATACCTCAAAACTCGCATGTAAAATACCTCGGTATTCATCTAGATCGCCGTTTAACGTGGAAAAACCATATAGAGGCAAAATTAACTCAAATGAAACTAAAAGCCATCCAAATTCATTGGCTTATTGGAAGAAACTCTGTCCTTAGTCTCGACTGCAAACTTCTTCTTTATAACTCCATCTTAAAGCCAACCTGGTGCTATGGTATTCAGTTATGGGGCACTGCCTCTAATATCGAAAAAATTCAAAGGCGCCAAAATAAACTACTTCGAATAATCACAGCTGCCCCTTGGTATGTTAAAAACTCAAATATTCACAAGGATCTCAATGTTCCATTAGTTAAAACTATGATTACGAAATTTGCAGTAAAATACTTAAAAAGGCTCGAATTGCACCCGAACCCACTAGCACGAAATGATAGCGGCCACACTCGCTTAAGAAGAAGAGAAACTGCGGCACTTGTCCAATTAGATGAGCGATAAACACCTATAAAAGTGAACAGAACCCGCGATGAACAAAATTTTTGTCTGGCACTGGCAGGACAAAAAATAATATTAGGTTAAGATTTGATTAATTATTGTTAGTTCATATTTAATATATGAAGATTCAATAAATAAATAATGAAAAAAAAAAAAAAAAAAAAAATGTAACTTAAAACGAAGAATGCAAGTAAGGTTAGAAAAGCATGAGCTGCGTGGAGGCGAAAACGTACTGTTAAGCATGGTGAAATAAACAGGTGGCAGCACTACGCCAGATGACGATTTTTTGCTCTTGCATTGTTTGTCTAGGTCAGGCATTTCCAAAAATTTTTTGGTTGTGTATTAGTGAGTACCAGCCCTGCAAATAATAGGACCAGTCCAAACACGCGTGTAAAGAGTAGTCCACAAGGGACCAGGACTAGTCCAAAAGTAACCCAAACGTATGGAAAAAACCTGGTCTATTTAACATTACGATGTCCTAGGAGAGGACCATATAACCCACCTTTGGACCACTAAGGAGTAGTTTTAAAACTACTCCATGGTATATAACCCACCTTTGGACCACTAAGGAGTAGTTTTAAAACTACTCCATGGTATACTCAAGAGGATTAGTTTTGAAGTCGTTTAAAAACGAAAGCATGTCGTTAAAAAACGAAGACATGTCGTCTCACTACAAACACTTTTTAACAATGACATGGTCCATGCTTGCATTACATCGGACTAGTCCATGGAGTAGTCCATTTTATCAAAATGGGTCAGGTGGTCCAATTTTATTTGCAGGGAGAGAGTAAAAAATTGAGAGAATACAGCCGAAATAAAATGTTAGTAATATATTTTAAAGGTTGTATAACGCAAAGGAACAAAATAAACATTTTTTGTGTTGATAAAATATTTGTAGCAATTCTTTACCAATTCAATGTCGCTGATTTTAAAACTGCACTTTTTTTTATTCGGAAGCTTTTTGACTGTAAATCAGTTTCAAATATCTTATCAAACAATTGTAAAAAAATTAAAGATTTTTATGTTTTAAAAATTCATAAAAAATAAATACTGCACGCAAATCAGAGCTGATAAAAAAAGTGCAGTTTTAAAATCAGCGACATTGAATTGGTAAAGAACTGCTACACATTTTCTAGCAACACAAAAAATGTTTAATTTTGTTCCCTTGTGTTATACAACTTATAAAAAAAAATCTTCTAAATTTATACTTTACGAAAAGGGTTTTCGAAAAGATCTAATAGCGGTTGTAAAATTACAAAATCTTGAAACCTGTCTTGAAAATTATTGAAAAGTGTTTCAAATATTTCGGCATGCCTATTCATATCTTTTGTCGATTTCGAGCTTTCTATAAACAAGTCAAGTTTTTGGAAAATTGGAAAAATCACCAGTTTTAACTTGGGGAAAAATTAGAACCTGCTGTCACATTTGCTTTTATCTGTATAGGATTACACATAAATTGAAGCAAAACAAAACTTTCTTAACTTGTTTTTTAAAATTTTTTACTTACTTAAGAAACGTGTTTTCAAAGAAAAAAAAACCCCACCGACGCGATTGGTACAGAAACAAAAATATTTTTACAAGCCCAAAATGCCAACAAACTCTTGTGGCTATTTTTTTTAATAATTTCTGCATTTAGGAACGTCTTTTTAACGAAAGAAAAAGGGACCCTTTTACAGGCATCAAATAATTTTTTTCACAAACAAAACACATATCGTTAGCTTAAATGCAAAACAATGTAGATATTATTTGAAAATTACAAATTATTAGAATACAATATTTTTTCCTTAATAATATCTGTTGACGCATTTTTATCTGAAATTTTAAAAATTGATTTTAAATCTCAAATAATTACCATTTTACAAAGTTCTTTGCTTTGCATGTAAACTAATGAAATGTTATATTATTCTACATTTAAGTCTTAAAATTTGAACTCTAAATAAAAATTGCACGCAAGGCATTGGAGCATTTTTGTCCGCACAATATTTTTTGAGTGTTTGCTGAAACAAAATAATATAGCATCCGCTAGACATGTACACTTGTCGAAGTCACATCGACGACTAAATTGAAGATCATAAAAATATGTGTAAGTTTTGTTTTGCACAATTGTGCAAAGAAATGGAAATCCTTGGTCTAGGTGTATGTCAAAGTTCTGTTTATGTTTACAAAAAGTCCACGTTTTGTGCTGTGATTATTGTATTTTATTAAAGTTTTTGATCATTTTAAATTCAAATAAATAAGATATTGACCATAATTAAATAAAAACTGGCTAAAAATTCATTTATTTTATCACAGCAGCACGCTTTGATATATGTTTAAAGTATTTTTTGGCGTAAACAGTGATATAAATTCCATTTTTGTTGTAATGTTGTATTTGTTGCCGTAACGATGTCACCTGCTTATTCCACCATGCTTGTAAGTAATCACTTTCTGACCACAAGGGGAGGTAGGGCGCAATTTCTGTCTCTCACAAATATTCAAACCAATTTTAATGAAGTTATAAACATAGGTAAATCCATATTTATATGTGACAGTTTCAGTTAAAAGGGACCTATGGGCAAAAAATTAGTTTTGAAAAAAAAACGATTTTAAAGTTAACGAGTTCATTTCTTTTCTTATCAAAGGTGTATTTTAAAGCTTACTTATTACAAAAGTAATGAAGTTAGAAAACTGCGGTTTGCTGCATTAGAAAGAGCGTATTGTCTATTTTAAGAATCACCAAAAAAGTAAAAATCGCTTTTTTCATCCATAGGTCCCTTTTAACTGAAACTGTCACATACTTATGGACACATAAGCATGATGTGTTTTTAAATACGTGTTTAAAATAAAAACCAGTGATGCCAACTTTTTGAGAGCAAAAAGAACTTTAGACATTAAAAAAAAGGACTTAAAAGCATTATTTCGAACAAAAAAAAAGCGTTTAAAAGCACTAAGCCATTTTTACAATTTAATTAAACACAAAACAAGTTGCATTCGGCTGTGCAAAATAATACATACATACCTCCGAAATTTAAAAAAAGGCGATGGCTTTGATGGTGGATTTCCATTTAAAATTTAAAAAAAAAGAATATATTTACATTCGTATATGAACATTTTTAAATGTATTATTATTATCTTCAATAAAAATATCATCCAAATCACTTGTATCACCATCAGCTGAGTTTGAATTGGCCATAAAACAGTTTAAAAGTAATACAGTGCGAGCTCGATTTTCGTAACTCGAAAAAATCGTACCTGTTGCATTTAACGAAAATTTGCAATGACCGACAATTGAAGCACAGCCGCGAAAAACGTTGTAAACGCCACATTTTGCCAAAACTGTTTTTTTGCACATAAACGTTGACTTTACTCTCTTATACAGTTTAAACATCAAATCAACCAAAACTATGCACCTTAACGCCTTCAAAATGGCGTACAAAGTGTCAGCCAGTGGAAGAACATTGCAAGTTACTAACATAATGATGAAACCGAAATGGTTTTGCAGTGCGGAATAATGTTTTAAAAGCCTTTTGCATTAAAGTTTTTATTATCACTATTTTAAATAATAGAAAAAAAAAATTTTTAAAACAAATAATGCTGCTTGTCAAAAAACGTTTTTTTGCTCTCCTGAAAAATTATTATTTTGTAACTTAAAACGTTATTCGCGGCTGTGCTTCAATTCTTTATTTTAATAAAAAACCTTATATTATATATAATTGACGCTGGAGTCCCTCAGGGAAGCATCCTGGGCCCACTTTTATACTTAATATATACCTTGGATATGCCAACAAACAACTACACACAAACTTCAATATTTGCTGATGATACAGCTTTTTTGAGCTTGCACGAAAACCGTCAAGAAGCATCTCGATACCTACAGGATCATATATTTCAACTCGAACTATGGTTAAAGCAATGGAGGATAGAGGTCAATGAGCAAAAATGCGTACATATAACATTCACCTTGCGTCGGGAATCATGTCCCCCTATTAAAATCAGTAATCAAATAATACCTCAAAACTCGCATGTAAAATACCTCGGTATTCATCTAGATCGCCGTTTAACGTGGAAAAACCATATAGAGGCAAAATTAACTCAAATGAAACTAAAAGCCATCCAAATTCATTGGCTTATTGGAAGAAACTCTGTCCTTAGTCTCGACTGCAAACTTCTTCTTTATAACTCCATCTTAAAGCCAACCTGGTGCTATGGTATTCAGTTATGGGGCACTGCCTCTAATATCGAAAAAATTCAAAGGCGCCAAAATAAACTACTTCGAATAATCACAGCTGCCCCTTGGTATGTTAAAAACTCAAATATTCACAAGGATCTCAATGTTCCATTAGTTAAAACTATGATTACGAAATTTGCAGTAAAATACTTAAAAAGGCTCGAATTGCACCCGAACCCACTAGCACGAAATGATAGCGGCCACACTCGCTTAAGAAGAAGAGAAACTGCGGCACTTGTCCAATTAGATGAGCGATAAACACCTATAAAAGTGAACAGAACCCGCGATGAACAAAATTTTTGTCTGGCACTGGCAGGACAAAAAATAATATTAGGTTAAGATTTGATTAATTATTGTTAGTTCATATTTAATATATGAAGATTCAATAAATAAATAATGAAAAAAAAAAAAAAAAAAAAAAATGTAACTTAAAACGAAGAATGCAAGTAAGGTTAGAAAAGCATGAGCTGCGTGGAGGCGAAAACGTACTGTTAAGCATGGTGAAATAAACAGGTGGCAGCACTACGCCAGATGACGATTTTTTGCTCTTGCATTGTTTGTCTAGGTCAGGCATTTCCAAAAATTTTTTGGTTGTGTATTAGTGAGTACCAGCCCTGCAAATAATAGGACCAGTCCAAACACGCGTGTAAAGAGTAGTCCACAAGGGACCAGGACTAGTCCAAAAGTAACCCAAACGTATGGAAAAAACCTGGTCTATTTAACATTACGATGTCCTAGGAGAGGACCATATAACCCACCTTTGGACCACTAAGGAGTAGTTTTAAAACTACTCCATGGTATATAACCCACCTTTGGACCACTAAGGAGTAGTTTTAAAACTACTCCATGGTATACTCAAGAGGATTAGTTTTGAAGTCGTTTAAAAACGAAAGCATGTCGTTAAAAAACGAAGACATGTCGTCTCACTACAAACACTTTTTAACAATGACATGGTCCATGCTTGCATTACATCGGACTAGTCCATGGAGTAGTCCATTTTATCAAAATGGGTCAGGTGGTCCAATTTTATTTGCAGGGAGAGAGTAAAAAATTGAGAGAATACAGCCGAAATAAAATGTTAGTAATATATTTTAAAGGTTGTATAACGCAAAGGAACAAAATAAACATTTTTTGTGTTGATAAAATATTTGTAGCAATTCTTTACCAATTCAATGTCGCTGATTTTAAAACTGCACTTTTTTTTATTCGGAAGCTTTTTGACTGTAAATCAGTTTCAAATATCTTATCAAACAATTGTAAAAAAATTAAAGATTTTTATGTTTTAAAAATTCATAAAAAATAAATACTGCACGCAAATCAGAGCTGATAAAAAAAGTGCAGTTTTAAAATCAGCGACATTGAATTGGTAAAGAACTGCTACACATTTTCTAGCAACACAAAAAATGTTTAATTTTGTTCCCTTGTGTTATACAACTTATAAAAAAAATCTTCTAAATTTATACTTTACGAAAAGGGTTTTCGAAAAGATCTAATAGCGGTTGTAAAATTACAAAATCTTGAAACCTGTCTTGAAAATTATTGAAAAGTGTTTCAAATATTTCGGCATGCCTATTCATATCTTTTGTCGATTTCGAGCTTTCTATAAACAAGTCAAGTTTTTGGAAAATTGGAAAAATCACCAGTTTTAACTTGGGGAAAAATTAGAACCTGCTGTCACATTTGCTTTTATCTGTATAGGATTACACATAAATTGAAGCAAAACAAAACTTTCTTAACTTGTTTTTTAAAATTTTTTACTTACTTAAGAAACGTGTTTTCAAAGAAAAAAAAACCCCACCGACGCGATTGGTACAGAAACAAAAATATTTTTACAAGCCCAAAATGCCAACAAACTCTTGTGGCTATTTTTTTTAATAATTTCTGCATTTAGGAACGTCTTTTTAACGAAAGAAAAAGGGACCCTTTTACAGGCATCAAATAATTTTTTTCACAAACAAAACACATATCGTTAGCTTAAATGCAAAACAATGTAGATATTATTTGAAAATTACAAATTATTAGAATACAATATTTTTTCCTTAATAATATCTGTTGACGCATTTTTATCTGAAATTTTAAAAATTGATTTTAAATCTCAAATAATTACCATTTTACAAAGTTCTTTGCTTTGCATGTAAACTAATGAAATGTTATATTATTCTACATTTAAGTCTTAAAATTTGAACTCTAAATAAAAATTGCACGCAAGGCATTGGAGCATTTTTGTCCGCACAATATTTTTTGAGTGTTTGCTGAAACAAAATAATATAGCATCCGCTAGACATGTACACTTGTCGAAGTCACATCGACGACTAAATTGAAGATCATAAAAATATGTGTAAGTTTTGTTTTGCACAATTGTGCAAAGAAATGGAAATCCTTGGTCTAGGTGTATGTCAAAGTTCTGTTTATGTTTACAAAAAGTCCACGTTTTGTGCTGTGATTATTGTATTTTATTAAAGTTTTTGATCATTTTAAATTCAAATAAATAAGATATTGACCATAATTAAATAAAAACTGGCTAAAAATTCATTTATTTTATCACAGCAGCACGCTTTGATATATGTTTAAAGTATTTTTTGGCGTAAACAGTGATATAAATTCCATTTTTGTTGTAATGTTGTATTTGTTGCCGTAACGATGTCACCTGCTTATTCCACCATGCTTGTAAGTAATCACTTTCTGACCACAAGGGGAGGTAGGGCGCAATTTCTGTCTCTCACAAATATTCAAACCAATTTTAATGAAGTTATAAACATAGGTAAATCCATATTTATATGTGACAGTTTCAGTTAAAAGGGACCTATGGGCAAAAAATTAGTTTTGAAAAAAAAACGATTTTAAAGTTAACGAGTTCATTTCTTTTCTTATCAAAGGTGTATTTTAAAGCTTACTTATTACAAAAGTAATGAAGTTAGAAAACTGCGGTTTGCTGCATTAGAAAGAGCGTATTGTCTATTTTAAGAATCACCAAAAAAGTAAAAATCGCTTTTTTCATCCATAGGTCCCTTTTAACTGAAACTGTCACATACTTATGGACACATAAGCATGATGTGTTTTTAAATACGTGTTTAAAATAAAAACCAGTGATGCCAACTTTTTGAGAGCAAAAAGAACTTTAGACATTAAAAAAAAGAACTTAAAAGCATTATTTCGAACAAAAAAAAAGCGTTTAAAAGCACTAAGCCATTTTTACAATTTAATTAAACACAAAACAAGTTGCATTCGGCTGTGCAAAATAATACATACATACCTCCGAA
The DNA here is from genome assembly GCA_930367215.1 of Pollenia angustigena. Classification (NCBI taxonomy): domain Eukaryota; kingdom Metazoa; phylum Arthropoda; class Insecta; order Diptera; family Polleniidae; genus Pollenia; species Pollenia angustigena. Next base: position 253,011,534 of record OV884058.1, read on the forward strand.
ATTTAAAAAAAGGCGATGGCTTTGATGGTGGATTTCCATTTAAAATTTAAAAAAAAAGAATATATTTACATTCGTATATGAACATTTTTAAATGTATTATTATTATCTTCAATAAAAATATCATCCAAATCACTTGTATCACCATCAGCTGAGTTTGAATTGGCCATAAAACAGTTTAAAAGTAATACAGTGCGAGCTCGATTTTCGTAACTCGAAAAAATCGTACCTGTTGCATTTAACGAAAATTTGCAATGACCGACAATTGAAGCACAGCCGCGAAAAACGTTGTAAACGCCACATTTTGCCAAAACTGTTTTTTTGCACATAAACGTTGACTTTACTCTCTTATACAGTTTAAACATCAAATCAACCAAAACTATGCACCTTAACGCCTTCAAAATGGCGTACAAAGTGTCAGCCAGTGGAAGAACATTGCAAGTTACTAACATAATGATGAAACCGAAATGGTTTTGCAGTGCGGAATAATGTTTTAAAAGCCTTTTGCATTAAAGTTTTTATTATCACTATTTTAAATAATAGAAAAAAAAAATTTTTAAAACAAATAATGCTGCTTGTCAAAAAACGTTTTTTTGCTCTCCTGAAAAATTATTATTTTGTAACTTAAAACGTTATTCGCGGCTGTGCTTCAATTCTTTATTTTAATAAAAAACCTTATATTTTATCGTTTAAGTAATTCTTCTGGCGTATGACATTGTCCAATTATTTTAACCTATATACGCTTCTGAATGAAGAACACACATAAGGTGCAAAGTAGAAAAACATGTATGTTTGCAATAGCACTAGAGGTAGAAGTGTACAACACGTGGTTAATCGAAGACGAGTGTCGTGTGTTTGAAAACTAAAGCGCATGAAAAATGGCAGGTTACACAACGCTCGTTATAAAAGAATTTTCTGTCAGCTGTTGTTAATTTATTAAACACTTTGCTTATATCAAGTTACGGCTCTTTTTTGTTTTTAAAGTCTTTGCGTCCTTTTTTCTATTTTTGAAACAGTGTCTACATCTTTCAAAAAAATGTTTACTGAAAACAAATACATAAGTTTTATTACGATTGCTTAATATGTTGTCAACACTAAAAAGTGTGACGTTTTGTAAAATTTCCAAATTGCTAGGAAGCCTAGCTCTAACCTCGTAAATAACCTATCTTTTATCCCTTTTTTATCATTTGAAATCTTTAAATCTTTGAAGGCCTTCTTAAAATTGTACCCCAAATAGCAAATCTTATCTAAGTCATCCTCTTTTTTTTTTTTAAATCCCTATGCTAATTAATACTAATTAATAAAAATCAAAGTTTTAAAAAATTATAGATAAAAATAAAAATTGTAAAAAGCACTAAAGGCACTAACGAAAAATTGGAAAAGCACCAAGTTAGTGCTTTTTCTTAGTCTGGGACTAAGGATAAAATTTTTGGCGTCTTGAGGCATCAAAAAGCACCATAAATAGTGCCAAAAGCACTAAGTTGGCATCGCTGCTGTGGTGTAGGGTATCATATGGTCGGGCTTGAACGACTATACTTTCTTACTTGCTTTCATTAAATTATTTTTCTGAAGGAAGGAATTTTTACAACATGAAAATTTATTAAAATTTATTGATAATTTTCTGGGCTGGAGCTGGGGCTCGAACCTGGGTTGAATTTACAAGTTTCAGAATTATTTGAGTTCTAACCTCTGCACCACTGCGGTGCCTGCTGTAATTATCATTTTTTAATTTATTTACATGTTGCCTTAATATTAAGAATAAATATACATAAATATTAATTTTTTTAAAATTAGGCCATTTTTCAAAATTTCTACTTTGATTATTCTTAATAAAGATACTACAAACTTTAATGAATAAAATACATTAAAATTAATTTTTAGCACAATTTTACAAGAACAAAATTTGCCATTCTAGTAATCGATTACTTTTATCTTCTGAGTGTCATCTTTGTTGTGTTTATTATTTTTTTTAACAAATACCATGAATTGGAAACTCATTGATACCGTGAAAAATCACGAATATTTTTATAATAAAAGCTTACTCCCCTATGAATTCTATTAAATAAATTCTATTAAAATATCAATTACACTCTCAATTTCTTGCAAAATTGTTTTTAATTGTTAAACATATTAGCACAACAGCTGATAAAAAAAAACAAATTTGGCGCATAAGACGCATTGCATGTAACTTGAATTTAGAAACGCACAAAAAGTATCATACGCATCTACGCATGAACGCATGGTGTGGACCTTCAGCTTAACTACAAGGCGGATTAAGATGTTACAAAAAAAAACTTTTTGCGTATCATTTCTGAATTTATTAGAAATAAGAGGATGATTTTAGAAAAATAATTGGACCTTCATTACCGTATATATGTATTTGCATATATAAACAAGTAAGAAAGTAAAGGCGGTCAAGCCCGACCATATTATACCTACACCTCAGTATATAACAACAAGTTTTTGCAAGTTAACCCTATTTGGATCATCATGAATCCGCCAAAACAAAATTATGTAATTGAGTTTAAAATTTATTTAAAAGTTCTTTGTGTCAAATATTATTTAGATATCTTCATCTATATGAAGTTTGTTTGCCGTTAAGTGGTTTTAGGAAGGGGTTTATGTGAGACGAATGGTTAATTCTGTACCCACTAGCACAACATTTTGTCATGACAAAGTAGATACCGTTAAATATGGACCGATTCCACTAAAATTTGGTTTTTGGGCACAACGATCCAAAAAAAGCTTATATGGGGGCTATGTGAAATTACTGACCGATTCGCACCAATAGGCTTGGTCCTTCTGCCAAGCCTATTAGAACCAAAATTGCGACCTGTACTTTGCGCACAAGGTTTACACAGACAGTTAGACCGACTGATTAGTCGATCGGTATACATACTTAAAGTTGAGTCTAGACCAATATTATACGGAGTTGCAAATACATATCACCACAAATGCGTAATACCCTTTCCACCACTCTGGTGTGGGTATAAAAACGGTAAAAAAAATTGTTTAACAGTAATATTTTTAAAATTACAAGAGATAAGTAAGTGAGATAAACTCGAATTTATTTATCTTCCTAAAAGCTCATTACAAAGTTTCAGTCTTTTAAATTTGTCAATATTTGCATAAGTTCAAGTTTTACAAGGTTTACCTAAGCCGATGTGGTCAACTTTAACATCTTTTGTGTCACATTGCATTCTAACAGGGTAGGCACTTGCTCCATTTTCTTAAAGCGTATGTCCTTCTCCACGTTTCGTTCAATAATCATTTTGCAGCACGACTAGTAGTATGAGTAGTTCAGACTTATTATTACTTTTTTAAGATTTACCCCAATATGCAAAAATAGCAAAAGTTACAAATGTAAACGGTATACATATGTATGTATGTATGTATGTATATATCGGGTGATTTTTTAAGAGCTATAGGAAAGTTTAAAAGAAACACATTAAACTCAGAAAAATGCATGAAATCTTTATTTGAATCGATAGTACGTTCCATATAATTTAATGTTTGAAGATTATTTCTTGCAAATGTTGACCGTGACTGCGCCTCAAATGGTCCATCCGCTTAGTCCAATTTTGGCATACTCTTTCCAACATTTCGGCAGGTATCTCATGAATAACTGCCTCAATGTTGTCTTCCAATGCGTCAATTGAAGCGGGCATGTATGTATAGACATGAGCTTTAACATAGCACCACAAAAAATAGTCTAAAGGCGTTAAATCGCACGATATAGGCGGCCAATTGACCGGTCCCGAACTTGAAATAAAATGTTCACGGAACTCGCCTCTCATAAGTGCTGTGTGGCATGTGGCACCGTCTTGTTGAGACCACATGTCATCCAAGTCATGCTCTTGCATTTTGGGCAAAAAAAGTTGGATATCATCTCACGGTAGCGCTCTCCATTCACGGTTACGTTACGATTCGCATCATCTTTGAAGAGGTACGGTCCAATGATGCCAAACTCTGACTTTTTCTGGATGCATTGGTAGCTCTTGCTGGCTGATATTCACTCAAAAATCGACAATTCTGCTTATTAACGTACCCATTGAGCCAAAATTTCATTTATATATATTCCAGAGCACGGTGTAAAATGCATCTAATTTGCAAAAATCTAAATTATTTACATACAAAGATGATGTACTTTGCAAAAGAAAAAATTTGATACCCATATTGTCCTTTATAAAGCGAAGGCTTACCACCCCATTGCATATTTGTCAAACCGCGAACTAGCACGAATTTCAAAAAAAGCTGAGACACGTATTTAATTAAATCGACTAAAGATTAAAATATGTTAATTTGGCACTTTAATTACAAATAACCCCGAACAAAAAATTCAAAAACTTTTTTTTTACATAAGTTTATATACAGTTAGACGCGCCGTAAAAAACCTTTCTTACGATGCCCAATTTGTTTATGTTGGTAAGGAAACAGATTCTCAAATTAACAAAACATGCAAAAATATACCCTTTTTCAAACTGGTCCAGCTCACAAGAGGTCAAATCTGGAGCCGAAATATTTAAAATGTCATCTTAAAAAAGTCCAAGGTTCATTTTTAGGAGGGTACATCGAGCACGAATTTTGCTTCCATACAACTTGAGTCGCTCTAACGTACATATGTACATATGTATTAGAAGGTGTATTTTTGTATTTTCTAAATCAAATTCTGTGCCCACGTAAACGATCAAAATTGATAAATTGACAATTAAACTTAAGCTATGTTCACACGTTTTAAATATTTGACGTCCTATAAGTAACCACTAGTCTAGGCTAGATCAAACATCATTTTACAGTTTTTACATTTTACAATTATCTTCCTACAAATAAAGTTTAGTAAATCAATAGAACTTGTTAATAATAAAGCTCATGATTGATCAATTTACTGGTCACGCTTTTTTTGGATTTTTTCGTCAAATATTTGTTAAGTCTGAACATACCTTTATGTACATACGTAAAAATTATTTTGAGAGTAAAGTAAAATTTGTGTACGGAGTACGTATGAGATATTTTATTATCTTATCGCAAATTGTTTTTTAGTAATTCACCAGTTTTTTTTCATTACGTATTAGTGGTAATACCAATATTAACAAAAATCATGCAGTACAGAAGAAACTCACTCTATAATATGGAGTCTATATGTACTTACATAGATGAATTATACAATCATAATTTAACGTCTATAAGTTTTAAAGGGAGAACAACCCTTTTAAAAAAATTTATTTCTTACTAATTCGACTCAGTAACTTTCGAAGTGTTTAACTTGTAACTTGCTACACTCTTTCTTTTCTCGAAAATTCGTTCGTATGTTTCTAATAGAATAACAACATTATAATTTTTTAAATGTTTGTAGTGAAATTGCTTTTAACTAAAAAACAAAAAATAAAAAAATTATTAGGAGAGAAGAGAGATAATGGAAAGCTTTTTTATCAATTCTCTCTACATTCTAAAAATGAGTCAGCCCTAAAATGTTATGTTATCAAAGAAATTATTAGACAAATATTAAAGTGTAAAATTTTAACGTTTGAATAACGGTAACGATCTTAAATATTTAATTATTTTACCAACTAGGTATGGATTAAGTGTGTGAATTGAAATGAAAATAATATTGGTACAATCTTTATATTGGCCATGTTCGGAAAATCGCACGATCTAAAATCGCAAAACGCCAGATTTATTTTATAACTTTCTGAAACTTAGTGTTTCACTGGCTGTATTTGATCTGTTTATTATCGTATAAGAAATGCGTTGAATAGACGCTAAAAGTAAATTTTAAATAAAAAATTGTTTAGTAAATAATAAAGATTTTACACCTTTTCTAATTGTAATAACTCTATTTTGTCTTATGTCGACTTTAGTCACTCTTACATATGACCACATGTACAATATATTTTAAATTTTAATATTTCCAACTATTTGGACTTAATAGTAATATTTGATCAGTTATTCTAGAATTAAATTAATAATATTTGCCTTTGCTATGCTCAAACACTCACATCTCTAAGTATTTGGAACAAAACTCAACTAAAATATTATAATATTCTCATATCAGAGCCCAAATTCATTCATTATCTTGTCCCCCCAACTACTCCATATATTTTTTTGTACATAACGTTTCGTTTCGTAATAGGGAGAGTGATATTCAATGCATGTATCAGTGTTACCACCAGCAAATTCAAAGTTACACCAAAAAAAGGCAAAATTACCCAATTTAAATGAAATTACATCTGATATCATTGAAAGGAAATCAATACTTCAACTTTAAATGAATTGTTTCCCAAATCATGTTTAAAAATTATAAGGGTTCTAAATATTCTCTTAACTGATGCATTTGAAAATGGAAAAATAAAATGTGCTACTTTTTACTTTTATATTTGAATTATATTTTCCCCCAGGTTATTTTTTTGAGTTTAAATACCTTTTCTCAATAAACTGTGGGTTCTAAATCAAGTCACATTTATCGAAATGTAAGAGTCTATGCTATTCACTGTAAAGCTTTTGCAAATCTATGTTAAACGATGGCAATCTCTTCTAAAACGGAAACAGCGACAATATTTTAGATATAAGCTGTGTTCATCTACTAAACATTTTTAGAAATTTGTAATAATTGTTACAAGTCAATGTTAAAAGTATATTTATAAGTTACAATTGTTACAAATTAGTAACAATTTTTAATAACTGCCTGTTTAACAATTTCGAACGTTAACAAAATTAAAAAATTTGTTTTTGTTTTAAATGTAGTTTTCTATGCGAACTTTAACGTTCGCAATCAATAAACAGGCTGTAAATGAACACAGCTATTGTGTGTGTCTGTTTTAAAACCAAAGAATTTCAAGAAATAGCGAAAGAAAATTCAACATGCTCTACCCATAAGGTACACCCAATAATTGCCCACGAAGTGGCAACGCTTATTAAGTATGCATGTCTCTCTTTATTTAAATTGAATACCACCTTGTATTATTTTATTATTGTTATTGTATAAACAATATCTGTTTTAATCGACAAATTCCACAAGTGTATTTGCTACATTTCTTTTTAATCAATAAAAACAATATTTATTTTAAAATTTTTAGTAAAACAAAAAAATAATATTAAATATTTATGGTACCTTACAATTGCCAAAATAATGAAACGAAACGAAAATCCCAATAGCGAACTAACTCATTTTTCAACTTGATAAGATATTGGGGAAATAAAAAAAACAAAAAATATGGTCTTAAATAATCATTAATATTATTAATATACGTCTGACAACAACAGTGAGAATTTCCAATTGAAAATCGACAAGTAAAAATATTAATAATTTTATTGTTGTATAAAATATAAATGTATATGAAAAGTTATTAGAACTTTTCTAAACTTGGCTAAATAAACTCTTCAAGAAGGACAGAAAAGAAAAATTAAATTCATCAATTAAACTATTAAAAACCAAAAATGACTAACTCTGGAGTTAACACCGGGTTTGCTAAATGTTTTATATTTTTTATGGCCGTCGTGATTCTGGTAAGTTTAATTCATTAATTTTTTATGATAGATTTTCATTTGTATGTTAAAGTACTCAAAATAGAAATACAAAAGCAATTTCTCAAAACTAAACTAATTTAAAATGTTGCGTTCGCTCTTCCAACAAATTTGAATATAAACTAGGGTGCGAATTATCCAATTAAATTTTTGCGAATGCGAAAACAAATGCAAAATTTTTATTTATGTTTAATTATAATACAAATATTTACTGTATATATATTTTTTTTATTTACTTTATTTTCATTATTTATTTATTGGATTTTCATACTTTAAATGAGCTAACAAAAATTATTTATTTATTTATTATTTTATTAGCTTGTGATAACAAATCATAAGATAATATAAATATAAGAGCAATAGCAACTTTGGCCTTCAGCTCACTTTAATATAAAAGAAAACAAGAGAGAAAAAAATTAATTAGAAGTTGATATCTTAAATATTAGTGTATGTGTTAGATGATTTCAAAAATGTTTTTTTTTTTCTTATATTTTCGAGGGAGGGAATTGGAAAAAATTTCAACTGGGTCATTGACGTCAAAGATGTTCAGTCTTTTAGTAGCGAATTCGGGACAGAGTATAAGAATATGTGAGGGATCCCGGATGGGAGATGAACAGTTGCAGATGTGGTTAGCCGGCAGGTTTTTTAAATGTCCGTGTGTTAATCTAGTGTGTCCGAGTCGTAGACGTTCGAATTTCCTTATATGGGCATTTCCGTCAAAAGGTCCACCGTGACCGAAAATTAAAAAGTTATTAAAAGCTGATTATTTTACGATATTGTTATAGAGAAATATTTAGATGTTACTAATTTGATAAATTTACTCATAATTTTGTTCACTTAAATGAACAATCAGACTGAAAAGTTGTGCAAACGTAATTTCTCATATGTGAGATTGTTTTTTTGTATGTTTTCTTTAATATTTATCTTTCTTAAAAGAGGTGATATTTGATAAAAATTATTCCAAAATAATTTTCTTACATGGTCTGTAATCTAAGGAAGAGTTCAAAGAGAAATATGTTATTCATATAAATGGTAAATTTTTCTTTTTTTTTAATCATTATTCAGTTGAATTATTACGGAAAAAATTTCACGTTCGAAATGTCACGTGTCGACCCAGATTTTGGCTTAAAAAAAGAAAATACAGAAGATTTTGGAATCAAACCAAGAAATTTTAATGTTACATTGCTACGTAAAATTCTGAAAGTAGTTTGACTAAAAAATTGTGCCAGGTTATTGCATTTTTGATGCGTACGACTGTCACGTTCAACACTTTGGAATTACCCATATCCGTTCTGTTGTGGCTAGTTGAGAGGTTTCTTGGAAAGTCACGTGATTCAAATCCCTATACCAGCAGCCGTATTCCGTAATTCGCTTAGCTTAAGCTAAATCTCGATCACTAAAATGTCTTAGAGAAAACAAAATTTAAAACTTTTAGCGATGACATTAAAAGCTAAAACTGCGGCGAATTAAATTTGTATAGCATTGCCAAATTTAGTAATGCCATTAACAGTATTGCATTCGTAGCCAAAAATCGCTAGATCAACTTTATAGATTTTTAGCGATAGAGATTTAGCTTTAGCGAATTACAGAATACGGCCACAGATTGAGGTGGCAGTGAAAAGTCTTCCCCAGCATTGTTCGGTCAGTTTAAGCACGATGAAATTATTCCAGTCAGTGGGATTATAATTAGGTGTCATTATCAAAGGAGAAATGTTTGCTAGCCACGCAAATTGGTCCGCGAGCTCATTTCCCTTTATGCCGAAATGGCCCTGTGCCCATTATAATTTAATAACAGGTTGTCTTTAAATCACAGAATACTACAGAACTGTCACGAAACGGAAGATTTTGCGTTTTTTTTTGTCTCTTTCAAAGAAAGCTGCCCTCTTGCATTTCTCTTTTCATCATCTTCAATGCCGCAATACAATGAACACAAATTTATTTAGTTAAGATTTATTTGCAAAACTGTCGTAAAAATTAATTCTTAAGTTCACCACAACACGAGTAAATAATATTTAAGTAAGTTAATAAAATTATAAATCAAAACAATATTACTAAATACATTTTTTTGCACAAAAAACAACGTTTGCTGAACTAATGCATTTGTTTAACGTGGTTTGTGTTTTGTTATACATATTTGTTTTTATCACGCCGTTTGTGTCGATTGTTGTGGCCTGCTTTTACACCTTGCCACTTCACTACCAAAAAAGCTTTCTGTCTCTTTCTTCAAAAGTTGCCCTCGCAACTGATTTGGGCCCTTTTCACACGTCACTTTTTACAGTTCTGGGTATTCTGTGCTTTAAATTGATAAGTTTCTAATCACGGATATATAAAAGTTTAAGTTACCTATGCTAATTACAGATTGTAATGTAGAAAGAGAATCGAAATATTTGGCAAACCTTCCCCTGTTGTGGAATATATGCTTAATTGTCTCGTAGATAACTATCACTTCAGCAGAATATATTGTACCAAAGCTGGAATAATGGCCGATTTCATAACTGCATTTTCTGTTGTGATACTTAAAGAAATTGAGGCATCATGTTAAATTGTCATAATGTTCTAACAATTTACAATGGTTTAAAAATATTGTTGTTGCTCTGTAAACAAAAAGTGTCTTAAATAAATAGAACATTGCTTGCTTGTTTATTGTGCTGTCGTCATAATTCCGAAGAGACCTGCGCTGAACTGCTGGGCCGAGACGCATTAGTTTTGTAAGCCGTCGCTGTTGATGATAAAATTTTATCCGGCTAACATCCGAATTTAACCTGCGGCAAGCAATTTTCGTAACAAATCATAAAAATATTTATTTTGTATATGTTTTAAATCAGCTGATTTAAATTCAAAATAACACACTGAATTATGAGGGGTTGTTCACAACTGTCGTATTTTTTCATGTTATTATTTAAAGACATATTTTGAACCGTCAGTAAACTGAAATATTCAATCAGGTATATAGGCCCCTATTACGGTTTGTAATTAATACAAAATTCAACCAGAAAGTCAGAAATAAGACACAACAAAAGAGAGCTTAGAGTTAATTTCGCATTTATTAAGAATATTATTTTAAAGTACCCCAAAAATTTAGCATGAAAAAAAGTAGTTCAAATTTAACTAAAAATCATTAATATCTCTATTATTTTACCTTCGATAGGAAATATGGACCGGATGTAAACTTTAATGAAATTTTTTTTAGCTCTTGGCAATTCCACTTCATTATCATACAATGTCCAGCATATTTCAGCGATAAGCGAATGTCTGATGAAATTTTTACCATGCTCATCAGATTCTGTTGACAACTGGTTCTCAAAGTAATCCATATAAGAATTTAAAAAATTAATTTTTGTTGACATATGAACGCCTAGTTTTTCAAAAGCTCTAAGTATATTCGAGAAGTAGGAGGACGATTTTTGCATAAGACATTGTATATCACTTTCTTAATGCTTTTCCACGCATCAAGCTCAATTGGTAAGATTATTTTGTCGAAGTCAGCGTTTTGCATCAGCTTTCTTATATCTGTACCAACAAAAACACCTGTTGGTATAAAACCAATTTTTAAGCTTTCAACAATAACAACGACTTGAAGAACATAGACACACATACCTTCTTTAATCTTTGGTTCGCTTGATTTTGGAAACATTGTTTTCAGAAAATTTAATGCTGCTTCATTTGTATTCAGACATTTAACAAAGTTTTTTACCACTGGGAAACCCCCCCCTCAAATGAAATTCAGATGTAAACTTTTAAAACACCGTGTCTCTTTTTTGTCTCCTCTATCAAAATTTATAGGCCGGACCTTGTAATTTTTTTTTTTTGTGTTGTACAAATTATAAAATATTTTTTTTTGTTTTACATGTAAGTTAAGCGAACGAAGTCTTCGTTCAAAATAGACGAACAGACCATGAATTTACGCTTTTTTGCTCACTGGCCCTTATTTCCCATTTTCAACCACATTTCTAGTTGAAATATACGATCCTGAAAGAAACCAAATGCTTCATGACGATTTTTGTGTACGCTGAGAAAAGCTGTATTATCCGCAAATGTTGAAGTTTGGGTGTAGAATAATAGTGGGTCCAAGATGCTTTCTTGTAGGACTCCAACATCAAGCTGGCTGAGGAGAACTTAAAAAATCGCCTTCTTAAAGGCTAGATTACACTATTATACTTTGTAATAATACATGTCAAAATCTCAAGTAATATGACAAAGTGTGATAGTGTGAATGCAATGTGTCACGAAAATGACAAGTATTATGAAAAAAGTTTGACATCCCATACGACTTCATCGTTTTTTGAAAAATTTCTAAACAATAATACTTTTCATTGGATCAGGGTTGCATTTTTTTTCATGTGTGAGTGTTTATACTTTGTGTGATGGTGTAAACACAAACTGTCATGTTACATTAGATTTTTTGACAGTCGCAACAAAACTCATTAGATTTCTATCACACAAAGTATTATGGAATACGTAAGACTTGTGAGATAGTGTAATCTAGGCTTTAATAATACATTTTTTACTGACTTAAGGCTGTTTTACACTATCACACAAGTCTTAAGACTTTTGGTCTTACAAAATGAAATGATTTTTGGTCTGATTGTCAAAAAATCAAAGAGAAATTTTTTTTCATTACATTTTGCTTCTACACTATCACACTTCAAATAAAAAGTAAAATCTTTGTGATTTATGAGATCCACTTTAGATTACAAAATAAAGACGAAAAAACATTTTATTAAGAATTGGAACATTGTTAGCTGGCGTATTATTCACTAAATTGCACATTTAAACTTGCACCTTGGTCCTCAGATATATTTTTGCTTTATTTTTAATATTTCTTTAATATTTAATTATTTTTATTTTGATGTGGCCGGCAAATTATTCAACAGCTGTTTTTTTATTTTCTTCTAGGGTGGAAAAGTTGATACAATCATATTTTTTTATTTTTCTTTTCGTCTGTGTACCGTATTTAACGATTTTTTACAACAAATATTTGTGATTTATTTAAATTTTCAAAGAATTCACTTAAAATTTTATATTTTTTTTATCGTTTTGTAATTTTTTATTAGAAAAAATAATAGTGAATATTTGTGCACAAAATTTTAATTTTCCATCCCTGATTTTCTTCTTGTGCTTTTGTAAAAACACAATTCTGATAAAATGAAAAATCTAATCGTTTAGAAAAATTTCAAAAAATAGAGAGAACCATACGACTGCCAAATTTCTTTACGTATTTTTTGACATTTCATTACAAAATGTTTTTACACTATTATACATTATGAATTATTTGTAAGTTTTTGACATGTCTTAACACAAAGTATTATAGTCTTAAATGGCCTTTAGTAGCTTTCTAACAGCTTGTGTGTGTTTAATGGTAAGTTTTGATTCAATTTATTTTGTAAGCCTTTATGACAGACTTTGTTTGCGAAATATCGATGAAGAGTGCAGAGCAATATTTTCATTCTTTAAAGACTTCTTATTGCGTTTACTATTCTATGGGTTTGTTCAATTGTGCTGTGTTCTCTTCTAAAACCGAATTGATGGTTTGGAATACAACTATTTTTATTTTAAATCTGGTTAAATTTTGACACTAAAAGTTTCTCAAATAGCTTTGGTATATGAGATAACAAGCTAATAGGCCTAAGTACGTTGTTTCAAATTCAATTTTAATTAAATTGAATTGAAGTCGCCAGATATAATAATATTTGAATAGCTTACAGTTCGAGATTCCAATACAGCAACAAGCAAATTTAATTTAATATTCTTGTTTGGTCTATATACGCACCCCAGCAACAATTTGTCATGGCAGGAGTTTACTTCAACTAATATGAACTCAACATCATTTTCCGTTTTAAAAATGCAAATAAGCTTACATGAGACATTGTTTTATAAATATTTATCGCCGCTCCCCCAGAATTACCCTTACGATCCGATCTGTATAGGTTGTACCCATTTAATCTAACAAGATTGTCATTGAGTGCGTCGTTAAACCACGTTTCGGATACACATACAGCGTCTACACCAGAATCTTCAAACAGGTAACGAAACTCATCAATTTTGCAATGAAGGCTCTGGGCATTAATGTGACAAACTTTGAAACCTCGATTTTGATTTGTTAAAATTCGAATCATATTAGTTGCGTTCGAGAACACAAAATGCAGTAAATGAGAACATAAATTGAGAGTGAAAAGTGTCAGTTCTTGTCTGAGTATTTACAAATTTTTACTGCAGAAATTTGTAAATCAAAAAAACACATGTTTCAAAAGGTAAACAAACAAAAGTAACAAATAAAAAGCATATAAATTGTGAACAAATTGTTAAATAAAAGAAAAGTTGAAATAAAAATTAAACCAAAACAAAAAGTGAATAAATATTAATTAATTAAACTTGTTTGTGAAGTATTTATTTGGCTAAATACAAACTTTTGAAATTTTTTTTGTTATGTTAATTTCTTAGAGTTGTAAAAGTGTAAAGTATTTGGGTACTTAAGTAATCAATAGCAAACAAATTATTCATGTTCTTTTAAATAATTAAATCCGCTACAAATTAGTAAAATCAAATAAAATAAAAAACAAACAAATATGAAAGATTACAGAAAATAGTTTGTTTGTATTTTCCAAAAATGTTCGTGTTATAAAAAGTATTTAATCGAGTACCGATAAGAAAACGAGTTAAGTAGTCAAAAGTGTCAATATTTTTCAACACTTCAATTATTTGCCGTCAGCTGTTGCCTTTATTTTACGATTTTTTACAAATTTTGCGTTCGCGTACTTTTTTGGACAACAGCTTTTTGTGAGAGCAAATTTTTCGGTTTACTCATTTACTGCATTTTACTGTAAAAGTACTCAAACGCACCTATTATAGTTGCCTTCTCTTGAACCACTTAACAACACACTTAAAGGCAACGCAACAACATTCAAAAAAGTGGAAGTACAAAGTATTCTTCGTTAAATAGTGGTTAATGGATAATATAGTTTTGTGGTTATCAGTATGTAATAAAATATAATAAGGATTCTGTAAGTTAATTTTAACTGTGAGCAGGTAATGCTTATATGCGTAATCATTGTTTACAAAAGAATGAGAACGGTAGAACATTATTTTACCGAAAAAGCCGATCCAAGTCCTCCAAAAATTCAACAAGAACAGGGTCATCAGTGTTACGTTTTTTTATATAGACTAACCCCCTTAGGGTGTAAGTAGAGTAAATTTGGTGCTCCTTTTTCATGCGCAGTGCAGCTGTGAATATTTTTTGATTGTGCGGAGTTAGGTTTTCGTTGACGTAAATTGGCTGATCACTTTCAATTCCGGCATGACGTAAAGTTAAGGTTGTTTTCTGGACCCGTCTATATTTAGCAATGGACTTTAGTACAAAATTTTTCTCGTATGGGGATGGAAGTTTTACAACAATAACTTCATCATTAGGCGTGTAAGGTTTATTATTTTTATATATTTTGGTAAGTCTGTAGATATTTTCAATATTTGGAGCCCTGATGTTCAGGCTTAGGCAGATGTTATTAATTTAATTATATGTTAAATGTTTTATGTTTTATGTAAGCTGTGTAACATTCAATGTATAATATAATGTGAAAAACTACTTAAGGCTAGATTACACTATTATACTTTGTATTAATACATGTCAAAAACTCAAGTAATATGACAAAGTGTGATAGTGTGAATGCAATGTGTCACAAAAATGACAAGTATTAAGAAAAAAGTTTGACATCCCATACGACTTCATCGTTTTTTGAAAAATTTCTAAGCAATAATACTTTTCATTGGATCAGGGTTGCATTTTATTTCATGTGTAAGTGTTTATACTTTGTGTGATGGTGTGAACACAAACTGTCATGTTACATTAGATTTTTTGACAGTCGCAGCAAAACTCATTAGATTTCTATCTCACAAAGTATTATGGAATACGTAAGACTTGTGAGATAGTGTAATCTAGGCTTTAGTAATTGTAAGTTTATTTATTTTGTTGTTTTCTAATTTTGTAATTATATATTGTTTTTTATAAAAAATTTTTAAAAAAAATATTAAATAGACAACCCCTGAAGATGTCAACAAATAATTGACGAAACGTTGGGAGAAACATGTAAAAAAGGTTTTTATTTACATTAATACATTAGGCCCAATCAGCTTAACAAAAACTTATATATAATATCTAAACAACTTGGCCAAAAAAATAACAAACATACGTTATTAAAAATACTTTGCAAGTTTTCATCTTCCCTAGAAGGGACACTATTCTGATACTATTTGCCACTGCAGAGTTTTCATGTACCAAAAGTTTTTTTTTCAAATCGTTGATATCATTTTGTAGACATTCGATTTGCAAGCATTTGTTTTCGAGACTACTTACTCTTTCAGTGATGTCGCAAAGAGTGGACTTAAAATTTGAAAATTCAGTTTCTACAAAACACCGAATTCGGTTTTCACTTTCAGAAATGAGCTCTTTAATGTACTCAAAGTGCTTTTTTCACTGACTTCAATAGACTCCTTGATGAAATCAGCCATTAAAGTTTTACTTTCACGTATGAGAGCAACAAGAAAACTTTTATCTCCACTAGATAGACGAGGGGATTTACAATCCTGATCAATGGGTGGTTCAGAAGAAAGATAACGAAGCCGTTTAGCTGAGCGTGTGGAACGTGCCTGGTCATTTATTTTCGATGCCATATTATAAATAAATATAATTTAAATAAAAATTTTTATTACAATTTTCCCAACGCTTCGTCGGTATATGCCGGCATCTTCAGGGGTCATCTATTTATTAAATATAAACGTTTATTAAACAAAAAACACTACTTCTATATCTAGGGTAGCCAGATTTTAAATTCGGAAAAACAGTACATTGAATACAAAAAAACAGTACAATCAAGAAAAAAACAGTACATTTTTTTATCGAAAACATATTCATTTGTTTTAATTAGTAACCCCCAATTTCACCAAGTTCAGCTATAATTAACTATTAGTTCAAGCTGTCAAAACATATTGTAAGCTGGAAGTTAAAGTAATAGTGTGATATACAAATCTGGCAACTCTGGAATACTGTCAGTTTTGTGATATAGATACATATCGAAAATTTTAATAAAAAATTACCTTCTGTTTTAGCTCTAAGGGCCATTATTATAACTTGGCGTTAGCTGTTATCCGACAGTTAACAGACGCTTTTTGACAGATAACACATTATTATCTGTCAATTTAATCTTAACTTTAGCTAACTTCAAGTTGTAATAATGGCCCTAAGAAGAACAACGTGGTTTTTATTTTCTTGCTTAAATATTTTGAGTTTAAATGGTCACCACAAATTGGCGACGAGGTTAAGTCCTATAATTACTCAAATAAGCGTAATTTATCAAAAGAAAAACGAAAATAATAACAGCAAAGAAGTTACAAGTACGTGGTACAATGGATCAAGAGCAATTTACGGCGTTTATGAAGACTTAACAAGACCTCATGGCTCAAATGATGTTAATGATGACGCAAGGGCGAGGGGCAGCACAAAGCCCTGCTGGTACAAATTCCGCATTATTGCCAAATTTTGAGGCGTTCGAATGTTCCAAGGAGTCATTCAGGAACTACATACAACGTTTTGGAAACTACACACAAATGAAAGGTATTTCTGATAACAAGGAATACTGTGGTAAGCTGTTATTGAATTCTATGGGAACGAGACTTTTTAAAATTGCAAGTGCATTAGCGGCCCCAAAAGCGTTAAATGATGTTCAGTACGACGAGTTATTGGAACTATTAGAAAAGCACCTGTCACCAAAGAAAAATGTTTTGGTGAGACAACACCAGTTTTTGTCGAAGTATCAGGTGGAAGGGCAGTCTATAGCAGAATTTGTAGCTTCGCTACGTGCGGAAATAGCAGATTGCGAGTTTGTAGCATCATGCAAATGCAAAACGTCAGTGGCTGAAATATTTTTACGCGCACAGCTCATACGAGGTATCTGTGACAACAACGTACGGGAGCAGCTTCTTCAGTCCGAGTCCCCAAAATTTGAGGATGTTGTCGCTAAGGCTATAGCTATTGAGGCGGCCGAAGCTGATTCCAAAGAAATGACACTGAAATCAACTACAACAGCAGCGGCAGAAACAATAAATAAGATTTCTAACCGCAAAATTCAAAAACACAACAACAAAGGTGCGCAGTCGTCAAAACTACATCGGCAACCTAAAATTAATTACAGGAAGCTGGGCATAGAAGGGTTATGTGTACCGTGTGGTAGGAGCAATCATTATGCTAAAGAATGGCATGCAGATAGAGAGAAATTAAAGTGTACAGCGTGCAATAAAAAAGGGCACGTGGCTAAAGTTTGTATTGCCACCTTGAGTAAGTCTTCACCTGCGGAAGCGCAGCGTAACACAAATAGAACAAATCACATACAACAGGAGGAAGAGTATGGAATTTACAAGGTAGTTGATATTTACCAAAACAACAACAAATCGAACTCCGAACAGTACTATACAGAAGTCGAAATCGAGGGTAAGATGGTTAAGTTCGAGGTAGACTCTGGTTCGGGATTTACGTTTCTACCCAGGTGGCAATTCAACAAGTTGAACGTGAGCATACCACTTGTCCCCACCAATATCACGTTCCGTTCGTATACACAAACTACATTCGTACCGGATGGCAAAATAAAAGTACAGGCCAAATACAATAACTACTCTATAAACGATGAGGTTTACATAGTCCCTAATGCATTGTTGGGACGTTCGTGGATTAGACGTTTAAAAATAAATTTAAACGACCTAGACAACAACTCCCAGACAGCAAATTCAAATATAGCTGATATTAATCAGGTAAGAGTAATCGATGATATTATTCAAGAATTTTCTAACGTGTTCGAGGAAAAAATTGGTTGTACTCAACAATATAAAGTTACGAGAGGGTATCACACCTATTTATAATAAAGAAAGGCCTATTCCCTATTCCTTAACACAACGAGTTGAAAAGGAATTGGATCTTTTGGAGAGGTCAGGAATAATATCAAAAACTACAAATAGTGATTGGGGGTCACCTCTGGTAGTAATACCAAAAGCAGACGGAGGGGTAAGACTTTGTGTTGATTACAAAGTGGGCGTTAACCAGCGCCTAGTCGATGCACACTTCCCGATCCGAAAAATAGACGACATTTTTAATAGCCTTCGTGATTCGAAGTATTTTTGTAGCCTTGTTGCCTTATACAAGTGCCTATTTACACATTCCTGTGGATGAGCAATCAAGTATTGTTCAAACGATTACAACTCACCGTGGAACATACAAAATGCAACGCTTGTCATTTGGCATTAAGACTGCACCGGCAGAATTTAACAAAATTATTGACCAGATCTTACGTAATGTACCGAAGACAGAGTCATATTTCGATGACATCATTGTGCATGGGCATACACTGGAAGATTGTGTGTCCAATTTAAAAGCTTGTCTGCTACAATTACAACGTTTTGATTTGCATCTCAATCGCAACAAATGCACATTCTTTAAAGAAACTGTTGAATTTTTAGGACACGTCGTGGGGCATAACACAATTAGGAAATCTCCCTCCAAAGTCTCTGCAATTCTTAATATGCCTATACCCAAATCTACCGACGACGTTAGGCGTTTCTTAGGGATGGTAACTTATTATGCCCGGTTTATACCTAATATTTCATCAATGACCACGCCCCTTAGACACCTGCTAAAGAAAGATGTAAGATTTAGCTGGAATAATAAATGTGAAAAGTCTTTTAATGCCTTAAGAGAAGAATTGACAAGCGATAGGGTATTGATGCCGTATAATCCAAATCTGGAAATTCAACTGGCCTGTGATGCGGGGCCAAACGGTATCGCGGGGATTTTATCGCACATAGTCAATGGCCAAGAGCGGCCAATCGCCTACGCATCGAGAGCATTAACGTCAGCAGAGCAAAACTACTCTCAGCTTGATAGGGAAGCGCTCTCAATTGTTTTTGCTGTGCAGTATTTTCACGAATATTTATTCGGTCGTAAGTTTGTTCTTATAACAGACAACCAACCAGTAATGAGAATTTTTCATCACAATGCTAGATTGCCCCAAATGACTTTGAACCGCTTACAACGTTACGCGGCGTACTTATCCGGATTCAATTACGAAATACAGGTAAAAAGAGGAGTCGATAACACCAACGCCGATTGCCTATCTAGAGCTCCTGATATTACAAAACTGGGTGAATGTTCCATTAATCAAGAGGTACATCTTATTTGCAACGGAAGCGTTCAACAAATTAGCAACTCTCAAATAAACTTTCAAACACTACGTGATGAAACCGGAAAAGATAAGGACATCATTCAAATTATGCAAAAGTTACAGAAAAACAGTAATAACAGAGAGATAGACTCAGAATTTACAATCGATTGTGGAATACTCTTTAGAGGAGAAAGGGTAGTCATTCCGGCAACGTTACAGCGTTACATTTTACGTGAACTCCATTACACTCATCTAGGCATCACTAAGATGAAACAACTGGCCAGGCGTTATGTATATTGGAAGGCTCTCGACAAGGATATTGAACACCTAGTCCGATCCTGCCCCTCATGTGCAATAATTAAAAGCTCACCACCAAAGGCTGAACTGCACCCGTGGGAAGAGCCAGAGGAAAATTGGCAACGCCTGCACATAGACTACGCTGGTCCTTTTCAAGATAATTTTTTTCTCGTGGTGATGGACGCAAAGTCGAAATGGGCTGAAATCGGAATAAGCCGTGCAGCGCCGTCTTCCTTTTCAACAATAAAAATATTATAGGAAATATTTTCGAGAAATGGATACCCAAACGTGTTGGTGTCCGACAATGCAAGTATCTTTACAAGCGACGAATTCAAAGCGTTCTGTGAGAACTGTGGAATTTTTCAAAAATTTATAGCACCATGCCACCCGGCCACAAACGGATTGGCGGAGCGAAATGTGCAAACACTGAAACACAAATTAATAACAATGGCCGACGAAAATCTGCCAATTCAAGAAAAAGTGCAAGAGATACTTTTTAGGTATAGAGCGACGCCTCTCAAAAACAACAAGACACCTTCAGAACAATATTTGGGAAGACAAATTCGTATCCGACTGGATGCGTTTAAACCGAAAATCAGCACTCAAATCGTAGGGCCAGAGGAATTTCTGAGGGTGAGAGGGTCATGGCTCGCTATTATTCAAACAACAAGCCAACATGGAGGCCAGGTATAGTTACGAAAAAACTGGGTAAACTACATTATATAATTACATTAGATAGCGGATTCGTTTTGAAGAGACACATAGACCAATTACGCGTAACAGAAGTACGGCCTACGCAACACACTAAGGAAGAAATAGCTGCGACAGGCGAAACCAACAGTAATCAGCAGAATGTAAATATGGAGGATCTAGTATTGTTACCGAATAACCCGACCGAGCATTTACTACGACCATCGTCACAGCAGCAACAAGCATTAGGTCCACGATCAACATCAAACCAACAGAAATCGTTAAGCCAACATGCATCAAGCGATCAACACCCCAATAATCAACAGCTGCCATCTTCGATACCTAATCAAAGAACTTCGGCAAGAGCGCGTAGAATGCCAGAACATTTTAGAGATTACATAATAGACTCTGAATGAAATTTCGAATTATATTAACAATTCATTATTGTCTAATTGGAACTGTATTATATTTAAAGTAGATGAATATTGTAAAGTTTTAATTAAACGATTTATTAATATGTAATTAGGGTGAGAGAATTGTGATATACAAATCTGGCAACTCTGGAATACTGTCAGTTTTGTAATATAGATACATATCGAAAATTTTAATAAAAAATTACCTTCTTGCTTAAATATTTTGAGTTTAAATGGTCACCACAAATAATTAGTTTTAACTGAACTTGGTGAAATTGGGGTAAATATTTTAAGCTTTTGATTGAATATGCAACAACAATTATATAGAGAAATACACTTAAAATGTGTAACGTCAACGGAATTATTTCCATTTTATGGCATTTCATAAATATATGAAATTACTCCATTTGCGTTTAAGAAGCAAACACCACAAACGAAGCATTTGGCCAGGAAAACCATAACATTGCTGTAAGCCATATAAGAAAGGAGAAAAGCGTTACTAAGCTCAAAACAATTAACTCATTGATTGTGCAAGTACGATTTTCTTTAAACATATTCGTATTTAAAGCAATTTTCACTACACACATAGTTGCACAAATCATATAGAATTTGAAAAAATTTTTGTTTCCTAAATTAATTTTCCAATTTTAAACAATTTTTAAATTATTTACGGCTAATTTTACCAAGTTCAGCTATAATTAACTATAACTAAAACAAAAGGTTTTTTGACTTTCATAATGAAAGTTAATTAAACCCTAACTTGGTGAAATTGGCCATTAATTTATAAAATCCAAAAAAAAAATAATTTGGTTTATTTTTATTTCACAAAATCTGAAAATATTTAAAATCAAGTGCAATTGAAAATAAGTATTTGGAATAAGTATTTTTTTAGTACTTGAAAAAAATTTAGATTTTATTTTTGTCTTTCTCAGGGGTGGAAAGGGAAAGACTATTGGAGGTAGCCATAAAATCATAACAACATGAAAATATACCACTGCTACGAGCCACCCATTATAATTAAGATTTCTACTGTGTATTTATGAGAAAACAATGACCACAGCGTAAAAACTCTTATTATTTTAGAACTTTTTTTTAACACAACATAATTTTTGTCAGCCAGTACTGTTAAATATAGACTGAGCAAAAAAAAACAGTACAAAAAACTGTACAAAATTTAAAAAACAGTACATTTGCGTACTGTTTTAGGAGTTGTGCATAAAACAGTACAATTGCAAAAAATCAGTACATGTACTGCTTAAAACAATACGTATGGCAACCCTATCTATATAACAGATTTTTTCATTCTAAGTCTAATATTTTAACATTCTAGAAGCCATTTGTATGTGTGTTTGTAATTAAACGTTTAATATCCATTTTATGTTCTCCCATTCTTGTTGATAGTTGCTCTCTTCGTTGTAACTTTATCGAGCCCTAACCGCGAAAATAACGTAAGCGACATGATTTTCAATTTTCGTTTTTTTAATAAATGACTTTATTGGCAACACTGGCATCATCTCATAAAATGTCATGGTCACATAACTCCCCGTCTACAACTGACATGATTTGCTTTTATAACATCATGTTCTACAATTGTTGTTAAAACATTTGCATTAACAACCGTGTTATAACATGAGAAAACCTCTAACATGATGAGTCTATACTTAACACTAACATCATTTTAGTGATAATGTTAAGCATTTCATGTCAGTTGTAGACTGTATGTATGTTAAGGCCCAAATACACTTGTCAAATGCTTGACATCAAGCTCGTGTACGTGTGCTTGACATTAGAACATACATTTGCTGGATGAGCTGTCAAGCATTCATTTTGCATTTTATTTTGAAGTGACAACAGCAGGAGCAAAAAATATTAAAATATAGATAAAAAGTGTTTAATTGTAATTACATACTTTTAACTGTGTTGCTTTTTAATAAATAAAAAAAGAATTGAAGAAAAGAAGGAGAAAATTATTAAATAACATTGTTTTGCCACCAAAGCATTTTTTTTTTTTGTTTTTCATCCGACATTTTTAGTGTCTGTTCGGTTTAAAATCACGTTTAAAGTGTGTGGGTGCTTGAAGAGTTACGCCAATACATTCATCAAAATCACTCGTCAAGCATGCTAAATATCTAAATTTTTTGATTTTCCATCAAGCATCGTCGGTGTCACACATACAAACTCATTTTCACTAATACTACCTTAATGCTGGATGGGAATTTGACCAGTGTATTTGGGCCTTTAGGTACCGTTTTATAGCAAGAACAATTTTATTGTAAGCGACAAATTTCATACAAAATTTATATGAAATAAAATAAAAAAGCTCTCTCCTGTAAAATTTGATTTTTAGCGTTTACGTTATTTTCGCGGTTAGTTTTCTTCCATATTTCCTTTGTATTTTACTTCGTATAGGATATTATTGTGTTGGTCCTTCCTTATTGCTGCTTTAACTTTAGTTGAAATTGTATTAAGTGTTTTGTTGGGTTTATAAGCTTAGTTAACTTATCTATTGTATGTATTTTACACTAGCGGAGTTCAATATTCGGTTTGCAAAAGGACAAATGCAAAATATAGTAGTACTTTAATGAAATCTAACGGAAACTCAGTTAATACTGAACTCCGCTACTGTAACATTTCCTTTTCGTTTTCAGTGTTGTCAGCTTGGTTATTTTTCAATTGACTGTTCAATTTTCTATTAACGTTTTTATTATTTTGTTGGTGAAACTGATTTCGACTAATATTTTAAATATTTTTTCCAGAAGCAGTTTCTTTTGTGTACCAATCAAAATTAATTCTGTTGGAAGTTTTTTTCAATTTTGTGGCCAAGTATGCAATCTCACTATTTTTTTCTACTTCAATAGTGAACTGTTTCTTTTGGAGATAACTATTAAGCGTTTTTAGGATTTCATCCTGGTCGTCTATTTTAAATACCGCAGAAATATCATCTATATTTTTTGTTATGTACCTTATGTAAATTTGCCTTTTTGATAGTGGGTTTCCTATTGGCATCCCGAAAATTTGTTTTTACGATTCTGAGTCAAAAATAAAATTATTATTTCTTAGGTATAAGGCAGAAGGTGAATACAATCAAAAGTTGAAGACAGACTTTAATTAATTATGGCTTAACTAAAACAAGTTACTTCAGGTTTTGGTCTTCTCGAGACAAAAACATATGTATGTATCATACTTTAAGATCGGACTGTAAATTCCTCGCATAAAACGAAAAAAGTTCTGTATAATACAGAACGAATGGTCACCGAAATTTAATAACATGAATATCTGTTACTTTGGCTTCACCTTTACAATTTGTGTTGTTTTCAAATGGACTTGGCACGTGTTCTTAATTTAACTGATTTTTTTTTTGACTTAGCGTTTTACCATAAAATTACAAAAATGAAAAAAAAACAACATAAAAGTAATTTTTTGTTTGTATGTATAGGCAGTGATATAAAAATTTAAGTTTTCATTAAAAATGGGCTTAGAACATTTGCAATGATTTAGTTTATTAGCCAGAAATTTTACTTTTTATCAATTTTAAATAAATATTTCCAAAAACTTACGAATACCCATATGAAAACAAATATAGAAAAAATTTCCGTGATATCTTATCAGCTAAGATAGTTGTTGAGAAAATATTTATGTACAAAATTATTTTGCTTCGATGTTTTTTAATGAAATCTCTTTCTCCTTTAAAAAGAAAGAATTCAAAAGCAAATGAATTTAAAATTTAGGGTTTTTTGATTGATGGAACAATTTTTTAAATAATTAAAAAAATTCCAACAAAGATCTTCATTGAGTAATGTCCTTTATTTCTAATATTCTTCTTCTTCATGAAAGTTTTTAACATTAAACCACCATTTTTAAGTGTCCAATGAAACGGCGGCCTGAAATAACCCTCCAAAAAATAATAAAATAACCCTTCATAGTGTAGGGCCCAGGCGCGGATCCAGCTTGAGCCTTAGGGGGGAAATTTTGTAGGATACAAAAAAGTAAAAAAATTTGTTTTTAAAAGTTTATTAAAAACAATAAGTGTATATTATATTAAAAAAAATTCAACAATAAGGCTAAATAAAATATAAGAACAGTTGAATATAAATTAAAAAAAATAACACTTTTCAAATTATGATATCCTTTGTAGCTGTATATGACTTGATTACACTTTGAGGTAGAAGTTTAGGTATGTTCTATACTTTTAGGATATCTATTGGGAAAGGTGTTTTGAGATCTTCTAAAATAAATTCAATAAGAGGAATGTAACCTACAACTCGGTAGTCATCTTCAACATTTTAGATGTGTTTATTTCGTTCAAATCCTGTTTTTTCGATTGGAACCTCGATTTTAACGCAAATAACTAACTTTTTCAAAAATCGCTTTAAATTGTTCTTCAGCTTTATTTATTTTCTCTTTTTTGATAAGGCTTGATCCTTTTTGAAGATCTATATCGTGCTTTTGTAAAATGATACTAAGCGGCTGTGTTACAATACGTATCACACTTATATTCCACAAATAAATTCAAAAGTACTAAGTGAGTTCCTTAATAAAAAGGTAGAGATAGTATCTTTCCACTCAGATATTTTTTCCAAAGCTTCTACTATATGATGTACACTTGTTGCAAGGTGTAAAATTGAGTCGCGACGGTCCATCCATCTTGTCTCGCATAATGTAGAGAGTTTGGCTCCCAAATACTTTGCAAAAACTGCGTTTCGCGTGGGATGATTATATTTAAATAATTTTGGTGTTTCATAAACAAATGATTTAGTTTTTTTGTATTAATGGCACTTAATTGCTTTTAGAAATTGAGTTGTTTAATTTATGGGAATAGCAAGGCGTTTGTTTCGCATTTGTCGCTGTTTCCAGAATTTCTTAACAGCTCCATTTTCTGCTGACATTAGAGGACACCCATTTTTTCCAAATCCTATACAATTTTTTAGGTCAAGACTAGTGTTTGGGGTCCGGGTCTGATTTCCCGGGAATTCCCGGAAAATTTCTGACGGCAATTCCCGGGAAATTTTTTTATTTTTCCCGGGAAATCCGGGAATTTCATAAAAAAGCAATTTTACATAAAAAACGTTAATTTTAATTTATTTTAATTTTGTTTTTTTTTTTATTTATAGAAAATATTTTAAACAAAACTTCAGTTGCTTAAAGTGATTTGTTTTATTTTTTTTACTCGCAGAAATTGATTTTTGCTTTGATACGCGTTTTAAATTTAAATTGTTGACATTACTGTAAAAAGACAAAAAAAAAACAGCAGTTTACAAACATCAAATATTTTTAAATGTAATTCCAAGGCGAAATTAATTATTTGAAAACAAATAATTACATTTTGGATTCGGCTATATCGAAAAGTTGTATAAAAATATATGCAGAAAATATATATAGACGACTTTTTATGAGCTGTTCTTCAGATGCTGAAGAATCTAGTAGTGATGGTGATATCACAGAAATTCGAGTTGATGCTACTATCAAAAAAAAAAAAAAAAATTGGAAAATGCTATCACTAATGCAAAAGCAACGCCAAAATATCGGAAAATTAATAATCTAAAGTGCTTTAAAAAAGAGTTTAATATGTATGAAGTAAGCAATAATTGAACAAGGAATATGTATTGAAAACCTGTATAATGCTCTTTTAACTATAAAACCAACTTCGGTGGAAAGTGAAAGGGGTTTTTCTCTTGCTGTTCACTTTGGAACGAAGTAGAGGAATAGAATGTCCAGTGACTTTCTAAACGCATTAGTAGTTTTAAAAACCACATTTTTAAAAACTAAAAACTAATATAATTATACACACATATATATGTATGTTATTTTTTAAATTTGGTTATGTAGTTTGATTTTTGTCGGTTAAAATGTATTTTTTAAAGGAAAAACATTAAATTTTACGGAATGTGCTGTTTAATAAATAAAAAATTTTAAAATTAATGTAAAAATCATTTGTTTTAAATGAAATGTAAATGATCAGTTTTTTAAATGAATTTTAAGTTGTTTAAAATGAATTTTAGTTTGAATTTAACTACATAATATTTTGAGTGTAGTTTTTTTAATTGTGTTTTTTGTGTTTTGTATATTTAATTAGTTTTACACAAGCAAATTTGTGATACACATATTGTTCATTTTTAATAAAACTGTTTTAAATATAAATTTTGTTACATTTTAATGATTTTTTTTGATAATAAAAATTTCCCGGGATTCCCGGTATTCCCGGGAAATAAACATTTTTTTTCCCGTTTCCCGGGAAATGAAAAAGTCCGGGAATCCCCAACACTAGTCAAGACCTGTCCAAGCTTTAAGAACTATTGATGAAAGTGCCTTCGCATCAACGTCCTCAATATCCTTTGAATATTCTTCAAATGCGTTTACAACTAAGCAAATAAATTCTTCCCTAACATTTCTTCCTAAATAATAAAGTGGGGTTGGTCATACATTTGACCCATCTAGGAGCATCCTACGCGCTGTACCATACAAATATTGCGGCTTAATAAAATTCTTTAATTTGACCCCTGCAGCGCGTAGGATGCTCCTAGATGGGTCAAATGTATGACCAACCCCACTTTATTATTTAATGCCGAATTTCGGTTTTGTTAGTTATTTCAATAAACTAAACCGTTTTTGAGTTACGCGAATATATGCTGTGCAGCCTCTTACATTTTCGAAATAACGGTATATCTTCAAAACACGAGCTAACCTAAAAAAACGTTTAGCACCACTGGATTCAGCGTACCAAATTATGGTAAAATGCCAGGTGCGCGGCTGGTCTGTTTTTTGCAACTTGCACAGTGTACTTATTGCTCAAAATTACAATATTAAAATTCAATTTTAATATTATTTTTTTAAAGGATGCGAAAGGAAAAAAATCATATCTTAGAAAAGAAAAAAAACACCTCCTTCAAAGTTTCAGAATTTTAAAAGAACAGTTTGAGGTATTATACAAAAAAAATCAGCCAAATAAAAAAATATGTTTTTGACTTAGTCCGTTTTTAAAATTTAACATTTCGCAGATATTACATTTGTCAAAAAAAATTTTTTTTTTCAATATATTGTTTGTAGCCCCAAGTATTCTCTTTAAAATGACATCTTCGTATGTCAAGTAGTTTTCGAGATATTGAAGAAATAAGCTCAACACATTCGGCGAAATTATGACATTTTGAATATGACATAACTTTTGAAAAAAAAAATTTTTTATTTTTTTTCGTTCATATATGTTCCTTATAAGATAAAAGGAACCTTCTCACCAAATTTCATTAAAATCGGAAGGGGTCGTGTCCCAATCTTGGTCGTTTTGACATGGAATTACCCATACAGATACGAAACTGTTAAAACCACAACTAGCTGATAAGCTAATTATATTTTATAAAAGAGATAAACACCTACTAAGATCTAAACTTGAGGCTGATCTATCAAATAACGTTGTAGATGCTTTAATAAACTGTGATGAAGATATCTACCTAAATCTAAAAAAAATATTTCAAATTTTCGTTTCAATGCTCGTCAGTAAAGCTACGAACAACAATGACAGAAGATAGACTGTACTTAGGCTTGCCAACCGTACTTTATAATAAAGTATTGTACGTTATTTCGAGTAATTGTACTCTATACTTTATGAGAATAATAAAGTACGCGAAAATACTTTATTTCGCATGATTATATTTATCTAGAATTTAAAAAGATTCAGGTTATATTAGTCAGGGTTTTATTAGTCATAAAAGTATAATACTTATTGTACAAGTTTTTTTTTAGAAAAACTAAAGAACAACTATTTAATATTAGTCAGGGCCATTTGTTCATGTTTTTTTATATTGGCAGGACGATTTTTCGAAAAAAAAAATAATCTGACAGCACTATTTCACTTCTTTGTTTTTTTTTGAGTACAATAGCTGCCTATTTTTAAAACACGAGTGCAAAACTCTTTCAAATTACTGCCTGCCATTTCTTAAGGGGGCTCCCATACAAAATGTTTAATACAGACCAGAAATATATTGAATAAAACGTACCATAACAGCCGAGGAGTGGCCTTAACAATTTCTGGAGACATAATTGCCCCTTATCACCACTTCTTAAGGGGGCTCGCATACAAATATTGCGTTTTATGAAATTTGTAAATTAATTAAAATTTTTAGATTTTTGTGTATAAAATCAAAAGTTGTTAACAGATTTTTATCATTTATAGCTTGTTTTGTTTGAAGCTTTGTTTTTAATACTTATGTCTGGAAAAAATTACAAGCATAGCTGTAATTTTTTATACATTTTTAACAAACAAAAATTTCGAAATGTTGCAAACAATTATTTTTGTTGCCAAAAAAAAATTATGTTTCTAAAACGACTGCGCAAGTTAGAAACAAATTTAACGTTTTAAGGAAATTTTATTGCGGGTTTTCGTTTTTTCTTTAGGTTTTTCAATAAACTGAACCGTTTTTGAACCGGTATTGGATTCAGCGTACCCGAATTGGGTTATAGCGCCAGTTGCCCGGCTTGTCTCAAGAAAAAAGTGTCAAATTCTAGCACAGTGTAATTGTTTGATAAAACTCGCAAAAAGCAGTAAAAAACATTTTTAAATATAACAATAAAAAGAAATTAATTGTACTTTATATTTATACTGTGTACTTTTTTTTCTTAACCTTTAATAACACTGTGCATGAAATTGACACTTTTTTTTCGTGACAAGCCGGGCACATGACTTTTTAACATAATTCGGGGACGGTGAATCCAGTGGTGCCCGCGGTTTTTTCAGATTGGCTCTGGTTTTCGAGATATACCGTTATTTCGAAAATGAGGAGGTTGCACAATATATATTCGCGTAACTCAAAAACGGTTTAGTTTATTGAAATTACTAAAAAAATCGAAATTCCGCAATAAAATTTCATTTCAGGAAAGTAAAACTCTTTTTCTAATATGAGTAGTCGTTATTGAAACATAATTGAAAAAAAAAATTAATTTTTTTATCAAAATTTCGAAATTTTTGTTTTTTAAAAATTCATAAAAATTAAAAAATGCAGCTAGGCTTCTAATAAACGAAGCTACAAACAAAACAAGCCATAAATGATTAAAAGAAATATCTAAGATGGAGGCGTGTAAAAAGTTTAATTACTTTTGTTATGTGTGTGGGAAATATACAAATATGCCAAGTCGCCGTAAAATCACTAATGAAACAAGTACCTTGTATGAATCATATTTTTCTTTAAGTGTTATATATGGTCAGAGTTGGACACCATCAATAGTGTGTACACACTGCATTTACCATTTAAACAAGTGGGGAAAAAATGGCGACGCCATGCCATTTGGTGTTCCAATGATTTGGAGAGATCCCATAGTTCATGTTGAAGATGAGTGTTATGCGTACATAAATTATACAGCGGGTATGAACAGAAGAAAAATTACTTATATATCTTATACTGCAACAACATATGCTCGATTTCCGCTGCCACATTCTGATGAAATTACTGTTCCGGATAGCCAAATACCCCATTTTAGCGCCTTTGGCGCTAGATTTAGCGCTTTTTAACTGTCGAAAAGGCGCATATTTTTTCCTTAGCGCTTTTTTAAAAAAGAGCGCTAAATTAGCGCTTTGATTGATACCCAAAATTTTTGTACTTTTATTTGCAAACATTTAAATCAAGACACAAAAAACCAAAATTTGTTTCCGTTTTTTAACCCTAGTCGGACGGAACAGTTACAATTGTACCTTTTGCGTTTTTAAATTGCAATAATTTTTTTTCTACAAATAGGAGATATCTGAAGTTCTGTGACATCTTCAAGCCATTGATTAAGATTGATATTTTTTAAATTTCAGGAAAATATGTCAATGTCTTACCTATTTTATAAGGCCAAGTTGATTTCACACCCTTAAAAGGCTGACAAAGTACAATTGTACCTTCATATATCTTTTATGAACATAAACAAAGAAAGCGAATTAAAATTAATTTTATTATATATCTTTTATAAATACGCTGCAATATACATGAACACTTAAATTAACATAAGAAATTAGTAATATATTTATTGAATTTGTGTGCATGATATGCATGTTGTATTTTGAGTTGAGTGTTCGTCGCAAGCAGGGTTCTCGCAGATCACACATTAATTTCTAGTCTTACGTTGTATACGTTTCTCACTTTAGAAAACATAACAACTGGATATGTTACACGTCTACCATAAGGTACTTTGGAACCAGCTTCTAGATTTGGTGCTGCTGCTATTAGCTGTGCCAGGACCATTTCTATAGTTCCTTGTACAAAATATTTACATGCAAATTTTTCGTTGCTGCTATGTGCTCAACTGCTGGCATATGAAGCTGCATTAAAAGATAATTCTCAAACTATCTACGCTGATCTTTTGCCCTGTACCTTTGATGATGTTCTCTACTTATTACGTAAGAAGCTAATACAGTGACGCCAGTCATATTATAAAATAGCGCAACATTTTATCTATTACATTAACTCCACCTTTAGTTTTGTTGAAGTATTTGATTATTTCTGGCTTGGTAATAGTGTGTTTTCAACTTCTCCTGTCGTACTGTTGTAGACAAAGTTGGTTGAATAAATAGGCCGGTCTTTGTAGGCTGCATATTGTTTGGCAGGAACTTCTTATTTTATGTCATATTTCAAGAATTTAATTTCTGAGCTAATTCTTAGGACGTAAACAAATTATCTGTCACTACGTTTCTTCCAGATCCTTTATACAATTCAACTAGGTCAAGTACAGTTCTTTCTACAATATTCGTTTGCCGTGGACCGTCTTTTGAATTTCCAGTATAAATGTGGCCTTGTCCAGAAAATCTTAAAGCCATACTTAGCCGGTTTAGAGGGAATATATTGTGTTAACTAAGTATGGCATCTAAATGGAAACATCGATGGTGATGCATTCATATGGCTTGTATGATTTCTCTAAATTTGTATTCATCATAGTCCAGATGTCCCGCATTGGTGCGGCTTTGTCTGTTTTCATACGCTCTGAACGTGTGTTCAAATTATCAAATCGAATAGATCTCAGCATCATCTTGAAGCGGTCGCGAGACAATTCCGCACGTAGAAGAGGCAATGAATCAAGTTTCCACAATGCGGCCAGATTAGTTCTATTGTCCCTCTGTTCACCAGATGCAAAAGAAATCAGGGTTTAAAAAACTGCAGTCGAAAACAAAAACTGTCAACCAAAAAACGCTTTTTGAGTTGGTTTGACAGCGACTGCTTACATTTAATGAATCAGAGGAAAGAAACAGTTTTTTTTCTGGCCAATGACAAATGAAGAAGTGGAAGAAATGGCAGTTTTTCTACATTGACTGCAGTTTTTAAACGCTGATAAGAATACTCCAAAATGTATGAAATTCAGTTTCGGTAAATGGCTGAAATGTTTTTTTGGGAACTGTTTCAGAAGAATAAGGAAACTTTTTTGCTGTCTTATTGTTATAAGCTTCGCAGACTGCTTTTCGATTTGTTTCGCTCAATATAATGTCATATATTTCTGGAGTAAAAATTGACTTGAAAATTTCTTTTTCTGAAAAAGAAATGTTATTGTTTGAAGGTCCACCCTTTTAGAAAGTAAGCGGTACAAACAAAACACAACTCCTTTTTGTCGCAGGTTTATTGTAGTAATTCCTTATTTTAACATTATTAGAAGTTGACGTTACTATATTCAAATTTAATAGCATTTCCGTGCGCTTAAAAATATTTAATTATTTAAGTAAATCATGACTTTATTTTAGAAAATAATCTGTATTTTGAGTTAACATATAAACGGTGAAAAAGTCTTATTTATAGTGAAAATTCTATGTAGGTACAATTGTTTATTTACGTTGTAATATTCTTCCGTTCGACTAGGGCTAAATACATACTTTACTCTGAAATGCATACTATACAAGGAAAGAAGTTTATTTTCTAAAGTAATCCATTAACTTTTTTTGTTTGTATTAAGTAAAACTTTCTTAAATAAAGAAACATTTTGTCATGATCAAAAGTTCATGTTTTTGGTATATGATCAAAAACTGCATTCAGCATTTATTTAATATAAGTCTCATTTGCTTGATATTTTAATAGGATCGAATTTCTTGCATCAAGAAACAAATGCTACCGATTTCTTTAAACTTTTCAGAAAATGCTCAAGAAAACTTGGTTTGATTCAATTAATTTTTATTTAGATCGACATGTTAACATATCAATCAAAAGTTTCTCATTTTTTTTATTAAGTTTTCTTAAACTACACTTTTTTATGAAAAAATTTCAGGCTTACAATAAGAAATTTTTGGCTTTACGAGAATGGTGCAAAATTTTCTTGGTTCAAGATATATTTTCTGGTGATTTAGTAAATAATTTTTTTAGGGTATATTTGAAATTAAATAACTTTACCCTTCCTGAAATATCAGAAAAGCCTTTTTAAAAATGTTAATGTTTTATTAACACTACACTGCAAAAAACAAAAAAAGTCGGAGTAGAGAACTTGATTATGCGATTTTATTTGACTTTAGCGTGCTGATTTTACGGATCTTCATGATTTCTCGCCTTATTGTATTCATAATATACATAGATTTCTGATAATTGATAAAAAAAAAGTGTACATACTAATTTGCATGAAAAAATGGTCGCCATATGGTCAAAAATAATCATTGTAAAAGATCAAAATCGCACAAATCTTATTTTATATATTTTTATTTCAAACGATATTTTTTGACGGCCAGTGTAATTAATTAAACTTGTTTCTTAAACATTTCATTAAGTTTTTTATTTAAATTTTATTTAGCGCTTTTAAGCGCTTTTTGATTGGGGCCACGGCGCTTTTTAATTTGAAATAGTTCACAACCCTGCAACGAACTT
Source organism: Pollenia angustigena (assembly GCA_930367215.1). Lineage (NCBI taxonomy): Eukaryota > Metazoa > Arthropoda > Insecta > Diptera > Polleniidae > Pollenia > Pollenia angustigena. Next base: position 253,045,446 of record OV884058.1, read on the forward strand.
CCGTAAACATTTTTAAGGTGTGGTGATTGGCGTTTACGTTTTTAAGAAAACTTACAAATTTTCTGTGCGTTAATGAATGATGACCCCCCCCCCCCCCCCCGTATTCTATTGATTATCCGCTCTGCAGTCTTAATAGCGGCATGATCACTTATAAATTTTGAGGCAAGCATGGACTGATGAATTATGCAATGGAAAGCATGTACATCAATTCCATTTTGCTTAAGCTGTCCTACGAAACCTTCATACTTCCCGGCCATAACGTTTGCACCATCCGTGCAAACTCCTGCTAATTTTGAAGCTTGTGTAACAGATATCAGGTTTTCAAAGACTACGTCGTATAATACCTTACCTGTTACATTACCGTAAAACGTTTCAAGTGAGTACATAGTTTCAAAAACATTGTACTCACTATCTATGCATCGAACACCAATTGGCAAAGATCATTAATGTCGGTGCTTTCGTCGAGGCAAAAAGAAAAATATTCACAATTTTTTAACTTTTCCCTAATCACAGATTGTATATGTGCAGCTAAAATTGATGTGCGCTTGACGACACTATTTCGGCTCATGGGAAGCGTTTTTATTACGCTGCAATCGATTTTCAGTTTAATGAAATTCTAATTTGAAGTTTACAGGTATACACAATTGTACATAGAAATGGATTTCCCTGGTCTATTTATTCAAAAATAAAATGAATTACATGAGAATTGTAACGTGAAAAAGTTATTTTAGTAAAAAGTTAGGGTATTTATAGTGGTAAGTAAAATAGAAAGGGTATTCACGGTGTTGGGTTACTCATACTTCAAACATCTGTGCATACATTTTAATTCTAGCTAATGGTATATCATAACTTTTTACAAAATACCAAATGCGCACCTGAGTTTGCCTGCAAAAATGTATAAAGTCATTATAACAGGTCAAAGTTACGTTAAATAAATACCATAAAGTAGTAAGGTTTACTCTTTAGACTCGGTCATATAATTGTAGCATAAAAAAGTAAGCAATAAAAATAGTGCGAAACAATAAAGTTTCATTAATACATACATCAATAAAACACATATTCTTACCCAAAAATTTTACCTGCTGTCACATTTGCTTTTATGTGTATAGGTTTACACATAAATTGTAGCACAACAACACTTTTTTAACTTGTTTTTTAAATATTTTTACCTACTTAAGAAAAGAGTTTTCAAAAAAAAACCCACCGACGCGATTGGTACAGAAACAAAAATATTTTTACAATCACAAAATACCAACAAATTCTTGTGGCTTTTTTTTTTCTTAATAATTTCTGCATTTAGGTACGTCTTTTTAACGAAAGAAAAAGGGACCCTGTTCATCAACGAATTTTTTTCACGAACAAAACACATATCGTTAGCTTAAATGCAAAACAATTATTTTGAAAATTTGAAATTTTTGTTGATTAGGATTCACTTTACATATATATTTTTATAAAATTTTAAAATTCTATCTTAAAAAATAACCACAATTGCACAATTGTGCAAAGAAATGGAAATCCCTGTTTTAAAATCAATGTACAATGTCAAAAACAGAAATAAAACAAAACAAAAACATAGATAATAAATAAAATAAAAAAGATAATAAAACAAAAAAAAAAAGATGTACCTACATACAGTTATTGTATATTTATTTATATTACATAAATATATTTAGAGGCCTCAAAACAGGCCTTGCAATATTTGCGATATTTCCCGCTGAATGAGAGTGTTTCTCAGTAAACAATTATATTTTACGCTCGCAAAATAAAAGAGCGTAAGCGTACATGTGAATTAATTTGCACAATTGTGCAAGGCGCTGACATCCCTGATTAAGCGTTTTTGAAATGTCAATCGCGGGAAAAAATCCGTTTTAGCGGTAAGCGGGAAATCTAGCGATTTTCAAACAACTCTCAGCGGCTCATTTTCGCTACAAAAACCTTTCTCAAATTTAAAATTTACATATTTTTTACTTTATCTTTTTGTTTTTCTGGCTAAAAACTATTTGCTTAGGTTCAATGTTTTAATTACTTTAATAGTTTAAGGGAACTGAAGATTGTGTATGACATTTTTTTTTCGATTTTCAGTTAGTTTTGTTACTGTTGTATGTAACAATTCACAACTTTAAGCTTGCTTAAAATTTTGAAACAAAAGGTAAGGTATTGATTGATCTTCATTGTCTCGACAGAACCCAAGCACTTACTTTAATGTAACTAATTTTATCTAATGCCTTAAAACGGCAAATAATTACCAAAAATAGCGTAAATGTTATAATTTTTTTTTGCTTTTACGTACTAAGTTTGTCATTCCGGGTGAAACTGTTTTAATATTCATCTAAGACCCCATAAGGTAAAGGGTGGTTAAATTTCAAGGGCAGATGTTGATTTTGAATAAAACACAAACTATATAGGAAATTATTGTAATTTTATTTTATTATGATATATTGGTATTTCTCAATTATGTATGGAACAAAATATCGGCCAAATGGGCGCCGCGACCACGGCGGCACACCTCCATCCGATGGTCCAAATTTTCGATGACCCTGAGGCATAATCGAGGTTTTATGCCGTTAATGTGCCGAATTATCTCGTCCTTTAGCTCTTGAATTGTTGCTGGCTTATCGACGTACACCTTTTCTTTCAAATAACCCCAAAGAAAAAAGTCCAACGGTGTCAAATCACATGATCTTGGCGGCCAATTGACATCGCCATTACGTGAGATAACACGGCCATTGAATTTGTTGCGCAAAAGAGCCATTGTTTCGTTAGCTGTGTGGCAAGTGGCACCGTCCTGCTGAAACCACATATCATCCACATCCATATCTTCGAATTCGGGCCATAAAAAGTTCGTTATCATCTCACGATAGCGAACACCATTCACAGTAACTGCCTGACCGGCCTCATTTTGGAAAAAATACGGCCCGATGATGCCGCCAGCCCATAAACCGCACCAAACAGTCACTCTTTGTGGGTGCATTGGTTTTTCGACAATCACTCTTGGATTCTCATTCGCCTAAATGCGGCAATTCTGTTTATTGACGAATCCACTGAGGTGAAAATGAAAATCACGAAGTGCACGATATGCATTTTGATTTGAACGCCCATTTTCATAATAAGTCTGGATAACTTTAACACGTTCTTGGATTGTGTATCTCTCTATGGTAAGTCTGAAATAGGGAAATGTCAAATAAAATTCGGAAAAAAACTTGGCGTTTAGGTGTGGTTCATATTCAACATCGGCCCTTACAATTTAACCACCCTTTATATTTATTCTGGGTCCTTGAGTAATTTGATTAAGCCATGTCCGTCTGTCTATGCGTCTGTTGTCACTTTCAAGCGACTCAAAAGGGATATAAATATTGGCATCAAATTGTTTAGAATCCACCTAAGCAGTTTCGGATTGCAGTCCAGCACAATCGGTTAGTAGGAAAAGTGCTATAAATTAAAATGTGGAACAACCACCCTAAAAAGTTTATCAGTTGGTACAAAAACTAACATAACTAGTGGCGGAATGCACATATTGATATAAGATTATGCACAAATTCGTTGTATATGACTAAAAATCATACATACTATTAAATCGGTCCATAACTAACGATAAGCCTCATATAAAGCCCACTCTCGGAAAAAACCTTTAGTGTGCCTAAAAACGTAACATATAATGCTATTGTAATATATTTGGTCCACCACAGTTTAATATGGCTAGAAATCACGCTGTCAATTTTCGTGTTTATCAGTCCATATCTTACAATAGGCCCTATATAAAACCTACTCTTGGAAAACACTACGTCTAAAGCCCTAACAAATAATGATATTTTTAAATATAAGTTTGTCACAGTTTTAAATGACTAGAACTTACACTGTCAACTATCGTTCAGATCAATCCATAACTTACAATAGGCCCCATATAAAGCATACTCTCGGAAAAAGCTATAGAACGCGTAGAACCGTAAAGCTTTCAATCTGTGTTCTATTATAAAAACATTTGGTCAGTCAAAGTTGTATAAGACTTTAAATTACTTGTTCAAATTTGGTGAAGATCGGCCCATAATTTACCATATGTCCCATATAAAGACCACTTCGGAAATATTCGGTATCAAAGATTCGCACAGATGGATATATTACTCTAACTTATTTTTTAGGAATAAAATAAGGTAAGTTCGAAATCATAGTATGTAACTTAATTTGAGAGTCATATACCTTTAAAAAAGCAGCCTATATCTTGATTTATATAAAACTTTAAAAAATGTTTAGGCTTTAGCGGTATTTTTTAAAAAATTCCCGCTAAATTAAATATTTAGCGTTTTCTAGCGGTTTTGACGTCCGATTTGGCGGGAAATGTTCAAAAAAAGTTGGCAACAGTGACGCTGACATACCTGGTCTAAGATCTTAACATTCTCGAAGTCAGCTGTATGTGTGTTTGTGGTTAAATGTTGTGCTAAACCTGTTGCTTCTTTCCCCCGCATAATATTCATTTTATATTCTCCCATTCTTGTTGATAATGCTCTCTTTGTTGTACCTATATAAATCATATCCCAGTTTTGCTCTATATTTTACTTCGTATACGATATTATTGTGTTGGTCCTTTCTTATTGGTGCTTTTACTTTGGTGAAAAGTGTATTAAGTGTTTTGTTAGGTTTGTAGGCTAAGTTTATTTTGTTGTTTATTGTTTGCTTTATGCTTCTATTGTCCGTAAGCCCAGAAATGTATTTTACACTGTAAAATTTCCTTTTTTCCTCTGTGTTTTCAGTGTTGCCACCTAGGTTATTATTATTCAATAGTCTGTTTGAATCTTGTATCAACAATTTTATTATTTTGTTGGGGAAACTGTTTTCCAATAATATTTTAAATATTTTTCCTATGTTTCTGGTGTGAAATTGCTTGTCACTTATTTTTAAAATTCTGTTAACAAAGTTTTGGGCAAAATATAAAAACAGCTAAAATGTCATCTACATATTTCATTATGTACCTTATGTTAATTTTCCTATATTCTAATTAAGTTAATACGTCGTCTAGTAAGGTATCGAGGACTATATCCGCTATTACCGGTGATAATGGGTTTCCAATTGGCATCCCGAAAATTTGATTATAAACTTTTATGTCATAATGAAAAATAATTATTTTCCATAAGGCAGAATTTGAGAATTTCCAGAAATTTTGATTTAGGAATCTTAGTGAATTCTTTGATTTTGTTCCATTTTCCCATTATGTTTTTAATTGCAATTGCAGTATGTATTGGGATATAAGTGAACAATGAAATCACATCAAATGAAACTAATATTTTATTATTGTCTAATTCAATTTCCCGCATTTGATTTTTTAATTCAGTTGAATTTTTAATATTATATTTTTCGGATATAATGCGTTTTAAAACTTGTCCTATATATTTCAAAAGTTGGTAGCATGGGACTTGTACTGACGAAACGACAGGTCTAAGGGGAATTCCTGTTTTGTGGATTTTGAGTAATCCATATATCCTAGGACTAGCAGGACAAGTTAATCGTCTTTTTTGCCAAACATCAATGTATTCATTTTTGTGTAATTCTAATACTATATTGTTATTCTTCTTTTGTAATTTAAGAGTTGGATCCTCTCTTAGTATGCGGGAGGTATTTCTATCTTCTAATAAATTTTCCATCTTTTCCTTATACTCCTTTTTGTATAAAGCTACAGTCTTATTGCCCTTGTCTGCCTTTATGACAATGATGTCATTATGTTTTCTCAAAAATTTTCTTGTTTTATTAAACACTGTCAGTATAAATTTTTCCTTTGGTGTATTTCTGATTTTTCTCTTAAATGTGGTGATTCTGTTTGCTAATTTCGTTCGAAATATGTCTTTCTCCTTATCTTCATGTTCGCTCATATCTTGAATGCAATATTCTATGTCTGCTATTACGGTAATTGGTGAAAACCTATTTATATCTACAGGTAATGCAAACTTTTTCCCCAAAGATAATGTCCATCTACATTCTGGCGGGAAAACAACCTCAGTTTTGTTTTCAAACCAATGGTTGTTCAGTTTTTTTGAAAATTTATTTATCAGGTTTTTTGCACCTTGAATGCCCTTAGTAAAAAACCAAACAAAACGTTTAGTTTTACTTTGAAAGTGCGTTCAGTTTTTTACTGTACAGAGTTCAGCTTCTGCAAAATTGAACGTGCGCACAGAGGAGTTTTTAACTAGGGTTTTTTCCCGGGATTTCCCGTCCCGGGAACTCTCGGGAATTTCACTTATTATATTTCCCGTTTTCCCGGGATTTTTCTTGAGGGATCCCGGGAAATAAAAAGTTCTTCATAGTTTCAGAAAACAGCTATTTTTACTCTGAAATTTAGTTTTCTTTTCTCTAAAAATTAGCATCTGTGGATGGGTTGTCGATTAGATCAATTATAAGAAATGTGTACAAACGTAAATTAATGTCTCCTGCGGCAATAAATCTATTAAAAGCAGAATGGGCAGTGCAACAATTGATAATTAATAAATTTAGTGAAGTGATGAATTGATAAAGAACATAAAATAAGATGCAGGCAGTAAATTCTCATTGTCCATGGACAAGTCTTAAAAATAGGATATACATAAACATATCGCTCCGTTATTGCAACATAGTCGTATCTACAAAAAAAAAAAAAAATCGAGCTTGGTAATATATCCGGGAAGTGCGGGGAAAAAATAATGAAACTCGTGTAAGTTACTAAAACATACAATTTGAAAAACACATTGTCCTAAAGATTACAGATGGACCTAATGAAAAGAAATAGTTTGTAAGAAGTAGTCCGGATGATGCTATTTTTTGCATCAACCTTGACATTAGAAGGTTTCGGAAACATGGTAATCAGGAAACAAAATCAGAAATATACTCTTTGGCGACTCACTAAACGCTTTGAGTGTGTCAGAAAGTAATTTCCTACGCCGTTAAAAAATGTTAATATATTTATTAAAATATTTTATATATTTTATGAATTTACTTTTTGATCTCATATCTTGAGTACCTCAATTGTTATGTTTATTTTATCTTGTACTAGATCATCATAATACGGAATTGACTTATAATAGCCAAAGGTAATAATAATTCAAGTTCCGCTTTCAATCTTCAATTAATTTTTGTAGTATTTAAGCATTTAGTTTACTTACTTTGTAAACAAGTTCCCTCACGTTTGTTTATAAATGTTTTTTTCATTAATAAAACCAAGTTTACCTTGTATTATTTGTATGGAGCGGAATCCCGGGTCAATTCCGTATTATGATGATCTAGTACAAGATAAAATAAACATAACAATTGAGGTACTCAAGATATGAGATCAAAAAGTAAATTCATAAAATATATAAAATATTTTAATAAATATATTAACATTTTTTAACGGCGTAGGAAATTACTTTCTGACACACTCAAAGCGTTTAGTGAGTCGCCAAAGAGTATATTTCTGATTTTGTTTCCTGATTACCATGTTTCCGAAACCTTCTAATGTCAAGGTTGATGCAAAAAATAGCATCATCCGGACTACTTCTTACAAACTATTTCTTTTCATTAGGTCCATCTGTAATCTTTAGGACAATGTGTTTTTCAAATTGTATGTTTTAGTAACTTACACGAGTTTCATTATTTTTTCCCCGCACTTCCCGGATATATTACCAAGCTCGATTTTTTTTTTTTTTTTTGTAGATACGACTATGTTGCAATAACGGAGCGATATGTTTATGTATATCCTATTTTTAAGACTTGTCCATGGACAATGAGAATTTACTGCCTGCATCTTATTTTATGTTCTTTATCAATTCATCACTTCACTAAATTTATTAATTATCAATTGTTGCACTGCCCATTCTGCTTTTAATAGATTTATTGCCGCAGGAGACATTAATTTACGTTTGTACACATTTCTTATAATTGATCTAATCGACAACCCATCCACAGATGCTAATTTTTAGAGAAAAGAAAACTAAATTTCAGAGTAAAAATAGCTGTTTTCTGAAACTATGAAGAACTTTTTATTTCCCGGGATCCCTCAAGAAAAATCCCGGGAAAACGGGAAATATAATAAGTGAAATTCCCGAGAATTCCCGGGATGGGAAATCCCGGGAAAAAACCCTAGTTAAAAACTCCTCTGTGCGCACGTTCAATTTTGCAGAAGCTGAACTCTGTACAGTAAAAAACTGAACGCACTTTCAAAGTAAAACTAAACGTTTTGTTTGGTTTTTTACTAAGGGCATTCAAGGTGCAAAAAACCTGATAAATAAATTTTCAGAAAAACTGAACAACCATTGGTTTGAAAACAAAACTGAGGTTGTTTTCCCGCCAGAATGTAGATGGACATTATCTTTGGGGAAAAAGTTTGCATTACCTGTAGATATAAATAGGTTTTCACCAATTACCGTAATAGCAGACATAGAATATTGCATTCAAGATATGAGCGAACATGAAGATAAGGAGAAAGACATATTTCGAACGAAATTAGCAAACAGAATCACCACATTTAAGAGAAAAATCAGAAATACACCAAAGGAAAAATTTATACTGACAGTGTTTAATAAAACAAGAAAATTTTTGAGAAAACATAATGACATCATTGTCATAAAGGCAGACAAGGGCAATAAGACTGTAGCTTTATACAAAAAGGAGTATAAGGAAAAGATGGAAAATTTATTAGAAGATAGAAATACCTCCCGCATACTAAGAGAGGATCCAACTCTTAAATTACAAAAGAAGAATAACAATATAGTATTAGAATTACACAAAAATGAATACATTGATGTTTGGCAAAAAAGACGATTAACTTGTCCTGCTAGTCCTAGGATATATGGATTACTCAAAATCCACAAAACAGGAATTCCCCTTAGACCTGTCGTTTCGTCAGTACAAGTCCCATGCTACCAACTTTTGAAATATATAGGACAAGTTTTAAAACGCATTATATCCGAAAAATATAATATTAAAAATTCAACTGAATTAAAAAATCAAATGCGGGAAATTGAATTAGACAATAATAAAATATTAGTTTCATTTGATGTGATTTCATTGTTCACTTATATCCCAATACATACTGCAATTGCAATTAAAAACATAATGGGAAAATGGAACAAAATCAAAGAATTCACTAAGATTCCTAAATCAAAATTTCTGGAAATTCTCAAATTCTGCCTTATGGAAAATAATTATTTTTCATTATGACATAAAAGTTTATAATCAAATTTTCGGGATGCCAATTGGAAACCCATTATCACCGGTAATAGCGGATATAGTCCTCGATACCTTACTAGACGACGTATTAACTTAATTAGAATATAGGAAAATTAACATAAGGTACATAATGAAATATGTAGATGACATTTTAGCTGTTTTTATATTTTGCCCAAAACTTTGTTAACAGAATTTTAAAAATAAGTGACAAGCAATTTCACACCAGAAACATAGGAAAAATATTTAAAATATTATTGGAAAACAGTTTCCCCAACAAAATAATAAAATTGTTGATACAAGATTCAAACAGACTATTGAATAATAATAACCTAGGTGGCAACACTGAAAACACAGAGGAAAAAAGGAAATTTTACAGTGTAAAATACATTTCTGGGCTTACGGACAATAGAAGCATAAAGCAAACAATAAACAACAAAATAAACTTAGCCTACAAACCTAACAAAACACTTAATACACTTTTCACCAAAGTAAAAGCACCAATAAGAAAGGACCAACACAATAATATCGTATACGAAGTAAAATATAGAGCAAAACTGGGATATGATTTATATAGGTACAACAAAGAGAGCATTATCAACAAGAATGGGAGAATATAAAATGAATATTATGCGGGGGAAAGAAGCAACAGGTTTAGCACAACATTTAACCACAAACACACATACAGCTGACTTCGAGAATGTTAAGATCTTAGACCAGGTATGTCAGCGTCACTGTTGCCAACTTTTTTTGAACATTTCCCGCCAAATCGGACGTCAAAACCGCTAGAAAACGCTAAATATTTAATTTAGCGGGAATTTTTTAAAAAATACCGCTAAAGCCTAAACATTTTTTAAAGTTTTATATAAATCAAGATATAGGCTGCTTTTTTAAAGGTATATGACTCTCAAATTAAGTTACATACTATGGTTTCGAACTTACCTTATTTTATTCCTAAAAAATAAGTTAGAGTAATATATCCATCTGTGCGAATCTTTGATACCGAATATTTCCGAAGTGGTCTTTATATGGGACATATGGTAAATTATGGGCCGATCTTCACCAAATTTGAACAAGTAATTTAAAGTCTTATACAACTTTGACTGACCAAATGTTTTTATAATAGAACACAGATTGAAAGCTTTACGGTTCTACGCGTTCTATAGCTTTTTCCGAGAGTATGCTTTATATGGGGCCTATTGTAAGTTATGGATTGATCTGAACGATAGTTGACAGTGTAAGTTCTAGTCATTTAAAACTGTGACAAACTTATATTTAAAAATATCATTATTTGTTAGGGCTTTAGACGTAGTGTTTTCCAAGAGTAGGTTTTATATAGGGCCTATTGTAAGATATGGACTGATAAACACGAAAATTGACAGCGTGATTTCTAGCCATATTAAACTGTGGTGGACCAAATATATTACAATAGCATTATATGTTACGTTTTTAGGCACACTAAAGGTTTTTTCCGAGAGTGGGCTTTATATGAGGCTTATCGTTAGTTATGGACCGATTTAATAGTATGTATGATTTTTAGTCATATACAACGAAATTGTGCATAATCTTATATCAATATGTGCATTCCGCCACTAGTTATGTTAGTTTTTGTACCAACTGATAAACTTTTTAGGGTGGTTGTTCCACATTTTAATTTATAGCACTTTTCCTACTAACCGATTGTGCTGGACTGCAATCCGAAACTGCTTAGGTGGATTCTAAACAATTTGATGCCAATATTTATATCCCTTTTGAGTCGCTTGAAAGTGACAACAGACGCATAGACAGACGGACATGGCTTAATCAAATTACTCAAGGACCCAGAATAAATATAAAGGGTGGTTAAATTGTAAGGGCCGATGTTGAATATGAACCACACCTAAACGCCAAGTTTTTTTCCGAATTTTATTTGACATTTCCCTATTTCAGACTTACCATAGAGAGATACACAATCCAACAACGTGTTAAAGTTATCCAGACTTATTATGAAAATGGGCGTTCAAATCAAAATGCATATCGTGCACTTCGTGATTTTCATTTTCACCTCAGTGGATTCGTCAATAAACAGAATTGCCGCATTTGGGCGAATGAGAATCCAAGAGTGATTGTCGAAAAACCAATGCACCCACAAAGAGTGACTGTTTGGTGCGGTTTATGGGTTGGCGGCATCATCGGGCCGTATTTTTTCCAAAATGAGGCCGGTTAGGCAGTACTGTGAATTCGAAGATATGGATGTGGATGATATGTGGTTTCAGCAGGACGGTGCCACTTGCCACACAGCTAACGAAACAGTGGCTCTTTTGCGCAACAAATTCAATGGCCGTGTTATCTCACGTAATGGCGATGTCAATTGGCCGCCAAGATCATGTGATTTGACACCGTTGGACTTTTTTCTTTGGGGTTATTTGAAAGAAAAGGTGTACGTCGATAAGCCAGCAACAATTCAAGAGCTAAAGGACGAGATAATTCGGCACATTAACGGCATAAAACCTCGATTATGCCTCAGGGTCATCGAAAATTTGGACCATCGGATGGAGGTGTGCCGCCGTGGTCGCGGCGCCCATTTGGCCGATATTTTGTTCCATACATAATTGAGAAATACCAATATATCATAATAAAATAAAATTACAATAATTTCCTATATAGTTTGTGTTTTATTCAAAATCAACATCTGCCCTTGAAATTTAACCACCCTTTACCTTATGGGGTCTTAGATGAATATTAAAACAGTTTCACCCGGAATGACAAACTTAGTACGTAAAAGCAAAAAAAAATTATAACATTTACGCTATTTTTGGTAATTATTTGCCGTTTTAAGGCATTAGATAAAATTAGTTACATTAAAGTAAGTGCTTGGGTTCTGTCGAGACAATGAAGATCAATCAATACCTTACCTTTTGTTTCAAAATTTTAAGCAAGCTTAAAGTTGTGAATTGTTACATACAACAGTAACAAAACTAACTGAAAATCGAAAAAAAAATGTCATACACAATCTTCAGTTCCCTAAAACTATTAAAGTAATTAAAACATTGAACCTAAGCAAATAGTTTTTAGCCAGAAAAACAAAAAGATAAAGTAAAAAATATGTAAATTTTAAATTTGAGAAAGGTTTTTGTAGCGAAAATGAGCCGCTGAGAGTTGTTTGAAAATCGCTAGATTTCCCGCTTACCGCTAAAACGGATTTTTTCCCGCGATTGACATTTCAAAAACGCTAAATCAGGGATGTCAGCGCCTTGCACAATTGTGCAAATTAATTCACATGTACGCTTACGCCAAAGACTATAGATTTATAAAGATATTGCACGACCATACAAAGTTCATGCATTTTTCTCTCTATATTAATTTTTCTGGTGGATTTAGCCGCTAAATCCACTTGTGAGAGTAAATTACAGTCTTTATTATTACTCTCAGAGAATTTTTCTCACTTATCAGCGTATATATATGTGCACACGAGTGTGTGTGTCTGTATGTGTATACATTGCATTAAAAAAATAAAAACAAACTAAAAGAAGTCTGGTTTTCTCGTTGAAAACACATTTAAATCATTGATGTCAAATTCATTCAATTTCATAGCACAATTGTGCTAGCTCAAAATTCACACACATTCTTACGCTCTTTCATTTAGTCCACGAGAGTACACAATTCAGTCGTCGATTATCAAGCGACGAGTACACATGTGGCGGATGCTTACGTATTTTTGTTATTTTTATTAAGAAAACTTGTCTCTTTATTCACTAATACTAATATAAAGCACTACAACCACAATTTTCATTTTTGACATCACTGATTTAAATAATAAAAGATGTTTTGTTTGCATTCCATTTCTGTGCAAATAACCTACGTTAAACCAAATGTGACAGATTTTAATTGTAGGGCAATAATATGTGTTTTATTGTTGTACAGATGAAATTGTATCGATTCGCACCGAAGTTCAAATGCTGTTATTGTCTAAATTTAAACAATTGTATGCATATAGAAAATAATTTTTCTGAAAGAATAAACTGCTTTGTTCATAAAAGATATTTTATATTTTCTAAAGCGACATGGCATTAACATGCCTCATCAAACTCACAATTTTGTAATAAAAAACTCACAAGTATGGTTCAATGTGAATTTGATGATAATCAAAATACTTTTAATTTTCATAAAAATTTGCCACCAGTTTGATGTGTATGAACGTAATTTCTTTCAATTTTATTGTTATTAAAATTGTATTATTTGAAAAATTATTAAATCGTTTCCGCCGAAAAATCCAATTTTATTTATTATTACAACAAATTATTATCACAAATTATGCAACAGATTCAGGCTTTGGAAGTTTGTGTGCTCCCTCCGTCTTACTTTTTGAAGTTTGTAAAATTCTTTTAAAGGTCTGCAAAAATGTTTTTACAAGATAAAGCAAGAAGCACTACCAACTAGCCCCGAATATTGCGTAGTCTTCTGCACAATTTGAGGAACTAAATTGCATTATTTTTAAAGATAAAAGCTTGGCCATTGCGATGTTGAATTCGTGAACAGAAAGGTTTTTGCAATGGCCACCTTTGGCGCGTACATATGAAAATACGTTTTCTAATGGGTCTTGGTTAAAACGGCTGTTTAAAATGGTAAGTAAATTAGAATTTTCTTGTAACATTTCCTCGGTTAACGATAATATACCACTGGTGGTTTCCATTAGTCCACTGATGCAGAATATTTTGTTACCGAGATATTCAACTTGCCGTATGTACGAAACTAGCTCTTGCAGTACTTCCCAAGTTTTATTATTAAGCCTTATCCCACGCTTCAGCGGGTTGGGATCATTGAAATTTTTACTATTAAAACACTCAAAGTAGCTATCGAGTTTTTTTTAGAAGATACTCAAAGTACTGGCAGTACATCAGAGAGTACTCACACCCCTGAAATAGAAATCGCAGATATGTACATATATACAATGAAAATGAAGAATATTTTAATGAAGATGCTGATTATTTAACATCCAACAATGTGCCAATAGAATTAACATCGAGTCGATATTTTGTTGGTTACTTAGCACAACGAATATCATGCGTTAAATGTCGTATGGATATAATAAAACCAGCGCAAATTTTGTCATATCCTTCAGAAAAGTTTGTTCATGCAAAAAATTATCAAGAAGAATCCGACTTTGGAGGTTTGTGTGACCCCTCTGACTTATTTTTTGAAAAATTAAAAAATTCATATACATACATACATAAAGGTCTTTGAAAAAATATTTTTTCAAAATAAAGAAATGAAAGGCATAAAAAAATTTATTGTTGAGCAATGCGTGAGTTGTACCAAAAATTCAATTTATTCTTTTTGGTTTGAGGAGAATGACGTATGTTATAAACACAGGATGGAGATGCTTAATTTACTAGTTCTAATTATTATTACGGAAGCATTAGTTCTAATTATTATTACAAATACAAATTATTTAGTACTGAAAAAGTAAAAATTTTAAACCATTAAACTTGTAAAGAGCTCATACGTAAAATTAATAAATACTCATAGTAAATAGTAAGAAAAAAAACTCTCTTTTTATTTTTAAATTCGTTTGATATATGGGCAAATCCCAGAAACAGTCCACCAACCAAAAATTTTTCAAATGAATTTTTTTTAATGGAATATAAGACTAGATGTATAATTTCATTTTTATATTAAAAAAAATATATTTCAATGATCATTAATGCAATAATTTTTACCAAATCCTACCCCACTGCTGACTTCTTAATGTTATACGTGAATTTAGCATTATTTTAGGTGATTTTTGTGCTTAGAATAGCACTTACAGCAGACTTATCAAAATATAAATTTCGTTAAAAAAAAGTTGACATTCATTAGTTAAGAAATTAGTTTAAGAAATGCAATTCATAAAAATATAATTTGTTTTGTTAAAATAAATAAAATATAATAATAAAATACTACTGGAAAAACTGTAGCGTGCGTTACGTAGCGTGCGTCACAAAGGGTTCACGGCTTTTGTCAAAAAATCACAACTTTTTTGGCTGCGAATAAGTGCGTTTAGAATTCTCTTTTAGTCATCTTTCTTTTAGGAATTAGATTTTGTATACCTTATCATGCCAAATTCGCTCAAAATTAGGAAAACGCACTTCAACCTTTGAAGTTACTTCCACTTTTTGTAGCGTGCGTCACAAAACTTTGTGATCAATTATTTCGCAACAAATACTTGCTAAGAAATTTTAATATATGCCATTCGTACCTAAGTACATATTAATGTCACTAAATACTATATAAAAGTTGAAGCTATCTTTTTTGAAAGACCAAAAAATTGTAATATTTCAATCAGAAAGCGCATGCGAATGTAGCGTTCGTCACGCAGGATTTGCCCATATGTATACTAGGGCGGTTCGATTTTTTTTTTTAAATCGTATAGCAAACACGTAATCTACATAAAATTTTAAGAAAATTCTCCGAAGAAACCATGGGTCTAAAATAAAATCCTAATCCGCGCCTCTTGACTTGAAAATTTATATGTATGCCCGCCTCTGCAAAAAAAAATTTTTTTAAAAAAATAGTTTTTTCCAAAAAGAAATCGAATTTTTTGAATAAAATTGTTTAGTAACGTAGGTCTTTTGCACTTTTTATTTTTTTACACTAAAATTTTTTTTTACATTAAAAAAAATTTTCAGCCAAGTAAAAAAATGTTCAAGTCGAGAGGCGCGGATTAGGATTTTTTTTTAGACCCATGGTTTCTTCGGAGAATTTTCTTAGAATTTTATGTATATTACGTTTTTGCTATACGATTTTTAATTTTTTTTTTCATCCATACAAATCAACTCGCCCTAATGTATACATACACACATGGTAAGTACGTAATTAAATAATCTAAAAAATGGAATTATAATTCGGTGCAAATCGATATAGTATAATTTTTACAAAAATAAAACACATACTGCTGCCCTACAATTACGCAATTGGTCGCATTCCCTCTTACTTAGGTTATTTGCACATAAATTGTTTGAAAACAAAACGAAATCAATTAAAAAAAATACCAAAAACCGGTTTCAACGAAAAAAAAAACACAAACACACACACTTTGGCTGGCAAAAACAGCAAACATGTGTATGTATTAATGCATGTTATTTCTTGCTCTCTTTAGTTCTCTGAATGTGAGCACGAAGTTTTTGCTTTCTTGTTACTTCCCCCCCCTCATCATTAAGAAGCACAAAATTTTTTAAAATTTCAAATGTACTAAGTGCAACATCTTTATATATTTATAGTCTTTGCTTACGCTCTTTTATTTTGCGAGCGTAAAATATAATTGTTTACTGAGAAACACTCTCATTCAGCGGGAAATATCGCAAATATTGCAAGGCCTGTTTTGAGGCCTCTAAATATATTTATGTAATATAAATAAATATACAATAACTGTATGTAGGTACATCTTTTTTTTTTTGTTTTATTATCTTTTTTATTTTATTTATTATCTATGTTTTTGTTTTGTTTTATTTCTGTTTTTGACATTGTACAATGATTTTAAAACAGGGATTTCCATTTCTTTGCACAATTGTGCAATTGTGGTTATTTTTTAAGATAGAATTTTAAAATTTTATAAAAATATATATGTAAAGTGAATCCTAATCAACAAAAATTTCAAATTTTCAAAATAATTGTTTTGCATTTAAGCTAACGATATGTGTTTTGTTCGTGAAAAAAATTCGTTGATGAACAGGGTCCCTTTTTCTTTCGTTAAAAAGACGTACCTAAATGCAGAAATTATTAAGAAAAAAAAAAGCCACAAGAATTTGTTGGTATTTTGTGATTGTAAAAATATTTTTGTTTCTGTACCAATCGCGTCGGTGGGTTTTTTTTTGAAAACTCTTTTCTTAAGTAGGTAAAAATATTTAAAAAACAAGTTAAAAAAGTGTTGTTGTGCTACAATTTATGTGTAAACCTATACACATAAAAGCAAATGTGACAGCAGGTAAAATTTTTGGGTAAGAATATGTGTTTTATTGATGTATGTATTAATGAAACTTTATTGTTTCGCACTATTTTTATTGCTTACTTTTTTATGCTACAATTATATGACCGAGTCTAAAGAGTAAACCTTACTACTTTATGGTATTTATTTAACGTAACTTTGACCTGTTATAATGACTTTATACATTTTTGCAGGCAAACTCAGGTGCGCATTTGGTATTTTGTAAAAAGTTATGATATACCATTAGCTAGAATTAAAATGTATGCACAGATGTTTGAAGTATGAGTAACCCAACACCGTGAATACCCTTTCTATTTTACTTACCACTATAAATACCCTAACTTTTTACTAAAATAACTTTTTCACGTTACAATTCTCATGTAATTCATTTTATTTTTGAATAAATAGACCAGGGAAATCCATTTCTATGTACAATTGTGTATACCTGTAAACTTCAAATTAGAATTTCATTAAACTGAAAATCGATTGCAGCGTAATAAAAACGCTTCCCATGAGCCGAAATAGTGTCGTCAAGCGCACATCAATTTTAGCTGCACATATACAATCTGTGATTAGGGAAAAGTTAAAAAATTGTGAATATTTTTCTTTTTGCCTCGACGAAAGCACCGACATTAATGATCTTTGCCAATTGGTGTTCGATGCATAGATAGTGAGTACAATGTTTTTGAAACTATGTACTCACTTGAAACGTTTTACGGTAATGTAACAGGTAAGGTATTATACGACGTAGTCTTTGAAAACCTGATATCTGTTACACAAGCTTCAAAATTAGCAGGAGTTTGCACGGATGGTGCAAACGTTATGGCCGGGAAGTATGAAGGTTTCGTAGGACAGCTTAAGCAAAATGGAATTGATGTACATGCTTTCCATTGCATAATTCATCAGTCCATGCTTGCCTCAAAATTTATAAGTGATCATGCCGCTATTAAGACTGCAGAGCGGATAATCAATAGAATACGGGGGGGGGCGGGGGGGTCATCATTCATTAACGCACAGAAAATTTGTAAGTTTTCTTAAAAACGTAAACGCCAATCACCACACCTTAAAAATGTTTACGGAAGTTCGTTGCAGGGTTGTGAACTATTTCAAATTAAAAAGCGCCGTGGCCCCAATCAAAAAGCGCTTAAAAGCGCTAAATAAAATTTAAATAAAAAACTTAATGAAATGTTTAAGAAACAAGTTTAATTAATTACACTGGCCGTCAAAAAATATCGTTTGAAATAAAAATATATAAAATAAGATTTGTGCGATTTTGATCTTTTACAATGATTATTTTTGACCATATGGCGACCATTTTTTCATGCAAATTAGTATGTACACTTTTTTTTTATCAATTATCAGAAATCTATGTATATTATGAATACAATAAGGCGAGAAATCATAAAGATCCGTAAAATCAGCACGCTAAAGTCAAATAAAATCGCATAATCAAGTTCTCTACTCCGACTTTTTTTGTTTTTTGCAGTGTAGTGTTAATAAAACATTAACATTTTTAAAAAGGCTTTTCTGATATTTCAGGAAGGGTAAAGTTATTTAATTTCAAATATACCCTAAAAAAATTATTTACTAAATCACCAGAAAATATATCTTGAACCAAGAAAATTTTGCACCATTCTCGTAAAGCCAAAAATTTCTTATTGTAAGCCTGAAATTTTTTCATAAAAAAGTGTAGTTTAAGAAAACTTAATAAAAAAAATGAGAAACTTTTGATTGATATGTTAACATGTCGATCTAAATAAAAATTAATTGAATCAAACCAAGTTTTCTTGAGCATTTTCTGAAAAGTTTAAAGAAATCGGTAGCATTTGTTTCTTGATGCAAGAAATTCGATCCTATTAAAATATCAAGCAAATGAGACTTATATTAAATAAATGCTGAATGCAGTTTTTGATCATATACCAAAAACATGAACTTTTGATCATGACAAAATGTTTCTTTATTTAAGAAAGTTTTACTTAATACAAACAAAAAAAGTTAATGGATTACTTTAGAAAATAAACTTCTTTCCTTGTATAGTATGCATTTCAGAGTAAAGTATGTATTTAGCCCTAGTCGAACGGAAGAATATTACAACGTAAATAAACAATTGTACCTACATAGAATTTTCACTATAAATAAGACTTTTTCACCGTTTTTATGTTAACTCAAAATACAGATTATTTTCTAAAATAAAGTCATGATTTACTTAAATAATTAAATATTTTTAAGCGCACGGAAATGCTATTAAATTTGAATATAGTAACGTCAACTTCTAATAATGTTAAAATAAGGAATCACTACAATAAACCTGCGACAAAAAGGAGTTGTGTTTTGTTTGTACCGCTTACTTTCTAAAAGGGTGGACCTTCAAACAATAACATTTCTTTTTCAGAAAAAGAAATTTTCAAGTCAATTTTTACTCCAGAAATATATGACATTATATTGAGCGAAACAAATCGAAAAGCAGTCTGCGAAGCTTATAACAATAAGACAGCAAAAAAGTTTCCTTATTCTTCTGAAACAGTTCCCAAAAAAACATTTCAGCCATTTACCGAAACTGAATTTCATACATTTTGGAGTATTCTTATCAGCGTTTAAAAACTGCAGTCAATGTAGAAAAACTGCCATTTCTTCCACTTCTTCATTTGTCATTGGCCAGAAAAAAAAACTGTTTCTTTCCTCTGATTCATTAAATGTAAGCAGTCGCTGTCAAACCAACTCAAAAAGCGTTTTTTGGTTGACAGTTTTTGTTTTCGACTGCAGTTTTTTAAACCCTGATTTCTTTTGCATCTGGTGAACAGAAGGACAATAGAACTAATCTGGCCGCATTGTGGAAACTTGATTCATTGCCTCTTATACGTGCGGAATTGTCTCGCGACCGCTTCAAGATGATGCTGAGATCTATTCGATTTGATAATTTGAACACACGTTCAGAGCGTATGAAAACAGACAAAGCCGCACCAATGCGGGACATCTGGACTATGATGAATACAAATTTAGAGAAATCATACAAGCCATATGAATGCATCACCATCGATGTTTCCATTTAGATGCCATACTTAGTTAACACAATATATTCCCTCTAAACCGGCTAAGTATGGCTTTAAGATTTTCTGGACAAGGCCACATTTATACTGGAAATTCAAAAGACGGTCCACGGCAAACGAATATTGTAGAAAACACTGTACTTAACCTAG
The DNA here is from genome assembly GCA_930367215.1 of Pollenia angustigena. Taxonomy (NCBI): domain Eukaryota; kingdom Metazoa; phylum Arthropoda; class Insecta; order Diptera; family Polleniidae; genus Pollenia; species Pollenia angustigena. The sequence continues at coordinate 253,065,747 of OV884058.1, forward strand.
TTGAATTGTATAAAGGATCTGGAAGAAACGTAGTGACAGATAATTTGTTTACGTCCTAAGAATTAGCTCAGAAATTAAATTCTTGAAATATGACATAAAATAAGAAGTTCCTGCCAAACAATATGCAGCCTACAAAGACCGGCCTATTTATTCAACCAACTTTGTCTACAACAGTACGACAGGAGAAGTTGAAAACACACTATTACCAAGCCAGAAATAATCAAATACTTCAACAAAACTAAAGGTGGAGTTAATGTAATAGATAAAATGTTGCGCTATTTTATAATATGACTGGCGTCACTGTATTAGCTTCTTACGTAATAAGTAGAGAACATCATCAAAGGTACAGGGCAAAAGATCAGCGTAGATAGTTTGAGAATTATCTTTTAGTGCAGCTTCATATGCCAGCAGTTGAGCACATAGCAGCAACGAAAAATTTGCATGTAAATATTTTGTACAAGGAACTATAGAAATGGTCCTGGCACAGCTAATAGCAGCAGCACCAAATCTAGAAGCTGGTTCCAAAGTACCTTATGGTAGACGTGTAACATATCCAGTTGTTATGTTTTCTAAAGTGAGAAACGTATACAACGTAAGACTAGAAATTAATGTGTGATCTGCGAGAAACCTGCTTGCGACGAACACTCAACTCAAAATACAACATGCATAGCATGCACACAAATTCAATAAATATATTACTAATTTCTTATGTTAATTTAAGTGTTCATGTATATTGCAGCGTATTTATAAAAGATATATAATAAAATTAATTTTAATTCGCTTTCTTTGTTTATGTTCATAAAAGATATATGAAGGTACAATTGTACTTTGTCAGCCTTTTAAGGGTGTGAAATCAACTTGGCCTTATAAAATAGGTAAGACATTGACATATTTTCCTGAAATTTAAAAAATATCAATCTTAATCAATGGCTTGAAGATGTCACAGAACTTCAGATATCTCCTATTTGTAGAAAAAAAATTATTGCAATTTAAAAACGCAAAAGGTACAATTGTACCTGTTCCGTCCGACTAGGGTTAAAAAACGGAAACAAATTTTGGTTTTTTGTGTCTTGATTTAAATGTTTGCAAATTAAAGTACAAAAATTTTGGGTATCAATCAAAGCGCTAATTTAGCGCTCTTTTTTAAAAAAGCGCTAAGGAAAAAATATGCGCCTTTTCGACAGTTAAAAAGCGCTAAATCTAGCGCCAAAGGCGCTAAAATGGGGTATTTGGCTATCCGGAACAGTAATTTCATCAGAATGTGGCAGCGGAAATCGAGCATATGTTGTTGCAGTATAAGATATATAAGTAATTTTTCTTCTGTTCATACCCGCTGTATAATTTATGTACGCATAACACTCATCTTCAACATGAACTATGGGATCTCTCCAAATCATTGGAACACCAAATGGCATGGCGTCGCCATTTTTTCCCCACTTGTTTAAATGGTAAATGCAGTGTGTACACACTATTGATGGTGTCCAACTCTTACCATATATAACACTTAAAGAAAAATATGATTCATACAAGGTACTTGTTTCATTAGTGATTTTACGGCGACTTGGCATATTTGTATATTTCCCACACACATAACAAAAGTAATTAAACTTTTTACACGCCTCCATCTTAGATATTTCTTTTAATCATTTATGGCTTGTTTTGTTTGTAGCTTCGTTTATTAGAAGCCTAGCTGCATTTTTTAATTTTTTATGAATTTTTAAAAAACAAAAATTTCGAAATTTTGATAAAAAAATTATGTTTCAATAACGACTACTCATATTAGAAAAAGAGTTTTACTTTCCTGAAATGAAATTTTATTGCGGAATTTCGATTTTTTTAGTAATTTCAATAAACTAAACCGTTTTTGAGTTACGCGAATATATATTGTGCAACATCCTCCATTTTCGAAATAACGGTATATCTCGAAAACCAGAGCCAATCTGAAAAAACCGCGGGCACCACTGGATTCACCGTCCCCGAATTATGTTAAAAAGTCATGTGCCCGGCTTGTCACGAAAAAAAAGTGTCAATTTCATGCACAGTGTTATTAAAGGTTAAGAAAAAAAAGTACACAGTATAAATATAAAGTACAATTAATTTCTTTTTATTGTTATATTTAAAAATGTTTTTTACTGCTTTTTGCGAGTTTTATCAAACAATTACACTGTGCTAGAATTTGACACTTTTTTCTTGAGACAAGCCGGGCAACTGGCGCTATAACCCAATTCGGGTACGCTGAATCCAATACCGGTTCAAAAACGGTTCAGTTTATTGAAAAACCTAAAGAAAAAACGAAAACCCGCAATAAAATTTCCTTAAAACGTTAAATTTGTTTCTAACTTGCGCAGTCGTTTTAGAAACATAATTTTTTTTTGGCAACAAAAATAATTGTTTGCAACATTTCGAAATTTTTGTTTGTTAAAAATGTATAAAAAATTACAGCTATGCTTGTAATTTTTTCCAGACATAAGTATTAAAAACAAAGCTTCAAACAAAACAAGCTATAAATGATAAAAATCTGTTAACAACTTTTGATTTTATACACAAAAATCTAAAAATTTTAATTAATTTACAAATTTCATAAAACGCAATATTTGTATGCGAGCCCCCTTAAGAAGTGGTGATAAGGGGCAATTATGTCTCCAGAAATTGTTAAGGCCACTCCTCGGCTGTTATGGTACGTTTTATTCAATATATTTCTGGTCTGTATTAAACATTTTGTATGGGAGCCCCCTTAAGAAATGGCAGGCAGTAATTTGAAAGAGTTTTGCACTCGTGTTTTAAAAATAGGCAGCTATTGTACTCAAAAAAAAACAAAGAAGTGAAATAGTGCTGTCAGATTATTTTTTTTTTTCGAAAAATCGTCCTGCCAATATAAAAAAACATGAACAAATGGCCCTGACTAATATTAAATAGTTGTTCTTTAGTTTTTCTAAAAAAAAACTTGTACAATAAGTATTATACTTTTATGACTAATAAAACCCTGACTAATATAACCTGAATCTTTTTAAATTCTAGATAAATATAATCATGCGAAATAAAGTATTTTCGCGTACTTTATTATTCTCATAAAGTATAGAGTACAATTACTCGAAATAACGTACAATACTTTATTATAAAGTACGGTTGGCAAGCCTAAGTACAGTCTATCTTCTGTCATTGTTGTTCGTAGCTTTACTGACGAGCATTGAAACGAAAATTTGAAATATTTTTTTTAGATTTAGGTAGATATCTTCATCACAGTTTATTAAAGCATCTACAACGTTATTTGATAGATCAGCCTCAAGTTTAGATCTTAGTAGGTGTTTATCTCTTTTATAAAATATAATTAGCTTATCAGCTAGTTGTGGTTTTAACAGTTTCGTATCTGTATGGGTAATTCCATGTCAAAACGACCAAGATTGGGACACGACCCCTTCCGATTTTAATGAAATTTGGTGAGAAGGTTCCTTTTATCTTATAAGGAACATATATGAACGAAAAAAAATAAAAAAAATTTTTTTTCAAAAGTTATGTCATATTCAAAATGTCATAATTTCGCCGAATGTGTTGAGCTTATTTCTTCAATATCTCGAAAACTACTTGACATACGAAGATGTCATTTTAAAGAGAATACTTGGGGCTACAAACAATATATTGAAAAAAAAAATTTTTTTGACAAATGTAATATCTGCGAAATGTTAAATTTTAAAAACGGACTAAGTCAAAAACATATTTTTTTATTTGGCTGATTTTTTTTGTATAATACCTCAAACTGTTCTTTTAAAATTCTGAAACTTTGAAGGAGGTGTTTTTTTTCTTTTCTAAGATATGATTTTTTTCCTTTCGCATCCTTTAAAAAAATAATATTAAAATTGAATTTTAATATTGTAGTTTTGAGCAATAAGTACACTGTGCAAGTTGCAAAAAACAGACCAGCCGCGCACCTGGCATTTTACCATAATTTGGTACGCTGAATCCAGTGGTGCTAAACGTTTTTTTAGGTTAGCTCGTGTTTTCAAGATATACCGTTATTTCGAAAATGTAAGAGGCTGCACAGCATATATTCGCGTAACTCAAAAACGGTTTAGTTTATTGAAATAACTAAAAAAACCGAAATTCGGCAATAAATAATAAAGTGGGGTTGGTCATACATTTGACCCATCTAGGAGCATCCTACGCGCTGCAGGGGTCAAATTAAAGAATTTTATTAAGCCGCAATATTTGTATGGTACAGCGCGTAGGATGCTCCTAGATGGGTCAAATGTATGACCAACCCCACTTTATTATTTAGGAAGAAATGTTAGGGAAGAATTTATTTGCTTAGTTGTAAACGCATTTGAAGAATATTCAAAGGATATTGAGGACGTTGATGCGAAGGCACTTTCATCAATAGTTCTTAAAGCTTGGACAGGTCTTGACTAGTGTTTGGGAATTCCCGGACTTTTTCATTTCCCGGGAAACGGGAAAAAAAAATTTTATTTCCCGGGAATACCGGGAATCCCGGGAAATTTTTATTATCAAAAAAAATCATTAAAATGTAACAAAATTTATATTTAAAACAGTTTTATTAAAAATGAACAATATGTGTATCACAAATTTGCTTGTGTAAAACTAATTAAATATACAAAACACAAAAAACACAATTAAAAAAACTACACTCAAAATATTATGTAGTTAAATTCAAACTAAAATTCATTTTAAACAACTTAAAATTCATTTAAAAAACTGATCATTTACATTTCATTTAAAACAAATGATTTTTACATTAATTTTAAAATTTTTTATTTATTAAACAGCACATTCCGTAAAATTTAATGTTTTTCCTTTAAAAAATACATTTTAACCGACAAAAATCAAACTACATAACCAAATTTAAAAAATAACATACATATATATGTGTGTATAATTATATTAGTTTTTAGTTTTTAAAAATGTGGTTTTTAAAACTACTAATGCGTTTAGAAAGTCACTGGACATTCTATTCCTCTACTTCGTTCCAAAGTGAACAGCAAGAGAAAAACCCCTTTCACTTTCCACCGAAGTTGGTTTTATAGTTAAAAGAGCATTATACAGGTTTTCAATACATATTCCTTGTTCAATTATTGCTTACTTCATACATATTAAACTCTTTTTTAAAGCACTTTAGATTATTAATTTTCCGATATTTTGGCGTTGCTTTTGCATTAGTGATAGCATTTTCCAATTTTTTTTTTTTTTTTTTGATAGTAGCATCAACTCGAATTTCTGTGATATCACCATCACTACTAGATTCTTCAGCATCTGAAGAACAGCTCATAAAAAGTCGTCTATATATATTTTCTGCATATATTTTTATACAACTTTTCGATATAGCCGAATCCAAAATGTAATTATTTGTTTTCAAATAATTAATTTCGCCTTGGAATTACATTTAAAAATATTTGATGTTTGTAAACTGCTGTTTTTTTTTGTCTTTTTACAGTAATGTCAACAATTTAAATTTAAAACGCGTATCAAAGCAAAAATCAATTTCTGCGAGTAAAAAAAATAAAACAAATCACTTTAAGCAACTGAAGTTTTGTTTAAAATATTTTCTATAAATAAAAAAAAAAACAAAATTAAAATAAATTAAAATTAACGTTTTTTATGTAAAATTGCTTTTTTATGAAATTCCCGGATTTCCCGGGAAAAATAAAAAAATTTCCCGGGAATTGCCGTCAGAAATTTTCCGGGAATTCCCGGGAAATCAGACCCGGACCCCAAACACTAGTCTTGACCTAAAAAATTGTATAGGATTTGGAAAAAATGGGTGTCCTCTAATGTCAGCAGAAAATGGAGCTGTTAAGAAATTCTGGAAACAGCGACAAATGCGAAACAAACGCCTTGCTATTCCCATAAATTAAACAACTCAATTTCTAAAAGCAATTAAGTGCCATTAATACAAAAAAACTAAATCATTTGTTTATGAAACACCAAAATTATTTAAATATAATCATCCCACGCGAAACGCAGTTTTTGCAAAGTATTTGGGAGCCAAACTCTCTACATTATGCGAGACAAGATGGATGGACCGTCGCGACTCAATTTTACACCTTGCAACAAGTGTACATCACATATAGTAAAAGCTTTGGAAAAAAATATCTGAGTGGAAAGATACTATCTCTACCTTTTTATTAAGGAACTCACTTAGTACTTTTGAATTTATTTGTGGAATATAAGTGTGATACGTATTGTAACACAGCCGCTTAGTATCATTTTACAAAAGCACGATATAGATCTTCAAAAAGGATCAAGCCTTATCAAAAAAGAGAAAATAAATAAAGCTGAAGAACAATTTAAAGCGATTTTTGAAAAAGTTAGTTATTTGCGTTAAAATCGAGGTTCCAATCGAAAAAACAGAATTTGAACGAAATAAACACATCTAAAATGTTGAAGATTACTACCGAGTTGTAGGTTACATTCCTCTTATTGAATTTATTTTAGAAGATCTCAAAACACCTTTCCCAATAGATATCCTAAAAGTATAGAACATACCTAAACTTCTACCTCAAAGTGTAATCAAGTCATATACAGCTACAAAGGATATCATAATTTGAAAAGTGTTATTTTTTTTAATTTATATTCAACTGTTCTTATATTTTATTTAGCCTTATTGTTGAATTTTTTTTAATATAATATACACTTACAGCCTGTTCAACGATTTCGAACGTTAACGTTCGAATAGAGTATTACATTTAAAACAAAAACAAATTTTCGAATTTTGTTTTTGTTTTAAATATAATTTTCTATGCGAACGATATCGTTCGACATCGTTAAACCGGCAGTTATTGTTTTTAATAAACTTTTAAAAACAAATTTTTTTACTTTTTTGTATCCTACAAAATTTCCCCCTATGAAGGGTTATTTTATTATTTTTTGGAGGGTTATTTCAGGCCGCCGTTTCATTGGACACTTAAAAATGGTGGTTTAATGTTAAAAACTTTCATGAAGAAGAAGAATATTAGAAATAAAGGACATTACTCAATGAAGATCTTTGTTGGAATTTTTTTAATTATTTAAAAAATTGTTCCATCAATCAAAAAACCCTAAATTTTAAATTCATTTGCTTTTGAATTCTTTCTTTTTAAAGGAGAAAGAGATTTCATTAAAAAACATCGAAGCAAAATAATTTTGTACATAAATATTTTCTCAACAACTATCTTAGCTGATAAGATATCACGGAAATTTTTTCTATATTTGTTTTCATATGGGTATTCGTAAGTTTTTGGAAATATTTATTTAAAATTGATAAAAAGTAAAATTTCTGGCTAATAAACTAAATCATTGCAAATGTTCTAAGCCCATTTTTAATGAAAACTTAAATTTTTATATAACTGCCTATACATACAAACAAAAAATTACTTTTATGTTGTTTTTTTTTCATTTTTGTAATTTTATGGTAAAACGCTAAGTCAAAAAAAAAATCAGTTAAATTAAGAACACGTGCCAAGTCCATTTGAAAACAACACAAATTGTAAAGGTGAAGCCAAAGTAACAGATATTCATGTTATTAAATTTCGGTGACCATTCGTTCTGTATTATACAGAACTTTTTTCGTTTTATGCGAGGAATTTACAGTCCGATCTTAAAGTATGATACATACATATGTTTTTGTCTCGAGAAGACCAAAACCTGAAGTAACTTGTTTTAGTTAAGCCATAATTAATTAAAGTCTGTCTTCAACTTTTGATTGTATTCACCTTCTGCCTTATACCTAAGAAATAATAATTTTATTTTTGACTCAGAATCGTAAAAACAAATTTTCGGGATGCCAATAGGAAACCCACTATCAAAAAGGCAAATTTACATAAGGTACATAACAAAAAATATAGATGATATTTCTGCGGTATTTAAAATAGACGACCAGGATGAAATCCTAAAAACGCTTAATAGTTATCTCCAAAAGAAACAGTTCACTATTGAAGTAGAAAAAAATAGTGAGATTGCATACTTGGCCACAAAATTGAAAAAAACTTCCAACAGAATTAATTTTGATTGGTACACAAAAGAAACTGCTTCTGGAAAAAATATTTAAAATATTAGTCGAAATCAGTTTCACCAACAAAATAATAAAAACGTTAATAGAAAATTGAACAGTCAATTGAAAAATAACCAAGCTGACAACACTGAAAACGAAAAGGAAATGTTACAGTAGCGGAGTTCAGTATTAACTGAGTTTCCGTTAGATTTCATTAAAGTACTACTATATTTTGCATTTGTCCTTTTGCAAACCGAATATTGAACTCCGCTAGTGTAAAATACATACAATAGATAAGTTAACTAAGCTTATAAACCCAACAAAACACTTAATACAATTTCAACTAAAGTTAAAGCAGCAATAAGGAAGGACCAACACAATAATATCCTATACGAAGTAAAATACAAAGGAAATATGGAAGAAAACTAACCGCGAAAATAACGTAAACGCTAAAAATCAAATTTTACAGGAGAGAGCTTTTTTATTTTATTTCATATAAATTTTGTATGAAATTTGTCGCTTACAATAAAATTGTTCTTGCTATAAAACGGTACCTAAAGGCCCAAATACACTGGTCAAATTCCCATCCAGCATTAAGGTAGTATTAGTGAAATGAATTATCTCATCCTTTAGCTCTTGAATTGTTGCTGGCTTATCGACGTGCACCTTTTCTTTCAAATAACCCCAAAGAAAAAAGTCCAACGGTGTCAAATCACATGATCTTGGCGGCCAATTGACATCGCCATTACGTGAGATAACACGGCCATTGAATTTGTTGCACAAAAGAGCCATTGTTTCGTTAGCTGTGTGGCAAGTGGCACCGTCCTGCTGAAACCACATATCATCCACATCCATATCTTCGAATTCGGGCCATAAAAAGTTCGTTATCATCTCACGATAGCGAACACCATTCACAGTAACTGCCTGACCGGCCTCATTTTGGAAAAAATACGGCCCGATGATGCCGCCAGCCCATAAACCGCACCAAACAGTCACTCTTTGTGGGTGCATTGGTTTTTCGACAATCACTCTTGGATTCTCATTCGCCCAAATGCGGCAATTCTGTTTATTGACGAATCCACTGAGGTGAAAATGAAAATCACGAAGTGCACGATATGCATTTTGATTTGAACGCCCATTTTCATAATAAGTCTGGATAACTTTAACACGTTGTTGGATTGTGTATCTCTCTATGGTAAGTCTGAAATAGGGAAATGTCAAATAAAATTCGGAAAAAAACTTGGCGTTTAGGTGTGGTTCATATTCAACATCGGCCCTTACAATTTAACCACCCTTTATATTTATTCTGGGTCCTTGAGTAATTTGATTAAGCCATGTCCGTCTGTCTATGCGTCTGTTGTCACTTTCAAGCGACTCAAAAGGGATATAAATATTGGCATCAAATTGTTTAGAATCCACCTAAGCAGTTTCGGATTGCAGTCCAGCACAATCGGTTAGTAGGAAAAGTGCTATAAATTAAAATGTGGAACAACCACCCTAAAAAGTTTATCAGTTGGTACAAAAACTAACATAACTAGTGGCGGAATGCACATATTGATATAAGATTATGCACAAATTCGTTGTATATGACTAAAAATCATACATACTATTAAATCGGTCCATAACTAACGATAAGCCTCATATAAAGCCCACTCTCGGAAAAAACCTTTAGTGTGCCTAAAAACGTAACATATAATGCTATTGTAATATATTTGGTCCACCACAGTTTAATATGGCTAGAAATCACGCTGTCAATTTTCGTGTTTATCAGTCCATATCTTACAATAGGCCCTATATAAACCCTACTCTTGGAAAACACTACGTCTAAAGCCCTAACAAATAATGATATTTTTAAATATAAGTTTGTCACAGTTTTAAATGACTAGAACTTACACTGTCAACTATCGTTCAGATCAATCCATAACTTACAATAGGCCCCATATAAAGCATACTCTCGGAAAAAGCTATAGAACGCGTAGAACCGTAAAGCTTTCAATCTGTGTTCTATTATAAAAACATTTGGTCAGTCAAAGTTGTATAAGACTTTAAATTACTTGTTCAAATTTGGTGAAGATCGGCCCATAATTTACCATATGTCCCATATAAAGACCACTTCGGAAATATTCGGTATCAAAGATTCGCACAGATGGATATATTACTCTAACTTATTTTTTAGGAATAAAATAAGGTAAGTTCGAAACCATAGTATGTAACTTAATTTGAGAGTCATATACCTTTAAAAAAGCAGCCTATATCTTGATTTATATAAAACTTTAAAAAATGTTTAGGCTTTAGCGGTATTTTTTAAAAAATTCCCGCTAAATTAAATATTTAGCGTTTTCTAGCGGTTTTGACGTCCGATTTGGCGGGAAATGTTCAAAAAAAGTTGGCAACAGTGACGCTGACATACCTGGTCTAAGATCTTAACATTCTCGAAGTCAGCTGTATGTGTGTTTGTGGTTAAATGTTGTGCTAAACCTGTTGCTTCTTTCCCCCGCATAATATTCATTTTATATTCTCCCATTCTTGTTGATAATGCTCTCTTTGTTGTACCTATATAAATCATATCCCAGTTTTGCTCTATATTTTACTTCGTATACGATATTATTGTGTTGGTCCTTTCTTATTGGTGCTTTTACTTTGGTGAAAAGTGTATTAAGTGTTTTGTTAGGTTTGTAGGCTAAGTTTATTTTGTTGTTTATTGTTTGCTTTATGCTTCTATTGTCCGTAAGCCCAGAAATGTATTTTACACTGTAAAATTTCCTTTTTTCCTCTGTGTTTTCAGTGTTGCCACCTAGGTTATTATTATTCAATAGTCTGTTTGAATCTTGTATCAACAATTTTATTATTTTGTTGGGGAAACTGTTTTCCAATAATATTTTAAATATTTTTCCTATGTTTCTGGTGTGAAATTGCTTGTCACTTATTTTTAAAATTCTGTTAACAAAGTTTTGGGCAAAATATAAAAACAGCTAAAATGTCATCTACATATTTCATTATGTACCTTATGTTAATTTTCCTATATTCTAATTAAGTTAATACGTCGTCTAGTAAGGTATCGAGGACTATATCCGCTATTACCGGTGATAATGGGTTTCCAATTGGCATCCCGAAAATTTGATTATAAACTTTTATGTCATAATGAAAAATAATTATTTTCCATAAGGCAGAATTTGAGAATTTCCAGAAATTTTGATTTAGGAATCTTAGTGAATTCTTTGATTTTGTTCCATTTTCCCATTATGTTTTTAATTGCAATTGCAGTATGTATTGGGATATAAGTGAACAATGAAATCACATCAAATGAAACTAATATTTTATTATTGTCTAATTCAATTTCCCGCATTTGATTTTTTAATTCAGTTGAATTTTTAATATTATATTTTTCGGATATAATGCGTTTTAAAACTTGTCCTATATATTTCAAAAGTTGGTAGCATGGGACTTGTACTGACGAAACGACAGGTCTAAGGGGAATTCCTGTTTTGTGGATTTTGAGTAATCCATATATCCTAGGACTAGCAGGACAAGTTAATCGTCTTTTTTGCCAAACATCAATGTATTCATTTTTGTGTAATTCTAAAACTATATTGTTATTCTTCTTTTGTAATTTAAGAGTTGGATCCTCTCTTAGGGATTTCCCGTCCCGGGAATTCTCGGGAATTTCACTTATTATATTTCCCGTTTTCCCGGGATTTTTCTTGCGGGATCCCGGGAAATAAAAAGTTCTCCATAGTTTCAGAAAACAGCTATTTTTACTCTGAAATTTAGTTTTCTTTTCTCTAAAAATTAGCATCTGTGGATGGGTTGTCGATTAGATCAATTATAAGAAATGTGTACAAACGTAAATTAATGTCTCCTGCGGCAATAAATCTATTAAAAGCAGAATGGGCAGTGCAACAATTGATAATTAATAAATTTAGTGAAGTGATGAATTGATAAAGAACATAAAATAAGATGCAGGCAGTAAATTCTCATTGTCCATGGACAAGTCTTAAAAATAGGATATACATAAACATATCGCTCCGTTATTGCAACATAGTCGTATCTACAAAAAAAAAAAAATCGAGCTTGGTAATATATCCGGGAAGTGCGGGGAAAAAATAATGAAACTCGTGTAAGTTACTAAAACATACAATTTGAAAAACACATTGTCCTAAAGATTACAGATGGACCTAATGAAAAGAAATAGTTTGTAAGAAGTAGTCCGGATGATGCTATTTTTTGCATCAACCTTGACATTAGAAGGTTTCGGAAACATGGTAATCAGGAAACAAAATCAGAAATATACTCTTTGGCGACTCACTAAACGCTTTGAGTGTGTCAGAAAGTAATTTCCTACGCCGTTAAAAAATGTTAATATATTTATTAAAATATTTTATATATTTTATGAATTTACTTTTTGATCTCATATCTTGAGTACCTCAATTGTTATGTTTATTTTATCTTGTACTAGATCATCATAATACGGAATTGACTTATAATAGCCAAAGGTAATAATAATTCAAGTTCCGCTTTCAATCTTCAATTAATTTTTGTAGTATTTAAGCATTTAGTTTACTTACTTTGTAAACAAGTTCCCTCACGTTTGTTTATAAATGTTTTTTTCATTAATAAAACCAAGTTTACCTTGTATTATTTGTATGGAGCGGGATCCCGGGATCCCGGGAAATTTAAAAATTTTTCCCGCTTTCCCGGGAATCGAAAAACTCCGGGAAAAAAAACTCTATTTTTAACCAATCTAGCCGGACATTAGGCAACAAATTAAATTTAAAAAATGTAAAAATTTAAGTAAAAAAATTCGTTCGAAATTAAAAAAAACGATTTTTGTATTCACTTTTTTGTAAAATAAAAAAAAATAAAAGGCTTTTAAAAGTGAATTTAGTTGCATTTTTGCGCCATTTTTTTGGTGATTTTTTGAAAATTTCACCCTTTTTCGGTTTTTTATCATCTTACATGGGTACTTCTTCTCGATTAGTATTGAACTAGCGTTTCGCTAACTCAAAGCTGGTGCAGTAGACTTTGGTAAAAAACGCTTTGCTGGTTTTGTTTCATGTTTTAAAAGTAATATTAGAAGCATATTCTATTTGTTTAAATTATTTAGTTAAATGTGTATGTTTAATTTAATACACACAGAAAACAAATTGGTTGGAAAACGGTTGCAGTAATAAAATATTGATTAGGAAATATAATTTATTATTGCAACTATTAAAAATGTGTAACTCTAACTGATTTCTAATACTAATGATTATTAAAACGTAATTCTAACTGAAATATGATTCCTTCAATTATTTTATTAGTTATGATAACTAATATCATTTAATACTAAAAATTAGTGTCAATAGTGTCAATCACAACCAAATTTATTGAAATGCAACACTGAATATTGGTTATTACAATCAATAATTTGCTTTTGTCAATAAACTTTATAATATAATTGCTTATTTATTTATTGCAGCTAATTATTGATTGTAAGTATGGTTTCATTTCGTGTACAACAAATGAAAATATAATTATTTGGTATTCACAACCAAAAAAAATGCTATGTGTCCCAATTGTTTATTGTGAGTACTAATCTAATTATTGAATTTTCTGTTAAAAATAAAAAACAAATTATATAATAAAATAAGTTTTAATATCATATTAAAAAAATATTTGGTCCGATCAACATCGTACATATGTAGGCTTTCCATTTCTATTTTGAGAAAAAGAGGATGCCAGCATAAAAAATGTAGGACATATTCTTGAAAAAAGAGGGCACTCCCTATACAACCTAATTTTAATAAAATTAACGACGGCATAAAAATTAACAACCAAAATTTGTTTTTACACAAAAACTTAATATGGGTAATTCCATGTCAAATCGACCTAGAGTGGGACTTGACCCCTTTCGATTTGAATTAAATTTGGCGAGAGGGTTTCTTTCATCCCATAAAAAACATATATCAACGAAAAACTATTTTTTAATTTTTTTCAAAAGTTATGTCATATTCAAAATGTCATAATTTCGCCGAATGTGTTGAGTTTATTTTTTTAATATCTCGAAAACTACTTTACATACGAAGATGATTTTTGTCAGTTTAAAGAGAATACTTGAGGCTACAATAAATGTATTGAAAAAAATTTCTTTGCAAAATATTAAATTTTAAAAATGGACTTAGTCAAAACCCTATTTGTTTGCTGAGTTTTTTTTTATATAATACTTCAAATTGTTCTTTCAAAATCCTGAAACTTTGAAGGATGTACTTTTTTTTAAGATATGATTTTTTATTTCTTTCCAAAAATAATTTTAAAATAAAATTTTAATATGGTCATTTGAGCAATAAGTATTTATTTGAACAAAAGTAACGACATTGATAAGGTTGCTTTGCTTATTTGTTGCATTTGTTTTTGGGAGCTCCATTTTCAAAGAAAAGTACTCTTTTTGTCACGTTACGTCCCCAAAAATTAAATCATTCCTATCTTAAAAAAAAACCAGAGCACCTAAATCTTTTTTTTAATGAATTTTGTGACCTGTGATTTAAAGTTTAAATGCAGGAACAAATTTTCAATGAAGGTGTAAAAAGCCGGACAACCCCGGACACTTCATGAAAAAGAAGTAGGACTGCACCGGATACCCAAAAAAAGAGGACGGTGTCCGGGGAAAAGAGGACGGATGACAACCCTATACATATGGGCTAACTCTTCAGCACACTCTATAGACTCCAATGGATCACTAGTCCCGTCAAACACTGTATTCCACCTTCTGAGCTTATCCATCAAATCCATTTTGGACTCGGCGGCTGTAGATGCTATCTAGGGTGAGCCATCTTAGTACTCCTCTAACGGTGATTTTACCACTATATTCAGCTCTGGGGTCACTAGGAATTTGGGCGAGGGTAGGCCACCTATTGCTTCCTGCTTCGTTTGGATTTCTTAAAGGCGCTATGTTTCAAGCTCGTCATGTTCACCACTTATGAATTTAGCCCAATGCTTTCTCTGTTTCTCAACGCTGCGCGATTGGACTAATTGGAACTCTTTTAGATGCGATAACAATTCTTTCCGTTTGTTGTCTGTGTTGGTCGGGTAAATAATGTATGTATTTATGTATTTTATAACATTAAACTAGCTTAACCCGGTGCGCTTCGCTACACTGCTTGAACCACTTCTTCAGTTGAGAGATGTTTAGTATATGCATCCTATGGGAGGTATTTCCCCCCTGCGCCTACCCGCTTTATTTTTAATTTCAAAAGTGTAGTATACCATAAGAGTGACTTCTACAAAGTTTGAACATTCTTACTTTAACAGTTCTTAAGATATGCGATATTAAACATTGGCATCCTATGGGGCAACACTTCCCCTGCTGCTATTTTATTTAAATTTTGTGGCTTTGAAGATCCTACTACCAAAAGTTCAACAAAATGCGAGCAGTGCTTCTAATTAATAATTCTGTCTATGAGGGGTACTGCTCCTCCTCTGTCAACCCCGCCCATTTCTATATTGAAATTTATAGTTTACCTTAATAGTAGCTTTAACCACGTTTGAAGACTCGCCCTTTAATAGTTCTTTAGTTGTGCGATATTTAATATATGCATCCTATGGGAGGTATTCCCCCCTGCGCCTACCCGCTTTATTTTTGTTTTTAGCAGTGTAGTATACCATAAGAGTGACTTCTGCAAAGTTTGAACATTCTCACTATAACAGTTCTTAAGATATGCGATATTAATCATTGGCATCCTATGGGGCAACACTTCCCCCGCTGCTATTTTATTTAAATTTTAGGGCTCAGAAGATCCTACTACGAAAAATTCAATAAACTGCGTGCAGCGGCTCTTATTAATATTTCTATCTATGAGGGGTACTGCTCCTCCTTTATCTACCCCACCCATTTCTATTGAAATTAAAAGTTTGCCATAATAGTAGCTTTAACCACGTTTGAAGACTCTCCCTTTAATAGTTCTTCATTTGAGCTATATTTAATATATGCATCCTATGGGAGGTATTTCCCCCCTGTACCTACCCGCTTTATTTTTGTTTTCGAAAGTGTAGTATACCATAAGAGTGACTTATACAAAGTTTGAACATTCTCACTATAACAATTCTGAAGATATGCGATATTAAACATTGCGTCCTATGGGGGAAACCACTTATTTATTGGAATTATTTTGATTTTCTATCTAATAAATCGGGAAAATGGTTAATGCAACCGAAGGGAAAAATATATTATTTAAGTCAATCAAATCTTTTATTATGAACACCAATTATGTGTTAATTCAGTTCAGTCTATCATATATTCGGGTAAAAGCATATTTTTGTTTTCTAAAAACAATCCTAACAACTAACAATATATGTGGTTATAACTGATAGTGTACTAAAATCAAATGTTGCTATCAAAAAAATTATGCTACGAATCGAAGTTTTCAGTAACTGCAACCGAATTGTGTGATAGTACATGCAAACGACGAAATTCGATTGGCGCAAAATTCGGTTGTGATCACGAATCTGTTTTCTCTGTGTAATAATATTCTCTACACAGAGAAAACAGATTCGTGATCAGAACCGAATTTGGCGCCAATCGAATTTCGTCGGTTTCATGTACTATCACACAATTCGGTTACAATTACTGAAAATTTCGTTGCTTAGCATAAAATTTTTGATAGCAACAAGTCGCACAGTGCTTTGGCCCATATACAGGAGCGGATTCAGGGGGGGGGGGGGGAAATAAGGAAATTTCCCCCCCGTAAATTATAAAAATATGTTTTGTTAATTTCGATAATACAAGAATTCCCATAATAATATTTTTTTTTATGTACAAAATTTTTGGAAATCCCAGCAAGGTTTTTTTTTGTTTTTTTTTATGGAATATCTAACGAAATTTTCAATAAGTATTTTTTATTTTTTTTTATTGAATCTCTAAAGATTTTCAATAAGTATCCATAACTTAATCCTAATAGTTATTTATAAGATATTTCTAAAGAAACATCTAGTTTACCGTATTCAATTACTTATTATTCTACATTCAATCCCAGCAGGTGCCATCTATATTCAAAGACTAAACGTTTGACTTGATAATGCGTGCGGCTAAATTATTAAAACGCCTTAGTATTTGCAGTATTTATGAATAAATGTGTTACATGAATCAAAATTCTATTCGATAATTTTTGACGAAAGCACTGATTTGTCGGGGAAAAGCCAGATTTCCTTATCTTTTAGATATTTCAACATACAACAAAAAGTTTTTACGGAAGAATTTATGGGCTTTGTTGAAAACGCATTTGAAGAGGCTTCAAAATATATTGATGACGTTGATGTGTCAAGTGATGCGAAGGCACTATCATCAATAGTTATTAAAACTTTGACAAATTTTGGTCTTGACCTAAAAAATTGTGTAGGAGATGAAACAGATGGGTGTCCTCGGATGTCAGCAGAAAATGGAGCTGTTCAAAATTCCTGGAAAAGCGACAAATGCGAAACAAGCGCTTTGCTATTCCCATAAATCGAAAAACTCAATTTCTAAAAGCAATAAAGTGCCATTAATACAAAAAGTTGTATCATTTGTTAAAAAAACGACAAAATTTTTTATATATAATCATCCCAAGCGAAAAACAGTTTTAGCAAAGTATTTGGGAGCCAAACTCTCTTCATTGTGCGTTTTGCAACAAGTGTAAATCATATAGTAGAAGCTTTGGAAAAAATATCTGAGTGGAAAGGCAGTATCTCTACCTTTATATTAAGGAACTCACTTAGTACTTTTAAATTTATTTGCGGAATATACATATTAAGTGCGATACCTATTGTAACACAGCCACTTAGTATCATTTTACAAAATCACGATATAGATCTTCAAAAAGGATCAAGCCTTATCAAAATTTTTATCATGTGCCTTGAAGAAAAAAGAAATAAAGGCGAAGAACAATTTAAAGCTATTTTTGAAAAAGTTAAAGTTATTTGCGTTCAAATCGAGGTTCCAATCGAAAAGACAAAATTTGAACGAAATAATCACTTCCAAAATGTTGAAGATTACTACCGAGTTGTAGGTTACATTCCTCTTATTGAATTTATTTTACAAGATCTAAAAACATCTTTCCCAATAGATATCCTAAATGTACTGAACATACCTAAACTTCAACCTGAAAGTGTAATCAAGTCATATGGACAAATCCTGCTTGATATATAAACATTTGTTAGCTTTAACTTATATATAGTATTTAGTGACATTAATATGTACTTACGAATGGCATCTATCATAATTTCTTAGCAGGCATTTGTTGCGAAATAAGTGATCACAAGAAGCAACTTTCAAAGTTGAAGTGTGTTTTCCTAATTTTTAGCGAATTTGGCATGATAAGGTATACAAAGTCTAATTCCTAAAAGAAAGATGAATATAAGAGAACTCTAAAATCACTTATTCGCAGCTTAAAAATGTTGTAATTTTTTGATAAAAGCCGTGAACCCTTTGTGACGCACGCCTTACAACGCACGCTACAGTTTTTAGTACTATATAATAAACCCAATTTTATTTATTTTAACAAAACAAATTATATATATAAACTTATTTTGTGATCTATTGTTGTAGTTGTTTCTTTGGCCAGAGTGATGAATTTATAAATATTATTTTTGTCAAGGTAATAGGGCCTAAATTTTTAATGAATGTATGAATGAATATCAATCTTTTTTTAACGAAATTTATATTGTGATGAGTCCGCTGGCTGTAAGTGCTATTTCAAGCTCAAAAAGCACCTAAAATAATGTTAAATTCATGTGTAACATCAAGAGATCAGGGAAGAGGTTATATTTGGTAAAAATTATTGTATTAATGATCGTCGAAATACATATTTTTAAATATAAAAATTAAATTATACATCTAAAAAAATTAATTTGAAAAATTTTTGGTTTGTGGACTGTTTTTGAGATTTGCCCATATACCATTTATTTTAAAACCACAACTAGCTGATGAGCTGATTATATTTGATAAACGAGATTAACACATTTTAACTTGAGCCTGAACTGTTGCATTGGCAACAAACATGGAAAATATCTGAAAATCTATCAGATAACATTGTAGATGCTTTAATAAACTGTGATGAAGACATCTTCCCAAATCTAAGAAAAATATTTAAAATTTTCGTGTCAATGCTCGTCAGTAATGCTACAAGCGAGAGATCATTTCCTACCCTTCGTCGAATAAAAACATGGCTCAGATCAACAATGACCGAAGATAGACTGTACTATCTCAATTTGCCTCACAAGGAAATCACAATTTACTTATTTAAAAAAATTAATTTATTTTAATTTATATTGAACGGATTTTATATTGTATTTAACCCTATTGTTTTTTTTTTATGTAATATACATTTATTGTTTTTAATAAATTTTTAAAAACAAATTTTTTACTTTTTTGTGTCATACAAAATTTCCCCCCCGTAAGGCTCGAGCTGGATCCGCGCCTGCCCATAGACATAAATCAAAAAAAAAAACAAGTCTTATATTGTACTTAAAAATGTACAGATCGATAGATAACAAAATAATTAAAATGAATTTTGAAGAATTTTTAAGATTTAACTCTTTTTGGCGGCGCTAGAGGGCGCCAAAGTTTGAGAATTTATAGTAAAAATGGCCAAACAACTACTTGAGTTTTACATGCTTTAGGAAAACTGTTGTAAAACTGTTGTTTTTTAAAGCACGAGATTGAAATTTTTTTCTGTAGTAGTTTACTATATTTAGAACTAACTGTAAACAAATTTTATTGAATTATTTTCTCATAAGTGTTTTTTTATTGGTTTGAAAAATGCTTATTATTTACTTAAGCTCTAAAAATTTTCTAACTTTGATGGAATATTAAAAACAAAATAAAAATACCGTCTATGGGTTTTTTTCTGATTTCGAATATTTAAACTGTTTTCTAATAACTCCAAGAAAAACAATTGAAAAAATTTTACCACAACTTGAAAAAAAAAAAATTTTTTAAATGGCTATTTTCATGATTTTTTCTCAAATTTTGATAGTTGTCAGGAGTTTAAAAGACAATTAACTACAAATACTGTGAAATATTAATTCAAACTTATACCGTTCAATAAAAAACAACAAAAATCAAAATATGTATAAAAAATTTTTTGTGTTTGCCTGCATTTTACGGCATAAGAGGGCGCTGAAATCACAAATGCCCTTGGTTTTTTATTGTTTCAAGAAAATAATTGTAAAAAATTCATTTTCTGGATTACGAGATTCAAATTTTTTTCTGTAATACCTAACTATATTCTAAACCAACTATAAAAAAATTTTAGGGGAATTATGCTCCTATACATATTTTTTAAGGTTTGAAAAATGCTTATTATTTACTTAAGCTCTAAAAATTTCCTAACTTTGATGGAATATTAAAAAAAAAGAAAAATACCGTCTTAGGGTTTTTTTCTGATTTCGAATATTTAGACTGTTTTCTAATAACTACAAGAAAAAAAATTGAAAAAATTTTACCACAACTTGAAAAAAAATGTATTTAAAAAAATGCTATTTTCGTGATTTTTGCTCAAATTTTCATAGATTGAATTAGTTTAAAAAAAATAAACTAGGATCATAATAAGAAATATTAAGGTATTAAAGTGGCTTTATGTAATTATAATGAAACGTAACTAATAACTTAAATAAATTTCAGGGTGCTTGTCCGAAGAAGCATTGGAAGCCAACCACAAAATCGTGAGAAAAACCAGACTTTCCCATACGAGAAAACGTCACGACGACACTCATAAAGATTTAATGACTCATTTAATACATTCCTTAGATCCGTTGTTATCTTCAAACAGGAATCCAAAGACTAAAAAAAATATATTTTTTGAAGAAGTTGAGAAATATATACTGAGAGAAAATGTTGATGAACCAGTTAAAGATGACGAAACAAATGTTTTTGGAAGAATTCAGTACTGAATATGATTTATTGTAATTAAAAAATATGAACATATGTACATTAGAGCGACTCAAGTTGTATGGAAGCAAAATTCGTGCTCGATGTACCCTCCTAAAAATGAACCTTGGACTTTTTTAAGATTACATTTTAAATATTTCGGCTCCAGCGTTGACCTCTCGTGAGCTGGACCAGTTTGAAAAAGGGTCTATTTTAGCATGTTTTGTTAATTTGAGAATCTGTTTCCTTACCGACATATGCAAATTGGATATCGTAAGAGAGGTTTTTTTAAGGCGCGTCCAACTGTATATACAATTTGTCCAAGGACGATCATCCATGTCCTTATTTTTAAGGATTTTCTGTAAAAAAAACGGTTTTTGAATTTTTTGTTCGGGGTTGTTTGTAATAAAAGTGCCAAATTATCATATTTTAATCTTTAGTCGATTTAATTAAATACGTGTCTCAGCTTTTTTTGAAATTCGTGCTAGTTCGCGTTTTGGCAAAAATGCAATGGGGTGGTAACCCTTCGTTTTAAATAGGGCAATATGGGTATCAAATTTTATCTTTTGGCAAGTATATCATCTTTGTATGTAAATAATTTAGATTTTTGCAAATTAGACGCATTTTACACGGTGCTCTGGAATATATATAAAAACAATTTTGTAGTAACCTTAATATGATCGCGGATTTAGTTTCTAGATCATGTATGGATGAAAATAGGACTAAAGAAAGAAAAAAAGAAATGATCCACGACTTTTTGGCGGCATATTTTTTTGCAAATTTAAAAAAAATTCAGGTCGTGGATCATTTCTTTTTTACTTCCTTTAGTCCTATTTTCATCCATACATGATCTAGAAACTAAATCCGCGATCATATTAGAGTTACTACAAAATTGTATTTATATATATATTCCAGAGCACCGTGTAAAATGCATCTAATTTGCAAAAATCTAAATTATTTACATACAAAGATGATATACTTGCCAAAAGATAAAATTTGATACCCATATTGCCCTATCTAAAACGAAGGGTTACCACCCCATTGCATTTTTGCCAAAACGCGAACTAGCACGAATTTCAAAAAAAGCTGAGACACGTATTTAATTAAATCGACTGAAGATTAAAATATGTTAATTTGGCACTTTTATTACTAACAACCCCGAACAAAAAATACAAAAACCGTTTTTTTTACAGAAAATCCTTAAAAATAAGGACATGGATGATCGTCCTTGGACAAATTGTATATACAGTTGGACGCGCCTTAAAAAAACCTTTCTTACGATACCCAATTTGCATATGTTGGTAAGGAAACATATACTCAAATTAACAAAACATGCAAAACTAGATCCTTTTTCAAACTGGTCCAGCTCACGAAAGCTGCAGCCGAAATATTTAAAATGTTATCTTAAAAAAAATTCAAGGTTCATTTTTAGGAGGGTACATCGAGCACTTTTTTTGGTGAGTCGCTCTAATGTACATATGTAAATAATAAATAAATTAGTTTAAAGAAAATAAATTAGGAATATAATAAGAAATAATTCCAAATAATTCATTAGATCGGCTCAGAATCACTTTCTGAGTCGATCTAACGATGTCCGTCCGGCCGGCTGGCGGTCCATGGAACCTTGTGCATACAGATCGCAAATTCGGAGACAATTTGATGAAATTTGTCCCAGAGGCTCTGACTGGTACAAGGACCAAGCCTATTAAAAATGGAACGAATCGGTCCATAATTTTACAAAAGCCATCTTATTACATCGGCAAGATTAAATTTGGTCCAAACCAAACTAATTCTATTGCAATCAAAATCAGCTTATCAAATTGTATAAGAATCTTTCTATTTTTGAACATAGCTCCCATACAAATCATTCTCCCGAAAAAGCTTTTAATGCCAGCTTCCTTAAAAATATCAGTATTTACATGCAAATTGGCGACAATGACTTTTACGATAGCTACTAAGTCATGACAAAATGTTGTCCAGATAGATCCAAAATAAACTATAGGTTCCATATAAACCCTCATCCAAAAAACTCATATACGGAGCTTAAGATATCTAAACAATATTCGGGAGAAAGAACTTTTAAACGAATCTTAACCTCATAACATAATTTTGTTCTGGCGGGTCCATGATTGCCCATGGGTCCCAAATAGATTACACTCTAGGAAATTTGTTTTTAAATACTATACTATAGGGTATTACATGGTCGGGCTTGACCGATTATACTTTCTTACTTGTTATTTTTGCAAGAGCATTTTAAGCGTTTTTAACTAATTTTTTATTAAATGATGTTTTTGTATTTTTCACATTAATAATCCGATTCTACCAAAATTCGGCACACATATATATCTAACAAATATCAATTTTCATACCAAATTATTCATATTACGATTGGATAATTTTTGAAAGTGTTATAGCATTTTTATGAAAAAGGATATATGGCAGTTTTGTGGGCATTATTGAAGCTGAAATTACATTTTTCCATTTCAGGACACATGGGAGGTAGGCGTGTCCTTGAACCGATTTCTCCAAAAATTCATATTTTTCTTAACTAAGCTATTTTATGCTAGTGTACGAAATTTCAAAAATTTCTGACAACTCCTTCTATTTATGTCCCTTCGTTATATGGGGACAAAGCACTGTGCGTCGTTGCTCCGACAAAATCAGCTATGTGTTTTTTCCTAGTTTTTGAGGAGAGCAAAAAACCCGTTTTATGTAGTCACCTTAGCATATATTTTTAAAGTGAAACGTTTAATTGAACAAATGTTAACATTGCTTTAAGTATTTCGTGAAAAAAATCTTGACTTATTAGCCATTGGGCAGCTATAACAAATTTTTTCGAAAAACTACACATAACTCATTTTGTTGGAGCATTTTTAATAATTATTATACCCTTCACCTCAGGTGGAAAAGGGTATATATAAGTTTGTCATTCCGTTTGTAATTTCTACAATATTGATCTCAGACCCTATAAAGTATATATATTCTGGGTCCTTATGAGGAGAAAACTTGATTTAACCATATCCGTCCGTCTGTCCGTCCTACGTTTGATATGTGTTTTCCGGAGACTCCAGACATAATAGCTGCAAGGTTGTTTTACATTTATGTCACATATAGTCCACCATTTTGTGCTATTAAAATTCAGCAAGATCGGTCCACAAATGGCTGAGATATGATAAAAAACCACGACTGCCTCTAATTTTTTCCAAAAATCCCTTGTTGTTGTATTTTTATTGCTTTTTTACGTTTTCAGTAGCCGTTCATTTTGACAGTCGTGTTCAACGCTTTCCGCAAATGGTTCAAAACTTCCTGTTACATCATTTAAAATGTAATTTGGCTCGTTTAATTGACCTTCCATTTTTCTTTTATAATAAAATGGGCAAAAATAAACTTTTAAAATATCTTTAAGTATTTTTTAATTACTTACTGTTTTCTATGTTAAATCGAACTCAAATTAAGGAAATGCCGTGAAATACTTAGTTTGTACAGCGAGTACGAATCTAACAGTTTTCAAAATACTAATTTTTATAACCACCGAAACTTTTCTGGCATAAAATAAATGAAATACTTGTTTAATTTTAAATGATATGAAAAACGGTTATGTCTATTTTAACACATAGCTGTTTTTGTAGGAACATTTTATATATGGCTTACACATAGCTGCTTTTGTTAACTTTCGAACCAGTAAAGATATCATTTAATGGTTTGGTGGGTAGATGTATCATTAACAAAGGTTCAAAAGAGTACAATAAAAAAATTTTCAAAATTTTGCACATAGCTGATTTTGTTGGAGCAACGACGAACATTTGAATTTTAGTACACCATCAGTTATAACAACAGATATTGTTAGTTGCTAGTATGATTATAAGAAAACAAAAACATGCTTATACCCGAATATATGATAGATGCAACTGAATTAATACATATGTAATTGGTGTTCGCAACAAAAGATTTGATTGTCTTTAACCATATATTTTTTTAACCGGTTACATAAACCATTTTCCCGATTTATTAGATAGAAAATCAAATTAATTCCAATTTTTTTGTTAGTATTATTTATTAATACTTTTGGTGTAAAGCTTATCAACTAATGTACCAACAAAAACAATCTTTGGCGGCAATTAAATGCAATTTCTTTCTTGTTCTAGCGTCTAGTGGTTCTCACAATACTCACATTGATTAAAGCTGTAAATTAAAAAACAGAGCGATTTTCATGTAATGTTTTTGTTTGACGAATGTGCACGCGGAGAAAAATAAAAACAATATGTACAAACAGTATCGTACATATCGAGCCATAACCGCAGAAAAAGCCTAAGCGACAAAATAAAATTTTACAGGAGAAGTTTTTTTTATATTTAAAAAAAAGAAAAGAAATGGCGCTGGAGCTTTAATTGTTTTCGCTATAAAATCGTAACGGTAGCTTGTATAACTATACAATTTTAGGATATGATACAAGTTTCGCCAATTTATTAATTTATTAAAAAAAACGAAGATTAAAAATGATGTCGCATAACCTATTTCTGCGGTTATGGCTCTATATATATGTATGTTTAAGATATAAACCAGCTAGCATAGGATGTTTGTTAGACGATGGTGTTTAATAGGGTATTCATTTAATCGACCTTTTGCTTTAATCGGTTAATCGCGCGATTAATTAACCGAGGTTTTGGTTTAATCGGTTAATAACACAGTACAACAGCCAATCTGGGGGGTGAGAAATGCTTTATAACGAGAGTGACGAGAGGAAAAGAAACGTTTCTCTCTCACTCTCTCTCGCCAATAAGGTAGCAAGCTGATCAATAAGACTTGCAACGTGTGAATTGGCACTCAGGGTGATGGTACTAGGTCAGTAAAGTAAACCCCTAAAAGGGTTTGGCGTTCGTATGTGTCAGTTTGTTTTTATGACATTTTAAATTTTTTCCTTATCTTGATGTTTTTTCGCTTAGTTGTAACATTTTGGCAAAAACGTAGTTTAACATAACTCGAGAACCACTTGTCCGATTTTGATGAAACAAATTTAGAAAAATTAAGAATTACAATTTGTTTCTATACCGTTTTCCTATATGTGCAACACTTTCGAAGTTAAAAATGAATGTATGAAGAAAATAAATATTTTTTGCCAAAAAATTTAAATTTTTTATTTTTAATTCATAAAAAATCCAAAACAGTAAAAAAAAGTTTCAAGTGCTATTACTTTCACGTAAAGTCGCATAACCTATGAAATAAATGAGACATAAATCATGAAAATCGATGAACGCGTTTCGCTTTTATTAATAATTAAGTGAAGGTATGCATTTCCAAAATTTGCTCGAGATATGCACAAAATTCTTTGCAAAAACATTTATGACTCTTTTTATGATTCTTAGAATTCAAAAAAAAAAAAAAGTAATAAACAAAAGGTTATTTGATTTTTATGATTGCGGTAGCAAAGTAATAAGCGGTAATAAATGTGCGTGGACAATTGAAAGGAAAAAAGGAAAGTGCACTTTTTTAATTATTTGGGGTTTTCCGTTGGCTACCTGTATGATTTTTTTACAGAAATTCCACCCACATCTATTAGTGCTCATGTTTAGGAACGTACCTGTCAGTAAAATATTGAAAAATACGTAGTATTTATAGGTGTTCATTTATCGATTTTTGTCATTCAACAAGTGCTGACGAACGCGAACAGTAAAAGTGATTTTTCTCCAGTTTTTTAAAAGTGAACAAAAGAGAACAGAATATGGAACTGTGCAAGCCAGATATAAATAGCTTTTGCTACTGCTGTGGTCAATATGTCTCCACACATACAAAAAGGGGAAATTTCAGTACTGATTTTGTTCAAACATACGAGATGTACTTCAACCAAAATGTTATAGTGAACGAAAATTGGGTACCAAATATAGTGTGTAAAAGCTGCTACAACCGTCTAATGGATTGGAAAAATAGAAGACGTGAAATAATTACGTTGGTGTTGCAAGTGCCGCAACACCATTGCCTCATTCGGACCACATTCCTGTGCCAAAAGCTTCTAGCCCAGATATTTTCTCTTCTACGACTGCTCCGACATATCATGCACGTGATGATCCCCCATATGAGCCATCAGTATCCAATGAGCCAATTTTAATAAATCAAAATAAGCTTGATTCAATTGTTGCCAAGTTGGAATTAACACAGCATAAATCGGAAGAGCTGGCTTCCATTTTGAAATCAAACTATTTGTTGGCACCCGGTGTGAAAGTCACAGCTTATCGAAGTCGTCAGGCAACACTCCAAAGTTTATTCCTTGTGAATGATGAAAAAACTTCTGCATATTGCCCGGATGTAGGAAAATTGATGGACGCAATGGAAATAAAATATGAAGCAGATGACTGGAGATTATTTATTGACAGTTCAAAACTCAGCTTGAAGGCGTTTCTACTGCATAAGACCAATAAAAAACCTTCAGTTCCAATCGCCTATAGTGCAGAAACGAAAGAAACATATGATGCACTGGAAAATATTTTAAAAATGGTTAACTACGCCAAACATATGTGGCGCATATGCTGCGATTTAAAAGTTGTAGCAATGCTTTGCGGTCTTCAAAGCGGCTATATAAAATATATGTGCTTTTTGTGCGATTGGGACACACGATTTTCCGGTGACCAATATGCATGCCACGGATGGAAACTCAGAGAGCACAGAAGGTTACAGTAGATAGGTAATGGGGATCTTGGACTGTGTCCGGTGAGAAGTCTGTAGTAGTCACTATTTCCGATAATGTGAAAAGAATGTTTGGTGTAATAAATTATCCAAGTTCCGAACCATTTCCGGTATACGATCAGATGAGGTGAGAATGTATAACAGTTTGTCCACTTATACATAGATGTCGCTGATTGTGACGTTCAATTTTTTTTGACTTAGATGGCGCATACGTTTATTTCATTTCCAATAGAAATTTAAAAATTTTGTGAACAAAATACCAACAAAATGGGTATTTTGAGGGGATTTAAGCGTTGATTTGAATATTTATTTAGGATTTTAAAAATTTTGTGAAGAAAATACCAACAAAATGGGTATTTTGAGGGGATCTAAACGTTGATTTGATTATTTATTTAGGATTTTAAAAATTTTGTGAAGAAAATACCAACAAAATGGATATTTTGAGGGGATTTAATCGTTGATTTGAATATTTATTTAGGATTTTAAAAATTTTGTGAAAAAAAAAATACCAACAAAATGGGTATTTTGATGTAAACTCTATTTTTTTCACCACTTTAGCAAGTTCTAAAACTTTTTGATGAGGTGAAGTTTATTTTTCACCACTTATCCTAGTTCCGAACCAGTTGGTGAAATTTTATTGAAATTTATTTTTGGTGGTAAGATTTGGGTTTGATCTCATTTCAACAGTGATTCTAAACAGTTTAATTTTATCAAAACTATCGAAGCCAAAATCGACAAAATAGAAAATAAAAGTTCAAAATTATGGTATAACCGGTATCTTTTTACATCAATTTTATAATTCTCAAGTAAAAACCAAGTTTGCGATTCTTTTAAAACAGTTTTTAGAATTAACACAATAGTCAAAGAATTTAAATTTAGTTTTGTTTTCTTCTTTGTATTAAGAAATATTTTGTTCCCGTTTATGCTGACATTATGTTATTCTTATTTGCAGTTTGTTTTCTTTCATAATATAACGTCTCCTAAGAAGATTTATAAAGAATTTGTATTTTGTTATAAAATGCTGACGATGTGTCTGCATGTTTGTTTACATTAATCTGATGAAGAAATCTTTTTGGTATATTTAAGAAGCATAAACATGATTGAGCGTGTTAGAATGTATAATTTGTTTATAAAACAAAACATTAATTGCAGTTTGTTTTCTTGCCCTTCTTAAAAGGCTTAGTGGAGTATACTTCTGAAAACTAGGTTTATTTACATTTGAACATTGAAGATTTGAACAATTTAATTAGGAAAAGATTATTTTTATCATTAGTCAGTATACCGCAACATTCCTCAGAGTGACGATATATTTTTCAGCATTAAAAAAAAATAACGTTTTAAATAATAAACAAAATTTTTGATAAAGTTGAAAATCAATAAAAATTACAAAAAAACCTTTTTTGAAAGTTCAAAAGAAAAGAAAAAAGTTCTTTTTTTATTTAAATCTAAAAAATTTGTTAATACAGAAAGTGCTAAATAAAATACTTAAAAATGGCTCCTGTATATTGCTCAGTTTGCTCTTCGAAGCTCAGCTGCCCAAAAATGCTTAAGGTGCATATGGATTTTCTAGTTCCGATAATGTGAAAAGGAATGTGTGGTGTAATGGATTATCCAAGTTCCGAACCATTTCCGGTATACGATCAGACGAGGTGAAAATGTATAACATTTTACACACATATACATAGATGGCGCTGATTGATGAAATTCAGTTTTTTATACTTAGATGGCGCACACATTTATTTCATTTCCGATAGGATTTTAAAAATTTTGTGAAGAAAATACCAACAAAATGGGTATTTTGAGGTGGATTTTAGCGTCGAATTGAATATTTATTTAGGATTTTAAAAATGTTGTGAAGAAAATACCAACAAAATGGATATTTTGAGGGGATTTAAGCGTTGATTTGAATATTTATTTAGGATTTTAAAAATTTTGTGAAGAAAATACCAACGAAATGGGTATTTTGAGGGGATTTAAGCGTTGATTTGAATATTTATTTAGGATTTTAAAAATTTTGTGAAGAAAAAACCAACAAAATGGGTATTTTGATATAAACTCTATTTTAAGCTTTAATGTAAACTCTATATCATTTTAAAATTTATTTTAAGCAAGTTCTGAAACTTTTTGATGTGGTTAAGTTTATTTTTTTCACCACTTATCCTAGTTCCGAGCCAGTTTGTGAAATTTATTTTATTGAAATTTATTTTTGTGTGGTAAGATTTGGGATGTGTTGATGCTAACGACTATGAAGTATGTTCGATATGCAATACGTCTATTTCCAAAAAAATGCTTAAGGTGCACATTAACCTGCACTGTCCTATTTGCAAGAAACTTTTCATGAGTTCAAGAAAACTCGTTGAACATAGAGAAACTCACGAAACCATCCAAAAACCTCCTCTTCAAAGTGCTAATGATAAACATTGCAATGAGTGCAATGAATTAATACCGGCAACATCATTTAATGCGCATATAAGAACAAATCGCCATATAAAAAATTGCCAAACAGTTAATATTAATAAAACATTAACTGTCAGAAAAAGTAATTTTAAAGGAAGAATTGAAACCTATAGATTGGTGAATGAAAACGAAGAAATTCTGTTTACGTAGGAGTTCTTTAGAGATGCTAAGGCAGTTGTAATTGATGAATTAAAAAGATGTGGCACCAAACACTCTACATTTAAATTTAACATGGAGTTGTTATGTGAATATATGAAATTGGCGGATGATGAAATTCAATTAGCATCAATTGTACATATTTCTAAAATGATGTTAATAACACTTGCTGAGGATATCAGTAAGTCATATGACAAACATGTAGACGAAATATCCACTAAAATTAGTGAATTTCAGGAAAGGGACAGTGGATAAACACTCACTAAAATAAATTATGTAGAAGTGAATGTAAACAAGGTCAGCATTATAAGAGGATCCCAATTTATACCATTACCCATGAGCATTAGCAATATTAAAGGTGCATGTATGAATGTGGAAAATAAAGATGTTTTTTGCTTTAAATGGTGTTTAATTGCAGCACTTTGTAAAGACTTAAGCAATAAACAAAGAAAAAACTGCAATTCATATAGCATTAACATCTATAGTAATAAAATTGCTCTGGGCGAATGTGAACTTAATTTTAAGTTATTGGAGTTTCCTATGCCTTTGAAGTCAATAAAAAAGTTTGAAAAACAAAACGAGATAAGTGTAAATGTATTTGGGTATAATGGTGATTCAATCGTTGGACCCTATTATATAACGATTGAGGAAAAAACCATCCATATAAATTTACTGCTTTTGCATTCCGGTGGAAAGTTTCACTATGTTCTCATAAATGATATTTCCAAGTAAGTATGTGTATACTTATTTGTTTCTAAATCTAATTAAAAATTATTTTTATTTATTGTAGACTAATTCGATCCAGTATTACCTCACATAAAAGAAAAATTTATGTTTGTAATACGTGTCTATACCATACACATGATGAGACAATTTCCAAAAATCATAAAAATGTGTGTGGAAAGAAGATTTCAAAGATGCCTAATCCCGAAGATGCATACATATGTTCCGTTCGTGATCTATGCTGATTTTGAGTCAATTTTGGAAAAATTAGATGAAAGTGTGAGTTACAAAACAACCAATATTCAAAAGCACATTTGAATTTAGGTTTTTAGATTCAATAAGATTTATGTCTTCTAGCTTAGATTCCTTAGCTAAAAATCTTGACATTAATGATTTTCGAACAGTTCGAGAACGGATTTCTTATGATAATCAATTTAATCTAATCAGGAGGAAGGGTGTATTCCCATACTCCTACATGGATTCAATGGAAAGGTTTAATGAAAATCAGCTTCCATGTAGAGATAATTTTTTCAATATTTTAAGTAATGAGAAATGCAGTGTAGTCGATTACGAACATGCTAAAAAATGTATGGAGTTATTTCAAGTGCAAGAACCTTCTTGACTATACAGAACTCTACCTTAGATCGGATGTTCTTCTCTTAACTGACATTTTTGAAAACTTTAGACAAATATGTAAGAGTATTTATAATAGACCCTTAGACCCTTGTCAGTACTACACTGCACCTGGTCTCTCTTGGGATGCAATGCTTAAGACAACGGATGTAATGTTAGAGCTATTTACTGATAGTGAAAAATATCTCTTTATGCAAAATGGAATACGAGGTGGATTAGTGCAATGCTCAAAAAGATATTCTAAGGCAAACCATAAATATATGGAAAACTTTGATGAGAAAAAAGCATCAGAGTATTTGATGTATTTAGATGCTAACAATTTATATGGGTGGGCAATGTCAGAATATCTGATTGGATGAACACTAAAGATATTGAAAATTTTAGAGTACAAAAAATATCAGATTACTCAGAATATGGTTATATTTTAGAAGTTGATCTTGAATATCCTGACTCTCTTCATGACCTTCATAATGAACTTCCATTTTGTCCACAAAATAAAACTCCAGGGTAGTCTAAATTTAAAAAATTAATAGCAGATTTGACGCCTAAAGAAAATGACACCATACATTATAGAGATTTAAAACAATGTATTACCAATGGTCTTGTTTTGAAAAAAGTTCATAGAATTTTAAAATTCAAACAGTCTCCATGGTTAAAAAAATATATTGATTTAAATACGCTGAACAGAACTAATGCAAAAAATAATTTTGAAAAAGATTTTTTTAAACTGCTTAATAATGCAGTTTAAGGAAAAACGATGAAAAGTGTTGATAAAAGAAAAGATATACGTATTGTTACAGGGTGGGAAAATAATAATAAGAACCATTTAGGTTTACGATCATTAATCTCTAAGCCAAATTTTCTAAGTTTGACAAAGTTTAGTGATGATTTGTATGCAGTAGAGCTGAAGAAAATGGAGCCATACTACAACAAACCTATATACATATATTGGATTATCGGTATTAGAGTTATCCAAATGGAAGATGTATGACTTTCATTACAGATATATGATTCCAAAATTTAGAGAAAATTTGTCCTTAAATTATATGGATACTGATTCATTTATTTATTCAATTATAACAAATGACTTTTATGATGGCGTTCGTAGCGATGCCAGTTTAAATTTCGATACGTCAGAATATCCCAAGTCAATCTTTTTAATTTAACACAGCTAAACAAAAAAGTATTGGGAATGATGAAAGACGAAAATAAGGGGGAAATAATGATTGAATTTGTAGGTTTACGATCAAAAATGTATTCCTTGTCAACTATTAATTCAGAGGACATTAAAAGTCTAAAGGCGTCAAAAAATGTGTAATTAAAAAACTAACATTAAATGATTATAAGGAGTGTTTATTTGAACAGAAAATAGTATCTGATGAAATGGTTGTATTTAGAACTAAAGCTCATCAATTGTATACACAAAAGTTGCATAAAGTTGTACTTAATCATACGGAAGATAAAAGAAATATTATGGAAGATAGAATAAATACTAGAGCTTGGGGTCACTTTAGAGATAGAATTGACACTCATATGGAAATTGAATAAAAATACTAATCTTTTGTTTATTACTATTGAGATAGCAGTGGTTAATAATAACAAAAAAATAAAAGGCTTTGGTTGTTTATACATTATTTTATATACATATATAAGATTACATCTAAATACATTTATTCTTATACAATAACCATGAATAATTAAGAATTAAAACTGAGTTTATAGTTGTAAATAAGGAAGATTCAATCAAAAAATAAACGATATAGAATGAGAGTTGAATCATTTTATTTAAAAATTTCTTAAAAGTATTTGAATTAAAATCACTACATCTATGAACTTGAATCTACTTTCCTAATGCAGCGATCTCCTTCATCTAAATAAAAACTATCATTTGCCTTCAAAATGATGTTATATCCCTCATCATCATCCAGAAAATCCTCAATTTCCCGCAAAAGATTATAGTTCGCCAGCTGGTTGTTGGGAATTTCTATTCCTGGGTTGAGTAGGATATTTTGAATAGCTGCGTCGATTAAAGCGTTTATACGCGTTTGTGTACTCTCCTCCACTGAACTTCCCTCTATGGAATTATCATCAACAAATTCAATATTATACTGGCTCGAATTCATTGTTTTGGTAGTTATATTATTTCACTGAGAGCTCAAATTTAAATATACCTATAATCCACTAAACCATTTAAAAACCAGGAAACTAATAATACCAACAAAATGGGTATTTTGAGGGGGATTTTAAAGTCGACTTGAGTATTTATTTAGGATTTTAAAACCGGGAAACCAAAAATACCAACAAAATTAAGAATCATAAACATGATTAAGCATACCCAATCAATAGTTTGTAATGTTTATGTGACTGTTTTTAAATCAATAATAATAATAATTAAAAAATAAAAGGCTTTTGTATTTATACACATTAAAATAAATTTTTATTTTAAATATATATTTTGCTCAAAATCACAAAGGTTGTAAATTTCAAGATTGATTTTATGCCAGAAAAAATTCTAAGCTTTAATGATGGCTCTTAGTTTATACTTTTGTAAAATTTATATATCAATAAACTTTGACAGGGCAGCGCACACAATTCTAAACTTTTTTTATAAAACTGCTTTTTAGTAAATATCTTTCAGAAAACCATCGTTTCGGAAACGTTTTTATAAATTTGATTAAATTACCAAAACCAAAACAAAGTACATAACTTAAGCATCGTTTAATAACATGGGTTAATTATGTATCTATATTATATAAACAGAAGAAAACCCGTAACTAGTTCGACAAAATAACCACGATACTAATTATCATTAGGAAAAACAATACGCTAAAAAATTAAAGAAGTTGCTATTATCGTGCATAAAACTTTAGAAAAATCACAATATTAAAAACTCATAGTCGAATTAACGTTGCATGAACAGAATAAAAGTTCTGTTATAAAATAAACTATGTATTTTCTAAAAAAGCTCAATTTATGCGTATTTATTTTTAAAAATTTTAATGTTAAATTATCAATCGTTCCCGGAATAACAAAACTGTTTCCGAAATATAATATTGTTGTCATAAGGTATAAGAAAAAAATCATCAAAATAATAATATTTTCTTTTTTTTAAGCAATGGTTTATTATGCTGACGAAGAGATTAAATGACAACATCTCTTCGTCAGCATAATAAACCATTGCTTAAAAAAAGGAAAATATTATTATTTTGATGATTTTTTTCTTTTGTATTTTTTTTTTAATATTTTTTTTTGCTAACTTATCGCCTAAATAAAAACCTTTAATATTTAAACCGTTGCTTACAATTCAAATATTTCCTTACTTATACCTTATGATAACAATATTATATTTCGGAAACAGTTTTGTTATTCCGGGAACGATTGATAATTTAACATTAAAATTTTTAAAAATAAATACGCATAAATTGAGCTTTTTTAGAAAATACATAGTTTATTTTATAACAGAACTTTTATTCTGTTCATGCAACGTTAATTCGACTATGAGTTTTTAATATTGTGATTTTTCTAAAGTTTTATGCACGATAATAGCAACTTCTTTAATTTTTTAGCGTATTGTTTTTCCTAATGATAATTAGTATCGTGGTTATTTTGTCGAACTAGTTACGGGTTTTCTTCTGTTTATATAATATAGATACATAATTAACCCATGTTATTAAACGATGCTTAAGTTATGTACTTTGTTTTGGTTTTGGTAATTTAATCAAATTTATAAAAACGTTTCCGAAACGATGGTTTTCTGAAAGATATTTACTAAAAAGCAGTTTTATAAAAAAAGTTTAGAATTGTGTGCGCTACCTTGTCAAAGTTTATTGATATATAAATTTTACAAAAGTATAAACTAAGAGCCATCATTAAAGCTTAGAATTTTTTCTGGCATAAAATCAATCTTGAAATTTACAACCTTTGTGATTTTGAGCAAAATATATATTTAAAATAAAAATTTATTTTAATGTGTATAAATACAAAAGCCTTTTATTTTTTAATTATTATTATTATTGATTTAAAAACAGTCACATAAACATTACAAACTATTGATTGGGTATGCTTAATCATGTTTATGATTCTTAATTTTGTTGGTATTTTTGGTTTCCCGGTTTTAAAATCCTAAATAAATACTCAAGTCGACTTTAAAATCCCCCTCAAAATACCCATTTTGTTGGTATTATTAGTTTCCTGGTTTTTAAATGGTTTAGTGGATTATAGGTATATTTAAATTTGAGCTCTCAGTGAAATAATATAACTACCAAAACAATGAATTCGAGCCAGTATAATATTGAATTTGTTGATGATAATTCCATAGAGGGAAGTTCAGTGGAGGAGAGTACACAAACGCGTATAAACGCTTTAATCAACGCAGCTATTCAAAATATCCTACTCAACCCAGGAATAGAAATTCCCAACAACCAGCTGGCGAACTATAATCTTTTGCGGGAAATTGAGGATTTTCTGGATGATGATGAGGGATATAACATCATTTTGAAGGCAAATGATAGTTTTTATTTAGATGAAGGAGATCGCTGCATTAGGAAAGTAGATTCAAGTTCATAGATGTAGTGATTTTAATTCAAATACTTTTAAGAAATTTTTAAATAAAATGATTCAACTCTCATTCTATATCGTTTATTTTTTGATTGAATCTTCCTTATTTACAACTATAAACTCAGTTTTAATTCTTAATTATTCATGGTTATTGTATAAGAATAAATGTATTTAGATGTAATCTTATATATGTATATAAAATAATGTATAAACAACCAAAGCCTTTTATTTTTTTGTTATTATTAACCACTGCTATCTCAATAGTAATAAACAAAAGATTAGTATTTTTATTCAATTTCCATATGAGTGTCAATTCTATCTCTAAAGTGACCCCAAGCTCTAGTATTTATTCTATCTTCCATAATATTTCTTTTATCTTCCGTATGATTAAGTACAACTTTATGCAACTTTTGTGTATACAATTGATGAGCTTTAGTTCTAAATACAACCATTTCATCAGATACTATTTTCTGTTCAAATAAACACTCCTTATAATCATTTAATGTTAGTTTTTTAATTACACATTTTTTGACGCCTTTAGACTTTTAATGTCCTCTGAATTAATAGTTGACAAGGAATACATTTTTGATCGTAAACCTACAAATTCAATCATTATTTCCCCCTTATTTTCGTCTTTCATCATTCCCAATACTTTTTTGTTTAGCTGTGTTAAATTAAAAAGATTGACTTGGGATATTCTGACGTATCGAAATTTAAACTGGCATCGCTACGAACGCCATCATAAAAGTCATTTGTTATAATTGAATAAATAAATGAATCAGTATCCATATAATTTAAGGACAAATTTTCTCTAAATTTTGGAATCATATATCTGTAATGAAAGTCATACATCTTCCATTTGGATAACTCTAATACCGATAATCCAATATATGTATATAGGTTTGTTGTAGTATGGCTCCATTTTCTTCAGCTCTACTGCATACAAATCATCACTAAACTTTGTCAAACTTAGAAAATTTGGCTTAGAGATTAATGATCGTAAACCTAAATGGTTCTTATTATTATTTTCCCACCCTGTAACAATACGTATATCTTTTCTTTTATCAACACTTTTCATCGTTTTTCCTTAAACTGCATTATTAAGCAGTTTAAAAAAATCTTTTTCAAAATTATTTTTTGCATTAGTTCTGTTCAGCGTATTTAAATCAATATATTTTTTTAACCATGGAGACTGTTTGAATTTTAAAATTCTATGAACTTTTTTCAAAACAAGACCATTGGTAATACATTGTTTTAAATCTCTATAATGTATGGTGTCATTTTCTTTAGGCGTCAAATCTGCTATTAATTTTTTAAATTTAGACTACTTTGGAGTTTTATTTTGTGGACAAAATGGAAGTTCATTATGAAGGTCATGAAGAGAGTCAGGATATTCAAGATCAACTTCTAAAATATAACCATATTCTGAGTAATCTGATATTTTTTGTACTCTAAAATTTTCAATATCTTTAGTGTTCATCCAATCAGATATTCTGACATTGCCCACCCATATAAATTGTTAGCATCTAAATACATCAAATACTCTGATGCTTTTTTCTCATCAAAGTTTTCCATATATTTATGGTTTGCCTTAGAATATCTTTTTGAGCATTGCACTAATCCACCTCGTATTCCATTTTGCATAAAGAGATATTTTTCACTATCAGTAAATAGCTCTAACATTACATCCGTTGTCTTAAGCATTGCATCCCAAGAGAGACCAGGTGCAGTGTAGTACTGACAAGGGTCTAAGGGTCTATTATAAATACTCTTACATATTTGTCTAAAGTTTTCAAAAATGTCAGTTAAGAGAAGAACATCCGATCTAAGGTAGAGTTCTGTATAGTCAAGAAGGTTCTTGCACTTGAAATAACTCCATACATTTTTTAGCATGTTCGTAATCGACTACACTGCATTTCTCATTACTTAAAATATTGAAAAAATTATCTCTACATGGAAGCTGATTTTCATTAAACCTTTCCATTGAATCCATGTAGGAGTATGGGAATACACCCTTCCTCCTGATTAGATTAAATTGATTATCATTAGAAATCCGTTCTCGAACTGTTCGAAAATCATTAATGTCAAGATTTTTAGCTAAGGAATCTAAGCTAGAAGACATAAATCTTATTGAATCTAAAAACCTAAATTCAAATGTGCTTTTGAATATTGGTTGTTTTGTAACTCACACTTTCATCTAATTTTTCCAAAATTGACTCAAAATCAGCATAGATCACGAACGGAACATATGTATGCATCTTCGGGATTAGGCATCTTTGAAATCTTCTTTCCACACACATTTTTATGATTTTTGGAAATTGTCTCATCATGTGTATGGTATAGACACGTATTACAAACATAAATTTTGCTTTTATGTGAGGTAATACTGGATCGAATTAGTCTACAATAAATAAAAATAATTTTTAATTAGATTTAGAAACAAATAAGTATACACATACTTACTTGGAAATATCATTTATGAGAACATAGTGAAACTTTTCACCGGAATGCAAAAGCAGTAAATTTATATGGATGGTTTTTTCCTCAATCGTTATATAATAGGGTCCAACGATTGAATCACCATTATACCCAAATACATTTACACTTATCTCGTTTTGTTTTTCAAACTTTTTTATTGACTTCAAAGGCATAGGAAACTCCAATAACTTAAAATTAAGTTCACATTCGCCCAGAGCAATTTTATTACTATAGATGTTAATGCTATATGAATTGCAGTTTTTTCTTTGTTTATTGCTTAAGTCTTTACAAAGTGCTGCAATTAAACACCATTTAAAGCAAAAAACATCTTTATTTTCCACATTTATACATGCACCTTTAATATTGCTAATGCTCATGGGTAATGGTATAAATTGGGATCCTCTTATAATGCTGACCTTGTTTACATTCACTTCTACATAATTTATTTTAGTGAGTGTTTATCCACTGTCCCTTTCCTGAAATTCACTAATTTTAGTGGATATTTCGTCTACATGTTTGTCATATGACTTACTGATATCCTCAGCAAGTGTTATTAACATCATTTTAGAAATATGTACAATTGATGCTAATTGAATTTCATCATCCGCCAATTTCATATATTCACATAACAACTCCATGTTAAATTTAAATGTAGAGTGTTTGGTGCCACATCTTTTTAATTCATCAATTACAACTGCCTTAGCATCTCTAAAGAACTCCTACGTAAACAGAATTTCTTCGTTTTCATTCACCAATCTATAGGTTTCAATTCTTCCTTTAAAATTACTTTTTCTGACAGTTAATGTTTTATTAATATTAACTGTTTGGCAATTTTTTATATGGCGATTTGTTCTTATATGCGCATTAAATGATGTTGCCGGTATTAATTCATTGCACTCATTGCAATGTTTATCATTAGCACTTTGAAGAGGAGGTTTTTGGATGGTTTCGTGAGTTTCTCTATGTTCAACGAGTTTTCTTGAACTCATGAAAAGTTTCTTGCAAATAGGACAGTGCAGGTTAATGTGCACCTTAAGCATTTTTTTGGAAATAGACGTATTGCATATCGAACATACTTCATAGTCGTTAGCATCAACACATCCCAAATCTTACCACACAAAAATAAATTTCAATAAAATAAATTTCACAAACTGGCTCGGAACTAGGATAAGTGGTGAAAAAAATAAACTTAACCACATCAAAAAGTTTCAGAACTTGCTTAAAATAAATTTTAAAATGATATAGAGTTTACATTAAAGCTTAAAATAGAGTTTATATCAAAATACCCATTTTGTTGGTTTTTTCTTCACAAAATTTTTAAAATCCTAAATAAATATTAAAATCAACGCTTAAATCCCCTCAAAATACCCATTTCGTTGGTATTTTCTTCACAAAATTTTTAAAATCCTAAATAAATATTCAAATCAACGCTTAAATCCCCTCAAAATATCCATTTTGTTGGTATTTTCTTCACAAAATTTTTAAAATCCTAAATAAATATTCAATTCGACGCTAA
This sequence comes from Pollenia angustigena, assembly GCA_930367215.1. Classification (NCBI taxonomy): domain Eukaryota; kingdom Metazoa; phylum Arthropoda; class Insecta; order Diptera; family Polleniidae; genus Pollenia; species Pollenia angustigena. Next base: position 253,105,800 of record OV884058.1, read on the forward strand.
AATCCACCTCAAAATACCCATTTTGTTGGTATTTTCTTCACAAAATTTTTAAAATCCTATCGGAAATGAAATAAATGTGTGCGCCATCTAAGTATAAAAAACTGAATTTCATCAATCAGCGCCATCTATGTATATGTGTGTAAACTGTTATACATTTTCACCTCGTCTGATCGTATACCGGAAATGGTTCGGAACTTGGATAATCCATTACACCACACATTCCTTTTCACATTATCGGAACTAGAAAATCCATATGCACCTTAAGCATTTTTGGGCAGCTGAGCTTCGAAGAGCAAACTGAGCAATATACAGGAGCCATTTTTAAGTATTTTATTTAGCACTTTCTGTATTAACAAATTTTTTAGATTTAAATAAAAAAAGAACTTTTTTCTTTTCTTCTTGAACTTTCAAAAAAGGTTTTTTTGTAATTTTTATTGATTTTCAACTTTATCAAAAATTTTGTTTATTATTTAAAACGTTATTTTTTTTTTAATGCTGAAAAATATATCGTCACTCTGAGGAATGTTGCGGTATACTGACTAATGATAAAAATAATCTTTTCCTAATTAAATTGTTCAAATCTTCAATGTTCAAATGTAAATAAACCTAGTTTTCAGAAGTATACTCCACTAAGCCTTTTAAGAAGGGCAAGAAAACAAACTGCAATTAATGTTTTGTTTTATAAACAAATTATACATTCTAACACGCTCAATTATGTTTATGCTTCTTAAATATAACAAAAAGATTTCTTCATCAGATTAATGTAAACAAACATGCAGACACATCGTCAGCATTTTATAACAAAATACAAATTCTTTTTAAATCTTCTTAGGAGACGTTATATTATGAAAGAAAACAAACTGCAAATAAGAATAACATAATGTCAGCATAAACGGGAACAAAATATTTCTTAATACAAAGAAGAAAACAACACTAAATTTAAATTCTTTGACTATTGTGTTAATTCGAAAAACTGTTTTAAAAGAATCGCAAACTTGTTTTTTACTTGAGAATTATAAAATTGATGTAAAAAGATACCGGTTATACCATAATTTTGAACTTTTATTTTCTATTTTGTCGATTTTGGCTTCGATAGTTTTGATAAAATTAAACTGCTTAGAATCACTGTTGAAATGAGATCAAACCCAAATCTTACCACCAAAAATAAATTTCAATAAAATTTCACCAACTGGTTCGGAACTAGGATAAGTGGTGAAAAATAAACTTCACCTCATCAAAAAGTTTTAGAACTTGCTAAAGTGGTGAAAAAAATAAAGCTTAAAATAGAGTTTACATTAAAGCTTAAAATAGAGTTTACGTCAAAATACCAATTTTGTTGGTATTTTTTTTTCACAAAATTTTTAAAATCCTAAATAAATATTCAAATCAACGCTTAGATCCCCTCAAAATGCCGATTTTGTTGGTATTTTCTTCACAAAATTTTTAAAATCCTAAATAAATATTCAAATCAACGCTTAAATTCCCTCAAAATATCCATTTTGTTGGTATTTTCTTCACAAAATTTTTAAAATCCTAAATAAATAATCAAATCAACGTTTAGATCCCCTCAAAATACCCATTTTGTTGGTATTTTCTTCACAAAATTTTTAAAATCCTAAATAAATATTCAAATCAACGCTTAAATCCCCTCAAAATACCCATTTTGTTGGTATTTTGTTCACAAAATTTTTAAATTTCTATTGGAAATGAAATAAATGTATGCGCCATCTAAGTCAAAAAAAACTGAACTTCACAATCAGCGACATCTATGTATAAGTGGACAAACTGTTATACATTCTCACCTCATCTGATCGTATACCGGAAATGGTTCGGAACTTGGATAATCTATTACACCAAACATTCCTTTTCACATTGTCGGAAATAGTGACTACTACAGACTTCTCACCGGACACAGTCCAAGATCCCCATTACCTATCTACTGGTTACAAACGGCCAATATTATTCGTGAGCCTCTAGTGACGAAGGAGAAGATATTGCTGCCTCAAATGCATATTAAACTTGGAATTGTTAAGAATTTTATCAAAACTGTCGCCAAAAGAGATGAAGTTTTCTTGTGTTTGAAACTAATTTACCCGAGACTCAGCGAAAGTAAAATTAAAGAAGGTTAGTTATAATATCACATTCATTTCCCATGATTTTCCAGCTTAACAAATTAATTTTTTCCAATCAGGCGTACTAAATGGTCCAGATATACGAAAGCTGATTAAAAGTGACGCATTCAACAATATTTTGGTTGACGCTGAATTGAATGCATGGCAGGCAATCAAAGAAGTAATAGAAGGCTTGTTGGGAAAGCATCGTTCTAACAACTACGATGTTTCTGTCGCAAGGATGTTAAGAGCATTCTAAGAAATTGGTGTCCACATGTCCTTGAAAATCCATTATTTACATCATCATCTGGACTACTTCAGCAAACAATTGGCTACCGAATCTGATGAACAAGGTGAACGCTATCATCAAGTTGCTATGCCATTTGAAATGAGGTAATACTGATTTTTTATTTTTTCAAACTCATTTTAATAAAACAAAAACTTACAGATATAGAGGCAAAAAGTCGCCGAGTGCAATAATTGCGGAAATTTGCTGGTGGAGTAAGCTTGTGTGGCAAGACAAGGATGATCTTGATGATAAAGAATTTTCAGGAGATGCAGAAGGGCCAACAGTGGAGTCACACATTGACATTATGTGTGGTTCAGAAACTGATGATAGCGATGAATGCGATGCCACTAGTCCCGAACAACCACCATCGAAAAAGTCTAGGCAATATTTATTAAAATAAATAAATAAAATAAAAATAAAAATGTTTACTTAATTTTTTTAGTAGTTTATGGCCAGAAGTCTGGAGTTATTGGGGAAAATTTATAAAAAATGCGATAAATGACACTTTTTTGAATAAAAACAAATATCAATATTCTTGTCAAAATGGGATACCTTCACTTAATTGTAAATAAAAGCAGAACGCGTTAATCGATTTCTATGATCTATGTCGCATTTTGTTTATAGGTTATGTGACTTTACATGAAATTAATAACACTTGATCCTTTTTTCCGTTTTGGATTTTTTATGAATTTAAAAAAAAAAAATTTTAATTTTTAGGCAAAAAAATATTTTTTTTTTCTCCACAAATTTATTTTTACCGGCAAAACTGTTGATTATAAAGAAAAACGTTATATGAACGGATTAAAGAAATTGTAATTCTAAATTTTTTTGAGTTGGTTTTAGCAAAATCGGACAAGTGGTTCTCGAGTTATGTTAAACTACGTTTTTGCCAAAATGTTACAACTAAGCGAAAAAAACATCAAGATAAGGAAAAAATTAAAAATTTCATAAAAAAAACTGACACATACGAACGCCAAACCCTTTGAGGGTTTTACTATACTGACCTAGTACCATCACCCTGACTTGGAATTTCTCACACCCCAGACAATAATCCCAAAAATGTTCCATAGTGTAATCGGTTAATTTTGTTTTTGATCGGTTAACCGATTAATAAAGTTTTTATTATAAATTAAGTAATTTCAGTATATAAAAATGCATTAATTGCTTATTTTTTGGAGTTTATAAGTAAAAAAACAATAACATAGGTACGAAACATAACAATTCTTGAACTAAAACGAGCAAGCAAAAAAAAAAACAATTCATTAATTCACAAAGTGTGGTATCAAGTCATATCATCATAATATCCTAAGCAAAATTTTAAATTGTTTAAAGTCAATATTGTTGTGTTTCAAACAAAATAAAAATTGTAATACTGTGTTCATTGATTCGTCATAACTGCATAGTAGAAATCTAAATTATAAGCGATATCTCACAACAGTCATATCGTTAGCTTAATATACAAACCTGCTAATTCACTTTGAGCACATTTTACAGGAGAGAAAACATCTTGTTTTTCCTATTTGAAGCTTGATAGAAAATTAAAATTACAGTCAGTTTTACACACTTCAAGACTTAAATAGAAGAAACACTACATGCTGGTCGACGTGGCGTATCTTTCTCTACCACACGAAATCAAAATCTAAATTTACATAAAAAGTGGATTTAGCCGGTTTGCATATTAAGCCGACTATATATATTTCCTGTAATTCTTTTAAGACATAAGACTTAATGACTACCTTGTGAAACTCCCAAATATTTACATATGGATACAAAAAGGACATCTTATAAAATAATTTTAAATGTTTAGGATTAAAGCGATTCTTTTCTTTAGTTTTGACAAAAGTTTACCTGGAAAAAATTATTTCACTTATCGTAGATGAATATCTAATTTCTCAGTCCTTTTCCAGGATTTCTCTAAACATATAAAATACTCCATTATGCCATTAAAGTTTTTTAAAATGTTTAACACTTCTCATGTTCTGTTAAAATACTGATATGAGAATATATGAGAAGAAACAAATAACTAAACACATACATATAAAAAGTATGGGAAAAAAAAAATGTGTTGGCAATCAAATATTTAACCCATTTTTCGCCACATTCCTGTTAATCGATGAAGAAGATAAAAAAGCATTGAAAAACATTGTAATTTTAGTCATCGGTCGGCGGAAAATCGGTTAAAATGAAGATCACTGAACTGTTTGTATGAAAAAATATTTTCTAAACAAATACATTTGATATATTAGACGAAACAAATAATTAAAAACACAAAAAAAATATGTTATAATTCTAGAAAATATTGAAAACTTTGTTACTTCGGTTAATCGGTTAATCGACTGAAATTAACCGGTTTAATCGTTAATCGAAAAAAGCCAATTTGAAATTAACCGATCAGTTAATCGGGTAGTAATTAATCGGTTAACCGGTTGACGGTTAACCGAATGAATACCCTAGTGTTTAATATTCAACACCTAAAAGAATCTTCTGATGATTATCTTACGAGTTACAAGAATAAAAACATATAAAATTTGTATTAAGTAGTTTTTTACACATTTTCTGACACGCCTGTCCTTTAATCTTGGAATGAACCTTTTGCGACGCTCCTTATGAGTCTTATAACAAATACTGACCTACCTAAATAAGACCGTGTTTAACACATGAAATTTCTATTGTAAATACAATTTCATTAAAACAAACCGACTTAAGGATCTGCCAAATAAGATTTTCCAACAGGATGGTGTTGAATTCCTAATCTTAATGTTTGTTTCCTATAAATTGTATGAAAATTAAAAGTCTTTTAAGAGAATTCTTACATGAGTCTCATATGATTCTTGATGTTACACAAATCTCAAACGAATCCCTCTACGATTAAAAAAAGCGAGGAATCATCTTGTGTAACAGTTTCTTCCTTGCGAGGAATAAAAAAAAGCGAGGAATCATCTTGTGTAACAGTTTCTTCCGTGCGAGGAATCTTCTACGATTAAAAATTGTGCTCGTCGACGATCAAAAACGCACTTCATTAGATTCCCAGTCGATTTTTTCGATTGAAAATGCTAGCTGGGTACATATGTATGTACGAATGAATGTATGCAGGTATTTATAAGAAAAATAATACAGACATACATACATATGTACGTGCATACATATAAAAATACGTTAATTACTTACCCCTATTAATTAAGTTTTTGCACCTTTTCCGTTTTTGACCGCAAAAATATTGTTTAAATATAAAACTATAAATTATTTTATTATTTTAAATGTTTTGACAGCAAATTTAGTAAACAATTGGGAATTTCAGCTTTTATTTGGTTGCGAATTACAAATACATAATTTTATTTTCAGTTGTTGTACCCGAATTGAAACTATTCCTACAATCAATAATTAGCTGCTATAAATGAATTAACATTTATATTACAAAATTTCTTGACGAAAGCACATTATTAATTACAATGACCAATACTGAATATTGGTCATTGTAATTAATAATGTGCTTTCGTCAAAAAATTGCCCTGTATTTAATTCGGTTGTGATTCTAACCATTTGTACTTATTTTTAGAACTAAATAAAATTAGTTATCATAACTAACATGGGGTCTTCACCTGACAATTTTTTGTCATACCAAACGTCAAACTTCATATAAAAAAAACGCTGACAAAAATTTTAAAGTTTTTTTATATGGACTTTGACGTTTGGTATGACAAAAAATTGTCAGGTGAAGACCCCATGTAATAAAAGAGTTGAAGCAATCATATTTCAGTTAGAATAACGTTTTAATAATCAAGAGAATTAAAAATCAGTTAGAACTATACATTTTTAATAGTTGCAATAATAAAGTATGTTACTTGATCAATATTTTATTACTGCAACCGTTTCCCAACCAATTTGTTATCTGCGAGTATCTCTCTGGTTCTCTGATTTAAGTAGGTTAAAAAAGCAAAAATAACTTATTTTTTTTCTTTAATTTTGTATCCAGAAACAAACTCCAAATGAGTTAACTTGTGGTTAGTTGAAACTTGTGCAGAGTGAGTGAGTACTGACTCGTTCTGAGGACACTCTGTGGAAAAATCAAATGAAACTTTTTAAAGAAAACGAGCTAGATTTTGAGTCAGCTGTGACTACTTTTTAATGAACCATTAGTTAGTTTTAAGTTAACTTTATTTCCGACATTGATACATACATACATATAATGATATACATATTTATTTACATTAAAAGCTACAAGGTGGTGTATATTTGGGATTATCAGTATGGGGTATAACACAAAGGCAATGTTCTAAAGAGACTACAGATATAAGCAGCCAGCCCTTTCAATTTGCAATGGATCTAATATACTTTATGAGTAAGTATTTGGTAATTGAATATTTTTACATATCGTTATTTAAAACGCAAACGACCCTATCTTACATTTTCGATATTTTACAGGAGAAGCAACAAACTATTTATTTTTTGATTCTTATTTATTTTTTAACAAAAATAACAGTTATTTTTTTTATTTTTTCGATCAAAAATAACAGTTAATTTTTTATATTTATTTTTTGAACTATAATAACAGGTATTTTTTGATTTTTATTTTTTTGAGCACAAATAAAATTTATTCTCTAATTAAATGTACGTGTTAAAATAAATTTGGTGGACGTTAAATATTTATTTGAATGTGCATAAAAAATGCCAATTATGATCACACATTTTCATAAATATTTAAAGTCAACTAAATAATTATAACACGTACAATTCATTAGAGAATAACTTTTATTTTTGCTCAAGAAAATAAATATAAAAAAAAACCGTTATTTTTGTTCAAAAATCAATCAATCAATATATTTTATGATAGAATGATTCATAAGGATCAATATGGTATACTTAAATCAGTATCCCAACATGCTTTTTTTGTTTTAAAATTTTAAAATAACCGTTATTTTCAGTGCCTGAAAATTGCCTTAATCTGTTTATAATTTATTTTCCATCAACAAAAAAAATTTTTCTGACAGTGAAACCTATCAGTTGTTTTGACTATGTTGCATATTATGCAAACGGTTACACGGAAAGAAGCTTATTTTCTAAAGTAATCAATTTCGTTTCTTAAAACAAGAAGGAACTAAATCCGGAAACAAAACCTTGCTTTTAACTTATTTTGTTCGCATTTAGCAAAATTTTCTTTAATAAAGAATCATTTTCTCATGATCAAAAAACTCACGCTTTTGGTAAAAAATTTCTTAAAACAAGGAATTCCAAAGTTGCTAGTTTTTATTAAAAATAAGAAAGATACTTCTGAAATCAAGCTGTATTTATTTAATATATTTATGTAAGTCTGGTTTTCTTGATTTTTAAAAAGAATTGAATTTCTTGCATCAAGAAACTAACGTTAGGTATATCTTTAAATTTTTCAAAAGAAAACGTGGTTTGATTCAATTAATTTTTTTGAATCGACATGTTAAACAAATCAATAAAAAGTTCTTTATTTTAATAGGTTTTCTTAAACTAACTAATGTTACACGTTTTTATGTAAAAAATCAGGCTATTCTTCGTATTTTGTAAAATATTAAGCAACGAAAACTTGATTTAAGTTAATATAGAATTAAAATAATTTTGTTTAGCTGTATTAAGTAAATTTTAGTTCGTTTTGAGTCACAACTTTTTGCTTAAACCAAGCCACACTCATGTTTACAATAAGAAATTTTTGGCTTGGACAAGAATGGTGCAACATTATCTTGGTTCAAGCCATAATTTCTGGTAATTTAATTTAATTAATTTAATTCTTTCCGTGTACTTAGGTATTAAGCATTTATTTGTAGATAGGGGCCGTTTGTTTTTTGTTAATAGAATCGCTAATTTTAGTCGAAAGATTCCAATATGACATTTGCGTTGATGCAATTCACAAGAGTAAATGAAAAAGTTTATCTTTAATGTTTGGTTTTTTTAAGGCCGTTTGCGCTTGAGGTAACGACTAATACACAATAATTCTCATATGAGTAAATTTAAAAATCAATTTTATTTTTAAAACAAAAAAGGTATTTCATTCTGCATCGTAATTTTTTATTTAATGGATATTTAAAATTTTTTTCCTTTGCACAGATGTAAATTGTGGAAACCCCTCGGTAACAGTACCCGATCTTTCACAGTCTATAGAATTGGATATCAATTTTAGTAAGGCAGAACCCGTGGAAAAACGCACATTCATATTTTTAATCACATATGCGACTATAAGTGCCCTATGGGTTGTGACATCATTGGCAATTATCACAACATTATGTGGGGCTGTTACAAAAACTGTAAATTGTCTTTGTTTTTGGCCATGGTTTCTTGTCATTATAGCTGGTAGTATTTTGGATGCTGTTGCAACTGGCTACTTTATACATGACATTTTAAATACAACAGTAAGTTACTTCATATACTTATTTAATATTTATTTTTTACATACACATGTTTGCATTATTTTTCGTTTTATAGTCTGTGGTGAAAACATTTCAGTATTTAAGCATTACAGCGAATGAGAAAGTTACGGAAGCTTTGTCAAATTTTGATGCCTACTTTGTAACACCTGCCGTAGTAATGACATGTATTAGCTCCCGAGTTATTTTAATTTGGTTATTAAACATCTTTGGATCGAGTTTCTGTTTATCTTTATCGAATACGCTATCAAAAAGGGTAAGTTAAAGCAACATAACAAATTAATAAGCTTTTAAAGACTTTATAACTTATTTGGTACAATAGGTATGTTATTGAAATAATTTTTTAAAAAAAGTTTTACCACTCATAGTAGTAAAACGCCCATGTTCAGCAAATCGGCTATCGCTTAAAACTCGCGTTTTTGATTTGAAAACAAGTGTTCTGACAAACGAACCCGCTTATATTTGTTTTTCTTCATTCCTGGCCACTTTCTTTTATTTATATTTATATATATTTCTCTATATTTAGCTTATGAGGCTTATCCTAATTTCATCTTTGTAAAAAAAATGCAGATTTTTTTTTATTTTTTTTCCTGACGTTTCGTGAATTTTATGTTCACTTCTTCAGGAGATTCGTTTGTTAATATAAAACAAAAACATCAGCCTTTAATAATACAATTAATATGAATAAAACGGGTCTATTTTTGTGTGCCTTTAACAAATATTTAAACTACCGTTCTATATTTTGGGTTCTAACAATCCGATAAAACTATATAAAATAAAGAGCTATCTTTTAGCGAATCATCCGAATTATTAAAACAAAACCAATGCCTTTTTTGCCGCCAAGCTTGATATTTTGTTGAAAATAAAATTGGATTCCACAGGAGAATTTAATTTGGGCAATAAGAAAACAATGAAAGTTTCGTGTACGATTTCAATGTTAATAGCAAAAGCAAAAATATCACACGTGATTTGTAAACTCTTAATATTAGGTGTGATCCCGTACTCAACGTTGGGAGCCCGCGGAACCGAAAACTGTTCCCGTACTCAAAGTTTGGTAAAGTGAGAGAGCTTTTAAGAGAAAAATATTATTCTTATTCTTGCACGAAGTAGCCCGTACTTTATAAAAAACTACAAACAAGCATTACCAAAAGTTTAAATTTTTGTTTGTTTAAATAAATCAATATTGTTTTATTAAAAGTATAACTTTGTCTTGTACTTGAAGAATGCTAATGCATTTTGAAAACATTTTATTTCAGATCCCACTTTGATTCCAGATCAGATCAAAAATATTTGAAATTTATATTATTCTTTGAAATCCTTAATTTTTTGCAAAACGTTTTGGATTCTTTTTTTTAATTTTCCGGTTATTCTTCCTTCCGCATTGTTAATTTTACTTTTTGCAATATCAAATAATTTGACTTGAGTATTTAGAGAACTAAATCCCCCCTAATTAGTTATTGTTTCACCAATATATCCGTAATTGGAAAATACAAATGCTAATTGACTTCTGATGTTATTTAAATTCAATATTTTTCCCCCCTTTTTTAATTGCACAATCATCGGCATCAACAACCTCTTCTAACATTTTCGAAGTTTTTTAATAGATTTCTGAAGCATCTAGCCAGGCCGCCATGTTGCTACTATTGGATGCGGTGGAAGGGGAATCAAGGGATACATTTCACTAAAAATTGCATTATAATCGAATTGGCTTCTTAATTCTCTTAATTCGCGCTTAAACCCATGTGCCAAGCAAGTAACTTGTAACAGTTTTGGATAAAATATTTTAAGCCCATTGGAAGCCTTTACCATGTAAGGTGCTGCGGTTTAAAATCTTGTGTCTAAAGCAAAGCTCCAAAAGCATTTGTTTTATTATTTAAAAATTTTTTTGTGTATTTAAAAATTTTTTTAAGAACTTTTTTATAATATGGAAATTGAAAAATATCCCTCAAAAATGTCAAAATGTGCATTTAAAACGTAAATATGCAAAAATATGAATTTTCACCAAAATATGCAACAATATGCAAAAACAAATCGATGCCATTTTAACGCAAATTTAATGATTCGGAAAGATAATTGGTCGATATCGCTTTTAGACTATCAACAAAAAACATGCATTTGCATGGAAATCGGATCCCTACATATCACACTTGTTCAAAAATATGTACTATACTAACTCAAAATGTTCGGTAGAAGCAAAACAATTTTTAATTTTACATTAAAGGCCTTTGAAAAATATTTTTTAAACCAACAGTTTTATTACCAAAAAGTAGACAAAATAGCACGATATTTTGACAGCGGGTAAATATTAAGATTACACGGAAAGAATTATTTACTTAATATGGCTTGAACCAAGAAAAAATTAGCATGATTCTCGTCCAAGCCAAAAATTTCTTATTTTTTGTCTTGGTTAAAGCATAATGTTTCTTTATTTAAGAAAATTTTGTTAAATACGAACAAAATAAGTTAAAATCAAGAAATTATTTTAAGATTTTGGCTTTTCTTGGTTTAGGAAACCAAAATGATTACTTTAGAAAATGAATTTCTTTCCGTGTACACATCGATTTTTTCCAAAAATGTAAGAAAATAAAAATTTCGAGCTAATACACTATTGTTGAATAAGTACGATATAAATTATTAAATGAAATTGCAATTACACAACTCAACAATGTAAGCCATTATCTCCCACGAATCAGAGAACTTTCTTTGGGACAATCAGATGGTTCCCTTGTTGCATGATGCAGCTTGCATCCACATTTTTAACATCTATTGAATATTATATAAGGAGTGTAATTTTAAAGTCCCAAACATAAACCACATAATAATATATTCCGACGGCTGCTTCCACCAAAACCGAAATAAACCTCTTTCAAACGCATTATTATCTTTATATGTGTTCAAAAAATTATGACAATAGAACACAAATATCTAATAGTGGGACATACACAAATTCAAAGAAAAATCAAGAAAAAACAAATCAATTTATCATCTGAGCAAGCAGATTAAGGAATCACGAAAGAATCCTTTTCCTTTTAAAGATTAAGATGGATATTTTCTTGACTTATGATCAAAGAAATTTTTGAGAATACAAAATTTTTTATTAAAATAAGATTTTGTTTGTCGTGCCTAATTCCCAATTTTTATTCTTGATAAATACACAAAAATTTATTGTCGTAGAATAAGCTAGTTTCTTTGCGCATTTCACTGGTTGCTTATTGAAGATCATCAGGAAACATTCTTCCAAAAAATTTTAGAAAAGAAAAAGATATAAGTAAGGAAAGAAATAAAAAAAGAAAGAATAAAAATTTCAAAACCTTCATCTTTAAGAACTAAAATTTTTTACTTCCGGTTGATTGCCACAGTTTCTACGACAAATATCCTACGCGAATTGTTTTCTATAATAGTTGCGTTCGAGAACACAAAAGTTTTTACTATTTTTTACTAAACTTTACTCCATTTTACGAAATTGCGTTCGAGTACACAAAATGCAGTAAATGAGAACATAAATTGAGAGCGAAAAGTGACAGTTCTTGTCTGAGTATTTACAAATTTTTACAGCAGAAATTTTTGCAGAAAAATTTAGTAAATCAAAAAAACATACATATGTTTCAAAAGGTAAACAAACAAAAGTAACAAATAAAAAGCATACAAATTGTGAAAAAATTGTTTAATACAAGAAAGGTTGAAATAAAAATTAAACCAAAACAAAAAGTGAATAAATATTAATCAATTAAACTTGTTTGTGTAGCATTTATTTGGCTAAATACAAACTTTTGAAATTTTGTTTTGTTATGTTAATTTTTTAGAGTTGTAAAAGTGTGAAGTATTTGGGTACTTAAGTAATCAATAGCAAAAAAATTATTCATGTTCTTTTAAATAATTTAACCCGCTACAAATTAGTAAAATCAAATAAAATAAAAAACAAACAAATATGAAAGATTACAGAAAATAGTTTGTTTGTATTTTCCAAAAATGTTCGAGTTATAAAAAGTATTTAATCGAGTACCGATAAGAAAACGAGTTAAGTAGTCAAAAGTGTCCATATTTTTCAACACTTCAGTTATTTGCCATCAGCTGTTGCCTTTATTTTACGAATTTTTACAAATTTTGCGTTCGCGTACTTTTTTGGACAACAGCTTTTTGTGAAGGAAAATTTTTTAGTTTACTCATTTACTGCATTTTACTGTAAAAGTACTCAAACGCACCTAATATAATCAATTCTTCTCTAATATTTATGTAATAATGTGGTTGTAATGAGTTTTCTATATAGGCAGCCCAATTATGAATAAAAATTCCCCGGGAGTTTTTCCCATTTTTACAATTGAAATTTTAAAGTTATAAATCAAGTATGTATAAGTGAAGTGTGATTTCAGTCCAATTTTTCTTATTTCAATCCTCGAATTAGGCCTGAAATAAAATAAAGTTTGTAGTAGTAGCTGAAACTGACGAATGCTCTGTAGCGCAACAAAGTTCAACGTTTCGAATTTTGCGCTTCAACTGCAACGACTTCTACAACTACCTGTTCTGCTGACTAAACTTTGAAACTGCCATTTTTAATTTTGACAGCTTGCAGCGCTATTCGTAATGTTGTACTACAGCGACTATTCTGTTCCCCACTTTATACTTGTATTATACTGGAATTCAATAGCATCCCTACCGATAATATTGGACTACGTGGTCCATTGTAGCTTAAATGGACTACTTACAAAATGGTCAATGTACAGAAGTATGGACCATGTTATAAGAAATTAACATGCAGTGCTGCCTGCTTGATGTATACTTTTCTATAGTTTACAGTGTTACACATTGGTGCCCATTATTAATTGTTTATTTAAAAGTGAAAGTTTGTGAAATTTATGGAAAAAAGGTAAAAAAAAAAAAAAAATACCAAGTAAAAATATTGTTGTTTATTGTTGATGTGTTTTGTTTAAACTTTGATATTGTTACAAGTAGAACTGTTGCTATAATTCTTATACGTTTAACAGTTTTATTTGGTTTAATATCTTTAGTTTTTCTAAAATCTTTATGGATGAAGTTTCCTGATGATCTGGCCTAAGCAACCAGTGAAATGCGCATAGGAATAGCTTATCCCATTAGCAATAAATTACAAGTGTTTTTGTCAAGAATAAAAACTGGGCATTAAGCACGAATAACAAAATCTTTTGAAATTAAAATTTTGTATTCCCAAAAATTGAAATTACTTTTTGATAAAACAGGCAAGTGCACGGCCTAAAAAACACTTAATTGACAACATCTTTTGTAAGTTGTTGTTGTTTTTATTTTGTTTTTCTTAACCTACTTACAGCTACAATTAATGTTGAGAGAATTTCAACTAATTGTAGTGGGGAATGTAAGATGAGATAAACCCACTGTTGTTTATTGTTGATGTGTTTTGTTTAAACTTTGATATTGTTACAAGTAGAACTGTTGCTATAATTCTTATACGTTTAACAGTTTTATTTGGTTTAATATCTTTAGTTTTTCTAAAATCTTTATGGATGAAGTTTCCTGATGATCTGGCCTAAGCAACCAGTGAAATGCGCATAGGAATAGCTTATCCCATTAGCAATAAATTACAAGTGTTTTTGTCAAGAATAAAAACTGGGCATTAAGCACGAATAACAAAATCTTTTGAAATTAAAATTTTGTATTCCCAAAAATTGAAATTACTTTTTGATAAAACAGGCAAGTGCACGGCCTAAAAACACTTAATTGACAACATCTTTTGTAAGTTGTTGTTGTTTTTATTTTGTTTTTCTTAACCTACTTACAGCTACAATTAATGTTGAGAGAATTTCAACTAATTGTAGTGGGGAATGTAAGATGAGATAAACCCACTGTTGTTTATTGTTGATGTGTTTTGTTTAAACTTTGATATTGTTACAAGTAGAACTGTTGCTATAATTCTTATACGTTTAACAGTTTTATTTGGTTTAATATCTTTAGTTTTTCTAAAATCTTTATGGATGAAGTTTCCTGATGATCTGGCCTAAGCAACCAGTGAAATGCGCATAGGAATAGCTTATCCCATTAGCAATAAATTACAAGTGTTTTTGTCAAGAATAAAAACTGGGCATTAAGCACGAATAACAAAATCTTTTGAAATTAAAATTTTGTATTCCCAAAAATTGAAATTACTTTTTGATAAAACAGGCAAGTGCACGGCCTAAAAAACACTTAATTGACAACATCTTTTGTAAGTTGTTGTTGTTTTTATTTTGTTTTTCTTAACCTACTTACAACTACAATTAATGTTGAGAGAATTTCAACTAATTGTAGTGGGGAATGTAAGATGAGATAAACCCACTGTTGTTTATTGTTGATGTGTTTTGTTTAAACTTTGATATTGTTACAAGTAGAACTGTTGCTATAATTCTTATACGTTTAACAGTTTTATTTGGTTTAATATCTTAAGTTTTTCTAAAATCTTTATGGATAAAGTTTCCTGATGATCTGGCCTAAGCAATCAGTGAAATGCGCATAGGAATAGCTTATCCCATCAGCAGGCGCGGATTCAGGGGGGGGGGGGGAAATAAGGAAATTCCCCCCCGTAAATTATAAAAATATGTTTTGTTAATTTCGATAATACAAGAATTCCCCAATAATAATATTTTTTTTAATGTACAAAATTTTTAGAAATCCCAGCAAGGTTTTTTTGTTTTTTTATGGAAGTTCTAACGAAATTTTATATAATCCTAATAGTTATTTAATAGATATTTCAAATGAAACATCTAGTTCACCGTATTCAAATACTTATTATTCTACATTCAATCCCAGCAGGTGCCATCTATATCCGAAGACTAAACGTTTGACTTGATAATACGTGCGGTTGAATTATTAATAAGCCCTAGTAAATGCAATATTTATGTATGTGTGTGTTATATGAATCAAAATTCAATTCGATAACTTTTGACGAAAGCACGAATTTGTCGGGGAAAAGCCAGATTTCCTTATCTTTAAGATATTTCAACATGCAACAAAAACTTTATAGGGAAGAATATATTGGCTTGATTGTAAACGCATTTGAAGAGGCTTCAAATGATATTGTTGACGTTGATGTGTCAATTGATGCGAAGGCACTATCATCAATAGGTGGCATGTCATAACGTCCAGTGTCATAGTGTCCATGGACAAGTACCATAAAGTATTTTCTCCTCTATGGTATAACAAAAACCGGCTTCGCTAACTAAAGCTTCACTGCATAGAGGGCCTTCGGCCGGGCGCAAGGATTTTCTCCTCTATGGTATATACAAAAACCGGCTTCGCTAACTAAAGCTTCACTGCATAGACGGCCTTCGGCCGGGCGCAAGGATTTTCTCCTCTATGGTATAACAAAAACCGGCTTCGCTAACTAAAGCTTCTCTGCGTAGTCGGCCTTCGTTCGCAAACAAGGCATATTTTAGAAGCTTAACTTAGCGAAACCGGTACTTGTTATACCATAAAGGAGAAAATCCTTTATGGTACTGGTTCATGGACACTATGACACTGGACGTTATGACATGCCACCTATCGATAGTTCTTAAAGCTTTGACAAATTATGGTCTTGACCTAAAAAATTGTGTAGGAGATGGAACAGATGGGTATCCTCTGATGTCAGCAGAAAATGGAGCTGTATACTCTGGAAACCGCGACAAATTCGAAACAATCGCCTTGCTATTCCCATAAATCAAGAAACTCAATTTCTAAAAGCATTAAAGTGCCATTAATACAAAAAGTTGTATCATTTGTTAAAGAAACGACAAATTTTTTTAAATATAATCATCCCAAGCGGAACACAATTTTAGCAAAGTATTTGGGAGCCAAACTCTCTACATTATGCGATCACAACTCAATTAAACACTTTGCAACAAGTGTACATCATATATTAGAAGCTTTGGAAAAATATCTGAGTGGAAAGGTAGTATCTCTACCTTTATATTTAGGAACTCGCTTAGTACTTTTGAATCTATTTACGGAATATACATATTATGTGTGATACTTGTTGTAACACAGCCACTTAGTATAATTTTACAAAAGCAAGATATAGATCTTCCAAAAGGATCAAGCCTTATCAAAACTTTAATCATGAGCCTTGAAGGGAACAGAACTAAAACAAAAGAATATTTTAAAGCGATTTTTGAAAAAGTTTAAGTTATTTGCGTTCAAATCGAGGTTACAATCGAAAAGAAAAGATTTGAACGAAATAATCACATTCAAAATGTTAAAGATTACTACCGAGTTATAGGTTACATTCCTCTTATTAAATTAATTTTAGAAGATCTCAAAACACCTTTCCCAATAGTGAACATACCTAAACTTCTACGTCAAAGTGTAATCAAGTCATATACGGATACAAAACTGTTAAAACCGCAACTATATAAACACCTACTAACATCTAAACTTGAGCCTGATCTATCAGATAACGTTGAAGATGCTTTAATAAACTGTGAAGTTTCTACCCAAATCTAAGAAAAATATTTCAAATGTTCGTTTCAATGCTCGTCAGTAAAGCTACGAGCGGGAGGTAATTTCCTACCCTTCGGCGAATAAAAACATGGCTCAGATCAACAATGACAGAAGATAGACTGTACTGTCTAAATTTGCCTCACAAGAAAATCAAAAATTGCTTATTTAAAAATTGTAATGTATATAGAACTGATCTTATATTTTATTTAACCTTTTTGTTGAGTTTTTTTTTTTTTAATATACATATATTGTTTTTAATAAAGTTAAAACCAATTTTTTACTTTTTGTATCAAACAAAATTTCCCTCCCGTAAAGCTCAAGCTGGATCCGCGCCTGCCCATCAGCAATAAATTTCAAGTGTTTTTGTCAAGAATAAAAACTGGGAATTAAGCACGAATAACAAAATCTTTTGAAATTAAAAATATTTAGCAATAGCAATAATAGACTACAGTACACACCATAAAAGACGATTAGTAAAAACTGAAAAAGAGAAATGCTTAAACTACCCCTTAAGTGTACTCCATACTGTAGTAACATGGAGTACTTTTAAAACTAACCCACTTTAGTACTCCATGGAGTAGTTTAGGAACTACTTGAGTGGGTTATATGGTCCCCTCCTAGGACATCGTAATGTTAAATGGACCACCATTTACCCATATATTTGGAGTAGTTTTGGAGTACTCCTACTCCTTTATGGACTACTCTTTACATGAATGTATGGACTAGTCTAGTTATCTGCAGGGATACTCCGAACTTAAAAATGGAAATAAAGTGAAGTTCAAGCGTTGAATTGCATTGAAATTGTAGTCTCAAACACTTAATAATGAAACTTGAATTCAAGTATTAAAGGCAAGCTTACATACTTGCTGACCCGGCAAACGTTTTTCTGCCATACAAATATTTTGGTTGTTAAATAAAAAATAACGAATGCATTCTATGTGTGTAAAGATGGGTAGTTTTAAAACTACTTCATGGTATACTCAAGAGGATTAGTTTTGAAGTCGTTTAAAAACGAAAGCATGTCGTTTAAAAACGAAGACATGTCGTCTCACTACAAACACTTTTTAAAAGTGACATGGTCCATGCTTGCATTACATCGGACATGTCCATGGAGTAGTCCATTTTATCAAAATGGATCAGGTGGTCCAATTTTATTTGCAGGAATACCGCTGAAGACGATAAACAAAAACAACCAACTCTTATAACAACAATAATGTCAACTAGACGATTTCTTTAAAACAGACCCGTAACAGTTATTCCGTTTTTCATAAAAGTCAGATGAAAACAGTTATTTTTTTGATTTCTTTTTTATGTATTTTTATTTGCAATCTATTTTACACAAAACATTAAAAAAAATTATAAATAATTAAATATGTATAACTTACTATATAGAGTTCTACTGAACTCAATAAAAACAAAAGTAATAGAATTTGCATTAGTGTTAATATACTTATAAGTGCTACTTCCTAAAAGGCTCAGTCAAAAATTAAAAATTTTCAATAAATTTTAATCAATTTCATGTTGTAAAATTCCTTTCTTCATAAAAAAAATTTTATAAAAATTAAATTATATTAAATGAACTTTAGCCTGATTAAAATATACAGTTCAACAAAATAACCACAATACTTATTATTGTAAAAATTTATCCTATGTCTGTATAGGTACCTTAATACCCTAACGGTATGAAATATACTTTACGACCTATTCTCATACTAACCAAATATACATACAAATATTTATTAAAAATCGGCTAAGCCGTTTCGGAAGAGTGAAACACAAACATCATGACACGAGATTTTTAAATAAAGGGTGTTTTTTAAAGCCCGATAGAACTTGAAATTGTAAAAAATAACACAAAAAATTAAATTGTAATCAAAATTTTTTTTTTATTCGAAAGATCAATACGTGACATTAACATTTGAAAATGATTTCGGGCATATGGGCACCGCGGCTGTTCTTGACGAAGCGCATTTTGGACGTCCAATTTTGGGCCACTTTTTCGAGCACTGCTGGCCGTATGTCACGAATAATACGAACAATGCTGGCCTCCAAGGCGTCAATTGTTGCTGGTTTATCAGCATAAACCAGTGACTTCACGTAGCCCCACAGGAAATAATCGAGAGGTGTCAAATCGCACGACCTTGGAGGCCAATTGACAGGTCCATTTCTCGAAATCAACTTATCGCCAAATTTTGATTTCAATAAGTCGATGGTTGCGTTCGCCGTATGGCACGTAGTGCCATCCTGTTGAAACCACATCTCCTCCGGATCAATGTCATCCATATTTTCAAACAAAAAATCATTGATCATGGTGCGGTAACGATCTCCATTGACCGTAACGCAAGCTCCGGCCTCATTTTTGAAGAAATAAGGTCCGATGATGCCACCAGCGTGAAAACCGCACCAAACGGTGCATTTTTCTGGATGTAATGGAGTCTGTAGGGTCTCTTGTGGATTGGTCTCGCTCCATATGCGGCAATTTTGCTTATTAACAAACCCATTAAGCCAAAAATGCGCCTCATCGCTGAACACAATTTTGCGATAAAACAACGGGTCAGTTGCCAACTGCTCTAGAGCCCAATCGGCGAAAGCACGACGCATATAATGGTCTCGTGTCTTCAATTCCTGCACCAGCTGGATCTTATACGGGTGTAGGCCGAGATCTTTGCGCAAAATTTTCCACGTAGTGGACGGACAGAGCCCCAATTCCTGCGACCGACGACGAATCGATAAATTTGGATCTTCTTCCACACTTTCGTTTACAGCGGCGATATTCTCTTCAGTACGCACATTCCTTCGACGTGTTGGTGTTATTGCATCCTCTAGAGAGTATGTGGTACGAAATCTATCCACAGTTCGACGAATGGCTTGTTCAGATGGACGATTATGTACGCCATAAAAATGACGAAGTCGTCTATAAGTTGCGCGAATCGACGACTGATTTTCAAAGTAAATTTGGATAATTTCGTAGCGTTGTTCAAGCGTGAGTCTATTCATGATGATTTGTCAGAGTATACTGAAACGATAAAAAAAAATATTTCATCAAAATTTAATTTTTTGTGTTACTTTTTACAATTTAAAGTTCTATCTAGCTTAAAAAAACACCCTTTACTAGAAATTATAAGGGTAATCACGATGGGTAGTGGAAACGATGCAAATGTATGCAAAAATACACACATTAGCACATCACAACCACAAAATGTTTGCACCAAAATAGTTGTGCATATTTGCTCACTTGCAAGCAAATGTAAACAATAATAAATAAATATCAAGCGCCACTCAGCAACACACAACTAAACGTTTTACATGTACTAGATGAGTGTCCAAAGTACAGCTCATCCAGACAATTCATATTTAGACTAAATCGGAATTTATTTTAGAAACAATTTACAACACCTGATATAACTTTAATACCAAATAAATCAAATTAATTATTTTGACATTACATGGGTAAATAATAAAAACTCTCCCTAATGAACATACCTGGAACTTATTATAATATGGGTTTTAATATAAAAGAGAAAATTCAGTTTAAATAATTTTAAAAGAAAAATATTATTTAATATGCTTGTGTATAATTCTGTGGCATTTTGACAAAACATCTTAAGTCGAGATAAGATAAGCAAAAAAGTTGAAAAAAAAATTCGGTGAAAAAATCAATTTTCGAAAATAATAAAATAAACCAAAATTTAAGAAAAAATTTCGTTTTTAATACAAAATTTTAAAAACGTAAACAAAAATGTTTTGAATTAAAATTCGTATGGTAAACAACCTTTTTTCAACTTTTTAAATTTGACTTAAGATGTTTTGTCAAAATGCGCCAGAATTGTATGCAAAAACAGATTTTTGACAGTGCTGCCATTAGTTTTTTGTGTTTCCAGTGTTACTAGTTTGCTCCCAATCAATCATAATATGCACTGAAAATTTATAAATTGCAAATTTGAACAATGCCCATCGTGATTATCCTTAATGCTTTAATCTTCAGAAAAGTTCTTAATTGATTTTAAATTCTTTTATTTTTAGAATTCATCAAAGCAGAGTAGTATTACTAGTTTGGCCACAACTATTACTGCTCCAGTTAGTAATCTTCAACAGCCTCGTCAAGAAATTCAACCATCGCAAAGACAATCGTCTACACCTCCGCAAATTAATCAAAATGTTGGGCCCCATTATATACAATCACCCACAGCTCATGTGGCAAATTTATATCCTTCAACTCCGTCTACTAATGATTCACAAAATAATAGTGATATGACAACTACTTACCACAATACTGAAACGCATCAGGACAGATTAAATTACCCTCTTCAGCAAAATACATCACAATATCAACAAGAACTATCTCCCATATCACCGTTAAATAATCGATATTCAACCACTAATGAAAGCTTCCAATTTCCAATGCAAAATCAAAGAGTGAGCGAAGAGTTAAGAGGACAATTACCTTGGTCATATACCAGCATGCCACCACCGATTCCAAAAAAACCCCAAATGCAAGTTTACCCTGAGATACCAACACCCGATTATGGCCACTGAATCGCAAAATATATACGAAAAAAATGCTGCAGAATATGCACATGAATAATTTCTGTTTTATCATGTGTGAATATTTATCCATGTTCTTTAAATATAATGTGAAAATAAATTGTTCTACCGAATTTTTTAAAAATCTGCATATGTAAAAGGTTTTTTCTTTAAAAACAGACAAATATGAAGAATATGTATGTATACTAGACTGGTCGCATCTTGTATGGGATTTTTTTTTTTTTAATTTATTTGTTTGCGCTGCTTAAAATATGAGGTTTGGTGTAAGAAATCATGATCTAGTTTTTCAGGTCAATCCGACGGTGCCTAGCCGTGCCGGGTGGGGCCCAAAGTTCCCCATATTATAAAAAAAAACATATTTTCTATCGGATCTTTATAGTTATACTAGTTGAAAAGCCGAAAATCAAAAATATGGCTTCGTTACGATCTTCCGCAGAGAAAGTACTTCAAGTGTGCCAAATTTCAGCTTTCTATGTCATCAGATGGCTTCAGAAAGTTGCGGAAAGGATACGACATACATGCAAACATCCTGACATACTAAGAAATTATATATTGTATAGATAGATTAACATATGTTCGTGCAACTCAAAAACGCTTTAGCTTATTGAATTCCGCAATAAAATTTACTTTAAGAAAGGTTAAACGTTTTTCTTATATGCGCAGTCGTTTTAGAAACATAATTTTTTTTCTGGAAAAAAAAATAATTTTTTTATTAAAATTTCGGAGTTTTTGTTTTTAAAAATTCATAAAAAATTGAAAAATGCAGCTATGCTTCTAATTTTATGCAGACATATAAAAAACAAAATTGCAAACAAAACAAGCTATAAATGATTAAAATCTGTAAACAACTTTTTATGTGTTCACAAAAGATGTGGCGGTTTAATAAAATTCTTAAATTAATTAAAATTTTTCGGAATTTCGGTTTTTTTTTAGTTTTTCAATAAGCTAAAGCGTTTTTGAGTTGCGCGAACATATGTTAACCTATCTATACAATATATAATTTCTTAGTATGTCAGGATGTTTGCATGTATGTCCTATCCTTTCCGCAACTTTCTGAAGCCATCTGATGACATAGGAAGCTGAAATTTGGCACACTTGAAGTACTTTCTCTGCGGAAGATAGTAACGAAGCCATATTTTTGATTTTCGGCTTTTCAACTAGTATAACTATAAAGATCTGATAGAAAAGATGTTTTTTTTATAATATGGGGAACTTTGGGCCCTACCCGGCACGGCTAGGCACCGTCGGATTGACCTGAAAAATTAGATCATGATTTCTTACACCAAACCTCATATTTTAAGCAGCGCAAACAATTAAATTTAAAAAAAAAATTGCGACCAGTCTAATGTATACATATGGAATTTTGTGATAATTACACATAATTTTTTGTTATTTTTCTTTATACATATCGCACTAGTTCCTCTACAGGAGGTTAACTCAATATTTATAAATTTTCAGTAGAGACAAAAATCTGTTTTCTTTTTATATGTTCTTACAATTGCATTTTTTTTTTTTAAATTCTAGAGAAATTGATCTAAGATTTGTACAGTTCGTAAATATGACCACTGTACATCGATTTCTTGCAAAAAGTGAAAATATGAAAATTTCGCTTTGTATTTTCAGGTATGTGATGGAAATCGATTTTTAAAACGAAACGATTTGAAACCGAAAATATCGTTTTCAGTATCTTTTAAAATGGATTTTAAGTACATATTCCTTTTATTTTCAGTTTTTGTTCTTTTAAATGTTATATTCAATTCAATTTCATTTATTTCCAATAATATTAATACTATTTACATTTGACGTATAGTGATAGAGTTTAGGAACAACGTTCCTTTTCTACTTAGTTGTATTATATTTACATTTTTAAAATCTATGTACAAATATATCATATTAAGGGAGGGAAAAAATTTACAAAAACCTTTATGAAACAGGTATAAGATAAAAAAGAAAGTTAAAGATAAAAATTACGATGAAATCAATTCATTAATGTGTGGGTATTGGGAGGATGTACATCTTCTGTTAAAATTTTGAGTTAATCTTTCAATTTTGCCATGTATGGGTTCAAAACCAGCAAGAGTGTGAAGTCGTTGGGTGGAGTAGTGCCAAGGTAGCTTATATATCATTTTAAGTAGCTTATTATGTGATACTTGAAGTTTACTTAGATGGCATTTTGCCGACGTGAACCAAACTGGATAGCAGTAAAACATTATGGGATGGAATATTGATTTTATAATTAGTTTTTTGTTGTCAATGTTTAGCTCCGACTTTCTGTTGATAAGTGAGTACAATATTCGGATGATCTTATTAATTTTGTCAACTACGTATGGAATATCATTGTTGAAATTGAGTTTTGTGTCCATGATTACTCCTAAATATTTAACGTTGTTTTCCCACGGAATATCATGATTCATAAAGCGAAGTGAACTCTGAGGAGTGTAACACGTTTTGCGCCTTCGCGTAAAACAAATAGCCTGAGTTTTCTCAGGGTTTATTACAATTTTCCATTTTTGAAAATAGTTGCTCAAACCAATTAGAGCTGACTGCAGATTTGAACTTATGCTAGCTGAAAATATATCAGAACTAAGAATCGCCGTATCATCTGCAAATATAGACGTAATGCAGTTTGTGAATGCTGGAATATCGGCAGTAAAGATGTTGTATAGTATCGGTGACAGACACGAGCCTTGAGGACAGCCAGCAGTAATATTTATTTGTTGTGAACATGTTGGTCCTATGTAGACGTTGAATGATCTATTTTGTAGAAAATTTTGAATAATTTTTATAAGTTCGATAGGAAAATCAAATCTTTTTAATTTATATATAAGTCCGTAGTGCCAAACAGAGTCAAAAGCAGCTTTTATGTCCAGCAAAACCATTCCCGTTGATTTACCATCCTGAAAGTTATTTTTAACTAGTTTTCTAATTTTTAAAAGAGGTTGGGACGTATTATGCTCACTTCTAAACCCGAATTGTTGCGATGGGAGTACATTGTTTGCATCGATAAACTGTGTAAGCTTTTCCTTAATAATTCTTTCCAAAATTTTACTTATGGAAGGAAGAAAATAAGCTTATTGGTCTATATGAAAGAGGGGATTCAACTGGCTTGTTTGGCTTAAGTATCGGGATAGTTTTTGATATTTTCCATGCACTGGGGAAATAACATAATTTTGGGCAAGCATTAAAGATGTTCGTGATATAGCTTATACCTTTAATAGGTAAATTTTTTAAACACTTATTATTGATTTTGTGCAATCCTGGAGATTTTTTGTTCTTTATAAGGGCAGACACTTTGTCACGAGTAGTGTAGTAACTCACTTGAGGATTTGGACTTGTATAATTAATATGGTTTACAACATTATTTACCTCAGAAATTGTAGTAGAGTCGCTGAGATTAACTGAAATATCATGGTTCATTTTAAAAGAGTGAGCGAGCATTTCTGCATTTTCTAGCTTGGTATAACATACTACGTTGTTGTGCTTGAGAATTGGAATGTTGGTAGCTTTCTTCCTTAAGATTTTTGAAACCTTTAAAAAAGGGGAAGATGATTTCTCTAAAGAGGACATGTTGTTCCATGATTTGTTTCTAAATTGATTTATTTCGTATGCAATAATTTTGTTTAGACGACTCATTGCTCGATGATCATTGACATCTCTATATCGCTTCCAATTTCTTCTGTATACATTTCAAAATTGTATCAGAATTAGAATGTTATTTGGTAGTGGTTCGATCACTGGCGATGATCTACATTTAGGCACACTTGCATCGATTCCAGTTTTAACTGTATTATTAAAATCAATTATCATGTTGTCGATTTGATTATTGTCAATAATTTCATTAAAATCGACTGGCATGGGAAGATTTCTGTTTATAAACTTGGCAAACAGATGCCAGTTGGCATTACCATAGCTGTAGTGCAAATTTTCTACCGATTCATAACTAAGGTTGACAGTACACACGATTGGGAGGTGATCGGAACTCAAGTCATTTACCACTTTAACCGCGGAGATATTTTGTGACACATTAGTTAAAAAGAAATCTAGAGTTGAGGGTTGTTTATTTGGATCAGCCGGTATATAGGTATATTCATGCGGAAATGAAATCTGTGTATGATTTAGTTGGAGTTTATCATGTAAAATGTTTCCCCAGCAATTGTTTCTTTGGCATCCCCAATATCCGTGCCTGCAGTTAAAGTCACCTCCACGAATGTAGTTGTTATTTTTACTAGTTAGTTTACGAAGATCAGATATAAAGTTTTGTTTTCGAGTATTGTCCCTTTCTGACGATCCATCAGGGTGATAACATGAATAAATGTCTACAAATTCGTTACCAGATTTAACTCTTACTCCTATATTTTCAATAATCTTTGTATTTTGTGGGGTTAAAAGTTGATGATTTATATTCTTCTTTATTAAGATGGCTACGCCATCCCTTCCTCCATGTTGTCGATCAAGCCTGTAGCAAAAGAAGTTTTGATGTTTTATAGAAACATTATTGTTAAGCCAGGTTTCACAAAGCAAGCATATGTCGATATCAGTTCTTAACAGAAAGTGAAATAATTCGACTTTTTTAGTTCGGATGCTTCGGGCATTCCATTGTAATAACTTAATGTTGTTAGCCATTAATATAAAAATGTATATGCGAGGTTTGTAACAACCTCAAATTGCTCTTCACGAGACTTACATTTTCTTAAATTTGAGATTAATTCGAAAGTTAGATTTTTCAATTCTTCGAAAGAGAACAGGTTATTGTTAGAATTATTGTTGAAGTTATGAGAATAAGGTAAATTATTGTCTCTTCTTGATGTATTTGGTATTTCACCCTGATTAAGAGTATTAGGAAAATTTGTATTGTAATTAGTTTTGGTATTGTAATGTTGACTTTTTTGTACTATACTCTTGGGTTGAGCACGTAGCCGCATTTGATTAAAAGTTTCCCTGCTAGGACAATCGGGAGACATTGCCTTGTGGGGTCCATTGCAATTTGCACATTTTACAATAGTTGCCTCACATTCTGTGGTTTTATAGTTCCCGGCGCAGCGGGCACAAAACGTTTTGACCATACATCGACTGGAACCATGTCCAAACATCTGGCAATTGTAGCACTTAGTCAGTTTGGATTTGTTTGGTTTTTGGTATTCCCATCTTACTTTTATGTAGTTCATAACTGAGTACTTTTGCCTAAGTTCCCTTAGCGTGATTGACTTTTTTTCAAAGTAAACAATAAATATAATTTGTTCGTTATTGCTATCTCTACCTCTTGTGACAATTTTAACATCCATAACTTTAAGGCCCATACCTACTAGGTGTGCTTTAATTACAGATGGGTCTTTTTTATTTAGGCCTAGCAGTACAGCTTTATATGGCTTTTCATTTTTAGCAGCATATGTAAAATATTCGAGTTCGAATTTTTTAGTGAGATTATCACAAACATTATTAAAATCTTCTTTATTGGAGCAAAAAAGCTTTAAACCAATTGATATTTTACGTATCGAGTAATCATTTATTTTTAGTATTCTGCATACTTCGTGTAATTGTTCTATTTTACACTTTAGAATAGTTATTGGTGGTATGTTGACTTTGATAGTAGGCTCGATAACAATTTCATTGTTATCTTCATCATCTATTGTTTGAAGAGGTGCAAAAAAATTTTGATTTTCAGCTCTCTGAGAACTATTAGTCGCTTTTCTTTTATTCATGTTTTGCCCAAATGAGGCAGTAACATCATCCTCTCTTATGCGTTTAATTGTGTATAGTTAAAATTGTTAGTTTTTATTTTATTTTATTTAATGTTGTGGAGAAAAAAATAACAACAATAAGAAAATAACCGTAAACTTTTAAGTAGAAAAAGGCACAGTAAATTACAACTTTACACATCAGACGATAGTGCAAGACTGATAAAATGTTATATAATATACGTTAAATGAAGTGTTTTCCGAACGAAAATTAAAGACTATAATTCAGTAATGGATTTTAAAATCCCTCGAAATTCATCACACCTTTTAAAAACGTTCGTTTTGAAATCGATCGATTTGCATCACATACCTGTATTTCTTGTTTTGTTAAGTTTATGAGTTTTATAAAATGTTAAATTACAAAATAAGAAAAATTAATTAAACAAAACTAGCTATATTTAACTTAGGTCTTAATTAAACTTAATTTTCGTTTTCTATAATTTGCGAATTCTTGTAATGCTGTATTAATATCTAGTTCCATATAGTTTCCGTTAATATAAACTTCTATTTTGGGTTCAGGTAAGCAAGCTTTAGATCCTAAAACGACAATAATTGGATAGCCCATTCTGCCGAAAAATAATTTAGAAATAGAAAAAGGTTAGAATTATAACTGGTTAAATATGTATTTGATTTGAATATTACCTTTTAGCTTCCATCAAACGTTTACCAATAGTCATATGTTTTCTATCATCATGTAGTACATCTTGATCGTAAATTTCACAAATCTTGTGACATAATCGATTTTCGATTTGCTCAGCCAAAAATTGTTCTTTACTACCTTGTTTTGGCCCTATAACGCACACATCATAAGGTGTCAACAATGTGGGCCATTTTAGTTCGTTTTCCGTCGATAATATTTCCAGTGACGCGGCCAATATACGACTAATACCAATGCCATAACAACCCATTATAGATGTTTTAGGTTTCCCATCAGTGTGCAAATAAGTGGCATTGAACACCTTAGTGTAACGATCACCTAATAGGAAAGCATGTGCGACTTCCACTCCCTTTACATGTTGAACGATTAAACTTTGACATTTAACACACGACAGATTCGAATTTTCAGCGCATACTTCAGCATTAAAAGCATGGTTGCAATTTTGACAATGTAGCAAATTATCTTCTCCTGCTGCCGAGATGTAATGATACTCATGAGATATTTTTCCACCCATCATACCAGTGCCAGCTTCCACTGAAAACATTTTTAAGCAAACATCAGTTTAAATTTACATATAGGGTGTTTTTTTAGCTGCACTAGAACTTTCGATATCGATAACTAGTATGTTTTGACAGCTGAGTATGTCATTGCTGAGTATTTAATTCATTACTCAATACTAGTAAATTGACATCATTGAATAGCTGATTTGCAAAACGTACATTTAAGTGAATATTTTTTGTTATTTTTACTTTTTATGATATTTTTGTTTGTATTCTAATAATTTTTATGAAACAAATTATAAAAATTAAATAAAAAAACAATAGTATAAGTGTCAAGTTTTTTTTCAAAATTAAGGTATTTTTTTTGTCAATGTCAAGTTTTTTGGCAAATTGGATCTGGCAAGCCTAGTTTGGCTAGTCATCATGAATCGTTTAGCGCAAGAACAACGCTTTCAAATTGTTAAAATTTACTTTGAAAAAGATAAATCTGTTTGAGAAGTTTATAGAGGACTTCGTCCATTTAACAAAGATATTTTCTAATAAAATTATACGTTAATAAAGGTACATGTACACGACATGTTTTTTACATCTGACTTGTCAAATTTCCCACTGCAAAATACATACATGTCGTGTTTTACCTTTATGACATTGCTTCTGTAAGTCAGATGCAAAGTCATCTGACAATATTTAAACTAGAGCGTGCTCTATTTTCTTATGACAAACCATCTGACATCAGCTGTGTCAGAAATCTATGCCGGGAAGAAACCGAAAGAGAAATTTTTCGTAATTTCTCCACAAGATTTGTAAACTACGGTTTGTAGTAACTTTAAAAATTTTTATGAAAATAAAAAAAAACAACAATGCTGTTTAAACGATCAGTAAATTCTAAGTCCCCTATTAGACAGGCAAAGATTACTTTACAAAGTCTTGAGTTTATAGAAGGGAGGGGAAAAGAAAATAGCGGGTGAGTACACACTTTGCTGTACTCACAAATTCGTTTTGTTTTTCGTTCGTTTTTAATATCTAAGTTGGCTGCAACTTTATATTTATAAGCAGCGTTGCCAGATCATCATTTGGCGAAAAAAAATCATATTTTGAAGAGAAAAATTAACAAAATTTTTTTTAAATCAAATTCTTTATAACATGTGCTAAAAAGTAAAAAAACTTTGATGTAGTTCAAGAAAAGGGAATATTTTCATTATTATATTTTATTATTATTTTTAGAATACATACCTTAGGAATAATATTTCATAACTGAACGCATGAAAAATTACATGCAATAACTACTCCCAATCAACTCTTATATATTTTGCTCTTTTATGTATGTATTCTTTTTTTTTTTTTTGCCGGGTAATTATGTATTATTAGGTATAAATAATAATGAGCTGACGAATTGCCTTATTTGTAAAAAATTACCTAAATGGGTTTAAATTTTGTTTTCAGTTATATTTTTCGTACA
Source organism: Pollenia angustigena (assembly GCA_930367215.1). Taxonomy (NCBI): domain Eukaryota; kingdom Metazoa; phylum Arthropoda; class Insecta; order Diptera; family Polleniidae; genus Pollenia; species Pollenia angustigena. The sequence goes on from OV884058.1 coordinate 253,135,928, forward strand.
CATTTTTCTAAAAACACATTATAAATCCATTTAATTTCTAATAAATAAGAATGTAAAAGTATTTTCATTGAAAGTAAAATTTGTGATTTATAAATTTTGGACAAAAAGATTTTAGTTTGGGAGCTATGAAGCTCATACATCATATGAAATCTTAAGGGTTCTTAATTTAATATTATATTTTTTGATATCGATGCAATATAGAAGATATTTTGAGAATATTCTATTTAAAAAACTCATTGATAAAATATTGAATGATTATTAAAATGGATGGTGGAATTTTTAAACTAAAAGCTTCTTGGGTTCCATTAGTTTTATCTTTTGGTACTAAATATTTTTTTTGTTCTTTAATACATGAAACTTTATAATAATACGGGGTTTTTTCACAAATAATTTCAAAATTAACAACCTCTAATCTAAGATGCTTTTTTTAATATTTTGTATGCCCAGAAATAATGATGCAATTTTGTGTATCCTATACACTGGGTACAAAAGTGTGCAAAACCAATAAACAGCAAGCCGATACAAAACTTCATTGTTTTCAAAGTTTACTGTTTTAATAAAATTGTGTATAGGTATCAGAGAAAGCTAAAAAGTTATATTTTTAATACTTATAACCTATTCATACGCCACCGAGCACGAGTACAGACAGGTATGAATACCAATAAGTATGAACAAAAACAAGTTTGTATAGCGACCGGTATGAGTATGAACAAACAGGCGTGCGTATGGATATTCGTATGAATGCGTATGAGTATAGGCATGTATCGATGAGTGTCGACAAGTAACTTCAACAATTCGTATGGTTATTTTAAAGCAAGCAGTCTAGCCAGGACCTTAAAATTGTTGATGCAGAAAAGATAATTATATTTTAAGCATTTCCAAAACCAGCAAAACAAATATAGCAAAAAAGCTATATTAAAACATAAATATTTTCTCTAAGTTATTTTTGGGAATACAACATTTATTATTAATAACATTTCCGTATGACGTGCTAAGTTCCCAATTTGTCATATTTGATAAATACACTGAGATTTATTGTTGAGGGAAAGCTAGCTTCTATGCGCATTTCACTGGTAACTTAGGCCAGCTCATCAGGAAACCTATTAGAAAAGCCAAAAATATTATTCAAATAAAACTCTAAAAGCGAATAAGTCTTACTTGTACCAATATCAACGCTTAAACAAAATCCCAACAATTTTTTTGTTGTTTTCTTACGAAGACAATAAAATGAAGCAATTTGTTTTTTAATTTAGTTTTTTCTTTTTACCCACGTACAACTACAATTCGAGTCGGAAAAAAGCCAACCAATTGTACGGGAATGTAAGAAAAGATCAACTCACTGTTTATGCTTTGATATTGGTACAAGTATAAATTTTTCGCTTTTCTTAAATCTTTGGAAAAGGTTTCCTGATGAGCTGGCCTAAGCAACCAGTGAAATGCGCATAGAAGCTAGTTTTCCCTCAACAATAAATCTCAGTGTATTTATCAAATATGACAAATTGGGAACTTAGCACGTCATACGGAAATCTTATTAATAATAAATATTTTTTATTATTATAAAATTATGCTTCTATTAACAATAATAAAATATAACCTTTTTGTGAAAGGGGTTTTTTATAAAAAGAAAGCTATCTGCTATTTTGGGATCTGTTCTGTTTCTTTTTTCATGTTTCCAGCTAAAAAGAAAATTCGTTTTGATGCTGGGCTGCAGGAGTTGATATAATTCTTGATTTTTATATAGACAACCGTGGATATCTTGTGGAGTTGTTTTTCCACCATTTACGAAACGTCTTAAAATGCAACTGCCAACAGATAAACATCTCAAACTCATAATATGTATGAATGAATTTTCCTATGATATCTCATTTATTAATTCCGAATATTCGATTGATATTTTTTTGTGGTATTCGGCAACTTTTTGTGTTTTTATTAAGAACGATTCAAATAAAACGATGTATTTTAATTTGCATCCATTTTTCCAGATTTTCTTAAAAATAGTTTTTTCTATTTATATAAGAACGCAGATCTTAATATTCCGAAGATTTTTGTAAAGTCAACAATTCTTTTTCAATAAAATTTTGTTATATTTTACTCAAACGATTTTGAAAAAAGGATTTATTGTGATTCAGCAATAACAAAAAAAATTTTCTGGCAACACTTATGAAAAACAAATTAATAAATAAAAAATGTTTGAAGTCAATGATATACCTATGGGCAAGGCGAATTCAACAAGGTAAACTCGTCGCTACAACAATTACAACTCTAACAAAAATAACAGGCATTTTGTTAGTGTAACATATCCGAGTTGTCAAAATAGTTGTTTACAAAAAGTGTGAATAAAAAGTAAACAATAAAATTTTTTATTGATTTTTTTATATTTAAAGTTGTGTGTTTATGAACCGATCTAAACAAAATTTAATGTATTCTGTGTTTTTGAAGATTTAATGTTAAGGGTGCATTCTGCCATGCATTTATATTAGTTTTTTTTAATCAAAGTGTGTATAAATTTTTAAGGCACGATGTTTCACATTGGGTTTTTTGACTCGTTTCCAACTAAACCGATTGTGTTGGAGTTCAATTCAGAAATGCTTAAGAAAAGTGGAAAGAATTTTACACCAATATTGTTCTTTAATTTTGAGTTTTTTCGAAAGTTAGAGTGTTTTGAACAGTCGGACATGGCTAAATAGAATAAAAATTGCTCAAGGACCCAGCATATGCATAAAAATTAGAAACAAATGTAGCTTACCAACGCAGCTCCAACAAAAAAGGACATAGAGGAATAGAAAATTGAAAAATAGGAAGAACAAATTTCATGGTAAAATTCTACAAAACGCATAGTTTCAGAGTAATGGACTTCGGAAGTTTTCATATGAATTTGCGATTTTCCACTACATTTGTAAACGTATGTGGCCATTATTAGTGTCTTTTGAAAGCTTTTTAACAGATCTATCTGAAAATGTAAAATTTATAGTAAACTTTTTAACTCTTTTAATTAGGAGGTAATACAGTTTTTACAAAATTTTATATCAAAATGTCACGGAAGTGCACTAGGAATTAAAAATTTATTCAAATAAACCCCAGCTTCGCTTAATAAACCTTCTCCACATAGCCGGCCTTCGGTTGGGCGAAAGGATTTTCTCATCTATGGTATAACAAACACCGACTTTGCAAAATAAAGGTTCTTCGCATAGCAATTGATATGCTTACTATAATATTTTCGCAAACTCATCGCCGCTCCTTTATAAATTAAGAATTTTTAAATAAAAGCTCTTAAATTATACCAATATTAGCTATGTATATACGTTCAGATATGTAGTGGGAAACCGCAAAATTTATATGAAGACTTAAGAGATCTATGACTCGGAAACTAAGCGTTTCCGAGAATTGTGCCATTTTATTTTTTCTTGCTATTTTTTAATTTTCTATTCCACTTTGTTTTTTTTACTTGGAACTGCGTTGGTTAACTAGAATTAAGCCACAATTAATTTTTTTGTCATAAAATTTCACAAATTAACACAATCACAATTTTTTTAAAATGAAAAACAAAAATAATTAAAAAATACAATTTATTGACAACTCGGATAATACAACTGACGAACAGATGTTCTAAAGAGTTTACCTTGTTGAATTCGCCTTGCCTGTGGGTGTATGTGGATATGTGCGAGTATGAAATACAATAAGTATGACAACATACATGAATGAAATCAAATGCGCAGGGATATACACAAGTATGAGAATAAATAGATACGAGTACGCACAGGTATTGAAAATTTTCGATATGTGCTAGAGTACTTTAATTTTTGTATACCCATTGTCTTTCTCTGATAGGTATATATTTTGTACAAACAAATTTTAAGTAAATCATAATTTCAAAAAATAAAAATATCATAATTTGAGAAAAAAATCTTTAAATGATATTTTTATCAAAAAATAATCTTAAATATGATAAAATCATCAATCTGGCAGCGCTGCTTATATATGATATTCAAACAAAAGGAAACAAAACTTTGTCAAATTAAACCTTGCATGTCTAAACACGAAACAAAGTTTAAAATAGAATTCAACAAACTTTGCCTGTTTAAAAGGGGACTAAATATGTAACTTAAAACACAACAATTTTTATATTCGCTTTTACCGTTTCTGAGTTACACCGGTTTTTAGCTTTGTACGTCTGAGTTCATACGGCTCATGTCTTATTGACAAGATTCTTCCTTTTTCTTCTTTGAACATGAGTTGTCGTTCGAATGATTCATGACATGTTGACGACGTGCGTATGCATGTGTGCTTTTTGATATTGAATACAATAACAAAATTAAACAACGAATGAAAAAGCAAAACGTAAAGACAGTACATGCATCTGTGTACTCGTTTCTTTTCCCCTCGCCCCTCTCGCCTATAAAGTAGCTTTCTTGTCAATAAGTGCTGGTTCACACAGGTCAAGTTTACTTGAACAGTTTTATTTAAATTTTCTTTTGAACTTGCGTTCACGTTCATGCACAAAATTAATTTTTGTTTTCTTTTCCTTCAACTTTGTAGCTTTTTATTATATTACGGATGAAAAAAGAAAAATACAAAACTGACTGGTACGGTCAAGTATGTACCCCTTTCCATTCTCTTTACCCCTCTCTCCTAAAAGCTCGAGACTTGAAGAGTGAAACTTGACCTGTGTGAACCAGCACTAAGACATGAGCCGTATGAACACAGACTACCCAGTTTTTGATATTATTATAAGCTGTATGCAAGTTTATTTACCACTTAACCTTACAAACAAATAATAACACTACTTGACAGTTTTTTGACTAAATAAATCTGACACCTAATCTTTATGTAAAATTGTCCGCTGAATCCGAATATGAAGTCAGAATTGTCAAAAGTAGAACAGTTTTTGAGATATTCCATGTAACCGTTATTTGTGTTTTTAAAAAAGATGATGTGACTGGAATGCAAATATCTTCAAAGATTTTAAATGGACTATCTATTTCTTTCTTTTTAGTGAAAGTTGATAAAATTTCTAAAATAACCATTGGTCGTTTGTGAAGATGAGTCAGTCAATAAATGGCAGAGTTATAGTGGACAACCCTCGCGAATGGGTAGTCATCTTGCCGCGATGCGAGGGCTTAAGTACAAGGACGTTTAGAGTCATGCTGGCGGTAGTGATGTCAGTCAAGACCGGTAGGGCCTCCCATGCCAGAAGGGTCTAAACCGAGTACGAACCAAGAACTACCCCCCCTTGTCTATTAGCGTCTGTTTTCTCTTAGTTGGAGCGGCTAATGACTATGCGTCAGCTGGCCTTTTACGGTCAACTGTTAGGCCTTCTGAAGGCCATCGGTCCGCAATAAAATCCATCAGCGTCTGTTCTCATATTGAGCGGCTGATGGTCTGCGTCTGTATTCTTTCGCCTGGCAGAATTTTCCCCGAAATGTCCGAAAATTCATGCCCTAAGTATCCGGCAAAGGGCTTCATAATCCCCGGAGACCCTACTACTACAGCGTCGGTATCAGGCTGTAGTATGTTGAATGCTACTGAGACCTCGTCTAGCAAGGTGGTTGCGCCAGGCTCTGCTAGACGGTTAGCTACTAGTGCGCAAAAACTCACGACTAAGCCGTCAGGCGGTCGTAAACCAAGCTTGGTGCAGGGTTCTTGGAAACCAGGTACCTCTAAGGCTTCCCAGGTCCGGACGGGAGAAAAACCTGTCAAAACCCCTTCCTCGGGTGCTGGCTTGACGGAACAGACTCAGTCTGCCAGAAATCCAGTTTCCCATGTGCCGAAACCTGTGCAAAGAGAGCACACGAAGAATGATTCGATGCTCTCTGATGCACCTCCCTTAGCCTCTACGGCACTTACCAAAAAACCCCAAAGGCACATAAATGCATCTAAAGGGGCCTTCACAACCAGGCGCTCCGCCTACAAAATCATTAGCCGACTTGGTGAAAAACCGGTTGGTGAGCTCACTGAGCAGGAGAAACTTCTCTTCAGTGGGCAAAAACCCATATTGAGGGTTTAAAACGTGGACCTCCCTCTGCAGAGGAAGGCAATCCTGAACGGAAGCCAACCGAAGCAGCGCCTAAACGGCAACGGTCAGGGGAGGACACACTTCCTGGAACTAAAAGGTCCAAATATACGCCTCAACGGCCGCAAAACAGGTCGTACAAAGATGTGGCTAAAGACCACCTCATTTGGGCGATCATTGACCGCAACGCCAGTGACGGCACCATTTCATCCAAGAACTGGAAGCTGGTTGTCGTCGCACTTAGTAGGGCGTTCCTAAATGTCTTAAGGGGTAACCCTGGACCACCACCACAATGTGAAGATGCCGGCTGGTATCAAGGTCACATTAAACTGATAGCGTGTGCAGATGAGCGTTCAGCGCTGCTGTACAAGGCTGCCGTGGAGTCCCTGGGGGAAGTTTGGCAGGGCGCTAAGATTGAGGCAATACCTCTGGCCGATGTTCCGCAAAGGCCCAGATCTATTGCCAAGATCCCCGCTGAGCCATCCGACCCCAAGGAGATCCTGGAAAGTAGTGAGGGTTTCTGAATCTGTTGAAGAGTCCAGGAAGGCCACTGTTATAATAAACAGTGACTCTCTGCCGTCACTTCGGAAGACACAGGGGAAGATATTCTATTGATTTGGAACTATCTTCCTCCGAGTCTACAAAGGTGATGACAAATGGAAGCCTCAAGCTCCGGTGACTACCACAACAGCAACAGCATCAACGGAGCATATGGAAGACGATTCCGCTACGTCATCGGCCAATGAAGACACTCAATCGGTCAGTGGACTTGTGGGTGACTTCTTTGGCAAGATGGAAGTGGCGGACGATGAGGACATCCTTCTGGAATCGGACGACGACCCAGAGGATGCCAACGTCACAGTCGTCCATAGCGATGAACTATGGTGAAGGTTACACAAATCAACCTTCATCACTCTAAAGCGGCGTCAGCTGCCCTTCTCCTCCGATTGGCTTCAGGCACGGAGGAGCTTATATGTATCCAAGAACCATTGTTGTATAGAGACAGGGTTTGCGGACTCAGTTTAGACGGCTATAGTACTCTGTACGCAGCCAATAAAGGTAAGACCAGGGCTTGCGTTATGGTCAAAAACATCCTTAAAGCTTTCATTCTTTCTGATTTTAGCGATAAGAACACCTGCACTGTCGCAGTAGAATGCAGAACCAGAACAGTTTGGTTTATGAGCTGCTACATGGCACACGATCAGGGTGCTAATCCACCAAACTCCACAACCAGGAAGGCGATGTCGTATGCCAACAGGCGCAACATCCCCCTAATAATATGTGCTGATGCTAATGCACATCATACCGTCTGGGGAAGCTCGGATGTCAATCCACGAGGTGAGTCGCTTTTGGACTTCATAGTAGAAAATTAACTAACAGTAGTTGATAGGGGTAGTGAGCCCACCTTTATTGTAACTAACAGAAGGGAGGTTCTTGATATTACACTTATTAGTGATAAGTTCGCGGATATGATTAGCGATTGGAACGTGTCAAAGGACTGTTCCTTCTCCTTTAGAGTTGATTCCGCTAAACCCTACACGAATAGACAAGCTGCCTATGAGCCCGGTTCTCATAGACAGTGTGTCCATGCTCGACTCCGCAGTGGAGTCTTTGACTGGTGTCTTAACTGAGGCAACAAACGAATCCTGTAAAAGAATCGACAGGAAGGGCAAAGCTAAGCCCATATGGTGGAATGCGGAGATTGCTGAAAAACGCAAAGAAAGCAGGAAATTCTTTAATGAGGCAAAACGTAATGGTGTTTGGAACAATTACAAGTCCTCAGTCAATGGATTCAAAAATCTTATAAGGAAGGCCAAGAGACAGTCATGGAGGAATTTCTGCAGCGACGTGGAAAACTCCTCGGAGACAAGTCGGCTACGTAAGATTTTATCCTCTAATCCAGCTATTCCATCGTGTATACGGAAGATGGACGGATCCTGGAGGTCCTGATGAATACACACTTCCCAGGTTGCACTGATGATGTGCCTAGGGAGGTAACATTTACTGGCACTCGGGATATCTCTAATATTCCGATAACTCGCCATCGTGTGGAATGGGCGGTCAAAAGCTTCCATCCCTTTAAATCTCCAGGCCCGGATGGCATTATCCCAGCGGATCTACAAAAGAAGCTGGGAATATTGATGCCATGGCTCTTGGCAATTTTTAGAGCCTGCCTGAGTCTCTCATATGTCCCCTCAACTTGGCCAACATATAAGATCGTCTTCATCCCCAAGAGTGGGAAGACATCTCACACTATGGCTAAGGACTTTAGACCAATTAGTCTATCCTCCTTTCTACTGAAAACACAGGAGAGGATTTTGGATATTCATATTAGATCATCGTAAGGACACAATTCCTTGTCACTGGCTCAACACGCCTACACGAAGGGAAGGTCCACGGAAACTGCGCTTCACTCATTGGTAGGCCACATAGAGAGATCCCTGCACTACAAGGAATTTGCCTTAGTTGCATTCCTAGATATTGAGGGCGCTTTCAACAACGTTGGACCTGAATCGGTTATTAACGCAATGAGACATTTGGAAATCGACCCGGCGATTATTCAATTTGTCAGCAGTATCCTGCACTTCAGGCGTATTGAATCCAACTTGGGCGCCTCGAACATCTCCAAGGTTGCGACTAGGGGCACCCCGCAAGGCGGTGTACTCTCACCATTACTTTGGAATCTGAATATGAATACCCTACTCAGGGCCCTGGAAAGGACGTGCTGCAGAACGGTTGCTTATGCGGATAACGTTGCAGTTGTGGCTCTGGGAAAAGATCCCAGACTATTGTCTGAACTTATGGAGTCCGCATTGGACGTCCTAACAAAATGGTGCCAGGGATGTGGACTGGATGTAAATCCTGCCAAAACGGAACTGGTACTTTTCACAAGGAGATACAAAATTCCCGAATTTGATACCCCGAGGATAAAGGGGATCTCGCTGGAACTGTCTGACAGCGCCAAGTATCTTGGGCTAATATTGGACAGCAAACTGAACTAGAGGATGAACACCATTTCCAGGACTAATAAGGCGGCAACTGCATTATATTGCTGCAAAGGGGCCATTGGCCTAAGCTGGGGAATTAACCCGAGAAATGTATATTGGCTATACGAATGTGTCATTAAACCCATTCTATTCTACGGGGCAGCTGTTTGGTGGCCGGCACTCGAGGTGAAGAGTCATCAAATTAGGTTTGAACGTACAATGAGAATGGTGGCGATAGCGGTAACAGGTGCCATTAGAACAACCCCCTCTAAGGCACTGTTTACGATTTTAAACTGCTTACCACCAGACATTTTGGCGAAAAGTTTAGCTGCGAACGCGGCGGTAAGACTAAGGGCCACCGGAGCATGGAGGGATTACAATATCGGACATGCTAATATTCTGAACGAAATTAATTGCAACATGGATGTTGATTATGTCTAGGGTTGCCATTCGTACTGATTTTACCAGTACACGTACTGGTTTTTATTCAATGTACTGGTTTATGCATAACACCCAAATCAGTACGCAAATGTACTGGTTTTTTTAAATTTTGCCTCCAAATAATTTTACTTGTTTAAAACTGGTTTACTTCCCTTATTAATTTTGATTTGTTATGAATCACCCAGTTAAAATTCAGTCTAACGTTTTATTTTTGTTTACTCTTAAGTTACCACACTTACTTTGTATTCAAATAAATAGAAGTGTCATTAGTTCTTTTCAAAATTCAAAAACAAAAAATTTTAAGTGGATTTAAAATTAGAACCTATAACAATATGGCTAGATAGGAGACCTCGTGAATACCCTCATTATATTGAAAATAATTTGTATGAATTTAGAATTTTTTGTGCATTTACAACAAATGTGCCGATCAATGACATTACTTCTATCTATTTTTAATAATTTAACGTGATGTTTTTATTATATGTATTTTGTTAAGTTCTTGCCTTAAAAAATAGAAAAATGAACAATTTTTAATGTGCAATTTTCTAAAACTAATGAATTCAATAAAATTTTGGGTCAAAATTTGTGTACTGGTTTTTTTCGAATGTACTGGTATTTTTCTTACGATGTACTGATTTTTCTAATTTCAAAAATGGCAACCCTAATTATGTCACACCCGAGCCAATCTTTGATCCTGGCTTCACGGTAAGCATTTTGGATAATGTGGTTCACTATGATGACAAATTCCCGCGAACGCGATTCAAATTTTCACGGACGGGTCTAAAACACTGTGTGGTGTCGGTTCTGGCATATACTCCGAGCAGCTAAACTGGAGCATTCCTATAAGGCTGCCGGACCACTGCAGTGTCATCCAGGCCGAGATAATGGCCATCTACACAGCCGCGAGACGCATCCGGTACGGTGATATATCTGGAAGGGATATTCACATTATTACCGATAGCAAGGCGGCCATAAGATCCCTGGAGAATGTGTTCATCACATCGAGAATTGTCCGAGAATGCCGGATGTCTCTGGAGGAGATAGCGAGACATTCACTGGTCACCCTTAATTGGGTCCCCGGACACAGGGACATACCGGGGAACTGCATGGCGGATTCGTTGGCGTATGCAGGTAGCACCTTGAATCGAGGCGGCACGACATATAATGTAGGTGTTTCACTCCCAAGGAGTAAGCAACTCATTGCGCACAAGTTTCATATCATCGCAAGTCAGAGGTGGCTCGTTGAAACTACCTGTGGGGAAACCAGGAAAATCTGGCCCATCATAGATGGAAAAAGGACACGGCGGGCATTACAGCTGTCCAGACATCATCTTAGAAAACTAATTGCGGTTATAACCGGCCATTGGCCCATTGGGAGGCACGCCCAGAGGCTGGGGCTCCCTTACAATGACTTATGTAGAAGTTGCGGCGAGGAGGAGGAGGAAGAGTCAACGGAACATCTTCTCTGTAATTGCCCGGCATTCGGATATCTAAGACTCAAAATGGTTGGTCGAAGAGCCCTTAGGGACAAAACTTGTCTCTCTGATGTGGATGTAAACAGGATCCACTCCTTTACTGAATCGACCGGATGGCTGCGTGGGAGCACTAGCAGCCAGACAACATAGGACCCATGGGAGACGGTGTGACATGGTAACACAACGGGAACTAATTAATGGACCCACGTGAGCTGTGCTTGATCACGGCTGCCAATGGAACCTAACCTAACCTATAGTGGACAAAATTTCAAACTTCATTATAAATTTGATGATTTTTTGCAATTTTGCCCTTTTCAAGTTATTTTTTTTTTAAACCAAACAGTAAAATTGTTTTAAGTTTTATCATTTAGCCTTTTCCAGATCGGTGCAAAAATGACAAATTTACAGAAGATTAAATGAATTAACCCACTTTTCGATTTGTATCAAATCAAAGAAAAACACAACAAAAAAATATTCAAAGTTAAATCTATCTACCAGAGAACTGCAAAATCACAATTTTTCTTGATTTATTCATACGCTCAAATTTATATTCACTCTTTGCTTGCAAAACAAAGTTCAACGTTGGTAATTTTTACATCGTTTCGTACACATTTGATTTTTGCATGTATTCGTTTTTTATTGAAAGTGCTTTCATTGCATTTTTGTTGCGCACGCAATATAACATAACTTTTGCATTCAAGTAGTCATTGTCCACTCGATGAGACGCTTTGTTAACATTAACAACAATAAACCACTCGATGAGACGCTTTGTTAAAATTAACAACAATAACAATATACATTGCACCTACATACAGAACTACTGTACTTTTTAAGACGATAAAAAAAGTATTATGTTTCTATGGAAATTGTTTATACATACCTACATATGTGCGTTTAGTTACATTTAAATTTTTTTTTTTTTTCTTGTACTACATAGTAACTGCTGAATGGGTACATGAGTAATGATTGCTTGATTTCTGGCTTTTTTGTTTGTATTTTTTTTTTTTCTTTACCAAAACAATCATTGTCGCACCGAACACACAAACATCTTTATTAAAAAACGAAGCTAACGATGGTAAAATAACAAAGCACGATGTGCATTATTTGAATGACTGCAAACCAGCAGCGAATATTTGCGGTTGCGCAAGTTTGATTGTATGACCGCAAGTGAGTGTATTTGTTGCTGTTAATTTAATGCGATTTTTTTGCAATTGCACAAAGCCGTTCTCTGCTATCTACTTATATACATATATAAAAATGGTGTAAAAACTTTATTGTAATTCATAAAATGAGAATGGCTGTGCCGATTTCTGCAAAACTTTTTATCAGTTGTTCGTATTTTGACAAATCCCTTGGAAAAGTCGCAAAATTGGAAAAATCGAAAATCGAATTTTTGTATGAAATTTTGTGTGAAATTATTCCTTAGTCTGAGTTCATACGGCTCATGTCTTATTGACAAGATTCTTACTTTTTCTTCTTTGAACATGAATTTGCGTTCAAATGATTCATGTCATGTTGACGACATGTGCTTTTTTGATATTGAAAACAATAACAAAATTAAACAATGAATGAAAAAGCAAAATGTAAAGACAGTACATGCATCTGTGTACTCATTTCTTTTACCCTCGTCCCTATCGCCTATAAAGCAGCAATCTTGTCAATAAGATATGAGCCGTGTGAACACAGACTTAATGGCTAACCAAATCAAACAATAGAAAGTTCTTAGGGAAAATCATGGAAAATTGCGGAAAATGTCAAATCCGGAAAATTGGAAAATCTCTCCGCAAAAATCGAAAATTTATTTTTTTTATACGAAATTTTGTGTGAAATTATTCCTTAATGGCTTTCCAAATGAAAAAATAGAAAGGGCGAGGCAAAATTCGCCGGGTCCGCTAGTTTTTAATAAAAATAAATATTAAAAATAGCTTAAAACTATTGAATTTCTATGTGGGTGTATTTACTAAATCTTCTGTAGCTTTGTCATTTTTGTACCAATATATGTCTTGTTGGGCTCAAAATTTTCATATTAAAATAATCTAATGTCGCATGCAACAAAACATTAAGATTTTTAAATCATTAAAAAAAAATAACTTGAAAAGAGCAAAATTTAACAAAATCATCAAATTTTTTATGAAGTTTGAACTTTTGTCCACTGTAACTCTTTCATTTCTTGACTAATCTTCACAAACGACTCATGGTTATTTTAGTAATTTTATTATCTTTCACTAAAAAAAAGTACTAAAGTACTAAAAAAAGTATTTAGATTTTAGCGTTATTTAAAAAAAAAATCCCGCAAAATTAAATATTTAGCGGTTTTGAATTAGGGGGGGGGGGGGGGGGGGGGGGTATAGTATTGAAAAAAACTTGGTACTTGTATACAGTAAAATTATTCGAACTCGTTAATTATTTCATTCGAATCTTCTCATTTTCGAGTAGGAACCCACAACTTTTAATTCCTAGAACTTCTTCTACCTTGTTTGAATTAAGATTGCGAGGTGGTGGAACTACCTTTTGAATTGCGTATCTTTTCCCACACTAATAATGTTTTTCGTTTCAAACTCTTGCGCTTTTTTTGACTGTATGATTTTTGTAATCAGGAATTAACTTCCTAGTATATAGACATCCATATTTGTACTTATGCTTATGTAGGGATATATACGAGTGTGGGTATGCACAAAGATTTTTCATATTTTCTGTACTGAATTAAACCGTTACTTTACTTTTCTTTGATTTTTATTTTTTTTTAATCTTATGTATTTTTTAATGGGATATTAGGGATTGCTGTTCGGTTTTAACCGAAATCGAAACCGCGGTTTTAAATGCTTAAAAACCGAAACCGAAAACCGACAAAAAAACCTCGGTTTTAGCTTTTACTTTAACAATATATTTATATTAATGTTTTCATATACATAACAGCCTGCAACAATGACAAGGTATTTCAAAATTCTTAAAATTCAAAATAAGTACTAAGAAGAACAAATGTTACTTTTTTAACTCTTAAGTAAATACCTAATTTGTGTGGCACAAACTACCACCTGGGCCTGACTGGGACCACTTGTATTTTGTATGGAGTGACTATAGAAAAAACTCAAACTAGCGAACCCCTCGGCAAGTCATTTCTGAAAAATTAAAGGAATAGAACTATTACAAAAAAGCTTTACAAAATACATAACTGAAATTTAACTCATAAAATAAATTCGAAAAATGAAAAAAATGTTTATAATAATATAAAGTAACCTTCACAAGGAAATAATTCCCAATTTCTAATTGTTAAAATAGTTGAGTTAAATACATTCAATTATAAAGTAACACTATCCAGTGAGACACAAAGAATGCTGACGAAGGCCGTAGCGGGCCAGAAAATGCATTACATTCTGCTGGTGTCTAATAATTGTAAATTTTTCTGAACATTCAATATACCTCATTGCTTTCCAAAGGAAGGCTAAGGTAAAATGTAAAAAGAAAATACAATATAATAGTCTGGTAGTGTATAAAGTCATTTCTGAAAAATTAAAGGAATAGAACTATTACAAAAAAGCTTTACAAAATACATAACTGAAATTTAACTCATAGAATAAATTCGAAAAATGAAAAAAATTTTTATAATAATATAAAGTAACCTTCACAAGGAAATAATTCCCAATTTCTAAAGACTGTTTTCCTAAACGTGTGTTCACAATGTATCAATACCGTGTTGATGCATTGTGTACTTAAATTTTCACCACTTTGTATTGTATATGAATATGGTTTGCATTTACATAATTTTAACTGCTTTATTTGCTTTTCTCTGCGCAGTGACAACTAAAAAATTGCATTTCGGAACTAAATGCATTGTCAAAATTTTTATGGTTGCATTTAAGAAATGTTGTCATGTATTACTACAATGCAACAGGCGTTTAGGAAAACAGCCAAAATGTAACATGTATATACTGTAACATATTTTTCTCAGAAAAGAAATCGCCATTAATAATTATATAAAAAAAAACTGGAAAAAAGTAAAAAAAATGCATGGCCAAGTCTAGGTATACACTTAAGGGTCAATAAAAGTACATGAATTGAAACAAATAAATAATTGTATTACATACAAAAAAATATATATGTTTATGTATGAAGTTTAACTATTTCAAAACCGAACCGAAACCGACCGGTTTTAATAATTTTAAAACCGAAACCGCGGTTTCACATTTTTACGGTTTTTAGCAAAATCTACTTTATATTACATGTTATCATCAATAAATGAAAAAAAAATATATACCTTTACATAAATAAAAACGTCAAGTTCAATAAATTATACAACAATTCAAAAAGTAAAGGTTGAGTAAGATACAATTTAATTATACCTACTTTAGTTTTAAAGATATGATTGATACTAATATAACTTTCATAAATACCTTTTTTAAATGGAACTTCAAGGCGTTGAAACAACTTCATATATACTTCATTTACTAAATCATACGTATTTCTGGCCTCTACTTCAGATTGATCGAATGTATACATATCTTTCATAAGAAATTCCTTAGCACGCATTAAGCCAAAACGGGCCTTTAATTCGTCACGAAATTTTGGACCTATCTGGTACAGTCGAAGGGGTAATTGTTTGTAGGAAATAGGTGCTGCTGCTGCCAGCATCGAGGTAACTGCTTCCTCGTGTGTCTATTTGTGAAATAGAAATATAATCGTTATTTTTTATTTTAAAACATTAAAAAAAGTTATATTTTACTGGACTCAACAAAAACTCTTTATTATGACGGTCACGTAACATAAAAAATTCGGTAATATCGCCTTTCAACCTTCCCGACTTATTCCATAATAAGGAAGATGTTAATATAGGCAGTGTTATTTTTTGTCCTTCCAAAGTAAGCATGGCATCATTCACTAAATCACATAATTTATCTAAAGAACGTTGCGCAAGTGGCATTATTTGAAATGTTCCATTAGTAGCTGGTTTTAGCAGGCCCAGTTCTGTCATCAACTAAAAGTAAACAATATTACCAGTTTTGGCTGAAGTGCACTTTACGGGGCATACGAAAAAAAAATATAAAAAATATGCCACCCGATCCAGAATTAAAAAAAAAAAATACCAAAATTAATATTTAAGGGGGCTGAGGCCCGTGGGGACCCCTGGGTCCAAAAAACCGCCCCGCCCACTAAATGGTATGTGTGGGTACTCAAATTAAAGGTAATTGTACAACAAAAATAATAAAATTTTCGGTCGGCGGCTCTTCTAGGGCCCTCTGGGGCAAAAAAAGTGCCCCCCATAACACTTATGCAAATCTGTGTGGGTACTCAAATTAAAGGTAATTTGCTCACGATTGCAAATATGTATTTTGTTTTTGTATTCGTTTAATATTTTCCTCTCTAGGTTAATTTATGTATCTTTTATATTCAGAGAAGTTTTAGTTAGCGAAGCCGGTCTTTGTTATACAATAGCGGAGAAAATCCTTGCGCCCGGCCGAAGGCCGGCTATACAGAAAAGCTTTAGTTAGCGAAGCTGGTCTTTGTTATACCATAGAGGAGAAAATCCTTGCGTCCGGCCGAAGGCCGGCTATAGAGAAAAGCTTTAGTTAGCGAAGCGGGTCTTTGTTATACCATAGAGGAAAAAAATCTTTGCGCCCGGCCGAAGGCCGGCTATACAGAAAAGCTTTAGTTACAAAAAAATAAAAAAAATCCCGCGATTTTTATAACAAATTGTTTGTCTACGTTGCTATTCCCTTAAACAATACAATCGTAAGCAAAATACCTTTCATTCGAGTACCCACACATAGTTATAAGGGTGCGAGGGGCTATATTTTAGCCCTCAGAGGGACCCAGAAGTCCCGCTCGACCTAAATTTTATTAATTTCGTATTTTTTACACAATTACCTTTAATTTGAGTACCCACACATACCACTAAGTGGGCGGACCGCTTTTTTTGATCCATGGGGTCCCAGGGGCCTCAGCCCCCTTAAATTTTAATTTTGATTTTTTTCGGCTTAAATCTAGTTTACCGACGCAGCTCCAAATAAAAAAAAAAGTACCTAGGTAGATAGAAAATTAAAAAATAAGAAGAAAAAATAATATAAAAAAGTTGGCGGAAACGCTTAGTTTTCGAGTTATGGACGTTTTAAGTTTTTATATAAAAGTGTGATTTTCCACTACATTTTTATCTTTATATGGTCAATATTGGTATCATTTTAAAGCTTTTGGCTTAGTGAAGCCGGTACTTACTATCCCAAAGAGGAGCAAATCCTTGCGCCCGGCCGAAGGCCGGCTATGCACAGTAGCTTTACTTAGCGAAGCCGGTTCTTGCTATACCATAGAGGAGAAAATCCTTGCCCCCGGCCGAAGGCCGGCTATGCAGAGAAGCTTTAGTTAGCGAAGCCGGTATTTGTCATACCAAAGTGGAGCAAATCTTTGCGCACGGCCGAAGGCCGGCTATGCAGAGAAGCTTTAGTTAGCG
The DNA here is from genome assembly GCA_930367215.1 of Pollenia angustigena. Lineage (NCBI taxonomy): Eukaryota > Metazoa > Arthropoda > Insecta > Diptera > Polleniidae > Pollenia > Pollenia angustigena. Next base: position 253,153,280 of record OV884058.1, read on the forward strand.
AAGCCGGTATTTGTCATACCAAAGAGGAGCAAATCTTTGCGCCCGGCCGAAGGCCGGCTATGCAGAGAAGCTTTACTTAGCGAAGCCGGTTTTTGCTATACCATAGAGGAGAAAACCCTTGCGCCCGGCCGAAGGCCGGCTATGCAGAGTATTTTTACTTAGCGAAGCGGGTTCTTGCTATACCATAGATTAGAAAATCCTTACGCCCGGCCGAAGGCCGGCTATGCAGAGAAGCTTTAGTTAGCGAAGCCGGTATTTGTCATACCAAAGAGGAGCAAATCTTTGCGCCCGGCCGAAGGCCGGCTATGCAGAGAAGCTTTACTTAGCGAAGCCGGTTTTTGCTATACCATAGAGGAGAAAGTCCTTGCGCCCGGCCGAAGGTCGGCTATGCAGGAGTGTTTTCGTTTGCGACGTCCATGTTTATAATTTGATTACGTTTGTATTACACTTTTATTTAAATTAACTACATACTAACCTGGTGCACTTCTGTAATATTTTGATGTAAAATGCGAAAAGAATGTAATGTGAGGTAAAGAGATAGTAATTTTCAAATAAATTTTGTATATCTAAAAAGATATGGTCAAAAGCTTTGAAATGATACCAATGTTGGCCATATAACGATAAAAATGTAGTGTAAAATCGGACCTTTATATAAAAACTTAAAACGTCCATAACTTGAAAACTAAGCGTTTCCGCCAACTTTTTTATTTTATTTTTTTTTCTTATTTTTTAATTTTCTATCACCCTGGGTACTTTTTTTTTATTTGGAGCTGCGTCGGTAAACTAGATTTGTTCCTTTTTTTCTTTTTTTATTCCAGAGGGGGTCCAATATTTTTTTTTTTTTCGTACGCCCCGTAAAGTGCACTTTTGCCCCAGTTTTTTTTATTTTCTTTCGGTTTTTGCAAATATACCTTTTGGCTTTTTGACACAGCTTCCACATTTTTAGTTACTGCATTTTTAGGAGTCACTATAACCGGCCAAAATAGTCGTGACAATTTTTGCATGTCGCACAATAAATATGATAAATAATCAAAACAAATTCAGGGTTGTTTAATTTCACACAAAAATGTGTGTTCAATTTAGCGATTTGAAAAAATATCACTGTTGCCAGTAAATTTTTTGAAAAATACCTATAGTCAATATGCATACAAGGCGAATGCAAAGCAGGTGACCCTAGCTTGCTACTTAACACAGCGTTTACATTCGACAGTACTGGCAAGACAGTAATAATGAATTTACACTTGTAATTTTAAGGGCAGTGCTACACGTTCAATAAATATCGTGATATTTCTAGTATCACGATATTTATTGAACGTGTAGCATGCAATATTGATGGATCGCGATCCATATCGCAGAATGGCCTAAAATATGAAATCCAGAAATCCAGATCGCGGATCGTGGATCGCGTGATAAATATTGAATGTGTAGCATTTTCATGATATTAAATAATATTAATAAAAATTAATACGTCAGTAAAAAGTGTCAAAATAAAAGAAATAAAATACGCAGTGGAAAAAATTAAACAAATAAAAAGTAAAACAATTGACAAAATTTGTGAAAAGTTTATTGAAATAAAGGGTAATGGCAGAAGACAGTGAAATCGAGCAAAATAGCTAAACAGGCTTTCTTTTGGTTTTCTCGCGACATTGATAAACGACCCGCACAGCGCAAAAATAACATAAATACTGACGCGATAAATATTGAACATGTAGCATACGCTCGTGATCCATCAATATTTTAAAATGGATCGTGATCCAAATATCACGATATTTATTGAACGTGTAGCAGTGCCCTAAAGCTAGTTTATGATCGTAAGCTACTTTCATAAACTATACCGTTTACATCAGCATTTTAGACAGTTAAGTTGTTTATCTTTGAAAAGTCAAAACATTTGTAACCCCAATATTAAAAAAACGTTGATGCACGTACATATGAACATACAGTGATCGAAATAACTAAATGTGCATAAGTCTTTTTTACATGTTTCGCTCTCTATAATTTAATAATCCAACTAACAGTAAACTTGAGGTATACAAAAATGTTGATAGATTCTCTTCACATCATTTTGTGAAATTATTTTTAGAATTTGCTTCTCAATAGTACCGTTATCAACATGTATTAATTGTTAATACTTCTTTGTCAATGGAAACAATTATAAGTGCATTGATCTTTGAACGTGCGGGAGCAAGGTTTAAAAAATAAATAAATAGTTCTTTTAGGTGTCTAATCAGAGAAATAACAATAAGAGGTATAATAAAAAAAATTTTTGTTTATTAAATTAAGTTTTTAGAATTTTTCTATTTTATTCAGTGAAATATGCCTCGTGGGTGTACATTGACTGAGCTTGAACAGAATCAAATTGTTTGAAACTGGGTCAAGTATTAACGAAATATCAACGAGGATAAAAAGACATAGAAATACTGTTTCAAACTATTTGAAAAATCCAAATAATTATGGTTGCATAAAACGAAATGGTCGCAAGCCAACTGTTGACGATAGGTGCAAACGGAAAATTAGACGCTAAGCTGCTTTTAAAGACATCCGTGCTGGACAGATAAAGGACCAATTGGGGACTTAATGTCACAAAAAGAAGAGTTCAGCAAATATTAAGCACTTGTGAACATCTTCAATATCGAAAACGATTGCCCAAACCGAAGTTGTTGGAGAAGCACAAAGTTGCCAGAATGGGATTCGCAGAAACACATCAATTTTGGGACGATGAGTGCAGAGCTGTAAATGATTGCAATCGATTTAATTGCAATCACATGATTTCGCTTTAATGATTGCTAATTTTTTGATTGCATTCAAAATCGTAAATTGATTTCATGATTTCAATTTGAAATCATGAAATCAATATGATAAAAACGATTGAATCAATTTTTTGAAATCAATTTATATATAAATTGATTGCAATCAAATTTGATTGCAATCGATTTGATTGCAATTACTTTAATTGCAATCAAATCCAGTAATTGCAATCAAAGTTAAATCAGAATCAAAATCTTCGTTCTTTTCAAATGAAAAATGGCAATTTTTATTTACAAAGTTTTGTAAAATTGGTAAACATTATTTCTAATTGCAATCAGTTCTTCCGTAGAAAAAAAATGCAAGAAATCCACATTTATGAGATTCAACGCACCATTACCATCATCAGCTGCAGTAGAAAGGTTATTTTCATTTGCAACCTTGCTAAATTCTCCGCGTTGTGGATCGCTTTCAGATAGCAACTTTGAAAAGTTACTTTTACTTAAAGCCAATAGAGAGCTTTCTAATGTAAAAAATGCTGAAAGTAATGAAATCTGAAATATTTTTCATATTGTTTTGTTCATATTATGTTTGTCATGACTTTTTTTTAATAAATTCGCAAAATTAAATTTTTTTTTTGTTTTTGACTTTTATTTTTCTGGTCAAATATAAGTGGAGGTTTGCAATAGAATCTGTTGAAATCACATTTATTGAAATCACATGATTTCAAGGGAAAATCGAATTGATTGCAATTGAATTAATTGCATTCAATGATTTCTAACAAAAAATGATTTCAAAATGATTGCAATCAAAAAATATTGCAATTTTGACAAGATTTCATTTTGAAATCTGAAATCATTTAGAAATCAAAGAATGAAATCAGTTTGGTTGAAATCACTTTGATTTCAATGTCAATTGATTGCAGCTTTTTACAGCTCTGGATGAGTGGCAATCAGTTATTTTTTCAGATGAAAAAAAATTTAATTTGGATGGCCCTCGGAAAGAGCAATATTTGCTTTATTTCTAACAGAATGAATGCTTTACAATATGTAGAGCTTCTTGATTCCGAGCTTATTGAGTTTGCAGGTGAAAAATATGGCGATAACTGGATATTTCAGCAAGATAATGCACCCATACACAATGCCAGACACACAAGACAATTTTTTGAAGAAATAAATATCCCCGTATTGAAGTGGCTAACATTCCTTTTATTGTTTTCCTTAAGCTGGGTCTCCACGTAGCAATTTTTATTGCTAAGTACAAGCAATAACGTCGGTAGAACAATGACAGCACAATGTAGCAATAATTGCTGATTATATTGCTGGAGAACACTTGTTATTGCTTTGCCATAAATTTGCAATTTTCACCTCGGGTAGTTGTATAAAGTTTTGTGGCTGTATTTATAACAAATGTTTTATGTTGTGTTTTGAAGTGATTGTTAAATTTTATTTTTTAAATTAATAAAATTATTAATTGTTATTGTCGTAGCTGTGTTTTGTATTGCTTTTTTGTTAATTTGCGTATGAAAAAAAAACCTAAAACTTGTATTGTTCTATTGAAAAAATAAAAATGTACAAAAAAAACAAATTCGTCGTTTGCTTTTGTTGAAATTGACGTTTATTTAAAAATATAATATATAAAAACTTTTTTTGTATTTTGTTGAAGTATTTTTTCACTTGTCGGCTTTTTCTTGATTGCTTTTTTAATAAATAAACACACTAATAAATAAACAACCGTACAGAGAAATGAAATGTCAGATAAATTACAACTGATTTGACAGCAGATTGCTAAGCAATAATTGCTCAAGCAATCAGAAGAGCAATCATTGCGCAATGGATTGCCACTCATGACAATTTGCGGTCTATACGTCGCAAATTTAATGGAGCAATCAAATTTGACGTTTGCCGCAATAAATATTGATACGTGGAGACCCGGGGTTAAAAAAAAAGAAAAAAAATTTATAAAACTAAAATTACTTTTAAATTGGAAATTTTCTTTGTTTATTTTATTTTTCTTATTGTTTTTTTCACAGATAAAAGTAATTTTTTTTCTGCTTTCACAATCAAAAAAACATTTTCACTTGGTGTTCATAATAGATCAACAATTTCTTCAAGGTATATTTACACAAGGTAAGCTCGTTGGCAGATATGTTTGTCAGCTGTTTACCCCAGTTGGAACCCAAACGTCAAATTTCGTGTATATAAGCCAAAATTTGCACATGTATGCGTTAATTGTTTTTGTTTTATATGAAGACAGTTTTGACAACTCGGTTCAACTCAGTTATTTTTATAGAGCAGCATGTCTACACTCCCAAATGAGTATACCTTGCGTTAATGTACCTTGAATTTCTTGGTGAAATGTAAAATATCACTAGCGTTGCGAGAAAAAATTTGAAAAAAATGAGTAAAGCAACGATTTTTTCTGACCATTTTGGTTTAACCCACTTTTCTCTTGAACGGCTCGGGCGATTGTTCGCAAATTTGATTTTTTTATGTAAGTATGTATATTCCCTACATGAAATAAATGAGCGAGTAGTAACATGTTTCATTTTGGTGTTAAGAAAATGATAGAAAGAAATGACCGAATGTGACCGAAAACTTTATTTTTCTTTCTGTCATTTTCTTAACACCAAAATGAAAAATGTGACTACTTGCTCATTCATTTCTTGTAGGGTTTTTAATCTTATGATGCATTATAGTTGTGTAATATATTTATTAGGTTACACGAACCCTTACAACGTGATACATTTTTCTAAACCTGCGGCCACACGATCAAGTTGTTCTTGATAGTCTTTTACATATACTGCTTGTCAAAATTTACAAAAATTGAGAGCTGTGACGTATGTAGGTGGCACTCAATTTACTTTCAAGATGCCATAAAAAAAAAACAATTTATAAAGACAAACATGTACTCAGCTGTTAAATTGAAAGTAAATTGTCAAACAAATGGAAAGGTGAAATTGAAAGCCATCTCGTGGTCAATTTAAAAAGTGTGAGTGTGTTAGTAAAAAAATGAGAGAGTTGAGTAAATTGAATGGAATTGAAAGGCAAAACTTGATCGTGTGGCCACAAAGTGCCGGTTCACACACGTCAAGTTTGACTCGACAAGTCTTGAGTTTTTAAGAGAGAAGGGAAAAGAGAATGCCATTTCATTTCCCCTCTCTCCTAAAATCTCAAGACATGACGAGTCAAACTTGACGTGTGTGAACCGGCACCAAGTAAATTACAATGAAACAAAATAATAGCTACGTTTTACACTCAACACTAATGTGTATTTAGCGTGTTAAATATTGAATGCAAAGTTTGTACTAAAAGCGATATTAACCATGCTTGTAGCAATTTTCAACAATTAGTTTTCTTACAATTCCAATAAGCGTTAACAGCACTGATTTTCAATAATTAATGTCAGCTGTTGTTAAAAATTTTGCGACAAAAAAAATATAATAAAAGTAAAACAAACGAAAAACAAAAAGTTTTTATATCCATCACAATATAACTATAATCTCAATATAGCGCAAATTGTACGCAAACACAAGAAAAAAAATACTTGCTTGCATAAAAAAGTACTTTACGCAGATGCAAAAAAGGGTATTATGTCACACTCAGTTATAACTGCGGGTAAGAAATGGAACAAATTTGCCATTTATTGTTGCAACATGTTTAGAAAGGAAAACGACAACTTCTCACATTTTTGCATATATTTTTAGAATGGAACAAAAACCCGCACGAAAGGTAGCATATATGGAACATTATTGTCAGAAAAGAAAACACCATAACTTTCGTTGCTATCTTGGCGACAGTTACATGGGGTCTTCACCTAAGATAATATCTGATATAATATGTGAGAGAACGTCGGCAGAATGAGAGAACAAATTTCTTCATGTTAATCTTAAACAAGGGGAACACGTATCTTATAAGATTTCATAATTCTCGTGCAGTAAACTTGTGTCGTTTTACACTTTTTTTTTAGTTTTTTCTTGTTTTTTAGCTAAAAATATTGTTTTTTTAAGCACTTATCACAAGATTTTCTCTATTTGCACAAAAAAATTAAACATTTTAATGAATGCGTCCTATTTTTGTTTTATATGTGTGTATGTATGTGTGTTTTTGACAGCTCATCTTATAAGATTGTTGTTATAAGATTTCTTATAACAACTGTCTCAAGGCGAATTCAACAAGGTAAGTGCAACTCTACAACTACAAAAAGCCCCATGTATTTTCTTGCAATTTAATAGGCGGTTGTCAAAAATGCTGACAAGGCAAAAATTTATTGAAAAACAAAATACAAATTTTGTTCGGGCTATTAAAGAGATTATTAAATTCACTTTATTTATTCGCAGTTTTTCTGAGAATTTTTTTTGGTTATTTTGGCGTAAAACATAAACAAAATTATATTTTGACGTTTCCCTATTATTTTTTAATTCGCCGTGGAGACAGCTGATGAACGGCTGACGAGTTGAGTTTACCTTGTTGAATTCGCCTTGAACTGTCTTATAGCATTTATTATAATATTAATACTAACACTATTTGAGAGTCCACACTTAAGATAATACTCTCTGCTTTTGAATTTGACGTTTGCTGATATAAAAATCTTAAGGTAGAAGTTCATAACACGCGTTAGTGCGCTCGCGCTCTGTCGTCTTCTGTCAAAAAAAGTTAAACTAGTGTATTTTCATAGAACAAGCTACATGCATAATATTTTGACGCGTTTGCGCCAGAAAGTTGGTTAACTTTGAACTTTTTAACGCGTTGTGTATTTTTGACAAGTAATCAGCTGACAATAAAAGGAATAATTTAACAAATTTGTGGATCATGAAAGAAAAACTTATTGAGGAGCTTAAAAAACATGCAATATTTATATAAAAAGAATAAATTCAATAAAATAACAAAATTTTGATATATTTTCGAACCCGTTTTTAATGCACAAATAAGTAAACAAATAAAAAACAGCTGACAGGAATGGCTTTTTTAACGCATGCTGTGTAACTTGCAATTTTTTACGCGCTAAAGTTTTTAAACGCACGATACTCGTCGACGAACTAACGCGTGTTATGTACTTCCACCTTTATATCTTATCTCAGGTGGAGACTCTGTGTTATTAAATGAAAAGACCACCTTGTACAAGGCGAATTAAGCCAAGATAGCGTCGACGAAATAGCGTCGAATTTGGGAATTTAAAAACCGGGAAAATAAAATTCCCAAATTAGGGACTTTTGCAGAATAAAAACAAAAAGTTAGCGTCGAATTTAGGAATTTATGGGGATTTTCAAAGTATAAAAAAAGTTAGTGCCGGTTCACACACGTCAAGTTTGACTCGTCAAGTCTTTAGCTTTTAGGAGAGAAGGGAAAAGAGAATGCCATTTCTTTACCCCTCTGTCCTAAAAACTCAAGACTTGACGAGTCAAACTTGACGTATGTGAACCGGCACTTAGCGTCGAATTAAGGATTTAAAAAGGGGAAGTTAAAAAAACTAATATTTGTAATAACAATACAAAAAATAGTTAACATTAATTAAAAAATACACATTTAGGAACAAACTAAGCGATGCGTGCAAAAAATCGTACGGTCTGTTCCCGAGATATTTGGGTGCATCCAAAATGGTCAGTAAAAAGCGTTGCTGATTTATCCCATGGAACACAGGCTTTTGTACGCTATAAACTGTATGTATTCTGAAAATAAATCGTTTTCTGCACAAAATAAGCGATGCGTGCAAAAAATCGTTGGTTAGTTCCAGAGATATTTGGGTGCATCCAAAATGGTCAGTAAAAAGCGTTGCTGATTTATCCCATGGAACACGGGGTTTTGCACGCTATAAACTGTATATATTCTGAAAGTAAATCGTTTTCTGCACAAAATAAGCGATGCGTGCAAAAAATCGTTGGGTTAGTTCCAGAGATATTTGGGTTCATATAAAATGGTCAGTAAAAAGAGTTGCTGATTTATCCCATGGAACACGGGCTTTTGTACGCTATAAACTGTATATATTCTGAAAGTAAATCGTTTTCTGCACAAAATAAGCGATGCGTGCAAAAAATCGTTCGGTTAGTTCCAGAGATGTTTGGGTGCATCCAAAATGGTCAGTAAAAAGCGTTGCTGATTTATTCCATGGAACACGGGTTTTTGCACGCTATAAACTGTATATATTCTGAAAGTAAATCGTTTTCTGCACAAAATAAGCGATGCGTGCAAAAAATCGTTCGGTTAGTTCCAGAGATATTTGGGTGCATCCAAAATGGTCAGTAAAAAGCGTTGCTGATTTATCCCATGGAACACAGGCTTTTGCACGGTATAAACTGTAAATATTTTGAAAGTAAATCGTTTTCTGCACAAAATAAGCGATTCGTGCAAAAAATCGTTCGGCTCATTGCACATCGTGTTTGTTATTTATTCCATCGTTTAGCTTCGTTTGTCAATTAAGATGTTTGTGTGTTTGGTCCGACAATGATTGTTGTGGCAAAGAAAAACAAATACAAACAAAAAAGCCAGAAATCAAGCAATTATTACTCATGTAGACACTATGTAGTACAAGAAAAAAAAAAATTGAAATGAAACTAAACGCACTTATGTAGTGCGTTTAGTCCATAGAAACAGAAGACTTTTTTATCATCTTAAAAAGTACAGTAGTTCTGTATGTACAATGTTGTTGTTAATTTTAACAAAGCGTCTCATCGAGTGGTTTATTGTTGCTATTGTTGTTAATGTTAACAAAGCGTCTCATCGAGTGGTTTATTGTTGCTATTGTTGTTAATGTTAACAAAGCGTCTCATCGAGTGGACAATGACTACTTGAATGCAAAAGTATAAGAATGTGTGCCTTTTGAATTTACACATACATATGTGTTATATTGCGTGCGCAACAAAAATGGAAACAAGGCACTTTCAATTAAACACGAACACATGCAAAAATCAAATTTTTTTTCAGAAATTTTTGCTTATATTATGGCGCCATAAACGAATGTATATTTTACCGTTTGTGACAAGGCGAATTTAACAAGGTAAGTGCAACTCCAAAACTACAAAAAGCCCCATGTATTTTTTTGCAATTTAATAGGCTGCTGTCAAAAATGCTGACAAGGCAAAAATTGATTGAAAAACAAAATAAAAATTCTGTTTGGGTTATAAAAGAGATTATTAAATTCACTTTAATTATTCGCAGTTTTTCAAAAAAAAATTTTCGATTATTTTGGCGCAAAACATAAACAAAATAATATTTTGACGTTTTCCTATTTTTTGTTAATTCGCCGTGGAAACAGCTGATGAACGGCTGACAAGTTGTGTTTACCTTCTTAAATTCGCCTTGGTTTGTGAATTATATTTGAATTCGTCGTGAAGTCACCTGATGAATGGCTGACGACAAGGCGAATTGACTTTCGCCTTGGCACAGTAGTTACCATTAGGATGCCAACTTGGGGTTTTGACCCCAAATTAGGGGTTTTCTTGTTGCTAAAAGGGACAAAAAATTTGATTTGAGGCTTACATAGGGGACTTAAAAAAAAATTAGGATTTTTTGGGGAAATACACGGAAATAATTATTAACTAAAGCAGCACAAAATATGGCTTGAACTAAAAATATTTTGCACCACTCTCGTCCTAGCCAAAATTTTCTTATGTTAAATTTTTGTGTGGCTTGGTTTAAGCAAAAAGGTATGACTGAAAGCGAACTATAATCAGATAGCAATTCATATTTAAATATAGTTGTTCCTATAATTTTATTTTTATGGCTAAATCGACTTAGAATTACTCAAGGACCCAGAATATAAATACTTTTTGGGGTCTGAGATGAATAATAAAAAAGTTTCACACGGAATGACAAACTAAATATACCCTCTTCACAACTAATTGTGGTGGAGGGTATAAAAATAAACTTTTTATTGATTTGCTTAACATGTCGATTCAAATAAAAATTAATTGAATTAAACCAAGTTTTCTTGAACATTTTCTGAAAAATTAAAAAAAATCCCTAGTATTTGTTTCTTGATGCAAGAAATTCGATTCTTTTAATTAATCAAGTTTACCATATTAATAGTAAATAAATGCAGCTTGATTTAATAAAAACAAGCTTCTTTTGTAATTCTTGTCTTAAGAAATTTATGATCATATACCAAAAACATGAATTGTTTGATCATGAAAAAATATTTGTTTATGCAAGAAAATGTTACTAAATACGAACAAAATATGTTAAAATCATTAAACTATTATTGGATTTTCTGTGTTAAGAAAGGAAATTGGTTAACAATATTATTTTTGTTGTTTGGCCAATGTAGTTGTTCATTAAATTAGATTTAATTTTAGCTAATACGGCCTAAAGTTCTATATGTAATTAAAAATGCATTTAATCCATATTTTCCCAACGTTTCGTGAATGTTATATTCACTTTAGCAAGGGATTCGTAATAAGAGAAATGAATTTTTTATTGCATTGAACAATAATTTGTTATGGAAAACATGAAAACATTTAACATGAAAAATTAAATTAAACACAAACTTCAAAATTATATCACAGGTTAGATATTGCAACACAGTAACTTTAGAAAATAAACTTATTTCCGTGTAAAAAAAATTTTTTTCTATAGGAGATAACTAAGTTTTATGCACACATAAACATTAGGGTGACCATTTTTGCAATATCACTTAATATCAATAAACACCGGGTAAAAAAAGTCTTATTTTTTATCAAAAAAAAAAAAAAAAAAAAAAAATCTGAAAAGTTTGAAGCTAATTTGTCAATAATATGATTATGTATAATAAGTACAAAATGTGTATTTTCCAAGAGAAGTTCATTCTTATTAGAGGTGTTAAGAAAATTAAAATGAACTCTTAAATCAATGAATGGGCTAATTTTGTTTCTTTGTATATAAAAACATAAATTATGAAGTTTGGTAACGATTGGGTAAAAAAAAGTCGATTGATAAGTTGAATAGTTAATACAAGGCGAAAAAATCTCTTATATTAGTTTTTGTAAATTTTTTAAATGACGTAAACTTTTCTTCTAGATGATAAAGCAATCAAAGTGTAGATACAATTATGTTTTCAATGCAGATTCATTATAGGGAAGTTCGACTGTATATACATATATATAAACTATAAATGTTTTTAATACAACTTCATATTTCCCTACAATAAAAATGATCTCTTGTAAAACATAATACAAGTAAAACTCAAATAAATATTTAAATTATCCGTTAAAAATTGTGTATTTTTTACAGGGGCTTATTTTTGGGGATTTTCTCTTTTATTTGGGGATTTTTGGGGAATTTTTTTTAGGTTTGGAGTGGACGAAAAAAAGTACCTGGCAGCGCTGGTTACCATGCAAATAATAAACTGTGATAAAAATTTTTGTTAATTAAAATACGATGTTTACGAATTTGTACAAACAAAAAATTAATAAAGATGAGCGCCAAGAACTGCGAAGGAAACAACTTTTGCAGCAACAAAAACTTAAGCGCTTGGAACAGCAGGATCAATACAGACACCATGGAGAACCACATTTTCATGAAATAAAAGAAAATAGAAAGACTTTTCAAAAAAAATTTAAACATACTAATATCGAGAATATAAATTTGCAACTATCTGAGTGGTTCAAGGAGAAACCGGAAAATTTTGACGATTGGTTTTTGGTGCCGTGTCCGATGGGTCAACGATGCTTAGTCGTAAGCGAAAATGGTAAAACTAAAATGTTTAGTAAAAACAAAAGATATCGTATGACATTCTTAAGTTTATTACCCGGTGGTGGTTTAAATGGTTCTGACAACGACCATTCCATACTAGACTGCATTTACAACAAAGAAAAGGACACATTTTATGTATTAGATGCGTTACATTTTTTTATTCCATTAAGGGATTGTGACACAGAATTTCGTTTTTTTTGGTTGAAATCGAAATTCATAGAACTTGATGAAATAAAAGAGAAATTTAAAAATGAAGAAATGAAAAGTTTTCAACTTTTGGAATACTGTGAAATGTCAAATAAGGAACGATTGGCAATGGCTCTGCAACGGTATCCACTATGGATAGATAACCAACCGCAGTTAGACGGTTTCCTTTTCTATCACAAGATGTCACATTACGAATGTGGTACAACACCTTTAGTTTGTTGGCTATTTCCCTTTATGGTACCTGATATTTTACAAATGGCAGTGTGTCATGCGTATCAAACCCCAACAAATTACTGCAAACAAAATCCTTTGAAATATATGAACGAATTTGATAAAGAGATGATGCAAAAAAAGAATAAGAAAATAAATTTAGCGGAATACAATTTAGATTTAACAGCTATGGAGGAAGATCAGGAATTTGAAGAAGAGCACATAGATGAATGCATTGGTGATAAAGACAATTTATTAGAATCATTATTAACAGCAGAGAAACGTTTAGAGTTGGAGTAAAATTGTTAGTAATACTTCAGCAAATAGGACAAATCATGCTTTAATTTACATCTTGAAAAATACCAATTATTTTTAAACTTTTAAAGAAAAGATTAAATGTTCTGGAACAAAGTCCAGTAAAACATTTTAATTGTTGTGAGCTAGATTTTTGTTTTCGAGCAAACATAATACAGGCCTTGTCTGAAAATCACGTGTAACTTTGTGGTGTTCTGAAAATCACAGCGAAATACACAAAAACGGAAAACCGAAATCTCACATTTGTGATAATAAAAGGCACATGTGATTTGAAATCATATTTTTGAATTAAAGTGATTTCCAGAACAGGCAGTATAGTTATTTTTAAGCCGTAAATAAAGTTAAAGGTGAAAATAAATGGGGAAATTGAGTGGAATTTTTTTATATTTAAAAATTTACAAACTTAATCACCCCTATCGCGAATGTTATGGGAATATGTTATGTATATGGGAGCAAACCTATATTCCCATCCCCAACAAATCGGTATCGCAAATATTTTGGGAGTAATAATTACTATTGTGAATTATTTGTTAGTATTTTATAAAAAAACGTCTCTATTGTGAATAACTTGTCAGTGCTTTTATCGTTAAAGAAAAATATACAAAATAAAATACTAATAAAAATAAAATAAATAATGAATAGTGTTTATCTTCATTTTCTTAATTAAAACTCCTTCAATAAAAGAAAAAATAAATTTAATTGAGTCCTACCTTAGAATACAAATTAAAATTTACATATTCCCTTCTCGTTCACATTAACACTTGTTGGGAAATTATTTAGTAAGAATACTCGCGGGAGAAAACATTACCGATGCCAAATTTTTTAAGTTTGGGAATTTATTCCCAAAAAATTTGCCATGGGAATCATTCACAATACAATTAAAAAAAATATGGGAATATTTTCATGGGAGTAGTTGTTTGCGATAGGGGTGAATATAATTTTTGCATATGGCGCTAACTGCATACATAATAGGTATTTTCGGTCATACCCGGCACAATAAAAGTTTAATAAAATTGTTACTTTACATAATAAATGCATGATACTTTCCAACAGTAACAAAGTAAGCGCAATTAATCAGGGGTGTTCTGGAAATCGAAAACGCAAAACGCAAGAATTTGGAAGTTGTTTTTAACACTCTTATTCAAACTTTAATAATTTTTGTTATAAAATTCTGTTAAATAGAGAAATATTTGTATAATATTCGTCGTTAAATTCTTTTATTCTGGCGTTTTACGTTTTCGATTTCCAGAACACCCCTGAATAATAAAATTATATTTTGTGCACCACCTTTTTAATATTAGAGAATTTAGTTAAAGGAAATATTTGGTCACACCAAGGATACTCATATTTGTTCAATAGATGCCAATAATAGAAAACGGTTGCAAACAAACTTAGATTAAAAAAATAATATATGAACTGCATTTGGCTTTAGAATGAGAAGGGGGCAGGGAAAGAAGTGATGCTAAAAGGAATATGATGGATACGAAATCAGTGTTTGGGTTTTTTTTTTAAATTATTATTAACGACCTCAAAACAAAGCCAGATTCGAAAGTTGTGCACATATTTTCAGATGGTTTTGCATCCTAATTTAATTTAACATTTGTCATGCGCCGCAGTATTTTAAAAAATACTCGCCTGGAATATTTTGCTGTCTATCAGGAGAGAGCTTTTTTATTTTTTTCATATAAATTTTGTATGAAATCTGTCGCTTACAATAAAATTGTTCTTGCCAAGGCGAATTATAAATTCGAATTATAATTCGCCTTGGTTCTTGCTATTAAATCGTAACGGTACCAAGGCGAATTTATAAAGGTGACATTTTCCAGTCATCTGTTTCAAGGCGAATTTATAACAGGTAAGTGCAAGGCGAATTTATAACAGGTAAGTGCAACTCAAGGCGAATTTATACAAGGTAAGTGCAACTCTACAACTACAAAGCATGGCGAATTAACTCCATGTATTTTGTTTTTGCAATTTTCTTACTTGTTGTCAAATTTCAGTATAAAACAGCCATCGGCAAAATCAGGGCGCCGCGTTTTCTCTTTTCTCTTTTATTCTTTTGTATGCTCTTTTATTACGTACATGTGCACACACATTGCAGAAAATTTAACAACATTAACAACAACATATGTAAAATTCATACAACGCATATAATCGCAAAATGTAATAGTATAGGTTGCCGATGGCAGGTATAAAAACAAAACAATATTTTGACGTTTCATGATTTTTGTGGATACAGCTGATGAACGGCTGACGAGTTGAGTTTACCTTGTTAAATTCGCCTTGGTGCAACTCTACTACTACAAAACAAGGCGAATTAACTCCATGTATTTTGTTTTTGCAATTTTCTGACTTGTCAAATTTTAGTATAGAAACAAAACAATATTTTGACGTTTCACCATTTTTTTAATTCGCCGTGGATACAGCTGATGAACGGCTGACGAGTTGAGCTTACCTGGAGTTAATTCGCCTTGGGTAAGTGCAACTCTACAACTACAAAACAAGGCGAATTAACTCCATGTATTTTGTTTTTGCAATTTTCTGACTTGTCAAATTTCAGTATAGAAACAAAACAATATTTTGGCGTTTCACCATTTTTTAATTCGCCGTAGATACAGCTGATGACCGGCTGACGAGTTGAGCTTACCTGGAGATAATTCGCCTTGATCTGTTTATTGTTTATTTTTTTGTGTGTATACTGAATGTCAAACTTTGTTTACATTTTGAGAAAAAATTAATTCAAATTTAAAATTCAATAAAATTTTAAATAGTTAAAAAAAAACTTATTTAAATTATATAAAACAAAAATAGTGAAAAAATATAAACACAAGAAATTAAAGATGCGTAAGGAATAGGTGGAGCCACAATTAATTTGCAATTGAGGAGTTTCTTAAGCAATTGCGTATATTTTATTAACAAAAAATTTCCTTTTTTATATTTTCAACAAATATTTTTGACAATCACTCTATAACTTTTTACAAAAACAAAATACATAGTATTTTTCAATAAAAAGGGATAGCTAGCATAACTCTATCTCATGATGCGGTCACCTTTATAAATTCGCCTTGAACGGTACCAACTACAGGTGGTGTCGAAAGGCCATCTGATTTTGACAGTTCGAGCTAACCATTTTCTATTGTTATTTATTCTTTATATTCTTATTTATATTGAAATAACAGGCTTTTAGAATTTAAATAATTTTTAAGCCAATATTTAATTGTTTTTAAAAGTTTTTTATATTATTGAAAAACAAAACAGTGATAAAAAACATTAAAATTAAAAAAATGTGAAAAAATAAACTAAAAAGTGTAAAACAAAAAACTAAAAAACAGTCAAAAAAGTAAGATTAAAAAATGAAGCGTGGCTCTATAAAAAAAACCAAAAAGCTGGAAGTGGAAGTTTTTTCCGTGTTCCGAACGATGATCGCAGGCTTAAGTGGAGCAATATTTGCAACCAAATATTGCAAACCAGTTTGCATCATCAAGTGTCTTCAAAACCTCATTTGTCCATTTGTTTTCTTAACAATATAATTGATATAAGAAGTCAACATTTATAACTTTAATAAAAAACATTAAAAATGATTGCAATATATACATAGAAAAAAGTTTGTCTTATTTTAAAAGAAATACCATATGACTCAAGAGGGATCGACCTATGTTTTTAATTTCATTAAAATTTGTTTGATAGTAAACCAAAAACACTATTCCGGAAAGCAGTTTGTATCGGGCTATATGAAATTGTGGACCGATTTGCCCCATTTTCAATAGGCTTGGTGTACCAATAAGAACCTATGTACCAAATTTCATCAAATTATCTTTAAAATTGTGACCTTTACTTTGCGCACAAGGTAACATGGGCAGCCTGCAAGCCAAGCGGATGGACATCATTAGATCGACTCAGAAAGTGGTTCTGAGACGATCTGTATACTTTAAGGTGGATCTTGGGTCTATATTTTAAGGTGTTACACACATCAGCACAAATGCATAATACCCTCTCCACTATTGTGGAGCCTAAAGCTAAGATCCCACTATCGGCTCAAATAGCACAATCTGTGACGATTTTTATCGTGCTATATCGGCGCACATTTTAAAACATTGCACAATTTATTCTTGGGTGGTCCGATTATCGTCGCACATTGTGACAATTGTTTTCGGTTCATATCGGCCAAAACTCAATTGCGACAATAATCGGTACAATGCGGTCACACTATCGTGCTATTTGGGCAAATTAAATCATATGTTTTTGTTTATTTGCTTGTTGGCAGATATCATTTTACTTTAGAAATTCGCAAAATTCTCCGTCTGAATATGCCATTATGTTTCCTAACAATTTTAAATAATATATTTATATATAATAAAAAATGTATACAATTTTATTCAAACTTACTGCACTTGTTCTTTTTTTTTGTAATTGTTGTTTTGTAAAAAAATGTTTACAAACCAGGGACGGCAAGATCGATACAACTGCAATGTTTTGTGGTGAAGGCGATTTCTTTTCTTTTACTTAACAGTAGAAATGTACTATTTAACGTTTAAATACATAAATAATAGATAAAACAAATGTATGTTGGTGCAATTTAAAAATTTCGTTTTGCCATCCCTTGTTTCGGCGCTGATTGGCGACTGTTATCGTAGCAAGTGGCCGATAAAAATCGGTACATATTAAGTAATTTGATTGCTCCACATTGTGCAAAAGAGTGTTCACATTAGTTGCGTTCGAGAACACAAAAGTTTTTACTATTTTTCACTAAACTTTACTGCATTTTACGAAATTGCGTTCGAGTACACAAAATGCAGTAAATGAGAACATAAATTGAGAGCGAAAAGTGACAGTTCTTGTCTGAGTATTTACAAATTTTTACTGCAGAAATTTTTGCAGTAAAATTAAGTAAATCAAAAAAACATATGTTTCAAACGGTAAACAAACAAAAGTAACAAATAAAAAGCATACAAATTGTGAAAAAATTGTTAAATAAAAGAAAAGTTGAAATAAAAATTAAACCAAAACAAAAAGTGAATAAATATTAATTAATTAAACTTGTTTGTGAAGCATTTATTTGGCTAAATACAAACTTTTGAATTTTTTTTTGTTTTGTTAATTTTTTAGAGTTGTAAAAATGTGAAGTATTTGGGTACTTAAGTAATCAATAGCAAAAAAATTATTCATGTTCTTTTAAATCATATAACCCGATACAAATTAGTAAAATCAAATAAAATAAAAAACAAACAAATATGAAAGATTACATAAAATAGTTTGTTTGTATTTTCCAACAATTTTCGTGTTATAAAAAGTATTTAATCGAGTACCGATAAGAAAACGAGTTAGGTAGTCAAAAGTGTCAATATTTTTGAACACTTCAATTATTTGCCATCAGCTGTTGCCTTTATTTTACAAATTTTGCGTTCGAGTACTTTTTTGGACAACAGCTTTTTGTGAGAGAAAATTTTTTAGTTTACTCATTTACTGCATTTTACTGTAAAAGTACTCAAACGCACCTATTATCGGCGCATCAAGGTAAATTTTGATTGTCCACAGTCAGCACAATTTCGGCCGAGTTCATTATTTTCAATAACTTGTGTTTATTTTAAAAAAATAAATTTTATGAATCCTTAAAATCAAAAAAACATTTTATTTCAATATAAATATGTATTTTTTATTATTTATTTTGCTGTCACAATTACTTAACAAGTTTTTGATTTTCACAAACTGAACCGCAACTGAACAGAAAAACTAATCAATTTCATAGATTTTTAATAACAAAAACAAATCAGCTGATTCGTACCAGAACAGAAAGTAAAGACTAATTCTGCCTTAAAAAACGTTTGCCCCATTTGTTTAGGTTGACCTGTTAAAACTCTATGAAGTAAAAATACTTTTAAACGTACATATGTTCACAAACATATTCAGGGGTGTTCTGGAAATCGAAAACAAAAAACCCAAACATTTTATATGTAATTTTTTAATAAGATTTCCGTAATAAAAGAATTTTACGACAAATATTATACAATTATTTCTTTATTAAACTGAATTTTATAATAAAAATTATACAAATTAGTTTAAAAGAGTATTATTAACAACTGAACAATTTTATTGTTTTGCTTTTTCGGTTTCCAGAACACTCTTGAATGGCTAAGCCAATTAATATTTTACGCGTTAAATGGATGAGTTTGTGGGTCGTTATTATAAACCTAAAGCTGAAGGTCCACACCATGCGTAGATGCGTATGATACTAATTGTGCGTTTCTAAATTCAAGTTATAGCCTTTTCACACTTGTCAACATTTAACATTTAACATCAATTTGCGAAAATGTTGGAATTTTCCCATAAGAAATACATAGGGCTAAAAATCAACATTTTTACAGAATGTTACTATCTCATATTGTTCCCTTTTACATTTTTCGATTCTTTTAGTGTCATCACTAGAAAAGTGGCAATAAATGCTGTTATTATTGTGGCATCACTGACAAAATGGCGGTTGCTTTGAAAGCAGCGTTACCATTTCTCTAGTTTTTCCATTTTTGCAAGCCTTATTTTGCTTAATTTTGCTTAAATTATTAAACAAAATGAATTAGAAATACATTTTGGTGTTATCTCTTAAAATGTTGGCACTTTTGTAGAAAAAAAGTATTTTAAAAAAATAAAAATTTTTTTTTCAGAAATGGTGACATTTTTTGTTAATGGTAAATGTTAGATGTTTCAAGTGTGAATGCGTATTTCACATTTTCAACATATTCCATGCGTTCCTCCGAAATGTATGCAAGTGTACAAAGGGTATTACATGCAATGCGTTTTATGCGCCAAATTTGTTTTTTTTTATCAGCTGTCGTCAGGGTTGCCATACGTACTGTTTTAAGCAGTACATGTACTGATTTTTTTGCAATTGTACTGTTTTATGCACAACTCCTAATACAGTACGCAATTGAATTTTCTCATATCTCATTCTTTCAGGTGCGGTGACTTGACCGTTATAAATGGAGAGGTACGCTTCGTACGCTTACACTGGCCTCGGTGTATATGCCATACGAGGGGTTGGACCCACCGGGTACAGAGGTGCGGCAACTCACGGCATATGCAAGGAGGAGATGCAATCCCTGTGTTGGGCTGCGATGCCAATGCTCATCACAGCCAATGGGGGAGTGCCGATATTAATAAAAGAGGTGAGTTAATGTTTGATTTTATAACTACTAACAATCTTATTATCTGTAATATGGGTAACACGCCGACGTTCAGAAATAAAGATAGGCAGGCAGTGATAGATCTGACATTAGTAAACCGTGACGAGCAAATTGTTGTTGATTGGAGGGTGGCAACGGACTGTACTTTTTCGGACCATAGTCGTATTACCTTCACACTGAATTTTGACCTACCTAGGGCTGCTTCATTCAGGAACCCGAGGGGGACCAAATTGGACTCC
Source organism: Pollenia angustigena (assembly GCA_930367215.1). Classification (NCBI taxonomy): domain Eukaryota; kingdom Metazoa; phylum Arthropoda; class Insecta; order Diptera; family Polleniidae; genus Pollenia; species Pollenia angustigena. The sequence goes on from OV884058.1 coordinate 253,173,836, forward strand.
TTCAATGAAGGGGTCCGAACTGGGTTGGCGCATCAGGCCTTGGGCGACTTGCTGCCGACGGATCTAGAGGGGGTGGTGAATAGGTTCGCTCATCTTCTAAGGGAAAGCTATGAGCAGTCCTGCCCGGTTACGTTTCCGGGTAGGCGTAAACAGCCTAAATGATGGACCAGGGAACTTCATGTTCAAAGGTCTACGGTGAGGAGACTGTTTAATAGGGCCAAGCTTACGAGAGCACCAGATAATTGGAACAATCACAGGGTGCAGTTCAACAGGTATAAGGCGGATCTGAAGAGAGCAAAGCGACTATCGTGGATGCAATTTTGTGCGTCCATCGATAATGTCAACGAGCTGTCAAGATTCCGACGGATTTTATCTAAGGACCCTAAGGCCCTGGGTTACATCCAAAGAAATGACGGCTCATGGACTGAGTCTAGCTCTGAGACCCTAACCTTACTTATGGAGACGCACTTTCCCGGGTGCAGGGAAACCGGTAGTATGGAGGACGGTCAGTGGGACGCCATGTCCGTGACATCGGTTCATACTTCCGCTTGCGTCGATGAAATGGTCACAAGGGAGAAGCTGGCGCGGGCGGTCAATACTTTCGACCCATATAAATCACCGGGTCCGGATGGTATTTTTCCGGCTATGCTTTGCAACATCCCGGACGATGCATCATTTCTGCTGGTGGATATATTTAGGAAATGCCTCAGTAGGAGGTATCTGCCTAGGGGGTGGAGAGAGGTCAGGGTGATTTTCATACCCAAGGCCGGTAAAGCAGGCCACTCGAAACCGGGGGATTTTAGACCTATTAGTTTGTCTTCTTTTTTGTTGAAGACTCTTGAGAGGCTAGTAGATTTCTATCTCAGGAGTAATATTGAGACCCGCCTTATTAGCAACGCTCAACATGCTTACCTGAAGGGTAAATCTGTTGAGAGCGCGTTACATGAGGTGGTGGGTTGTATTGGGCACGGTCTGAGGCATAAGGAGTATACTTTCGCCGCGTTTATGGATATAGAGGGAGCCTTTAATAACATTAGGATTGAGGCGATTAGGGATTCTTTGTTGGAGTTGGGAGTTGAGGACTTTCCGGTGGAGTGGATAATTTGCATGCTTGGCAGTAGGATTATAAACTCGAGCCTGGGGGATCATGTGATAAGGAGGAGGGTTACCAGGGGGATACCACAAGGGGGGGTATTATCGCCTCTACTGTGGTTGCTTGCGGTTAACGGGATTTGTATTTGTATTTGTATTTATTAATTTGATTTTCTAACACAACAAGACACAATATCTTATAAATTACAGCATTAGAATCAGACAAGTTAAAGTATACATTGATAAAGAAATATTTTCTAAAAACTACATAGATTATATTTAAATTTAAATAGAGTAAAATAAATAAAGTAAAGGTATATAAAAAAAAAAAAAATAAAAATAAAAAAAGTTTTCATTTAAAACATTAAAAAATTTACGAAAAATATTCCCTCAATAACCTTCTAAATCTTATAGCGTTGCTAGTGATTTGCAAATCACTTGGAAGTTGATTCCAGAGACGTATGCTTAATATAAAGTATTGACATTCAGAAGCATGGTCACGATGACGAAATTGTATTAAATTTTTCCCTCTACACGATCTAGAAAACTGCAGACGTTCATAAAGATATTTTGGCTCCTTTGTCGTTATTATTTTGTGAAGTAATATTAAGTTTTTGAATTGAAGATAGTTTGAAAATGACATATTGAATAAACGAAAAGAGTGCTGCGATATATGATCAAATCTTTTTAAAGAGAAAATGTAACGGATGATATTGTTGTATGTTACGGTCAGCTTTCTCATATCATTTGTGTTACAACCAGTAAAAATTTCAGATGAGTATAAAAGTGTCGGCAGAAGATATGTTTTTGCAAGTAATATTCTTACTTGTAGAGGTGTAAAGTGCTGAGTAGCCCATAAATTTCGCAGCATGCCATAAACTTTACCACAAACTTGTGTAATGTGATTGGACCAGGTTAAAGTTTTGTTAAATAGTACTCCTAAGTTTCTTGCTGAATCTACAATATCGATTCTCGAATCACCAAGAAATAAATTTACCTCAAAATCTACATGAAAGGCTCTTTTACATATTAATATGCACTTCGATTTGTTAGGATTAAGTCGCAAACCGTTAGCCGCTGCCCATATAAGTATTTTCCCAAGATCATGATTTAATTCCCGTATTTTCATATTAGCTGACACTTTAGGACTACTGAGATACAGCTGAACGTCATCGGCATAGATTTGTATATTAGAATAAGATAGTTGGTTTGGGAGATCGTTCGCATATAAAGAGTATAGCAGGGGTCCAAGAATGGATCCCTGTGGGACACCTCTAGTTACTTGTAAAGAACGCGATATAGATTCGGCATTTGCAACTGATTGGCATCTACTTGAAAGGTATGATGACAACAGTTTCACCGCAAACGTGGAAAATCTAAATAATTTGGACAATTTCATGCACAAGATCGAATGGTGCACTGTATCAAAAGCCTTTGAGTGGTCCAATAATACCAAAAACGTTATTTTTTCTTAGGTCATTTGATTCCATGGGCAGGAAATGTTGCCTATGCGGACGACATAGTTCTGCTGGTCAGGGGAAAATTTCTGTCCACGATCGGGGAAATTATGCAGGTAATGCTAGGCGAACTCTCGGCATGGGCAAAGGATAGGGGACTGGGTGTTAACCCTGCGAAGACTGAGCTGGTGCTTTTCACCAGAAGGTATAGGATAGAGGGATTTAGGGGGCCAGTGCTAGATGGCGTCGAGTTGCCTCTATCGGAAGGAGCAAAGTACTTGGGTAACTTTCTGGACTGCAAACTGTCTTGGAAGAGAAATACTCAGGAGAGGATGAGAAGGGGACTTAATGCATACTACACATGCAGGAACTCCATTGGTAAGAACTGGGGTCTTAGGCCTGATATGGTAAACTGGATTTACACATCGGTTGTTAGGCCTATACTTACCTATGGATGCACTGTTTGGTGGGGTGCGTTGAGAGTGGATAGCTATAGGAAGATGCTCAGCAAGGTTCAAAGAAGTGCATCTCTTGGCATCACAGGCGCAAGGAGAAGCACTCCGCAGGCAGCGCTGGACATCCTACTATATCTATCCCCTATCGAGCATTATGTGAGGAGTGTGGCAGCTAGGAACTTACTTAGACTTTACGAGTCTGCTTTAGTTAGACCTAGGCGGGATGATCACACAAGAATTTTGTACGAGATGGGTCTGCTTGATCAGGGTATTATTCTCGAGGGAATTTCGGATCATAAGACTGTGACCCTGGACTTCGGTGCAACACCACCAGTGGAGTTCCCGGATAGGGAAATTTGGAGTGGATCCAATGGACTGTTTGAGGGGTGGGCAGTATTTACAAATGGATCCAAGATGGAAACCGGCACTGGTGCCGGTGTTTATATCGCGGACACCGAGGTAAAAAGGTCATTCAGACTCCCTGATGGGTGCAGTATCTTCCAGGCTGAGATCCTAGCGATCTGGAGGGCGACGGAGGTGATACTGGATCACATCGTGGGTGGATCTGAGGTGACAATTTACGTCGATAGTCAGGCGGCGCTTCGGGCATTGAAGAGCCATACGGTGCGATCATGCCTGAATGCGCGCTGTAGGAACGCTCTTAGGGAACTCATGGGGGCATTCAACGTGAGGCTGTGTTGGGTACCAGGACACTGCATGGTTGATGGGAATGAGGTGGCGGACGAACTCGCGAGAGGAGGTTCGGGTCTCGACTTAGTGGTGGGGGACAGGGGGGTAAAACCACCCCTATGCTACTACTATGGGGTGATACGGGAGAAATTCCGTGATGACGTTGACCGATCCTGGAGGGGCAGAATGGATTGTAGGGTGTCTAGGGCACTATGGCCCAATTTGGACGCGGGGGCAACCAGGGTTCTACTGGGATTGGATAGGGGTAGTCTCAGAACACTTATAGGGTTCTTGACGGGGCATTGTCCTGTCAGGGCTTTTTCGGGCAGATGGGACAACGCCATACCGGACTTCTGCAGGCTATGCGAGGATTCGGAGGAGCTAGAGACGATCGAGCATGTATTGTGCCATTGTCCTAGGATGCAGGGTCTCAGACTGAAGTGGCTAGGAGATAGGTTTCACGACGAACTGGGATGCATAGCTGGATGTAATCCGGCCAATCTACTGGGGTTTGTCAGGGAAATAACGCGGCTGTTTCTGTTGAGGGGACTGTAAGGGGGGTATTGGTCCTACTTTCTAATTTTCTGTCTATATCATACTTCCTTTTCTCTACTTTTCACTTCCTCTTATCTCTATCTCATACTTCATATTTTCATTGAAGGGAATCATAATGGATCGTATTCGGACTCCGAGTGGAGGTGTGCCTGTGGGCGCACAACCCTTCTTTACCTAACCTAACCTAAAACAGTACGCAAATGTACTGTTTTTTACACTTTGTACAGTTTTTTGTACTTTTTTTGTTCAGTGTACAAAAAACCAAGATGTGTTCCAAACAAAAAAGTTCTAAAATAATACGAGTTTTTACGCTGTGGTCATTGTTTTCTCATAAATTCAGAGTAGAAATCTAAATTATAATGAGTGGCTCGCAGCAGTACTATATTTTTATGTTGTTATTTTTAAGACATATGTATGATTTAATGGCTACCTCTTTCAATAGTATTTCCCTTTCCACACGTTTTTTAAATACTAAATAAATACATACTTATTCCAACACAATTATATTAAATTTTTAGAACTTTTTTAATTTTCGAGCATGTTCTGGATATCGAAATCACGCGTGAAATTGAAAACAAGCAAATTTGGAAAATTCTAAGTGTTCAAAATTTATTAAAATACCTAATACCTTTGAGGACCACTTTTCTTTACCTAAACTATTGAAATAAGAAAAACATAAGTTATTTTTACAAAAATTTTATTGGAAATATTCATCGTTTTCAGTTGCACTTGATTGTTTTACAGACAGAAATTTTTATTTTAAATTTTATTGAAACTTGTTTTTTTTGGATTTTATAGATTAATGACAAATTTCACCAAGTTCAGGTATAATTAACTATCATTATAAATGTCAAAAAATCTATTGTTATAGTAATAGTTAATTTTAGCTGAACCTGGTAAAATTGGCCGTAAATAATTTAAAAATTGTTTGAAGTTGGAAAATTAATTTAGGAAACAAACAAACAAATTCTATATGATTTGTGCAACTATGTGTGTGGTGAAAATTGCTTTAAATACGAATATGTTTAAAGAAAATCGTACTATGTATCACAATCAATGAGTTAATTGTTTCAAGCTAAGTTCGGCTTTTCTCCTTTCTTATATGGCTTTCAGCAATGTTGTGGTTTTCCTGGCCAAATGATTCGTTTGTGGTGTTTGCTTTTTAAACGCAAATAGTTATATTTTTTTCCTTAAAAAAACTTTACTGTTTTTTTTCTTGATTGTACTGTTTTTTTGTGTTCAATGTACTGTTTTTCCGAATTTAAAATCTGGCTACCCTAGCTGTTATGCTAATATGTTTAACAATTAAAAACAATTTTGCAAGAAATTGAGAGTGTAATTGATATTTTAATAGAATTTATTTATGGAATTCATAGGGGAGTAAGCTTTTATTATTATTCGTGATTTTTCACGGTATCAATAAGTTTCCAATTCATGGTATTTGTTAAAAAAAATAATAAACACAACAAAGATGACACTCAGAAGATAAAAGTAATCGATAACTAGAATGGCAAATTTTGTTCTTGTTAAATTGTGCTAAAAATTAATTTTAATGTATTTTATTCATTAAAGTTTATACAATCTTTATTACGAAAGCTTTTTCTCTTATTAAAAACCTTTTTTAATGCGAAAACATAGTAAAAAGTAATCCACCACACAAACATATTTATCGATAGCATTGAAAATAAAATATGATTTGCCATCCATGGCCATCAATAACAGCTGACTTTTTTTCACCACACATGCGACGGATACATAAGTAGAAAGTAAACCTACTTTCATGCGTTGATGCGTGTATGCATTTTCTGCATTTTGTTGTGTAACTTGTCATATACAATTACACTGATTCAAGTTGTTTGTCAAATGCATAAAAAGGACAGACGCATAAACGCATGGTGTGGACCTTCAGCTTAATTCTCCACATTTGGAATTTTCTGAAGTTGAGAACATTTCAAGTTCTTAAACGATATTAAATGGTTTAACGTGGATTTCCAGGCAGACTCCATTAATGCTAGAAGCTGGTTTGCCAATGTGCACATGATGCTTTTATATTTTTACCACTAGTCATAGGAACAAGAAGTTTAAAATGTATTAATAATATCTTAGATTAGCTGATCACAACTTCCCATTCTTTTAATAACGTAGATTTTTGGTCAGAATTTTTAAGATAATTACCAAATTGTAAAATTGGTTACATGACATTATTTTTTAGTGTACTTATCTATGCTAAACTAAATAATTTTTTTTAAACAATTTATTTGGTAGCTTTTTATTTTTAGAGGGGATATTTAAAGAAATTTTAAATTTGGGATTGAAGAAAAAATTTATGTGGCATCCCTAAACTAAAATTAACAAAAATATTTGAGTAAAAAAATAAAAAAAAAAAAAATAAAATTATTTTTGGAATTAAGAAAATAACAGTTTTTCTAACATAAACTTCTGCAATTTTTGTGAGCATTAATTCCCAAATTCGGTTGAATTTAATGTTGTATTGAAAATAATCTAAGCCGTTTCTTTTCTGTGTTCATTTTATACATTTAAATATTAAAACTGCACATAATCATAGAAATAGCTTTAAGCTATATTTATAATGGTAAAATTTAGTTTTGGTGATATAAAAAAGATTTTAACTTAATTTTTATGCATAGTTTAATTTATCATTTCTTTATTGTTTAATTTTTTCATTTATAAGTTGTAAAGCAAAATACATATTAATTAAAAAACACAATTTTAAAAAGCACATGTAAACAAACTTTTGACACATCTGGCCTGAACAAAAAAAAAAACCGGCTGTCTTTTCGACGCCACCTGAAGTAAATTCGCCTTATGTGACCATGACCAAAATGTATTACCCCACGTCTCCATGCTCTTTCGATTAGAACATGACATGACCATAACGCCGGCAGAGCAACGGTATTATTTTGTTCATGTTCTTGTATGTGGCGAATACGTGTTGATGTTCATGTTCTGATTGACCACAATTTTTTTTTATTTTATTTATTTATTTATTCATGGTAATACAAATAGCCAATTGGCCAATAAAATATATTACAAGTAATTTCATAACTATGAGGTAAGAAATAATTCAATATACATATAAAATAAGTACAACTATGAGATTTCATTATCTAAAATAAACATTTGTATGTATACCAACATCATGACAACCCAACCGACTCCCATACATTATAGCGAGTAAATTTAAGCAGGATAAAACAAGAGAAGTGAAAAAACCCAAAAATTTATCAGTGATTACAAAATTGAGCTATGTGAATTAAGAAACACACAGAGGTTACGCTTAAAGACTGCAAAAGACATAGCGAAAGAACGTAGATTTCTAGGCAAAATATTCCATAACCGTGCCGCACGTACGAAAAAAGATTGTTCATAAACCAGGTTATAAATACGTGGTATAACGATTTGAGGATTTCTAACAGAAATGTTAAAAGATATCATTCGCACAACACTCGGAGGACTTTGAGTCTTTATTATATTAAAAAGATAAATTAATAATCGAAACTTTAAATAGTCCTCAAAAAAAAGATTCAGAAAACTTTTTACGTAACCAGACGCCCTCAGCCTAAGTTTATAAACAAATCTAACAATACGGTGGACAATATGCTTTATTTTACTTCCGTTGCTTAAGTTACAACCTGTGTAAACTTCAAAACAATAATTCACTTGAGACATAAGCAATGCATGTGCAATTGACTTTCTAACACTCAAAGGTAGAAACAGATTTAGATGATATAATCTCCGCAAAGTGCAACAAACTCTAGAACAAATATTATCGATATGAGGCCCAAAGGATAATTTATCATCCAAAATTACTCCAAAACACCTTAGTTGGTTTACAAATTCAATCACCGACCCACGTAATTCTATGTTCAAATCAATTGTGTATGACCTATTTGACTTAAAAATTAAAGCTTTAGTTTTCTCAGGATTAACATTAAGATAATTTAAATCAATCCAATCCATCAGGTTACCTAGGTCATAATTAATTTTAGCCTGCAACGAATCCGTAAATTGATAGTCACCTACCCACAACAGCTGTATATCATCAGCAAAAGCATATGGTACACAGAAAAAATTATTAGTAATTTTTTATCAATTAAAAAAATTATTTAAAAAGTATTTAAACTTAATTAATGTAATAATATTGTTGAACGAATATTAAAAATATAATTTTGATTTAATTAACATTTTTGTTGTTTTGAAATTAATTTTGAATTAAAATAATAATCAAATATCAAAAAATTATTTCATTTAAAATAAAATAATTTTAACTTGTGTAATTGTTGTTGGAATTGTCAAAATCAATCAACACATTGTTTGAAAAGTTTTTTTGATCATTTTTTTAACTAAAAATATCATTTGTTGGAAAAAAAATCTTCAAAATATAAAATTTTTACAATTTTTAGTAATCAATATAATCATTTTGGTAATAGGTGCAAAATCAACAAATGGATTGCTTGATTCTATGAATTTGGTATAAAATTGGTGATTAGAGAAAATTTTTAATTTTTTCTGTGTATACAGTAATATAGTTCCTCAAATAAGTCATTGATATACAAAGTGAATAGGATCGGACCAATTACAGAGCCCTGAGGCACACCAGATTTGACAGACTTAATGTCAGAGACCATATCTGCTAGAGCGACAAATTGAGTGCGGTTACTCAATTAAGACCAAATAAGCCGGCACACTGAAGTTGAAAATTTATACTTTTGATTCAACTTTGTAATTAACGCAAAATGATTAACCTGATCAAATGCTTTGGATAGGTCAATAGAAATCAACACAGCCAACATACCCTCATTTAGTTTACCCCTGATAGTACCAGTGAGCTCAGTCAATAATAGTCCCGTATTCCGACCACTACGAAAACCGAATTGACACTCATTAAGCAAACTCCTAGAACCAATCCACCTTGTGATTTGTTCCTTAATAATGTTTTCAACAACTTTAGATAACACAAGCAAAATGCTAATGGGCCTCATATTGTCGACTGCCAGAATACAACCAGTCTTAGGAATTGGAATGATACGCGATGTTTTCCAATCTTTGGGATATTTAGATGATGTTTAGATGGTGTTTACGAAGTGAAAAAGATGTCTACTGATGTAGGGAAAAATCAGTTTTAATAACTTAATAGAAATACCATCAACACCCAATGCCGTAGACTTTATTTTAAATAAACTAATGCATAAATCAGTTTCAGTGATATTTGAAAAAGAGAATCATTCAGTCGAACTAATAAATTGAGTAAAATCAGGTTCCATATTAGCAACATCTAGTTGACTACTAATAAAATGTTCATTAATTTCATTAACATCTAAATCAGTAGCAGTGTTTGGTGCTTCAGAAATACCAGCATTTCTTAAACTGTTCCACATTTTCTTCGTATCCCCGCAACAAAATATACGACGACTATACATTATCTTAAATTTCCTAATTTTGGCTTTCGTCAGATTATGTAGTTTCTTATAAATATCCCAATTTCCGTCAGTTCTATGTTCATAAAATGCCCTTAACGCAATGTTAGTTAAGGATCTATGGTAATTGATATCACTAGAAAATCTAATTCTATTCTGAGCAAGTGGTCGCGTCACTATCCTGATCGGTATAAAGTTCAAAAGTTCATTAAAGAGAGTATTGAAAAACAATAGTTGCTCATCCGGATCGCATGTATTGTAAATTCGTGAGAAATCAGTCTGAGCTATTAGTCTAAGAATTTCTGTCATATCCGCACAACAATAGTCTCTAATACTCAAAGGACGACTTTGCGAATGGTTTACTGGTATTCGGAAGGCAGCACATATTAGACAGTGATGCGAAATAAAAGGCACCTGAAATTGTGCCGAGATACTAATTGTCAGACTATGGCTGACGAGAAAAAAATCAATTAAAGATGTGGACTGATAAAAAGCATCATAGTGAGTAGGCAGGGAATTGTGTAAGCAAGAAAGACTATATCGCCCACAAAGCAATCTTAGATTCTCAGATTTAGCTGGACTGAAAAGGTCATAATTAAAGTCACCAACCACAAAAATATCCCTATAACGAACAAAAATGTCACTAATAGAACGCTCAAATAGTGATAAGTTTCCCCTGGGAAGATATACCACACCAACAACCAATACACTGTCACCAATATCAATTTCAATAAAAAGACTTTCACACGAAAAATATTCTGTACACTTAAAAATGCATTTATGTTTAATACCTTCAGCAACATATATTGCCACACCACCACCTCTAAAACCAGACGGTCTATCACTTCGACACAAGGAGTAACCCGGTATACTTACAGCCTGATCTGTTATCAACGGATCTAACCAAGTCTCAGTAACACAAATGACGTCAAGGGATGCATGCCTAATCAGCGAGATTAATTCATCAAGCTTATGTGATCTGTCAGAAGGACAAAGGCTTTGGGAGTTTATGTGAGCTACTTTAAAGTTCGTTGAATCATTAAAAAAACACGTTCAATGTTACCATCACTGATAATTGGGCCGAGATTAGTATTAATCATCATATGAGATTAAAGAAATAGAATGAATAAGTCTTAAAGCTGTCAATGTGTTGGTATATGCGATATATAATAAACTTAACATGATAGTATTAAAAGATATGCTAAAAAACATGATAGGTATAATATAGCTATATGATAGGTAGTCTACCAAATTATTTGCACAAACGAGAAAAAAGAAAAAAATCATAAATTCAAGAAAATTAGATAATTAATAACAATAACAATGTCAACAACTACAAAATACCAATGAATTAATAGCAGTTCCATTCAACTCAGAACATTTCACGTAATCCAGCAGCTTTTCAGTACCATCCGGTAGTTTGATTTTTGCCAAAGGCATATCTCTATTGACGATCCGAAACCATGTTATTTTATTACTCTTGCGCAACATGCGACACAGTGATTTCAATTTAATACCAGCTGCAGTAAGATTGTCATTCAGGTAAACTCTAGCCACAATATCAGTGCTAATTACATTTTTCAATTGAAGATTTGGGTTCTTAAAATAGGCTCTCATTAGTTCATCTCTCATGAACACATTACTAAACACATTACCAGTATAGATTTCCCCTGCTGCATATATACACAATGGCAAACATCCCTTTTTTCTACTGCTATTTTGTAGTATGAACAGATAGCCAAAACAGGGTCAAGCAGACAATTAATGCCAGAAGGTAAACCAGAAATAATAATGTCAGGCCTATTCATTAGACGTTCAACTTTGTTTTCCATTAGTTCAATTTGAGAGATTTTCACCATCGCATTTGCCTCAACGTTAACAATGTGTTCTTCAAAGTTCTTTATTTTATTCTGGAAGTCATTAACAGCAGATGTGAGATCCGTACGCAATAAAGAAACAGACGGCTCAATAAGTGATTTCAAAGACTGCTGTTCAGAGCGCATATCAACAGCAAAGGCACTAAATCTATTTTCAAACTTTTTGTCCATTTCATCAACATACTTCTTTAAAATAGAACCAACATCTTTTGGCGGGCTGATGAGGCAACGAGGACAGCTAAATCTTACATTATCATTCTTCCCCATAAGGGCATATAACTCATTTTAAATATTCGCACACACTATGTGCACCCAGAAATTACATACGTCACATTCAACCGCCTGATCAGACTTTAGAACATTTTTGAAACACACACAACATTTTGTAGCTGGCGGCATTATAAATGTGATGAAAAAACGAGGTAATCACTGTCAAACAATATCTGGTAGTTTTATGGATGATTAAAGGAATTCCAGGTGAGAGCACACAATAAAGCATGTAATTAGACAACAATGTTTCCAGTAGTTATTTGATGCTATGTATTTGAATATACACATGAGCCTGTGCCGAAAATTAAAGGTTATGTAGAATGTATGTTGGTATGACAATTTACTTAGTGCAATTGTTTATAAGTATTTAATAATTTTAAGGTTTTACAGACTGCTAATAATAACTTTACTTGCTCATAGCGTTGTTGTTGTGCGTTTGGTTGTATACAGAAAATACATTATGGCCAACATCATGGCGCACATGGATGCTAAGATGAATGTTTAGGCAACGATGGCAGCATATGGACGAAACATGAACATGAACAGTCTGCACGAGTAGAATTCATGTGCGACATGATGTTAAATTGTACTTTTGTGGCATTAATTGTACTAAAACCCAAAAAATATTTTTACTAGTTTTATTATTGAATAACAAAAAAATATACGTACATACATTAAATTTTAATTGCACTTTAGATTTATATTTAAAATGTACCCTTGTCAATTCGTCGTGCCGAAGTTATCTTGCCGTATATCACAAACATTTTTTTTTTGGGAAATCTAATCTTAAGGTTCAAATTGTTATACACAAAAATGTACGTGAAAAAAGTCGTCCAATATTTTTGTCAGATATTGTGTTTGAAGTTCTTTATCGATTTATGTAAAAATATCAAAAGTCATTATCACGTCCGAAAAAAATTTTCAATTTTGTCGTATACGCCACTTTTTGCGATATATTTTTTAGTTTGTGGGATATATGTAAGTCAAAATAAGGTATTAAAAACCTACATTCACGTGTTTTACCAATATTGAAAATTAAGTTATAATAATTTTCGAAACGAACATTTATGCAAGTGACAAATATATTTACGTATAGTTATAGTTTTTATATTATCGAATTTCCTTATGTATAAATAATTTTAAGGTTTATTACTACTTAAGGGTGGTCCAACCATATTGCACGATGAAAACTGTGAGTCACACCGTAACGTTTAATTTTTGTCCAACTTAATTTGACATTTCTTGGTATCAGTGCCAAATTCAAGAATGGAGAGGTGCAGCATTGAGCAGCACGTTAAGATTGCTGAAGCCTTTTACGAAAATGGGCGTTCAAATCAAAAATAAATTTTGTGCACATCTTGATTTTTTTGGTCAACATAATCGATCAAATGTGTCCACAATCGGGATAATTGTGGGCAAATTTTATTAAACCGGCTCTGTAGGAAATGTGAAAACGCCTGTGCATGCATGCTTGGTGCGGTTTATGGCCAGGCGGCATCATCGGGCCTTACTTCTTCGAAAATGAGGTATGCCAAGCAGTTACTGTGAATGGTGTTTGCTATCGAGAGCTGATAACGGATATCTTTTTGCCAGAAATTGAGGATATGGACCTGGGCGATAAGTACCTAGTTCCAAAAGAATGTGTCACACGGCCAACGAAGCAATGGCTCTTCTGCACGAGAAATTCAATGGCCATGTTAACTCGCCGTCACGATCATATGATTTGACACCGTTGGCCTTCTATCTTTGGTAATATTTAAAAATTTTGAATAGTTTTGTACATTTTGCAAACGTTTGCGAAATGTTTTGTTTGTTTTCATACTCTGATTTAAAATAAAAAGTGTACGTCAATAAGCCATGAACAATTCAAGAGCTAAAGGATTAGATAATTTGACACATTAAGGACAATGAACCTCAATTAGGTCTCAGAGGCATTGCAAATATGGACCATAGGACAAAGGTATGCTACCGAAGCCGCGACGAGCATTTGGTCGATATTTTGTCTCAGACATTGTTATCATAGATCCTTCTATAATAATAAAAAAATTCAGATAATTCTCTAAAAACTTTTTGTTTTATTCACAATTAACATTGTGCACTATGGTTGGATCATCCTGAATATTTAACCTTTAACTGCTTAACAATAAAGTGAATTTAGGCAATAATTCATCAATACAAATAGCCGTTGTGTAAAATATATTTACATATAAAAAGAAAAATGTTAAAATAACAGTAATATTAACAAGATAGTCTCTTTTTTGTAGCATGCCTAATAAACTTTGTTCACATACAACAAGATAATGCAAGATTTTTTAATTGAAAATTTTCATAAGTTTTTTGTCGTATATCCACAATTATGCTACATACGATGTTATAACGCATTAAATTTTTCGCAAAAGTGGATATACAACAAAATAGCTTCCTAATATCTCATTAACAATAAGAGATAGAGACTTGAGAAAACGGTCTTATCTCAATTTCGATTTTGTGATATACGACAAGATAACTCCGGAACGACGAATTATCAAAAAAATAATTAAGTTAATAAATTATAATTTAGACAAGGAAGTTTAGGTTTTTTTTTTTTAGAGTTGATAATAACAAGGAAAAATACGTTTAACTGAGTAACAATTTTAAATGATATTGTCTTAAAATGTAAATTCCTTTGGATTTGGTATCCCACTAAACGCCATAATACCCCGTTTTGTCATACTTAAGAACACCAGGCTAAAAAGTGCGTCTACATTCCGTACGAAAGTATTTGAATAGTAAGTGAGCTACCTAAGAGTTACCTAAAGAGCGGCAAGCGTTTTTGTATGTCAAAACTTCTCATTTGCATACAATTTATACTAAACAACCATTTAGAATGCGAGTTGGACATCATCCGGCTAAACAATTTTAATTGACAGATCGATATGACGGTTTATTTTATGAAAAATAGCTTAACCCGGTGCGCTTCGCTACACTGCTTAAACCACTTCTTCAGTTGAGAGATATTTAATATATGCTTTATTTTTATTTTCAAAAGTGTAGTATACCATAGGAGTGACTTCTACTAAGTTTGAACATTCTTACTATAACAGTTCTTAAGATATGTGAAATTAAACATTGGCGTCCTATGGGGGGTAACATTTCCCCGTGCTATTCTATTTCAATTTTGGGGTTCAGAAGATCATACTACAAAAAGTTTAATAAAATGAGTGCAGCGGCTCCAAATTATATTTCTATCTATGAGGGGTACTGCTCCTCCTCTGTCTACGCCGCCCATTTCTATATTGAAATTTAAAGTCTGCCATAATAGTAGCTTTAACCACGTTTGAAGACTCTCCCTTTAATAGTTTTTCAGTTGAGGGATATTTAATATATGCATCCTATGGAAGGTATTTACCCCCTGCGCCTTCCCGCTTTATTTTTATTTTCAAAAGTGTAGTATACCATAAGTGTGACTTCTACAAAGTTTGAACATTCTAACTTTAATAGTTTTTAAGATATCCGATATTAAACATTGGCGTCCTATGGAGGGTAACACTTCCCCCGCTGCTATTTTGTTTAAATTTTGGGGCTCAGAAGATTCTACTACCAGAAGTTCAACAAATTGCTTGCAGCGGCTCTTATTAATATTGCTATCTATGAGGGGTACTGCTCCTCCTCTGTCTACCCCGCCCATTTTTATATAGAAATTTATAGTTAACCATAGTAGTAGCTGTAACCACGTTTTAAGACTCTCCCTTTAATAGTTCTTCTGTTGAGCGATATTTAATTTATGCATCCTATGGAAGGTATTTCCCCCCTTGCGCCAACCCGCTTTATTTTTATTTTCAAAAGTGTAGTATACCATAAGAGAGACTTCTGCAAAGTTTGAACATTCTCACTATAAAAGTTCTTAAGATATGCGATATTAACCATTGGCGTCCTATGGTGGGTACCACTTCCCCCGCTGCTATTTTATTTCAATTTTGGGTCTCTGAAGATCCTACTACCAAAAGTTCAACAAAATGCGTGCAGCGGCTCTTAATTATATTTCTATCTATGAGGGGTACTGCTCCTCCCCTGTCAACCCCGCCCATTTGTATATTGAAATTTATATTTTACCATAATAGTAGCTTTAACCACGTTTGAAGACTGTCCCTTTAATAGTTCTTCAGTTGAGCGATATTTAATATATGCATCCTATGGGAGGTATTTCCCCCCTTGCGCCTACCGCTTTATTTTTATTCTCAATAGAGTAGTATACCATAAGAGTGACTTCTACAAAGTTTGAACATTCTCACTATAACAGTTCTTAAGATATGCTATATTAAACATTGGCGTCCTATGGGGGAACCACTTCCCCCGCTACTATTTTATTTAAATTTTGGGGCTCCTTACTACCAAAAGTTCAACAAAATGCGTGCAGCGGCTCTTAAGATATGCGATATTTAATATTGGCATCCAATGGGGGGATCAATTCCCCTGCCCCTATCGAAAAAATAAGTAGCCTATTTTATTTTTAGGGCTGACGTGATGTTACTGTAAAAATTTCAGGAAAATCGGTTCAGTAGTTTCGGAGTCTATAAGCCAACAAACAAACAAACAAACACACATACAAACATTTTTCATTTTTATATATATAGAAGATAGATGCATTTGAAATAGAATTTTCATGTTTATAAAAACGCTTACCGACTCTTGTTTATGCCACTCGCATTTTGCATTACAATTGTGCTTTAAACTCGCAAGGGAAGTGCTCTGTAAAACAAAATCGCAAGAACCATAGCGAGTTCAAATCGCACCAATATACTGAAGTGATCTGCCAAATTTTTAAGAAATTATTTTGTGTCAATAAATTTAATTTAATATGTATGTTTTCTTTTTATTTGAATTTATAATAGTAACATGTTCTTAATATTTTTATTAGAAAAGGAAACTTAAAATAGGTTATGTAGTTTAATCCATTGTGTTGTTTTGCCTCGGCGATTTTAATAAACAGCTGATTAAGATAATATTTCAAAATTACATGGCGATGTAAGATTCAGAACATGCTTTGCGATTAACAACACTTGCGATTTGATAACTGTGGAAGTATTTGAACAAACCTGATTGTAAGGAACAAAAAATGATTATTTTCAAGGAGATTAAAGTTCGATTTATGTAGGAAAGAAGTTTTTTGACAAATTTCTACATAAGTTTCTTTTTAACTTAAACTATAGCAACAACATTCATTAGACTGTAGTAAATCTGAATTAAATGCGATACAGTTTTTACATTGTTTTTATCATATTTTGGTATGAAAATATACCTTTGCCAGTTCTACCGATATTCCAAACATGAGTGCATTAATTTTCTTTTTCAATTCTGCAACCCAAGACCAAAAAGTTTCATCGTTAAAGCGATTGATATGTATAAATTGTACTAAACATGTCATTGGAGTACTTTTGAATCCTAATAGTACTGAAAAATTACAATTTTACTAAGTGCCGGTTCACACACGTCAAGTTTGACTCGTCAAGTCTTGAGCTTTTAGGAGAGAAGGGAAAAGAGAATGCCATTTCTTTTCCCCTCTCTCCTAAAAACTCAAGACTTGACGAGTCAAACTTGACGTGTGTGAACCGGCACCAACTTTAGCTATACGGCGAAAATTAATGTAAATAAACCAGTGTTACCACAACAAAATTCAAAATTACACTTAAAATGAAGCAAAATTACCCGATTTAAATGAAATTACACCTGAAATAAAATTGAAGTTTTATTTAATAAAAAGACATTTACAAAGAAGCAAAAACACAACAAGATCATTGAAAGAAGATCAATATTAGTTAAAATGTTAAGATTCTTATTGTAATTTTGAATAAATTAACAAAAATAACATTAAAAGCTTAAAAACAATTAAGAAAACATAAAATTAAACTCCTAAAATAGTCGTGGTTATTCCAAAATACGCGTCGAAGAAGTGAACATTTGCATGAAAACATGAAAACAAAACCAAACCAAAGTGACGAAAATAGTTTTTGTTATCTATACAATTCTAAAATAAAATTAACGCGAGAGTTATTACGCGTTTCTTTCTCTTTTAAAAACTGTACATTTTGTATGATAAACAAAAACAATTTTTTTCAATTTGGTTTTGTTTTGTTTTTGTTCTCATGTAAATGTTCACTTCTTCGACGCGTATTTTGGAATAACCACGAATAAGTTTTACTTCCACATTTGGTTGCATATATCTAAGGAAGGTTCAAAATGCTCATTGCCATTCCTTTATAATGGGTGTTTTTTAGCCCCATAGAGCTTACGAAAGGTTAGCTGTAAAACGAACTGTCATACTGCTCTCACTTTTTGCTCAGGCAAATCATCATGAATAGATGTATTCTTGAACAACGCCACCAAATTATCCAAATTTACTTTAAAAATCAGCCATCGATTTTCGAAACTTATAGGCGACTTCATGATTTAAATGGCACAACTTAATTTTTTCACAAACGAAGGCGATGTGCTGATTTATAGAAAATAAACTGTCAATTAGACGTTAAGACCGTGCGATGTGACACGTCTTGATTGTTTTTCGTAAACCTGTGAAGTCCCTGGTGTATGCTAATAAACCAGCAACAATTGACGTCTTGGATGTCAACATTGTTCATTTTATTAGTGACATGGAGCCAGCAATCCTCCAAAAAGAGGAAAAAAATGCGTTTCCTCATGGACAGGCTTGGTGACTTTTTGTTTTAAAGCAGTTTCAAATGGTAATGGCGTGTATCGAACTGCGATTAAAATATTTTTTTTTTGTGTATTCTACCATTTTAAGGTTCATTATCTTAAAAATACCCTTTATACCTTATTTAGCAAACAAAATGCCTGCGGGGTTTTATACATCTGTCCCTTTCGTAATTCATATTGACAACTGTAAAGGGCGTTAAATATTCTTCAAACTAAAGCATTAAAAATTGCAAGATAAAAATAAAATTAATTATATGTTGGAGTATTGGAAACAAACATATCTTCACCCAGGCTAGTTTTTAGTTTGAATAACTTTTTTAAATAAATTTCAGGTTCTAGATCCCTACGACATCTTTATCCAAATCTAAGAGTCCATCTTGCATTTATTACCAAACTTTTGAAAATACATACATAAATATTTAGTGATTGCAGTCTTTTCTTAAAAAGAAACCAAAACTTTGTTTTAGAAGGCTGTGCATTTTTTATCAACAATATTTAATAAGAAATAAATGTCATCACTGAAATCAAATCTTGATTTAAATTGGGTATCTAAGTAAAAATTTCAAATAAAGCTTCGTACAGACGATGGTCAGATCTTACAATATTGTAAGCAGGCGTTGCCAACAGCAAAATTTTTCTGACAATGATCCATTGTCAGATGCATTAATTTTGCACATCTGCAAATACAAATGAGCTTACAATGTTCACACAGTTGTAAGACATTTACGCCAATTTTAATGCAATTTAAGCAACGCTGCTTACCAATATTGCAAGATCTGACCATCGTCTGTACGAAGCTTTATACCTGAATTACACCTTACCACGACAATAAAAATTAAACCATATTCGGGTAATTACCCACAAAGTGGCAACACTGAAATAAACAAAAAATTGACATAAACCGTCACACTGCGGCGAAAAAATGTTAGATGTGACGACTTTACGTCATTTTGACGATTTTTTTCGATGAATTTACCAAAATGACGATTGACGATTTTTAATGTAGAGTCACTTAGATTTTGACGATTTAATCCCGTCGATAAATATAGTTTAAACTTTAATCCGGCATCAAAAGTTGTTTCTTACCCAACGTTTCCACATGCAAGTAGTGCATACGTATTATCAGCAAAAATCGAGGAAACAGCCGATTGGCTGAAAGTACAAAAATTGTGTGAATGTTAGTGAAAAAGTGTCAGTGTATTGAGTTTTTCGAACTTGCATTTGCATGTGGAAACGGGGGGTTAGTTTATATTCGTATGTAGAGGCGAATATATATTTACACTAGTGGACCCGACGAACTTCGCCTCGTCCCAATTTTAAGCCTTCAGACAAACTTTAGAGTAATAATACAACACAAATATTTTAATTTTCAATATGATTTATTTGAATGGAATCAGTAGAGAGCGATTTGATGAACAATGTTTTTCGATTTGTTTTCCGGCGCAAAAACAAATAACGAAGGCGGTTTCCCAACACGCGAACATGCAACGTACAGCTGACCGTGCGAAAAACAGGGAAATTCGAGATTAATCCCACAGACTTCTAGTGATTGGCCTTTTTGTTTTGGTTTAATTTTTACTTCAACTTTTCTTTTATTTAACAATTTATTCACAATTTGTATGCTTTTTATACCCTTCACCGAAGGTAGAAAGGGTATATACATATAACTTTGTAATTTCGTTTGTAATTTCTATAATATTGATCCTACACCCTATAAAGTATATATATTCTGGGTCCTTATGAAAAGCGAAGTTCAAAACCGGTTGTCGGTCTGTCCGTCTGTCTGTTGAAATGGGTTTTCCGAAGCCCCCAGATATGATGGGGACTTGGTTGGGGTATCTTTATGTCAGGTATTCTTATTATAATGCTATTGAAATTCAGCCAGATCGGTCCACAAATGGCTGAGATATGAGCAAAAAACCACGGCTACCTCTAATTTTTTACAAAAATCCCTTGTGTTTGTTGTAATTTTATTACTTTTTGCTGTATATCTGGGAAACGGCAAAAGCCAAAGTTTCCAAATTAGGTACACACATTAAGGTTGCCAATACACACCATCCTACAAAATGTGGGCGGAATTGGAGAAGTGGGCGTGGTACCTCCCGTACAAAAAAATTAAAAATTGTATGAAAACCTTAATTTTACGGCTGCCATATGTCCTATGGATATATATACCAAAATATCGGAAATTTTTAGTAGAGCATATTTTATAAAATACTCGGGAAAATCGGTTCAGATACAAAAAAGTTATGACCAAAATTAAAAAATGCCTTAGTTATAACCGAAATACTGAATTCCCAAAAATTATTCTTATTATACCCTTCACCGAAGGTAAAAAGGGTATATATAACTTTGTCATTCCGTTTGTAATTTCTACAATATTGATCCTACACCCTATAAAGTATATATATTCTGGGTCCTTGTGAAAAGCGAAGTTTAAAACTGGTCGTCTCTTATTCGGGCCATATTTCATTTTAATGATATTCAAACAACGTTCGTTTATGGTTCAGTCGTCTAGGGGGTTGAATTTAGAAACTGTTAGTCCTCTGGTTTAATTTTTCAAAGAGAATTTTTCTTTTAATTTGTATGTTCTAAAAACGATTTTAAAAAAAATATTTACCAGTTTTATTTAGTTTTTGTCTAGTTGCTCTGTATTCTGCTCTGAATGGTGAAGGGTATATAAGATTCGGCACAGCCGAATATAGCACTCTTACTTGTTTTAACTGCCACTAAAAAAATTTAGTTATAGTGCAAATTTTTTCAATACCACTAAACGCAGATTGAATGCAAAAATCTGCACTCAAATCAAATAGTGTAAAATTTGGACATGCAATCAAAAAAGCTGCATACAAATATTGTGTCACTAAAATTTAAAAAATTTACTTTGTATGTGCATGGTTTTTGATTTCTTTTGAGGATATGCATAAGTAAAGAACATTAAACAAAATAAAATTTTGTCAAAAGCGGTAAAATTATTGGCTTTAACCATGAAAAAACAAGTTTTTAATTTTAAAATTAGTGCAAAAATTTAAGTTGCACTCAAATGAGTGAAGAAAAAAAAGTTGCAATAAGCTGATGATTGCTTTTTTTTAAATCAAACTATTTTGTTTTTGAGTTCAATACTTTTTAACATCACTATCACCCATGTTGTGAGGCTGCAAATTTTCAATTCATCACTCAACATCAACAAAATGATTGCAATATTTTTGCACTATCACTAACTGTGAGTTGAAACTGCAAAATGAGTGCACTAGCCCCATCTATGCTATTTGGAAAACAATGGCAAGGAAGTTTTATTACAAAGTGTTTAGAGCTCAGTCCATGGTATTACATACATTCGGTTCGAGAAATTCAACCTCAAAACAACCTTACAAATTGCACTTTACCAAAATTCACGGAATATAATATTGCTTTAAGTTTCTGGGCAGTTTTCCGCCAAATTTATGTCTAAATGCCATGGAAAATAACCTTGTGGTAGTTAAGTAACCAGTAACTGTATAATATCGTTAATTTTTTTAATTTTCCAATACGATATCAAAGTAAGACGATAACGTTTGTATTTTAAAATGGAGCTGAACTTTTTTTATCCCAGTATTTTATTACATTGTCTTCCTCATTTTTCAAGGAGAAATTTAAAAAAAAATGAATAGAAATTTTTGTATTTAAAATTTTTTTGTTTGAATATTTTTATTTTCTACCAATTTTGTTGAATAAAAATTCTAAAGCTACAAATCAAATTTTTTTTATTTGAATAAAATTGATTTGAATATATTCAGCTTAGAATATTTGAATATAAAAAGAATTATAGAAAATTTTTGAGAATCCAACTTATTTAATATTAAAAAGTTCGAATAATTTTTTTATAGTACATTTTAATTAAAAATATCTAAATATATCAGAATTTTATTCGATTTTATAAAAATTAATACCACAAAAAAAACTAAAAAACTAAAATTTTTTTTATTTTATTTTATAAAAAAGAAATTAAAATTAAAAAAAAGTATTTTAATTTTGTATTTAATTCATATCTTACAGCTATGGTACATATATACAGAAAATAAGTGGATGCATTTCAAACTGAAAACGTTACAAACCTTTAGTTTTCAAAATCGGCTTCCATCACATATGGGCATTTCCATTTTGACGTGTCGTGATATTTGTACTACAAAATGTAAAAAATTAAAATGAAGAAGTCAAATTTGTAAAAAGGGTTTTGATATATACAAAGTAATGAAGTAGCACAATATTCAGAAAAAAAATTACAGCAATCGACGCTAAGTATTTGCAGATATAAGCAAAAATATGCGCTGGCGTGACGTTAAAAAAACGGAAGTGGATTTTGACTTGCATTACAAAATTGAATAAGGCTGCGAATCGAGCAAGCCGTTTTGTATTAAAACTTTTTTAGTAAACTATGGACTTATATAGATTTATTTTTCAAGCTATCTTATTTTAAAATCTTTGCTCGTTTTAAAGTACATAAGGGCATTTTCAGCGAAAAGTCTCCTTTTTTTAATGTAACGCCAGAATGCAAATAAGGTTGTATTTTAGGACCATGTTAACCGTTTTCCCTTTTATTACTAAATGTAGAGCTAGTTGCGCTTTACACCATAATATAAAAAAGTAAACTTTACATATACAATTTTTTGAGAAACAATTTATATTATTTCTGGCGTTACGTTACGAAAAGTAGACTTTTCACTGGAACTGCCCATATGTAACTGAATGCTTTGGGTTTTTTTTCGTGTTGTACAGTGTTATTTTTATCCCTTTTTCAATTACTTTGTAAGAATACAATTTATTTCTCAATCTCTTTATTGGTTAATACTCTCTTTAAACGCTTATACAAAAGTTTTTAAGAGCCTGCGCTCTAGATTTTTCTAAAAAGGATATAAAATGCCAAGGCATATAAGTTAAACTCGAAAAAGGGACACAAAAAGTTTATTGTTCAATAAAAAAATAAATATCAAATACATTTACATAAGTACAATATATTATTAATTATTTTAAAAGATGGTTATTCAACGGGGCTGGAAAATATTAAATGATACTGGTTCGACATCAGCTTCTTCCACTGAAGCAAATAGATCTCCCATGGGTGGTCTTAACTCTTCCTCAGATGACTCAAACTGTTCGAATCAAACTACTCATTCCATGGTCACTAGTATCGCCAGTCCTTTAAATAATACAGTGAAAATGGAATCACAGTCAACGAATGTGTGCAATAATGCAACAAACAGCGAAAAGCAACAACATCAACAACCACATAACGAAACAATTGTTAGCAACAGAAAATAATTTTTTTGCAATTCGAACAAACTTTTAATACTTTATTATCCCTTTCTAATCACAGAAATTTGTTACAACACCACAAATGGCGGAAATTGCTTTACAGAAATTGCGCCAACGTTTTTCCAATACAACACCATTGACAAGTTCCTCTGCTGAGTCGGCTATGCGTTCTTTAGAACTTGTACGCATAGCAGTGCAATCAGCATTTGATAAGGAAGTTGGTGAAATGATAAAACATTTTGTAGAGGTATGTATGTATTTTATGGTGTTTTCTTTTCTAAAAAAAATGTGACATTTTATTTAAAAAAATGTAATTTGGGGTCTGTTTCTTAAACATTTTGCTCCCGAAAAGGGTGGCTTGTTTTATTCTAAAAAACTCACCCTTTTTTAGAAGCAACATTTTTATGAAACAGACACCAAATTGCATTTTTTTAAATAAAATGTCAACCTTTTTTGTAGAAAAGAAAACACCATTAGTCTCTTACCCCTTATTCATTAGAAATCTTTTTTATAAATAAAGGCCATATTGCACTTAAAAACCTTTTGGTTAATTTTATGAGAATGGCATTTGCTTAAGCAAGGTGCGAAACAGATCGCACTTTCCGTACGGAATTAAAAGTTTTTTGATTTTATTTTTGATTTTTAAAAAGCTTTTTTAATTTTTTTGCTAATTTTTGAAAGTAGCTTATGCATATTATAGTTGGGCCTTAAGACCTTTAGTCATTTCAATATACATCCATGTACACAAAGTAAGCCATTCCTATCTACAAATGTATATATCTATATACATATATAAAAATAAGTTGTCCTATGCTCGTGATGTTATAACTCGAGAACAACTCAACCGACTACATGCGTTGGAAAGGTCTACTTTCACTGATGGTTTATAAAGAAAAACTCCCGATAGGTGGCGCTGTTGTCGTGATATTAAAATTTTTTTTATTTAACAAAAATCTACAGTATTTAATTTTTTATTTTTGTTTAGAAAATCCCGAGCATCGCCGGGACCAAACAGCAAGTTCTCAATAAAAATTAATTTTTAGTTAAAAAATTCAAATGTTTTTTGGGTAATAATGCGAGATAAGCCTTTAAACAAATGCGTGTAAATAACTCAGTGAGGTAATTTAATTTTGGTAGTTAAATTTTTAAGGCAATTATTCGAATTGGTTAATTAAGCGATTCACAATTAAACGTGGACTTTTGTTTAAAAAATTAAAAACCACGGGGACTGAAAACTCAAGATTAAGAATCGCGAATGGCATTTAAGCGTGGGGTAATGAAGCAGTTTATAATGTTATTAAAGTTAATTTTTTATGGTTAAAAAAATTCTGTTTCGTTGTTTTTGCATCTTTTTTACAATTGTAAAATGTACATTAGGGCAATAACCAAATTGTTGGCATAGTATCACGGAGTGCCCAAGAATGTTTTAGTAATAAAAACACCTGTCTCTCGTCGTTTTGCGAAAAAAACCTGACGCAGGGAAGCAAATTTTTAAAACCTTCCAAGAAATTTTGAACCGCGAAAAATTGTAAACCGTAGGAAAATTTTTAAATCTAAAGCAGTAGATAAATTCCAAAATAGCATTAAAGTGATACGTATAGGAATATATACAAATATCAGGTGTATATTATTTAAAATTTCCGTAGATAAAATGGTTGTTTTCAAACTTCAACCCAATCTTTGCGTGAACCTTTTTAACAATCAGAAAAAATTATCATATTTTTTATTAATAACTTTTAATGTTCTACACGACTATACTATGCCGTTTTTGATATTGGCAAAAAGTTATTGCCCTAATGTACATACATATGCTATGTTGATGTTACGAATATTCGTTATCGTATTGCCGAATATTCTCCTATTTAACGATATTCATATTCGCCAAATTCAATCATAATTGAGGGGCTTAAAGCAAAAGGGGTTTAAGTGCCTTTTTCTAAAATTGAGGTTACATATGGAATTATTGGTATAGTTCGGAGAAGTTGTTCAGAGCACAAGAGGTGAATGTAGGATTCTCATCCGGACGCTAGATATGGTGAACAATTCAAGCACTTGACATTAGAATACCTGCTTCGCTCGGAGCACGAGCGAAGCAACCCATTTTGTCCCATTATTTAACAAAAGTCATTAAGTGATTATGTTACAAAAACCAAATTTTACAAGACAGCCATTTTTCTACTTTTCTCTGCTATCACTTATTTATTTATTTATTTATTTATTCAACTGAATGTAATCCAAAAGCCATCAATATCAATATCAAAATGAAAATATACATTCAATTTTTGGATGAGATGATGCAGATGATCATGAATAATAAATTGTAATAATAAAACGAAAATCGTCCATCATGTCGCTACAGCTCTTTTGGCGTTTATGGCTCAATATAATGTGTTTTTATGGTCGTATGGTCGGGCTTGACCGACTATACTTTCTTACTTGTTTTTTTTATTTATTTGATGTAAACCTTTAGCATAAAAGTCTTCCATCATATTTGAAATTAGTTGACTACACACAGAAAAAAATCAATGTTAATTCGTTCAAAACAAGGTTGATTTTACATTTTTCAGTAGTGATTTTGTTTCATTGTTGTTTCATGTTAATTTAACATGATTTTACAATAACTTGCGAACAACATTTTTTCTTTTAAAATAACTATAATTCATGTTAATTTAACATTGCAAGAAAATTAGAGCAAAATGTCATTTATATTGAAATAACAATGCGAATCACGTTGAATGAAAGTTATTTCAAGTTGAAACAACGTGAATTTCATGTAGAATCAAATTGGTTGGAGTAGGATATAACAGTGTGGAGACAACATATGCATTTATTTAAGAATAATTCAAAACACTTACCCCTGTAATACATGTTTAACTTATTTTGTATCTCCTTTGTTAACAGAAGCATCAGCAGAATGGCCCGATATGGTTTCCGCCATCATTCTACTTTGAAAACTTGATGTACTATTTAACTAATTAATTTTAATTAAAAGAATACGGGAATTGTCTTCTTTTTATAACATATTTTTAACATGAAAATAAAAAAATGTACATACTTAAGTATGTATGCATGTTAATTTAAGAAGATTAACCTTTCATTTTAATATAAAACAGGTTTTTATGGATTCAATATGGAACAATGTTATTTTAACAGTGAATAATATTAAATAAACGTGATTTAAGGTTACTTTAATAGTTAAAATTAATATGAAATAATAATAAATAAAGGGCATACTTTTGCAGAAATTTACCTTGATTCTCAACCAGCATTTCGCCATGTTATTTTAACATTGGTATTTTTTTCATTGTGTATCGTTATGGCTTCTGTTGTTTCCTAAAAACCCACTTACTACTTTTTGAAAAGAATGGCATATATCTGGTAGCGATTGCGATAGTTAAAAACGCGTGTCTCTATGTCCGAAACTCCTCTTTCTTTCAAACATGAAGCGAGTAATTTCGAGCTCTCTTTTGACAAGTTAGTCACGATGTAAATCATTAAGTGCGTTTTGACTCATAGTTTAATATTCGTATCACCTATAGAATTAAAACTCAAATTTAAACCTTATTCTTTATTATCTGATGTTACATTTAATGTTGGAGGAATGGACATCAATTATTTATATCCGGATAAATAACAAAGCCATTTTTTCCGCTGTGCACTTTGGTCATGCAGATATAGCAATCAGTCATATGATCCATAGGATCCCTCCATTCAACTGGCTCACCGAATGACAAATACTCCTCCATGCCCTTTTTAATTAAACAGAACACGTACATATGTATGTAGAATACAATACGTTTCAAGTCCATGGCTTATTGACAAATCTGGCTAAGTAACGAAAATAAAATGTATAAGATTCCAAAAAGATTTTGGTCAACTTTCTTGCAGGCCTATGGAGTCGGTGTTGCGGTTTTTGCAGCGGAGTCGGAGGCGAAGTACTCACAAAAACTAGCGACTCCGACTCCAAAATTTTTGGCATACAAATTTTTCTAATATTTTTCAAAATTTGAAAAATAAAATTTTTTTTTTAAAAATGTAATATCTCAAACTGTCAAACTGTTCTTTAAAAATTCTGAAACTTTGAGGGAGGTGTTTGTTTTCTTTTTTAAGATATGATTTTTTTTCCTTTCGCGACCTTCAAAAAAATAATATTAAAATTGAATTTTAATATTGTAATTTTGAGCAATAAGTACACTGTGCAAGTTGCAAAAAACAGACCAGCCGCGCACCTGGCATTTCACCCTAATTTGGGACGCTGAATCCAGTGGTGCTAACTGTTTTTTTAGGATAGCTCGTGTTTTCAAGATATACCGTTATTTCGAAAATGTAAGAGGCTGCACAGCATATAATCGCGTAACTCAAAAACGGTTTAGTTTATTGAAATAACTAATAAAACCGAAATTCGGCAATAAATAATAAAGTGGGGTTGGTCATACATTTGATCCATCTAGGAGCATCCTACGCGCTGTACCATAGGAATATTGCGGCTTAATAAAATTCTTTAATTTGGCCCCTGCCAATTAAAAAAAAAATCTGAAAAGTTTGAAGCTAATTTGTCAATAATATGATTATGCATGATAAGTACAAAATGTGTGTTTTCCTAGAGAAGTTCATGTATGTACATATTCTTATTAGAGGTGTTAAAAAAATTAAAATGAACTCTTAAGTCAATGAATGGGCTAATTTTGTTTCTTTGTATATAAAAACATAAATTATAAAGTTTGGTGACGATTGGGTAAAGAAAAGTCGATTGACAAGTTGAATAGTAAATACAAGGCGAAAAAGTCTCTTATTTTAGTTTTTGTCAATTTTTTAAATGTCGTAAACTTTTCTTCTAGATGACAAAGTAATCAAAGTGTAGATACAATTATGTTTTCAATGCAGATTCATTATAGGGAAGTTCGACTGTATACATATACATAATGTATACAGTCGTAATATCTGCAAAATGTTAAATTTTAAAAACGGACTAAGTCAAAAACCTATTTTTTTATTTGGCTGATTTTTTTTTGTATAATACCTCAAACTGTTCTTTAAAAATTCTGAAACTTTGAGGGAGGTGTTTGTTTTCTTTTTTAAGATATGATTTTTTTCCTTTCGCGACCTTCAAAAAAATAATATTAAAATTGAATTTTAATATTGTAATTTTGAGCAATAAGTACACTGTGCAAGTTGCAAAAAACAGACCAGCCGCGCACCTGGCATTTCACCCTAATTTGGGACGCTGAATCCAGTGGTGCTAACTGTTTTTTTAGGATAGCTCGTGTTTTCAAGATATACCGTTATTTCGAAAATGTAAGAGGCTGCACAGCATATAATCGCGTAACTCAAAAACGGTTTAGTTTATTGAAATAACTAATAAAACTGAAATTCGGCAATAAATAATAAAGTGGGGTTGGTCATACATTTGATCCATCTAGGAGCATCCTACGCGCTGCACCATAGGAATATTGCGGCTTAATAAAATTCTTTAATTTGGCCCCTGCCAATTAAAAAAATCTGAAAAGTTTGAAGCTAATTTTTCAATAATATGATTATGCATGATAAGTACAAAATTTGTGTTTTCCTAGAGAAGTTCATGTATGTACATATTCTTATTAGAGGTGTTAAAAAAATTAAAATGAACTCTTAAGTCAATGAATGGGCTAATTTTGTTTCTTTGTATATAAAAACATAAATTATGAAGTTTGGTGACGATTGGGTAAAGAAAAGTCGATTGACAAGTTGAATAGTAAATACAAGGCGAAAAAGTCTCTTATTTTAGTTTTTGTCAATTTTTTAAATGTCGTAAACTTTTCTTCTAGATGACAAAGTAATCAAAGTGTAGATACAATTATGTTTTCAATGCAGATTCATTATAGGGAAGTTCGACTGTATACATATACATAATGTATACAGTCGTAATATCTGCAAAATGTTAAATTTTAAAAACGGACTAAGTCAAAAACCTATATTTTTATTTGGCTGATTTTTTTTTGTATAATACCTCAAACTGTTCTTTAAAAATTCTGAAACTTTGAGGGAGGTGTTTGTTTTCTTTTTTAAGATATGATTTTTTTCCTTTCGCGACCTTCAAAAAAATAATATTAAAATTGAATTTTAATATTGTAATTTTGAGCAATAAGTACACTGTGCAAGTTGCAAAAAACAGACCAGCCGCGCACCTGGCATTTCACCCTAATTTGGGACGCTGAATCCAGTGGTGCTAACTGTTTTTTTTAGGATAGCTCGTGTTTTCAAGATATACCGTTATTTCGAAAATGTAAGAGGCTGCACAGCATATAATCGCGTAACTCAAAAACGGTTTAGTTTATTGAAATAACTAATAAAACTGAAATTCGGCAATAAATAATAAAGTGGGGTTGGTCATACATTTGATCCATCTAGGAGCATCCTACGCGCTGTACCATAGGAATATTGCGGCTTAATAAAATTCTTTAATTTGGCCCCTGCCAATTAAAAAAAAAATCTGAAAAGTTTGAAGCTAATTTTTCAATAATATGATTATGCATGATAAGTACAAAATTTGTGTTTTCCTAGAGAAGTTCATGTATGTACATATTCTTATTAGAGGTGTTAAAAAAATTAAAATGAACTCTTAAGTCAATGAATGGGCTAATTTTGTTTCTTTGTATATAAAAACATAAATTATGAAGTTTGGTGACGTTTGGGTAAAGAAAAGTCGATTGACAAGTTGAATAGTAAATACAAGGCGAAAAAGTCTCTTATTTTAGTTTTTGTCAATTTTTTAAATGTCGTAAACTTTTCTTCTAGATGATAAAGTAATCAAAGTGTAGATACAATTATGTTTTCAATGCAGATTCATTATAGGGAAGTTCGACTGTATATACATATATATAAACTTTATATGTTTTTAATACAACTACATATTTCCCTACAATAAAAATGATCTCTTGTAGAACATAGTACAAGTAAAACTCAAATTAATATTTAAATTATCCGTTAAAAATTGTGTATTTTTTACAGGGGCTTATTTTTGGGGATTTTCTCTTTTATTGTGGGATTTTTGGGGAAATTTCGTTTAAGCTCATCTTAAAGACCTAATAACCTATCTGCAAAAATTTCGAAATTGAGTTTCTTATGGATTTTTATTCCCTAGTTTTTGTACCTAGAGGACCGTTACGCACTCAAAAAAGAGAAAAATAAATCAAAATTCACGATAAAAGTTTAATTTTGTATCATAGTGTTATTTAAACAAACATTAAGTCCTATTTTTGTGCTTAAACCAGTAAAAGTAACTATAACTGTTATTACTTAATTTATATAATATTCATAGGTATAAATAAATTTTTATTTATTTATACTTATTAGTGCTGCTGATAGGTTATTTGGTTTCAGATTTTTACAATTCCAAATAACCTAAGTGATATAACATAAGCTGTGTTTAGAAAAACACAATTTTTCCAACCAATATATATTTCTGGTTTCATTTTAATCAAAATATGTAATTTTGGTTTCAATATTGTAAATAGTTCCAATTTTTTAACGTTTTTTCCCTCTCCTGTAAACTTTTGAAAACTGCAGATAGGTTATTACGTCTTTAAGGTGACGATATGTATCTTAATTATAGAATATCATGGGAACCGAAAAGAAGTTTCATGCATAACTAGCGCTAAAATAGCAATAAAGCTTAAAAAAGTTGCCATACCTACACTGAAAGAAACTTTCTTAAAGTAAATTTTATTGCGGAATTTCGGGTTTTTTTAGTTTTGCAATAAGCTAAAGCGTTTTGAGTTGCGCGAACATATGTTAATCTATCTATACAATATATAATTTCTTAGTATGTCTGGATGTTTGCATGTATGTCCTATTCTTTCCGCAACTTTCTGAAGCCATCTGATGACATAGGAAGCTGAAATTATGCACACTTGAAGTACTTTCTCTGCGGAAGATCGTAACGAAGCCATATTTTTGATTTTCGGCTTTTCAACTAGTATAACTATACAGATCTGATAGAAAAGATGTTTTTTTTTATAATATGGGGAACTTTGGGCCCCACCCGGCACGGCTAGGCACCGTCGGATTGACCTGAAAAATTAGATCATGATTTCTTACACCAAACCTCATATTTTAAGCAGTGTAAACAATTAAATTGAAAAAAAAAATTGCGACCAGTCTACTATACATGGTGCTTTTTGATGCTTCAAAACGCCAAAATTTTATCCATAGTGCCAAACTAAAAAAAAGCACTAACTTGGTGCTTTTTCAATTTTTCGTTAGTGCCTTTAGTGCTTTTTACAATTTTTATTTTGTTTCTACCATTTTTTAAAACTACGATTATATAGAGGATGATTAAGTTCAACTTTGCTATTTGGGGTACAATTTTAAGAAGGCTTGTAAAGATTTTAAGATTTCAAATGATAAAAAAGTGATAAAAGAAAGTTACATTCGTTTTACCAAAAATTTTATTTACGAGGTTAGAGCTAGGCTTCCTAGCAATTTGGAAAATGTACGAAACGTTGCACTTTTAAGCGTGCATAAAAACGATTTTTTCGGCAACCATTTTTTTAAAGATTTAGACACTGTTTCAAAAATAGAATATGGATTGGAAAATATGAGGAATTGTTAAAAAACATGCATTTGGAAACCGTGCAAAAAAAAACTTTTAAAACGAGAGTTGTGTAACCTGCCATTTTTCTCGCGCTTGAGTTTACCACGAGTTTTGCACTTTTACCTCTAGTGCTATTGAAAAAAGGTTTGACTAAGTATCAGAATGCAAACATACATATTTTTCTATTTTACACCTTATGTGTGTTCTTTATTCAGAAGCGTACATATGTTAAAATAATTGGATAATATTATAAGCCAATTGTTTTATTTAAACGATAAAATATAAGGATATTTATTTAAATATATGCTGTCATTAAGTTTTATAAACAACTAGCTGAACCCGGTGCGCTTCTCTACACTGCTTTAACCACGTTTGAAAACTCTCCCCTTAATAGTTCTTCAGTTGAGAGATATTTAATATATGGGGGATTTCATGTCAAGTGACCCAATTTTTAAATCGATGTCTTCTGATTTGGGTGAAATTACCACCAAGCTAGTCCTATTAAAAAGTAGTCTAGACACAAATTTTCAACAAGATCGGTCAAAAAGTTTTTGAGGGGGCCAAAGTTTGGCATTTTGTCCATACAGGTGTTGTTTCTCATCCATGTAACTTATTACCTATTGGTGTTAGTCAAATTTGTCCCAAGTAGCTTCGATAGCTATTTGATCAATCTTTTAAAATAAAAAATTTTTGTTAAAATTTTTTTTTTTAAATTTAAATCTTTTTTTTATTTTTTTTTAGCGGAAATGTTTTTTTTTTTGCTCAAAAGAAAGCTTATGTATTTTCCTTTAAGGTAGTTCTGGTCTTTTAGGAAAAAAATTCAAAATAGTGCTGCATATGCTAAAAATGTAAAAACCCTCGTCTTGAGTTAGAAATTATTTTTTTTTATACATAAGCCACTCGTATCCCAAAAAGCGACCAAAACTACCTTAAAGGAAAAGACATAAGCTTTCTTTTGAGCAAAAAAAAAAAAAAAAAAAATATTCCCGCTAAAAAAAAAAAATAAAAAAAAGCTTTAAATTAAAAAAAAAAATAATTTTAAAAAATTAAAAAAAAATTTTTTTTTTTAAAAGATTGATCAAAAAGCTATCTAAGCTATTTGGGACAAATTTGTCTAACACCAATAGGTAATAAGTTACATGGATGAGAAACAACACCTGTATGGACAAAATGCCAAACTTTGGCCCCCTCTAACGCAGAAACTTTTTGACCGATCTTTGTTGAAAATTTGTGTCTAAACTACTATTTAATAGGAATAAGCTTGGTGCTAATTTCACCCAAATCAGAAGACATCGATTTAAAAATTGGGTCACTTGACGTGAAATCCCCCATATGTATCCCATGGGAGGTTTTTCCCCCCTACCGCTTTATTTTTATTTTCAAAGTGTAGTATACCATAAGAGTGACTCATACAAAGTTTGAACATTCTCACTATAACAGCTCTTAAGATATGCGATATTAAACATTGGCGTCCTATGGTGGGTACCACTACCCCCGCTGCTATTTTATTTTAATTTTGGGGCTCAGAAGATCCTACTACCAAAAATGCAACAAAATGCGTGCAGCGGCTCTTATTAATATTTCTATTTATGGGGGGTACTGCTCCTCCTCTGTCTACCCCGCCCATTTTTATATTAAAATTTATAGTTTACCACAATAGTAGCTTTAACCACGTTTGAAGACTCTCCCTTCAATAGTTCTTCAGTTGAGCGATATTTAATATATGCATCCTATGGGAGGTATTTCCCCCCCTGCACCTACCCGCTTTATTTTTATTTCCAAAAGTGTAGTATACCATGAGAGTGACTTCTACAAAGTTTGAACATTCTCACTATTACAGTTCTTAAGATATGCGATATTAAACACTGGCGTGCTATGGGGGTACCACTTCCCCTGCTGCTATTTTATTTCAATTTTGGGACTTAGAAGATCCTTCTACCAAAAGTTCAACAAAATGAGTGCAGCGGCTCTTAAGATATGCGATACTTAATATTGGCAGCCTATGGGGGGTACCAATTGCCCTGCCCTATCGAAAAAATAATAATCAATATGTAGCCTATTTTATTTTTAGGGCTCACGTGATGTTACTGTAAAAATTTCAAGAAAATCGGTTCAGTAGTTTAGGAGTCTATAAGCCAACAAACAAACATACAAACATTTTTCATTTTTATATATATAGATGGTCGGTCAATGCAAATTTTCAGTAATTGCAACAGGACAGATTTTTTCGAGTTACGAAAATCGTACGCACTGTATTACTTTAAAACTGTTTTATGGCCAATTTAAACTCCAAAAGATTTGGATGTTTATATACAAATGTAAATATGTTTATTATTTAATCTTAAATGAAAATGGCCCCCATCAACGCCGTCCCCTTTTTTTTAATTTGGGAGGTATACAATATTCGGCACAACCGAATGCAACTTGTTTTGTGTTTAATTAAATTGTAAAAATTGCTTAGTGCTTTTTTACGCTTTTTGTTGCTCGAAATAGTGATTTTTTAAAATTTTAAAGTGCTTTTTGCTTTCAAAAAGTTGGCATAACTGACTATAATAACATTTTTATTGTCCTAATGAAAATTTAAATCTATGAAGGCAATTATTGAAATATGTAGCTTTTATAAAAAAATTTTTGATTTCATTAATTTAATGGCATATAACTTTAGATGTATGAAATTATTAAATCTTAAATTTTTTAATTAACAATTAACCATTTTTTTAAGGAAACTATTACTACGTTTATACGTAGCCTATTCGCGAAAAAAAATTTTTTGCGATTAACTAACTTAGTGCCTGTTCACACACATCAAGTTTGACTCGTCAAGTCTTAAGTTTTTAGGAGAGAGGGAAAAGATATGGCATTCTCTTTTCCCTTCCCTCCTAAAAGTTCAATACTTGACGAGTCTAACAGTGCAGCCACACGATCAAGATTTTCTTGATAGTCTTTTACATATACTGATTGTCAAAATATGCAAAAGTTGACAGCTCTGACGTAGGCTGCACGCAAGTTGAAAGCAATTTACTTTTTCAAGATGTCGTCGCCGAGAAAACAACTCAAAATGTTTTGCTATTTTCCACTTTTGATTTTTCTGCACTGTAGGCTGTTTGAAGGGACTTTATCATTTTGCTTATTTATTTTATTAATAAACATATTTCACTATTTTTTTAGGTTTTTAGTTAAAATTTTAAAATACCCGCAACAATTTGTAAAAAAAGAACTTCAGCTTTTGCCGGCAAAATATTTGTGAAAAAAAAACAAAAACAACTTCAAAAGATTTGTAATAAGCTGTTTTCTTGAACGAAAATTGATACACTCACTGGCAAGAGAATTTTAGAGGCAAGTTCGTATCAATTTTTAAAAGTATGAGTGTATTGGTAAAAAAGTGTGAGTGTATTAAAACTTGATAGCCAAAACTTGATCGTGTAACCCTCAAGTAACTTGACGTGTGTGAACCGGCACTTACTGTTTACATGTCAATTTTCTAACTGAAAATTCTTATTTTTATGTGATGCCGGATGGAAAATTTATGCAATTGGTGGCACTGTATATATATAAACTTTTTATTTTTTTAATGAATAATGATAAAATTCAAAATTGTTGTGTATTTGTGAATTTTATTTCCACAATTTTGAATTAATTTTACTTTTGTTGTCGTATGAATGTGCCACATCGAAATAAAAATGTAAAACGGGTAAAAGTGTGGCAATGCTTATTTGCAAATAGTGTCGTTAATCAGGAATTGTTTTCATGAGTGGCGGTGCGCAAAATGACCCCAGGAAATATGGCCCCAAAAAGAAAATGAAAAAGGGCCCCAAAATTTTACATGAGATACAACAACACGCAATTTTGGGCCAAATTTTTTGTTTTTTTGTGGTTATTTTTCATATTTTCGTTAGGGTGTTTTTGCATTTCATGTGGAATGAAAATTGGCCCCAAAAATATTTTTCGTTTACTAATAAAAAAATGCAAATTTTAAGAAATGAAAAATCACCCCAAACATTTTAAAACAAATTTTATAAAATTCTAAGTAAAAGTTTCTAGCGATAGTATAAAAAACCGAATTCTTATACCAAAGTGGAGGAAATCCTTGTCGGTTATGCAGAGATGTTTAGTTAGCGAAGCCGGTGTTTGTTATACCATAGAGGAAAAATTCTTGCGCCCGGCTATTAAGAGAAGTTTTACTGAGCGAAGCTAGTGTTCGTTATACCATAGAAAAAGGACGGCTATATAGTGAAGCTTTAATGAGCGAAGCCAGTGTTCGTTATATCAAAGATAAGAAAATCTTGCATCCGGCCGAAGGCCAGCTATATGGAGAAGCTTTAGTTAGCGAAGCCAGTGTTCGTTATACTATAGAGAAGAAAATCCTTGCGCTCGGCCGAAGGCCGGCTATAACCTGAAGCTTTAGTAAACAAAACCAGTGTTCTTATACCATAAAGAAAAAAATCCTTGCGCATGGCCGAAAGCCCAACCATGCTATCAGTCATACGATTTTTAAAGCCAAAACTATATAATTATTGGGATATTGAAATCGGGATACTAAATTTAGAATTTTCAGTTTCGGGCATATGGACTCCACCGAAAATGTTTAATGCAATTTTTTTTCTGTTCTTTTTTGGGGTTAAAATTCATTATAAATTTTGAGGTTATTTTTCATAATGAAGAACTACCCCACATTTGGGCTCATATTTAATTTTATATTTAGGGTTATTTTTAATTTTTTTGGGGCAATTTTTCATTAAAAAAAATGGGGTATTATTGCATTATGAAAAATAGCCCCAAATTTGGGGTCAATTTTCATTTATTTTTTGGGGCCATATTTCCTGGGGCCAAATTTCGCAGCGCCAAATAAAAACGTAAAACGGGTAAAAGTGTGGCAATGCTTTAAATCTTATTTGCATATAGTGTCGTTAATCAGGAATTGTTTTCATGAGTTAGCTATTCGCAAATAAAAATTTAATTTACTGTTTATGCGGCAATATTCTCTACTTGCAATATATTTATTTGCGAATAAGAGGCTAATTCATCAAGGAGCCTACCCTCAAATACCTGCAATAAATGATCCTCCCATCTGGATCATTTCGATCAATAACCTGAAGAAGATTTTCCAGGCTCATCGACTTCTTCTCCATCTTGTTCCATAAAGAATACTGATCAACTCTAGATCTGACCCTCTTAATGGTCTCCTTCTTAGGAGACTCTTCCTGTACTTATTGCCTTACGGGAACAACTAGAGGAATCGGACGGAGGATTATTATAATTTTTCCTCTTATCCGTTGCCTTGTCCACTTTGCTTACTACCTCCATACGGCTCTTTACCCTTTTGAGCAATGTCAGGGTTGCATCCAACTGTTTTTTCCAGGGAGAGGACCAACCCAGAACGGCACCGACAAAGCGTCGCTAAATTCGAAAGGATTTACGGCCCTATCAGTGCCCTCTCAGCAGGTACCTGTCTCTGGCAGTGAACGTTGAAGGATCCCTCTTTGCCATCTTATCCAGATATGCCATTGATTTCCTCCTCCCTCCTGCGCGTTCTCCTCCTTTGTTCGGCTGGTGTTATTATTACCACGTGAAGGGGCGCTTGACATCTACTACACCTCGCCCTGCCGAACAAGCTGTGGACATTCTGTTCCCTAGTGTCCCCTGGCCACACAAATTGATCGATTGCATTATGGATGCACATGAAATTGTGAATTAACTAACAGAATTTTTATATTCAATTGATTTGCCTGGAACTCCACCTCACATTCTACAAATTAAAATTAGTGTGCCAATAATTGCTTTTTAAATCAATCACGGCTTTGTAGCGGAACTAGATTGGCTGTCAACAAGTTATTGAACAATATCATAAAAGCAACTATATTAACTGGAAAATAAAAAGGTGAAAACGTATTAATTTCACGTATACCGATCATTCCATCAGATATGCCATTCAACTTTAAACGTATTTAATTTCCAGTACGTCTACCATTTGCTATGGCAATACATACATTTCAAGGTTAGTCGTTGAAGTGTGTTGATTAAATCTTGAAACACCATGTTTCTCACATGGACAATTTATAATTGTTCATATTCGCAAATGAAGGCAAAACAAAAAATATTGTTTATCAACGTTACTAATTAATTTCATGTACAGTATGTACTATATCTATATATATAAAAATGAAAAATGTTTGTATGTTTGTTTGTTTGTTTGTTGGCTTATAGACTCCTAAACTACTGAACCGATTTTCCTGAGCAGTAGCATCACGTGAGCCCTAAAAATAAAAAAGGCTACTTATCTTTTCGATAGGGGCAATTGGTACCCCCCATTGGACGCCAATATTAAATATCGCATATCTTAAGAGCCGCTTCACGCATTTTGTTGAACTTTTGGTAGTAAAATCTTCTGAGCCCCAAAATTGAAATAAAGTAGCAGCGGGGGAAGTGGTTTCCCCCATAGGACGCCAATGTGTAATATCGCATATCTTAAGAACTGTTATAGTGAGAATGTTCAAACTTTGTAGAAGTCACTCTTATGGTATACTACACTTTTGAAAATAAAAATAAAGCGGGTAGGCGCAGGGGAAATACCTTCTATAGGATGCATATATTAAATATCGCTCAACTGAAGAACTATTTAAGGGATAGTCTTCAAACGTGGTTAAAGCTACTATTATGGTAAACTATAAATTTAAATATAGAATGGGCAGGGTAGCCAGAGGAGGAGCAGTTCCCCTCAAAGATAGAAATATTAATAAGGGCCGCACCAAGCAATTTGTTGAACCTTTGGTAGCAGGATCTTCTGAGCCCCAAAATTGAAGCAAAATAGCAGCGGGGGAAGTGGTTCCCCCCATAGGTCGCCAATGTTTAATATCGCATATCTTGAGAACTGTTGTAGTGAGAATGTTCAAACTTTGTAGAAGTCCCTCTTTTGATATACTACACTACTGAAAATAAAAATAAAGCGGGCATGCGCAGAGGTGGAAATACCTCCTATAGGATGCATCGTGGTAGAGAAGCTGTCAGTGGCAAACATGGCATTGGTCGCATGACGGAAAACGGCGAATTGTTTTGCGAAACTTGCGCCAACTACAAAATGGTGATTGGTGGTACCATATTTTCCCATAAAAAGATACATAAAGTTACCTGGGTATCAAACGACAAGGTTACAGAAAACCAAATTGACCATATCGCAATTAGTAAAATGTGGAGGCGCTCACTGCTCGATGTGCGAAATAGAAGAGGTGCTGATATTGGCAGCGACCACCACCTTGTTGTGGGGGAGGTACAGTTAAAGATATGCGCGAACAAATGCAATAAACCAAAGAGAAGAGAAAAATTTAACCTAGAGAGGCTAAAGAACAGAGAAACACTACTCCATTTCTCAAACACCCTCAAATTAAAAACTGAACCGTTGAAAAATAATATGTCAAGTCTTGACACGTACTGGAAGCAGGTTGGAAATGCCTTTCTTGAATCCGCCAAAAATTGTCTCGGCAATTCAGTTAAAAAAGTGAAACCGTGGATATCAGATCAAACCTGGAATCTCATTGAAAATAGGCGGGAGGTTAAACTATGTATCAACAACACCAAAACCCGACAAGCCAAATTGGACCTTCAGCAGCAGTATAACATCGCAAATCGAAAGGTCAAACGAAGTGCTAGGAATGATAAGAGAAAATGGGCAGAAAATCTGGCTGCTGAGGCGCAAAAGGCCAATGAAACGAACAGGTCAAAAGATATGTATAGAATCTAGAAGTTACTCGCTGGTTATAATCACACCAACATGAGGCCCCTGCGAAATGTAAATGGTGAATTGGAATACACGAAGGAGGGTCAACTGCGAGTGTTGGCGTCTGGCTGGTGTAAACCGGGCGTTATGTTTCCCACTATTTTGATCGTGTGCAACGGGACTACATGTGGTGGTGGCATCTGGCAACACCTCATGTGATACGTGGCTCAGCTGTGCTTTAACGCCACCTGTAGAATGAATTCGCTTTTTTAATTGCAAAATAAAACTTCAACCAGCCAGACGCCGGCTTTGTGTAAAAGTTTAAAAAACAAACAAAACTAAAAGTTAATAAATAAAGAAAAACAAATAAAATTACAACTTAAAAGAAAAGAAAAGGAAAGGTGGTGTTTTTTAATTTAAAACAAAAAGAGTCACAAGTCTAAAGTGCCAGTGAGCCACGGAAATAAGGGTGGTTTTTTAATAAAGGGCAGCCAGTGTGTATGTGCCGGCAACTAACCTGCCCCAACCAAATGATCATTGAGACACAAGCCCAGCAAACTGAAGTCCCCACGACGTGCCTATCAGCTAGAACCAGCGATTCCACCAGGTAACTCCATACCACACAAACATTTTGGTCCTTCGAGCGTTGGAATTAATAAAAGGTACGTACTCTGTGGAATTTAAAAATTGCATGAATATATTGTGTCGCGCCATATTGTGTCGGAAAAAGTGAGGTTACGTCGCGCCAAAAATAAAACCTCAAAAATTAAGAGCCATCTTTTTTTACTCGCCGGTTTTACCCGTTACTCGTCAAATTGTTGCCCAATAAAATTTGCGTCAATTAATTTTAATTTTTAAATAAAAGGAACAAATACAACAACAAATTTGCCTGAATTTTGTTTTATTTCATAAATAAAAGGAAAAGTGTTGCCATTGCGTGAATTTTTTTTTTCAATTAATTTTGCTGGGAATTTTTATTTATTTATATATTTTTGGTTACGCTTAAAACAACTCGATTATTTGTTGTTCTGTAGCTCAATTAAAAATTAAGATAATGACTACTTTTGAAAAATTTATACGGGCAGCAGATGAGCTAACAAATTTCGAGGTTATGTTGAAAAAGGAAGACTTTTCAACATATACCAAAGACGGGCTAGATTTCGAAAAAAAGAGAAGTAGACAGAAGATGGGAAAAGTTTGAGAACATTTTTGAAGAGTGTTCCGGTGACACAATAGATGATAAAAAAGAATTAGTAGCAGTTAAAACAAAATATCCTCAGGTGCGGAAAATATACGTAAAATGTATAAATATTTTGGCAAAGGCTTGGCAGGTAGTGGAAGAAGAGAGCCAAAAAAATAAACCAGTGGTTCCCAACCAGTGTTCTATACCTGTCCCTCCTTGTGATACTGGCGTTTTTCATGGTGATTACGTATCGTGGCCCACCTTCAGGGACATGTTTACGGCAATCTACATAAATAATTCGAGACTTAGCTCTGTAGAAAAGTTGTTTTATTTATTTCAAAAAACAGATAATGAGGCACGGGATATAAACAGAAATATTGCCCTCACGGCAGAAAATTTTGAAATTGCGTGGGGTAACTTAAAATCCCAATATGAGAATAAACGGGTGTTAATAAATAGTCAGCTAAAAACTTTATTTAATTTGGCTCCATGTCAACAGGAAACGGCTGCGGAAATAAAAAGGCTCCAAAGGGAAATTAATAATTGTATTTCGGTGCTAAAATTATATAAATTAGATATTGCTTCATGGGACCCGATTTTTGTTTTTCAATGTTCGTCTCGGCTCTCAGAAAATACTTTGCATCTGTGGGAGCAATCGGTAAAAAATAAAACAGAGGTTCCCAAGTGGGAAGAATTAAATAATTTTCTGACCGATAGATTTCATGCCCTTGAAAGTGTTTCTGACATTATAGTAGCGAACAATGTAGCTGCCAGTGGTTCTCAAGCAGGCCCTTCACATAATAACAATATTTCTACAAAAGTTAAGCAGTTTAAGGCTCATCACACAAAAGTTGACTCGAGCTCATGTAAATTGTGTAAAGAAAGGCATAAGATTAGTGTTTGTAATAAGTTTTTGAGCATGGATTACAAGAATCGTGTTTCAACGTTAAAAAGATTTCGTTTTTGTTTTAATTGTCTTACTATGGGGCATTTGTATGGAGAGTGCAGTAGTGCTAATGGCTGTTCTAAATGCAATAGAAAACACCATACACTAATACATAAAGAAATAGTAAGAAACAACAATAATAATCAAAGCCAAACAAACACTAATTCTCAAACTCAGAGTCAAAATATTCAACGTCAAATACAGTCCACTAATGTTGCCGGCCCTTCTAGTGTAGTTCAGTCACATCATACCTTTGTTGCAAAAAAGGTTATGTTAGCCACAGCCTGGGTTAACATTTTAAGTTTTGGTTCCTGTTACAAAGTTCGTGCCCTGATAGATCCATGTTCGGATGAAAGTTTTGTTTCAGAAAAGATACAAAAATTATTAAAGTTGCCAACTAATCCAGTTTCTGCAGAAGTCTCAGGTTTAGGCGGAGAGATAATTAGTTCGTCTTCGAAAATGGCAGTTTTTACTATTGTTTCTCTTTTCGATCAGAACGTGGCTCTAAATATTCAGGCCCTTGTTGTCCCTCGAGTAACGGGAAGTATTCCAACACATTCATTTTTGCCTCAAAAAGAGATTGAGCTGCCCAAATTGTGTTATGCTGATCCGAATGAAAGCAGTGAGATTGATTTATTGTTAGGAGGTGACCTTTATCCTTCTATTCTTCGTGGTGGAGTAAAGCATGGTGTTTTTGAATCGTTAGTGGCTCAAGAAACCATTTTTGGTTGGATAGTTACAGGTCCAACGCATGCTAGAGTTTCCCCTCTAATACTTACGAGTGTCTCATATGACAAAAGTTGCAATTGATGACCAATTATCGAAGTTTTGGGAGTTAGAAGAGGTGTCTCAGAGACGTATTTTATCAGATGAGGATAAAAAATGTGAGGAGATCTACAATTCTACTACCACTAGAAACTCGGAAGGGAGATATACTGTGAGTCTGCCCTTTAAAAATAGTTTGCTGTCGCTTGGTCCCAATAGGCATATAGCTGTTTGTCAATTTCTGAGAAATGAAAAATCTTTGATGCGCAATGCTGAGCGTAAGGCCCAGTACGATGAGGTCCTAAAAGAATATTTAACCCTAGGGCATATGGAAAAAGCAGAAAATGCTAGAGGTGACCCTGGTTATTATTTACCCCATCATGGCGTTTTTAAGCCTGAAAGTACAACTACGAAATTGAGGGTAGTTTTTAATGCCTCAAGTCCTTCGGCAAATGGCAGAAGCTTAAATGATTTGTTGTACACTGGCCCTATTTTGCAAGCTGAAATAGTAAATCTGATGTTGAGATGGCGATTTTTTCAGTTTGTATTTAATGCGGACATTTCAAAAATGTACCGGCAGATTTTGGTGACTCCCACGCATAGGCCGTTCCAGAAAATTGTGTTTCGAAGCAGTGATAGTGCAGAACTTACTGATTACCAACTGAAAACGGTGACTTTTGGTGTAAATTGTGCCCCATATTTGGCCCTTAGAACCATTCTACAGTTGGCGAGTGATGAAGAACGACGTTTTCCGTTAGGCGCTAGAATCCTGCGAGAAAATATGTACGTGGACGATGCCCTAGTTGGTGCCCATTCAGTTGCTGATGCTTTGGTGGCACGTGAGGAATTAATTGCCATTTTAGATATGGGGGGATTTGAGCTCAGAAAATGGACCTCGAATTCTGA
This sequence comes from Pollenia angustigena, assembly GCA_930367215.1. Taxonomy (NCBI): domain Eukaryota; kingdom Metazoa; phylum Arthropoda; class Insecta; order Diptera; family Polleniidae; genus Pollenia; species Pollenia angustigena. Next base: position 253,217,735 of record OV884058.1, read on the forward strand.
AGATATTTTGAAAAATTTACCCCATGATCACCTGCTTAATTCTTCATTTTTGTCGCTCGATGAAAAAAGCACAACGAAAACGTTAGGGAATCGCTGGAATGCGGCTGAAGATGTGTTTTTCTTTGTTGGTAAAAAGATAACACTAAAAAACGTATATACCAAAAGAGAGGTTCTTTCTACCATTGCTCGGCTATACGATCCTGCAGGTTGGTTGGCTCCGGTGGTAGTTGCAGCAAAAATTATAATGCAGCAAATGTGGCTTGATAAGATCGAGTGGGACGAGGCTATCAAACCAGTGGCTCTGCAGAAATGGCAGAATTTTGTTGCGAATTATGCGGATATTGAAAAAATTAAGTTGCCACGTTGGGTTCAATATTCGCCTGGCTGTACTATTCAATTTCACGGGTTCTGTGACTCGTCTGAGTTGGCATATGCAGCTACGATATATATAAGGGTACAGCTCGGAGATAAAGTTTTATCAAGTTTGCTCACATGTAAAACGAAAGTGGCCCCAATAAAGAAGCCGTCTTTGCCTCGTTTGGAGTTATGTGGAGCAGTTCTTTTGGCAAATTTAGTCGATAACGTGAACAAATCCCCCCTGTATTTGGGGGCTTCAGGTGATAATCCTGCCGATCTAGCAACCCGGGGGCTGATCCCTGCGGATTTGATAGAAAATAGGCTCTGGTGGAACGGACCTGAGTAGCTCAACTTGGAGCAGTCTTCGTGGCCCGTAGGAGCAGTTGAGTTCGAGACGGCAGAAGAGTCGAAAGGAGCTCAAGTTTTTGTTGCTAGATCTGCTGATAAAGAAGATATTCTAGACAGGTTTTCTAGTTTATCTAGGGCGTATCACGTAATAGCCTACATGTTTCGATTTGTTGCCCTGGCGAGTAAAAAAAGGCGTGAAAAGGTCGACTATGGCTCGGTGAAGATTTCGGCTAATGAGTTGAAACTCGTGAGAAATCGCTTATTTTACCTTTCTCAACAAATTTACTTCTCAGGGGAGTTCAGCTGTCTCAAAGCAAATAAGAAAATTGATTCACGTAGCCCCCTGTTAACACTTACCCCTTTTGTTGATAAAGACGACATTATTCGATCTAATAGTCGACTTAGCTCTAGCACTTGCCTGTCCTACAACGAAAGGCACCCTATTATCTTGGCGTATGGCAGTAGATTGGCTCGGCTGTATGTGGAATTCGTTCACACCCTAGTCCTGCACGGAGGCCCTCGTCTAGTCCTTAACGTAGTCCGGCAAGAGTGCTGGATCATTCGGGCAAAAAATCTGATAAAGACGGTGGTTCGCAATTGCAAAGTCTGTGTTCTTCACAGAAAAAAGCTTCAAAATCAAATAATGGCTGCTTTGCCCGCAGAAAGAACTACCATTTGTCGCCCATTTACGAATACTGGCGTTGATTTTGCTGGCCCGTTTGAGATTAAAAGTTTCACTGGCAGATACTGCAGAATCACCAAAGGCTACGTGTGTCTTTTTGTTTGTTTCTCTACAAAGGCGATTCACCTTGAAGCTGTAAGCGATTTGTCTACCCCTGCCTTTCTAGCAGCCTTGGCCCGCTTCGTCGCCCGTCGTGGTTGCCCAAGCTGCATTTATTCTGATAACGGCAGAAACTTCGTTGGCGCCGCTAGAGAAATCGACGCAGACTTCGCCAAGCACGTAAAAGAGCTTCGTGACACGGCTGTCGAAAATTATGGTCACCAGCGCCTGTCGTGGCACTTTATCCCTGCTGCAGCACCTCATATGGGAGGACTTTGGGAAGCGGGCGTAAAAAGTATGAAAATGCACCTTAAAAAGTCAGCTGGTCAACTCAAATTTACGTTCGAGGAGTTCTCAACCGTTTTAGCAAAAATAGAGGCGTGTCTCAATTCGCGTCCGCTAGGCCCTATGTCGGAAAATGCTGAAGATTTGTCTGCCCTTACCCCAGGCCATTTTTTGATAGGGACATCTATGCTTACCCCTGCTGAACCCGAAGAGTTGTCTTCACCCCTAAGCATTGTTAATCGGTGGCGTAAAGTTAAGGCCTTACAACAAGAGTTTTGTCGCCGATGGAAGCAGGAGTACCTGAAGGAGCTAAATAAGCGTAATAAGTGGCAACATCCTCAGCTAGACCTAAAAGAAGGCGATCTCGTTGCTCTTAAAAGTGAACCAGGCTGTCCAACTGAGTGGCGACTAGGCCGTATTGTTCGAGTCTATCGCGGAAGTGACGCCAAGGTGCGAGTAGCCGATTAAAAAACGCTAAGCGGCGTAATCACACGGCCGATACACAAACTAGTAGCTCTGCCTAAATACGACACTTAAAATCCCTCATTTTTACTGTTGTCCTATCCAGTAAAGGTATCCTCTGTGACGGACCCCGCGGCACTTTATCATGGCCTACTACATCATCTCTGGGCCCGACGTAGCTTCCCCTATTTGATGTCCTTTGGAGAGGTAGTGGTGCTGAAAACGTAAAGCCCTTGAGGGTGAATATTTTATTTATCCTTTTTATTATCATTTTTATAGTTATTTTGATTTTAATAATTTCAATTTTGTCAATTTTAATTTTTTTTGATTTGCAAATTTGATTTTTTGTTAATATTAATTTTGTTTTTTTTTGAGTTTCTAATACCTTTTTTTTTATTTAAACTTTTTATATATTTCATTTCCATTCTTTTTTATTTTGTATGTATTATGTTGCACCACCGTTGCAAGGCGGGGTGTATGTTGGCGTCTGGCTGGTGTAAACCGGGCGTTATGTTTCCCACTATTTTGATCGTGTGCAACGGGACTACATGTGGTGGTGGCATCTGGCAACACCTCATGTGATACGTGGCTCAGCTGTGCTTTAACGCCACCAGTAGAATGAATTCGCTTTTTTAATTGCAAAATAAAACTTCAACCAGCCAGACGCCGGCTTTGTGTAAAAGTTTAAAAAACAAACAAAACTAAAAGTTAATAAATAAAGAAAAACAAATAAAATTACAACTTAAAAGAAAAGAAAAGGTGGTGTTTTTTAATTTAAAACAAAAAGAGTCACAAGTCTAAAGTGCCAGTGAGCCACGGAAATAAGGGTGGTTTTTTAATAAAGGGCAGCCAGTGTGTATGTGCCGGCAACTAACCTGCCCCAACCAAACGATCATTGAGACACAAGCCCAGCAAACTGAAGTCCCCACGACGTGCCTATCAGCTAGAACCAGCGATTCCACCAGGTAACTCCATACCACACAAACATTTGGGTAGATCACTACCGAAACATACTTGATAGCGCAAACGAAAATGAATTAAATGAATTCTGTCAGCACACCCAACACACTCAAAGAAATGACATAAACACCCAACCACCTAGTTACGTTGAAATAACTGAAGCAATAATATCGCTAAAAGACCACAAGGCTGCCGGGCCTGATAATATTCCCCCAGAATTATTCAAAGCTGATAAATCCCTTTCAACAAGTATAATTCAACCATTAGCTGAACATTTCTGGCAGACTGAATCACTCCCCAGCGCCCTAAAAGAAGGGTTAATTATCAATATCCCAAAAAAAGGAAACCAGATGGATTGCAAGAACTGGAGGAGCATTACCCTCTTAAATATGCTCAACAAGATTATATCCCGCATCTTATTTAATCGCATGTCTGCAGCGTCAGAACCTGAATTAAGAAAAGAACAGGCAGGATTCAGGCCAAATAGATCGTGTATTGACCACATCAACAGTCTACGCAAAATAACTGAGCATACAGCAGAGTGACAATCGAATTTGTATTTAATTTTTATTGATTTTCAACGTGCATTTGACTCGCTTCATCATTCTGCCATATGGAAAGCCATGCAATGTAAAAGGATCCCAGATAAAATTATCAGGCTTGTAAAATGCCTGTATGCAAATGCAACTTGCTCTGTGCTACACGAAGGTCAAGTTAACGACAACGTAAACGTTAAAGTAGGTGTAAGACAGGGATGCGTTTTATCCCCCTTACTTTTCAATATCGTGATTGATGTTATCATGAGCCAATCTGTGAATGCCATACATGGGATCACTTTTGGCATGACTGGAAGACTGACAGACCTGGATTATGCTGATGACATCTGCTTATTGTCACACAATCATCAAGGCATGCAACAAATGTAAAATAACATCACAGCTAAAGCATTGAACGCAGGTCTGATAATTAACATTTCAAAAACGAAATCAATGCGTTTTAATGTTACAAGTAACTATCGTTTTTCACTAATGGGGAAACAAATTGAAGATGTCACAACTTTTTGTTACCTGGGCAGCATTATTGCCACTTCCGGTGGCTGCAACGAAGATATCCAAAACAGACTGACTAAGGCTAAACAAGCATTTTGAATCTTGAATAAGTTCTGGAGGTCAGCTAACATCGCAGTATCCACAAAAATTAAAGTGTTTAATAGCAATGTGAAGTCCTTCTTGCTCTATGGCTCGGAGACCTGGAATTTAACGAGCCTTGATGTACAAAAACTTCAGGTCTTCGTAAACAAATGCCTTCGCCGCATACTAAAAATATTCTGGCCCCAAACTATAACAAATTCAGAGCTATGGTTTAAAACGCAACAACAAAAAAGTAAAAAATTTGTTTTTAAAAGTTTATTAAAAACAATATGTGTATATGATATTAAAAAAAAACTCAACAAAAAGGTTAAATAAAATTAAAGATCAGTTCAATATAAATTAAAATAAATTAATATTTTTAAATAAGCAATTTATGATATCCTTGAATTTAGAGAGTACAGTCTATCTTCTGTCATTGTTGATCTGAGCGATGTTTTTATTCGACAAAGGGTAGGAAACAGGGATGATAAAATTAGCACAATTGTTTATTTTTTCAGTACTATCAGTATTGCAAAAGTACTGAAGTACTCCAATGACATGTTTAGTACAATTTAAAACATCAAACATTTCTTCTTGTTCTCAATCAGTTAATCAAGTTATCTCAATTCCATTCTTTGATGTTTCCACAATTTTATATAACTTAAAAAATCATAAATTTTCGTATAGAAGTGGTCCTGACAATATTCCTAGCTGTATATTGATAAACTGTGCTGAATTTCTCGCCATACCATTAACACGCATTTTTAATATGTCAATTAAATATGGATATTTCCCTAATACCTGGAAAAAGTCTTTTATTATTCCGCTATACAAATCTGGTACTAAGTCTGACATTGTTAATTATCGAGGGATTGCTAAACTAAGTATTATTCCAAAACTTTTTGAAAAGATGGTAACTGAATGCATTTCTCATCATGTATCATCTCTATTGTCATCTGCTCAACATGGTTTTCGAAAAGGCTGCTCTACTACAACAAATCTCTTACAACTAACAACAATTATAAATCAGGGTTTTGTGCAACGAAAACAAACTGATATCGTATATACTGATTTTAGCAAGGCGTTTGACAATAAACTGCTGTTGGTTAAGAAAACTTAACACAATTGGATTTTCAAACAACTCTCTTAAATGGATTGAGTCTTATTTATTAAATCGAGTACAATGTGTCCGTTTTAAAAACGTCACATTTAAATCGATAGATGTTTTATCTGGTGACCCACAAGGTAGTCTTGGACCATTGCTGTTTACCCTTTTTATCAATGATCTTCCGAACGTGATAAGATTCTCTAAAGTTTTAATGTATGCGGATGATGTAAAAATTTTTCTCAGTTTTAATAAATATGCAGATCACATTCTACTTCAACAAGACTTGGACTCATTTCAGTCATGGTGTAATTTAAACTTGATGGAGCTTAACTTGAAAAAATGTAAGCATATGTCTTTCTTTAGAGGAAATCATATAAATGTAAGTTATTCTTTGGGGAACTATCAGATAGAAAATGTTGGTACAAATTTGGATCTAGGAGTTTTGTTGGACGCTAAATTGAACTTTATTAAGCATATTTCCATAACTGTTAATAAAGCACGGTGTATTCTTGGTTTTATCAAACGATGGGCTAAAGAATTTAAAGACCCATATGTCACAAAGCAACTTTATGTTTCTCTCGTGAGACCCGTCCTTGAATATGCATCTATAGTTTGGGATCCTTTATATTTGATTCACAGCAATTATATTGAATCCGTACAAAAACAATTTTTGTTATTCTGCCTTCGTGGTCTACAATGGGACCCATTAGAACTTGCGTCATACACTAGCCGTCTTGCTCTTATCAAACTCCCAACTCTTAAAAGCCGAAGGACTGTGTTGAATGTTTCGTTTATATTAAATTTAATTAATGGTTATATTGTTTCTGATTTCATGCTCGATAACATTTCATTTAATGTTCCTCATCGTCCATCTCGACACTTCGAGTTGCTATCAATTAAATACTTCAGGACAAATTACGCAAATGCTAATCCATTTAGAAGGATGTGCAGTCAATTTAATAAATTTTATAAAGTTGTAGATTTTTCTTCAAATGCAAATATTATAAAAAGTAAAATTATCGTCTTATTAAACAATCAATAATTTTGTATTTTATTTGTATTAACTAGTATATGTTATTACATTGTTTAACTGTCTGTAAGGATCTGATATCCATAGGCAAATTTGTAAATACATAAAATAAAAAATTGTTGTTAATTTTAACAAAGCATGAGAGTGGTTTATTGTTGTTATTGTTGTTAATGTTAACAAGCGTCTCATCGAGTGGACAATGACTACTTTACTGCAAAAGTATAAGTATGTGTTCTTTTGAATTTACACAGTTGTGTTATATTGCGTGAGCAACAAAAATGCAAATAAAGCCCTTTCAATAAAAAACGAATAAATGCAAAAATCAAATGTGTACGAAACGATGTAAAAATTACCAACGTTGAACTTTGTTTTGCAAGCAAAGAGTGAATGTAAATTTTAGCGTATGAATAAATCAAGAAAAATTGTGATTTTGCAGTTTTCTGGTATGTATATTCCGCAAATAAACTTAAAAGTACAAAGTGAGTTCCTTAATATAAAGGTAGAAATACTACCTTTCTACTCATATATATTTTCCAAAGCTTCTACTATATGATGTACACTTGTTGCAAAGTGTAAAATTGATTCGTGACGGTCCACCCATCTTGTCTCGCATAATGAAGAGAGTTTGGCTTCCAAATACTTTACTTAAACTGTGTTTCGCTTGGGATGATTATTTTTAAAAAAATTTTTTCGTTTCTTTAACAAATGATACAACTTTTTGTATTAATGGCACTTTATTGCTTTTAGAAATAAAGTTGTTTGATTTATGGGAATAACAAAGCGTTTGTTTCGCATTTGTCGCGGTTTCCAGAGTTTTTTAACAGCTCAATTTTCTGCTGACATCAGAGGACACCCATCTGTTCCATCTCCTACACAATTTTTTAGGTCAATACCAAAATTTGTCAAGGCTTTAAGAACTATTGATGATAGTGCCTTCGTATCAATTGACACATCAACGTCATCAATATCCTTTGAAGCCTCTTCAAATGCGTTTACAATAATGCCAATAAATTCTTCCCTAAAAACTTTTTGTTGCATGTTGAAATATCTTAAAGGTAAGGAATTCTGGCTTTTCCACGACAAATCCGTGCTTTTGTCAAAAATTATCATATAGAATTTTGATTCATATAACACATACATACATACATAAATATTGCATTTACTAAGGCTTATTAAAAATTCAACCGCACGCATAATCAAGTCAAACGTTTAGACTTTGTATATAGATGGCACCTGCTGGGATTGAATGTAGAATAACAAGTATTTGAATACGGTAAACTAGATGTTTCATTGGAAATATCTTATAAATAGCAATAAGGATTGAGATTTGGATACTTATTGAAAATTTCGTTAGAGATTCAATAAAAAAAAACCCTTGCTGGGATTTCCAAAAATTTTGTACATTTAAAAAAAATAATATTATTGGGAATTCTTGTGCTATCGAAATAAAAAAAGCATATTTTTATAATTTAGGGTGGGTGGGAATTTCCTTATTTCCCCCTCTCCCTCCTGAAACCGCGCCTGGGTAAATATTTTTACCAGAACAATACAATATTTATACCACCACCACAATAGTGGAGAGGGTACAATCCCAGGTAGCATTTTCAATCGTCTAGGAGTCTATTGGGAATCTCACAAAGATTGTTTTTGATCGTCAACGAGCTCATTATACCCACACCACAATAGTGGAGAGGGTATTATGCATTTGTACTGATGTGTGTAACGCCTTAAATTATTGGTCCTGGACCCACCTTAAAGTATACCGATCGACTCACAGAATCACTTTCTGAGTTGAACTAACGATTAACGATGTCCGTCCGGCTGGCTGGCAGGCTGGCTGTCCATGTAACCTTGTGCGCAAAGTACGCAATTTTGGAGATAATTTGATAAAATTTAGGACATATGTAGGTTCTTATTGGCACAAGGATCAAGCCTATTGAAAATGGGCCAAATCGTACGACCACGAGGGAAGACAGGGGGAAATTTCTTCCTCTCAGAAACTATCAAACCGATTTTAATAAAATTTAATACATACATAGAACCATATCTTTATGGATAAATCTATATTTATATGGACATATAAGTATGATGTGTTTTTTAATACTGTTGTGTAGGGTATCATACGGTCGGGCTTGACCGACTATACTTTCTTACTTGTTTTTTAATTGTAGACGATTCCTAGCACGGGAGAAACTGTTACACGTGCTGATTCGTATGAGAGATTCTTCTATAATGCTTATATTAATCGTAAAGGGAATCGTTTGTAATGTATGTAGAGATTATCTAGCGCGAGTCTTTTAAAAAGCATGCCAAGAGTCGTATGAGACTCATGTAGGGATTATTTTACAACTCGTGAAATGCTCAGCCGTATAGCTGAGCTACCTAAAAAGGGGCATCACGCTTCTTTTTCATGTTCAAACTTCTAATTTTCATACAATTTACATGTGTAGTGTGCACATACATATAGCGTACCACACTTAGTCGATAACGCAGGCACACTGCATAATTGTAACTACAAATGTCAACTACAATAAAATAAATATCAATTTACATTACTTGTAGTTGTAGGCATGTTAACCAAACAATGAGTGACTTACTTATTATTGAGTGAACATAATGAAAGACTCATTGTGATTGGTTAACATGCAACTATATTGATATTCCTTAGATATCTACATGGTACCGAAGGAGTAAAACATATAATTATGATAAGCTAGAATAAGTTAGAGAAACTAGACTGTATTCTCATAAGCAGTATATAAACCTTAGATTTTACTTCAATAAAACAGACTTAAACATACAACCAAATCGGCACTAGCAGCCTTAGTTATATTTTGTGTTTCATAAGCTTTTGGCAGTTCTTTCGAACGCCTAATTTATTGGCTGGAACCCCTACAGCTTGTAATAACCGAGGGTTATAGGGTCTTTAAGATCATTTAGCTGTGTACGCCACATGGCGTTCCTATAAGGAGCATAGTGCCTCATTATAAAATGTTAGATCCTTTTTAATGAAAAAGTTCAGACAATATAATAATTGAAGGGATGATAAAAAAGAAAATAAATCAAATAATTAAACATCGCGTGTACTGTGAAAGAAAGGAAGGAGGTGAAGGCGAAAATAAAAGAATTGTCAAGGCGAAAGTAGAAGAATTCTCAATTAAACTTTAAACAACAAATTCATTTTAAATGGTAGGCCCTATTTGGGGATATAAAATAAAAGATAACATGGGTAAAGTGGAGATCCAGAAAAATATATTGAACAACGGTAACGCGGAAAACTCAAAAAACATCATACCAGAACACTTGACAACATTAATAATAATAGGTTTAATATTATACTTATGTAGAATATAGAATAAATAGATATTTCAAAAATTATGTATTAAAATATAGAACTAATACTGTCACCAATGTTTAGTAGCAAAAAAAAAATAAAAAAAAAATATCTATATCTATATCTATGTATATAAAAATGAAAAATGTTTGTATGTTTGTTTGTTTGTTTGTTTGTCACCTTATAGACTCCGAAACTACTGAACCGATTTTCCTAAAATTTTTACAGTAACATCACGTGAGCCCTAAAAATAAAATAGGCTACTTATTTTTTCGATTGGGGCAGGGGAATTGGTACCCCCATAGGATGCCAATATTAATAATCGCATATCTTAAGAGCCGCTGGACGCATGTTGCTGAACTTTTTGTAGTAGGATCTTCTGAGCCCCGAAATTGAAATAAAATAGCAGCGGGGGTATTGGAATCCCCCATAGGACGCCAATGTTTAACATCGCATATCTTAAGAACTGTAATAGTGAGAATGTTCAAACTTTGTAGAAGTTACTCTTATGAAAATAAAAATAAATATCTCTCTACTAAAGAACTATTAAAGGGAGAGTCTTCAAAGTTGGCTAAAGCATTGTAGCGAAGCGCAACGGGTTAAGCTAGTATATAATAAAAATTTAAATGGAAGAAAATTTAACAGAACTAAAGGAAATATTAAAAACTCTAAAGAAAAGTCCAGGAAGGACATAACCAAGAAAAACTATACAAATAAAATTAGAAACTATTGAAAATATAAGAGAACAATTTTTAACAGCACAAATTGAAAAGAAAAATGAAAAAGAAACAGTAGCATTAAAATTAGAATTTGATAACGTTTACAAAAGGACACTAAAGAATCAGATACAAAGATGGCATCATTTAGTTTAGAAACCGTTTCCACAGCACTACCTCTATTCAATGGTAACTACATAGAATTAGATAGTTTTTTAATCACAGCACAACTTATTAATAAGACACTGTCCACCGAAGCAAAGAGAGATTTTCTTCAATACATATACCATGCAAAACTTACTTCAACAGTAAGAACAGCAATAGGAAGTTTGTCAGAACCAGACAGTTTGGAAACTCTAAAAAATCTTTTAAAGAACAGATATAAGAATACCAAAACCATCCCGGAATTACAAAATAGTCTTAGCATATTATTCCAAGGAAAAATGAATATAAATTCATACAAACAAAAAAATAACAGCGATAATAGATAATTTAAATCAACTAGGTATTAAAGAATTAGGGAATGAAGCTTCAGAAGCCGAAAAGAATGTAATAATAAAACTGAATAACAAATTAGCACTAGATACATTCAAAAAGGGACTACATAAAAACTTTAAAGCGACCATATATGCTGCTCGACCAAGTAACTTACAAGAGGCATCCGAACTTGCGTTGGAATTAGAGAATGAACATAAATTAAGTCAAAACACTATATTGCAGTTAAGAAGAGATCAAACATATAATAACTACAACAATACAAACCACCATTTCAATAACAATAATTTTCCTAGAAACAATAATTTCAACCAAAGAAATAATAGCAATTCATCTGGAAATAACAATTCCAACAATGGACATAATAACTTTAATCCCAATAGAAACAATAATTTCAACCCAAGAAATAATAGAAATTCACCTGGAAATAACAATTCCAACGATAGCCATAATAACTTTAATCCTAATACAACAACTTCAATACGAACAGTAGAAGAACACAATACGACAATTATGGAAACAGTAGAAACCGACAAATACATTCCATACACTATTCGGGAAACCCAACAGGCTCGGAATACCAAGATATTCCGGACAGCCAAAACTAAACGTTTACAAAATATCCACTAACAATACGAATTTCATAATCACCAAATACAAGAATAAACAATTGACATTTCTGATAGATACAGGAGCTGACATATCATTATGTCGCATGCAAACAAGCTTTGACGGTGAACAGTACGATCCAGAAGAAAAATGCAAATTAACGGGGATCACTACGGAGGAAATTCACTCATTAGGGATAAAAAATCTAAAACTAACACTGACTGAAGAAAAATGCAGTCACCCCTTTCAGTTAGTAAAAACAGATTTACCAATAGAGACAGACAGCATTATAGGTAGAGATTTTCTACAAAAATATCTTTGTAAAATAGACTACGAAACTTTTACAATATCATTATTTACAAATAATACTACTATAACCATTCCAATGCATACAAAAGCTCTGACGTCACTACATATAAAAATACCACCAATAACAGAAATAATACAAGCGATAAAATTTCACTTAACTGAAGATAGCGTAATTTTTAATAATGAATTAAAACCAGGTGTGTTCTTAAGTAATTCAATAGCAACCAGCAACGGCATGACACATATTAAAATATTAAACACAACAGACGAGGAAACACATTTAAAGGGCATTCACTTACAAACTGACTCACTGAAAAACTACGACATATTACGTTACAATTGTGACAACGACTCTAAACGTTTTCAACAAATACTAAATGACTTACAGTTAGACAATAATGGTGACTATGCAGAAACAGAATTAATAAATATTTTTGAAAAATATCAGAATGTCTTTCACCTCGAAAATGAAAAATTGACAGTAAATAATTTTTATAAACAAACAATTACGACCTCAGACAATACACCGGTTTAAATAAAAAACTACAGACTACCACACTCCCACACAGGCATTATTAATGAACAAGTACAAAAAATGCTTAGCGACAATATAATAGAACCATCAATTAGTCCATACAATGCTCCACTCCTTTTGGTACCAAAGAAAAACACGGAAGACAAAAAGAAATGGAGACTCGTAGTAGACTTTAGGAAACTGAACAACAAAATAGTGGAGGACAAATTCCCACTAACCAGACTAGAAGACATCTTAGACAAACTTGGCAGAGCCAAATGGTTCTCTACACTAGAAATGACCAATTCATTTCATCAAATTGAATTGAACAAAGACTCAAGACCACTTACAGCTATTTCCACAGCACAAGGACATTACCAATTTAAAAGATTACCTTTCGGACTAAAAATTTCTTCAAATAGCTTTCAAAGAATGCTCACAATAGCACTCTCAGGCTTAGAATCAGAAGCATTTATATACGTATACGACATAATAGTATACGGATGTAGTTTGAATCACCACAACCAGAACTTAATAAAAGTCTTAGACAGATTACAAAAATATAATTTAAAGCTTAACCCTAAAAAATGTTGCTTGCTAAGAACAGAGGTAGTCTATCTTGTACACTTTATAACAAAAAATGGTGTAAAAACAGACCCATATAAATACAAAGTAATTAAAGACTATCCAACACCAACAAATGCGGACGAAGTAAGACGATTGGTTGCATTTTGCAATTACTACAGGAAATTCATACCAAATTTTGCTGACATAGCACTATTAAAGAAATCAGCAGTTTTTAAATGGACAGAAAAATGAAACATGCTTTTGAAGAACTGAGGAACAAACTTATGAACCCACCAATATTACAATACCCTGATTTTAATAAACCCTTTATTTTAACAATTGACGCTTCAAACTTTGCGTTAGGCGCTGTATTATCGCAAGGAGAAATATGCCAAGATTTACCTATCTCATATGCAAGTAAATCATTACAAAAACATGATTTAAAAAAAACCTGTAATCGAAAAAGAACTTTAAGCAATACATAAACAAACATACCTATACGGTAACATAAACAAACGTTTAAGATTGCGCAAGCAACACTATCCTGTCGGAAAATCCTTTATTTACAGATCCTTAGGTCGGTTTGTTTTATTGAAATTGTATTAACAATAGCATTTTCATATTTCAAAAACGATCTTATTTAGTAATTGTTATATGACTCTTACAGAGAGTCGCAAAAGGTTCATTCCAAGACTAAAAGACGAGCATGTCAATAAATTTATAAAAAAGTAATAAATAAAAAATATTCGATTTTTTTGTTTTTGTTAATCGTCAGATAATCATCAGAAGATTCTTTTAGGAGTTGTATATTAAACATAATCGTCTAACAAACAGCCTATGCTAGCTGGGATGCCTTTGTGCTCATTTCTGTAACACCTTAAAATATTGGTCCTTAGCCCACCTTGACGTATACAGAATCACTTTCTGAGTCGAATTAACGATGTTTGTCCGGCTGGCTGGATGTCCATGTAAACCTTGTGCGCAAAGTACAGGTCGCAATTTAGAAATTATTTGATAAAATTTGGTACAAAGGTTCTAATGTGGTGTAGGATATCATAAAGTCGTCAAATTACTGAAAACTTATGATTATTTGAAACTAATGAGTGATTCCAATGAGATGAACAATAACGACATCGAATTTTTGGCATCATCAATACGAAGATGCATTTTTCTATTAGTGTATGAAACATCCCTAAATAGCGCGGCTTCAACGCTTTGCAATTGGAAAATCCGATTTTGACAGCGCATTTGATACGTTAAGTTCATAAATAATGGCCATTTAGCTATTTTTAGTTAATCTCTTGCGATCCTATTTATACTCGGGCAAATGACCATAGAACGTTCGAGTTCTAAAGTCTAGATGGCTCTATAAAGTTCGCTTAATAACGGCTATTTCGTTAATTAAACTTATTCAGCTATTACTATCTATATGGCTGAATTAATTGAATTATTAGGCATCATAAACTAAGGCATACTTTTAGGCGTTGCCATAGATTGAGATAACTTAATAAAGAACATTCTAGTTTACAGTGGGGTTGAAGTACAATTATGCACAACAATTTTAACATTACATCTGTACATTGATTTTTACACTCGAAGTGTGCATAACTTATACAATAACAATTTTAACTAATAAAATAACTAACAAATATTTAATAACTAATCAATACAAGATAACACATAAATTAATCTAATTCTTAACCAATAATTACAAATAATTCTTAACTAAAGTAACTTTCGTAACACTGCCCCCCACTTAAGCCTGTTCGTCCCGAATAGGCTCAAAATCACCTCTTCCATAAGGGGCTAATCGTTCCAAATGAACAACTTTCATTTTGGCTCTTGGACTTTTATGTTTCTGTATTCGGTATACAACATCATTTAATTTCTTTATCACCTTATATGGACCATCCCAATGTGTCTGTAATTTGGGAGATAATCCTTTCTTTCGTTGGGGATTGAAAAGCAAAACTAACTGGCCCTCCTTAAATCCTTCCGATCGTATCTGGCTTTCATCTTGTCACTAGACAACTTAATGCGGTCTCGAACAAATTCATGAAGTTCATTAAAAGTTTCTTGTTCTTGTGAGGTGGTGCCTTCAATGTTTTCAACAGTTGGTATTGGCTTAACGCCAAACTCTAGATCCCCTGGTAGTCTCAGTTCTGTTCCAAACACAATTTTGGCAGGTGTACGAGAGGTGGAGTCGTGAACAGCTGACCTGTACGCCAACAGGAATTTTGAAATGTGTTCATCCCAGTCTTTTTGTTGTGTGCTGACTACTTTTCGCAAATGTTCCTCTAATGTACGGTTAAATCTTTCAACCATGCCGTCAGATTGCGGATGCAATGGGGTTGTTCTTGTTTTTCTTATTCCGTACAATTCACACATTTCCTTGAATATAGCAGATTCAAAATTTCTGCCCTGATAAGAATGTACTTCTAATGGAACACCGTAGCGGCACACCCAATTGTTTACGAACACGTCTACCACTGTCCTAGCTTCTTGGTTTGGGATCGCATATACCTCCGGCCATTTACTAAAGTAATCGATGACAACTAGCACATATTTGTTTCCGGCATTACTTACAGGAAATGGCCCAGCTATATCCATTGCGATTCGCTCAAATGGGGCACCAGAATTATACTGTTGTAGTGGCCCACGACTTCTCCTTACTGGGCCTTTAGCGGCAATGCATTGTGCGCAATTTGCTATCCAATCAGCTACAGCTTGTTGGCAGCCAACCCAGTAGAAGCGTTGTTTTAATTTTTCTAAGGTTTTAGTCACACCCAGATGACCACCGCTAGGACCGTTATAAAATTCACTCAGAACTTCCTTTACACGCAAAGAAAAAACATGGTTGTGGTAAACATATTCTAAGAGCAACATATTATGATAAGAATTATGATTGTAGTCACCATATTAAGATTATTATTAAATCATATTAATACTAAATATACTCGTACTATTAGATCATAATATTTTTCCCTTAATCATATTATTATTCTGTTAATCATACTAAGTTAAGAAGTAATCAAATTATTGTCATGTTAATCATAATAAGTTAAGAAATTAATCATATTATTGCCATGTTAATCATAATAAGCTAAAAAGTAATCATATTATCATCATGTTAATCATAATAAATTTAGAAGCAATCATATTATGATACAGCACCTTTCATAGCTGTCATAAAAATACAAAATAAATTTAAATATTTTTGGATCGATTTTTTATTTTGTGGCTTTTTAAAATTTTTCTTAATGTTAATCAAATAGCGGAGTTCAATATAAGGCTTGCAAAAGAGCAAATGCAAAATCTGTGGTTTTCATGGGCAACCACGTATGTCATATTGCCTAATTTTAAACGCTCTTTACATGTTTCATAAAATTTTTGAAAAAAGATGGATCAATTCCGATTTTTTAACGAAATGACAAAGTATAAAAAGTGCAATACCCAGCCCATTTTATCTCGAATGGTTTTTCGGCTTTCCTGAAACATTTGTTTTAAGACATACGCGGTTGCCCATGATAACATAAAATATAACGAAATCTCTGTTTTGTTGTTGGATTTTACAAAAAAAACTATGATATTTTGCATTTGCACTATTACATCACTAATACTTGAATGAACTCCGCTAATATTTTAATTTTTTAATTTCTTTAAACTTATTTTTTTATGGAACTTTATTTTTTAATTGTTTAACCGCTCACAAATAAAAAAAACGACACAATTTCTTCAAAATTATTTTACAAATGGCGCTAACATAATATGAATAGAGTAAAAATAGTTTGATTGCATCTTTAACATAATATGATTAATGTATAGAAAGTTATCATGTTATGGCTATTAAATATCATGATATGGTTGTGAGAAATATAATATGTTTAGAAAGTTATCATAATTAAGTTGTTAGAAAAATAATTATTTTTCGGTCAACAATACTCAAATTCATAATTGCGATAAACATTGATATGTTTACAGTAACTATAATATTGTTGATATTAAATAAAAATAAAAATTATTTGTGTACGACAACAATATATTGTTACATTAAACATAGTGTTGTTGCCGTAACCATGCCCAACCATATGTTTTCTCTGTGTGTACTTTTGCCGACGGCACTACTATAAGGTTTTTAACTGATTTTCCGTCAGTACTTTCCCACGTACGGTATAAGCAGCCATTTACTACTTGAAGGCTGTTCCACAGAGCCCAGTATGCTTTCATCAGTGGACTTTCAGGCGTAATTTCATTTCGTGCGGGTCTTCTACCTTCTTCCTTTGCTATCAGAATTTTAGCTAAAATGGGATCATTTCTCTGCGCCATCGACCAGTCTTCATTGGATTCTATTTGCAATAGACGAACGTCACAGATGTTTTCCTTTCCTTCAGCCCTTACGCAATGCTTGCATTCCAGCTTACAGGGTCTTCTTGACAGAGCATCCGCATTGCCATGTTTTCCACCTTTTCTGTGTTCAATGCTAAAATCGTAGCTCTGAAGGCGTTCAATCCAACGAGCTATCTGGCCTTCCGGATTTTTAAATTGCAGCAACCACCTGAGTGCAGAATGGTCTGTTCTTAAATGAAAATGTTGACCATACAAATATTTGTGAAAATGTTTTATGCACTCAAGTACTGCCAGAAGCTCTCGCCGAGTCACGCAGTAATTTCGCTCAGGCTTCGAAAGTATTCGACTTTAATAGCCTACGACTTTCTCTACACCGTTGACCTCTTGGGACAACACACCTCCTATTCCGAATCCGCTCGCATCAGTATCTAGCACAAATTTTTCGCCCGCGATTGGATAAGCCAAAATTGGTGCTGAGCACAATAATTCCTTTACCTTCTGGAATGCCCGTTCCTGTGCTTCACCCCAGTCATATGCCTGCGCCTTTTTGGTCAATTCATGCAGACTTGCAGCAATATTTGCAAAGCTCGGTACAAAACGCCTGTAGTATTTACATAAACCTAGAAAGCTGCGTAGCTCATGAAGATTTTTAGGGCGAGGCCAATCCATAACTGCTCGTATTTTTTCTTCTTCTGTTGAAATGCCATCAGATGTTACACGATGCCCTAGGTATTTTACTTCTTTCTGGAACAGTGAACATTTTTTGACACTTAACTTGAGTAGGCTGTAGATATACGTTTCAACACCTCTTCGAGGTTTTTCAGGTGTTCATTAAATGTTTTTCCCATGACAATTATGTCATCAAGGTACACCAAACATGTCTTTCGGTGGAGACCTTTCAACACCTGTTCCATCAAACGCTCGAATGTAGCCGGAGCATTACAGAGCCCAAACGGCATTACATTAAACTGACATAAGCCATCACTTGCACTGAAAGCAGTTTTCTCTTTATCCTTGTCTGCAATTTCTACTTGCCAATAGCCGCTCTGCAGATCTAATGTGGAAAACAATTATGCCGTCCTGTTCCATTTCATTAACCAGGTCTCTAACTTCATTACGTTTGGCTAGAGGAATGCTTCTTGGGGCCTGTTTTATTGGCTTAGCGTTGCCGGTTTTAATTTCGTGTTTCACTATTGACGTCCGGCGCTGGTTTTTACCTTTCGAGGCAAAGATAAAGGCATATTTCTTTAGTAATTGTTTAGCCTTATTTCTCTCGGGCGGCCTCAGTTTTTCGGTCCATTTCCGCACATGTTCCTCTAGTAATTCCTGGTCCTTGGTACTCTTTCTATCAGCATCTGGATGTTTATCGCAACTTATTATTGCCTCTGTTGAAGCACATTGTCCAATCTTAAAGTTCTGCGTAAGGACCTTTTCGCTGTTTGATAAATTTAAAACTCTTACAGGAACTAAGCTGTTGTTGGTTTTAACGAGGGCATTCGCTGTTACTATGTCACCTGTTATTAATGCTGGCTCTACCACCCATACACTATTGTTGTCCTCACAATCTCCCTCCATTCGCGTCCATACTATGGTTTCTGACTTGGGTGGCAATTTTTCACGTGCAAAGGCGAGTAACTGTCTTACATGAGCCTTGCTTTCGTATCCAATATCAAGGGGAATTTCAACATTACGCCAACTCATAATTTGTTGTCCCATATCCAGATGAATACCTTGTCCAATCATAAAATCTGAGCCAATAATTACTTCGTCTACAATATCAGCCACAATAAATACATGGTGAGCGCTTGTATTGGCCATACTTAATTTTACTTTTACTTTAACTTTCCCATAGACGGTGGCAGGCTCACCCGTAGCTGTTCGCAGACTCACACCCCTTAGTGGTTTGATGGACTGTTGTATTAAATCAGGTCTAATGATCGAATGTGATGCCCCAGTGTCCACAGTCAAAACCCGTTTTTGACCGTTAATATAGCCACAAGCAGTAAGGTTTCGGTTACTCTGTTGCATTACTGAGATGGAGATTGTGGGGCCCATAGATGTGGGAGCTAGTTCATGCCCCGCAGTGCTAGCTCTTTTTAGTTTAACGGGGATTCTTGTGAGGACTGGCGATTACCCCGCTGGTTGTTTCTGGGCTGTGAAGCAGACCTTGAACGCTTTCTTGGTGCTTTGCAGTTACGTTGTATGTGACCAGTCTTTCCGCAGTTATAGCATTTTACCTTAGTTTTCGTTTTCTTCTCACTTAAAGCTTCCATAACTGCCTCTTTTAAATCTTGCACAATATCTCTTTCACTATTGGCGGACACATCGAGTCTTCGCACTCTGCCTACTTGTGGTCTTGAAATAATCCTTGCGGTTTCCTGGGCTAAAGCAAATGAAACAGTTTCTGCAAAGGTTGGTTTTTGTGATGCACATACCGCAAGTTTAACATCAGCATAACGAATGCCGTTTACAAATGCCTCAGTTTTAAAATGATTCAAAAAGGGATGATTCTTACCAGGATAAGTTAGCTGTACTAACCGCTCAATCTCCAGTGCGAAGTCCTGTAAGGTTTCGTTTGCCTTTTGCACTCTGCCACGCAGCTCCATTTTGTAGATTTCCTTTTTGTGTTCACCTCCATACTTACGTTGCAGTGCTACCATAATTTCATCATAATTGTTTCTGCAACTTACTGGTACACTTTCAAGCACTTTAGCCGCAGTCCCCTTTAAAGCAAGAATTAGCTCGATGGCTTTTTCCTCACTGTTCCATGCATTTCTGTTGGCAACTGTATCGAACTGGAACTTAAAAACATTTAATGGCACACTACCGTCAAAGCAAGGGGCCTTTTTTCTAGTAGAAACTTCTGGAATAACCCGTACTGATCCCTCTTGGCATTGTAGACTATTTACTCTTGCCTCCAGATGGTGTAGTTTTTCATCAAAAACCGTAACTTGTGTTTTTGCATCCGTGACTTGAGTTTTTACATTAGACAGCTTCTGGTTAAATTCTATTTCCATTTCGTTTACTCTTTCGTTCATTTCACTGGAAATCTCTTGAAGTTTCTCGTTCGTTATTCTAGAATGCTCTTGAATTTCAGCTAGAATATCACTCGAATTTTCTTTTATCATCTGTACCATGCTTTTGGAATTATCGTCCATTTTTCTAGAATTTTCATCAATTTTTCTAGAATTTTCCTCTGACATTCTTTCCATTTTTTTCGTTATAGCGCTGGAATTAACGTCCATTTTTCTAGAAGTTTCTTCAGACATTTTTTCCATTTTTGCCATCATAGCAGCAAACAATGCGTTTAAATCTATACTGCTGGCAACTGTACGAGTACATACCTCTATTTCTTTTTTGTCCTCAAATTCGTAACTCGCAATGTCCATATTGCGTCGCTCGAATTCATCTAAAAGTCTCTTCTGCAGCTCTGCTTTATTACCTGCAGTTGACAGATCCAACTTGCCCAATTCTTTCTTGAGCTGTTCTACTTTAAGCTCTTCAAATTTCATTGCTGTCTATTTTTATACCCTTCACCACAGATGTAAAAGGTATATATAAGTTTGTCATAACGTTTGTAATTTCCACAATATTGATTTTAGACCCCATAAAGTATATATATTCTGGGTCCATATGAGAAGAGAAGTTGATTTAACGATGTCCGTCTGTCCGTCTGACCGTCTGTCCGTCTTACGTTTGATATGTGTTTTCCGGATAATCCAGACATGATAGCGGCTAGGTTGTTTTACATTTATGTTACATACAGTCCACCATTTCTTGCTATTAAAATTCAGCCAGATCGGTCCAAAAATGACGTAAATATGAGCAAAAAACCACGACTACCTCTAAATGTTTCCAAAAATCCCTTGTTGTTGTATTTTTTTTATTTCTGTATATCTTGAGAACGGCAAGAGCCAAAGTTTCCAAATTAGGTACACACATTTAGGTTGCCAATACACACCATCCTACAAAATGTGGGCGGGATTGGAGAAGTGGGCGTGTTACCTCCCGTACAAAAAAAAAATAAAATTTTTTAAAAACCTAAATTTAAGGGCTGCCATATGTCCTATGGATGTGACTAAATAAAATATCGGAAATTTTTAGTAGAACATATTTTATAAATAACTCGGGAAAATCGGTTCAGATACAAAAAAGTTATGACCAAAATTAATTTTTAAAATACCCACTTTCGGGAAACATAGATCTCCCCGAGTCCAAGCTTTTTAACTAAAGTAAATGGTAAATTTCTTCTTCAACACGTCGGTATATAAATCTGCCAAATCGGTTAAAAAATGGCAGAGTTATAACCGAAATACTGAATCCGCAAAAATTACTCTTTTTTTATATTTAACTTTGTTAAAATATATCTTGTAAATATAAATGTTTATACATATATAAATATAACTTAAGTAAATGGTAAAATTCTTCCTTAACACGTCGGTATATAAAACTATCAAATCGGTTAGACAATGGGTAATTTATGCGCAAAATACTCAAAAAGTGGGCTAAAAAACATCAAAATTTTTATAAAAACCTAAATTTTAGGGCTGCTATACGTCCTATGGATATGACTTATATATCAAAATGTCGGAAATTTGTATGAGTTATAACAGAAATACTGGGGTCTTATCACCGCATACGATATCGAGCAAAATTCATCGAAATTATTTATTTTGGTATCTTGAAACTCGATATCGAATGAAATGTATTGAATTTGAAATAATAGCACTCGACATCGAGTAACTTGACATTACATTTATCGAGTTTTCATTCGATAAGCCAGTGTCTATTTTATGCAAAAAATTCAATAGTTTATTCGATACGATAGTATCGAATGCAGTGATTTGAACCCTGAATTCCCGAAAATTACTCTTTTTATACCCTTCACCGAAGGTAAAAAGGTATATACAATATTGATCCTACACCCTATAAAGTACATATATTCTGGGCCCTTATGAAAAGTGAAGTTCAAAACCGGTTGTCTCTTATTTAAAAAAAATATTTACCAGTTTTATTTAGTTTTTGTCTAGTTGCTCTGTATTCTGCTCGCACAATGGTGAAGGGTATATAAGATTCGGCACAGCCGAATATAGCACTCTTACTTGTTTTTATTATTTTTATTTATTAATTAATTTAATTTTTTTTTTTTATTTTATTTATGCAATTTCACTTCTGACACCAATTGTTACGTTACTGCCTTTCAATAACGTTTTGGTTTATTTCCTTTATAATAAACCGTTTCGAGTTCTTTTATTGCAATTCAAATAAAACAAATAAACACAACACTTTTGCTACTGTTTACAATTTACACAACTTTATTTAGTACTTAGTCACTTTAACAACCGTAATTTATAATCTTCTCAGCGTGATACGTTTTTAACAAAGTCAGAACTTAAAATGAATCATGCCATCTCTTGCGATCCTATTTATACTCGGGCAAATTACCATAGAACGTTCGAGTTCTAAAGTCTAGAATCTAGATGGCTCTATAAAGTTCGCCTAATGGCTGAATTAATTGAGTTATTAGGCATCATAAACTAAGGCATACTTTTAGGCGTTGCCATAGATTGAGATAACTTAATAAAGAACATTCTAGTTTACAGTGGGGTTGAAGTACAATTATGCACAACAATTTTAACATTACATCTGTACATTGATTTTTACACTCGAAGTGTGCATAACTTATACAATAACAATTTTAACTAATAAAATAATAACTAACAAATACTTAATAACTAATCAATACAAGATCACACATAAATTAATCTAATTCTTAACCAATAATTACAAATAATTCTTAACTAAAGTTACTTTCGTAACAATATTATGTGGGTTTAAATAAACAAAAAAGTTAACACTACTGTTTGTGATACAACGTTGACGCTCTTGTTTAGGTATGTCATATCAGCGTAAAGGCTAAGCGAAAGAAAACGTTCCGCCTTCCGCTCTTGTTTAGGTACGGCTGATAGTGTTACAGCTCGGGATGAGCTTTAGCTTTTTCGTTAATTTTCCATTCTTCTCTATGTAAGGCTCTCTGTTGCCAATTTCAAATACTCATTATCCTTAAATCGTCTTCAACACAGTCATTCTATCTGGTTCGCGGGCATCCTCTTCGTCTACTGTTTCTGATATCAAGTTTAACAGCGTACATAGGTCAAAATTCAATATTTTGGACGATCTCGTTATGACGTCTTGTAAGATCAGCCTCAACGAACATGGCTAAAGCTTAATTTCCTTTTTCGTCGACTTTTTTTATATTCGCACGATCAACTAGGAAAATCTATTATTTCTTTCAGGATTTTTGACGTATCTTTTTTTCCTTGTACTCTTTAGGCAGAATTAGTCTTTACTTTCTGTTTCTGTTCCGTCCCGTTCTGTTCTTCGAAATTGTAATAGTTACTTTTTCTGTAGCAACTTATCAGCCACTTATGACAAATTTATTAGTTTTGCACCGTCCATTGTTTGATTTCAATCACTTTAATGCAAATAAATTTGAAGAAATTAAATTTTATGAATTCTTAAAATCAAAAAATAGTTTATTTCAACATACATAAATATGTATTTTTTATTATTTATTTTGCTGTCATTTACAATAACAATAGCAATTTTTTGATTTAAACAAACTGAACCGCAACAGAACAGAAAAACTAATCAATTTCACAAGTTTCTCGTTCGTTATTCTAGAATGCTCTTGAATTTCAGCTAGAATATCACTCGAATTTTCTTTTATCATCTGTACCATGCTTTTGGAATTATCGTCCATTTTTCTAGAATTTTCATCAATTTTTCTAGAATTTTCCTCTGACATTCTTTCCATTTTTTT
Organism: Pollenia angustigena; assembly: GCA_930367215.1. Classification (NCBI taxonomy): domain Eukaryota; kingdom Metazoa; phylum Arthropoda; class Insecta; order Diptera; family Polleniidae; genus Pollenia; species Pollenia angustigena. The sequence continues at coordinate 253,241,910 of OV884058.1, forward strand.
CGTTATAGCGCTGGAATTAACGTCCATTTTTCTAGAAGTTTCTTCAGACATTTTTTCCATTTTTGCCATCATAGCAGCAAACATTGCGTTTAAATCTATACTGCTGGCAACTGGACGAGTACATACCTCTATTTCTTTTTTGTCCTCAAATTCGTAACTCGCAATGTCCATATTGCGTCGCTCGAATTCATCTAAAAGTCTCTTCTGCAGCTCTGCTTTATTACCTGCAGTTGACAGATCCAACTTGCCCAATTCTTTCTTGAGCTGTTCTACTTTAAGCTCTTCAAATTTCATTGCTGTCTATTTTTATACCCTTCACCACAGATGTAAAAGGTATATATAAGTTTGTCATAACGTTTGTAATTTCCACAATATTGATTTTAGACCCCATAAAGTATATATATTCTGGGTCCATATGAGAAGAGAAGTTGATTTAACGATGTCCGTCTGTCCGTCTGACCGTCTGTCCGTCTTACGTTTGATATGTGTTTTCCGGATAATCCAGACATGATAGCGGCTAGGTTGTTTTACATTTATGTTACATACAGTCCACCATTTCTTGCTATTAAAATTCAGCCAGATCGGTCCAAAAATGACGTAAATATGAGCAAAAAACCACGACTACCTCTAAATGTTTCCAAAAATCCCTTGTTGTTGTATTTTTTTTATTTCTGTATATCTTGAGAACGGCAAGAGCCAAAGTTTCCAAATTAGGTACACACATTTAGGTTGCCAATACACACCATCCTACAAAATGTGGGCGGGATTGGAGAAGTGGGCGTGTTACCTCCCGTACAAAAAAAAAATAAAATTTTTTAAAAACCTAAATTTAAGGGCTGCCATATGTCCTATGGATGTGACTAAATAAAATATCGGACATTTTTAGTAGAACATATTTTATAAATAACTCGGGAAAATCGGTTCAGATACAAAAAAGTTATGACCAAAATTAATTTTTAAAATACCCACTTTCGGGAAACATAGATCTCCCCGAGTCCAAGCTTTTTAACTAAAGTAAATGGTAAATTTCTTCTTCAACACGTCGGTATATAAATCTGCCAAATCGGTTAAAAAATGGCAGAGTTATAACCGAAATACTGAATCCGCAAAAATTACTCTTTTTTTATATTTAACTTTGTTAAAATATATCTTGTAAATATAAATGTTTATATATAAATATAACTTAAGTAAATGGTAAAATTCTTCCTTAACACGTCGGTATATAAAACTATCAAATCGGTTAGACAATGGGTAATTTATGCGCAAAATACTCAAAAAATGGGCTAAAAAACATCAAAATTTTTATAAAAACCTAAATTTTAGGACTGCTATACGTCCTATGGATATGACTTATATATCAAAATGTCGGAAATTTGTATGAGTTATAACAGAAATACTGGGGTCTTATCACCGCATACGATATCGAGCAAAATTCATCGAAATTATTTATTTTGGTATCTTGAAACTCGATATCGAATGAAATGTATTGAATTTGAAATAATAGCACTCGACATCGAGTAACTTGACATTACATTTATCGAGTTTTCATTCGATAAGCCAGTGTCTATTTTATGCAAAAAATTCAATAGTTTATTCGATACGATAGTATCGAATGCAGTGATTTGAACCCTGAATTCCCGAAAATTACTCTTTTTATACCCTTCACCGAAGGTAAAAAGGTATATACAATATTGATCCTACACCCTATAAAGTACATATATTCTGGGCCCTTATGAAAAGTGAAGTTCAAAACCGGTTGTCTCTTATTTAAAAAAAATATTTACCAGTTTTATTTAGTTTTTGTCTAGTTGCTCTGTATTCTGCTCGCACAATGGTGAAGGGTATATAAGATTCGGCACAGCCGAATATAGCACTCTTACTTGTTTTTATTATTTTTATTTATTAATTAATTTAATTTTTTTTTTTTATTTTATTTATGCAATTTCACTTCTGACACCAATTGTTACGTTACTGCCTTTCAATAACGTTTTGGTTTATTTCCTTTATAATAAACCGTTTCGAGTTCTTTTATTGCAATTCAAATAAAACAAATAAACACAACACTTTTGCTACTGTTTACAATTTACACAACTTTATTTAGTACTTAGTCACTTTAACAACCGTAATTTATAATCTTCTCAGCGTGATACGTTTTTAACAAAGTCAGAACTTAAAATGAATCATGCCATCTCTTGCGATCCTATTTATACTCGGGCAAATTACCATAGAACGTTCGAGTTCTAAAGTCTAGAATCTAGATGGCTCTATAAAGTTCGCCTAATGGCTGAATTAATTGAGTTATTAGGCATCATAAACTAAGGCATACTTTTAGGCGTTGCCATAGATTGAGATAACTTAATAAAGAACATTCTAGTTTACAGTGGGGTTGAAGTACAATTATGCACAACAATTTTAACATTACATCTGTACATTGATTTTTACACTCGAAGTGTGCATAACTTATACAATAACAATTTTAACTAATAAAATAATAACTAACAAATACTTAATAACTAATCAATACAAGATCACACATAAATTAATCTAATTCTTAACCAATAATTACAAATAATTCTTAACTAAAGTTACTTTCGTAACAATATTATGTGGGTTTAAATAAACAAAAAAGTTAACACTACTGTTTGTGATACAACGTTGACGCTCTTGTTTAGGTATGTCATATCAGCGTAAAGGCTAAGCGAAAGAAAACATTCCGCCTTCCGCTCTTGTTTAGGTACGGCTGATAGTGTTACAGCTCGGGATGAGCTTTAGCTTTTTCGTTAATTTTCCATTCTTCTCTATGTAAGGCTCTCTGTTGCCAATTTCAAATACTCATTATCCTTAAATCGTCTTCAACACAGTCATTCTATCTGGTTCGCGGGCATCCTCTTCGTCTACTGTTTCTGATATCAAGTTTAACAGCGTACATAGGTCAAAATTCAATATTTTGGACGATCTCGTTATGACGTCTTGTAAGATCAGCCTCAACGAACATGGCTAAAGCTTAATTTCCTTTTTCGTCGACTTTTTTTATATTCGCACGATCAACTAGGAAAATCTATTATTTCTTTCAGGATTTTTGACGTATCTCTTTTTCCTTGTACTCTTAAGGCAGAATTAGTCTTTACTTTCTGTTTCTGTTCCGTCCCGTTCTGTTCTTCGAAATTGTAATAGTAACTTTTTCTGTAGCAACTTATCAGCCACTTATGACAAATTTATTAGTTTTGCACCGTCCATTGTTTGATTTCAATCACTTTAATGCAAATAAATTTGAAGAAATTAAATTTTATGAATTCTTAAAATCAAAAAATAGTTTATTTCAACATACATAAATATGTATTTTTTATTATTTATTTTGCTGTCATTTACAATAACAATAGCAATTTTTTGATTTAAACAAACTGAACCGCAACAGAACAGAAAAACTAATCAATTTCACAGGTTTTTTAATAACAAAAACAAATCAGCTGATTCGTAACAGAACAGAAAGTTAAGACTAACTGAGCCTTACTGCCCGTCTACAACTGACATGATTTGTTGTTATAACTTGATGTTATAAAAGCGTTGTTAAAACATTTGCATTAACAACCGTGTTATAACATGAGAAAACTTCTAACATGATGAGTCTATACCTAACACTAACATCATATTAGTGTTAAAGTTAAGCATTTCATGTCAGTTGTAGACTGCATGTTAAAGGCAGGGTTTAAAAGCATCCATCAGCTGGCTGCTTTTTATTTATGCTTTTGCCACTGCTTTTGAAATTTTTAATTTTTTTCCAATAGCCAATGTTTTGTTTTTCGCTTGTGCAAAAAAGCAAATCTCCTATTTTGAATATTTTTATTTTCTGACAACTGCTTTTTTACCAGCCAGCGACAAAAATGGACAACCACATAAAAAGCAAAAGCTAAAAAAAATTATTTCGCCTTTTGCTTTTTTACTTTTTCCTGAAAGAAGAGCTACATAGTTAAAAAAGACAAACCAAAAAAAAAATCTAAAATTCAAAGAACAAAAATTCTTCTCTGGCTGGTAATAACAAAAAGACGCTGAAGTGTGTGCTAAAAGCAGTCTGAGCAGAGCTATTAGCTCTGCAAAAAGGCAGATTACAACGAAAAAATACTGATCAGTGTACAAGCAACATGTTTTTTTTTCATGGTGGTGAGGAAAAATAAAATGTTTGCCTTTCTTCAGTAATGTTGTTGTTGCTCGACAGTTTGCACGACTATAGCACGAAATGTGTGTGTGTGTATTTTGGTTTTTTTTTAAATATTTTTAGTAAAGGCAACCAGCCAAAGTGTCTGTTGGATTTTTTATTGTATAGAAACAAACACAAATTCTTGTTGTATTTGTTTTGCATGAAAAATATCACTTGTCTTCGTCGATCATGTGCCTTTCAGCTACCTTTGCGCTGCTTTTATCTCCTATTTTGCGGCTATTAGCATGCAGTGGTTTTTGATTTGGCGGCTGCTTGACAGAATCTTTTTGTTTCATTATCTTTCCTACATATTTTCTCCTACAACAGAAAAGTTATTGCCGTTGCTTTTTGAGTTCCATCAAATAAGAAATTTTTGCTATTGTTAAAAAAGCAATAGTTGGAAAAAGCAGTGTCCATTAAAAGGTTACTTTTCAAAAACAGTGTGTTTATTTTGCTGCTGCTTTTGAAAAGTGTGGGCTTTTTTAGCAGTGGAACTTGTCGGCTTTTTATTTTTGATTTTTTTTTAAATAGGAAAAAGGCAAAATTTGGCTGCTTTTGCTAATATGGCGATAGCATTTTAAACCCTGCTTAAAGGTAGTTTGTGCAGCATGAACGATAACGTCATTTCCAACAGTTGACCGGATTTCCTTGGTTTTTGACGCTTGCTTTGTTCACTTAATTCGTGAAGATTTTGAAGGCTGTCCCGGTCGATTTAAAGTTGAAAAGATCCGTTCAACCAAGACTCATTATTTTTTAAAAAAGCCTCTTCCTTTTCTGTGGCATTTTGCCCATTTGTGCTTTACGCCACTTTAAATAAAAAACATCTTTGTTTTAAGTTGTTTATGTTCTCGTCTGTATTGGCATAGTTTAATAATAAATGACTTTCTAAGAAATTCACTTTTGCACTGAAATTCGGAAAGTCTTCGTCTTTCATAATTTAATAAAGGTATTTTGGGGTAACAATTTCCATACCTGATGTGCTCGAAGTGTTTTGTTATTTTGAATTAAAGCTTCGTTCACAATCAAAAAAACATTTTTACTTGGTGTTCATAATAGAGCAACAATTTCTTTTGCAACCACACACATTTTGCATTAAGCAACCGTTTGCAAATTTTATCCACAACAATATTATGCATTTATTATTAATTTTTACAACATTATGTTAAAATTTTCATTCAAAACTAAACAAAATTATTTTAAATGACAGAAACAATTTCATACAAATTGTTGGTGAAGTTAAAGTAAACTCAACTTTAGTTACATTTTAAAAAAAAATTTAGTTATATTTTTGTTCGAAAAATGAAAGATATATATATATAAAATACTTCGGGCAGAAAAAAGATAGAAGTAAAAACGAAATTGTTGCTCTGATTGTGAACAAAGCTTAACCCCTGTATTTATAAACGATTATTAAATATAACAAACGTTTATTAAGGCAAATTTTCATACAAAATTTGTTTTGTAAACCTTTATTAAATGTTAAAAATTTTTATATACGGGCGTTAGTGTGTAAATAATAAGTTATTTAACAAAAAATACTTTTTTAATCAATATTACTACAAAAACCTGAACTATAGAAAAAACATTATAACATGAAAAACAACGAATAAATAATTTTAAAAATCATAAAAATATTAGAAATAAGTTTTCTTACAAGTATAAACTTCAACAAAGTATGTACCTTCAATAACGAAAAGCAACGATTACCTTACTAATAAGAAACAAAAACAATTTTTTAATATAAAATCTTTATAATTAGTATTGTGGTTATTTTTGTCGAATTATTTATGGTTTTTTAATCCAAATTTTTTTAATATTTTTAATCAGGCTTAAGTTCATCAAATTTAATTTTTCATTAAATTATTTTAATGAAGAAAGGAATTTTACAACATGAAAATTAATTAAAATTGTTATTGATAATTTTTCGTTCTTGACTGACCTGAGATTCGAACCCAGGCGGCTGGACATCGATGGCTGCGAGTGTAAGACGCCAAATCCCTCTGAAGAGATCAAGTGGTGATGATCGAAACATGTCAGGGTAACCAGCCGCCTCGGTTCAAATCTTTATGTTTAAAAAGGTCCCCAATTTTGTCAGCTTCACTCTTCTGCAGCCAATTTATGTGCTTTCTTTTGGTTCAAGAATTATACTTTAACATTTTTTTTATTATTTCATATTTATTTGCAATCTATCTTACGATTGTAAGCAAATGAGTTAGGTTTTAAAGAATAACATGTCTGTTTACTTTAACACAAAAAAAGAATGATGATGGTATCTCATCGGAAAATACAACAAATTGACCTTTTAAGTATTAAAATAAAAGTACGAAAAATATTGCGTATCTATCTTTCAAAATATGTGAACAGAAAAGCGCTAATTTAGCGCTCTTTAAAAATAAAGGGCCAAGGGGAAAATATGTGACTTTTCGACTATTAAATCTAGCGCTAAATCGGCAACTCTGAGTGAAGGATAAGCTAATTCTCATGCGCATTTCACTAGTTGCTTATGCCAGCAGCCGTATTCTGTTATTCCCTATAGTTAAATCTCTCGCTAAAAATCTATAAAGTTGACTAAGCGATTATTGGCTACGAATGTAATTCTGTAACAAGCATTGTTAAATTTGGCAATACCATAAGCATATAATTCGCCGCAATTTTAGCTTTGTCATTGCTAAAAATTTAAAATTTTGTATTCTCTTAGTCGCAATTTACACTGTGGACATTTCTTGCCGGACATAAAAAGTTTGTTGACGAGAGAGGCAAGAAGTAAAGTGTGTCACGCATACAAACAAACTTTTTCTGACCGGGAAGAAGTGTCCACAGTGTAAATTGCGATTAAGGTATTTTAGCGAACGAGATTTAAGCTTAAATTAGACGTGACATAACCATATCCTAACGAAACAGCTGTTTGAATCAACCTTATGGGCAACACTTTATTTAATTTTAAGTGAATTACCATAACGACATAACCATGTCCATACAAATTAATTGAATTTTGGTTTCTATGTTCATCGTTACGGCTATGGCATTATGCTTAAGTCACGTCTAATTGGACCTTTAGCTTTAGCTTAGCTTAGCAAATTTCAGAATACGGCTGCGAATCATCATTGGTTGCTTTGCCCAGATCATCATTTAAAAATAAAATTTTTCCTATACAATACGATTTAAGAACAAATGTAGTATTTTTTTCAGAACCTCTATTCTATGAGTCCTAACAGCCTGGCAATCTTCAACATTAGGGGGCGTCGAATATTCTGGTTCGCATTTGCAAACTATTCGATTATTTTTGCTATTTGTATTCGCACTTACATTCGCTAAAATGTATAAGAATATTTATTTATTTATTTATTTAATTTAAGTCTATGGACAAATTCCTTACAGACTAACTTAATGTATTAATGTATTAACATAATAATTTATTTAAGCAAAGAAAGAAAGTTTAGAATAAACATTATTGATTTAAATATAATATGATATTGCTTTTTATGATATTAATGTTCAGAGAATAGTCGATAAAGTTATACATTTCATTGAAACAGTTGCATAATTTTCTTATTGGATCTGACATCGCAAAGTTTGTTCGGCATGTTCTGACATATAGAGGGTTGAAAAAACGAAGTGAACGTTGAGGAATATTAAAAGTAACGTTACTCAATAAAAATTCGGAATGTGTACTACCATTTATAAGATTGACCATAAATGATATATTTAGCATCATTCGCCGGCTTTTTAACGTTGGTAAATTTATTTCAGCTAGTCTAGTTGAATATGAAGGTAATACCAGGTATCCTCTATATTTACTTCTTAAGCAGAAAATAAGAAATTGTTTTTGCACTGTCTCAATACGATCACTATGAATATTATAGATCGGGTTCCAAATAATGCTGCCGTATTCCAAAAATTGGTCTGACGAGCGAAGTATAAAGACTTTTTGTGGTTAAGGGATCGTTGAATTCCTTTGCCCATCTTTTAATAAAAGCCAGAACGCTACGGGATTTATTAACAGTCATCGTTATTTGTTGGATAAAGTTAAGTTTTTTGTCTAACAATATTCCCAAATCCATTATTTCACTAACATGTTGTAAAGTACAGCCACCAAGAACTACTCCTACGTTCTTTTTTACTTTTTTACTCTGGAGAATTGCATATGTTTACATTTATTTAAATTTAGTTCCATCAAGTTAAGTTTACACCAATTGTCAAAACTATCCAGGTCATTTTGTAGATGCTGTTGATCACAAGGATGTTTTACAGTCGAAAATAATTTTATGTCGTCCGCATACATCAATACATTACAATGTTGAACTGCTTCAGGCAAATCATTAATGAAAAGAAGGAACAAAATTGGACCAATGTGGCTTCCCTGAGGTACTCCAGATTTTACATTGATTTTTTCCGAAATTGCCGTATTAAATTTTACAGATTGAGTTCTACATGACAAATATGATTTGATCCAGCTCAGGAAGTTATTATTGAAACCCATTACATCCAGTTTTTTCAACAATAGCGGATGATTAACTTTGTCGAAAGCCTTACTGAAATCAGTGTAAATAACGTCAGTGTGGTGTCCATTGGCAAAATCTCTATTAACTAACGTTGTTAAATGGATAATGTTAGTCATAGTAGAGAATCCTTTTCGAAAGCCATGTTGACGTGGTGACAATAAGTCAGAAACTTGATGAGTGAGGCAATCCATTAAACATTTTTCAAAAAGTTTTGGAATATCACTCAGTTTGGCTATACCTCTGTAATTGCATATATCCGATTTATTTCCTGATTTAAACAATGGAATAATATATGAATCTTTCCAAACTTTCGGAAAGTAACCACAATTTAAAGAAGCGTTAAAGATGATAGATAAAGGTGTCGTTAAAGCAGTTGTGCAATTTTTTAAAACACAACTAGGTATGCCATCTGGACCACTAAAAGATGATAACTTAGCGTTTTTTAAACAGTTTAGAATGTGAGAGGTAGTGATAGTAAACGAAGATATATTTTGGTTAAAAATTATCTTGTAAAGGTAGACATTACTAGCATCATACAGTGCATCGGAATATGTAGAAGCAAAGAAAATAAGAATCCACCTTCTAAACTGAGAGAAATAAAATCATAAAATTTCGAATTTAAAAAGAATTTTTAATGAAAACTTTTAAGGATATATTTTTAAAAGGAATTTGTTTTATATTTTTGTGCAGAAGAACTAAAGTAATTTTTTTTTTTTTTTAAATTTTGAAGATCCTTCCCTTTTATTTAGCTCCGAGTTTGTTAAAAAAGGACAAAAGATGAGGAAATGAAAAATCAAACACGCAGTTTGACTTAGTTTTGTTTCTAGATTAAATGATATATATCGGCGTTTCTGTCAAAAAAAAATTTAAATTTGTCACGTTGTTTTTTTTTAAATTGAATTTTTATATGTGTAGCATGTACATTAGTGTGTTCAAAAAAATAAATTATTTTATGCCCACCTTTTTTTGAAAGCTTATAGGGTAAAGTATTTTTGTGATTTTTCTAGATTTTTCTGAAGAGGTCGCTAAAATCGAATTTAACCCAAAAATCGGGGTTTCTCGACGTTTTTTTGCATTTTGTTCATTGCTCGGACCATTAGCACGATTTTCATTGTTACTAAGTCAATTTATTTAAAGAAAAATTCTTAAACTTTACTACTCTGTGCAGATATTATAAGTTTCGGTTATTTTTTGCTGATTTGGGTCCCCTTAATGACATTTTTTTTTTTTGTAAATTTAGCATAAATTTGGAAAATAATGTTTGTAACTCTTAAAATTTATATTGAAGTTAAAAAAACTAATGATTCAGTTTAAAAGTAGGATAAATTCCAATAAATTCGACTTCTAATAGCGCAAATATGTTGTATTTTTGTCTGACTCCTATAAAATATTATTTATCTATTTTTAGTGTAAGAGCAGCAATAGAATTCTATTGCAGAAAAGAATATTACTGTATTTTAACGACTTTTAAGTTCGTGAAAATATTGCCAGAAGAGAGATGCTCAGATTTTACAGTAAACAAGATTTTGTGACCAACAGATGATTGTTTTATGTTGTATAAGAACCAAAGTTTTTTTTTAGTTAAATGCAAAATGTTTTAAGTTTTAATTAATAAATTGATGGTAAATAATATATTAAAATTAAAAAAACCGACTTTTTTTAAATATACTTCATTCTAAGAAGCTCCTGCGCGGGCTCAAGATGTCTCTTTTTTAACTTATTTTGCAATTTTTATCTGTTTTAACGTAATGCAAAAAATATTGTTACGAAAGTAACTTTAGTTAAGAATTATTTGTAATTATTGGTTAAGAATTAGATTAATTTATGTGTTATCTTGTATTGATTAGTTATTAAGTATTTGTTAGTTATTTTATTAGTTAAAATTGTTATTGTATAAGTTATGCACACTTCGAGTGAAAAAATCAATGTACAGATGTAATGTTAAAATTGTTGTGCATAATTGTATTTCAACCCCACTGTAAACTAGAATGTTCTTTATTAAGTTATCTCAATCTATGGCAACACCTAAAAGTATTCCTTAGTTTATGATGCCTAATAAATCAATTAATTCAGCCATATAGATAGTAATAGCTGAATAAGTTTAATTAACCTAATAGCCGTTATTAGGCGAACTTTATAGAGCCATCTAGACTTTAGAACTCGAACGTTCTATGGTCATTTGCCCGAGTATAAATAGGATCGCAAGAGATGGCATGATTTATTCTAAGTTCTAACTTTGTCATTAACGAATCACGCTGAGAAATTTGTAGTTGGTTGAAAATAAGAGCTATAATTACGGTTGTTAAAGTAACTAAGTACTAAATAAAGTTGTGTAAATTGTAAACAGTAGCAAAAGTGTTGTGTTTATTGGTTTTATTTGAATTGCAATAAAAGAACTCGAAACGGTTTATTATAAAGGAAATAAACCAAAACGTTATTGAAAGGCAGTAACGTAACAATTGGTGTCAGAAGTGAAATTGCATAAATAAAATAAATAAAATAAAAAAAGTGAAATAAATAAAATAAAAAAAGTGAAATAAAAATAACAAAAAAAAAATAGACAGCAATGAAATTTGAAGAGCTAAAAGTAGAACAGCTCATGAAAGAATTGGGCAATTTGGATCTGCCAACTGCAGGTAATAAAGCAGAGCTGCAGTATAGACTATTAAATGAATTCCAGCGACGCAATATGGACATTGCGAGTTACGAATTCGAGGAAAAAGAAGAAATAGAGGTATGTACTCGTGCAGTAGCTAGCAACATGGATTTTAACACAATGTTTGCTGCTATGATGGCAAAAATGGAAAAATTGTCGGAGGAAAATTCTAAGAATTCTAGAAAAATGGACGATAATTCTAGAAGCATGGTACAGATGAAAGAAAATTCTACCGATGTCTTAGCTGAAACTTCAAGAAAAATTGATGAAACTTCTAGATACAGTTGCCAACAGAAATGCATGGAACAGTGAGGAAAAAGCCATCGAGCTAATTCTTGCTTTAAAGGGGACTGCGGCTGAAGTGCTTGAAAGTGTACCAGTAAGTAGCAGAAACAATTATGACGAAATTATGGTAGCACTGCAACGTAAGTATGGCGGTGAACACAAAAAGGAAATCTACAAAATGGAGTTGCGTGGCAGAGTGCAAAAGGCAAACGAAACCTTACAGGACTTCGCACTGGAGATTGAGCGGTTGGTACAGCTAACTTATCCTGGTGAGAATCATCCCTTTTTGGATCATTTTAAAACTGAGCCATTTGTAAACGGCATTCGTGATGCTGATGCTAAACTTGCGGTATGTGCATCACAAAAACCAACCTTTGCAGAAACTGTTTCATTTGCTTTAGCCCAGGAAACCGCAAGGATTATTTCAAGACCACAAGTAGGCAGAGTGCGAAGACTTGATGTGTCCGCCAATGGTGAAAGGGATATTGTGCAGGATAAAAAAGAGGCAGTTATGGAAGCTTTAAGCGAGAAGAAAACCAAAACTAAAATAAAATGCTATAACTGCGGTAAGACTGGTCAAATAGAACGTTACTGCAAAGCACCAGAAAGAATTTCAAGACCTGCTTCGCCGCCGAGAAACAACCAACGGGCTAGTCATTAGTCATCACAGGAGGCGCCGTTAAGTATGGAGGGAGTGCTACCTTTCGCATCTGAGGACTCGGTAATAAATTTAGTAGTGCCAAAGAGATATAAAAGTATTACGACATTTGGCTACATCGATGGTAAAAAGCGAATTTTGACTATCGACACTGGTGCAGGATTTTCAATTATAAGGCCTGACTTGGTAACGGGAGCTGTCGAACCACTAAGCGGAGTGAGCTTGCAAACAGCTACAGGTGAGCCTGCTACTGTCTATGGCAAAACACGTGTGGTGTTAAGACTTGCCAATGTTGTCAATTTTCATGAGTTAATTGTGGCCGACATTGTAGACGAAGTACTGATCGGCGCAGATTTTATGATTAGTCATAACATAAGTCTGAATATGGGAAGACAAATCATGTATTTGTTTGATTATGAAATACCCCTGAATGTTGGGTATGAAAGTGAGGCTCGTGTGGGACAGCTTCTCGCTTGTACTCGTCTGGAATCGTCACCATACAGAAAAGTTGCAAAACGGGAAAAAGCGGTTGCTCTCCCAAATTACAGACACATTGGGATGGTCCATATAAGGTGATACAGAATTTAAATGATGTTGTATACCGAATACAGAAATATAAAAGTCCAAAATGAAAGTTGTTCATTTGGAACGATTAGCCCCTTATGGAAGAGGTGATTTTGGGCCTATTCGGGACGAACAGGCTTAAGTGGGGGGCAGTGTTACGAAAGTAACTTTAGTTAAGAATTATTTGTAATTATTGGTTAAGAATTAGTTTAATTTATGTGTTATCTTGTATTGATTAGTTATTAAGTATTTGTTAGTTATTTTATTAGTTAAAATTGTTATTGTAAAGGTTTTGCACACTTCGAGTGTAAAAATCAATGTACAGATGTAATGTTAAAATTGTTGTGCATAATTGTACTTCAACCCCACTGTAAACTAGAATGTTCTTTATTAAGTTATCTCAATCTATGGCAACGCCTAAAAGTATGCCTTAGTTTATGATGCCTAATAACTCAATTAATTCAGCCATGTAGATAGTAATAGCTGAATAAGTTTAATTAACCTAATAGCCGTTATTAGGCGAACTTTATAGAGCCATCTAGACTTTAGAACTCGAACGTTCTATGGTCATTTGCCCGAGTATAAATAGGATCGCAAGAGATGGCATGATTCATTCTAAGTTCTAACTTTGTCATTAACGAATCACGCTGAGAAATTTATAGTTGGTTGTAAATAAGAGCTATAATTACGGTTGTTAAAGTAACTAAGTACTAAATAAAGTTGTGTAAATTGTAAACAGTAGCAAAAGTGTTGTGTTTATTTGTTTTATTTGAATTGCAATAAAAGAACTCGAAACGGTTTATTATAAAGGAAATAAACCAAAACGTTATTGAAAGGCAGTAACGTAACAATATTTAGAATATGATTCGAGAACTTTTATTTTTTCTCATACATCAGTGATCCTCTAATCTACATATTTATTTTGGTTTTTTTCTTGTTGTAAATTAATAAATTAATTTTTAATGTTAATAAATGCTTTAATTGTAATATTAATATTAATATTTTTTGTAATATTAAAAACAATAAATTTTCAACATAGGGAAAATTGTTTTGGTTGTAGGGAAACAAAAATAAATTTAAAAAAGAAAATTTAAAAATAAAAGTTAAAATTTGGGATGAATATGTGAAATTAGATTTTAAAAATGCACAAAGAAAGCCAAAAGACTAATTTGCTCAAATTATTGTGATTTAAAAACACTTGGATTTTTCATTAAAAACGACGTTAAAAGCACTAAAAGATAGCGCAAGTTTTCGAGTTCTACACTGAAAGAAAAATGCTTCATATATTTAATGAATCATTTTCATAAAAAAGTTTTCCTTGGGTAAATGAAAATTTTCATTGTCTAAATGGAATTTCATAGGTTTGATGAAGTATTTTCGTTAAAATCGCTTCATTAGATTTCGTAATTACGTTAAAAATTTTCATTGGATATATGAAAACTTAAGGTTGTCCAAGTTAAACAAAAAATTTTAATTGGGAACTTAAAAAAACAATATACAAACATAACTATATTCATAAATTAATACAAAATTATAGTTTCCTTAAAAAAATGTTTAATTGTTATTTAAAAAATGTAAGATTTAATAACTTCATACATCTAATGTTACATGTATGCCATTAAATTTATGAAATCAAAAAAATTTTTTATAAAAGCAACATATTTCAATAATTGCCTTCATAAATTTAAATTTTCATTATGACAATAAAAATGTCATTATAGTAATGAAACAAAAACTTTCAATCCACTTTCAATCAACGTTGTTATTGTTTTTATGGACAATTTAATCTCATATTTACGGTCTTAATTGAGAAAAAAACATAGTTTTTTTATACAAAAACTACACTGCCCCGGTAGACTAGCTGGTAGTGAGCTAGTCTATCAGCACCGAGGTTACATGTTCGAATCCCACCAGAGACAGAAAAAAAATAAAAAATAAAATAAAGTAAAATAAAATAAGAAAAAAGAAAAAAAATAAATAAAAAAAAAAAAAAAATTTTACTTTATTGAAAGTATTCATCCAATGAATAATATTCATGGATCTAATGTAATGTTTCATTAAGTCCTTTTAATGAAACAGGTTTCATTGATCCAACGAAGCGCTGCATAGGTTCCTTTATAATGCAATTTTTCATTGGATTAATGTCAAAATTCGTTAGTATTGCGAAGAAAATTCTTTCAGTGTACGAAGTTTGTGTAAATGAACTCTCATACAATTTTTGACAGTTAATTTACGAGGGTGTAAAAATGCACAGTTTGCACAGATTGAGAGACTTTTAAGCGATATCATAAAAAACCCTTACTGTATTTTATTTCTTCTTTGCATGTTATTAATATTTATTTTAAAAATTTTTAAGACATATTTCAAGCCAGCTTTCAACAACATTAAGGAAAATTTGGGTCAAGGTGTCATAAATGACGATGCTGTAAGTATTGCTACAATATATTTTGTTACTCCAACAGGCTTATGGTGTTTTCTTTTCTGACAATAATGTTCCATATATGCTACCATTCGTGCGGGTTTTTGTTCCATTCTAAAAATATATGCAAAAATGTGAGAAGTTGTCTTTTTCCTTTCTAAACATGGTGCAACAATAATTGGCAAATTTGTTCCATTTCTTACCCGCAGTTATAACTGAGATAATACCCTTTTTTGCCTCTGCGTAAAGTACTTTTTTATGCAAGCAAGTATTTTTTTTTCTTGTGTTTGCGGACAATTTGTGTCATATTGCGATTTTTAGTTATATTGTGATGGATATAAAAACTTTTTGTTTTTCGTTTGTTTTACTTTTATTTAATAATTAAGTATATTTTTTTAGTCGCAAAATTTTTAACAACAGCTGATATTAATTATTGAAAATCAGTGCTGTTAACGCTTATTGGAATTGTAAGAAAATTTAATGTTGAAAATTGCTACAACCATGGTGAATATCGCTTTTAGTACAAACTTTGCATTCAATATTTAACACGCTAAATACACATTAGTGTTGAGTGTAAAACGTAGCTATTATTTTGTTCCATTGTAATTTAGAAAAATGTACCACTTTGTAAGGGTTCGTGTAACCTAATAAATATATTACACAACTATAATGCATCATTATTTTTTAGAAAAGAAAACACCATTAGATTATTAAATGCTTGTGATGTTACGGATATCAATTTTTAATATTCGCGAATACGAATATCTGCGTCAATATTAGCACCACTCGATAAAAAATCTCCCATTCGCGTTGATAACAATAAATTGTGAAAAAGTATCACAGTTGAAAAATTACTTAAATGAAATGTTCCCAGATAATTCAAGATTTGTAACAGAATTTCTATTCGTTCCACATTCGTCGGCTAACGTCAAACATATTTTTTTTCTTTCAAAACCAAATTAAAACAACAGAACGAAATGGACTACACGATCCTATTGATTCCAATTTGATAAATATTGTATAAATAAGCTTTAGGTATGAAATATTTATTAATTTTTTGCACTTCTTAATTTGTATACCCATTTTTATTAAGCTTATTTTTTTATAAATATTAAAAAATGGAACCTTCATTGCCTAAAAAGTACATTATTATAGATTTTTTTCCAAATTAGGTACAAGCATCTTGGTTATCAATTCTCAACATCCGACAAAAGTGGGCGTGGCACAAAGTTGAATTGTTTTTATTAAAAGAACGGTTTTTATATGTATCACTTTCTGATATTTTTGCACCATAGTGAATATAAGATTTGGCATAGCCGAATATAGCACTTTTACTTGTTTAATTTATTATTGGTCAATTATCCTGTTTTTTGACTCAAATAATTTGCAAGAAACGAAACTTGCTACTTGTAGAAAAGTTAATTTCAAAACTCTTTACATGCGCGGTGAAGGTTATACCGCTACTCTAGCGGTTTTATGTGCCCATCGCTGCATAATTTCTGTTTTGACGGTTGCGGGAAAACCCGGGGGTTTTTTTTATATAAATAGAATATACAATTTATGTTCTAGGTATTTGAAAATTTAAATTTTTTTCATAAAATAAGAGATTTCAAGTTTGTATTTATGTAATTAAAATTATAGAGTAAGAAGAAAAAAATTTTGTTTTTTTTTCGAAATTGAATTCGCTTCCGCTATAAAAACAGTTTACAACATATTTTTTTTCATTATTTATACCCACACCACAATAGTGGAGAGGGTATTATGCATTTGTGCTGATGTGTGTAACGCCTTAAAATATTGGTCCTAGACCCATCTTAAAGTATACCGATCGACTCAGAATCACTTTCTGAGTCGAACTAACGATGTCCGTCCGGCTGGCTGGGTGGCTGTCCATGTAACCTTGTGCGCAAAGTACAGGTCGCAATTTTTGAGATAATTTTATCAAATTTAGGACGTAGGTTCCTATTGAAAATGGGCCAAATCGTACGACCACGAGGGAAGATAGGAGGAAATTTCTTCCTCTCAGAAACTATCAAACCGATTTTAATAAAATTTAATACATACATATACAACCATATCTTTATGGACACATAAGGGACGCATTTTTTAAAATATAAGACCACGAGGGGAGATTGGGGCAATTTCTGCCTCTCAAACCTATTTCAATGAAATTTAAAACATAGATAGATCCATATCTATATGGACACATAAGCTATACAGCTTTTCAAAAATAGGACTACAAGGGGAGGTAGGGTGCAATTTCTGCATCTCACAAACTTTTAAACCGATTTTAATGACTTTTATAAACATAGATAAATCCATATTTATTTGGATATATAAGCATGATGTGTTTTTTAATACTGTGGTGTAGGGCATCATATGGTCGGGCTTGGCCGACTATACTTTCTTACTTGTTTTTGATTAGGATTAACTGGAATTCTGTCAAATTATGTTCAGTTACCAAAAATAATTCGTAGTTTTATATGTAAATAGTTGATTGATTATGCTATTTGCACTGGTCGGAAAAACAATAAAAAAAGGCGGGAGCAAGAACCTTCTTATGAAATTTCAATTGACTTTAGCGTGCTGAATTCAAATCTGTTCACAGATTGATTCTATTACGTCTAGTTTTTTATGGGCTTGACTAATATTACGTCCGAAATAAGGTGGCTATGCTTTCATATGCTTGTATTTTAATCCAAATCGGACAAATCCGGCGAAATATTAGACATTTTCATAATATATTTTTATTTTATTTGTAACATATCGTCGGTCACAGGTTGACAACTCTTAACTCGCAAAAAAATCGAATCGGGTTTTTGATGTAAAAAGACTGTTTCTGTCCTTCTGCATGTTAGTACGTTTCATTTATATTTTTACACCATCTTACAATAAATATCTCCTACTAATTTTGGTTTTTTTATTTACTTCCAACACGGTTTAGTAAAGGAGTAATAACGTTTTTTTTTGTCTCCTGAAAAGTACAAAAAAACATGTTAAGAGTTGTCAACCTGTGACCGACGATATCTGGTTTTTTGATAAATGATTAAAATCTAAAACTTTGAAAACAAAAGTATGTAGTATTATTTTTTGTTAAATTTTTTTTGTTTTGCATTAAAACCAAATTTATCGCAACTTATAACACTTACAAATATAAAAAAAATGTTATTTGGATGATTTAAAGGAAATTTTATTCGTAATCATTTGTAAATTTTGTTCTCAATCATTGAATTAAACTAAATAATCACAACACTTTAAACACTTTTTATAATTTACACACCTTTATTTAGTACTTAGTCACTTTAACAACCGTAATTAATAGCTTTTATTCACCAACTATAATTTTCTTAGCGTGATACGTTTTTGACAAAGTCTGAACTTAGAATGATCTCGTTATGCTAGCCGCCGCAAGTATTTATACCCAAGCCCAGACGTCTGGATGGCTCTAGAAAGCAGGGTTGTTAGGCTTTTTTCTTCAAAAATCGTCAAAAGTTTTAACAATATTCGTCAAAATCGTCATGAACATTTAACAAAATCGTCAAAAAATCTCCAAATATTTAAATTTTACAAATTAGAGACAATTTATTGCATTGAGTGGTTCAAAAATATAAATTTTTAGCAAGAAATTCTATTTATTATAAAGAAAGTGATATGGTTAAGTTTTATTATACATACATATCGATACCTTCCCGCAAGAATGTATTAAGCGACACTTTTTCGAAAATTACTTTATGATGTGGAACTATACTAGAAGTTAAGCGCCACATTTTGGCTTGGGATTCGCTGCTCTATCATGGATGCAAAGGAAACTAGAGAGAACATAAAATTGTATCAACCGTCAAGTTTTCTCATTGGAATAAAGTTGCTCTCTGAAATTTGTATTATCCGCCAAAGAAATTATGCTAAGCCACATATATAAAAATGTAATTGTCGTAAGCAACAAAAGGTCCACACAAAAATTTTGTTAGATGTCGCTTAGTGTAACCTAAATTGTCGCTTAGCACACTCATCCAACTAAAACTTGATCCATTTTTGTCGCTTATAACACTATAGATTATGATTGTCCTTGAGTTTAAAAAATTTTTGTATTCTTCAAAACTGCCAGTATCAGGCCCGAAACGAAAGGATTTAGAGACTCTGCTCAAAAGAAAGTTTATTCCTGAACGATACTCTTATATAGATTTTGATTTATTGTATTGTTTAACAGAAAAAATAAAAAATGAATTAAACGACACAATTTATTTCAAACCTTTATTTTTTGTGTCCATGTCAATGTTTTAAGCGCCATTTACCATTGTATCAAGCGCCAATGTCTTGACCACGAACATGTACTAAGCGACAAAAACTTTTTATCTGACTAAAATTTTGGTTTTGTAATTATGTCAAGTTTTGTATTCTGAAAATCGCTTTTCAAATATGTTCCTTTCAATAAAATATACAAATAAATAACTAAATGAGACTTTTTTTCGTTTCCTACACAATTTTAGAAATGTCGCTTAATACATTCTTGCGGGAAGGTATCGATATGTATTTATATCAGCAAGATACATAAGAAAAAATATTTTTTCATAAAAACTTAACAGAGCTTTATTTATTTCATTTATCCATATTCACAAAAACAATCTCATTTGCTATTAACTCGAGCTATCTTTAAATGATTAATGTTTAGCGCTATCACTATTGAAAATTGTTTTTACTGTTGAAGTGCTAAACCAAGGGTTCTGTCGATATCAACAGTCTTTTTACCCGACTTGAAACGTTTTATTACGTTTAGTTTCAAACTAATGCATTTTCGTCTCTTTGCACTCATTTTTCTACACATCTTCTTATTAAGAACTAACTTCTTACTTCCTTACGCGCAACTATACTTAGAATAACTTACCTAACAGAATTAAATGGGAATTCGCCTTTTTACACGCAAATAGAAAAACGCATATCGAAATCATAAAAACGCAAAGAGGATTTAACCAATTTTTAAAAACCGGGCCAAATAGGACCGACGAAAATCGGGGCTCCAGTGTATATTTTTTGCTGTATCGATGGCATTCATATAATTGTTGAACTTGATTTATTAGTGCATCTAATGAAAGCCACCTGGTTTGTGATGTGGGAAGAATTTTTTGTTTAATTTCCATTAATTTTTGTATATCAAAAAATTTATTTTTACGTTTTAATCTGTTCGCAATATAATTGTAAATATTTCTTCTAACTCGAAAGCCACTCTCAGTTTTTTTACTAAAGGGCATAATAAACCACACAAAATGCTTGGCAAACACGCACATTATTTCCGTTTGGGGTTTGCCAATAAACAACACAAATATTCTCCGTTCAAACATTAATCTTCATTTTTGTTTTGTTTTCAATGAATGCAGATGCCAATAATGCTGAGGCAATTTTGTTGCTTTTGGATTAAAACGGAAAAGAAATTATAAAATAAAGGCAAAAAATTTGAAGTAAACAGTTTTTAAACAACGAGCTGTTATGTGGCAAGCAATACTACTAAAAAAATTTAATTTAATATTAAAAATTAATTGAATTGAATACATTTAGCATTAGACGCGACAAAAAGTTTGACAAATATCCAACATGTTTGCAAAATATTAAAAATTTTTAATATTTCTGCAAACATTGCTTCAAATGTTTGTCCAAACAGCAAACACCCCAATTAACAACACAAAATGTTTGTACAAACGTAAAATTTTGACATGTTTGCCAAGCCAATTGTGAGGTTTATTATGCCCTTTACACACTCACACTTTTTAAATTGACCACGAGATGGCTTTCAATTTCACCTTTCCTATTTTTTTTGGCAATTTACTTTCAATTTAACAGCTGATAACATGTTTTTCTTTAAAAATTGTTTTTTTGATGACATCAGGAAAGTAAATTGCTTACAAATCAAGGCGAATTCATAAAGGTGACATTTTCCAGTCATCTGTTTATTTTTTATTTTTTTGTGTGTATACTGAATGTCAAGCTTTGTTTACATTTTGTGAAAAAATTAATTCAAATTTAAAATTCAATAAAAATTTAAATAGTTGAAAAAAAAACTTATTTAAATTATACAAAACAAAAAAAGTGAAATAAAAATGTAAACACAAGAAATTGATGATGCGTAAGAATAAGTGGAGCCACAATTAATTTGCAATTGAGGAGTTTCTTAAGCAATTGTGTATATTTTATTAACAAAAAATTTCATTTTTTATATTTTCAACAAATATTTTTGACATTCACTCTAATTTTTTACAAAAACAAAATACATAGTATTTTTCAATAAAAAGGGATGCTAGCATAGGGCTGCCAGATGTTTGAGCCTATCTACCAGGACACATGGAAAAAATGGATAAAAAATTATACCAACGGAAAAGTTTTTTTAATACATATGTATGTAGTACATCGCACCCTAAATACTAAAGGGTCACAACTCAAAATTTTTCAAAAATGACTTTTTTTCATAAATTTATTCTCATTTCACATCTCTAGCTACTTACAAAATTGAAAAAGGCATAGCAAAACTTTCTTCAAATTTGAATTTTTTAATAAGGAAACTATTTTTTTTTTAAAATATTATCACCATTTTTACATAAGCAGTTTTTTGGCTCTCCTGAAAATTTAAGAATTTTGAGTTGTTACCCTTTAATATTTAGGGTGCGATATGTAAAAACCATCCAGTTTTTTTTTTAAATCCAACAATATATAGAAAAAAAATTAACGTGTACTTGATATACATACATAAAAACGACGAAAAATAATAAAAAGTTGAGCTAAAAATGTTCTAAACTAAAATAATTTTCAGAAGATTGCACTTTTTCTTGAACTTCATTTCGGTGTTTGATATAGTTATAAAAAAGGTAGCATGCCATATTAAAATCAAACTTACATTGAATAATACTCTCCAGTGTTTCAGTCTTTAACGAGTTTCTTTCTTTTGTCCATTGAGCAGACTAAGAACTCAACTTGAAAAAAATCAAACTCTTTTGATTTTTCTTCAACCAACTGGACAACTGTCAAACTAATCAATTGAATGGCCATACACGCTTTGATTTGGACAACGACCTACTCAGTTGACTATTGAATTGAAACGTGTATGGGCTGCCTTAGAGAAAGCAATTTGTTATCGGTTTTCGATTACTTATAAAAGTTGTAACTCTTTACAGCCACTAGTTAAAACAAAATTTGAAAGAGGATTGACTATCATCTAATATTATTGAAAGCTTTTACCAGCTTTCCACCAGATAACAGTTGAATTTAATTAAAGTTCTTAATACAGTTACCTTATGTTCGCAGTGTTATAACAGAAATCTTAACCTTGGTTAACAACTAAAGCAACAAACTAATTTGTTTGTCTTGACCTGTACAAAAAACCAGGACAATTTAATAGTGGACCAGGACACCAGGACAAGTAGTCTAAAACCAGAACAATCCTGGAAAACCAGGACGTATGGCAGGCCTATGCTAGCATAACTCTATCTCATGATGCGGTCACCTTTATAAATTCGCCTTGTTACAAATTGAATGCAGCCTACGTCACAGGCAGGGTTGCCGTTTGAAAAATTTTTATCCGACCAAAATTTTCTGCAAAACCTACAAAAATTCTTTGAAATATTTGAAAACAAATATATCGTCATAAAAATGCAAAAGGGCCTATCATAATTTTTAGAAAATTTTCAGAAGCGATACGACTGAGATTACAAAAACAGTTTTTCAGGATAGTGTCAATCATGAGTAATGTGTTAACGATATTAACCAGAAAACCCCGTTGTTATAATCACAATAGCTGCCTTTTTATTAAGTTATCTCTCTTTTTCTTTAAATGAACATAGGCTATTTTGCATTTTATATGACGATATGTATGTATATGTATATTTGATAAAAAAGTATAATTTTTATTGGATAAAGCTATAAATCTACATACATATTATTTTTTTTTTTGTAAGCCTATGTGCATACCTATTAAATATTTAACGTCCTACACGTAACCCCTAGTTTTATTAAAAGTTTATTTGCTGGTAACGTTTAACTTAAACAAAATGTTGGTATATATACAAATTCATTTAATAATGCTTATAAAGTAGAATAATTCATTGATCGTATGCAATAACACATATATATCACTAATAAAATATGAATCAACATTTATTAACTTAAGTTTGTACAATTTAAAAAAAAGTATTAAACTTTATAAGACATAGGCTGAGCTCCAATACATCCTAATACCTTGCAGAGAACGTAAAAATGTATTAAAGAGTTTAACAATGCATAGTTGGCTTATTGTACACGCGTTGATAACGTGCTCTGTTTTGGAACTCATCCATACTTTCTGCAAGTTCTGCAGTTCTTAACCATTGCCTTTATAAAACTATGTTTCAAAATTGAGTATCAAAGCATCCCGCTATTCTACGATTCTTACAAAATCTTCCTTTAAGAAGTCCATCTTGTATAAGAAACACCTAATACAGAACAGAATTCCCGAAATTCTTTTATTTATGTTATTCTTTTAGGACTATGTGAAAAAAATTTAAATATTACCCCAAAGAACCCTAATATTTTTTGCATTGCTAAGTAAGATTAACTGCCTGTTCATCTATTTCTGAAAGAAGACTTCGTTCGATTAACTTACATTTAAAACGAAAACAAATTTATACAATATTGTCTCTTTGTTTTACATGTAATTTAAGCGAACGAAGTCAACGTTCAAAATCGATGAATAGGCTATAAGCTTTCCAACAATTTCAGACATGGCGTGAGCTATCCTTTATAAAACTAACACCGTCAAAGTAACTCGCTCCTAACGTAATATCAATGCCATATCCATAGTTTCATCAACAATAAAAAAAAATTTTTGTGTTTGGTAAAAAAGCTATGAGACTTGTAATTGTCTGCTATCCGTCCAATTTTCTAAAACAAACCAAAATTAGGTTTGGCCTACCATCCGACCAAACCAAAAATATCCGACCATATTTGGTCGGAAAAGACCATGTTCGGCAACCCTGGTCATTGGTTTCAAGTTATGTAAGTTTTGACAAGCAGTATATGTAAAATACTATCAAGAACAACTTGATCGTGTGGCCACAGGGTAAGTGTTTTATGGTTGCCAGAAAATTGTCATAACACTATTAACTTTAGTTAAAAAATCGTCAATCGTCATTTTGCTGTAATTTCTCAAAAAAAAATCGTCAAAATGACGAAAAATCGTCACGTCTAACAACCCTGCTACAAAGTTCGCCGCATAACGGCTACTTACTCATGAATAGTTACTATCTATATGGCAATTTAGTCATCGGAATGTCATAATATTGTAAAATACATATACATATGGGCGAATCCTGCGTGACTACATTCGTACGCGTTTTCTGATTGAAATATAAACATTTGTTGGTCTTTCAAAAAAGATAGCTTAAACTTATATATTGTATTTAGTGACATTATTATGTACTTACAAATGGCATGTATCATAATTTCTTAGCAAGTATTTGTTGGGAAATAATTGATCACAAAGTTTTGTGACGCACGCTACAAAAAGTGGAAGTAACTTCAAAGGTTGAAGTGCGTTTTCCTCAATTTGATCGAATTTGGCATGATAAGGTATACAAAATTTAATTCCTAAAAGAAAGATGACTATAAAAGAATTCTAAACGCACTTATTCGCAGCCAAAAAATGTTGTGATTTTTTGACAAAAGCCGTGAACCCTTTGTGACGCACGCTACAGTTTTTCCAGTAGTATTTAATTATTATATTTTATTTATTTTAACAAAACAAATTATATTTTTATGAATTGCATTTCTTAAACTAATTTCTTAACTAAAGAATGGCAACTTATTATTGATTTGTTTAGAAAATTCTAAATCGGGCTTATTAAGGTCATGTATTCTATGCAAATAAAAGATTATTTCATAATTTATTTTTCCGACGTTTCGTTGGAGATTCCCAACATCATCAGGGATATTTTATTAGATCTGGCAACATCAAAATAATTGAATTGAAAAATAATAGTTTAATAACAACAACCATGGCCCAATTAGTAGGTCTGCGCGCAACTACAACAATCCAACAACAGAAAAAACAACACGCATTTTGTTTGTGTAAAAAATGATAAAGATGTCAAGAACAAAAGCAATTGTTTGTGTAAGAAATGGTGGAAATGTCAAAAGCAATTGTTACAAAAACAATTGCACGTATAAAATACAACTCTGCAAAAAGTCAGCAGGCGTTTCAAGCAGACCTACTAATTGGACCATGACAACAACGATAACTAAGTTCTACAGGAATAATATTACTCACATCAGGCGCGGATCCAGCTTGAGCCTTAGGGGGGGGAATTTGTATGATACAAAAAAGTAAACAATTTGTTTATTAAAAAATAATAAGAAATGATGTATTACTTTTTCGCGATCGTGAAGAAAGTTTCCTCACCAAACGCGATAAAGTTTTGAATTTCCCCTGCAAATAAAATTGGACCACCTGATCCATTTTGATAAAATGGACTACTCCATGGACTGGTCCGATGTAATGCAAGCATGGACCATGTCATTGTTAAAAAGTGTTTGTATTGAGACGACATGTCTTCGTTTTTTAACAATATCACAGCCCGACAAAATTAAAAAATATTTTTGCTTCTTTGAATTTCTTTGAATTCAAAACTGTAATCAGTTTGTCTCTATCAGCTCTAGTTTTCATGATATAACTTTTTATACCCTCCACTTATGACCTCCAATTACACCAATTACCCAAATTTTTTTTCCAAAATTTTTTTTTTTTTTTATCAAATTTTTTTATTTACTGTTATAGTTATTGCCAAAAAAAAAAAAAAATCCCAAATTTTTTTAAGTATTTAGAAAGTAAAACATAGGAATTTAAAAAAATAAAGAGAAGTAAAACTGTTTCATACAGCAGGAAAAAAAATTTGGGTAATTGGTGTAATTGGAGGTCATAAGTGGAGCGTATATAAAGTTATATCATGAAAACTAGAGCTGATAGAGACAAACTGATTACAGTTTTGAATTCAGCGCACCCAAATTTTCTACGAAAATTTTCCTTAATAAACGTTTATTAAATTTTATAATCATTTATGAATATGGGGGCTAAAATGTATACGCCTGTATTTATAAAAAAATATTAAATTTAATAAAGGTTTACAAAACAAATTTTGTATGAAAATTCTCCTTAATAAACCTTTGTTAAATTTAATAATCGTTTATAAATACGGAGGATAGCATATATAAACAAAAAATGTACCATATATAATGTGTATGGAATTAAAAAAAAAAGCTTTAGAAATTGCATTTGGTGCGGAACTTTTTTTGGAAAATGAGCTAAAAAAATTATTTTCATTAACAATACTTACTAACTTGCCCATCGCGTGGTGGGATGAAGAAATTTTGTCCAAAAAAAGTTATTACCCTAATTAAAAAAACTCAACAAAAAGGTTAAATAAAATATAAGATCAGTTCAATATACATTAATCTTTTTAAATAAGCAATTTATGATTTCCTTGTGAGGCAAATTTAGACAGTACAGTCCATCTTCCGGAGAAAATGACCTCCGGCGCGTAGCATTACTGACGAGCATTGAAACGAAAATTTAAAATATTTTTCTTGGATTTGGATAGATACAGTTTAATAAAGCATCTACAACGTTATCTGAAAGATCAGGCTCAAGTTTAGATCTTAGTAGGTGTTTATCTCTTTTATCAAATATAATCAGCTCATCAGCTAGTTGTGGTTTTAAAAGTTTTGTATCTGTATATGACTTGACTACACCTTGAGGTAGAAGTTTAAGTATGTTCAATACATTTAGGATATCTATTGGAAAAGTTGTTAAGAGATCTTCTTAAATAAATTCAATAAGAGGAATGTAACCTACAACTCGGTAGTAATCTTCAACATTTTGGATGAGATTATTTCGTTCAAATCTTGTCTTATCGATAGGAACCTCGATTTAAACGCAAATAACTTTAACTTTTTCAAAAATCGCTTTAAATTATTCTTCGGCTTTATTTCTTTTTTCTTTAAGGCACATGATTAAAATTTTGATAAGGCTTGATCCTTTTTGAAGATTTATATCTTGCTTTTGTAAAATGATACTAAGTGGTTGTGTTACAATAGGTATCACACTTAATATGTATATCCCGCAAATAAATTTAAAAGTACTATGTGAGTTCCTTAATATAAAGGTAGAGATACTACCTTTCCACTCAGATATTTTTTCCAAAGCTTCTACTATATGATGGTCACTTGTTGCAAAGACGCATAATGTAGAGAGTTGTGCTCCCAAATACTTTGCTAAGACTGGGATGATTATATTTAAAAATTTAACAAATGTAGAACAATAAGTATTTGAATACGGTAAACTAGATGTTTCATTGGAAATATCTAATACATAACTATTAGATTAATGGCCATTTTCTCATTAGGCGATTATCTTTTTCCCCAACGAAAAACTGCACATTAAAGAAATTTGGTTTTCTCAATGTCTCATTTGCTTCGATGTTATCGCAAAGCTTACCGGCACTCATCTGCCAATTATTTATTTTCCTTTAATTTGCCGTACAGATAAATTCAATCAGCTGACTCCCAACTTTTACATGTATTTTGAGTGGCGTTGCCAGCTGAAGACTTTGTTTTTTGTCGGTATATTGAGAAACCCAAAATCATTAACGGACAGTTTATCGATCCAATGAATTTACGTTGACATTAAGTAACAGACAGTTTGTCGATACATTCAGAAAATGGTCATAAGATTTGGATACTAATTGAAAATTTCGTTAGAGATTCCATAAAAAAAAAACAAAAAAACCCTTGCTGAGATTTCCAAAAATTTTGTATATAAAAAAAAAATATTATTATTGGGAATTCTTCTATTATCGAAATTAACAAAACATATTTTTATAATTTACGGGGGGGAAATTTCCTTATTTCCCCCCACCTCCCCCTGAATCCGCGCCTGACTCACATATAATCTTTCGTCAACAGTTCTGCATTTTGAATATTTAACACACATTCTGTTTTACATAAACACAACATAAAACATAAATTTAATTAAACAAAACAAATGCAAAAATATAAATAAAAATAAAAAATATCACAGTATAATTAAATTGTATTGAACTAAGTATCACAGAAGCAGAGCCAAACTAAAATATTGCGATTGTATAAATTGCATTCGTGTTGTTTTTGTCGTCTTTTGTATTTAAAGCTGCGATCGGCAACCTACACTATTACATTTTGCGATTGTATGCGTTGTATGAATTTTACATATGTATGTTGTTGTTAATGTAAAATTCTCTTCTATGAGTGTGCACACGTACGTAATAAAAGAGAATAATAGAGAAAAGAGAAATCGCGGCGCCCTGATTTTGCCGATCGCAGATTTAAAGCATTCGTAGCTTTTTCCTGAATTCTCAAACTTTCCAGTGTATATATATCGTTTATTTGTTCTCTTTTCCTTGTCCAATATTTTAACACAGCGTTTACATTTGACAGTACTGGCAAGACAGTAAGAAAATACATATTAGTTGCTAAAAACACTACTAACTGTCTTCGTGACGTAGGCGTCCAGACAGTAGTTAAGACAGTTCACTTTTTAAAATATATCAAGCGTGAATGATGCAGCGCAAGTCCAGCTAAACGTATTTTGTATAAACTAAATAATTTAAAAAGGCTTAAAATAACTTTATTGTGTGAACAATAATAAAACTTGACTAAAATATAAAAAATCATAGCAAAATATTTTTAATTTTGTTTTTACATTTTGATTTTTTCTCTTTTGCTAACAAAACTTTAGATTACTGTTACCAAATGTCAACCCTGCAAATAAAATTGGACCACCTGGTCCATTTTGATAAAATGGACTACTCCATGGACTGGTCCGATGTAATGCAAGCATGGACCATGTCATTGTTAAAAACTGTTTGTAGTGAGACGACATGTCTTCGTTTTTTAACGACATGCTTTCGTTTTTAAACGACTTCAAAACTAATCCTTTTGAGTGTACCATGGAGTAGTTTTAAAACTACTCCTTAGTGGTCCAAAGGTGGGTTATATGGTCCTCTCCTAGGACATCGTAATGTTAAATAGACCAGGTTTTTTCCATACGTTTGGGTTAGTTTTGGACTAGTCCTGGTCCCTTGTGGACTACTCTTTACACGCGTGTTTGGACTGGTCCTATTATTTGCAGGGAATTCACTGTCCAATTTTACTGTCTGCAAAATTTGCTAGACAGTAGACAGTTGGAAAAGTGTGTATGTATTAGTGAAAAGGTTTGCATGTATTGTTACTGTCTTGCCAGTACTGGCAAATGTAAACGCCAGGTAACGTTTTAATTTATATTTTGATAAGTCTGCTGTAAGTGCTATCCCTGCAAATAAAATTGGACCACCTGGTCCATTTTAATAAAATGGACTACTCCATGGACTGGTCCGATGTAATGCAAGCATGGACCATGTCATTGTTAAAAACTGTTTGTAGTGAGACGACATGTCTTCGTTTTTTAACGACATGCTTTCGTTTTTAAACGATTTCAAAACTAACCCTTTTGAGTGTACCATGGAGTAGTTTTAAAACTACTCCTTAGTGGTCCAAAGGTGGGTTATATGGTCCTCTCCTAGGACATCGTAATGTTAAATAGACCAGGTTTTTTCCATACGTTTGGGTTAGTTTTGGACTAGTCCTGGTCCCTTGTGGACTACTCTTTACACGCGTGTTTGGACTGGTCCTATTATTTGCAGGGATTGTAAGCACAAAAATCACCTTAAATAATGCTAAATCACGTATAACATTAAGAAATCTGCAGTGGGGTAGGATTTGGTAAAAATTATTGCTTTAATGATCATTGAAACACATATGTTTTAATATAAAAATGAAATTATACATCTAGTCTTATATTCCATTAAAAAAAAATTCATTTGAAAAATTTTTGGTTGGTGGACTGTTTCTGGGATTTGCCCATATGTAGGGATGAAACGATACGAGTAAATACAAGTACATATTCGATTCTTTTATATAAGTACCAAGTATTTTTGTAATCGATACTTAGCAACCGAGTACCAAGTAGTATCGGTAAAAAAATACTCGGTATCGGTCAAAAGTAATCGTTTCACTTTGGTATTGAAATGAATCTTAAATTTTTGATTATTTTCCAAAGCTGGAGCAGCAGTAACGGTATCAAGAACCCGTTTGAGCACATATTGTCCAGGTCCATTTCCTCAATTTCTGGCTATAGGAAGTTCGTTACCATCTCGCGATATCGAACACCATTCACCGTAATTGGACCTCATTTTCGAAGAATTCGGTTTGCTGAAATTACGCACAATTCTCCCGATTGTGGAAACATGTGTGCCCCGGTAGTATAGCAGGTAACGAGCTTGTCTATCAGCGCCGGGGTTACGGGTTCGATTCCCGCCAGTGGCTCTGGTTTCTTTCCTACAGACACGCACGCATAGAGCTTCGCGGGATTAGCTTAGGAAAAATAAAAAAATTTGGTTGATTATGCTGACCAAAAAAATCAAGATGTGCACGAAATGCATTTCGATTGAACGCCCATTTTCGTAAAAGGCTTTAACAATCTCAACGCGCTGCTCAATTGTGTACCTCTCAATGCTAGAATTTGTCAAATACTTAAACATAGAAAGGTCAAATTAAGTTGCGCAAAAAACTTGACGTGGATTATCGTTTTACCACCCTTTATTTTATATTTATCAATTTAAAAATAAAATACATAGTCTGGAATAAAAGGTGAATGAAGGTTGTTATCCTGAACGTTCTATAAAATTTTGTTTCCAAGATAAAAGATTTTTTGAAAGAAAATTGGTACTAGGTGGTAAATAAAAGTGGTCTCAATTTTTGCACTTTTCGTTTTGCACAAAAATTCTTATGGTTCGTAGTTCTTATTGTATTGTAAAACACTTATAAGAGAGTTTATAAGTGCTTCTTTCTATTATTTTATCATATAAACCGATACAAGTACCGATACAACTTAGTATCGATACTTTTTTTTCGATACTGAGTAGGTATCGATACATTGCAGGCGATACCATATCGAGTAAAAGTATCGATACCTTAGAGGTATCGTTTCATCCCTACCCATATGTAGAAGTGTGAAATTTTTTTTTTCAATTTATTGTTATCGACGCAAACGGGAGATTTTATTCCATTAAATTTTAAATATTGAGTGACGCTTAAAATCAGATGGGATATACGTATTCGCGAATATTAAAAATTTATATTCCTAACATTACTAACATGTTCATACATATCGTCATATGATTTGAAAAAGCTCTTGGAAAAATTTTACAGGAGAAGTTAAAATTTCTTAAATCAATTTTAGTTAAAGCTTTTTTTTTACGAATTACCCCCTTATTAAAGACAAAAAAAAAACTAAAGTTCGCATTAGTTAACCAACACATTAAGCGCAGCAAAAGTGAATTCGTTTTTATGTGTTGGTTTACTAATGTGAACTTTAGTTTTTTTTTTTTGCAAAAGGGGGTTAATATTCGGAGAATAATATGCAGATTTCGTTTACTTGCAGAGATACATATGTATCTTACGCCTTTAAAAGTTTGTTTTATTAAACAACAAAAGGGGGTAAGTCAATTTCAACATATGTATTTTGGCCTTTTAAAGTTTTGTTGATAAAAATGTTATTTAGTTAGCTCATTATTGGTTTGGCCTTCCGACAATTTTCCAAAAAATTAAGTATGGGGTTTATATATTTTGAATAGCATTTTTCCGAATTCAAAGCCTGTTTCACGAAATTTTTAATGGTTTCTGAGATATTGAGCATTAATTTTGCTTTATATCAACTACATATTTTAAAATTTATTAAGTATTTGCTGTACACGCCACTGTTTGGCAAATGCAGCAAAATCCTTATAAAAACATTCATAATAAATTTTATTCTTGCTTCAATGTCGTAAAAAAGTAGTTTAAGCGAAAGCTACATAAAATAACAACAACAAGAAAATAGATTTCACTCTTGCTTCGCTTCATTGCCGTAAAGCGGCCCATACACTTGGAATATTATTGTATATTTTATTCGCCATATTATTTCCATTTTGTCCTATACATACTATGCAATAAGTCGCACAATGATTTCATTCATTTAATAAAAAAGTGAACATAACCTATAGGAATAACATAAACAGCATTGTACAATGTTGCCAATACACTTCATTTTCTTTTCGTTGTTCAATAAAAATCAAAAGTCTTTTGATTGTTGCCAATATATTGCTCCACCTTTGTATATCACATTCACATTGGCGATATAATTGTACAATACGTAAAATTAAACAATTTTATTGCAAGTGTATGATCCGCTTAAGAAAAAAAGTAGTTAAAGCAAAAGCAAAATAAAATGTCAACAACACAATACACAGCAGTAAGTATACATATGCAGCACAAAATGCTACTTTTTAAAAATAAATTTAAAAAAATTGACGCAGGCGACACAAAACAATAATTTTCCCTTTCAATAAAATAATATTAATTTCTAAGTTCGTTCATGAACGTTCACAAAAATTTACATTTTTCATCAATCCATATGCCGGAAGCAGTGGTGAAAATACAAAAAAAAAATCTATCGGGAACATTTTCAGAAAACTTTTTGAAAACCTTTTTTCGTTTTTCTCCACTGCAGCATTTTTGCTTATGCGCGAAACCAATAATAACCCTGCAAATAAAATTGGACCACCTGATCCATTTTGATAAAATGGACTACTCCATGGACTGGTCCGATGTAATGCAAGCATGGACCATGTCATTGTTAAAAAGTGTTTGTAGTGAGACGACATGTCTTCGTTTTTTAACGACATGCTTTCGTTTTAAAACGACTTCAAAACTAATCCTCTTGTGTACACCATGGAGTAGTTTAAAAACTACTCCTTAGTGGTCCAAAGGTGGGTTATATGGTCCTCTCCTAGGACATCGTATTGTTAAATAGACCAGGTGTTTTCCATACGTTTGGGTTAGTTTTGGACTAGTTCTGGTCCCTTGTGGACTTCTCTTTACACGCGTGTTTGGACTGGTCCTATTATTTGCAGGGAAGCAGACGATTTATTTTTGTAGGAGTATACAATTTTGTAGAAACAAGTATTTTGATACGATATTATAATCAATGAAAAAGCCGATTTTGAATTTTTTGTAACTTGTGGCTTTTTTGATCATATGACGATATGTTTCTGTAGAAAATATTAAATAGAGTAAAATTAAATAACGATATATGTATGTACATATGTATTTTTAAAATGTGATAACTTTATTGGCAAGGTAAAAAAATTAAATTTTTTTAAAAAACGTAAAAATGACGAAAATATGTTAAGATACATATCATTAATTGTAAAGCTAAATATACGTATGTATGTATTTATATTGTTTTTAAAAGTGTTAATAAAAATATTTGATCATAAAACAAAATAAGCTCATCAAATAAACATACATATTTTATTTTGCTTTTAGTTACAAAAAATGTCGTGTGCTCTCCTAGAAAATGCCAAAACCCAATATAAAACATTACGTTTTAAACCACAAATATCTACTTCTAGTAATACCATTACAACTCCAGCAAGCATGCCGGAGAGCAGCAACATGCGAATAGCTTTAAAAAGGCCAGCCCTGAATAAGCCCACATCTAGTGTAATTGAAATGGAAAAGCGATTTTTCCCCGACAATATGATATTAAAACCAACAGTAGAGCAACAACATCCATTGCAAGTGTTACCGACGGTAGGGGCTGCTAAGCCACCTTTGACACATAACCAGCATAGCAGTACGTTTGCTTCACAAAATGCACGGCAGCAACAAATACCAGCTAGTGTCACAGCAGCTAAACAACATCAGATACAGCAGCAGCAACAGCAACAGCAACAACCTCATCCAAGAAGACAAATATTTTGGAATACCGCCCACATATCAACCACGACTAAATTCGTTTTAGACGTACAAGCAAATCAAGCATTTGGTTTTGGAATCGAGGGTAAAGAACGTTTAGCTAGTAAACATCCGGAATTAATTCGTTATTTACCCGACACTGAAGATCGCGATTGGCTTATTAACCAACAGATTATACCGCAACAAAATCGAAATTCTCGATTTTTGTTTTTGATATATGATGAGGTATGTCGTTTATATCAAACACATGATGTTTACAAAAATAAAACATCTATTGATTTGTCCGTAATGATGACGTTTATGGTACCTGATTTTATGATACAAAAAATGAAAATATTTTTTGTTGATTTAAATATTAAAAGCCGGGGACTCATTACGAATTCATACTCCATATCTGGTGCAACAACTGCTACAATACAACAGCCCCCACAACAATCGAATAGTCACTTGCGCAATGCTTTGCTCCTAGGCACTCCACAATCATTGCCAACTTCCACTATTACAACATCAAATGCTATAACCACAAGTGATTCAACATCGTCGTCTTTGATCGCCTCACCTTCTTTATCATCCTCGTCTTCAACTATAACTTCTACAGAAACATTGTTACAACAAAAAACAAAATCTAGCAATTTAAGCTCATCTCACGCTACTCTAACCGCGCTTTTAAACAATTCCTCTTCAAGTGCTACGAGCACATCCCTGAACTCAACATCTTTAAATGAAAAGTGCAATAGTAATTTAGTTAATTCTTCGACAAGTTTATCATCATCTTTAACACCAACATTAATAAACAAATTAAGGAAATAAATTAAGTATGTTATATAACAAAGCCTCATTTATTATTTGATAATAACACTGTGGTGGAATCGGAAACTTTTTTGCAACAGCCGGGCACCCGGCGGGTAAACCTAATTCGTGTAAGCTTTGTATTGTGGTACTTACTGTTTTTTTTTAAGGTTAGCTCTTTTAAAACGCAATTTTATTTAGTTTTCTTCCACTTTTTAATTTGTATATCGATTAAAAAAAGCTATTATTAAAATTAGCATTCGTCTTATTGGTCAGAAATTAAAAATTGAAAAAATCACGAATGCGTGTATTTACGTTTTCGCGAGTGCACTGTATTAGGGCATTTCCACAAAAAGTCAACTTTTTGTAACGCTCACTTTTTGTAATGCTTACTGGATTTAAAATTGTTTCTCTAAAAGTTTTGTATTGCACTTAATCAACAAAATGGTAATAACTCAAAATTTTTATTTCCACTTTTTCGAAAAGATCGACACAATGTATTCATATCTACCCGCTGTAAAAATATCATGATACTTTGTCTACTTTTTGGCAATGGAACCGTTGATTTTAAAATTGTTTTTCATACCTATGCCTTTAATTTCAAGTTAAAAATTGTTTTGATTCTACTGAACGTTTTAAATTTTGAGTTAATACCCTCTTGGTGATTAAGTGCGATATGTATTATAAGCTTTTTCGTATTTTGGTGTAAAGCACAACTAGCTCTACATCTAGTAACAAAAATGGGAAACATTTGACAACATTGGCCTAAAGAACATATACATACATATTTGCTTGCTGGCGTTACGTTACAAAAAGTGGACTTTTCGGTGGAAATGTCCATATATAACCTAAAACATAATCTATATATAGATTCTATATATCGCACTTGATGAACAACAGGGTATTAATTCAAAATTTAAAAATTTTCAGTAGAAGCAAAACTCTTTTCAAAGTTTTTCTTGGGATTCAAAAAATTAATTTACAAGGTTTCGTTTAAATGTGCTAAATTCCCATTTCATTTTCTTGGGATTCAAAGAAAAACTTTGATAACTAATATGCATGTGGCAGTGTAAATAAAACTGGACTGGCAAAATAAAAAATAAATTTTTGTTTTTTTACCCACTTACAACTACACTTAGAGTTGACAAAAAATCAACCAATTGTAGTCGGGACTGTAAGAAAAGATAAACTCACTGTTTAATGTTGTTGTCTTTGTTTAAGCTTTGATATTGTCACAAGTAAAACTGGGGGTTTATTTGAATAATATCTTTAGTTTTTCTAAAATCTTTAGATAAAGTTTCCTGACGATCTGGCCTAAGCAACCAGTGAAATGCGCATAGGAATAGCTTATCCCTTCAACAATAAATTTCAGTTTATCAATAGTATGAAATGGGAATTTAGCACATTTAAACGAAACCTTGTAAAAAAAACTCTTTTATATTTAATATTAAAGGCAAATGAAAAAAAAAAATTTTACCATCCGTTCGTTTCATTACCATAAAGTAGAAAAATAGCACGATATATCTACAGCGAGTAGATATGAATATTACGTGTCGAAAAAAATAAAAATTTCGAGTAAATACCCTCTTGTTGATTGAGTGCGATACATATATCGAAATAAGATTATATTTATTTTACTAAGCTTGAGGTTTATTTTTTTTATTTTAGTTTTTTCTTTAATCCGATATTTCGACACTCCTTTGTGTGACTTGTTTAGGGAAAAATACCGATTTAAAATTTCGTAAATAATAACTAAAATATCTTATATATAAATACGGGAACAATTTTTTTGTGGTTGATTTTAAAGTATCTTATCGTCCACCGATTTTAATGAAGCATATATCGTTTTAAAGGTATTTTTGTGTAGATATGCACAATATATTTTTTTTAATTGAAGTGTTTGAAAGGCGTTTTAATTTATATTACAGACATACGTTCAAATATAGATAAAAAGTGCATATTGCCGTTCTCTTAAAATGTGAACGTTTTTGTTGTATAACGCACAGGTTTTCTCGAAAGTAAATGTCAAGTGGTCGAATTTCGGCCATCGGGCGATCCTAGTTGTAATAAAACTGTAATACAAATTTTTCGATTAAAAACAATTTTCAAACCAAACAATTTTTTAAATATATAAAAAAACTTAATGCCTGTTTAAAAAAAAAAAAAAAAAAAACAGAAATTCGATTTACATTGACAAAACTATAAAAAAAATGGTTCTTGTCTTCAATATAAAAACAGGCAGTAAGTTTTTTCAACTGAGAAACATTGCGTTTATAGACACTTTTAACCATAATTTTCATTCTTAATTATTTTTCAAACAAGAGCTAATTTAAAAAAAAAAAAACGGTTAGTACCACTGGATTCAGTGTATTCGAATTTAACAACAGTAATTAATAAACTTTTAGAAATACGGACCAAAAATAACAGTTATTTTGAAATTTTAAAACAAAAAAGCATATAGAAGTAAATGTCGCAAGACTGATATACCATGATCAATCTTTATAAACTTGTCCATGATAAAATATATTGATTTTTATTTTAACGATTAGAAATAAGTTACTTTCTGATTTTTATTTTTTTGAAAAAATTAACAGTTATTTTTTGATTTTTATTTTTCGGACAAAAATAAAATTTATATTCTTAAATGTTTATTTGAATGTGTGATCATCATTGGGATTTCTTATGCACATTAAAATAAATATTTAAAGTCAACTAAATTATTATAACACGTACATTTTATTACTGCCGTATTCATAAAAAATTAAAATGGATTTGAAATGCATTTTAAAAAAAATTTGTAAAAATTTTGCCTTAAAACACATTTCAAACTTATTTTATTTTTTATGAATACGGCAGTTAGAATATAACTTTTAATTTTTCTTGAAAAATAAAAATCTAAAAAAACTGTTATTTTGGTTAAAAAATAAAATAAAAAATAACTATTGGGTAATTCCATGTCAAATCGACCAAGAGTGGGGCACGACTCCCTTCGATTTTAATGAAATTTGGTGAGAAGGATCCTTTTATCTTAAAAGGAACATATATGAATATATATAGTTATGTCATATTCAAAATCTCATAATTTCGCCGAATTAGCCGAAAGTGTTGAGCTTATTTCTTCAATATCTCGAAAACTACTTTACATACGAAGATGATTTTAATGTCATTTAAAGTTTCAGGATTTTTAAATAACAGTTTGAGGTATTATATAAAAAAATCAGCCAAATAAAAACATAAGTTTTTGACTTAGTCCGTTTTTAAAATTTAATATTCTATTTTATTATTTTTTTTTTTCAATAAATAATTTGTAGCCCCAGGTATTCTCTTTAAAATGACATTAAAATTATCTTCGTATGTAAAGTAGTTTTCGAGATATTGAAGAAATAAGCTCAACACTTTCGGCTAATTCGGCGAAATTATGAGATTTTGAATATGACATAACTTTCGGAAAAAAATTTTTTTCCTTATAAGGTAAAAGGAATCTTCTCACCAAATTTCATTAAAATCGAAAGGGGCGTGACCCACACTTGTTCAATTTGACATGGAATTACCGTTATTTTTGATCGAAGAAATAAAAATTTAAAAATCAAAAAATAAATGTTATTTTTGATCGAAAAAACCAAAAATTAAAATAAAAAAAAATTGTGAAGGTAATGTGAAAAATAAAATAATAAAAATAACAAATAGAATCTGGGAATTTATTTCTCATGGTGAGTAACATTTATTATATAAATTTTCATATTATTGGAATGTCTATTCTAAGTCAAATTACAATCCTCAAAAGTTTTTATACTTTCATAGTCTTATTCCTTCAATATTTTCCAGGAATATTTTAATTGCTGGCTAAAGGATAGCTAAAGTAATTCTCGTAACAGAAATATAAAATGAAAATTCTGATATTCCTGGTAATAATTGAAGGAATAAGACTATTAAAGTATAAAAGCTTTTGAGGATTGTAATTTGACTTAGAATACACATTCGAAAAATATGAAAAATTTATACTTCTTATTTTTATTTTTCCTTGAATCTTACCACTCACCCAACTGTTTTTTTAAAAAAACAAAAAAATTTTTTTTTAAATTAGGTTTTATTGGGAGTTATTTTGTTTTAAATGAGTTAACGTTTATATAAATTTTAAAATAAAATACGGCAGTAAAACTATTTTTAAAATTAAAGGCTTGTTTACTCTATCACACAAGTCTTAAGCTGGGATCACACGATTGCCGCAATGCACCAATTTTCACACTTTTTAATACCCAAATCGTGTGACTGCACAACCAAATGGCTAATGTACCAATCGAGGGCAATGCTTACTTTTACCAATAAAATGCAACCTTGGTGAGGCAATCGTGTGACTGCTTGCTATGCAACCGCGCGTCAATTAAAATAACAGAAATGCACCAATATTTATTGTGTTCTTGTGCGGCAATCAAACAACACAATACGCGCCAATATCTGCTTTTTTTAATAAATTTTTTTAGCGTCCGCGGACGTTATGACACTTTGCAAAGTGTCATAATGTCCACAACTTAACTTATAATGAAAAATATTAAAATGTGTAAAATTTGTTTTGAAATATCAAAATAAGTAAGTACTGATAATCTTTCATTCTTGACGTGGCTCGGGCTCGAACCCTGGCCGGCAGGTTACCATGACATGTTTCGATCGCAACCACTCGATCTCCTCAGATGGATTTGCCGTCTTACACTCGCAGCCATCGACGACTGCTGACGTCACTAGTCAAACATCAATCCTTAAACCAAATTGTATTTTAACATTTGGTAGATCGAAATTTGCTTTCCTGAATGATTATCCATTTTAATTGATTTTACATGTTTTTTTCCTTTACTTCTGTTTTTTCGTACTTTCGTCAAGAATTTTTCTTGAAGTCCAAGTACATTTTTTTGTTTTTTCACTTTGTCTTTCTCCTTTCTGTTGACATTTTTCAGCACAACTTGAAGGACAAATGTACACATAGAGCTCGTGCCTTAGCTTTAACAATAATTAGTATTGTGGTTATTTTGTTGAACTATTTATGGTTTTTAATCCAAATTTTTAATATTTTTAATTAGGCTTAAGTTCATGAAATGTAATTTTTATTAAATTATTTTTATGAAGAAAGGAATTTTACAACATGAAAATTAATCAAAATTGTTATTGATAATCTTTCATTCTTGACGTGGCTCGGGCTCGAACCCTGGCCGGCAGGTTACCATGACATGTTTCGATCGCAACCACTCGATCTCCTCAGATGGATTTGCCGTCTTACACTCGCAGCCATCGACGACTGCTGACGTCACTAGTCAAACATCAATCCTTAAACCAAATTGTATTTTAACATTTGGTAGATCGAAATTTGCTTTCCTGAATGATTATCCATTTTAATTGATTTTACATGTTTTTTTCCTTTACTTCTGTTTTTTCGTACTTTCGTCAAGAATTTTTCTTGAAGTCCAAGTACATTTTTTTGTTTTTTCACTTTGTCTTTCTCCTTTCTGTTGACATTTTTCAGCACAACTTGAAGGACAAATGTACACATAGAGCTCGTGCCTTAGCTTTAACAATAATTAGTATTGTGGTTATTTTGTTGAACTATTTATGGTTTTTAATCCAAATTTTTAATATTTTTAATTAGGCTTAAGTTCATGAAATGTAATTTTTATTAAATTATTTTTATGAAGAAAGGAATTTTACAACATGAAAATTAATCAAAATTGTTATTGATAATCTTTCATTCTTGACGTGGCTCGGGCTCGAACCCTGCCCGGCAGGTTACCATGACATGTTTCGATCGCAACCACTCGATCTCCTCAGATGGATTTGCCGTCTTACACTCGCAGCCATCGACGACTGCTGACGTCACTAGTCAAACATCAATCCTTAAACCAAATTGTATTTTAACATTTGGTAGATCGAAATTTGCTTTCCTGAATGATTATCCATTTTAATTGATTTTACATGTTTTTTTCCTTTACTTCTGTTTTTTCGTACTTTCGTCAAGAATTTTTCTTGAAGTCCAAGTACATTTTTTTGTTTTTTCACTTTGTCTTTCTCCTTTCTGTTGACCTTTTTCAGCACAACTTGAAGGACAAATGTACACATAGAGCTCGTGCCTTAGCTTTAACAATAATTAGTATTGTGGTTATTTTGTTGAACTATTTATGGTTTTTAATCCAAATTTTTAATATTTTTAATTAGGCTTAAGTTCATGAAATGTAATTTTTATTAAATTATTTTTAAGAAGAAAAGAATTTTACAACATGAAAATTAATCAAAATTGTTATTGATAATCTTTCATTCTTGACGTGGCTCGGGCTCGAACCCTGGCCGGCAGGTTACCATGACATGTTTCGATCGCAACCACTTGATCTCCTCAGATGGATTTGCCGTCTTACACTCGAGTGGTTGCGATCGAAACATGTCATGGTAACCTGCCGGCCAGGGTTCGAGCCCGAGCCACGTCAAGAATGAAAGATTATCAATAACAATTTTGATTAATTTTCATGTTGTAAAATTCATTTCTTCATAAAAATAATTTAATAAAAATTAAATTTCATGAACTTAAGCCTAATTAACCCTTTCAGACATTAAATAGAACCAGTTGAGATAAAAATCTGAAATTTTCAGTATAAACTAAATTGAGGGTGCTGATTCCAAATCTGAAGTCAGATTACAGGTAAGTAGTCTCACCTGGCCGCAAGGTGTTGTCCAATATATTGGACAAAATTACTTGGTGGATATATTTCTCCTAAGCAAACTTTCAGACAATACATGTAATTAAATGAGACAAAAGTAATAAAAAAATTTATTTTGTATGATATTTAGAAAAGCAATTGCTTTCACGTTTTATACAAAGATAAACATTACATTTTTTGCAAATAATAAATGATTTTTTTGAACAACCGACCATTTTACAGCGACCAGCGTTTGCACTTTCCAAAAATTCTGGTAAGTGGTTGTGACCATCGTGCTGAACTTCTTTAGCAGGAGCACTTTGGTTTGTTCTTTTGCGCTTCAGTGGTTTTTGTAACGGTTCAGTAGCGATGGTTGATATGGAGCTTTTTGGTGTTGTTTCTGCCGGACATGTCGAAGTTCGAGATGGTCTGCCTCTACGCGGTGTATCAATGTCATTATCTTTTTTCTGCAATTTTAATAACACATTTGCTACATCAGCTCGAAAATTCAAAGAATCCAAAATATCTTTTTGAGGAACTCCATTCACGTCACATGCTTTTTTATACTCCATCCACGAAGCTGTAAGCGCCAAATCAACAAAATGCATTATTACACGTACGGTCCATTTTGAAGTACGAATGTTGATTCGATAGTACTGTAGCATTTGATATAGGAGGTCCACTCTACCCATATTTTCATTGTATAAACGAACAACTTCAGGACGACTAACCTCCACGTATTTTAATGTTTTTTTTTGTCCCATCTCTTCGCCATATCTGATATACCGACTCCTACATAGTTCGAAGCTAGGTTTACTACTTTGTTGTCAAACCACCTAATCAAAAATTATAAACTCGTTCAGAAACAAATATGAGGATGAAACTTAAAACCTACCTTGTAAAAATCACTTTTCCATTTTCACTACAGCATTCTGAAGCAGAACCTCTTCCACGCTTACTTAATACTTTTTGATCCGGCAAAGGTGGATTGCTAAATCGATTGCTTCGAACAGTTCCTGCTGCATAAATACCCCTGTCCAGCAGAATTTCAAATAATTGAAAAGAAGGGAAATAATTATCAAAGTATAATTTATGACCTTAAGATTGCATTGGAATACGCTTTGCTAATTCTAATACGACTGCTGATCCACTTCCTACGGTCTTGACTAATATTTCGTTGAGTGGTGTTGTAGAACCTTGGTAGACAATGAACTCATAGGGCAATCCACTTTTACCGCACAAAAAGAACACTTTGATCCCCATGGACGAGGTTTGCCTTTAATATATTGCAGGCTAGTAAATTTTCCTTTGAATAGAATTTTTTGCTCGTCCACGCAAAGATTTTCCTCCAAGGCAAATCGGTGAAGTCGATGACGCACCTGCTCAATTACTGGCCTTATTTTGTACATTCTATCCTGACATTGTTTTGGCCGAACTGAAATATCTGTTACATGAAGATAGTTGCGTAATAAAAAAAACGATTGACCGTCATATGTTCATAGAACATAGGATTCCCCAACGCTAATCAAAGTACATACGCACTCGAGGAAACTTTAAACAACTCATCATAATAAAAGAATATACGCATTTCATCAGCGTTGGATTGTTTAAAAGACGACTTGCCTTGTTGTACGGCATATAAATTTGTGTAATATGCGGCGTTTTCAAACAATTTATCATCGAAATATTTTTGGAAATGTTGAAATGGAGTTTCTAAAATAATGTTATCATTTGGCGGAATAAATGCGACAAGTTCTTGATTTCGCAAGATCCTATTTTTCCATACAATATTTCTTTTTTTTTAATTGAATTGGATTTTGGTGCTTTCAGAATTTTCGAAATAGTTTTGTGCTACTAAATCCACCAAGTGGGTCAGTTCAATTCCCAGAACCGTAAATTCAGTTTCAGAAAGAGTGGGCACCTCAATTCTTCTATTTCTTCTAACAGTTTTAAGATCTTCACTTAGTAGTCGTTTTGAAGTCATTTCATAAAAAAACACCAGTTTTGGCAAAAAATTAATGTTCTCGCAAATTCCAAAACCTGCAACCACAAAGTAAATTTGTCCAATATAAGGGACGTGTATTAAAATGCTTCTAAAGACTTTATAATTATAAAATTAAATGGAATTAACATACTAATAGCTTAAAAACTATTTAAGTAATACTTACAAATTTTTTTCAAAGCGTAAAATAACGTTATTATCACTTTAAACTAACACTGAATATACTAAATCGCAAAGGGTTAAAAATATTAAAAATTTGGATTAAAAACCATAAATAGTTCAACAAAATAACCACAATACTTATTATAAGTAAGTACAATGCCAAAAATTCTTACAAGCAAGAATGTAAACAAATTTGGGATCATAGCCGGCCTTCGGCCGGGCGCAAGGATTTTCTTCTCGATGGTATAACAAATACTGGCTTCGCTAACTAAAGCTTCTCTGCACAGCCGGCCTTCGGCCGGGCGCAAGGATTTTCTCCTCTATGGTATAACAAACACCGGCTTCGCTAAGTAAAGCTTCTAAAATCTGCCTTGTTTCCGAACGAAAGCCGACTATGCAGAGAAGCTTTAGTTAGCGAAGCCGGTGTTTGTTATACCATAGAGGAGAAAATCCTTGCGCCCGGCCGAAGGCCGGCTGTGCAGAGAAGCTTTAGTTAGCGAAGCCGGTGTTTGTTATATCATAGAGGAGAAAATTCTTGCGCCCGGCCAAAGGCC
The DNA here is from genome assembly GCA_930367215.1 of Pollenia angustigena. NCBI lineage: Eukaryota > Metazoa > Arthropoda > Insecta > Diptera > Polleniidae > Pollenia > Pollenia angustigena. The sequence continues at coordinate 253,286,252 of OV884058.1, forward strand.
GGCTGTGCATAGACTTAGACATAGACACTTTTGAAAGTGTCACAATGTCCATGGACACTATGACACTTTTTGGAGTGTCATAACGTCCATGGACACTATGACACTGGACGTTATGACATGCCACCCCCACAAGCACATGTAGCTGTACAGTGCGAATATTTTATTGAAGATATTAATTAAAAATCTATTTTTTTTTAAATATATTATTTTGATCCCAAATTTAAATCAACTAAAGAGAAAACAATATTTTAAATTTTTATTCTAAAAATTTCAATACAAATATTCTCTATTTCATCATATATTTTAAAATAAAATAATTTTTGGGAATACAAAATTTTAATTCAAAAGGTTTTGTTATTCGTGTTTAACAACAACAAATTGCAGTGTTTTTATGAAGAATAAATATTGGGAATTAAGCACGAATAACAAATTTTGTATTCCCAAAAATTATTTTGATAATAAACTGGCAGTGCACGGACTGAAACAACTTAACTGGCGACATGCTTTAGCAAGTTGTTTTTTTCATTTTGTTTTTCTTAACCTACTTACAACTACAATTAATGTTGGAAGAATTTCAATTAATTGTAGTGGGGAATGTAAGGAGAGATAAACTCACTGTTTATTGTTGATGTTTTTGTTTAAACTTTGATAATGTTACAAGTAGGACTGTTGCTTATAATTCTTATACGTTTAACAGTTTTATTTGGTTTAATATCTTTAGTTTTTCTAAAACCTTTATGGATAAAGTTTCCTAACGATCTGGCCTAAGCAACCAGTGAAATGCGCATAGGAATAGCTTATCCTATCAATAATAAATTTCAGTGTTTTATCAAGAATAAAAATTGAGAATTAAGCTCGAATAACAAAACCTTTTGAATTCAAATATTGTACTCCCAAAAATTATTTTGATAATATATACATTTTTTTTATGAGAAATAATTTTAAATGCTTGATGGCGTAACGTGACACAACGTAGGCTTTTCTGTGGAAATACCCATATATGTATTTTTTTATAAACAGTTCTACATACAAGGTGTAGTTACGTACATTAGCATTTAAGGTGACAATATGTAATAAAAAAAGACGGCATATCAAAATGTGCCTAGGAAGAGAACAAACCTAAATCAACCACTGGGTCTAGTAACAATATTTTAAAGTGTTACAAACATCAGCACGAATTTAAAATACCCTCTCCACTATTGTGGTATTAAGAAACGAAGCAATTACTAGAAATAGCCAAAACGAGCTCTTCAAAAGTTCTGGTAAAAAAAAACGACTTCAGAAACGAAGAATTTGGTGCCGTAAGCAGACCTGACATTTTTGCCGATTTATCGGCATTTTGCCGATTTTTTTCCTCTAAATTATCAAAGTGCCGATTTGCCGATTTTTGCTCCAAAAATGCCGATTTTTTGACTAACACGTAAAAGGCGATTACTTTTTGTTTGTTTGATAATAGTACACTAACTTTAAGCGATACTGAAACAGTTGTAACATTGAAAAGAGACAACTGTTATTAAGTCAGCGCTTCTACTAAAGAAAAAGGGGTTAGTTTTATTCAATATTAAATGCAGTGTTTGTAATGTGTGTTGGGTTAATACATTATTATTTGAAAAATATTGCACTATGAAGAATTTAAGGCCAAAGTTAAAAAAGAAATAATTTTTAAGCCTAAAATAATTCAGTTAAAATTTCTTTTTCTATTAGGAAAATATAAAACACTTTATATTTGTGTTTGAAAATGGATAGATAAATACTTACAAAAGAATAAAGGTAATATAAATTTATATTCACTATCAATGAATATAATTTAAATAATAATTACCTACTTTGATAATTAAATAATTTTTTTTTTTAAGATTATAACGCAATTGAGGACGAAGTTAGTACATGAATTAAATAGCCAATTCTTATGAAAGGAAAATTCAATAAATTTGCAAACTTTTTGGCATAAAATTTCAGATTTATAACGTGAACATTTAATGGCAGCATTTGGTACAATTTTTGGTCCTTCCACATTCTTCCGCAAATGTGGAAAGAATTTTTTAATGTAACAGAGTTTTGATGTTCAATAAAAATGTCAAACTCAAATATTTGTATATGGAATATACTTAATTATAAGAAAGTTAAAAAAAACTTTATATTTAACTACAATTTCTTTGTAAAACGTATATTTTGATTGATTCTTTTGAAATTTCATAAGTTATAAACATTAGATAATTCTGAATTGTTCTTATTTGTAAGTAAGAATAGGTTTTAATGTATTTAAAATAGGTATTTTTAATTTGCCGATTTTTTGCCGATTTTTTTTTATTTAAGTGCCGATAATGCCGATTTTTTTTTTAAAATATGCCGATTTTTTATCAAAATTATCTGGCACCCCTGGCCGTAAGTGCAAATTCACTCATGGTCTCCGAACAAATTTTTGTTTCTAGCTACTTTTTTTATATTAGCTTGACTCTCTCTTAAAAATTTTGGAAACAATGGGTGAATCTAGCTTTACTGTCACATCGCTTGCAAGCTGTCGTAGAAAGTCAGGATGGTCCAACTAAGTGTTGGATTTTTGTTTTATACAGCACACAGAAAACAAATTGGTTGGGAAACGGTTGCAGTAATAAAATATTGATCAAGTAACATAATTTATTATGGCAACTATTAAAAATGAGTAACTCTAACCGATTTTAATACTAATGAATATCAAAACGTTAAAGTACGAATGGTTTGTGATTGTAACCAAATTTAATAAAGTGCAATACTGAATATTGGTCATTACTAGGGATGAGATTTTCATGCACTAAAAAATCGAAAATATGCGCATAAAATATGCACTAAAACCTCCAAAATATGTATTAAAAAATAAAAAATATTCGCTAACATTTTTAATATTTTAAATAAAAAAACATTTGCTTTTTTATTTTATTTTATTTAAAACAAAAAAATTCTATTATTGTTTTTATTCCATTGTTATTCATAGGTCAAATATTTTTAAAAACTTAATTTAAAAAACTACAATATTTAAATTTTTGTTTGCATAATCAAATAAATACTTTTTTATATCATCAATAGTAAATCTGTGTCTGATATAAAGCTTTTGTACATGAAAAATTATCTCTCAACGTCAACCGAACTTAAAACATGGTTGAAGGATGCCAGTTCATTTGGAGAATATTAATTTTCTAATTCAGATCCCACGTTTAATTCTAGATAAAAAATAGTTGAAATTTGTTTTATTGTTTGAAATCCCAAATTTTTTGCAAAACGTTTTGGATTTTTTTATTTGTCGGGCTATTTCCTTCCTTCCACATTGTTTCCCGTAACAAATCAAAAAATCAATATTATCGAATTGTCTTCTTATTTCCTCTGCAACTTGATGTAACCCATGTGCCTAGCAAGTAACGTGTAACAGTTTTGGATAAAATGTTTTAGGCCAATTGGCAGCTTTAACAATGTAAGGTGCTGCATCGGTTAAAAATTGAATTTTAAGCAGAGTTCAAAAAAACTTATTAATTAATTTAAGAATTTTTTTTTTTTGGTAAATTTTTTTTATACAATTTTATATAATTTATAATATGAAAATTTAAAAAATATGTCACTCAAAAATATTAAAATATGCATCAAAAACTGAAAAATGCAAAAATATGCATTTTCACCGAAATATGCAACAATATGCAAAAACAAATCGATGACATTTTAACGCAAATTTAATGATTCGGAAAGATAATTGGTCGACATCGATCTTAGACTGTCGCCAAACAAACATGCATTTGCATGGAAATCGCATCCCTAGCAGAGAACAGCTTTATGCTATGTTCATACGACGTTATAAACCACTCGTTTCGCTCTTTGAAAATAGTTTGCCAAACATGCTGTTCATATGATTCATTCTGTTTCATTTTGACATTTTTTTTGTGTTGTTAGTGTGATTTTTTTTTAAATAGATTAAAAAAAGTAAATAAAACTTAAACATATATTATTTAACACTTTTATTGATATTATTATGGTATAATTATCACTTTATTTTATTAAACATCAATTTTTATTTTGTTTTTTTCTTTGTTTTGATTTTTTTTTGAGAGCTAGTTCAGATAAACTTACGATAAATGTTATCAAAATTGGAGATGATAGTACATTTTTCCTGTTTCGCAGCCTGTTTCAAAATGAAACGACCTGTTTCGCTCACAAAATTTTGTATGGGGAAACAAGTCGTTTCAATCATGTTTGGGGCGCAAAACAGGAATAAGAGAGCGAAACACGAATATTGCTGTCCGTGTGAACATGGTATTATACGATTGAAAAAAATCGCATTTAATCAACGACAACAAATACACTCGCTTACGGTCATACAGTCAAACTTGCGCAACCGCAAATATTCGCTGCTGGTTTGCAGTCATTCAAATAACGCACATCGTGCTTTGTTATTTATACAATCGTTACCTTCGTTTTTTAATAAAGATGTTTGAGTGTTCGGTACGACAATGATTTTTTGGTAAAGAAAAAAAATACAAACAAAAAAGCCTGAAATGAAACAATCATTACTCATGAAGATATTCAGCAGCAACTATGTAGTAAAAGAAAAAGAAAATTGAAATGAAACTAAACACACATACATATTAAAGAGATGCACAAGCACAAGAAATATTGCTTACAAGCAATTTCATTGAATTAAGATAGTGTGTGTTTATTACTCTCTCATTACAAAACACATACTTCCAAAAACAATTGTTTTGTTTTACGATCAAAATATAGAAGAATAGAACAAAACTGGTCTAGAACAATGCTGAACTAAAATAAAGCTTAATTAGAACAAAGATGAAGTAGAACATTAAAACAGAAATAGAACATTCCAAGCATGTTTGAATGTTTTGATTGTAAACATATACCAAAGAGAATTGCAAAGTGAGAAACATTTTCGTTTTGTAATGAATATGAAAAAGCTTAAAAAAGTTTATATGTAATATTAATTTTTATTTGCAAAAATTTATTGTTTATTATTTACATATGTACATACAAAGGTACTTAGGTCTAATATTTAAATAAAATTAAGAAGAATTCATTATTTTCATAGATATAAAAAATAAAATCTAATGGTGTGTTTCACAATTTTTTGGGAAAATTGATAGCAACAAAATATTAATAATTATTTAACTAGAATTAGAAATATTGGTTAAATAAACGTTTAAAGTTTTATATAAAAATAAAACAAGACCTCAAGCTTGATAATTTAGTTATACATAATATAATAATAAAGGTCGACTTAAATAAAATATATGTACATTTAGGAAATAATTCAAAAATATCAATTTTTTTATTTTTTTTAATGTTCTAGTGCACTCGATGCTTTTACTATAATTTACCGTTTCTTTATTTCATTGTCTGTTTTTGTGTTGATATTCTGTTTGTTTTGATAATACAAGCACTAACAAAGCAGAAGAGAAAAACTTTTCAAGTTATGCTTGTTTTGTTTTGGTGGAAGTAATGTGTTTGTTATGTTTGTTTTGCTATGTATGTTTACAGCAGTGTTACCACCAGCAAGATTCAAAATTACACTTGAGATGAAACAAAATTACCCGATTTAAATGAAATTACACCTGATATACAATTTAAGTTTTATATAATAAAAAGACATTTACAAAGAAGCAAAAACACAACAAACTCATTAAAACAAGATCAATCTTAGTCAAACTGTTAATTTTATTTAAATTAACAAAAATAACACTTAAGACTTAAAAAAAAAATAATAAAACATAAAATAAAACTGCTAAAATAATGAGTTTAACTTCCACATTTGGTTGATATATCTTGGGAGGGTTTAAAATGTTCCTTGTCATTGCTTTATAATGGATGCTTTTTAGCCCCATAGAGCTTGCGAAAGGTTAGCAGTCAAACGAACTGTCATACTATTTTCACTTTTTGATCAGGCACATCATCATGAATAGATTCATGCCTGAACAACGCCACCAAATTATCCAAATATACTTTAAAAATAAGCCATCGATTTTCGCAACTAAAGGTGACTTCATGATTTAAATAACGCAACTTTTTTTCACAAATTAAGGCGATGTGTTGATTTAGAGACTCAATTAGACTTCAAGGCCGTGCGATGTGACACTTATATTGTTTTCCGTAGGGCTGTTAAGTCAGTGGTTAATGCTGATAAACCAGCAACAATTGGTGTCTTGGAGGTCAACATTGTTCATTTTATTCGAAAAAGAGAAACAAAATTGGACGGCTCCATGCGTTTCGTCAAGGAAAGGCGCAGTGTCTATTTGTTTTAAATTAGTTTCAAATCGTAATGCCGTGTATCAATTAAAATTAATTTTTTTTTGTGTTGTCTACCATTTTAAGTTTCATGGTCTTAAAAAATACCCTTTATACCTTATTTAGTAAACAAAATGCCAGCAGAGTTTCGTAATTCAGTTTTACAACTGTAAAGGGCGTTAAATATTCTTTAAACTAAAGCATTAAAAAGTAGCAAGATAGAAATAAAATTAATTATACATGTTTTCCCCCAGGCAAGTTTTTAGTTTGAATAACTTTTTTCAATAAACTTTAGGTTCTAAATCACTATGATAGGCATCTTTATCCAAATCTAATGGTCCATCTTGCGACATTCATTACAAAACATTTGAAAATATATTTATGTTTAATAATTAAAGTCGTTTCTTAAAGAAGGCTGTGCATTTCTTAGCAACAATATTTAAAAAGAAATAAATGTCATCACTGAAATCGAATCTTGATTTTATTTGGGCATCTGAAGTAAAAATATCAAATTACACCTGAATTACACCTAAGAGAAATTACCCACGCTCTACCCACGACCGTAAAAAGTATACCAAATTCGGGTAATTACCCACAAAGTGGCAACACTGGTTTACAGTGAAATAATATAATTGATAGTTGTGTGAAGTAGAACATAGAACATTAAGAATATTTTGCGCAGCCCTTTAATACATATGTAGGTTCACACAATTTCCATAGAAACAGACTTTTTTTCATTTTAAAAAGTACAGTAGTAGTAGTAGTAGGTATCCCTGCAAATAAAATTGGACCACCTGACCCATTTTGATAAAATGGACTACTCCATGGACTAGTCCGATGTAATGCAAGCATGGACCATGCCATTGTTAAAAAGTGTTTGTAGTGAGACGACATGTCTTCGTTTTTTAACGACATGCTTTCGTGTTTAAACGACTTCAAAACTAATCCTCTTGAGTATACCATGGAGTAGTTTTAAAACTACTCCTTACTGGTCCAAAGGTGGGTTATATACCATGGAGTAGTTTTAAAACTACTCCTTAGTGGTCCAAAGGTGGGTTATATGGTCCTCTCCTAGGACATCGTAATGTTAAATAGACCAGGTTTTTTCCATACGTTTGGGTTACTTGTGGACTAGTCCTGGTCCCTTGTGGACTACTCTTTACACGCGTGTTTTGACTGGTCCTATTATTTGCAGGGATGTACAATGTATTCTTGTTATTGTTGTTAATTTGGAAAAAGCGTCTCATCGAGAGGTTTATTGTTGTTGTTAATGTAAACAAAAGTATAAGAATGTGTTCTTTTGAATTTACTCAGTTGAGTTATATTGCGTGAGCAACAAAAATGCAAATAAAGCACTTTCAATAAAAAACGAATAAATGCAAAAATAAAATGTGTACGAAAGGATGTAAAAATTACCAACGTTGAACTTTGTTTTGCAAGCAAAGAATGAATGTAAATTTTAGCGTATGAATAAATCAATAAAAATAGTGATTTTGAGGTTCTCTGATCCCTAGTCATTACAATCAATAATTTGCTTGTTTCAATGCATTTTATGATATAAATGTTAATTCATTTATTGCAGCTTATTATTGATTGTTTCAATTCAAGTACAACAAATGAAAATTTAATTATTTAGAACCAAAAGGAAGCTAAAAGTCCCAATTGTTTACTTAATTTCTGTCAAAACATTTAATATACATACATAATAAAATAATTTTTAATTTTATATTTAAAAAATATATTTGCGGTCAAAAACGGAAAATGTGCAAAAACTTAATTAATAGGGGTAAGTAATTTACGTATTTTTATAAGTATGTACATATGTATGTATGTATGTATGAATGTATGTATTATTTTTATTATAAATACATCCATGCATACCAAGGTATATTTACACAAGGTAGACTCGTTAGCCCATATGTTTGTCAGCTGTTTACCCCAGTTAGAACCCAAACGTCAAATTTCGTGATTATGAGCTAAAATTTGTACATGTATGCGTTAAATTGTTTTTGTTTTATGTATATGAAGACAATTTTGACAACTTGGTTCTTTTTATAGAGCAGCATGTCTACACTCCTAAATGAATCTACCTTGTGTTAATGTACCTTAATGCATACATACATACATTTGTAACCAGCTAGCATTTTCAATCGAAAGAATCCACTGGGAATCTCATGAAGAGCGTTTTTGATCGTCGACGAGCGCAATTTTTAATCGTAGAAGCTTCTTCGCACGGAGGAAACTGTCACACAAGCTGATTGCTCTGTGAGATACTTCTACAACACAGCGAAAGTCGCTTTTATCAATCGTAGACGGATTCGTTTCAGATTTGTGTAAAGATTTTCTAATGAGTCTTTCAGAAAGCACATCAATAATCGTATGAGACTCATGTAGGAATTCTTTTACAACTCGTGAAATGCTTAGCCATATAACTGAGCCACCTAAACAAGAGCACCAAGCTTCTTTTTTATATACAACTTATATGAATCAAAACTTATGATAAGGAATTCAAAACATCCTGTTGGAAAATCTTGTTTGGCATATCCTTACGTCGGTTTGTTTAAATGAAATTTTATTGAGAATAGAATTTTCATGTTTTAAAAACGCTCTTATTTAGGTAGCTCAGTACACGCAGAGAAAAAACATGTTTAAATATGGTCACCTCCAATAATACTATGTTTAAAGAAAATTTTAACCGTATTATGTTGAATTTAACCATATTTTTGTCACCGACAACCATGTTATGGTTAAATTAGTCCCCTAGCAAGAAACCACAACCATATTATGGTTGCCTCTAAACATGTTATGGTTAAATATGACAATAATTTGTTTTTAAATTGACAATAGTATTTTCCTCTTTTTCAAGTGCAACATTCTATGGTTGAAAACCAACCATGCTATTATAAGTGTTAAACATATTTTAGTTATTAATAACCATAATGTGTTCGGAGGCAACCATATTATGGTTGTAGCTTCTTGATTGAGGACTATTTTTACCATAATATGGTTGTCGTCGGCAATAATATGGTTAAATTAAACATTTTATGGTTAACATTTTCTTTAAACATAGTATTATTGGAGGTGACCATATTTAAACGTTTTTTCTCTGGGTGTAATTGTTATAAAAAAGGGTTACTGCCAAGATTAAAAAACAAGCGTGTCAGAAAATTTTATACAAAAACTTATAATAAAAATTTAGATGTTCTTATTATTGTTTTTATAATCGTCAGATTATCATCAGAAGATTCTTTTAAGAGTTAAATATTAAACACAATCGTTTAACAAACATCATTTGCTAGCTCTCCTTGTACATTGTTCAAACAATTATATATTATAAATACATTATATGAAAATCGCTCAGTTTATTACTGATTTTCATATTAATTTACAGCTTCAATCCCTGTTCGTATTGTGAAAACCACACGTTAATTATTATGTTTTACTTAAGACACTACAACAAGACGACATTTATGACAAAAATTGCAGCCAAAGATGGTTTTTGTTGGTACATTTTGTGATAAGCTGTACACCTTTGAGAGTCCGTCGGATGAAGTGGAATATTGTATGTATGTGTTTGTATGAAATTAAATAATGTATAAACTATACATAAAAATATTAATAATTAAATATACTTACATAAAATGGAGTTTATTTGAATTATTTTGATTTTCTATATACTAAATCGGCAAAATGGTTTATGCAACCGTTTAAAAAATATATTGATAAATTTCTTTGGTTAGTTTCAAAGTTGGTAAAAAAGAATGAAAAACAAAATCCCGTATTCAATTTGTTAAAACTGTTCAGTTAAATACATCAAATACAAAAATAGAATGATGACGAAAAACATATCGCGTCGGTCTGCTGCCGTTTTTGGTTACATTTCTTCTTCTTTAGCAAAAGAAAGGTTACAACAACAGTGAGTGATGAAAAAAAACATTGTGTGTATAAATAAGACTTCGTCCAAAAATAATTCCAACAAAAAAATTTGTCACAAAGGCAGCCGGCAGCTCTGCTCTGCCCTCATCTTCTCCTACAGTGCTTGCTTGTGTGCGCGTCATTGCTTATGTATTTGTTTGAAATTCCCTGCAAATAATAGGACCAGTCCAAACACGCGTGTAAAGAGTAGTCCACAAGGGACCAGGACTAGTCCAAAAGTAACCCAAACGTATGGAAAAAACCTATTCTATTCAACATTACGATGTCCTAGGAGAGGACCATATAACCCACCTTTGTACCACTAAGGAGTAGTTTTAAAACTACTCCATAGTATACTGAAGAGGATTAGTTTTGAAGTCGTTTAAAAACGAAAGCATGTCGTTGAAAAACGAAAACATGTCTCACTACAAACACTTTTTAACAATGGCATGGTCCATGCTTGCATTACATCGGACCAGTCATGGAGTAGTCCAATTTTATTTGCAGTGTTGTTGTTGCTTGACAATTTGTACGACCACAGAACGAGCTGCCTGTGTGTTTTGTTTTTGTTAATTTTTTTGTTTGGCTTTTTTCGCTCGAAATACATTCACGCTCTCTTTTGTTGAAAAATAATGTATAATAACGGCATCGTACAATAAGTAAAGCTGGAGGTCCATTTTATCAAAATGGATCAGGTGGTCCAATTTTATTTGCAGGGTTTATATGAATTTCAGTAAACTTTTTGTTTGATTCAGTTAAATTATTTGTTTGAAAAAATCAGTGTTTTTTCAATAAACAAAATGCAAATAAATTGTTTGAATATGTAAATTTGTATATAGGACCGATTTCCGACAAAAAATTGTTTGATTCTACAAATTTTTTGTTTGAATTGGAAAAATAGTTTTTTCTGTGCAATCAAATCTTGTGTTATGAACACCAATTATGTGTTAATTCAGTTGCATATAACATATACAGTAGACGCTCACTTATATCAATACCCAGTTACATATATGAACATCCAGAATAGTGAATAACAAAATTTTTACACATGAGGTTCTTAAGAGTGAACACAACCTATCTCTATTATGTGAACAACTTGCAACCGTTGAATTTTTTTAACTATGGATTTGTTGTAATGGGTGTTTTTTAGAATATCACAACTTTGAGTTTGCATCACTGCTTTATTTGAGCATCCATTTAACAGCTGATAGTTGCTTTTTGTTTAGTTTGCTTTGAAATTTCAACGCGCAAATATTTAAAATTTTTAATCCAAATAATTCGGCTAATGGGCTGAACCACAAATTGATATTGATTTTGAATTTCAACTCAAAATTTTATTTTCCGATGAAGACCATTTCTGGTTGAATGGGTTCGTGAATAAGCAGAATTGTCGCATTTGGCGTGAGTAGAATGCACAAGCTTTTGTCGAAACACCATTACATCCACAGAAAATTACTGTTTGGTGCGTTCTTAAAATTAAAAGTTGGATTTTATCAAGTCTCAAATTCCAACTCGGTGGCTATTAGTAAAAAACAACTAAAAAAATTTTAGGTTCGTCAGAGAAGATTAAGGCACGTCGCCCGCCCACCGAAGTTTGAGAAAATCCTTAATTTTTGGATTAAATTTCAAAAATTAAATTAAACTTTAATAAATATTTACTTCTTTATTCAAAAAAAAAATATTTTTGGTTTAAAATGGCTTTTTGACATAATCTGCATAAACATATCGTCACCCAAAAAGCAAAACTCCCTAACTAACAAAAATATCAATATTGATATTTTTACTTACTCAAAAAGAAAACTAGTTATTACAGTACTTCTCGCTTATAGTCCATACCGGATAAAGGCCAAAAACGGATTAAAGCCAAAACTGTCATATTCACTTGCACATTTTTTCGAATTTCATACAAATTATTTGTTCTAAGGTCCATTTCGCTTTAAGTCCATTTTCGTTTAAAAGCCACATTTTCTCAGCACGCATTTATAATTCTTTATGCAAAAATGGTCGCTTATAGTCCACTCTGTTTTTATATTTTTTAATCAACAGGCATAATGTTTTTATTTACCTTTCTCGCAACTATTATTTATAACAATTTATTTCAATTAAATCAATATTTGGTTATGTTTTAAATAAACTTTTCTTTTGTTTAAAAATAATGGTTTTATTGAATAAAATAATATTTATATAGTCCAAAATGTGGATTATAATAGATTTCACTTATTATCCATAAAATGGCTCATAAAAAAAATCGGTTATAGTCCAAATTCGCTTATAGTCCACAAAAGTTGTGGACTATAAGCGAAAAGTACTGTATCGGATCTTACATAAATTTAAATTCAATTTGTTTATTTTTATTTTACTAAGGGTGTGTGTGAAACGGTAGCAAAGTTCTATGGTGAAATGAAATTTGTTTGTGGTAGAAAATTTTCATATTTGTGCTGTGTGAAATTGTAACATTTTTGACAACGTAAAATTTTGACATAAAGAAAAAAACAATTACTAATAGTTTTGTGAAAATGAATAAATTAAAAAAAAACCCAACTTTTTGAAGAATTCGTTCTGATATATTAATAATTTTTACAAAAAGTGTGGGCAAAAAAGCTTATACATATTTAAATACTTACATCTTGTATAATTCTTTTTAATTTTTTGCCGCTGGTTCTGCTTCCATATTATTTTTATTTTGTTTAAACAAATTTGATGAAAAAAAAAAATAATTTTGTGACTGTCAAACATTTCTACACTAATGTCAAAATTTATACTAGCCCCTAGGGCTAGTGAAATTTTATTCACCTCAATGGTGTCAAAATTTTACTTCCATGAGTACTTTGCTACCGTTTCTCACACACCCTAAATATTATAATTTTGACAAATAGTCTGGTAGTGTATAAAGTCATTTCTGAAAAATTGAAGGAATAGAACTATTACAAAAAAGCTTTATAAAAAAAATTAAGCTCATAGAATAAATTCGAAAAAATAAAAAATATTATAATTTTGTTTTCATGTTAGTTTGTTATTGATTTTTTAATATATCCGAGATTTTTGCGTCTATAATCTTGGACAACTTGTAATACATATTGTTTTTGCTTTTCATTTTTTGTCAGTAATGAATTATATTTTTCCATTAGCTTGACTCCCCTTTCCGCAGTGTCGTTGACTACCCTTAATTGCCCAATAACTTCTTTGTCTTTAACAAAAGAAGCAAGCCCGTCCCATTCTTCAGAATTTAATTTTAAGAACTCTTGATTTATAAGGAATCTTTCGAAAAAAAATTTTGTTTCCATGGTCACACATTGTTGCATTCCATTGTCTATGATGGTTGAAATATTTAGATTAGCAATAATGGGTCGCTTTATACTTTGATCGACGTCACCAACATTCTTAAGGGCTTCAACCATTTTTGCTTTAGTGCTGTTCGGTACTCTTGAATCAAAAAATGCTAGGGCAACGTTTTCAGGATTAAAATACCACAAATGGCTTTGCATTTTTTAATGGCTACTCGCGACAAGTCTTTGTTAATACTTTTAAAATAGTGTGCGTTTTGCAAGAACAAAAAGTTATCATAAGAGGCATGAATTGGTAAGTTACACAGAAAAAATTATTTTTCCAGTTCAAACAAAAAATTTGTAGAATCAAACAATTTTTGTCTGAAATCGGTCCTATAAACAAATTTGCATATTCAAACAATTTATTTGCATTTTTTTTTATTGAAAAATTTAACTGAATCAAACAAAAAGTTTACTGAAATTCATATACTTAATTTCAAAATCAAAAACAAAAAGTTTTTGCACAAGCAATGACGCACACACAAGTAAGCACTGTATGAGAAGATGACGGCAGAGCCGCCGGCTGGCTTTGAGACACATTTTTTTGTTGGAATAATTTTTAAACGAAGGATACACATAACACAATGTTTTTCTTCATCACTCACTGTTGCTGTATCCTTTCCTTTGCTAAAGAAGAAATGTAACCAAAAACGGCAGCAGACCGACTCGATATGTTTTTCGTCATCATTCTATTTTTGTATTTGATGTATTTAACTAAACAGTTTTAAAAAATTGAATACGAGATTTTGTGTGAAATGTTTTTTTTACCTGCTATTGTTTTTCTTATAGTTGCACTTTTTTAAAGCGTCCAAAAATAGACTGTGTGTGTTTATCTTTCAGGTAAAGAAGTGTTGCTTACGATCTAACTAAACAGTTTTAAAAAATTGAATACGGGATTTTGTGTGAAATGTTTTTTTTACCTGCTATTGTTTTTCTTATAGTTGCACTTTTTAAAAGCGTCCAAAAATAGACTGTGTGTGTTTATCTTTCAGGTAAAGAAGTGTTGCTTACGATCATATAAAAAAAATGCAAAATGACAACAACATTAAAGATCGTTAAAAATTTCATACAAAATTATTGACACCAATAACGCGTTTATTATATTTTTGAAGAGTTGTCCACATTTTTGTTGGTTAAATAAAAATCAAACAGAAATATTGATTGAATCAATAAAAATATATAGAAATTAAAAAAATTTGCAAACAAGCGTTTGTTTGAAAATAATTCGACAATAATTTTTTCTGTGTACATGAAAACCAAGTTTCGACGTATATTGTTACTATAAAAATGCCAGTTTTTCGCAAGTCATTTTCTTCTTGTTTCGGAAATTTAAACTCTACGCGAAACAAAAACATGTTTAGGCTGTAAATAGCTTTTGACATCCACCTAGCTTGATGAACTGCACCCGGTGCTCGAAACTTTACGGTGTTGGGGTTTTTTGAGTTCTAGAAGTTCCTTATAGTCGTCTCTTGGCTGTTTTTCTGTGAGCATTGTCTGAACAAAACAGAACGAAAGTTTTGTAAATTAAATTTTGGCCATGCAGTCTTAAATTGTTCGAAAATGGCCACATTCGGACTTCCTTTATTTTAAAAATTTCTCTTCAAAAACACTTCGCAAAATAATTTCATAGATATGGTGTCTTCATGGTAACCATAAAAGTGATTTTTCTAAAAAATGTCCAATGATAGCACAGGTCCCATTTATACGACCGGTGTTGATGGCTGTTGTGTCAAATACCATGGCTTTAATGTGGTCCTGAAGGTTCCATTCTTGAATGACATTGCAAACCGCTAATACTAGTTGTTTTCCGGTTCCACTTTCTAAGGAAGTCTGGGATCACACAATGAAAGTTTTCTTTCAGAAAGTCTGAGCTTACTGATGAGAGGGGTAGAGAACATGCTATCATTCTCTCCCCTCTCACCAATAAACCCAGCCTTTCTGAAAGAAAACTTTCATAGTGTGAACCCAGACGAAGGAACTTGAAGCAACTGGTTATTGTATCCGCTTGAAATAATTATAGGCAGCCTGTCAATTTTATCGTTTCCGGTTAAAGCGGGTAATAGCTTTCCATCCCAATGCAAGCATAGAGCATCTAGTGTCATGGCTTTGAATTGTTCTTTCAGAACTAAAACGGGCTCTTTTCGCCGTCTTTGTCCTGCATTTCGGATGGAACTTCTATTTATAATATAATTTTGTGGATCTAGTACTAACGCTTCAACTGTCGCAATAAGAATATGCACTGCTTTTCTATCGCTTGGCCTTATGAAAATTTAAAGAACACTCTTTGTGAAACAAATGGACATTTTATGAACATGTTAATATGAATTATAGGGCTTTTTTCTATAATTTTTAGTGTATTTTCTAAATATGTATACGATTTGCGGAAAAGTCGTTTAGAGCTATGTTGTTACCAACATCACGGACAATAACTTTTTTAAGTACCTATTTTTAATAAAATTAATATTTATTAAATTATGAGACATAAATATAAAAAAAACATTTTTTCAAACATTGGAGGGCGTGGCGACTAGCCTTAATCTAAACTGATTCGTCTGAAATTTTTTTTTAGGATAGTTTTTCCCTAATATCAATCGATTTGGGGTACGAGAGTGTGACAAAATCAGGAAAAAAATTGTTCGATATAGCTAATAACCACCTTATTGCCCATATGTCTTCAAAAACGATGATGGTCAGAATGCGAAAAGTTGTTGAAAATTCTCGCCTTCTACACGCCAGACGTGGCGGCCACATTGCAGAAATCATATTTAAATTTCATAAAATTTTCTTTCCAATAAAGCCCGGTTTCATTGATATTGAAAATATATTTCCTTGTTTTATTATGATTTAAACTTGTGTCACTCTATAAAAACACCCTTTAATTTATATATGCTCTTCCCCGAAATAAGCTAGTAAATGTGTAGATACATACGAATGCAAAGGAAAATGTATAAAATGTTTGGTGATTGTAAAGTTATTGCTTGAAGTGAAAATAATATATCTGATAATGATATTAGGCATATTGCGAAAATGCAGGGACAAGGCAATACAGAAATCCCTTAAATCAAAAAATATAACCGACTACTTTCATGTACATTTATTACACTGGTTTACAGCAAAAAAATACCAAAAACGCCACATGGGTAGATAAGTTAATTGGGACCTCCTGAACAGGAAAAACGCTGTCATTTTTTTTCCTAAGTACCGTTTTTTAGATAACGGTACTTTTGTGTTTTTCGGTGTATGGTCCCACTCAAACCCTTGTGGAGCCGAACCGAAAAGGACCGGAGGTGGATCTCTATCCAAATTGATCCACTAAGACGGGATTTTTTATTCGAATGTTTAGGACAGGTGTGTGTTACTTTTTTGAAATTCGGCTCTTTTAGGGTGAAAACGGGTAAAACCTGAATTTTGGTAAATTTTTGTCAGCCCATCTATCTTTTGATCCAATAAACCTAGAAATAAAGTTTCTACCACATTCGAAACTTATCAAAAAAAATACGAATAGAAGTTTGGTACTTTTTCGAAATTCGAACGTTTAAGGGGTAAAAATCGTAACTATTTTTGGTACTTTTTTACAAAACATTTTGCATTTTGCAATTTTTGATACTATAATGGGGGGAAAAATAGTACCAAAATGGGAAACACAGGAAATTTCTTTCTTCAGATTTTTGGTTCTACAACTGGTATTTTTTAATTATCGTTAATATTTGACCTCAAAACATAAAATTCAACATGCAATATCCTGAATGAATGCTTTAAATCTCAGAAACCACAAAAAATTTCGGGAAACAGATTTTGGATTCAAATATATATACCCCATACCTAACTCAATTTTTTTAAAAATGGTCGGTATGTCAAACCAATTCTGAGCTGAGAAACCCCATTTATTTACTCAGGCCGAGCTCAATGATTTGTGCCGAGATTTGTATTTGCCGAAATCGAAATGTGAATTACTTGCATCACGATTACAACAGTTGGGATATTGTGCTCCTGAGACACGTGTTACATATTACCGTGATCGCAGCAAACAACTTGCACTTTTGTTCGCAAAAACGGAAAACTTTTGATTTTGTGCCAACATATGTGGCCCTTTCTATGCTCTCCAACAAAATTATGACCCAAAGGAATGGCGTTTTTATTCTGGATGGATGCAAGGATAGTTTGAAGTCTTGCTTCATAAAGGGAATACGAAACCATCAATTCCAATCGAATATGGAAAATACATAAAGGAAACATATGAAGCAAAGAACTTCTCATACATCTCATACATAATGACCAACATCAATGCAAAGTTTGCTCTGATTTTAAATTAGTTGCCATACTATCTGGATTGCAAGGGGCCAATACGAAGTTTACCTGTTTTCTATGTCTATGGGACAGCCGTGACCGTCAGAATCACTACACCCGAAAAATTTGGCCCGAGCGAAGTGGACGTATGCACGGAAATAACAATATCAAAAATGACCCACTCATTCCCCAGGAGAAGATAATACTTCCTCCATTACATACTAAGCTTGGGTTATTTACAAATATTGTGAAAAAGTTGCCGAATGACAGTCTTGCAATGAATTAGCTTAAACAAAAATTTCCGAGAGCCACAGCGAGCAAAATTGAAGCTGGTATATTTGATGGACCTCAAATTCGGTCTCTGTACGGCGACCAAGCATTTAATGAGTGTTGAGGTCCAGCTCATTTGGAGGCATTCCAGGAAATCGTTCACAACTTTTTGGGAAACTTCAGAAGTCCTGATTACGCTGAGAAGATCGATACATTACTACAAAAATTCAATGCCATTGGTAAGCGTTGAGTGAAAACATGTATATCAAAAACGCCGTTTTCATTTGAAAATTTATTCTTTTTAACTTTAAGGTTCAAATATGACACCTAAATTAAACTTCTTATTCAGTCATTTGAATATTTTCCCCACAAAGATTTCACCAGGAAATGGAAGAAATCGAGAGACGTTACACAGGCTGGTGGGATGAACAAATGATGGCGGACTATTGTTGGTTCCCATTCGCGAAGATACATCCGAAAAAAACGCAAAAGTACAATTCGCACGTCACTTTAATTTAAATTTTTTAAATTTACGCCGAATATAGTGTGTGAGCAATGAAGATGAAAATATTATCGTTCCACAAAATCCTTAATAAAAACTGATTTTTTCATCCGATTTTTTTTAAAAAAAAGAACATTCCAGATCTTTACTATAACTTAGAAAAAAAAAACGAATTAAAAATGAAAAATTTTGAAACAAACGTAAAAAATTGGCAAATTTTGAGGTGTCATATCTCAGCAATTTCTTATCAGATAGAAATTTGCAGCATATCGACGGAAAAGGCATTCAATTACCTTTCCAACGATATGCTCGATCGGACTTTTGAGTGGGACCATACACCGAAAAACACAAAAGTAACGTTATCTAAAAACCGGTACGTAGAAAAAAAATTACAGCGTTTTTCGTATTCAGGAGGTCGCAATTAACTTATCTCGGCATGGGGCTTTCTTGGTATTTTTCCAAATTAAAAATTTGTAAAGCAGTGTTATTAACAAACTAATATAAAATAAAAACTTAATATAGGTTATGCTTGTACACACATAAAAAATGATTTGAAATACTTATTTTCTATTGTCTCTATTATGAGAAATATTCAATTTAGTGAACAGGCCCTGTCTGAACTAGTTCATATAAGCGATGTATTCGGGTATAAGCATGTTTTTGTTTTTTAATAATCATACTGTTACGAAAGTAACTTTAGTTGAGAATTATTTGTAATTATTGGTTAAGAATTAGATTAATTTATGTGTTATCTTGTATTGATTAGTTATTAAGTATTTGTTAGTTATTTTATTAGTTAAAATTGTTATTGTATAAGTTATGCACACTTCGAGTGTAAAAATCAATGTACAGATGTAATGTTAAGATTGTTGTGCATAATTGTACTTCAACCCCACTGTAAACTAGAATGTTCTTTATTAAGTTATCTCAATCTATGGCAGCGCCTCAAAGTATGCCTCAGTTTATGATGCCTAATAATTCAATTAATTCAGCCATATAGATAGTAATAGCTTTATAGAGCCATCTAGACTTGAGAACTCGAACGTTCTATGGTCATTTGCCCGAGTATAAATAGGATCGCAAGAGATGGCATGATTCATTCTAAGTTCTGACTTTGTCAAAAACGTATCACGCTGAGAAGATTATAGTTGATTGTAAATAAGAGCTAAAAATTACGGTTGTTAAAGTGACTAAGTACTAAATAAAGTTGTGTAAATTGTAAACAGTAGCAAAAGTATTGTGTTTATTTGTTTTATTTGAATTGCAATAAAAGAACTCGAAACGGTTTATTATAAAGGAAATAAACCAAAACGTAATTGAAAGGCAGTAACGTAACAATACTAACAACCAACAATATCTGTTGTTGTACTAAAATTCAAATGTTGCTTTCAAAAATATTATTCTATGCAACGAAATTTTCAGAAATTGTAACCGAGTTGTGTGATAGTCAGTGTTGCCAGTGAAATTTCGAGAAAGATACATTGTAGTTTCCAAAAAGATACATTTTTTCCCAAAAAGATACATTTTGAAAAAATTTTGAAAATCCATTTTTAACGTTAACATTTATTAACATAACATTTTTATTTCATATTTAATGAATACTGCAAAGAAAATTATATTAAATAAATTCCTTTTTATCAATAAATTAATAAATAGTCATAAATATTAGGTACGTAATTTTTAAAAATACATTAAGCAAACTTTAAAAATGATTATATGTTACTATCTTTGGATGTTATCAAAAATAATTCATTTATATATATAATATACGAGTTAGGGCGTTTGTACTAGGGCAATTATATCAAAAAATTCATATGTATAAATTTTCTGAAAATAAAAAAGATGTTCATATTTCCTCAGAACAACTTCGCACTACTAGTAATCATCGATTTAGGTGGATCGTATGTTGAAACATCATTAATGTTCTCTTATACCATAATTAAAGCAGCTATTGTATTAGTATCGAGTCAGTTACGATTATCAGTCTTAATAAGTTTTAGTTGGCTAAAAATTCTCTCCACACATGCGAAAATGGAAGTACAAATGTTAAACCAACTACTTTTTTCAAATTTTTAAACATCGGCTCTTTAACAACATTGTTTTTTTTAATTTAATGTTTTATTTCTTTACATTTTACGTAAAGATTCAAAAGGTACGAAAAATGTCAGGATTATACATGGTACATGAAGTTATCAAAAGATACGAAAAATGTATCTTTCGTATCCTAACGGCAACACTGGTGATAGTACATGCAACCGACGAAATTCGATTGGCGCCGAAGTCGGTTGTAATCACGAATCTGTTGTCTCTGTGAAGAGATAAAATTTTTTTAAACTAATAATTCAATATTAACTAAAACTTACAGTTTTATTTGTATAATATCTTTAGTTTTTTAAAAATCTTTGGATAATTATTAACTAACTAAAATATTCAACCTTTTTTAATTTTGTTTGCGTTTTTATTTGAAAATCTATAGGGAAGAAGTAGCAAACATTCACCATTTTTGGTCGCCACTGTACCTATGTATATACAGTCAGAGACTAAAGTTTAAATACACAACTTTGGAGTTTAAGGAAAAAATATTGACTTCATTGTAAACGTACTCATATATGTATGTATGTATGTTTATTTGTACGATAAAGAAATTGAAAAATATAATGGAAGTATGTACGATGTACATTGTACATCGATCCCTACTACTAAGTGCTTAATAGTCTTAATTCGAATTATGATAGTTTTGATACAATAAATCTTTGTTGGAGTTTATATTAATTAGACTTTTGTCAGCTTAGAATTTGGCAAAAGTGTCAAACTTGAAAAAAAAAAATCAGCTAAAGTGACGTAACCTCTAATAATTCGGTGACTTGTGCAAATAATACATCATCAAAAATGACACAACTTAAAATTTTTCATTATCTAGTATATTAATATTTAAAAAGAAACACTTTATAGATCATAATCTGTATGTTCCAAAGATTTGTTTTTAACGATATTTTAAATTAAAAAAAAGTTTATTTCGATTTCTGAAAAATTAAGTTTTTTGAGTTGAGTCACTTTTGAACTGCGTGTGCGATATGTACGTATTATATGTACATACTACATATGTATGTACATGTGTATAAATTTTCTACAATTACCAACGAAGCTCTCCACTTTGAACACCGTGATCCAAAATAAAATCAGCAACAATAAACAAACAAAAAGCACATACATACATATGTACATACATATGTATAAATAAACGAATGGAGTGGAATGGAGGTGGAGAAGGGAGGTCAAAAATGAATGATATAAAATTGAAATTATAAACATTTGCAAACCACTATAGAGTGCATGTAGCAGCATTTTATGAGTTTTTACAGTATTTTTTGGCAAAAAACAATAAAAACAAAAATGGATCACTCTATTCTGATTGGTATCATTGGATGGCAAACAGTAGCAGTCCGAAAAATCAGCAGTAGCAGCAAATTAGAAACAGGCTAAAATCTATTAAAATACAGATGTTTGAATGGATGAATGCACATAATTACTGTGTGTGGGACGACG
This sequence comes from Pollenia angustigena, assembly GCA_930367215.1. Lineage (NCBI taxonomy): Eukaryota > Metazoa > Arthropoda > Insecta > Diptera > Polleniidae > Pollenia > Pollenia angustigena. The sequence continues at coordinate 253,308,353 of OV884058.1, forward strand.
ACGACAATGAAGGCATATGAAAATATTTACGCTTAGTAATGACGGCTACGGTAATGATGGCGGCGACTGCATGCTAACAGAACAATATAATTTAGTCAGCATTGCTGACTTTGAAACAGTTAGTCGAAGAAAGAAAACCGACCAAACGGCAGGTTCTTATCAATTGAAACGTCTCTTTACAAGTAAAAAGGAATTTATTGCCAACATGAGTTCCTACGGAGTTGTAAGTAAATTATGAAGAAGGTCGTGATGAAAAAAATTGTAATTTTTTTTTCTTAATTATTTAATTTTAAACAGGATGAAGATCTGACACCAGAGCAAATTGCTGGTAAGTTTTCTTAATACCTATATACTTCGAGACCTTAGGACAACAAGGTTCTATTTGCACCTAAAGCGCATGTTGTTCAAGGTCGTGACTTAGAGATACATATACATATGTATGTATATAAAAACGTTTGTGCCGGGTACGTGTTTATAAAACTTGAGAGCCGCTGGCCCGATTAGTCTGGAGCCAGGTTTCTCTTAAATTTAATGCTGATAGGTGGTGCTGTTGTCGCGAAATTTATTTTTTAATTTATGGTACGATTTGGCTTAAATTCACAAAATATATCTACATATTAAACAAAAATAAGTTTCCGGACAAAAGTTTGACCCGGTAGATAGCGCTGGAGTCAAGTTAATAAAAAATTCTCCAATATGTATTTAATTTTTTATATTTTTTTGGAAAATCCCGGTCAGATTTTAATTATTTGCTTTTTTTTAGTTTTACAAAAAGCTTTCAACAGTTTTGACCATCAAAAAAGTGGTAGTATTCCAACTGAAATGGTGGCCGATATTTTGCGTTTGATGGGACAACCTTTTGATAAGAAAATCCTCGAAGAACTTATTGAAGAAGTAGATGAAGATAGTAAGTTTTTTAAAGAAAATTACATTAGCGGTAGCATTATTGCAATTTTTGCGTTCAATTTAGAATCCGGCCGTTTGGAGTTTGGAGAATTCGTACAGTTGGCTGCAAAGTTTATCGTTGAAGAAGATGCCGAAGCGATGCAAAAGGAACTGCGCGAGGCATTCCGCTTATATGATAAACAAGGCAATGGCTATATCCCTACTACTTGTCTTAAAGAAATCCTTAAAGAGTTAGATGACCAATTAACTGAACATGAATTAGATATCATGATTGAGGAAATAGATTCGGATGGTTCTGGAACTGTTGATTTTGATGGTGAGTGGTTTATAAAAAAATAATATTATGTTTTAAATTTGGTTAAAACCATTATGTGATTTATTGAATTATTTGTTAGCTCTCTTAATGGTGTAGAGATTTTACACTGATAATGAGAAAAGTCCTAATGAAATTAAGAAAATTCCAAATGAAATTTAGAATTTCCATTTTAAATTGAAATAAATCCAATTGATATTGCGAAAATTATAATTGGAATTCTAAATGAAATGATAATTTCAAATGATAAAACTCCAATTAAAATTGAGAATTTGAATTTGAGAAAATTCCAAATAAAATTAAGAAATTTTTATTTAAAATTGAGAAAATATAAAATGAAATTAAGAAGATTTAAAAAAACATTTAGTGCAATTATCACAACAAAAACGGAACACCACTAAAAAATCATAGAAAAATTCAAACAAATCCATTTATGATATTCTTTAATTACATATATGTACTTGAGTTCATCAAATTTAATTTCCATTAAATTGGGTTTCACTGAGGGAAGGAATTTTACAACTTGGAATTTTTTATAGAAATTTATTAATAATTTTTCTTGGCTGAGCTGGGATTTGGGGAGGGAATAAAAAAGTTCCATTGTTGCTAATTAAGACAGAATTATTTATTAGGTAGTCGCAGTTCCTTGAAGATGTCAAATTATTAAACACAAATCGAATTCACTTTACATGTACTCGCCTTGCTCATACATACACAACATAACTTGTGTATTGAGATACAAAGTTGACAGCTACAAATAAAAAAAGTAATCAGCTGTGGAATCAAGAGTATGTCTGTGTTTATACGGCTCATGTCTTATTGCCAAGATTGCTACTTTATAGGCGAGAGGGACGAGGGGAAAAGAAACGAGTACACAGATGCATGACACAATTCCTAAATTGTACCGTCTTAATGGCTAAATTGTACCAAATTGACATTATTTGTACAAAAATTTCGCTATAAAATAAAAACACATACATAGTAACAATTCATAATACTCTTTTATTAAACAAAATCAAAACGAGTAAGAAATAAAAGACCGTCAAGCCCGAGCATTTAAAACTCTACACCACAGTATTTACAGACAAATTTCGAGAGTGAAACCGATGGGCAATCATGGACCCTCCAAAAAAAATTATGTTATAAGGTTAAGTTTTATGTAAAAGTTTTTGTCTCGACTTATATTAGGATATCTTCATGTAAATAAGATTTGTTTGCCTTTAAGTGATTTTAGGAAGGGGGTTTATGTGGGACCTATGGTTAATTTGGACCCTCCAGCGCAATACTTTGTATTGAAAAAATGGCTATCGTAAAAGTTATTGTCGCCAATTTTAATATCAAAACCAGAATTTATAAGGTAGTCGTCAATGATGGACCGATTCCAATACAAAAAGTAAGATGATTTAGATTGCAATTAGTCTGGTCCAAATTTAATCTAAATACCAATAGGCACTAACACTATTCCGGAAAGAAGTTTGTATTGGTACATGTGAAATTTTTGACTGATTCTCACCATTTTTAGTAGGCTTTGTCCTTATGAATTGAAGTCTATGTTCAAAATTTCATCGAATTAACGTAATCACCGTATTCGATACTATCGTATCTATTAAACTATCGTTTTTTTTTTGCATACGATAGACACTGACGTATCGAATGCAAACTCGATAAAAGTAATGTCGAGTTAGTCGACATCGAATGCTATTATTTCAAATTCAATACATTTCATTCGATATCGAGTTTCATGATACCAAAATAAATAATTTCGATCAATTTTGCTCGATATCGTATGCGGTGATTAGACCCCTGTACTTTACATGAACAGAAAACCAGCCAGCCAACCGGACGAAGGGACATCGTTAAATCGACTCAGAAAGTATTTTTTTGTAGTGTTATACACATCATCACTGTCGCATTCTTCCTCCGCTATTGTGGTGTGGGTATAAAAATTAAGAAGAAGCAAAAGTTTATCTATTTCTCTTGTTCTCACAGGCAGACAAAAATGTAGACACTTGGTTGACAGTGTCACCAAAACAATCGACAAAAGTGGCGATTTGAAGACACTTCATCTTAGGCATCTACAGGGATACGAGTACATATACTTATGTTTGCATGTACTTTTTAAGCTAGTACATATAATATCCGAACATTACATAGTCATAAAAGACTATTTGAGAAGAATCGCGAGTGGGTACCATTATCTCCCGAATGATCAGTCATTTTCGACTCTAAAACGAGCGTATAAATGAGTAAAAAAAAGAATCGAATATGATCAATAATTTAAAAAAGTACTGACTGGGTTATTAAGAATAATAAAATTTTTGGAAGTTCTGGTCATGGTTGTTATTAAAAAATGTTTATTATTGAAAAGAAAAGTGAGTTAGTCCACCTCAAAGAAAGGATACAACTTCGTCGGAGTGTTTTTTTTTTTAATTGTACCAAAAAGGGATAAATTGTACCAATGTACCAATGAAGTTTCGATTGTACCAAATTTGGTGAAATTGTACTGTCTTTACGTTTTGCTTTTTCATTCGTTGTTTAATTTTGTTATTGTTTTCAATATCAAAACAGCACATGTCGTCAACATGACATGAATCATTTGAACGCCAATTCATGTTCGAAGAAGAAAAAGGAAGAATGTTGTCAATAAGACATGAGCCGTATGAACTCAGACTAAATGTGACGCGAAAAATAGAAAGGGACCTAAGGGTTTTGTTCAGGAGAGCCATTTTATCTTTGTATCTTTGGTGTACCATCACTGAGCGTGTTGGTATTGGTATCATTTGAAAGCGACACATCTCAACCTTGTTGGTCAACCTTAAAAACGCGCGTAGGTCATCCCTTCCTCTTGTTTTGTGTTATTGGTTTTTTCTGTTCCCTTTACCTTACTGGTCCCTTTCTCTATGCGCTGTCACATATGGTAAATGTATCTGCTTTGGTTGCTTATGTATTAAAAAATCCAATTCTGTTAAAAAAAAAAATTAGTGCTAAAAGAAGTGCTGAAGTTCTCGATTTTTTTGATTTGTTGTTAATAAAAAAGGTATTCAAAAAAACGGGACAAATGACGTCCAGTTCAGAGTATCAACGGGACACGGGACATTCCACGTTAAAAATGGACTGTCCCGGCGAAAACTGGCCAGTTGGCAAGTCTACCGGGTAGGTTAAAGTAATGTTGAAATAATAAATAACTTTTTAGACGTCCGACAAGATTCTACCCTTAAATAAAGCCAAGTTGTAATAAAAACCAGAATTAAGAGCTATATTAGTTAATCTTATAATAAAGTTAATCTTCCTTTTATCTTCTTTCACGTTTTTAAGTGAAACATTAACGGGCATGTTCTGACAACAGCAAAACGCTTTACATTGGCGATTCGGACTTTAAATCGCATAATAACTGTTCTGTAAATTGAAGTAGACTGAAGCAGAGTACGAAAACAAACAAAACGAAACGTTTGCTTTCGTTGTTTTTTTGTTCTTTGCAGTGAGTAAAACAAAAACAAAACCAAAACAATGAGAATGATTGTGCCATTTTGTTTTGTATTATTTTTGCTCGTGAGCGCAAATTGTACATTAATATAAACGTATACAGCTGGAAAAGGAAAGAGTAAGAACAATATTGAAACATTCAGAGCAAAAACGTTCGACAAACGTTTGGTAATTAATTTACTCACTACTATTGTTTCTAAGTGAAATAAAGAGAAAGGTTTTTAGCAGGGACCGAAAATAATAGTTATATTGGAATTTTAAAACAAAAAAAAGCATATAGAAGTAAATGTCGAAAAACTGATTCAAGTATACGATATTGTTCCTTATGCACTTGTCAATTATAAAATATATAGATTTTTAAAATTTTGATTTTTATATTTTCGATCAAACTTAACAGTTATTCTTTGATTTTTATTTTTTTGAACAAATATAACTGTTATTTTTTTGAACAAAAATAACTATTATTTTTTATTTTTATTTTTTCGAGCAAAAATAAAAGTTATTTTCTAATGAAATGTACGTGATTTAATAATTTAGTTGACTTTAAATTTTTATTTTAATGTGTAATTATCATTGGAATTTCTTATGCACATTAAAATAATTATTAAAAGTCAACTAAATTATTAAAACACGTACATTTCTTTAGAGAATCACTTTTTTTTTTTGCTCGAAAAAATAAAAATCAAAATATAACAGTTATTTTTGTTCAAAAACATAAAAATCAAAAAAATAACTGTTATTTTTGTTCAAAAAAATAAAAATCAAAAAATAACTGTTTTCATCTGCCTTTTAAGAAAAAAGGAATAACTGTTACGGTCCCTGGTTTTTAGGTTTTTTTTATTAATGCTTATTTTGACTACCATAGTAATTAAAAAAAAACAAATTAAATAAAAAGTAATTCAAAGAAAAAAGAATAAAAATTAACATAATAAATAATTTTTTGGACGAGGCGTTGTGGATTTTACTCTTGTTATGCCACTACCAAAACCAAACAAAAACTAAATCAATTACTTAAAACAAAACGTTTCTCTATCTGTTTTGTACTCAGATGTACGATTGTAACGGTAAATTAAATAATGCAGATGACTGGAAAGCCAATTGTTTCGTTTTCTCTCTTTGACACTTGAAAAGTTTTTGTTTTGGGTTTGCTCATGTACAATACAATTTAAAATTTTTTAATAGTTTTGTACATTTTGCAAACGTTTGCGAAATGTTTTGTTTGTTTTCGTACTCTGGACTGAAGAACTAGAATATTTGTAAGAAACACAGAGTATACAGAGGCGTCACGAGACAGAAAATATTGTGTTTTTTCTGTCTTTTTCTTCGAAAGCTGCCCTTTTTGCGTTTTTTGTTTTGATTATGCAATTTGTGTAGATAGTAGCGGCCTGTTTTTACGCATTGTCACTTCACTAACAAAAAACGTTTTCTTTCTCTTTCTTCGAAAGTTGCCCTCGCAAATGATGTAGGCATTTTTCATACGTCACTTTTTCCATCTCTGTATACTTTGTGGTAAGAAATTAGGGCAGATCGCAAGCTTAACGCACGAGTTTCGGAACACCATAAAAATCAGAACATTTTCGGTAAGCTTTTAGCATTTACATATGAATTTAAAATTTGTTATGAATAAGTGTGGAAGTAATTTTTTGCTCATTTAAACTTTTGGAAAAGCGAGGTTTATTTATAGCAACAAGTTCTTTACTTCTCAACAGATGCATCAAACTGTCATAAGACACCACATTAAAAATTTAACGCAAATATTATAGACCTAGCAAAAAACCCTTTTGTCAAAAATGCGAAAAAACTACGTTTTATACTGCCGCTCGTCATTTTTTTTTATTACAATAAGATTTGCACCGAGTAGTAGCAAAACAAAAAAGGCCATGTCATGCTTCGCTAAGGCGAATTCAACTACAGTTGGTGTTGGAACTACAAAAATCCAAAAACAACTGAAACGAGATAGGGTTTTCTGCAGTTGTTTTAGGTATTTGGAAAAATCTGTTCAAACTGAATTGTATAAGATTTAAAATTTTCCATAGATATCTCTTTTCTCTTTCAGAACATATCCAAACTGTGTCGATCGGAAAAATATTTACTGAGTCACAGGACTTTAAGCTTGCAATTTTGAAAACAAAACTGAGTATCGATTTCAATGCAAAAAGGAAAATACGTTATTGTTGTATGGAAATCGATATTCAGTTTTTAGACCAGAACTGTGATTTTTGTCGCATTTTGATTTTGTATGCATTTTTAAAAAACAAAAACTACAGGGCAAATTTAAAAACAATGTAAGCACGGCTTAAAGATAATATTGTTGCCGAGTTTCGGATTTATTTTTACCTGAATATGGTCAACCGTTTTTATGTTATTCCAATATATGAAAATCGATATTCAGTTTTCTCAGTAAATTGTGAATAAAATCAAAAGTTGTGCACCGATTTCAATGGAACAAACCTCATTTCATTCGAAATTATGTGAAGCTAAATGTTTTTAGACCAGAACTGTGATTTTTGTTGCCTTTTTAATTTGTATGCTTTTTTAAAAAACAAAAACTACAGGGCAAATTTAAAGACAATGTAAGCACGGCTTAAAGATAATATTGTTGCCGAGTTTCGAATTTTTTTTTAACTGAATATGGTCAACCGTTTTTAGGTTATTCCAATATATGTAGTGAAAGTGCTTTAATTTTGGACTAACGGTATATCTCGAAAACTTGAGCTGATAGAGAAATTAGATTTGAAATCAGCGACCTCAAATTAGTAAAAATTTGCAATCAAACTCCAGACCGCAAACTTACTGTTCCGCAGTGTAATAGTAGAATTCTTAAAAAAGAAATTGTTTATAAAAATTCAAATTCGGATATTTTCACTAAATATTATTTCTAAATTTTTTGTCCGACGATAACAATTTTACGATTACTACGTTTAAAACAAAATATTATTTAAGATACATGTAAAAAAAGAATTTAAATTTTTTGTTTTATTGTCTTACTGAAGCGAATTAAAATGGTGAATTTGGAAAATACACTAAAAAATCTTTAAATTTCAAGTTTAAAGTCCTGTAACTAGTAAATCTTTATCTGATCGACACAGTTTTGATATGTTCTGAAAGAGATATTTATGCAAAATGTTAAAGCAAAAGTTGAACAGTTCTCGAGATTTTTCGAAATACCAAAAAAAAAAAAATTGCAAAACAACACGATTTTCGCATACATATATCTCGAAAACGCTTCTTGAGAGAAATAAATGAATGTCATATTCTTGTTCAGCAGCCCCAATTTAGTTTAGAAAATATCTCATTTTTGAGGTTAATTTTTTTGTGACATAGTGTTATGTATGTATGGAACAAAATATCGGCCAAATGGCCGCCGCGACCTCAGCGGCACACCTACATCCGATGATCCAACTTTTCGATGACGCTGAGGCATAATTGAGGTTCTATGCCATTAATGTGCCCAATAATCTCATCTTTTAGCTCTTGAATTGTTTCGGGCTTTTCGGCGTACAACTTTTCTTTCACAGAACCCCAAAGAAAGAAGTCCAACGGTGTCAAATCACATGATATTGACAATTGACATCGCCACTACGTCAGATAGCTTCGTTAGCTGTGTGGCAAGTGGCACCGTCCTGCTGAAACCACATATCGTCCACATCCATATCTTCCAATTCGGGCCATAAAAAGTTCATTATCATCTCACGGCTATCGTGACCATTCACAGTAACTGCCTGACCGGCCTCATTTTGGAAAAAATACGGCCCGAAGATGCCGCCAAACAGTCACTCTTCGTGGGTGCATTGGTTTTTCAACATTCACTCTTGGACTATCATTTCCCAAATGCTGCAATTCTGCTTATTGACGAAACCACTGTTTGAGCTGTCGAAATCTGATGCCGTTTCGACACCACCTGTAGTTCGCCTTGTGCTTCGCGTTGCGTTAGAGATTTGCATTGACTTCTCAGATAATATATTCATACTTAAATAAAACATTTCACAAAGTATTGTTAACGCAAAGCGAAGCGAAAAGACGTCGGTATATAAATCTGTCAAATCGGTTAAGAAATGGCTGAGTTATGACCAAAGTTCTGAAATCCCAAAAATTACTCTTTTTTATAATTAAGTTCGTTTAAATATGTATATGTATGTACAAATACATATGTAAGTATATATACATATACCTATAGCCCTATTTAATGGTAATATGCTTCTTAAGCACGTTGGTAAATAAATCTGCCAAATCGGTTAACAATTGTTAAGTTATGAGCAAAATACTCCAAAAATGGGATAAAAAAACATATGTATGTAGAAATTTTATAAAAGCTTATATTTTAGGGCTGTTATGTATCCTATGGATACTCCTTATATACCAAAAGATTGAAAAAATCGTTCAGATACAAAAAAGTTATGACCGAATATAATTTTTTTCGTAAAGACGTCGGTTTATAAATCTGTCTAAAAATGGCCGAGGTATGAGCAAAATGCTGAAAAATATATGTACATATATGTAAGTATATATACATATCTATATATATATATATCGGCTACAAAATGGCCGAGTTATGACCAAATACTGAGATTCTGTCAAAACTTAACTTGCTATATTTGAATGTAACTTTTTATATATTTAATAGCATGCAAACATGTGCAAATAATTGAATAAAATTAAGCGATAAATATTATATGAATAAACCTGTATGTAGGCTTGCCATTTCTATTTTGAGAAAAAGAGGACGCCAGCATAAAAAATGTTGGACATTTGTTTGAAAAAAGAGGACACTTCCTGAACAACCTAATTTTAATAAAATTAACGACGGCATAAAAATTAACAACCCAAATTTGTTTTAACAGAAAAACTTAATTTGGGTAATTCCATGTCAAATCGACCTAGAGTGGAACTTGACCTCTTTCGATTTGAATGAAATTTGGCGAGAGGGTTTCTTTCATCCCATAAAGAACATATATCAACGAAAAACAATTTTTTAATTTTTTTCAAAAGTAATGTCATATTCAAAATGTCATAATTTCGCCGAATAAGCCGAATGTGTTGAGTTTATTTTTTTAATATCTCGAAAACTACTTTACATACGAAGATGATTTTTGTCAGTTTAAAGAGAATACTTGAGGCTACAATAAATATATTGAAAAAAATGTCTTTTCAAAATATTAAATTTTAAAAATGGACTTAGTCAAAACCCTATTTGTTTGCTGATTTTTTTTATATAATACTTCAAACCAGGGACCGTAACAGTTATGCCTTTTTTCATAAAAGTCAGATGAAAACAGTTATTTTTCGATTTTTATTTTTTTGAACAAAAATAATAGTTATTTTTTGATTTTTATTTTTTTGGACAAAAATAACTGTTATTTTTTGATTTTTTTTTCGATCAAAAATAACAGTTATTTTATGATTTTTATTTTTTTTAACAAAAATAACAGTTATATATTGATTTTTATTTTTTCGAGCAAAAATAAAAGTTGTTCTCTAAATAAATGTACGTGTTTTAATAATTTAGATGACTTTAATAATTATTTTAATGTGCATAAGGAATTCCAATGATAATTACACACTAAAAAAAAAATTTAAGTCAACTAATTTATTAAATAACAAAAATGTAGAAAGAACGAAAAAATAGAGGTAAAGGAAAAACATGTAAAATCAAATTAAAAATGGATAATCATTCAAAAAAGCAAATTTCGATCTACCAAAGCTTAAAATACAATTTGGTTTAAGGATTGATGTTTGACTATTGACGTCAGCAGTCGTCGATTGCTGCGAGTGTAAGACGGCAAAACCCTCTGAGGAGATCGAGTGGTAGCGATCGAAACAAGTCAGGGTAACCAGCCGCCTGGGTTAAATTTGATGAACTTAAGCCTGATTAAAAATATTGAAAATTTGGATTAAAAATCAATATATTTTATCATTGACAAGTGCATGAGGAACAATATGGTATACTTGAATCCGTTTTTCGACATTTACTTCTATATGCTTTTTTTGTTTTAAAATTCCAATATAACTGTTATTTTCGGTCCCTGCTTCAAACTGTTCTTTCAAAATCTTGAAACTTTGAAGGATGTACTTTTTTTTAAAAAAAAATTTTTTTATTTCTTTCCAAAAATAATTTTAAAATAAAATTTTAATATGGTCATTTGAGCAATAAGTATTTATTTGAACATAAGTAACGACATTGATAAGGTTGCTTTGCTTATTTGTTGCATTTTTTTTTTTTTTTTTTTGGGAGCTCCATTTTCAAAGAAAAGTACTTTTTTTTCACGTTACGTCCTAAAAAATTAAATCATTCCTATCTTAAAAAAAAACCAGATCACCTAAATCTTTTTTTTAATGAATTTTGTGACCTGTGATTTAAAGTTAAAATGCAGGAACAAATTTTCAATGAAGGTGTAAAATCCGGGACTGCCCCGGATACCCAAAAAAAGAGGACGGTGTCCGGGGAAAAGAGGACGGATGGCAACCCTACCTGTATGTAAGTTAATGCATAACACATTGCAAATGCAATACACGAGCCGCAACGTCAGCACTAGCATTCCAGAGGTGTCTTATGACGAGAACAAGTAAGCACTTTTGGTTTAGGCTGGCACTTGATAAGTATGTGTTAATATTTTAGTTTGGTTTTGTGTTTAAATAAAATAAGTCGTTTTGCGAAAACAACACGCAACCTTTTTTAAAAAGTAAATTTAACTTGTTTTTTATTAATTGGCGCCCGAGCAGGGACCCCTTTCCGTATCCTTACGAAATTTGCCTGAGCTGATAGGAGAGCAAGGACGAACCAAAACCGACTCAACGTTTAGGGCGAGGAAAAGAAGCGCCCTAGAAAACGAAAACGTTAAACGGGAGGTGATCGGGATCACCAGCGGCCTCGTCGTAGGATAAGGAAAATACAGAATTTAAAAATTAAAAGAAATTGTGAATTAAAAAAAAAATAGTGTTAAGAAAAATATTACAACAAATTTTATCATAAGAAAAATACGGAAATTAAAAAAAATTTTTGTGAATTAAAAAGAAAAGTGTTAAGAAAAATATTACAACAAATTTTATCATAAGGAAAATACGGAATTTAAAAAAGTAAAAAAATTTTTTGTGAATTAAAAAGACTAGTGTTAAGAAAGAAATATTACAGCAAATTGTTTCATAAGAAAAATACGCAATTTAAAAATAAAAAAAAAAAAAATTTTTTGAATTAAAAAGAATAGTGTTAAGAAAAAATATTACAACAAATTTTTCTTCCAAGAAAAAGAATTTGCAATATCTTAGAATAAGATTACAACTTATACGAAATTCTTTAAAGAGATTCGATAGATTTCGAAATACCAGTAGGAAAACAAATTGTTCACCAGTACGAGAGAATCATTATGTTAAGGTAAGTGACAGATGTGAAAAAATTTTGATTGCTATCTATTGAAACATAAAGAAAAGGAGAAACCAATATTCAGTAGTAATTTCCCTTAAATCCTTCCTATTAAAATCTGAACAAGTGTTAAAATAGAATAATATGCCTGGTGACAGTATCGAGGAAATAACAGAAATATTAAATAGAATTCTTACCATGAGCCAATCGCAGAGGCCTAATACTAGTTCCAGTGGCCTCACACAAGCTCAGAAGGACGAGATTAGGGCTAAGGGGGTGACCAACCGATAGAAACAATTCGAGTCGAAGAATTAGAAAAAATCCCCGATATCGTGAGATCCCTAAGGGAATTCTCAGGAAAAGCTGGTGAATTCGGCTCGTGGCGTAAGTCCGTAGAGAGCGTACTGGAACTTTTTGACGGCATCAAAGGTACGGGAAGATATTACGCCATACTCCACACGATACGTACAAAGATTGTCGGAGAGGCAGATACTGCCCTCGATTCCTACAGGACGCCACTGGACTGGGCTAAAATAAGGAAGTGCCTGATGATGCATTATTCGGACAGGCAAAATATTGGGACGCTAGAATATCAGATGACCACCATGTGCCAGGGCCACAGAACAATAACTGAATTTTACCAAGCAGTATACCAGCACCTATCTTTGATATTGGACAAGATAGCTTGTCTCGACTTGGAAGAAAGTAGTCTTGCCTCGATGACAAACGCCTGTAGAGATAAGGCGCTCGATACATTCGTCAGAGGTCTGAAGGGGGATCTGCCAAGATTATTGAGCGTTAAGGAACCTACATCCCTGCCCCAGCCATTACACATCTGCCTGAAATTGGATAAAATGGCACATAGAATGCAACATGCCTACGGGCAAATACACAGACCAAATGCCCGCGGTTATAATCAAAATTCGCAGGCATTCCCTGGAAACGCATTTTATCCCGAACTTGCTCACGTAGGAGGTCATCCCAGGCCACCTCTACCACCGCGAGCCCCGCCGAGACCAATCGATAGACCGAATTTTCAATATGTGACACCAAGGCCAATAGATAGATCATATTTTCAACATACACCACGTCAACAATATTACCCAAATATCCATCAGAAGATACAAACATACACCCCGAATCAGCAACAATATCCTCGAAATCAAGAACCAATGGATGTCGACCGCTCCATTCAAACTAGGCAGATTAATTATGCGAATAGACCACCTGCTCCCCAGGGTTACAAAAGGCCACATGCAGGAAGTAATCAAGGACCGTTAAATAAATCTCAGTGAAACTTTCATTTGGAAACCGGAAGTTCGTCCGAAAAGGAAGTAAACAGAACAGAGGATCCGAAGAGTAACTTTGAATCCGAAGCACTAGAAGGAGCTGTCGGAGGTATGCCGGATCTGGGTGGATATGTTGATTTTGCTAATAATGAATATGTAGACGAGTGGACACACGACTTTGCAGGAACTTCAGACACACTTGTGGAGAACTATGCAACTGAGGACTTAAACGCAGATCTTAATTTTTTTGGTTGAACAGTTCCACGCTGCCCTATTTTAAGTGTAAAACGAGGAACGGTGAAATATTAAAAATTCTTTTAGATACCGGGAGCAACAAAAACTATATTAAATCAGAACTAGCAAAAAATCCTATACAAAACAAAGATTATTTTTATGCGAAAGCAATATCTGGCAGTGTTCCAATTACTCATCATACCCTTTTAAAACTATTCGGCGAGTCTGTCGACCCTATTAAATTCTACCTTTTACCCGGATTGCGAACTTTCGACGCAATACTCGGCAATGACACACTAAAGAAACTTTCTGCTGTTGTTCATACAACCAACAATTTTTTTACACTTGAGAACGGTATGAAGATACCAATTTTTCAATATGAGTCTCTGGACGTTCATAATTTGGAGATAAAAATTGGACATCTTTCAAAACCCCAGGAAATGTCCCTAATGCAAATAATAGGTTCCTTTAAAAACCTCTTCGCGGATCCTGATGAAAAATTAACCTATACGACGAAAGTAATGGGGGAAATTCGTACTACCACAGAGCAACCTGTCTATACGCGAAGCTATCCCTGCCCGATGGCTCTCAACAATGTTGTTGAGGAGGAAATAGAGAAATTACTGAAATATGGGATAATAAGGCCTTCACGATCCCCATATAATTCACCCATTTGGGTCGTGCCAAAAAAACTAGACGCATCGGGAAAAAGAGAGTATAGGGTTGTAGTAGATTTTAGGAAATTAAACACGGTAACTACGGCAGATAAATACCCTATACCAGAGATCGCGGAAGTATTGTCGCATCTGGGTGGCAACAAAATTTTTACGGTGTTTGACCTAAAAAGTGGATTCCATCAAATTCCCCTAAAGGAAGATGATATAGAGAAGACAGCTTTTTCCGTGAATAACGGAAAATATGAATTCACCAGGCTGCCCTTTGGACTCAAAAACGCTCCTGCGATATTCCAAAGAGCGTTGGATGACATCCTTAGAAAATTTATCGGGAAGATTTGCTACGTGTACATCGACGATATAATAATTTTTGGTAAGGATGAGGAGTCACATTTTGGTCACTTACGAGAAATCTTTAGCACTTTATCAGCAGCAAATATGAGGGTACAACTGGATAAATGTAGGTTCTTGGAGAAAGAGGTCGAATTTCTTGGATTTAAAGTATCTGAACACGGGATAAGCACAATTAAAGAAAGGGTGGAGGCAATAGTAAATGTTCCATACCCTACGACCTTGCGCAAACTAAGATCATTTCTTGGGCTATGCAATTATTATCGAGGATTTATGAAGGGGTATGCTGACATAGCTAAACCTTTAACTGATATGATAAGAGGCCCAAATGGCTCGATAACTAGATCTTAATCAAGCAAGGTAAAAATAACACTTGGTTGCAAATAGAGGAAAGCAATGGATGCCTTGAAGAACGTTTTATTATCCCCAGAGATCATGCTTTCGAATCCAGACTATGGGAAAGGGTTCCAGCTGACAACGGACGTATCGAGTGCTGTTCTCGGAGCGGTACTTAGTCAAGAGGATAGACCGATTGTATTTATCTCCAGAGTTCTCTCAGAGGTGGAGGAAAACTATGCGACGAATGAACGGGAGATGCTTGCAATTGTGTGGGCACTAAATACCTTCAGGAACTATTTGTACGGAACTGCCAAAATTATAATCTTTACGGACCATCAGCCACTCACATATGCCTTGAGCAACACAAAAAGTAACAAAGATGAAAAGATGGAAGGCTATCCTCGAGGAATATAATTACGAAATAAGATATAAACCAGGGAAATCAAACTTAGTGGCTGATGCCCTCTCTAGAGCAATAGTTACAAATGTAAACTCCCTCACGGGTACAGTGCATAGTCATGAGTCATCGGCAGAAGATTTGATACCTTGCGTCGAAGGACCTATAAACGCGTTTAAGAATCAGATATTTTTAAATATTGGGGAGGAAGCATCATATCAATTCCAAATCATATTCCCGGGCTATCATAGACATACCATTGAAGAGAGGGAATACAACGCGGACAACTTGCTTATGTTTTTAAAAAGATACCTAAACCCTTCCGTCAATAACGGTATAAAAACTTAAGAATTTATAATAGGCAAAAACAGGAAATCTATCCCCTTCATTTTCGGAACTATAAGGTTCGTTTTACGCAAAAGATGGTAGAAGATGTAATCTCGGAGAACGACCAGGAAATATCGTCATTGAAACCCATACTAGGGCTCACAGGAATGCAGTGGAAAACAAACAACAAATTTTAGAAAAGTGGTATTTCCCGAGCATGTTTGCCAAAATTAAGAGGGTAGTGAAACTGTGCTCTATATGTAAAATTAATAAATACGACCGACATCCAAATAACCCAAAATTAAATGAGACACCCATACCATCATACCCAGGACAAGTGGTTCACATCGACATCTTTTCCACAGATAGGAAGTTGGTAATGACAGCTTTGGATAAGTTTTCATAGTACGCGCAGGTCAAGTTGCTAAATGGGAAATCTATCGAAGATTTAAGGAAATCCCTTAGGGATATCTTATTTTTCTTTGGTGTTCCCAAAACAGTTGTAATCGACAACGAGAAGTCATTAAACTCCGCCACTATTCTATTTATGATGAAGGATGAACTAAATATCGAGGTTTTTACCACCCCTCCATACAGAAGCGAGGCGAATGGACAAGTCAAGAGATTCCACTCGACTCTGGCGGAATTGCTCAGATGTCTGAAGGCGGGTATGCAGGAATTTTGAAGAACTTCTTGAAAAAGCTGCGATCGAATTCTACCATTCGATACACTCGTCAGTTGGCAAAAAACCAGTCGATTTGTTCTTCGGGAGAACCGTCGACTTCTCCCCTGGAAGCTATGACAGGACTAGAAAATCAAACATGGAAAGAATACAAGGAATACAAAAACGGAACTTAGAATATCACAATAAGAAAAGGCAGGATGGAAAAGAGTACATTCCCGGACAGACAATATTTGTAAAAATCAACAAAAGATTATGGACAAAATTATCCGACAGATTTAAAGAAGAAATAGTAAAGGAACACAGGAATTCCACTGTAGTGGAACTAATTTAGGAACTAATTTATTGTCACTGTTTTATTTTTCAGGCTATTCATTTTGGTAGCACTTTGTGCAGGCGAAATACAAATTTTGGATTATTCCAATTCTAAATTAGTTGCAATGCACTCTAGGCTGGCAAAGGTTCAGACTGGAAATTTTAAAATAATCCATACTATTGATCTTCAATATTATGAAATTCTCGTTCGCGAAATTTAAGATAAACTTGTTCAGAACGTCGCCCATAATCATCCTCTAATGCCCTACCTTGAATATACCATATCCCAAATAAAATCCTTCATATCCCGATTAAAACCCAGAATAATGTCTAAACGCTCACTGGATTTCCTTGGTACTGCATGGAAGTGGATCGCCGGAAGTCCAGATCATCAAGATTTTGAGATCATTGAGAAGAAAAAAAATAAAATTTTGGAAAATAATAGCAATCAGATAATAATAAATCGTCTGTCACTAGAAAAAATTAAAACTCTCACAAATGCCACTAACGAAATAATCAAAATACTTAAATCAGAACAAGACCTACATAATAAAAAATATTAGAGTGGAAATATAAGTTAGAACTTTTAAAAGAAGATATTTCAAATATTGAATTTGCAATCCATTTAGCTAAAGTAAATATTGTTAATTCCTTTATCCTTTCATCTTTTGAGATTAATACTTTAAATGAAATTTTTAGCAAAAGCAATTTACCATTTTCTAGTACTGATGAACTTTTACACTTTGCAGAAATTAAAATCGCCATTGAAGGCTTCAATATACTCTATATTCTAAGTATTCCTACTACTAAAACTGAAAATTGTAATATGTTGCTTATAAAAGCTGTAAAAAGAAATGAAATTGTAACTAGATTAGATTATGAACATATACTTGATTGTAAAAACATTATTTATGACCTAAAGCAGAAGTGCAAAACATACAATGGGATATCAATGTGTAGTCCTGAAACCTACGTAGACATCTCAGATTCACCCTGCATCCCTAAGCTCCTGGCAAGTCAAACATCAAGATGCACCACATGGCACATTAACTCAATAGAAATAATAGAAGACGGCATTTTGTTCCTAAATCAGTTCAATGGAGAAATTGACGTGGACAACACAACCCTCTGGCTCAACGGATCATATGTCATCCACCACTTTAATTCAACACTACAAATTAACAATAAGACTTACTCATCGAAGCAAATCACCACTACAAAATCTCTCTCTGCTTTAATACAACCTATGATAACCGATGTAGAGGAAAAACACTATCTTTAGAATTCATAAACGATATTAACCTTAAAAATACTATGTCAATTCGTAAGCAGGACTCGATGAATCAAATAAGCATTTCATTGAACTTGATCATGATGGCAATTCTTTTGATAGTTGGATGCTTTACTATCACAAAGCTCAAAAACAAATTCAAAAATGTAAAACCTACGAATCCCATATAACAAATGAAACAAATGCCGAAGAAGCAGTTCAAGCTGCTCATTCGGAAAATTCTCGCCCAAGGATGTCAGTCAATAGAAGAAATACGGTCATCCACAGCTTACCATTTTTTTAATGTTCCATTCGAGGTCGCATGGAAATTAAAGGGGGAGGAGTTAATGCATAACACATTGCAAATGCAATACACGAGCCGCAACGTCAGCACTAGCATTCCAGAGGTGTCTTATGACGAGAACAAGTAAATTACAATATTCCCACACTATTCAACAGGCGCGTGGACTACGTAAGCACTTTTGGTTTAGGCTGTCACTTGATAAGTTATGTGTTAATATTTTAGTTTTAGTTTGGTTTTGTATTTAAATAAAATAAGTCGTGTTGCGAAAACAACACGCAACCTTTTTTAAAAAGTAAATTTAACTTGTTTTTTATTAATTTGTATATATACATATACATATTTAGACTTATTTAAACTTCTGTTATTTCCCAACCATGGTGAAGGGTATATAAGATTCGGCATAGCCTCATATAGAACTAATTCTTGTTTTTTATATGGTTTTCGCTCCCCTTATCTCTTTGAGTGTTTTATATGTATTGGAATAAATGCTGAGTACACGCAAATAAGTGAGTTATTCAAAGCGGACCTCTAGTCTTAAGTAAACTTTAAAAATTTCATGATTGATAAACACTTAAAAATACATACTACATACATTTAATTTGCGTTCAAAGCAAAATTTAAATGAAACGCAAAAACACATGCAAACAAAAGATTTCTATAGAAAGAAAAGAATATTTACTCATAAAAAAAAACTTTGTGGTTTTAACAAATCGAACGCAAGAACTGGGGCCAAATTACGGCATTCGATATCGATCGAAATTGCAATACAATTTACATGGGAATTTCGATCGATATCGGATGTCGCGATTTGCCCCCTGATTTATTCGAACCTAGGTATGTCTGAGTTCATGCGGCTCATGTCTTGTTGACAAGATTCTTCCTTTTTCTTCTTTAAACATGAATTGGCGTTCAAATGATTCATGTCATGTTGACGACATGTTTTTTATTTTGTAAAGTCGTGCGCAAAGTATATTTATACCAAGTACATGCAAGTCTACAACAAATCAACAATAAAAAAAACAACATTCATTTTGTTTGTGTAAAAACATTTGATACTGTCAAACAGCCAAACATAAAGAAAACAAAAAAAATAAAAATCATGGTGCACTAAAATGTAAGCAATTTTTGATCGAAAATAAAACAACTGAACAGCTGATCACTTGCATGTACTTGTAATAAATATACTTTGGTCGTGCTTATGCATGTGCGCTTTTTTGATATTGAAATCAATAACAAAATTAAACAACGAATGAAAAAGCAAAACGTAAATACAGTACATGCATCTGTGTACTCGTTTCTTTTCCCCTTGTACCTCCCGCCTATAAAGTAGCAATCATGTCAATAAGACATGAGCCGTATGAACACAGCCTATGATTGAAATCTATTCTCCCACGACTCACACTCACATCAACGTACCGATATCAAACAAAAACTCGATTTTATTCAACACCAGTATTAAAAAATTTAGTACTTTAGTGCTTTTTTCAGTACTATTTCATATTAAAAATACCGCAGTACTCCCGCGTTGTTTTTAGTACTTTTTATCCTTTGCGCTTTTTAACTCTTTTACTGTGATGTGATCATTTTGATAGCAGACTTTGGTAATCATGTGTTTGATGCAAATTCTATATTGAACATTTAATAATAAATATTGAAATGCAAAGCGGGGATGCCAGGATTCATTGCTATAGAATGGGATATTTGTTTTTACAAGTGGCAAGAAAATTTATAAAAAGGGATGCATTGGATAATACGTTGGTGGAAAATGTAAATTTATATGAAGAGCATGCAAAGTTAACAAGGAAATTGTTTATAAATTGAAAAAACTCCAAAATCATTTTTTTTTTTTGAGATTTTGCAAAACATTAAGAACCTTAAATGAAAAGCAGTTTCACTCCAGAAAATTTTGTTTTCGGAAAAACCAATAGCATTATACCATCGGTATTAATGTTAATTCCAAACGAGAAAGAAAATATCAATTCTCAATTGCGTGTACTGGCGGATCTTTCATAAATAAGGCATTCAGAACCGAAAATATTTAAAATTTTTAGAAAAATAGCCAAAATTAAGAATGAAATGGGTGAACTAATGTTTGCTGACATTTCACGTTTTGCTTTTGGAATTTTGGTTGATACCGCATTCCTCAGCATCAGTTGAACGCACAAGTTTTATATGCAAAATGATGTAAAAAGCAAAGGAAGAAATCGTTTACACGTAGAAAGTGTTTCAAGTTTGATAAAAACAAAAGATCTATTAAAATCAAATGAAAGTTGCTTTGAAGTTATAATATTTCTTATGATCGCTTAAAGTAAATTTGCTTTATCTTATAACACTGAATTAAAAGTTGTATTTAAAAAAAAATATGTTTATTAGAACTAAGTTTGCAAAAGTTAAACTATAAATAGTCTACCAGAATAAATTTACTTGTTCAAAAATCAAATTTTATATTTACTTACTTATTCATAAAAATATATATATTACTAGCACTTAACCCGCTACTTCGTTAGCGTCTCCTTTTCCTTCGTGGACATATTTGTATGCAAAAGCTTATTTTTCTAGGTTTAAATTTGTTTAAGTTCTTCAATTTAACCCGCTACTTTGTAATCAGGGGCCTGATTCTGGCAGACGTGATCGAGTATTGTCTCGATTCGAAAGCAATTTAATATCTTAATATTTCAGTCAATACTGAACAAATCGGATTTATTTCTTCAGTATTGTAAAGCATTCATTTGAGTTTCACAATACTGAAAAAAATAATTTCGATTCGTTCAGTATCGACTGAAATAAAATTGCTTTCGAATCGAGAAAGTACTCAATCACGACTGCCAGAATTAGGCCCCAGGCCTTTTCTTTCCTGAACATATTTATATGCCAAAGTATATGTAAATAGGTTTTAGCAAAATAGTTCCAACATTTTTCATCTCATAGGTTGATATTGACACAGGACTTTGCACCTAAAGTTTTGTGCTTCTAAGTTCAATATAGATAATTCAAAACGTACGACTCGTAGAACACAAAAGCAAATGAAAGAAAGTTAGTTTCCCGTATTAACCTTTTTGATACTTTTTTCCCCCATTTATGTATTAAAAATTTCAATGTTATAGTTGGAGCCTATAGTTTAGTACGTTTTTGTCATAGGATGAAAAAAAACTTTGGTGGGCTGAGGGACTTCGCCAATTGAGCAAAAAAATGTTTTGCCTTAAATTTAACTGAAAAATGTGGTTTATTTTCCCATTTTGCCCATAAGATATAGTCCCTTGGGGCAATGATGTCCAGAAAAGTTGTGTATCTAATGTTAATATAGTAGTGGCGTGAAAAAAAGGCTCCAAAATATGTACAGGTTTTACGCGTTTACTCCCCAAAAGAACCAAATTTCGAAAAAGTACCTCTTATTTTTTTTAATGAACAAAATTAAGTGTTAATTTTTTTGTATCTCTTTTAGTTTTCGATTTATTAGGTAAGCGGGATCGAGTTGGCGAGAGGCCAGCCTCCGGCCCAAATGTCAGCTTTTAAGCTTCAGGATCTTAGAATGTGTCTGTCAGTAAATTTACAGTTTTGTATTATATAGATAGATGGAGAAAAATGTTGTGAAAAAAGTAACAAAATTAGGAACGATTTTAACACCTTAAACGTTTGAATTTCAAAACAGGTCCAAATCTGTTTTGTATTTTTAAGATAAGCTAGAATGTGATATAATTTTTATTTACATAGCGTTTACATTTGCCAGTACTGGCAAGACAGTAGCAATTCATTCAAACTTTTTCACTAATACATAAACACTTTTACAGCTATTTTGTTTTTGCATTGTTTTGCCAACTAATATGTATAAGCTTACTGTCTTGCCAGTACTGGCAAATGTAAACGCTATGTAAATAACGTACCTCACAAAAGTATGAGCTTAGCAGGATCGTTTGGCGAGAGGCCAGCCCCTGGTCCAAATGTCAACCTTTTAGCTTCAGACGTTTAGGCTCTGCGATGAAAGATAAATAGATGGCAAAAAAATCTTTTGAAAAAGTAACAAACATAGGTACAACTTTCATCCCTCAAACGTTCGAATTTCGAAAAAGTACCAAATATGCATGAGTAGTTTTTAGATAAGTTACAAATGTTGTATAATTTTAATTTAATTTTTATTAAAACGGCCGAATTTCGTAAAAGTTCCTGACAATTATTTACTTTTTTTATTTGTTGCACAAAAATAAATATTAAATTAAAAAAAGTACCAGTTTATAAAAAAAGTACCAGTTAGAGAACGAAAAAGTTCCAAAAAATCCCTCTTACAGATTTTCTTTCACTCAGGACCTTGCATATTTATTTTATGTTTCTAGATCCAATAAATGCGGAAATTAAAAAGGTACCAGTTAAAGAACAAAATAGTACCAAAACCCCTCTTACAGATTCTCATTCACTCAGGACCTTGTATGTTTCATTTTATCTTTCTGGGTCCAATACTAACGGAAAATCAAAAAGTACCTGTTAATGAATAAAAAAGTACCAACAAGTTCCGCAATAGATTCTTATCCACTCAGGACATTGCATGTTAAATCTTATGTTTTAAGCTCCAATATAAACGATAATTAAAAAAATACCAGTTGTAGAACCAAACAGCTAATGAAAAATATCAAATTTCCCGTATTTCCTTTTTTGGTACTATTATTTTCCCTCATTAAAGTATCAAACCTTTTAGTATTTTCAGTTCCAAAATACAGGTTTTACCCGTTTACCACCTAAAAGGGCCGAATTTCTTAAATGTACCAGACACATATTTGCTTTTTTTTATTTAATGCACAAAAATAAATATTAAATTAAAAAAAGTACCAGTTTATTTAAAAAAAGTAACAGTTAGAGAACGAAAAAGTGCCAAAAAATCCCTCTCACAGATTTTCATTCACTCAGGAACTTGCATGTTAAATTTTATGTTTCTAGATCCAATAAATGCGGAAATTGAAAAGGTACCAGTTAAAATACAAAACAGTACCAAACCCCCTCTTACAGATTCTCATTCACTCAGGACCTTCAATGTTTAATTTAAACACTAACGGTCATTCAAAAAGTACCAGTTAATGAATAAAAAAGTACGAAAAAGTTCCCTCTTATAGAATCTCATCTACTCAGGACATTGCATGTTAAGTTTTATGATCTAGGTTCAATATTAAAGGAAATTCAAAAAGTACCTGTCAAAGAACAAAAATGTACTAAAAAGCGCCCTTACAGATTATCATTCACTCAAGACTTTGCATGTTTAATTTCATGTTTCTAGGTTCAATACTAATGTAAATTCAAAAAGTACCAGTTAATGAACGAAAAAGTACCAAAATGCCCTGTTACAGATTCTTATCCACTCAGGGCATTTCATCTTGAATTTTATGTTTCTAAGTCCAATAATAACGAAATTTCAAAAAGTACCAATTTAAGAACTAAAGGGTTCCAATAAGCGCATTTAGATATTCTCATTCACTCAGGACTTTGCAGATTTAATTTTATGTATAGGCTAGCTGGCAGTGAGCTAGTCTATCAGCACCGGGGTTGTGGGTTCGATTCCCACCAGAGACTCTGGTTTCTTTCCTGCAGACAAGCGAAAAGCTTCGCGGGATTAGCTTAGGATATTAAAAAAAAAAAAAAAACTTTTCATATTTAACTTTACTGAAATAAGTATGTAAATGAAATGTATAATGTTACCAATAAAAGCGAAAATTTAAAAAAAGTACCATTTAAAAAATGACAAAGTACCAAAAAGATCCCTCTAGCAGATTGTCATTCACTCAAGACCTTGCATGTTTAATTTCATGTTTCTAGGTCCAATACCAACGGAAATTCAAAAAGGACAATAGGATGAACAAAAGTACCAAAAAGCCCTCTTACAGATTCTCATTCACTCAGTACCTTACATGTTTAATTTTAAGTTTATAGGTCCAATAATAACGGAAATTAAAAAAGTACCAGCTAATGAACAAAAAAGTATCAAAAACTTCCCTCTTATAAATTCCTATCCACTAATTACATTGCATATTTAATTTTATGTTTCTAGTTCCAATAATAACGGAAATTCAAGAAGTACCAGTTAAAAAACAAATAAGTACCAAAATGCACTTTTACAGATTCTTATTCACTCAGGACCTTGAAGGTTAAACTTTATGTTCATAAGACCAATATCAACGAAAATTAAAAAAATGGTACCAGTTAAAGAACACAAAGGTACCAAAAAGATTCCTCTTACAGATTCTCATTCACTCAGGACCTTGCATGTTTAATTTTTTCTTTCTAGGTCCGATACTTACCGAACTTCAAAAAGTACCAGTTAATGAATAAAAAAGTACAAAAAATTTCCCTCTTATAGATTCTCATCCACTCAGAACATTGCATGTTTAATTTTATGTTTATAGGTCCAATACTAACGGATATTCAAAAATTACCAGTTAATGAACAAAAAAGTACTAAAAACTTCCCCTTATATATTCTTATCCACTCAGGACACTGCACCTTGAATTTTATGTTTCTATGTCCAATACTAACGGAAATTCAAAAAGTACCAGTTATAGAACAAAAAAGTACCAAAAGTTCCCTCATAGATTCTTATCGACCCAGGACATTACATGTTGAATTTAATGTTTCTAGGTCCAATATTAACGATAATAAAAAATTACCAGTTGTAGAACCAAAAAGCTAAACAAAAATATCAAATTTCCCGTATTTCCTTTTTTGTGACAGTCGTACACATCAAAAATGCAATAACATTTTAAACAAAAAATATTTTTACGTTCTCTTTTCCCTTAAATTAAAGCGCTAAGAAAGCACTGTTATCTACGCTAAAGTTTATGGAGGGCGCGATTCTAGGTAAAAGATAATGGCAAAAGAAGTAGCGGTTCGAACGTGAAAAAAACAGAAGTAGTTTTTGTGGCCATGTATAGAAAGGCGTCATTCAGAGAAACTTGGCACAATTTTTTAATCAAACTACTTTCAGAAGTTTACGTAGCAATGTTACATTAAAATATCTTAATTTGATTCCAAAATCTTCTGTATTTTCTTTTTTTTTAAGCCAAAATCTGGGTCGATACGTGACATTTCGAACGTGAAATTTTTTCCGTAATAATTTAACTGAATAATGATCAAAATAAAATAAAAATTTACTGTTACTCCGTATAACATATTACACTTTGAACTCTTCCTTAGATTACATACCATGTAAGAAAATTTTTTTGGAATAATTTTTATCAAATATCACCTCTTTTAAGGAAGATAATATTAAAGAAAACATGCAATAAAATATTCTCACATATAAGAAATTACGTTTGCACAACTTTGCAGTCTGATTGTTCATCTAAGTGAACAAATTTATGAGTAAATTTATAAAATTAGTAAAATCTAAATATTTCTCTATAATAGTATCGTAAAAGAATCAGCTTTTAATAACTTTTAAATTTTCGGTCACGGTGGACCTTTTTACGGAAATGCCCATATGTAAACAGATTTGAAATAATTTTCATTAGAAAATGCAATGTACCTTACGCTTATGGAAAACAGAAAATACTTTTTGTTCCTTTTTTTTCATAAATGAGTGTTTTATTTTTAACAAAAAGTACCATTTAGTGGGAAAAAGGAATATTTTAGTTGAAGTTCAGTACCATTTAAAAATTTCAATTTTGAAACATTGTTCAACACCAAAACTGATATATTGCAACATGTGTATAAAGCACGTTAAGTCATCCAACTTACAAATCGTCATATAATTTCAAAAAAGCCCTAAGTTACAAAAAATTCAAAATCGACTTTTTGATCGATTATGATGCACAGTATCAAAATACACGCTTCTGGAAAATTTTCTCTTCGATTACACTAGGTCACAAATAACAAACTTTTGTCTGTTATTTGTTTCTAGCATACTTTTTCTCATGGATTTGGACCTACTGAACACGAAAATGAATTTTAAAAATTTTTCTGTCGATTGGTTTGCGAGATACAAATTTTTTAATTTTTTTTTTTTAATTTTTGGAGGTACACTTACTATTTTGAGCATATCTTTAGTCTTCTTTGACCTATTTTATCCTACTACTACTCAAATTAAAGACAATTGAGCCGTCTACAACTTATTTTCAGAAAATTTTCAAATCGGGTTAGTAGTTTTGATGTTGGCGGCTTAAAAAGGTTAAAAAACTGGGTTTTTTTAGTAAAAATGTGGCTGAAAAATTCATATAAAAATTCATATAAAATATAAAACGCGATGTTAACAGCGATTTTAATTTTTTTACGTATAGCTGACACTTTTCCAAAGAAAATAAGCCCTTACTTAACAAAATCTGATGACAAATGGCCGACTTATTATTTTTTTGGTAAACGACCGAAATTCCTCTATTTCACGATTTTTTGATTTTCATTATTTGCACAGCTTACCTACCCAACGCAAACGAATAAATACATTTGAACTTAATTTAAAATAAACAAATTAGTCTTCGTATATTATTTTTTAATTTATTTACAGCACTACATGCTCAATGTATCGCACAATTAGCTAAACTAACGAAATTAAACTAACTAATTAAATTAAGCAAATCAACGCACAAAAAAAATTAGTAAAAACAAAGATATAAGTGTACATTTTATGCCATGTGGAAAAACTGCTGACTTCTTCTTTGTTTTTTGTATTCGCTGCAATCGGTCTCACGTATTAGGGTCCAAATATAGTCACCCATCATAGCCGTGTCATACATGCCCTGATAGCGTCGTTCCATAGCCTTCAATTCCTGATGAAAGCGCTCGCCGTGTTCGTCGCTCACGTCTCCTAAATTCTCAGGGAAAAAATCCAAATGAGAATGCAGAAAGTGTATTTTAAGTGACATGTGCACTCCCATGGCTTCATAGTTCTTTACCAGATCCTCAACTATGTCCTTATAATTCGGGCTTTTGTTGTTTCCTAAAAAGTTTTCCACAACAAGCCTGAAGGAATTCCATGCTGCGGCTTCGATGGGTGATAACAGCTTTGGGAATTTTTCATCTTTCAAAATTTTTTTTATCTCGGGTCCTGCGAAGACTCCTTCTTTAATTTTTGCCAGCGAAAGGTAAGGGAAAATTGACCGTAAATAGGCAAAAGCTTCACCTTCTTTGTCTAATTTTTTGGCAAAATTTTTAATCAAACCCAATTTTATGTGCAGCGGCGGAAGTATTATATTTTCACGGTTCTCTATTAGTGGTTTGCGCTGAACATTCGCTTCTCCAACTACAGGTTTCGTTCGTACCGACCATTTTTTTTTTATATAATGCTGATCATCAGCGCGGCTATTCCAAAGGCACAGAAAACAGCAATGTCGCGTATAGCCTCCTTGGAGTCCACACAGAATGGCCACAACTTTAAGGTCGGCGCATATTTTCCAATTGTATTTCCTATACTCTATGCATTTCAGCAAAATGTCCATAGTTTCATAGTTCTCCTTTGAATGAACCGCATGAGCAATAGGAACAGATGGCTTTTCATTCCCATTATGTAAGAGAACTGCCTTCAAGCTCTCTTTGTTGCTGTCAATAAACAACCTCCATTCGTTGGGGTTGTGAATTTGGTGAAGCTCTTGGAACAAGCCTGAAATGTCGCTGCAAAAACATATTTGGTCTTTCTTTGTATAAAATTTTGCATACTCCTTGTGACGGTTTCTGTACGTTGATACTTTCACTTCTGAAGCCGCAAATCCACACTCTATCATCCGAGACGCAAAAAGTTCGGATTTCTCCTTAGTGAGACCAAAATCGCGCACCCAATCGTTTAGTTCGGCCTGTGACAGTAATTTTCGCTTTGCACCCGGCTCAAATTCGCTTGCATTTGACTCGGACTCTTCTTCTGACGATTCTGCTTTTTGAAGAGATGCACCAGGGCACACTGGATATGGCACATCATGCGAATGTGGTACTGGAAGCGCAAACGATCCCACTTGAGCGTAGTTCCATTTAAAAAATCTTCCTACCCCACTGTTTGTGGTGAGGCAAAAATAACAGTCTGTGGAATGGCATAGCGGCTTTTTCCACATCATTGGTGTATCGAATTTCATATGGCGGCTAAAATTAAAATAAATTACTATATTCGCTATGTATAATGTGTTTAAATAAAAATTCTTACCTTCCGCCAGCTGCCCAGTTGGTTAAGATTATATAGCAAAGATCACACAGCGACTTAGGTGTCCATGGTTCTGTGATATTTGGTGAAATACCAAAATAATTCAAATAGTGCAATTGTACTGCTGGAGTAAACTTGTGTGCGTGATTTTTTTTTATAAACTGGCCACAAACATTGCAGAAATTGTCTGGATCGTTCAAACACTCGAACACACGTAGTCTTTTACTCATTGTCTTCCTTGCGTTTTCTAAATATTAACTTCTTTACACTTTCACAGACAGTTTTGAAATGCAATTGATAACCGTGTCTCCTTATGTTTAAATATGTATGAGCATGTAGTGCTGTAAATAAATTAAAAAATAATATACGAAGACTAATTTGTTTATTTTAAATTAAGTTCAAATGTATTTATTCGTTTGCGTTGGGTAGGTAAGCTGTGCAAATAATGAAAATCAAAAAATCGTGAAATAGAGGAATTTCGGTCGTTTACCAAAAAAATAATAAGTCGGCCATTTGTCATCAGATTTTGTTAAGTAAGGGCTTATTTTCTTTGGAAAAGTGTCAGCTATACGTAAAAAAATTAAAATCGCTGTTAACATCGCGTTTTATATTTTATATGAATTTTTATATGAATTTTTCAGCCACATTTTTACTAAAAAAACCCAGTTTTTTAACCTTTTTAAGCCGCCAACATCAAAACTACTAACCCGATTTGAAAATTTTCTGAAAATAAGTTGTAGACGGCTCAATTGTCTTTAATTTGAGTAGTAGTAGGATAAAATAGGTCAAAGAAGACTAAAGATATGCTCAAAATAGTAAGTGTACCTCCAAAAATTAAAAAAAAAAAATTAAAAAATTTGTATCTCGCAAACCAATCGACAGAAAAATTTTTAAAATTCATTTTCGTGTTCAGTAGGTCCAAATCCATGAGAAAAAGTATGCTAGAACCAAATAACAAAATGGCTGTTGCCTAGTGTTATTTAATTAACGTTTTTATCAACAAAATTCTCAAAGGCGTTAGTGTAATACTATGTTCACACTTGGGTTCTTAAACGCGTTTAAGCAGCTCGAACGTGATTAATAGTATGTTCACATTTGGCTTCTTAAACGCGTTTAAGCAGTTCGAACGTGATTAAGCTCTAATCACTTCAAAATCGAGATGATTACCCATACATTGAAGTGATTTGTTAATCACTTCAAATCGACATGATTACAACTAAATCACTTCATAAACCACATAGAATCCACTGAACATACCCTAATAATGTAGAATCGCTCGATTGTGTACAACCGGCCAAGATGTCTGCTTAATATTTTTATTTTTTTTTTCCTTATACTATGTTCACACTTGGGTTCTTAAACGCGTTTAAGCAGCTCGAACGTGATTAAGCTCTAATCACTTCAAAATCGAGATGATTACCCATACATTGAAGTGATTTGTTAATCACTTCAAATCGACATGATTACAACTAAATCACTTCATAAACCACATAGAATCCACTGAACATACCCTAATAATGTAGAATCGCTAGATTGTGTACAACCGGCCAAGATGTCTGCTTAATGTTTTTATTTTTTTTCCTTAAATAATTCATTAATTTTCACAATTTCATCATTAAATTGATTAAAATAATCTTCTGATAACTTTATAAAAGTGTTTTTATCCAATTTTAATACTTTAAAGAAATTTAAATTTGTTTGTTGTTTTTTTGTGTGCTTGTGTGTGTGTTTTTTCTTAATCATCTGTCATCTTAATCATCTCAAATGTAATGTGAACGGCTTTGATTAGCTAAATCAACATTTTGCTTAAACGCGTTTAAAACCCCAAATGTGAACATACTATTAAATAATTCATAAATTTTCACAATTTCATCATTAAATTGATTAAAATAATCTTCTGATAATTTTATAAAAGTGTTTTTATCCATTTTTAATACTTTAAAGAAATTTAAATTTGTTTGTTGTTTTTTTGTGTGCTTGTGTGTGTGTTTTTTCTTAATCATCTGTCATCTTAATCATCTCAAATGTAATGTGAACGGCTTTTAAGCTCTAATCACTTCAAAATCGAGATGATTACCCATACATTGAAGTGATTTGTTAATCACTTCAAATCGACATGATTACAACTAAATCACTTCATAAACCACATAGAATCCACTGAACATACCCTAATAATGTAGAATCGCTCATGATCGTGTACAACCGGCCAAGATGTATGCTTAATGTTTTTATTTTTTCCTTAAATAAATCATAAATTTTAACAATTTCATCATTAAATTGATTAAAATAATCTTCTGATAACTTTATAAAAGTGTTTTTATCCATTTTTAATACTTTAAAGAAATTTAAATTTGTTTGTGGTTTTTTTGTGTGTTTGTGTGTGTGTTTTTTCTTAATCATCTGTCATCTTAATCATCTCAAATGTAATGTGAACGGCTTTGATTAGCTAAATCAACATTTTGCTTAAACGCGTTTAAAAATCCAAATGTGAACATAGCATAAGAGCTTTTCGATAAATAATAAATAAAAAACACAAAAAAAAAATTTTGTGTTTTTATTTTTGTTTATCAATAATAAGTTTGCCTTTGTTGTGTTTTTTTAATAAGAGATCATCTGTTACGTTTTCTTTTAAAAAATAAAAAAAAATATTTTGGTTAGTTTTAAATTTAAAGAGTTTTGTTTTCCTGTAAAATTTTTTCAATGTAACTTAGGGCTTTTTTGAAATTATATGACGAAATGCATGATTCAATCAAACAAAAAATGTGATTTTTTGGCAACTCTCCTGCGATTGAGTCTGTGTTGCCAATTTAACTATTAAGTAGCTAGATTTAGTAACTTTTCAACTTGAAAAAGGTTACATTTAGCGACCGTTAATTCGATTTTATAAATTAGGTAAATATTTTTATTAAACATTTTTTTCATTTGTCTCACTGGATAGTTTTACAAAGAATGCTGACGAAGGCCGTAGCGGGCCAGAAAATGCATTACATTCTGCTGGTGTCTAATAATTGTAAATTTTTCTGTACATTCAATATACTTCATTGCTTTCCAAAGGAAGGCTAAGGTAAAATGTAAATAGAAAATTCAATATAATAGTCTGATAGTGTATAAAGTCATTTCTGAAATATTGAAGGAATAGAACTATTACAAAAAAGCTTTATAAAATACAGACCTGAAATTTAACTCATAGAATAAATTCGAAAAATGAAAAAAATGTGTAATATAATATAAAAGTAACCTTCACAAGGAAATAATTCCCAGTTTGTAAATATTTTTACCATAATAATAAAATATTTTTTATTCTTATTAAGTTTTTATTGTATATTTGAATATAAAAAGGTTAATATGTATTTAAAACTAATAGGCACAAGTGATTCTTATAAGATTAACAACAACGACATCGAATTTACCGATGATTTAATTGTTCTAATGCTAAAATATAAAATTTACGTTTAATTTTATGTAATAAATTGATCCCAGTTTACAATTTCATTGAAAAAAATTTTTAATGAATTTATGAATAAGTTTTAATGTGTTCTTATTTAAAAAAGTTTTTAGCCATTTTTTCCGTAAATTAAGTTGGTCAAAAATCTTTGTCAACACTGGATTAGCCCCCCCCCCCCCCACCTCCTATTCACCGGTACATATCCCCATTCAATTTATTTGGTTAAAAATAAAAAAAGTACGGTAAAAACAAAAATGATCTGGAAGATATGCTTTGATCCTAATGTTGTGTTTTGTATGTTTGTTGTATTTTATTTGGTATTTTTCAATTTAAAATTTAAATTTCTCAATTTCAATTTCAGATTTTAATTTCTCAATTTTTTATGAAATTTTCACAATTAAAAATTTAAATTCTCAATCTCATTTGGAATTTTCTCAATTTTAAATTCTTAATTTCATTTGGAATTTTCTCAATTTCAAATTCATTTCACTTGTTTTATTTATCCATACTTTAAATAATTTGATTTTGCATTTTTTCCGCAATTTTTGGATTCCCGGGAAAGCGGGAAATAAAAATCATACTCCCGGGATGCCGGGATTCCCGCTCAAAATTTTTTATTTATTTATTTACATATTTCTTCAATGAAACTTATATTTCATACTGTCTGGTATGCTAAAAAAATTAAATCTAGTATTATATAACAAAAACGTAAAAAATTAAGACACTTAAGAGGTTATTTTTGATGCCAATAGGATCATAGAAATCAATATACGTACGTATGTATAAACATTGTCAAATTCAGAGCTCATTTGTATAATTAGAATCAAAGTATTAATGTCTCAGGGGAATATAATTTCTGGAAGGGCGAATGGGAACTAAAGCTCAACATTACGAAGTAGGAATACTGAAACAATTTCACCGTTCAACAAATTGAGCATGAAGGAAATATTAAATTTACTTTTTTTTACTTAATAATATATTTTTTTAGTTTTATACCCTAAAATCCCTATTTATAAGCAATATTAAATGCTTAAAACAGGTTTTTAAAACGAATTTTATATGAAAATTTGTGTAATTAACCTTTAATCAAACTGAAATATTTTTATGAATAAGGGGGTTAATCAACAGTGGTGTATGAAGGTATATTAAGTTTTTCATTAGATATTAGTTTTTTTTTTTAATATTCATGTAAGTTCACATAAAGTAAGTATATACATATGTATGTATGTATATTCTGGGTCCTTCAGTAATTCTAAGTCGATTTAGCCATTTGGGTGTGAAATTATTTCTAGTTCTTCTAGGCTGTTTGGGATTGAATTCCAGCAGAATCGCATTATTAGGAAAATTTGTGGCGAATTGCACCGCTTGCCATTTCGTTTCAACAAATTCGTTTTACATGTCACCAAATTTCGTGAAGGTGGGTCCATACTTTTCTTGCGGCCCCATGTTAAGACCACTCTCGGATATGATGTAGGTATGGCTAAAGCGTAACGAATAATGCTTTTGTTTTGCAATTAAGCAAAATCTACTTTCATAAGACTCGAAATCACTCGAAATGGCCCATATAAAACACAATCTCGGAAAACACTTTATTACGCCCTTAATTGAAAAATGTTATATTATTGTTGCAAAAATAAGATCTCTACAGTTTGCTTAGACAAGAAATTAAATTTCGTGATGATAGGTCAACAATTTACCAAATGACCTACATATACATATACAGCCCAACTTCAAAAATCAGCTTAATAAGCCTTAAGCTCCAGCAAATTTAATTATTGTGGTGAAATTAGGTTGGATAAAACAACTAAAGGCACCCGTACATGACATGTATTTGTCATCTGACATGTCAAATTTTCAAGTCACATGTAATTGTTCATGTCTGTCAAAATTGCTGTTTTACATAAGGTTTATAATATTCGGTCACAAACGTACATGTAATTTGCTTCTGACATTGTCTCTGTTTTTTTTCGCATTGTTATTGCAGAAACCAAAGTAGTTCTCGGTTTTAAAATAGCTTGCTGCCGGCACGAAAATATTTATTTGCGCCGTAAAATAATTTAGCCATCTTAACATTTTTTTCTTTTATGTTAAAGATACCAATTTAGAATTTTAAAATGAAACGGTTTTTATGTATATATTTACATAAATTCTATTCAATGGTAAGATGAGCATACATATCTTGGTATTGTAAAATATTAACTTCAGCCGGCTAATGATTCCGTCAATAGTTGACGCCGCTGCCAGTTTCTTCGCGGCATAGATTTCTGATGTCAGATGGTTTGTCAGAAGAAAATAGAGCACGCTCTAATTGAAATTTTGTCAGATGACTATGCGTCTGACTTTTACAGAAGCAAAGTTAAAAAGGTAACACACGACATGTATGTGTTTTGCAGTGGGAAATTTGACATGTCAGATGACAAAAACATGTCGTCTATACGCTCCTTAAAGGTATGTTTACATCTTACAAATATTTGAAGAAAAAATCCAAAAAAAAGCGTGACCACTAAATTTATCAAACTTTAGCTTTATTTTTAACAATTCCACTTTATTTGTAAAAAAATAATTGTATAATGCAATTTAGAAACTGTTTAATGATGTTTGATCTAGCCAAATGTTTTGCCAAAGCAAATATTTTTTATAATAAAACTAGGGGTTACATGCAGAACGTCAAATATTTAAAAGGTTTACTAAAATTTAAAAAAAAGTTTTTATTCTATAAGGTAGGCTTTCAGAATAAATATAATTAATTGTGGTGCTATCAGATTATACAATGACCGGAAATTTTTTTTTTTTTTTAAGGCCGCTTTCGCCGACCGTAAATGTAATTAAATGCAATGTAAAGTAAAGTACCGTAACGTGCTGTAAGCTCGTTTGTGCACTTATAGAACATGTAAGAACGTGTCAGCTGTTTTTCACAACCAAAAACAAAAAAGCATTAGTATACATACAACAACACACACAGTGATGAGAATTAAAAATGTTGAAATAGTGACCGCTTTGCAGAAAAAGTACCAAGTGATTTAAATAGTATTAAAACTGTATTTCTTGCATGTATAAATAAATAAATCATTTAATATTTGATATTAATATTACAGATTTACAAAAAACAAATATGTATCATATCATATTCGTACACATGTTCTTACATTAATTGCAAAATGTGCATACACCTAAACAAGGTCTTGATACCATTACAACCCAGACTTTGTTTGTTAGTGGATATGTATACATTTGTTAATTTTATACATCTAAGCATATATTTGTATAAATGAAAATATGTATGGATTGTTACTTATTTTGTCTAAAGTCCACAGATATTATAACTGAAAAAGTACCAAACAAAAAGAGTGATTTTACCCGCATTGCATTTAAAATATAAGCAGCCCATCACTATCTACAACTGTCACGTAACCTCGTAATGAAATTCTATTTTCTACAGGTTGGCACGTTACGGTTAAGTGACATTACAGTCAGTTAAGCATTTGCATTGCTTTCCATATGACAGAAACGATCAGCTGTTTTCATTACATTTACATTTCTACATTTACGGTCGGCTAATGGGACCTTTAATATATGCTTAAAAGTTAAAACTGGTTTTATTTAATAAAAATTTTTTGCAAACAATTTGTTTAACCTATTTAAGTTACATTATACATTTTTATTCCGTTTGTCTCTTAAAAGTCGTATTTAGCAAATTAGCATTGCCTAAACTATTTATTCCTCCATAGCCAAAATTACGTATTTGGAGTTTGCAAAAACATACATATATATTGGTCAAGGATTTCGGGAAGAAAAAGTTAGTGGCAACTTTCAGTAAGATTTATTAAACCATAAGAGATACTAATTTGATTATAACGTGCATATAATCCAAGAGAATAATATTAAAAATCAGCTATACATCGCACTTGTTTAACAATACTGTATTAAATCAATCATTTTCAAAACACTTTTTAGTTAAGTTTTTAAAGCATATGAAAAATAGTTTTTAAACCAAACCCTTTCATTACCAAAATGCAGACAAAATAGCACAATATTTATACAACGATTAGATATACATAAGTAGGTATTACGTTTCGATTTTTTCAAAAAGTAGTAAAATAACAAGTGCGAATTTTTTTTAAAAGATCTCTATTGCAGTAAGTTGCTAGAAAGTGAATTTCATTAAATGGTAAAACGCAAAAAGATTTAAGGCTCAATTAGACGAACGTTGCTGTTCCCGTAATGCACCGTACCGTACTGTAAGCACGTTGGTGCACTTATAGAACGTTTAAAAACGTGTCATATGTTTTCCCAAACATAAACAAAAAGCTATAGTATACATTAAACAAAACACACAGTGATGGGAATCAAAAATGTTTAAATGGTGACCGTTGTGCAGAAAAGGTACCACGTGATTTAAATGGTATTAAAACAGTATTTTGTGTATGTAAAAAATGTTAATAATTTAATTTTTTTATTATAGATTTACAATAAATAAATTTGTATTTTAGCATACATATATTGTAAATGTGCATACACCAAACAAGGTTTTGATACCATTTAAAGTATTTTGTCGCGATTCCATAGATATACTGAAAAAAGTACAAAAAAAAGAGCAAAATTACCCGCATTCAATGTAACATACAAGCAGCCCATCATTGTCTTACAAATGTCACGTAACAATGGCATGAAATTCAATTTTATACAGATTGGTACGTTGCAACTACGGTACATTGCATTTCGGTAAGCTTTTGTAGTGGTTTTCATATAACAAAAAGCGAACAGCTGATGGATACAGTACAGACACGGTACAGCAACGTTCGCCCCACTGAGCCTTTATGCTATGATGTTCTTTAGAAGGAAGAGAAAGTTTTACCGCATAATTTTTTAAAAATACAACAGGTTTATTAAGGGTTTGTTAAGCAAAGAAAATCCGTTTAATAAACCAGTTTTATTTTTAAAACAAAAATTGGTATATGAATGTTTTATAAATTTCTTTTAAAACTTGTGATTTATTAGTTTTGTTTTCCGTTGTTTTATTTACAGAATTTATGGAAATGATGACAGGCGAATAATAAGAGGGTAACAAAACCAACAACAAACAGCCTTTATGTATGCATATGTAAATATGTATTAGTGTCTATCTAACAGCAGTTGGCATTTTTTAAATTTTTAATTTAAAAATATTTTTAAATTATTTTATACTAAACATATCAATTATTTATTTCCCATCCCACACTTTATACCGGTAAAATAAAACAACAACTATTTTACTAAAAATTTATTTAAATAACTAAAAACCTTATTTATACCTAAAAACAACGGCTTAGCTGTAAATTTAATTATTTTGAACACTGTGTTTCGTTTTAAAGAAAGCAATTTCTTATAAAACAATAAAAAATCTCCTATGTTTTCGTTTTTTTAATTGTTAATAAAATTTTTTTTTAAAAATGGAGACAGCGAAGTTGACTTTTATAGAGTAAAATTTCAGAATTCTTACATATCGTCAATGATTTCAAAAAAGCCCTAACTTACAAAAAATCAACGCCGACTTTTTTTTATCGATTATAATGCACCGTATCAAAACACATAATGTGATTGTATTGTAATCTTGGTATTAAATCTCGATGAATAAAAGGCAAGACGTTTTATAAAAAACGATTAAATATTTATTTAAAACAATAAATAATATTTAGAAACGATTTCATATACAATTATTTTTCAACTGAAATTTTTTTACAAAATTGTCTGAAACTTTTTTTTCTGATTGCTTTGATTTCAACACCCCCTCTCATTCTCATTGAAAACGAGATGTATCTATGGCTTTAGTAAAAATATCTGCTAACTGTTCACTAGTTCCAATATGCTCTATCTTGATTTTATTGCTAACCACACTGTCACGAACGAAATGATGTGTTATATCAATATGCTTTGCACGTTTACTTTCCAAATTTGTTGCCATTCCAATACAACCACGATTGTCTTCATACAATATAACTGGTTTATCTTCCGGCATGATATTGAGATCATGCAGTATTCCCTATATAGCCAACAGGATAACAAATGTCAGGTCGAGAACATAACATTATGTACATTAAACTACCAATAAGTTCTCTATAAGGTTGGCTGCATTCTGATTTTAGGTTTTTAGTTACTTCTTTTCCCTTATGTTGGATCTTCATGCCAAGGAAAAATTTAAGAACTCCGCAATCAGTCATCTCAAAACGTTTTGATAAATCTTTCTTTAACTTTTAAATACTTGTTAATCTACTACCAGCAATAAGTAGATCATCAACATACATTATAATAATTAGATCATCATTATGGTTTTCATTTTGTTTTGTATAAAGGCAATAATCAATCATGTTTGGATCTTTTAAATCTCAGTGTAAGAATAAAATTGTTAAATTTCATATTCCAACATCTTGGAGCTTGCTTTAAGCCATACAAGGATTTATTTAATTTACAAGACATTCTATCATTTGCTTGAACTCCCTCTGGTATTTTCATGAACACGTCTTCTTGCAGATCACCATGTAGAAAAGCAGTCTTTACATCTAAATGATGAAAAATATATTTACGATGCAAACCAACAGCTAACACTACACGTATTGTTGTCAATTTAGCTACAGGTGCATACGTTTCAAAGAAATCAATACCTTGCTTTTGTTGAAAGCCTTTTGCAACCAGTCGAGCTTTATATTTTGTTGGATTGCCATTTTCATCTAATTTAATACAAAAACCCCATTTCGAATTTAAAAGTTTAATGTTTTTAGGAGCTTCTACGATTTTCCAGACTTGATTTTTGTCCATGGCCTTGAATTCTTCAGAAACTGCTTGCAACCATTAATCAGCATCATCAACAAGTTTAATATCACGATATGTTTCTGGAATTGTTTTGTTTGTAACAGAAACTTCAAACCCAGTTATATAATTTAGTAGTTTTCTAGGCGCGTATCTTCCTCGATTACTACGACGGACTGGAACAGCTGCATCAGAGAGAGTTTCATAATCTTCAGTTAAATCTACATCATCATTATTAACTATAACTCTGTTATCAGTACTTAATTCATCAACAATTTCATCTTCGCTGATTTCAGTTCTTGCTACTGCAACTTCATTTTCGTCATATATTGATTCAGTTATAGATACAGCACCATCACATTCGTTTTCCCCCTCTTGCTCATGTCTTCTTTTAACAGTAAAAACATCATTTAAAGTTCCATTGTTTAATTGCATGAAAGGAAAAATGTTTTCTTCAAATTTTACGTCTCTTGCAATTATAACTTTTTGTTTTTCCATGTCCCAAAGACGATAGCCATTGGGAGCATATCCAACCATTACACACTTTTTACTTCTTACATCAAGCTTTTTGCGACACTGACGTGGAATCCACGCATATGCTTTACAACCAAAAACTTTTATTTTTTTAAATGTTGGCTTGACACCTAACCACATCTCTGCGGGGGTCCTAAAATTATCAAGACATCTGGTTGGACAAGACTGAGACTGAATTAACATTGTTCTTATCTTCTCTGTTATTGTGCGGTTAAACCTCTCCGCAACTCCATTTTGTTGAGGAGTGAACGGCACTGTCGGTTCTACTTGTATACCTTTGTTTTTGTACCACTCATGTTGTTGTTTAGATAAGTATTCTGTACCTTGATCAATTGTAAGCTTTGAAATAAAGTTTTCACTAAACATGCTTGTAGCAAGGGCTTCATATTCTTGCAAAGATTTGAAAACGTCAGACTTTTTCTTGATTAGGTATATCATCGCAAAATGTGAAAAGTCGTGTATGAAGCTTACGAAATATTTATATCCGTTCCAAGTGATTGGACCAAAAGGTCCACAAACATCAGAATGTATTCTTTCCAAAACCCTTTTAGCTCTAACACGATTATCATCAAAAGGTTCTCTACACTGCTTACCTTCAACACACGTCACAAAAACCAAGCGAATTTGATTTCAGACAAAGTCCACTAATAAGATTAGCTTTTTCTATCTTTCGAAGTGTATTTTCACCAATATGCCCAAGTCGACGAAGCCATAAGACAACATTATCTACAGTCAGTGTTACCGTCGGATATTTTAAAAAAGTACCAGAAAAAGGGGATATCTACAAAAAAAGTGGCACCATTTTTTGAGGTTTCATTAATCAGAAGGTCTCACGAGAAGTAATTTTTATAAAAAATTTACTTTAATGTTTTGTCGACAAGAACATTTCTTTCGTATATTTGTATTGAAAACAAAAACAAAAAAATGTTCTAAGCTATAATCGGATAATAACAAGAAATCTTATGACAAAAAAACAAATATATCACGTTTTTAAATACTTTCTATTTAATCAGTTCCGCACTTTAATATAAATAAATGCAATCATGCTGTTGAATTTAAGTGGTAGTGTTTTAATTAACTAATTTCGTCTATTATTGCTTCAAATTAATTAATTGTAATCAGGCTTATAGACCAAAACAATTAAACTGGATTTTGTTACTAATTTTGATACAAAACATCTTCCGAAGTTACAATAATTGGTATATCTGATAAATGTGACGTGATGGGAGCATTCCGAAAAATATAAGCATCAGTTGGAATGGTTAAACAAACTTTTTCAATGTCGTCCTGTGTTATTTATTAATGGTCAGTTTCATAAAAATTTTTTTACAATTAATTGCTCTTAAAACGACTTCTATACTTCCGTAAAATGTCTTCACTTTGAACCCAATCTTCAAAGCTAGTATCTAACAAATTTAAAGATAAAAGCATGGATTCGCAAGTATTAACTTTTAACCTATTTGTTACTTTATTTTTGATTAAAGCTAACTTAGTAAAAACACGCTCAGCAGAAGCACTATTGTGTGACAATATAAAAATATGAGAGATCAATTTGCACAAGTTTGAATATATACTCATCAAATCAATTTTTCAATGTCCGAATTTCACGCCAAAATTCTTCAGCATTCGAAATTTTAAATATGTGTTCATAATTTGTGACATTCACTTTACTCTCTTGAAGTTTAAATTCATGTATAAATGCATCTGGGTCAGTTATAATATCTTTAAACTCTGAAACTAATTCGAAATAGTTTATGCCTTCATTAGACACTATAAATAATGGGTCTAAGTACTTCAATATATTGAGCTTTTTGTTTTTTATATCAATTATTGTTATCAATTCTTTACAAAATTTTTGGTAAAAACTTAGATTTTTCTTTTAATGTCAATTACACATATTTTAGAAAAGTTTTCAGTACAGTTCGGTTTCTGCTTCACGACCAATATACATATATGTGCGAGATATCTTTACCCCCTTATTCATAATATATAAAACAGGTTAATAGAAAGTTTATTCAATCGATTTTTAGCTAACCACGCATGACAAGAAACAAAATTCATATAAAAGTTTATTTTCTAAAGGATTTTTTGGCAGTTGGGAACGACTTGAACCCACCAAGGACGCTAATTTCTTAGCATATTTTAAAGCTGGGAGTTATAATAAAACAGAAAGAAAAAAAAGTATCTTTTCCTAACGTAAAAAGTGTCACAAAAGTGGCAAGAATCACAAAAAGTACCACATTTGGGTGCATTTTGAAAAAGTGGCCAAATAGTATCCAAGCAGCCGAAAAAGTGGCAAATTGCCACTTTAGTGGCACCAACGGTAACGCTGTCTACAGTATTTAATAATGCAGATGAACTGTTTACATTAACGGTTAGTTCATATAAATTTCCACATAACTTCGCCGTAGCAATTACTTCTTTGTTCTTCAAAATAACCGCTTTATCATTCAAAAACTTTACTACTATATTGGCATTAGTAAGTTTTCTAACTGATAGCAAATTATCACGTAAATCAGGAACATAAAGTACTTCTTTAATCTTAAGTGGTACACCTTTGTTACTTATACCGTTTATTTCCTTGTTTTTGGCTACATTAATTTCAACCGGATTTTTCATCTCCTTCATATATTTAAAACACCATTTTTCATTTGACATATGGTCACTTGCTCCAGAATCCAACTTGAAAATAATATGTTTGCTGTTATCATTACACTTTTGTTTTAGTTTACTGTTAACCATGAAGCAAACACTTTTATTTTTAACCATTTGCACTTCAGAATTTTTACAATCACGGGCCTGATGACCAAATTTGTTGCAATTTAAGCATTTACCATTGAACTTCTTGAACTTTTTGTACTTCTTGCCAACAAAAGCAGTTTTCTGTTCAATATCTTCTTCATTTCGGTCAGATATTTTTGCTTCCTCTGACATTAACCTCTCTTTAACTAAATTAAACGTTA
The DNA here is from genome assembly GCA_930367215.1 of Pollenia angustigena. Classification (NCBI taxonomy): domain Eukaryota; kingdom Metazoa; phylum Arthropoda; class Insecta; order Diptera; family Polleniidae; genus Pollenia; species Pollenia angustigena. The sequence continues at coordinate 253,350,415 of OV884058.1, forward strand.
GCTTACCCTCTTCAACATTTTGCAGTGCAGTTACCAATGGATCAAATTTTTCTGGGAGGGTTAAAAACAATTGTGCTAATAAATCAGATTCTTCAATGGTAGCGCCGGTCATCTTCAATTGCCGTATCAAGTTTTCAAATGCCATTATGTGGGCAATCACATTATCACCTTCGTTCATACGCATTCTTGATAATTTTTTACGCAATAAAAGTAGATTCACCAACGATTTCTTTGCAAACACAGATTGTAAGCTATCCCACATATCTTTTGCCGTATTCTTTTCGCGAACATAACACAAACAATCTGAATGTAGAAATCCAACCAACCGATCTTTTGCTTTCTTATCGTTCTTCACAAAATTGTCATTCAGTCCTGCATCTAAAGGTGGATTGCCGGTTAGAACTTCCAATAATCCCAAAGAGTCCAAATGCAATTTTACGCGAAACTGCCAATTATCGAAACCCGAGCCATTAAACTGCGGAATACCATGAGATTCTTTTGAGTCGCCCATAACCTATTGTAATCTTGGTATTAAATCTCGATGAATAAAAGGCAAGACGTTTTATAAAAAACAATTAAATATTTATTTAAAACAATAAATAATATTTAGAAACGATTTCATATACAATTATTTTTCAACTGAAAATTTTTTACAAAATTTTCTGAAACTTATTTTTCTGATTGCTTTGATTTCAACAAATTGTGATCAAGTTTTGTCAATTTTCAGTTCTATAGTTATCTTAAAAAAACAACTAGGATATTCTAGGATATTTTTAATTTTGTATAACAGGAATCATGTGAAAAGATTCCGAACTAAAAACAATACATCGAAATATGTACTAAGTTCTTTTGACAAAGGATATTTATCAAGTTCGCATCGATACAAAAAAAAGGAATAGTTACATTGTTATTTTTTTTATGCAAAAAACGCTGTACCCACACACAGTGAAATATCCAAAAAAAAGGCAAATTTGGTCACAACTTAGATTTGTGATTTTTCAGTAACAGTGATTAAATCACAGCTACAGAAATATCGTTCATCTCTAGTGTACACACATCAAACTGGCGTCAAATATTTATGAAAATCAAAAGTATTCATATCAATCCGTACGTGTGAGTTTTTTTTTATTGCAAACACAATAGCAACAATGTAAAGCTTAGTTTAGACGATATGTTGAATCAGCATATTAATGATGAAAAATGTGTTACAAGTGCCAGCATATAGTGTAAACGCAAACATTTTTCAACATACGTATGTTTAATAACATTTACTGGCTCTTTGTTAACAATGCAAACAAAAGTATGTTGGAAATTTTAGCATATCGTGTGAACACCGTATTATAAGTGATTGACAAATTTCCTGCGTATGATGGCAGATATGTTATTTGTTGAAAATCGTATTTAAGCTTTTCAGCATATGACAAATTTGTATGCATATGTGCCGAATGGCTTATCCGAGCCACCGATAATTTTTTTTTTTGTAAATACTCTCCTTGTTGCAAATATGCATACAAAGACACACACACCCAAATAAAATAATTGTAGTTAAAATTCAATCCAAAAATAACTAAAAAACATTAAATGGTTTTAACCATCTACAATTAACAGCAAGGTGATTGATTGCGTTTACAGACGGATTTCTGCTACCGCCGCGTTTTTGTTTTCAACGGCTGCCAACGTGCAAATTGATTGGTACAGGTCTACGGTTAAATAAACAAATTAAAAACAGTAATTTTTTCTGAATCGAACTAACGCTGTCCGTCCGGCAGGCTGTCCATGTAACCTTGTGCGCGTAGTACAGGCCGCAATTTTGGAGATAATTTGATAAAGTTTGGGACAAGGACCAAGCCTATTGAAAATGGACCACGAGGGAAGATAGGGGAAATTTCTTCCTCTCAGAAGCTATCAAACCGATTTTAATGAAATTTAAAACATAAATAGAACCATATCTTTATGGACACAAAAGGGACGCATTTTTTAAAAAATAGGACCTCGAGGGTAGATAGGGGCAATTTTTGCCGCTCAAGCCGATTCTAATGAAATTTAAAACATAGATAGATCCATATCTATATGGACACATAAGCTATACAATTTTTCAAAAATAGGACTACAAGGAGAGGTAGGGGGCAATTTCTGGCTCTCACAAACTTTCAAACCGATTTTAATGAAGTTTATATACATATTTAATCCATATTTATATGGACATGGGTATCATATGGTCGGGCTTGACCGACTATACTTTCTTACTTGTTTTGTTATAATCCTTGTGTAGAGTAATACAAAATTATATAATATCTGAAAACGGTCAACTAGATTATTGTTTACTAAGTTGTTTATGCTTGCCTACAATATGGGTATCAAATGAAAGGACTTGCTAAGAACACGAATGAGATGTTTTACGGCCAATTTTAACAAGTTCAGTTATAATTGACTGTCAGTTTCAACTGTCAAAACATATTGTTAACTGTAAGTTAAAGCTATAGTAAGCTTAAACTGAACTTGGTGAAATTGGTCGTTAAAAATTAAAAGTAAAAAATCTTTTTAAAAAAGAAGCTTTTATTCAAATGCGCTAAAAAGAAAAAATAAATTAAAAGTAAAAAATGATTTAAATAAATTGTATTGCAAAAAATAGTAGTAGTAGAGTATAAACAAAATTTTGACATCTAACAGTGAGTTTAGCAATTATCAGCAGGGCTTTTAAGAGCACCTGTAATAAATTCGCCTTGAAAAATATTTAGAATAAAATTTTCTAAAAAAAAAAAAAAAAAACGTTTTCAAAAATATTTTTCAACAAAAAAAAGTTTTTTAAACAATTTTATTTGTTTTTTTTTTACAATAAAAGTTTTTGCTTTTTTTGAAACTAAAAATTTTGTTTTGAATGGATTGACAGCAAGACAGCACAATCAGTAACAGAGACACCAGCAGCATCTTCTTGTTTTATTTGTGGAGCAACAACATCCAAGATGAATAAAATCGAAGAAGTTCAAGCTATGCCCGTAAATGAACAAGCATTGCATGTCACCACTTCATGCGCGTATTAAGCTGATGGAGTGTCTTTTGCATGTAGCTTACAATATTGAATTTAAACGTGGAAGAGTTGACTCAAATACTAGTCCGATAAAAGATTTTTGTCTGGAGATGGCAAATAAGTTTGTTGCACTGTACGAGTGGTACAATATGCCACCAACACTCCACAAAATTCTGATTCATGGAAAATATATAATTGAAAAGTGTATTTTTCCTGTAGGCTTACTATCCGAAGAGGCTCAGGAAAGTCGTAACAAATACTATAAAAAAATGCCTTAGACACTCCAGAAATGCAGTCGAATTGCCGCGAACGAAGATATTATGCACAGAATGATGGTAACATCAGATCCCATGATCTCACACTTGACTCCTTCATTTAAGTAAAGTTAAGACTCTTTTAGAATAATAAATTAAAAATAGATTTAAAATAAATAATAAATTAAACATTAAAAAAATCATTTAAATTTTTTTTGTTAGTTAGGGCTTTTTACATTGTAGGTAACGATATACATTAGACTGGTCGCATCTTGTATGGGATTTTTTTTTTTTATTTAAATGTTTGCGCTGCTTTAAATATGAGGTTTGGTGTAAGAAATCAAGTCCTAATTTTTCAGCTCAATCCGACGGTGCCTAGTCGTGCCAAGTGGGGCCCAAAGTTCCCCATATGATAAAAAAAACATCTATTCAATCAGATACTAGATGAAAAGCCGGTCTTAAAGACCGAAAATCGAAAATCTGGCTTCGTTACGATCTTCCGCAGAGAAAATACTTTAAGTATGCCAAATTTCAGCTTCCTATGTCATCAGATGGCTTCAGAAAGTTGCGGAAAGAATAGGACATACATGCAAAATCCTTACATACTAAGAAATTATATATTGTATAGATAGATTAAAGTATTTGCAGTTTAATATTTTAGTATGATACGAACGAAAGATTTTTAACTAATTTTAACTAAGTCGCTGAATCCAGTGGTGCTAGCCGTTTTTTTAGGTTAGCTTTAGTTTTCGAGATATACCGTTATTTCGAAAATTAAGGATGTTGCACAACATATGTTCGCGCAACTCAAAAACGCTTTAGCTTATTGAAAAACTAAAAAAACCGAAATTCGGTAATAAAATTTACTTTAAGAAAGTTAAAACTTTTTTCTTCATATTGGCTTTGGTTTTCGAGATATACCGTTATTTCGAAAATAAGGGAGGTTGCACAACATATGTTCGCGTAACTCAAAAACGCTTTAGTTTATTGAAAAACAAAAAAAAACCGAAATTCCGCAATAAAATTTACTTTAAGAAAGTTAAAACTTTTTTCTTCATATTGGCTTTGGTTTTCGAGATATACCGTTATTTCGAAAATTAAGGAGGTTGCACAACATATGTTCGCGTAACTCAAAAACGCTTTAGCTTATTGAAAAACTAAAAAAAACCGAAATTCCGCAATAAAATTTACTTTAAGAAAGGTAAAACGTTTTTCTTATATGCGCAGTCGTTTTAGAAACATAATTTTTTTTTCTGGAAAAAAAATAATTTTTTTATTAAAATTTCGGAATTTTTGTTTTTAAAAATTCATAAAAAATTGAAAAATGGAGCTATGCTTCCAATTTTATAGAGTCATATAAAAAACAATATTGCAAACAAAACAAGCTATTAATGATTAAAATCTGTTCACAACTTTTGATTTTATGTATTCACAAAAGACGAAAAATTTTAATTAATTTAAGAATTTTATTAAACCGCCATATGTGTATAATTGAAATTCTTATATTTGGCCCGTGTAGTGCCTAGGATGCCTCAAGAAGGGTCAAATGTATGACTGGAGTTGGTATTGAGGCATCCTAGGCACTACACGGGCCAAATATAAGAATTTCAATTATACACATATGGCGGTATCGATTTGAAGACATACAAAAGCAATTGCAATTTATACAATCCGTAAATAGGTAGAATTGTTTTCGATATATCCCTATACAATGTTATTGTAGAATATATTAAGGGCTTATTAAAAACGACTTTCAATGATTTATTTTGAATTCTTTGTAATGATTTTAACTCATTGCTTTTTTTATTAGCATATATTATGGGTAAATAATTTAAATGACTGTGAATTAATGACTGGTATATAATCAGCTTAGTTTTTTCATTAAACTTGCTCTTAAATTTATAAAGCATACCAATAACCGATGTTGTTGAGCAAACTTCAAAAACTTCCTTCCCATCAATATATATATATTAAAATTTTGGTTATCTGTTGCATATGGCCGAAATCTTAACAATTTGGTTTTATCTGGATTTAAAATAATAAGGGTTGAAGAATAACAATTTTTCTATAACAATGTAAACTAATAAAATTACTTATAAATACAAGATAACTAATTAATACAACTTATTCTTAACTAGTATTTACAACTTAAGGCTCAGTTAGCCGGGAGTAACAGTAACGTTGCAAACCAGCGGTTTCATTTTGTTGTATGTATAGCAATTAGACCGATTATAGTTAGCAGTAAGATGTAACGTCTCAATCTGTAAGAAATGGATTGGTCTTACTTTTTTACGGTAAGGTTAAGTAAAGTTTACTCCCGGCTAACTGAGCCTTAACTCTTGACTAAAGTTACTTTCGTAACAGTATATTAAAAAAAGATTACTTTTTTAACTTTTAGAATATAAGCTTTTAAGTGTTTCTATCTGCAAAAAAATATTCCTTGCCGTCTCACAAAATTCTATTAGGTACATAGAACTACATTTATTGTCCCATCTTCGTGTGGCTCTTCGTGAGCATCAGAGTTCTATCTGTTTTTTTAAGACTAATTTGTGGAAAAACTGGCCGCTGTAGCCGACCGTAAATGTAATGAAATGCAATGTTACGTACCGTACCGTAGTATAAGCTCGATTGTTCACTTATAGAACATGTGAGAACGTGTCAGCTGTTTTCAAGAACATAAACAAAAAAGAATTAAAAATGTTCAAATGGTGGCCGCTTTGCAGAAAAAGTACCAAGTGATTTATATAGTACTAAAACTGTATTTCTTGTATGTATAAATTCAGAAATAATTTAATATTTTATATTAGTATTACAGACTTACTTTAAACAAATATGTATTATAGCATATTCATACACATGTACTTTCATTATTTTGAAAATGTGCATACACAAAGCAAGGTTTTGATACCATTAAAAACCAGCCCATCACTATCTACAACTGTTACGCACTGAACCAAATCTCCGTAGGTAAAATTTACAAAAAAGCATCGGTAATTTTTACCGAAAAAAATATTCAAATGAACTGGGTTTTTATTCAAATACACAAAAACATTCTTCAAATAAACTATTTTTTATTCAAATCAACAAAATTTTTTAGTTAAAAATTATTTTAGTCACAATTGTTAATTTGAATAAAATTTTCTTAAAAATAACACACAAATTTTGTCAAATAAACAAAAATTTATTTAAAATGGTGGTAGCTCATCGTAAAAATATTTATTTAAAATAACACATGCATTTATTCAAATTAACATACCTAAATTTATTCAAATTGACTAAAGGCACGTAAAAATTAAGAAATTTTATTAAAATTAAATAAATCATTTTAGTTAAATTGAATAAAATTCTTCAATTTAAATAAATTTCTTCACATTGAATAAAGGCACGTAGAATTAAAGAAATTTCTTCAATATTTAAAAACATGCGGTTGACAAGCTGCATCGTTTGCTTTAGTTGTCATTCCATACTTAAAGTGTGCATAAAAACACAAATAAAAACAAAATACATAGATTCAATGTTTCAAATTAAAATATCTTTAAAATATTAAAATAATTATAAATATTAGTTATAATGATATGAATTATCAATACATCTCTTAATGTTGGTTTATAAGCAGGCGCGGATCCAGCTCGAGCCTTACGGGGGGGGAATTTTGTATGATACAAAAAAGTAAAAAATTTGTTTTTAAAAGTTTATTAAAAACAATATATATATGTATGTATATTATATAAAAAAAAAACAATAGGGTTAAATAAAATATAAGATCCGTTCAATATAAATTAAAATAAATTAATCTTTTTAAATAAGTAAATTGTGATTTCCTTGTGAGGCAAATTGAGATAGTACAGTCTGTCTTCGGTCATTGTTGATCTGAGCCATGTTTTTATTCGACGAAGGGTAGGAAATGATCTCTCGCTTGTAGCATTACTGACGAGCATTGACACGAAAATTTTAAATATTTTTCTTAGATTTGGGAAGATGTCTTCATCACAGTTTATTAAAGCATCTACAATGTTATCTGATAGATTTTCAGATATTTTCCATGTTTGTTGCCAATGCAACAGTTCAGGCTCAAGTTAAAATGTGTTAATCTCGTTTATCAAATATAATCAGCTCATCAGCTAGTTGTGGTTTTAAAATAAATGGTATATGGGCAAATCTCAAAAACAGTCCACAAACCAAAAATTTTTCATATTAATTTTTTTTTTTTTTGATGTATAATTTAATTTTTATATTTAAAAATATGTATTTCGACGATCATTAATATAATAATTTTTAGCAAATATAACCCCTTCCCTGATCTCTTGATGTTACACATGAATTTAACATTATTTTAGGTGCTTTTTGAGCTTAAAATAGCACTTACAGCCAGCAGACTCATCGCAATATAAATTTCGTTAAAAAAAAGATTGTTATTCATTCATACATTCATTAATGATCACAAAATTAGTTTAAATATAATTTGTTTTGTTAAAATAAATAAAATTGTGTTTATTATATAGTACTAAAAAAACTGTAGCATGCGTTGTAAGGCGTGCGTCACAAAGGGTTCACGCATTTTATCAAAAAATTACAACATTTTTAAGCGAATAAGTGATTTTAGAGTTCTCTTATATTCATCTTTCTTTTAGGAATAAGACTTTGTATACCTTATGATGTAAAATTCGCTAAAAACTAGGAAAACACCCTTCAACTTTTAAAGCTGCTTCTAAGTTTTGTGGCGTGCGTATCAAAACTTTGTGATTAATTATTTCGCAACAAATGCTTGCTAAGAAATTATGATATATGCCATTCGTAAGTACATATTAATGTCACTAAATACTATATATAAGTTGAAGCTATCTCTTTTGAAAGGCCAAAAAATGGTTATATATCAATCAGAAAACACGAGCGAGTGTAGCGTTCGTTACGCAGGATTTGTCCATATGACTTGATTACACTTTGAGGTTGAAGTTTAGGTATGTTCAATACATTTAGAATATCTATTGGGAAAGATGTTTTGAGATCTTCTAAAGTAAATTCAATAAGAGGAATGTAAGCTACAACTCGGTAGTAATCTTCCACATTTTGGAAGTGATTATTTCGTTCAAATTTTGTCTCGATTTGAACGCAAATAACTTTAATTTTTTTAAAAATCGCTTTAAATTGTTCTTCGGCTTTATTTTTTTTTTTCTTCAGGGCACATGATAAAAATTTTGATAAGGCTTGATCCTTTTTGAAGATCTATATCTTGCTTTTGTAAAATGATACCAAGTGGCTGTGTTACAAAAGGTATCACACTTAATATGTATATTCCGCAAATAAATTTACTAAGTGAGCTCCTTAATATAAAGATAGAGATACTACTTCCTTTCCACTCAGATATTTTTTCCAAAGGTTCTACTATATGATGTACACTAGACTGGTCCTTATTTTTTGACATCAAAATTTTTAATGCAGCACCCTCTTAAAATTTTATTTTTAGCAAAAAAAAAATGGTTATGTAAAAGTTTAAAGTTGATATTTTGATATTAACACGTGCCGCATTAGGATTTAAAGGTCGTGCATATGTAAGTCCAACTCATATGCACGACCTTTAAATCCTAATGCGGCACGTGTTAATATCAAATATCAACTTTAAACTTTTACATAACGATTTTTTTTTGCTAAAAATAAAATTTTAAGAGGGTGCTGCATTAAAAATTTTGATGTCAAAAAATAAGGACCAGTCTAATGACCATAGATTTTTTTTTGTAATATATTTAATGCAGCGCTCTTTTAAATTGTTAATTATAGCAAAAATATGATTCTGTAAAAATTTCAAGTCAATATCTTAAAACAAACACGTGCCGCCGCATTGAGCTTTAAAACATTTATTTACATATGCATGTGTAAAAAATTGTATGTTCTTCTATGGTAGTAATAAGAATTGTCATAAATAAATAAATGTACACGTACCTTTGTATGGACGTATGAATTTATAATTTGAGTTTTTTTTTTATATAAACAGGCAAAAATATTAGTCTTGGTACAAAAATATGCCAAATGCATGTGCTAGTTGGACTTACATATGCACGACCTTTAAATCCTAATGCGGCACGTGTTAATATCAAAATATCAACTTTAAACTTTTACATAACCATTTTTTTTTTGCTAAAAATAAAATTTTAAGAGGGTGCTGCATTAAAAATTTTTAAGTCAAAAAATAAGGACCAGTCTAATGTACACTAGTTGCAAAGACGCATAATGAAGAGAGTTTGGCTCCCAAATACTTTGCTTAAACTGTTTTTCGCTTGGGATGATTATATTTAAAAAATGTTGTCGTTTCTTAACAAATGATACAACTTTTTGCATTAATGGCACTTTATTGCTTTTAGAAATTGAGTTGTTCGATTTATGGGAATAGCAAGGAGTTTTTTTCGCATTTGTCGCTTTTCCAGAAATTTTGAAAAGCTCCATTTTCCGCTGACATCAGAGGACACCCATCTGTTCCATCTCCTACAAAATTTTTTAGGTCAAGACCAAAATTTGTCAAAATTTTAAGAACTATTGATGATAGTGCCTTCGCTTCAATTGACACATCAACGTCATCAATATCTTTTGAAGCCTCTTCAAATGCGTTTACAACAAAGCAAATAAATTCTTCCCTAAAAACTTTTTGTTGTATGTTCAAATATTAAAAAGATAAGGAAATCTGGCTTTTCCCCGACAAATCAGTGCTTTCGTCAAAAATTATCGAATAGAATTTTAATTCATATAACACATTTATACATAAATATTGCAAATACTAAGGCTTTTTAATAATTAAGCCGCACGCATTATCAAGTCAAACGTTTAGTCTTTGAATATAGATGGCACCTGCTGGGATTGAATGTAGAATAATAAGTAATTGAATACGGTAAACTAAATGTTTCTTTGGAAATATCTAATAAATAACTATTAGGATTAAGATGTGGATACTTATTGAAAATCGTTAGAGTTTCAATAAAAGAAAATAAAAAAATACTTATTGAAAATTTCGTTAGAGATTCCATAAAAAAAAAAAAAACAAATAAAACATAAAAAACAATAAAAACAAAAATTTAGTACATTAAAAAAATATTATTATGGGAATTCTTGTATTATCGAAATTAACCAAACATATTTTTATAATTTACGGGGGAGAATTTCCTTATTTCCCCCCCCCTGAATCCGCGCCTGTTTATAAGATACAGTGCTAATGGTTGCAGTACAAAAAGCCATTGGGATTTAAATTGGTAAGATATGAAAATACTTTTTTTAATTTATTGTATATTGTTTTTTTAAAGTTCGATATAGATTTTCAATAGTTATATCCACATGCGAATATTTTCAATGATAGCCTTGAGTCGTTTTCATCAAAAATTATTCTTGTCTTTCAAGAGCGCATAAAAGACCAAGCAAACAAGCTCCTATTTCAAAATATGCAAAAAATGAAAAATAAAACTCAAAGTAAGTTTTATTTTATTGATCTAAAATTCATTAGTATTAGTGCATATAATAATTTTGAATCTTTCCAGATGGTCGATTCACTGGATTATTTTATTTATTGCATAGCATTTTTGTACCTTCGTCTAAAATGTTCAATATCAAAAATGGAAAAAAGGTATGTACAAGGTTCTCCATTAGAGACTCACAAAAGAGTTTAATAATTGATGGAAGTACAGTACAGGAAGACAGGAGGCAAAAAGCCAAATACAACCATCAATACTAATTGCAGGTTCTATTTTTGAACCACAAGAAATCACGGTATATTTAGAAGGAATAAAATATGGAATGCATTCCGTAGTAAAAGCTATAGACACATGATTCAAGATATTTTTTATATTTAATTTAGAATACCCAAGAGAACCGATACTAGTTTGGGGCTTCATTCAGAAATATTTTTATAAATAATACAACAAATTGTGATTATGATAGTCCCCAAATAAATTCATTAGTTTCGAACTTAAATTAGTGAATGGAAATGTTTCAATGTAAGTTTTCCCCCAAATTCTTCTTCACTTGTAATTCTTTGTGTGTTAGAAAGTATTTTGGAATTTTGGTCCCTAATATGTTGTTAATTATAATACTATCGACATCATTAAGATTTTGAATGTTTCCTTATTTAATTTATTTTTTGATTCAATGACAAAAATTATTTTTTTATTTAAGTATGAATTTTTTCAAAGATTTAAATTTTGGACATTTATATATATAAGTATCAAGGGGAATTTGGTACAGGTGGTCTTAAAAGCGCTGCTGATATTAGCTAAAATCACTGTTGGATGTCCAAATTTTGGTTTATTCTCTTTTATTATCTTTGTCTCTGTTTTGTTTTATTTCTGATTTTGACTTTGTACAATTATTTAACAAAAACAAATTGCTTGTGGTTTTTGTACGAGTTGTACTTGTTGTAGTACCGAGATTACCTGGGATGAATTCGCCTTGAATAAGTATATATATCTCATAAAGAAAGAAAAGTTGATTTCGCTGTATATTTAAATTATTATATAGACAACGTACTTATAAAAAAAAAATATTTTTTGAATTTATGTATTAAAGGAATTTGTACAATTTTCTGATAAATAAGTATTTTGAAGGCAAAAGAATTGTCGGTTTTATTTTATGTATACGTTGTGTTAATCACACATATAAGAAATATTATTTTTAATTTATATATCGTGTTAATATATGCACTAGACTGGTCGCAATTTTTTTTTTTTTTTAAATTTAATTGTTTGCGCTGCTTAAAATATGAGGTTTGGTGTAAGAAATCATGATCTAATTTTTCAGGTCAATCCGACGGTGCCTAGCCGTGCCGGGTGGGGCCCAAAGTTCCCCATATTATAAAAAAAAACATATGTTCTATCAGTTCTTTATAGTTATACTAGTTGAAAAGCCGAAAATCAAAAATATGGCTTCGTTACGATCTTCCGCAGAGAAAGTACTTCAAGTGTGCCAAATTTCAGCTTCCTATGTCATCAGATGGCTTCAGAAAGTTGCGGAAAGAATAGGACATACATGCAAACATCCTGACATACTAAGAAATTATATATTGTTTAGATAGATTAACATATGTTCGCGGAACTCAAAAACGCTTTAGTTTATTGAAAAACTAAAAAAAACCGAAATTCCGCAATAAAATTTACTTTAAGAAAGGTAAAACGTTTTTCTTATATGCGCAGTCGTTTTAGAAACATAATTTTTTTTCTGGAAAAAAAAATAATTTTTTTATTAAAATTTCGGAATTTTTGATTTAAAGAATTCATAAAAAATTGAAAAATGCAGCTATGCTTCTAATTTTATGCAGACATATAAAAAACAGCATTGCAAACAAAACAAGCTATAAATAATTAAAATCTGTAAACAACTTTTGATTTTATGTATTCACAAAAGATGTGGCTGTTTAATAAAATTCTTAAATTAATTAAAATTTTTCGTCTTTTGTGACTACATAAAATCAATTAGAAGCATAGCTGCATTTTTCAATTTTTTATGAATTCTTAAAAACAAAAATTCCGAAATATTAATAAAAAAATTATTTTTTTTTTTTCCAGAAAAAAAATTATGTTTCTAAAACGACTGCACATATAAGAAAAACGTTTTACCTCTCTTAAAGTAAATTTTATTGCGTAATTCGGTTTTTTTTTAGTTTTTCAATAAACTAAAGCGTTTTTGAGTTCCGCGAACATATGTTGTGCAACCTCCTTAATTTTCGAAATAACGGTATATCTCGAAAACCAAAGCCAATATAAAGAAAAAAGTTTTAACTTTCTTAAAGTAAATTTTATTGCGTAATTCGGTTTTTTTTTAGTTTTTCAATAAACTAAAGCGTTTTTGAGTTCCGCGAACATATGTTGTGCAACCTCCTTAATTTTCGAAATAACGGTATATCTCGAAAACCAAAGCCAATATAAAGAAAAAAGTAAATTTTATTGCGGAATTTCGGTTTTTTTTTTAGTTTTTCAATAAGCTAAAGCGTTTTTGAGTTGCGCGAACATGTGTTAATCTATCTATCTATCTATCTATCTATCTATATATATAAAAATGAAAAATGTTTGTATGTGTGTTTGTTTGTTTGTTTGTTGGCTTATAGACTCCGAAACTACTGAACCGATTTTCCTGAAATTTTTACAGTAACTTCACGTCAGCCCTAAAAATAAAATAGGCTACTTATTTTTTCGATAGGGGCAGGGGAATTGGTACCCCCCATAGAATGCCAATGTTAATTATCGCATATCTTAAGAGCCGCTGGACGCATTTTGCTGAACTTTTTGTAGTAGGATCTTCTGAGCCCCGAAATTGAAATAAAATAGCAGCGGGGGTATTGGAATCCCCCATAGGACGCCAATGTTTAACATCGCATATCTTAAGAACTGTAATAGCGAGAATGTTCAAACTTTCTAGAAGTCACTCTTATGGTATACTACACTTTTGAAAATAAAAATAAAGCGGGTAGGCGCAGGGGGGGAAATCCCTCCCATAGGATGCATACATTAAATATCGATCAACTGAAGAACTTTTAAAGGGAGAGTCTTCAAACGTGGTTAAAGCTACTATTATAGTAAACTATAAATCTATATATATAAAAATGAAAAATGTTTGTATGTGTGTTTGTTTGTTTGTTTGTTGGCTTATAGACTCCGAAACTACTGAACCGATTTTCCTGAAATTTTTACAGTAACATCACGTCAGCCCTAAAAATAAAATAGGCTACTTATTTTTTCGATAGGGGCAGGGGAATTGGTACCCCCCATAGAATGCCAATATTAATTATCGCATATCTTAAGAGCCGCTGGACGCATTTTGCTGAACTTTTGTAGTAGGATCTTCTGAGCCCCGAAATTGAAATAAAATAGCAGCGGGGGTATTGGAATCCCCCATAGGACACCAATGTTTAACATCGCATATCTTAAGAACTGTAATAGTGAGAATGTTCAAACTTTCTAGAAGTCACTCTTATGGTATACTACACTTTTGAAAATAAAAATAAAGCGGGTAGGCGCAGGGGGGGAAATACCTCTCATAGGATGCATACATTAAATATCGCTCAACTGAAGAACTATTAAAGGGAGAGCCTTCAAACGTGGTTAAAGCTACTATTATAGTAAACTATAAATTTCAATATAAAAATGGGCGGGAGAGACAGGGGAGGAGCAGTACCCCTCATAGATAGAAATATTAATAAGAGCCATTGTACGCATTTTGTTCAACTTTTGGTAGTACGATCTTCTGAGCCCCGAAATTGAAATAAAGTAGCAGCGGGGGAAGTGGTTTTCCCCATAGGACGCCAATGTTTAATATCGCATATCTTAAGAACTGTTATAGTGAGAATGTTCAAACTTTGTAAAAGTCACTCATATGGTATACTACACTATTGAAAATAAAAATAGATAGGGGAAGGCGCAGGGGGGAAATACCTCTCATAGGATGCATATATTAAATATCGCTCAACTGAAGAACTATTAAAGGGCGAGTCTTCAAACGTAGTTAAAACACTATTATGGCAAACTTTAAATTTCAATATAGTAATGGGCGGGGTAGACAGTGGAGGAGCAGTTCCCCTCATAGATAGAAATATTAATAAGAGTCGCTGCAAGTATTTTGTTGAACTTTTGGTAGTAGGATCCTCTGAGCCCCAAAATTGAAATAAAATAGCAGCGGGGAAGCGTTACGCCCTATAGGACGCCAATGCTTAATATCGGATATCCGAAAAACTGTTAAAGTGAGAATGTTCAGACTTTGTAGAAGTCACTCTTATGGTATACTACACTTTTAAAAATAAAAATTAAGCGGGTAGGCGCAGGGGAGAAATACCTTCCATAGGATGCATATATTAAATATCTCTCAATCGATAAAGTGGTTAAAGCAGTGTTGCGAAGCGCACCGGGTTAAGCTAGTATGTATATAAAAATGAAAAATGTTTGTATGTTTGTTTGTTTGTCGCCTTATAGACTCCGAAACTACTGAACTGATTTTCCTGAAATTTTTACAGTAACATCACGTGAGCCCTAAAAATAAAATAGGCTACTTATTTTTTCGATAGAGGCAGGGGAATTGGTACCCCCCATAGGATGCCAATATTAATTATCGCATATCTTAAGAGCCGCTGCAAGCAATTTGTTGAACTTGTGGTAGTAGGATCTTCTGAGCCCCAAAATTGAAATAAAATAGCAGCGGGGGAAGTTGAATCCCCCATAGGACACCAATGTTTAACATCGCATATCTTAAGAACTGTAATAGTGAGAATGTTCAAACTTTGTAGAAGTCACTCTTATGGTATACTACACTTTTGAAAATAAAAATAAAGCGGGTAGGCGCAGGGGGCGAAATACCTCCCATAGGATGCATATATTAAATATCGCTCAACTGAAGAACTATTAAAGGGAGAGTCTTCAAACGTGGTTAAAGCTGCTATAAGGGTAAACTATAAATTTCAATATAAAAATGGGCGGAGTAGACAGGGGAGGAGCAGTACCCCTCATAGATAGAAATATTAATAAGAGCCACTGCACGCAATTTGTTGAACTTTTGGTAGTAGGATCTTCTGAGCCCCAAAATTTAAATAAAATAGAAGCGGGGGAAGTGGTACCCACCATAGGACGCCAATGTTTAATATCGCATATCTTAAGAACTGTTGTAGTGAGAATGTTCAAACTTTGTGGAAGTCACTCTAATGGTGTACTACACTTTTGAAAATAAAAATAAAGCGGGAAGGCGCAGGGGGAAACACCTCCCGTAGGATGCATATATTAAATATTGCTCAACTGAAGAAATATTAAAGGGACAGCCTTCAAACGTGGTTAAAGCTACTTTTATGGTAAACTATAAATTTCAATATAAAAATGGGCGGGGTAGACAGAGTAGGAGCAGTACCCCTCATATATAGAAATATTAATAAGAGCCGCTGCACGCATTTTGTTGAACTTTTCGTAGTAAGATCTGAGCGCAAAAATTCAAATAATATAGCAGCGGGGGAAGTGGTACCCCCCGTAGAACGACGATGTTTAATATCTCTTATCTTAAGAACTGTTATAGTAAGAATGTTCAAACTTTATAGAAGTCACTCTTATGGTATACTACACTTTTGAAAATAAAAATAAATATCTCTCTACTGAAGAACTATTAAAGGGAGAGTCTTCAAAGTTGGCTAAAGCATT
Source organism: Pollenia angustigena (assembly GCA_930367215.1). Taxonomy (NCBI): domain Eukaryota; kingdom Metazoa; phylum Arthropoda; class Insecta; order Diptera; family Polleniidae; genus Pollenia; species Pollenia angustigena. The sequence goes on from OV884058.1 coordinate 253,366,836, forward strand.
GTAGCGAAGCGCAACGGGTTAAGCTAGTTTCAATATAAAAATGGGCGGGAGAGACAGGGGAGGAGCAGTACCCCTCATAGATAGAAATATTAATAAGAGCGAGCCACTGCACGCATTTTGTTGAAATTTTGGTAGTAGGATCTTCTGAGTCCCAAAATTGAAATAAAGTAGCAGTGGGGGAAGTGGTTTTCCCCACAGGACGCCAATGTTTAATATCGCATATCTTAAGAACTGTTATAGGGAGAATGTTCAAACTTTGTAGAAGTCACTAATATGGTATTCTACACTATTGAAAATAAAAATAAAGCGGGTAGGCGCAGGGGGGAATACCTCTCATAGGATGTATATATTAAATATCGCTCAACTGAAGAACTATTAAAGGGCGAGTCTTCAAACGTAGTTAAAACTACTATTATGGCAAACTTTAAATTTCAATATAGTAATGGGCGGGGTAGACAGAGGAGGAGCAGTTCCCCTCATAGATAGAAATATTAATAAGAGCCGCTGCAAGCATTTTGTTGAACTTTTGGTAGTAGGATCCTCTGAGTCCCAAAATTTAAATAGCAGCGGGGGAAGTGTTACACTCCATAGGACGCCAATGTTTAATATCGGATATCCTAGAAACTGTTAAAGTGATAATGTTCAAACTTTGTAGAAGTCACTCTTATGGTATACTACACTTTTAAATATAAAAATAAAGCGGGTAGGCGCAGGGGAGAAATACCTTCCATAGGATGCATATATTAAATATCTCTCAATCGATAAAGTGGTTAAAGCAGTGTTGCGAAGCGCACCGGGTTAAGCTAGTACAATATATAATTTCTTAGTATGTCAGGATGTTTGCATGTATGTCCTATTCTTTCCGCAACTTTCTGAAGCCATCTGATGACAAAGGAAGCTGAAATTTGGCACACTTGAAGTACTTTCTCTGCGGAAGATCGTACCGAAGCCATATTTTTGATTTTCGGCTTTTCAACTAGTATAACTATAAAGATCTGATAGAAAATATGTTTTTTTTTTATAATATGGGGAACTTTGGGCCCCACCCGGCACGGCTAGGCACCGTCGGATTGACCTGAAAAATTAGATCATGATTTCTTACAACAAACCTCATATTTTAAGCAGCGCAAACAATTAAATTTAAAAAAAAAATTCCCATACAAGATGCGACCAGTCTAATATGCACTAATAGTTAAGTAATTGTTTTTTTTACTAATTATTACGGTTTTCAAAAAAAAATATGTATATCGATGGCTTCATATAGAAAAGGCATATCTCATTTACATGAGAAGAAAAACACAGTTTTATTATACAATTAACAATTTTGATTACAGAAGCCAAATATAATTGCGTTCAGTCAATTTTGACCTCAGAAAACTAAAATTTTGTAAGTACAAGCTCCATTTTGAAAAAAAAACTCGAGATTCGCCTCAATATATTATTATTACGGAAATTGTAATATTTCGTAAGAAAACAACGTTTTAACTATGGGTCCATATAGTAACTTATAATATGTATAAAGAATTTTATTCATACGTAATTATATATAAGATTATACAAATTTAACTTATGTTTATATAATTTTTATAGAGTTAATAAACAATGTTAATTTCTTGCACTGAAATAGCTTTTGTTTTAATTTTTTATATCATTATTTATAAATAATGCTGTTTTATCTAATTTAAACAACATTATGGTTTATATCGATACTTTGATATAGAAAAGCCCTTAGTAATGTTTTCCTTACTTTACAAGAGAAGGAAAAAACTTAATAAGAACTAAAGTTTTGCAGTCGCGAATTTTGTTTAAGCAATTTAACAAAAAACTGCGTTAAAAAGTTGGAAACTGCTAAACTTTAGTTCTTATTAAGTTTTTTTCTTTTCTTGTAAAGTAAGGAAAACATTACTAAGGGCTTTTCTATATCAAAGTATCGATATAATCATTTTGTGTATAAAGAATACAAAATTGCATTAAATAATATAATGGCGCTTTTTAAAAAATTCCAACTGGGATAATAAAACCTTTTGAAAATTAACAAATATTCGTAGAGTTGAATAAAAGGGAATAGTTAAAATGAAGAATTAATTTTCATATTGAATAATTATTTTTGTTAATTTAACTATTTTTTTTTATTTAATTTAACAAAATTTTATTCAAATTAACACAATGAAAAACAACAAACGCACTTATTCAAATTGATGATTTTTCTTCAATTTGACTATTTTAATAAAATTTTAAATTTTACTAAAAATGTGTGTTAAATAGACGAACATTTTTGTTGGTTGTTCTTTTCTTCAATTCTACACCCTATTTTGCGTTATTTACCTACCACTTTTGGTTCTGTGCGTAACCTCGTAATGAAATTCTATTTTCTACAGGTTGACACGTTACGGTTAAGTTTCATTACAGTCAGTTTAGCATTTGCATTGCTTTCCATATAACAGAAACGATCAGCTGTTTACATTACATTTACATTTCTACATTTACGGTCGGCTAACAGGGCCTTAATAAAGTATCATGGATATTTTTAAAAAGATATTAATATTTCAGGACTAAATTCAAATTATTCAAAAACCGTTTTTAAGTTGATTGGAAACGAACTAAGTAAAGCGGTTAACAATATTCTCAAAAGTGTTTTTAGTGCAAATATAACCTTCTTGTTTTAAGGTCGCGATATACATATGTAAGTACATACAAATGTATCTATAATGGGTATAAATAAACAAAGTATGTATAACGTTATTAATTTAATAATAAATGAAAATACATTGGGTTTGGAAAAGAGTTATATTTACTTATCGTCGCAATTAAATAAAACATTAGCCCAATTCACAATCTTGTGCAAATGGTCTTGCATCGTAGCATTTGCAAAATGGTATAGTGAATACTGTAGTATACTTTTGGGATGATAGTAAATACTATACCATTTTTCAGATCGGCTTCACTCAAAATATTATGTAGTTAAATTCAAACGAAAATTCATTTTAAACTAATTAAAATTCATTTAGAAAACGGATCATTTACATTTCATTTAAAGCAAATGATTTTTACGTTCATTTTTAAATTTTTTATTTTTTGAACAGCATATTCGTTAAAACTGAATAGTTTTTACTTTTAAAAAATATATTTTAACCGACAATAATAAAACTACATAAAAAAATTAAAACGAAAAACATTATTTTTTGGTAGTTTGTTTTTTGAATAACAAACATAAATGTTAAAAAATAAAATTATTTGTAAAATAACTATATTTTTTATTAAATTTTAACAGTACGGAAAACGAATTTATTAACCGACAATCAGTTACTGTAATAATTTTATGAGTGTTGGTTCACTGAGTGTTAGCTGTCGTTTTGCAATCAACTCGAGTAAATATAAACTATTGGTTTTAGGCGTTGCATATTTGCAAAAGAGTAGCAAGTGCATTGCTGTATATTTTGTTGGTGTAGAGTAAAAATATACTATACCATTTTGCAAATGCTACGATATATAGTTATGGTTTTAACCATAATCCCAAAAGTATGCTATGGTATTTACTATTCCATTTAGCAAATGCTACGATGCAAGACCATTTGCACAAGATTGTAAATTGGGCTATTGTTTAATTTGATTGTGCGCATGATAAATAAATAATTCTTAGTTTTGGTAATCGGCCATTAACTTTTGTTTTTAATCAATACACTTTGTTCAAGTTTATAGCACCGAATATGTAATCAGCTGAAAACATTTCGGAATTTGCATTGACAAATTTGGGAACTTTAGCTCTTGCCAGATACAGAAAAATATATACTTTCTTTGTACGTAAGGTACCACTTAAAATCTCAATAACATAACGTTATGTCCATCCTTAAGGACCTTTGGAAATATCGGAACCAACATTTTTGAAATAAGATGATAAGTAACGAAGATTACCTCCCACAAACAAACATACACACATAACCTCTTTATTATACTTGTATATACAAACATATATATTACAATTTAATAACTTTTATTACAAAGTCACGTGATGTAGGGTAACACTATTACCACAACTGTCCGAATAAAAATATTTCTATATATAGCATATAATTTTTTTTAAAATCGGTCAATTAAAACGCAACAACAAATTAACTGCCTTTTGACGTGTCTTTTGGGGAATTTTATAGAAAATCAAGTCGTATTCATAAGGTATTTGTATCAGAGAGAGTCATAGGAACTTTTTTTAACTTATTTATTCTTAATGTCAAACTCCATACGAAAAAAAAAGCCAGCACAACTCTCTCTGATGATATGGGCAAATCCCAGAAACAGTCCACCAACCAAAAATTTTTCAAATGAATTTTTTTTTAATGGAATATAAGACTAGATGTATAATTGCATTTTTATATTAAAAAATATGTATTTCAATGATCATTAATGCAATAATTTTTACCAAATCCTACCCCACTGCCGATTTCTTAATGTTATACGTGAATTTAGCATTATTTTAGGTGATTGTTGTGCTTACAATAGCACTTACAGCAGACTTATTAAAATATAAATTTCGTTAAAAAAAACATTCATTAGTTAAGAAATTAGTTTAAGAAATGCAATTCATAAAAATATAATTTGTTTTGTTAAACTAAATAAAATATAATAAATTAATACTACTGGAAAAACTGTAGCGTTCGTTATGTAGCGTACGTCACAAAGGTTCACGGCTTTTGTCAAAAAATCACAACATTTTTTGGCTGCGAATAAGTGCGTTTAGAATTCTTTTATAGTCATCTTTCTTTTAGGAATTAAATTTTGTATACCTTATCATGCCAAATTCGATCAAAATTAGGAAAACGCACTTCAACCTTTGAAGTTACTTCCACTTTTTGTAGCGTGCGTCACAAAACTTTGTGATCAATTATTTCGCAACAAATACTTGCTAAGAAATTATGATACATGCCATTTGTAAGTACATAATAATGTCACTAAATACAATATATAAGTTGAAGCTATCTTTATTTTTGAAAGACCAAAAAATGTTTATATTTCAATCAGAAAACGCGTGCGAATGTAGCGTTCGTCACGCAGGATTTGCCCATATGTATGTACATATTTACATACCTTATGACAGTACCTTGTAAAAAAGCTATACCAGTTGGCTCTTGATAATTTGAAATTCAAGGGAGCATAGAAAAAGTTTAAATAATCAAGAGTTATATTATGTTGTTGGTTTCCAAAAAACGAACACATTTATGTTACCATTTCAAATAATGAAATGTAAAGAAAAAACACTGAAATCTTCTATGTATATAGGGATGAAACGATAGCTCTAAGGTATCGATACTTTTACTCGATGTGGTATTGCTCGTAAAGTATCGATACCTACTTAGTATCGAAAAAAAAGTATCGATACTAAGTTACTTGTATCGGTACATGTATCGGTTTGTATCATAAAAGAATAGAAAGCAGCATTTAAAAACTTTCTTATTAGTGTTTTAGTACTATACAATAAAATAAGAAATACGACCTATTATAATTTTTGTGCAAAACGATAAGTGTAATGATTGAGACCACTTTAAGTTACCACCTAGTACCAATTTCCTTTCGAAAAATCTTTTTTTATCTTAGGAAACAAAATTTTATAGAACGTTCAGGATAACAACCTTCATTCAACTTTTATTCCAGAAATCAACAATGTCACTATGAATTTATTTTAAATGTACATAAATAAGTATTTTATTTTTAAATTGATAAATATATAATAAAGATTGGTACAACTATAATCCATGATGTTAATTCTGTGGTTTTCATGGGCAACCGCGTATGTCTTAAAATAAAATTTTTTAGGACAGCCGAAAAAACCATTCTAGATCAAACTATGGGTTAGATATTGCACCTTTTGAACTTTGTAATTGAGTTAAAACATCGGAATGGGTCTATCTGTTTTAAACATTTTTTAAAAAATGTAAAGAGCGCTTAAAATTAAGCAATATAGCATCAACATTTCAAAATCGAAAAAATAGTCATACGCGGTTGCCCATGAAAACCACAGAATTGTGAGTCACACCTTAACATCAAGTTTTTTGCGCAACTTTAGTTTACCTATCTTTGTTCCAGTATTTGACAACTTCTACCATTGAGAGGTACACAATTGAGCAGCGCGTTAAGATTGTTAAAGCCTTTTACGAAAATGGGCGTTCAATCAAAATGCATTTCGTGCACATCGTGATTTTTTTGGTCAGTATAATCGACCAAATGTTTCCACAATCGGGAGAATTGCGGGTAAATTTCAGCAAACCGGGTCTGTAGGAAATGGGAAAATATATGTGCATGCTCCCGATTTAGTTCTGCAGCTGGCGGCGTCTTCGAAAATGAGGTCGGCCAAGCAATTATCGTGAATGGTGTTCGCTATCGCGGGATGATAACGGACTTCCTATATCCAGAAATTAAGGAAATGGACCAAGACGATATGTGGTTTATAGGTGTTGACTAGGGATGCCAAACGGGACCAGGTTTTTTGAAAACCGGGATTCGGGATTTGTAATTTAAAAAAAAGGGATCCCGGGACAGATCGGGATTTCATATATAAAAGATAATTTTTAAAATTTATATAATTATAATTTAATGTTAATGTTAGAACAAAAGTTCTAAACACGGAAAATAATTACAAACGTAGATTTATGTTGGAAATGTTACAAATTATAAGAGTACTGACAATCTCGAGAATTAATTTCAAGTCAGATACTGAAAATGTAGACATTTAATTTATAAAAATAAAACGGAAGTTAAAAATTTATGTTTATTGTAATAGATCTAATTTGTATTGAAAAATACTTTTGTATTCAATTACAAAAAATTTTTTAGTTTTGTCATTTTATTGTTAAATTTGTTTTTAAAAAATTGTTAATTTTGGTAAAAAGAAAAAAACCCTGAAGAAAGCACTCAAAGGAAGTGCCGAAATATTGGTGTGAATAAATTTATAAAAAAACAAGTTAGAGTGCTATATTCAGCTGTGCCGAATCTTATATACCCTTCACCATTGTGCGAGTGGAATAGAGAGCAACTTAATAATTTTTACATATACATACATATTTACAATACTTAAAACTTCATTATAAATGAAATTTAAAAAGCGAAAACTGTTAAATATTTTTTTTAAATCGTTTTTAGTTTCTATTTGTTAAAATTATTTCGTTAAATATATGAAATAATAAAGAAGGGCGATAACGAAAATCATATTGGGAATTATGCTAGTATATGTAAACAAATACGAAGGGGGGGTGAGGGGATTGGAAGAAGAGACGACAACCGGATTTGAACTTCGCTTTGCATAAGGACCCAGAATATATATACTTTATAGGGTGTAGGACCTTCGGTGAAGGGTATAAAAAACAAACTTAATTATAAAAAAGAGTAATTTTTGGGATTTCAGTATTTTGGTCATAACTCTGCTATTTCTTAACCGATTTGACAGATTTATATACCGACGTGTTAAAGAAGAAATTTGCCAGTTATTTTGGCTATAAAACTTGGACTCGGCAAGAAATATGGTTCCTGAAAATGGGTATTTTTCAAAAAAAAAATTAATAATTTGGTCATAACTTTTTCGTATCTGAACCGATTTTCCCGAGTTTTTCAGAAAATATTTTCTATTAAAAATTTCCGTTTTTCTGATATATAAGGCGTAACCATAGGTCATATAACAGTCAAAAAATTCAGGTTTTTATACAATTTTTAATACTTTTTGTATGAGAGGTACCACGCCTACTTATCCAATCGCACCCACATTTTGTAGGATGGTGTATATTTATAACTTAAATGTTTGTACCTAATTTTAAAGCTTTGGCTCTTGTCGTTCTCCAGTTATACAGAAAAAAGTAATAAAAATAAACAGCAACCACAAGGGATTTTTTGGAAAAATTAGAGGCAGTCGTGGTTTTTTGGTCATATCTCAGCCATTGTTGGACCGATCTGGCTGAATTTCAATAGCAAGAAATGGTGGACTATATGTAGGGTTGCCATACGTACTGTTTTAAGCAGTACATGTACTGATTTTTTGCAGTTGTACTGTTTTATGCACAACTCCTAAAACAGTACGCAAATGTACTGTTTTTTACCCTTTGTACTGTTTTTTGTACTGTTTTTTTTTTTTGCTCAGTCTATATTTAACAGAACTGGCTTACAAAAAATTATGTTGTGTTCAAAAAAAAAGTTCTAAAATAATAAGAGTTTTTACGCTGTGGTCATTGTTTTCTCATAAATACACAGTAGAAATCTAAATTATAATGGGTGGCACGTAGCAGTGGTATATTTTCGTGTTGTTATGATTTTATGGCTACCTTTTCCAATAGTCTTTCCCTTTCCACACCTGAGAAAGACAAAAAAAATCTAAATTTTTTTAAGTACTAAAAAATACTTATTCCAAAACAGTTATCGTTAATTTTTAGAACTTTTTTAATTTTCGGGCATGTTCTGGAAGTCGAAATGACGTAAAATTGAAAACAAACAAATTTGGAAAATTATCCGTGTTCAAAATTTATAAAAATACCTAATACCTTTGAGGACCAATTTTCTTTACCTAAACTACTGAAATAAGAAAAAGATACGTACATTTTTACAAAAATTTTTTTAAAATATTCATCGTTTTCAATTGCACTTGATTTTAAATATTTTCAGATTTTGTGAAATAAAAATAAACCAAACTATTTTTTTTTTGGATTTTATAGATTAATGGCCAATTTCACCAAGTTCAGGTTTAATTAACTTTCATTATAAAAGTCAAAAAACCTATTGTTGTAGTAATAGTTAATTATAGCTGAACTTGGTAAAATTAGCCGTAAATAATTTAAAATTGGAAAATTAATTTAGGAAACAAACATTTTCTCAAATTCTATATGATTTGTGCAACTATGTGTGTAGTGAAAATTGCTTTAAATACGAATATGTTTAAAGAAAATCGTACTTACAAAATCAATGAGTTGATTGTTTTGAGCTAAGTACGGCTTTTCTCCTTTCTTATATGGCTTACAGCAATGTTATGGTTTTCCTGGCCAAATGCTTCGTTTGTAGTGTTTGCTTTTTAAACGCAAATGGAGTAATTTCATATGTATATTTATGAAATGCCATAAACTGGAAATAATTCCTTTGACGTTACACATTTTAAGTGTATTTCTTTCTCTATATAATTGTTGTTGCATATTCAATCAAAAGCTTAAAATATTTACCCCAATTTCCCCAAGTTCAGTTAAAACTAACTATTACTTTAACTTCCAGCTTACAATATGTTTTGACAGCTTGAACTGATAGTTAATTATAGCTGAACTTGGTGAAATTGGGGGTTACTTATTAAAACAAATGGTAATGTTGTCGTCAAAAAAATGTACTGTTTTTTTCTTGATTGTACTGTTTTTATGTATTCAATGTACTGTTTTTCCGAATTTAAAATCTGGCTACCCTAACTATATGTGACATAAATGTAAAACAACGTAACCGCTATCATGTCTGGAGTCTCCGGAAAACACATATCAAACGTAAGACGGACGAACGGACGGATATCGTTAAATCAACTTCTCTCCTCATAAGGACCCAGAATATATATACTTTATAGGGTCTAAGATCAATATTGTAGAAATTACAAACGGAATTACAAACTTATATATACCCTTTTCCACCTGTGGTGAAGGGTATAAAAAATAAAAAAAAGTTTTTTATATAAAACAATAAGACCTTAAGCTCGAATATTTTTAATTTATATATTAAAATAGTAATAAATATTTAATTTATTTTATCTCAAATAAATAGGCAAGTAATAATCTAATAAAATAAACTTATATGTGTCAAAAGACCTTTGGTAAACCCCCTAAAGTTGTTAACACCTTTTTGCACAACTTGCATTTTGCGTGCGCAGTTCCATTATCATCCACTTAGAAAATAGACCCACCTTCTGATTTTGTTTTCTTGGTACATAATGCATTGCATGTTACATTTATTCACTTGTGACTTTTTTGTAACCAGTTAAAAATTAGATTCATGGCCAGTATGATTTAATATTGAATTTTTACTAAGCCCAAAATCTCGGGATTTTATGTCAAACCCCAGGATTCTGGACTTAAATTTTAGAATTATCCCGGGATTTCGGTATTCGTGATTGGCATCCCTAGTGTTTACTTGTCAAACGGTTTCTTGATACCGTTACTGCTGCTCCAGCTTTGAAAAATAATCAAAAATTTAAGATTAATTTCAATACCAAAGTGAAACGATTACTTTTGACCGATACCGAGTATTTTTTTACCGAAACTACTTGGTACTCGGTTGCTAAGTATCGATTACAAAAATACTTGGTACTTATATAAAAGTATCGAATATGTACTTGTATTTACTCGTATCGTTTCATCCTTATACGTATATAATTTCGTTGTTTGTCCGGATGTATGTCCGGTTCTCTTTCCGCGGCTTTCTGAAGCCGTCTGACGTCACAGAAAGATGATATTTGGCATACGTAAAGCTCATTTGCTCCACTGGTGCAAGACGGAGGCCGATTTTTGATTTTCCGTCTGTGGGCGGTGGGCGTGGTCATTGAATAAACCATTCACTTTTTCTTATATTTTTTGCAGGAAACTTTTGCGTTTTCCTAATGACACTTTTTATATTTAAAGCCCTCTGTCTGAGGAAGATCATAGCATTGTCAGTTTCCTAATTTTCGATCTCCGGGCTATACATGTGGCTTATTTCATCATAAAACTTTCAATTTTGCATTATGTATTTTTTAAAGAATTTTTATATTTTCGATATTAAAACATAAAATTTGTTATACTGAAAGTACTTTCTCTGCCAGAAATCATAGTGGAATCAGATTTTAATACTGCTGTTGAAAAGTAGAGATAATCTTATTGTATCACATACATAATTACTAACAAAAATATTGGGGTGTTGTTTTGATTTTCAAGATTTGTTTGTAAAGTGATTTAAAGAACAATCATATTCTAAGAGAAAGTAACTGTTATTTACATTCATCTAAATTAAAAAATAATAATATTGAGTTATTGGAATTAATTCTTCATTGTGCCCATTTGAATTGGATTGAACTACATATTTACGGTGCGTTGCGAGTTTTTTAAATTAGAAGAAGAAGAAGTTATAACTACCTATTTGAAGTGAATTTATATAATGTTATAAATATAAAGTTAAAGTTCTTTTTCTACAAAAATCAACTAAATTAACTCAAGTCATTAATAATTTTGAAAGCTGCTCAAAGTCCTCTTCAAGGTAGGTTATATGTTGTTATGTACATCCAAAAAAATTGTATGCGAAATTTTACGAAAAATTTTCGTTGTCTATTATTTCGAAACACGTTTTTACGAATATTTCGTACGATGTATGTCAGTTTTCGTATAAATAAGCAGAGATTTTTTCGGTGTTTGTTATCAACTATTTCATACGTTTACATTTTACTATACTTCGGTTTGGTGGATGGTTTATAACCAGAAATATGTAAAACGCCGAGGATTTAAATCAGAGACCGTAAATATATATAAGATTGATTATTCAATAGTTCGTTATTTTGTTCAACATTTTCCTATAAAAAACAAATTCCGTTAAGGGCATGGAAAGACCTCTCACAGTGAATGATCTGCACCCGATTCTATTTTTAAAATCATTGAAGGGACCTACAGTTTAATGCCGGCAGCGAAAGGCTAATGCAATAGCATTATTGTGTTATTTAGAGGGGGCCGCACATATCATTCTCAGTTCAAGCTACCAGTACGATTGACAGAAACATCATCTTCAAGTATGAGAGCAAATTCCGTGGATGCAAAGCAGATAAGAAAGACTAGGTTAAAAATTTGGGATGAGACAACAATGGCACCTACCTATGCATTTAATGCTATTGACAAGTTGCTTAAAACATTGATGAAGAATAACAAGCCTTTTGGAGGTAAAGTTGTGCTTCTTGGAGGAGATTGTCGCCAATATTTACCAGTGGTACCACATGCTCACAGGACGGCCATTATCGAATCATGTATTAAGTTTTCTAATCTTTGGTCCAACTTTAAAATTTTACAGCTTAAAGTCAATATTCGTGCAGTGGATAATATTTACAGAGATTGGCTTTTAAAAATGGGGAATGGTGAACTCGGTTCGGAATTTGGGGAGGAAATTATTGCATTACCAAACGAAATGCTGGTTGAAAACTCAATCGTGAAAAATATCTTCGGTGAATGTTTAAAGCCGTCTGATGTAGATCAGTATTGTAAATTTGCCATTTTATGCCCTAAGAATGATGAAGTATGCCAAATTAATGAAGAAGTACTAATTCTTTTTGAGGGTGAATGTTTTACATTTTTGAGCGTTGACACGGTGGAGAGCAATAGCATAGCTGATCGGGAAAATTATCCGGTGGAGTTTTTAAACAGTCTATCGCCATCTGGAATGCCTCCTCATAAGTGGCAAGTCAAGGTGGGAGCCATTATCATGCTTCTGAGGAATTTAAACACTAAAAGAGGGCTATGCAATGGCACAAGACTGCAAGTAACACAATTGTCACAAAATCTAATATGCGCAACTATATTAACCGGCACTGCAAAAGGCAATCCTGCATTTATTCCGAGGATTGATTTGGCTCCCATAAATCCCGACCAACCATTTATTTTGCGTAGGAGACAGTTTCCTATAAGGTTGGCGTTTTCCATCACCATCAATAAAGCTCAAGGTTCAAAGGAGAGAAAAGAGGGTATGTTAAAAAAGGGTTGCTCCTCAGTATTTTCAAAAAATGTTGTTTTTAAAGAAGTATTATAATTTAGTTACTTACTTATTGTCATTTTTTACATATTTTACTTATTGTAATTTTTAACAAATTTTTTCTTCATATACATATTAAATGTATTAAAACATTGAATAAAATTTTTTTGTTTTATTTCTTTTATGAGCGTTACTATGTTAGTTATTATCTAAAAGATTTTTATGCCTGGCAGGGACAGGCTTTGTGACTAGTTGTATTATAATTTCGATTGATATCGAATGCCGTAATTTGGACCCTGGTATTCACCCAAAGGTTGGGTACAAACGTTTTGCTCAAAATTTGATAAACATTTATTGTTTTATTTAATCAATATCAGCTTCACTAATAAACACATGCCATCTTGTCAATTTTAAATCAATATATCGGGAGATTTTTTAGCTATTATCTTTTTGGCAACACTGGTTAAAAAAGCTAACGCACGTTTCGTGTTTTGTTTCACTGTCAAACTTCTTCAGTTTGGTCTATTATTTAACCATGAATCGTCTTACAAACGAACAACGCTTGCAAATTATTGAATTATATTATCAAAATGCGTGCTCTGTTAAGAAAGTTCATCGCGCGCTTCTTCCATTTTATGGTCAGTTTAATCGACTTCGGGCTATTGTGACTTAATTTCGCACCAAATTTACATTGTTGAGCATTAAACCACCAACACGCTTACGTAGAGTGCGAACTGAAGAAAATATCGCACCTGTATCGGCCAGTGTTAATGATGACCATCAATTATCGATCCGTCGCCGTTCGCAGCAATTGGGCCTCTGTTACTCAACAACGTGAGATGATATCCAACTTTTTTCCCAAAATGCAAGAGCTTGACTTGCATGACATGTGGTTTCAACAAGACGGGCCACATGCCACACAGCACGCTTAACAATGGACTTATTGAGAGGAGAGTTCGGTGAACATTTTATTTCACGTTCGGGATCGTTCAATTGGCCGCTTAGATCATGCAATTTAACGCCTTTAGACTATTTTTTGTGGGGCTATGTTAAAGCTCATGTCTGTACATACATACCCGCTTCAATTGATGCATTGGAAGCATTTATTCATGAGATACCGGCCGAAATGTTGGAAAGAGTATGCCAAAATTGGACTAAGCGGATGGACCATTTGAGGCGCAGTCACGGTCAACATTTGCATGAAATATTCTTCAAACATTAAATTATATGGACCGTACTATCGATTCAAATAAAGATTTCGTGAATTTTTCTGAATTTAAGGTTTTTTTTAACTTTCCTATAGCTCTTAAAAAATCACCCCATACATAAGCAGTTTGGGATTGAAATCCAGCAAAATCGGTTCAGTAGGACCAGAGCTATGAATCAAAATGTGGATCCACCACCTAAAAATGATAATTTTGTTACAAAAAGTAACATAAATGGTGGAACAAGGCACGGCATGAGATAAGATTTTGCAAAAATTTGTTTTATTCGACGCTGTTAAATTTCGTGAAGATCCGTCTATAATTTACCCTAAGCCCCATATAAACACCGGAAAACAGTTTAGTATGACTAAAACCGTAAAAAATAACGCTATCGTAACAAATTTTAGCTCGTCACAGTTTTATAGGACTGTAAATGATACTGTGAAATTTCGTGAAGATCCGTTCATAATTTAAGCCCCATATAAACAATACTCCCGGAAAACAGTTTAGTACGCCTAAAACCGTAAAAAATAACGCTAGCGTAACAAAATTTGGAACGTCACAGTTTTTTAGGACTAGAAATAACATTGTGAAATTTCGTGACGATAGGTCCATAATTTACCTTAGGCCCCTTTTAAACCCTACTACCGGAAAATAGTTTAGTACGCCTAAAACCGTAAAAAATAATGCAATCATAACAAATTTTGGCTCGTTGCAGTTTTAAAGGACTATAAATGATACTGTGAAATTTCGTGAAGATCGGTACATAATTTACCCTAGGCCCCATAGAAACCCTTCTCCCGGAAAATAGTTTAGTACACCTAAAACCATAATTACTAATGCTAGCATAACAGAAATTGGTACGTCACAGTTTTAAAGGACTAGAAATGACGCTGTGATCGGTCCATAATTTACCCTAGGCCCCATATAAACCCTACTACCGGAAAACAGTTTATTCGCCTAAAACCATAATTAATAACATATCGTCATAGTTTAAGATAATAATAACATCATACAGATATTATTACTGTCGGTGGAGGGTATCAAAGATTCGGCACAGCCGAATATAACACTCTAACTTGTTTTTATTTCATTAAGCACAGGACATAAAAATAATTCAAATTATTAAGTGTAGCACCAAAAAAATTCAAATTAGAGCGTGTCAGCGAGCAAGATGCCATTCAAATTATTTAAAATGACCAAATTAGTTATATAATTTTTTTTCCAGGACTCAAAATAATAATTTTGCAAATTTTTTAGGTACTAAACTTTTAAGAAATATTCTATTAAAATTGGTTTTAATTATTATTATTTAATGATACTAAATATCTGTTGGACATAACTATTATATTCAATTATTAACGTTTTTCATTGCTCATAACCAGGGTAACCATAAATATTAGACTGGTCGCATCTTGTATGGGATTTTTTTTTTTTTTTAAATTTAAATGTTTGCGCTACTTTAAATATGAGGTTTGGTGTAAGAAATCAAGTCCTAATTTTTCAGCTCAATCCGACGGTGCCTAGTCGTGCCAAGTGGGGCCCAAAGTTCCCCATATGATAAAAAAAACATCTATTCAATCAGATACTAGATGAAAAGCCGGTCCGAAAATCGAAAATCTGGCTTCGCTACAATCTTCCGCAGAGAAAATACTTTAAGTATGCCAAATTTCAGCTTCCTATGTCATCAGATGGCTTCAGAAAGTTGCGGAAAGAATAGGACATACATGCAAAATCCTTACATACTAAGAAATTATATATTGTATAGATAGATTAAAGTATTTGCAGTTTAATGTTTTAGTATGATACGTTGTGCAACCTCCCTAATTTTCGAAATAAGAAGAGAAAAAAGTTTTAACTTTCTTAAAGTAAATTTTATTGCGGAATTTCGGTTTTTTTTAGTTTTTCAATAAGCTAAAGCGTTTTTGAGTTACGCGAACATATGTTGTGCAACCTCCTTAATTTTCGAAATAACGGTATATCTCGAAAACCAAAGCCAATATGAAGAAAAAAGTTTTAACTTTCTTAAAGTAAATTTTATTGCGGAATTTCGGTTTTTTTTGTTTTTCAATAAACTAAAGCGTTTTTGAGTTACGCGAACATATGTTGTGCAACCTCCCTAATTTTCGAAATAACGGTATATCTCGAAAACCAAAGCCAATATGAAGAAAAAAGTTTTAACTTTCTTAAAGTAAATTTTATTGCCGAATTTCGGTTTTTTTTAGTTTTTCAATAAGCTAAAGCGTTTTTGAGTTGCGCGAACATATGTTGTGCAACATCCTTAATTTTCGAAATAACGGTATATCTCGAAAACTAAAGCTAACCTAAAAAAACGGCTAACACCACTGGATTCAGCGACCCCGAATTAGTTAAAAATCTTTCGTTCGTATCATACTAAAATATTAAACTGAAAATACTTTAATCTATCTAAACAATATATAATTTCTTAGTATGTAAGGATGTTTGCATGTATGTCCTATTCTTTCCGCAACTTTCTGAAGCCATCTGATGACATATGAAGCTGAAATTTGGCATACTTAAAGTATTTTCTCTGCGGAAGATCGTAACGAAGCCAGATTTTCGAGTTTCGGTCTTTAAGACCGGCTTTTCATCTAGTATCTGATTGAATAGATGTTTTTTTTATCATATGGGGAACTTTGGGCCCCACTTGGCACGACTAGGCACCGTCGGATTGAGCTGAAAAATTAGGACTTGATTTCTTACACCAAACCTCATATTTTAAGCAGCGCAAACATGTAAATTTAAAAAAAAAAAAATTGCGACCAGTCTAATATATATACTTGATGTTGTCTTTTTGTTAATTGACTACGTATTAATCTGTAATTAAGTGAAAAAAGAATTGATTTAAATAAATATAATTTTTGAATATATATATACCTATAAATAGTTTTGTAAATATTATGAACATACCTTGAAATATTTTTGATCCATACATAATGGAATCTTTCACCGTCCTCTAGCAGCATTAAGTTGATATGTTTAGACTTTTCTTCTTTGGTGAAGTAGTATGGCCCCACTACAACATCATCTTCTACTCCAAACACATTCACACTAATTTCAGAATTCATTAGCTCAAAATCTCTTATTTTGTTGACCGATAGAGAAAAATTTAAATTGGTGAAATTTAATTTGATTCCATTATTCAATATAATTATAGCATTGTCAATATTATTAATTTTATATGATGAACAACTCTTTGTATACTCAGGAGCGACTGGGTATAGTGCTGATATTATAGCCCCCTTGAAGCAGTACTCATCTCGATTTTGTACGTTGACACATGCTTTTTTTTGCATTATTTTTCCTGGTAATGGAAGGTATTGCGATCCTTTGATGGAATTATACTGGTTAATATTGATTTCGAGATGAGAAATATTAATTAACGACCATCCACTATCCCGCTCTTGAAATTCGCTCATCTTTTTCACAACTATATTACAATGGTTATCATAAATCTGGTGAATCTCATCTATTGTTGTCGCTGCACTTAGGATGACCATTTTCGTTTGATGAGACTTGACTTCGATAGTGCACGAGTCTTCTTCTTCCTTTACCAATATATATTCACCAAATAGTTCAATGTTGAATTTTATTGATGAATATTTTTGAATAATATTCATTAAAAATTGGCCTATTTTAGATTTCTGTTCACATAAATATGTTTCTGGTATTAAGTTTCCTTTATTATCATTCTCTAATATATATGTAGCGATGCGATTTTTGAAGGCTGATTTAATGCATTTCACACTATTAGTATCAGTAGATTTATCACAATTAAATTTATGGTCATTTGTCCTCAAATGATAATGATAATTTAATTTTGGAATATGTTTATTACATGCATCGCAATAAACATAATTAGCTTTTTCCATTTCTTTAATGTGTTCTGTAAGATGTGCATGTTTTAAAAACTCATTGCGATTTGAAACTTTTAAGCTGCATGTTAAGCACTTCCATGATGAGGACGGACCATCATGATACAATCTAATGTGACGATTTAAATTTCTGTTTTGTGTAAATTCTTTTTTTACAATATTCACAAATATAAAGAGCCATTTTATTTTATAATTTGATTTTTTTTTAATTTAATAAAAATTGTATGTACACTGGATGAATTGTCAAACAAGACTGATTTCAATTGAGAAATAGCAGCGGTATTTATACTAAAAATGTTTACCACTTATCATATTTGATGAAGTCACGTTATTATTGCTTAGCCTAAAATTTATAAATAAGGGGCGGGGCTTATTTCAGTAGAATAAAAGAATTTCAGAAAAACAAACATGTTGGGTTTGGTTTGATATAGTTGAGTCATCTTTACTCATGTATATTCTTAGTTGTTGAAGATAAGGATTAATATTAAGGGTTATAAGAATTTCATCATAATGTGAAATTTTAAAATAAAGTAACAACAAAACAAAAAAACTTTAAAAATAATGCTAATTCAGCATTACATACATACATATATAAACAATTGTAAGCCATCAATTGATGATTTGATTATACATAATTATAATCCAGTTTGTATAATTTTAATTTTTGAAGAAATGTAATACGATATATTAAACAAACACTACGAGTTAGTAAATATAAACAAATGAAACTTTTAGCAACACACATACATAAATCAAAGAAAAAAAGTTAAAAATGTATCAGATTAATTATTTAGTTGGCATAAGCGACTTTAAGTTTATGTTATACATTAATTTTTAATATATGTATATATTTTATGATTTTTTTGTGGTTTTTAATTATATACATAGTTGCTATTGTATAATATTCTATGGGTTGTTATGGAATGGATTTATACTGAATGATATGGTATTATATAATATGTATGGTTATTAAACTATAAAAAAATATAAAGTGGTTATAATGATAAATTATAAGCATATATATTAGGTTTTTTCCTTATTTAATATTCAAAACCCTTTGTTATCCATTTTTTTTGATAATCTTTATTGATTTTGTGATATGATTTTATTTTTTTAATATTATTTAATTCTACTGATAAAGTCAACTTCAAACCATAAATAAACTTTTACTAAATTTTGTCAAAACATTAAATAAACCATATACTATGGTTATTTAAATAGAAATTTTATTGCATCAACATGTATAAGGGTTAAATGTATACTATATCAACAGGTTAAAGGTAAATATATAACATAAGCATAGGTCGAATTAAATTCTTCACTAAACTTACATTGTATAATATCAAATTAACGACATATTAATTAAACACTACGAGTTCGTTAATATAAACAAATGATATAATATCTTTAAGAATTAAATTTTATCAACATACATATGTATATCAAAGAAAAAAGTTAAAAATGTATCAGATTAATTATTTAGTTGGTATAAGCGACTTTAAATTCATGTTATACGTTAATTTTTTAATTTATATTCAACTCAACGCTTAAATCCCCTCAAAATACTCATTTTGTTGGTATTTTCTTCACAAAATTTTTTAAATTCTAAATAAATATTCAAATCAACGCTTAAATCCCCTCAAAATACCCATTTTTTTGGTATTTTTTTTCACAAAATTTTTAAAATCCTAAATAAATATTCAAATCAACGCTTAAATCCCCTCAAAATACCCATTTTGTTGGTATTTTCTTCACAAAATTTTTAAAATCCTAAATAAATATTTAAATCAAGGGTTTAAAAATATATATATAATATATATTTAAAAAAAAATATATATAAAATATTATCTATCCAATGCTGCGAACCTTACGAATATCTTATTAAGTAAACCAACCGACTGTAGGGTGAAAATAAAATCACAAACTGTGGACACCCCTATTGGTATGTATCCAACTACAAACTGTGAACACCCATATTAGCATGTATCTAACTACAAACTGTGAACACCCTAATGGCTTGCTCCCAACTTTGTATGAAAAAAGTAATGTAGAAGCGCTCTATTCCTTCTACTTTTATACCTTATTTAGTAAACAAAATGCCTGCAGAGTTTTATACAACTGTCCCTTTCGTAATTCAGTTTTACAAGTGTAAAGGGCCTTAAATATTCTTTAAACTAATACAGCGTTTACATTTGCCAGTACTGGCAAGACAGTAAGCATATACATAATAGTTGGCAAAACAATGCAAAAACAAAACAGCTGTAAAAGTGTTTATGTATTAGTGAAAAAGTTTGAATGAATTGATACTGTCTTAACAGTTCCGTGTGTAGCAGTGCCCTAAGATAATAATAACATCAAACAGATATTACTCCTTAAACATTCGAACTGTCGGTGGAGTGTATCAAAGATTCGGCACAGCCGAATATAGCACTCTAACTTGTTTTTTATTAAAATATGGGCTGTCATTGAGTTTTACAAATAATGGTCGGTCACTGCAAATTTTCGGTAATTGCAACTGGCCAGATTTTTTCGAGCTACAAAAATCGAGCTCGCACTTTATTACTGTTTTATGGCCAATTCAAAATCAGCTGATGATGATCCAAATGATTTGGTTGATATAATTTTTATTGAAGGTTATAATCAGGGAAACCAGAAATATGCTCTAAAAAACACGTTTTATGCGCATTAAATATGCAGTAAAAACTGAAAAATATGCCCTGAAAAATGTTAAAAATATGCCCTAAAAATTCAAATTGCTCATTTGAAGACACAATATTCAACAATTTAATAACAAAATCTAAAAAAAAACCTAAAAAAGGTTAAAATTCATATAAGAGATGTTTGCGCTGAATATTATCTAGATATTAACAGCCATATGGGTTTTTGTCTTTAAGGGATTTTAGGTACGGTCGCTAAATTGTTAACAAATGTTAACATTTAAAAGGAATTTAAAGCTAGTAAAGGACGGGAGCTTTGAGCAAACGTGAACCGATTCGAAAATAATTTAATTTGAAGTAAAATATTTTTGGCACGAATTTAATTTAAATACCATCCTAATTAGATTGCTTGCGGACACAAAGAGTCTAATTATGATGTAAAATTATAGACCGATTCTCACCATTTGCATAGACTTCGTCCATATTTGATCAAATCATCTACCAAATTGGAACTTATACTCTGCGCACAAGGCTAACATGGACAGACATCCATCCAGGCGGATGGATGGACATCGTTAGATCACTTTAAAAAGTGATTCTGCGTCAATCGGAATACTAACAGCCGTATTCATAACAAAAAGTAAGCCACAGTTTGTACACTACGTACAACGAGCTGCTAACTAGAATGCCGATTAAGCTTAGCAGCTTGTTGGCACAGAGTTAATTCATAACGAACTTTTCTCCATCTGCCAACTTTTAATAAATCAACTCTGATTTTTTATGATACCACATTGTATTACTCAAAAATGCAACACGTTTTGCATTAATCATCGCTGAATTTGTCATTTTTTCCTTTTTGGTTTTTCCCTTCACATATACAAATTTTAAAAAGTTTTTAAAATTAAATAAATTAAGTAAAAGACAGTAAATTAAAAAAAATAATTAATTAAAAAACGAACAAAATTGTTTGACATTAAACGGTTGTTTTTTACAAGTTGGTAAACGTTTGGCAGCTCATTAACAAGAGTTTAGCAAAACGTTGGCCAGAATTTGGTTAGTGTATTATGAATAAACTTTTTGCTAACTTTATGCCAAATTTTCAATATGAATACGGCTGTAAAAGATTGGTCTAGATACAAATCGCATAACATTTATTCTTAATGACAACCTGCTTTGTCTTACAATTTAAGAGTAAAAATTAAATGTAGATGTCGAAATTAAAGTAACAGATTTTCGAAAAAAAAAATTTTTTTTATATTTAATATGTATCAAAATATGCATTTAAAAGGCAAAATATGCGCTATAAACCTAAAAAATGCTGCAAAAAGGCTCTTTTAACTAAAATATGCTGCAAATGGTAAAATATGCAATAACAAATCGATGTCAAAATTCATAAAAAGATCTAAAACTGATAAATAAATTGTTTCTGCCCTCATTAGTCGCACAACAAAAATATGCAATTGCATATTTCTGGTTTCCCTGGTTATAATAATAAATTTAAAAATGTTTATATACAAATGTAGTTATATTTATTATTTAATTTTAAATGAAAATGGTCACCCATCAAGGCTGTCGCCTTTTTCAAAATTTTTGTGGTATACAGGCGCGGATTCAGGGGGGGGGGGGAATAAGGAAATTTCCCCCCGTATATTATAAAAATATGTTTTGTTAATTTCGATAATACAAGAATTTCCAATAATAATATTTTTTTTTAAGGTAACAAATTTTTGCAAATCCTAGCAACGTATTTTTTGTTTTTTTTTATGGAATCTCTAACGAAATTTTCCATAAGTATTTTCTACTTTTTTTATTGAATCTCTAACGATTTTCAATAAGTATCCATTTCTAAATCCTAATAGCTATTTATTAGATATTTCCAAAGAAACATCTAGTTTACCGTATTCAATTACTTATTTTTCTACATTCAATCCCAGCAGGTGCCATCTATATCCAAAGACTAAACGTTTGACTTGATAATGCGTGCGGTTGAATTATTAAAAAGCCTTAGTATTTGCAATATTTATGTATAAATTTATGTGTTTTATGAATTAAAATTTTATTCGATAATTTTTGACGAAAGCACGGATTTGTCGGGGAAAAGCCAGATTTCCTTATCTTTAAAATATTTCACCATACGACAAAAAGTTGTTAGGGAAGAATTTTTGGCTTTGTTGTAAACGCATTTGAAGAGGCTTCAAAAGATATTGATGACGTTTATGTGTCAATTGATGCCAATGCACTATCATCAATAGTTCTTAAAGCTTTGACAAATTTTGGTATTGACCTAAAAAATTGTGTAGGAGATGGAACAGATGGGTGTCCTCTGATGTCAGCAGAAAATGGAGCTGTTCAAAATTTCTCGAAAAGCGACAAATGCGAAACAAACACCTTGCTATTCCCATAAATCGAACAACTCAATTTCTAAAAGCAATAAAGTGCCATAATACAAAAAGTTGTATCATTTGTTAAAGAAACGACAAAATTTTTTAAATATAATCATCACAAGCGAAAAACAGTTTTAGCAAAGTATTTAGGAGCCGCACTCTCTTCATTATGCGTCTTTGCAACAAGTGTACATCATATAGTAGAAGCTTTGGAAAAAATATCTGAGTGGAAAGGTAGTATCTCTACCTTTATATTAAGGAACTCACTTAGTACTTTTAAATTTATTTGCGGAATATACATATTAAGTGTGAAACCTATTGTAACACAGCCACTTAGTATCATTTTACAAAAGTAAGAAATAGATCTTCAAAAAGGATCAAGCCTTATCAAAATTTTAATCATGTGCCTTGAAGAAAAAATAAATAAAGCCGAAGAACAATTTAAAGCGATTTTTGAAAAAGTTTAAATTATTTGCGTTCAAATCGAGGTTCCTATCGAAAAAACAAGTTTGGATGTATAGGTTACATTCCTATTATTGAATTTGTTTTAGAAGATCTCATAACAACTTTCCCAATAGATATCCCAAATGTATTGAACATACCTAAACTTCTACCTCAAAGTGTAATCAAGTCATATACAGATACAAAACTGTTAAAACCCCAACTAGCTGATGAGCTGATTATATTTGATAAAAGAGATAAACACCTACTAAGAACTAAACTTGAGCCTGGTCTATCAGATAACGTTGTAGATGCTTTAGTAAACTGTGATGAAGATATCTACCCAAATCTAAGAAAAATATTTCAAATTTTCGTTACAATGCTCATCAGTAAAGCTAAGAGCGGCAGGCCATTTCTTACCCTTCGTCGAATAAAAACATGGCTCAGATCAACAATGACAGAATATAGACTGTACTGTCTAAATTTGCCTCACAAGGAAATCATAAATTGCTTTTTTAAAAAGATTAATGTATTTTGAACTGATCTTATATTTTATTTAACCTTTTTGTTGAGTTTTTTTAATTAGGGTAATGACTTTTTTTGGAAAAAATTTCTTCATCCCACCACGCGATGGGCAATTTAGTATTGATATTGAAAATAATTTTTTTAGGCCATTTCGGTCAAAAAAGCTTCCAAATGCAATTTCTAAAGCTCCTCAAAAAAATTATTTTTTTTTAATACATTTAATACATTTATTGTTTATACATATATGCTATATATTTTAGCCCCCATATTCATAAATGATATTTAATAAATGTTTATTATGGTAAATTTTCATAGAAAATTTGGTTTTCAAGCCGTTATTAAATTTAAAATATTTTCATGAATGCAGGCATAAATGCATAAAATAAGCAACTGTATAACAAAAATGTCAAGCTATTTTTTGAGTTTAATGAAATAAATTTTAAGTTTAAAGTGCGAGTTGATTTACATAATGGAAAATTATCTTGTGCAACTTTAATAGCTCGTTCCGCGCATATATTACTACGCTGCTGAAAATTATCCCTGTTTCATATATCCGCCAAACAACGCATCTATCACAACATCTATCATTTGCCATTAAAATTTAGTTTATTAAAAAAACCGCGAAATAGAGTCGCGTTTTTTTGCGCTCTTCCGTACAAATGGTAAGATCTTGTTATATTCATGAAATTATTAGAAAATATTTAAAATTTTGTAATTAAATGTTAATTTTGTATAGAAAGGAGAAAAATTTAAATTCAAAACTTTATCGCGTTTGGTGCGGAAACTTTCTTCACGATCGCGAAAAAGTAATACATAATTTCTTAATATTTTTTCACGGTCTATACGGCTATGCGATGAAGAATTTGATATTTGCAAAAATTGCAAAAAGTTACCCTAATATACTTATTGTTTTTAATAAACTTTTAAAAACAAATTTTTTACTTTTTTGTATCATACAAAATTACCCGCCCCACCCCCCCCCCCCCCCCCCCTAAGGCTCGAGCTGGATCCGCGCCTGGTGGTATATAATCTTCGGTACAGCCGAATGCAACTTGTTTTGTGTTTAATTAAATTGTGAAAATGGCTTAGTGCTTCTTTACGCTTTTTTTGTTCAAAATAGTGCTTTTTAGTGCTTTTTTTAAATTTTAAAGTGCTTTTTGCTCTCAAAAAGTTGGCATCACTGCTCGCATCCCAAAAAGCGACCAAAACTACCATAAAGAAAAATGCATAAGCTTTAAGTTTTAAAAAAAAGTTTTAAACCAAAGTAATTTTCGGGAATACAAAATTTTAATTTAAAAGATTTTGTTATTCGTGCTTAATTCCCAATTTTTATTCTTGATAAAAACACTGAAATTTATTGTTGATGGGATAAGCTATTCCTATGCGCGTTTCACTGGTTGCTTAGGCCAGATCGTCAGGAAACTTCATCCATAAAGATTTTAGAAATAATTAGTATTGTGGTTATTTTGTTGAACTATTTATGGTTTTTAATCCAAATTTTTAATATTTTTTAATTAGGCTTAAGTTCATGAAATTTAATTTTTATTAAATTATTTTTATGAAGAAAGGAATTTTACAACATGAAAATCAATTAAAATTGTTATTGATAATCTTTCATTCTTGACGTGGCTCGGGCTCGAACCCTGGCCGGCAGGTTACCATGACATGTTTCGATCGCAACCACTCGATCTCCTCAGATGGATTTGCCGTCTTGCAATCGCAGCCATCGACGACTGCTGACGTCACTAGTCAAACATCAATCCTTAAACCAAATTGTATTTTAACACTTGGTAGATCGAAATTTGCTTTTCCTGAATGATTATCCACTTTAATTGACTTTACATGTTTTTTCCTTTACTTCTGTTTTTTCGTACTTTCGTCAAGAATTTTTCTTGAAGTCCAAGTACATTTTTTTGTTTTTTCACTTTGTCTTTCTCTTATTCTGTTGACCTTTTTTAGCACAACTTGAAGGACAAATGTAAACATAGAGCCCGTGCCTTAGCTTTAACAATAATTAGTATTGTGGTTATTTTGTTGAACTATTTATGGTTTTTAATCCAAATTTTTAATATTTTTTAATTAGGCTTAAGTTCATGAAATTTAATTTTTATTAAATTATTTTTATGAAGAAAGGAATTTTACAACATGAAAATCAATTAAAATTGTTATTGATAATCTTTCATTCTTGACGTGGCTCGGGCTCAAACCCTGGCCGGCAGGTTACCATGACATGTTTCGATCGCAACCACTCGATCTCCTCAGATGGATTTGCCGTCTTGCAATCGCAGCCATCGACGACTGCTGACGTCACTAGTCAAACATCAATCCTTAAACCAAATTGTATTTTAACACTTGGTAGATCGAAATTTGCTTTTCCTGAATGATTATCCACTTTAATTGACTTTACATGTTTTTTCCTTTACTTCTGTTTTTTCGATTTTAGAAAAACTAAATTTATTAAGCCAAATAAAACCGTTAAACGTATACGAATTATAAGCAACAGTTCTACTTGTACTTGTAAAAATATCAAAATTTAAACAAAAACAT
Organism: Pollenia angustigena; assembly: GCA_930367215.1. Classification (NCBI taxonomy): domain Eukaryota; kingdom Metazoa; phylum Arthropoda; class Insecta; order Diptera; family Polleniidae; genus Pollenia; species Pollenia angustigena. The sequence goes on from OV884058.1 coordinate 253,393,187, forward strand.
CAACAATAAACAGTGAGTTTATCTCTTCTTACATTCCCCACTACAATTGATTGAAATTCTTCCAACATTAATTGTAGTTGTAAGTAGGTTAAGAAAAAACAAAATGAAAACAAAAACCACTTGCAAAAGCATGTTGCCAGTTTAAGTTTATTTAGGCCGTGCACTTGCCTGTTTATTATCAAAAATTACTTTTTGGGAATACAAAATTTTAATTTAAAATTAAGCACGAATAACAAAATCTTTTTAATTAAAATTTTGTATTCCCAAAAAGTAATTTTTGATATTTAAAAAACAAAAATTTTAAAAAATTTAAAAAAAAAACAAAAAAAAATAAAGTTACATGGATGAGAAAAAACACCTGTTTGGCCAAAATGTCAAACTTTGGCCTCCTCTAACTCGGAAGATATCGATTTAAAAATTGGGTCACTTGACATGCAATCCCCCATATATATGTATATATATGTATGTACATATATAGATATGTATGTTCTTATACTTTGGAATTATTATTTTTTTTTTACACTACCAGACTTTCTAGTATCTTCCTATTATATGTTTACCTTAGCAATGAAGTATATTGTGTGTACAGAAAAATTTACAATTATCAGACACCAGCAGAATGTAATGCACTTTCTGGCCCGCTACGGCCCTCGTCGGCATTCTTTGTGTCACCCTATATAAATTTCATGTATTAAACTCAACAATTTTAACAAAAAGAATCTGAAAATTATTCCTTTTCATAAGTTACTTCTTGGTAATAATCAAAATTTTTTTCGAATATATTCTATAAGGTAGGATAGCTGAGGTAAACATGCAACAGGAAGATACAAGAAAGTCTGGTAGTTTAAATAAATTAAAATTCCTAAGTTTATGAACATATCTGTACGATATTGCGCAATTTGAGGTTATTGAACAGATGTACAATAATAGATATAAAGAATATAGTGTTGATTGCTCCATCTAACTTAGTTTTGTTAGAAACTGGGAATTATTTCCTTCCGAAGGTTACTTTATATTATATTCAACATTTTTTTTAGCTCATAGAATTAGTTTTGTTAGTTTTAACACTTGTACCCCTTTGCATTTTTTTGTGTTTTGAAAGCTTTTAATTGCCAATAATTCTTTTCAAAATCAAGACCTTTTAAGTGAATGTTAAAAAACCAGGGAAACCAGAAATATGCTCTAAAAAATGCGTTTTATGCCCCAATATTGTTAAAAATATGCCCCAAAACAATAAATTTAAAATTACTCATTTAAAAACAACATATTCTTCATTTCCATTAAATAAAAATACTAAAATTATAATCTGTAAAGTCTTAACACAATAGTATTTACAGACTAATTCGAAAAGAATTTAATCTGCTATAACATATTTTTTGGGCGAATTTAATCTAACCTCTAAAATTCTCTTGCCAGTGAGTGTATCAATGTTCGTTCAAGAAAACAGCTTATTACAAATCTTTTGAAGTTGTTTTTGTTTTTTTTTCACAAATATTTTGCCGGCAAAAGCTGAAGTTCTTTTTTTTTACAAATTGTTGCGGGAATTTTAAAATTTTAACTAAAAACCTAAAAAAATAGTGAAATATGTTTATTAATAAAATTTATTTATAAAATTAATAAGCAAAATGATGTTCTGCGATTCATAGAACTGTACAGAAGCCATGAAATTTTATGAATCTTTCATCATATAGGCGAAATGATTTGAAAATAAAAGCCTACGAGTCTATAGCCTCTGAAACAAAAATACCAGTGGAAGAAGTAAAGAAAACAATAAAGTCAGTAGTGTGTTTAGGGCGGTTCCAAATATGATTTTCCATACAAAGTTGGGAGCCAGTCCTTTTATACTGTAGGGCGGTTCCAAATATGATTTTCCATACAAAGTTGGGAGCCAGTCCTTTTATACTGTAGGGATTCCAAATATGATTTTCCATACAAAGTTGGGAGCCAGTAAATTTTATACTGTAGGGATTCCAAATATGATTTTCCATACAAAGTTGGGAGCCAGTAAATTTTATACTGTAGGGATTCCAAATATGATTTTCCATACAAAGTTGGGAGCCAGTAAATTTTGTGAGGGATGAAAATTTTACTTGTGCATAAGAATTTGTGGGAAAATTTTTTTTTTGTTTATAGTTTATAGCAGGTGTTAAATTTTACTTGTACGTGTCTTGAATATTTGTTTATGACTTTTTTTTTTGCTTGTGCGTATTCATATTGATGATTTACAAGTTGTTGGTGTGAAATTTCTTCGTGGACGTCTCCGTCTTGAAGATTTTAAAAATTTTGTTAGGAATGATAATTTTACTTGTGCGTTTTCGTATTAAAGATAAAACTGATCGTAAAATAATTATTTTTAGTTTTTTCAGTTATTGTGTGTGTGTTTAGAATAGTTAATGACTTTGTTGCATAGGTTTCCTAGTGACTTTTTGCTTTGAATGACTCGGTAGGCTTGTGGGATAGTGAGCTAATCTCAGTATAAGGGTTGCATAATTGATTATCACTAGAGACTCTGGTCTGTTTCACTGTAGCAGACTAAGGATCTAAGCAACTATTGATCGGTTGTGTGTGTGTGTGTGTGTGTGTGTGTGTGTGAGTGTGTGTGTGTGTGTGTATGATTGATAACGATTATTCATGTGAAAAGTAGGATTCCATCCACTTGTTTTTTGTATCAACAGCAACCAGCTGCACATTAACTGTGTTTACATAATTAATCAGCATAAATACTCAGAATTATATTACAAAAAACAGTAGAAAGTAACTTCTTGGTTAATATTTTTCCTTATCGTACTCTACTCCTCCTTATTTATAACAACAACAACTTAGAATATATATGAATAGAGCTGACGCAGCTGTGACAAGTCAAACAGAAAACAAATCCAAAAAAAAAACAAAATGTTTGGTTTTCTGAAATTCTTAAATTCTACTAAAATAAGCCCCGCCCCTTATTTATAAATTTTTTAACTAATGAAATAAGACGGGATTGTACCAAAAATATGATTAATTGTGAAATTCAAACTGTTGATTGAACATGCTTAATCATGTTTATAATTATTAAATATCACAAATACATTAATAAGACTAACCTAACGATATCAAAACCAGACATGATTGAACTTGAATATTATTTTTGTCAAGCTAATAGGGCCTAAATTTCTTCAATGTAAATAAAATTCAATTTTTATTTCAATATTTTGTTTAAAAGTAAAATTTTTATCTATAATAAAGAGATATAAATATTAAATGAAATGGAAAAAATTTTGTTCTTGTACTACGTGTCTTGAAGATTTTAAATTTTGTGAGGGATGATAATTTTACTTGTGCGTATTCATATTGATGATTTACAAGTTGTTTATTTTAGTGGAAGGTGTGAAATTTCTTCGTGTACGTTTCTTGAAGATTTTAAAATTTTGTGAGGGATGATAATTTTACTTGTGCGTTTTCGTATTAAAGATAAAACTGATCGTAGAATAAATATTTTTTTAGTTTTTTTTTTCAGTTATTGTGTATGTGTTTAGAATAGTTAATGACTTTGTTGCATAGGTTTTCTAGTGACTTTTTGCATTGAATGCCTCGGTAGGCTTGTGGGATTAACCACTTTTTTTATATCAACAGCAACCGGCTGCACATCACTTTTAATTACATTTAACAAATAGAAGGAGTTGTCATTTTTGGGTTTTGTTAATCTTAAATAGAATTATATATAAATATTTTTTTTTTTGCGCAGATTTAATTATCACAAGAGACTCTGGTCTGTTTCACTACAACGGACTAAAGGTCAAAGTAACTATTAATCGGTTAATTAAGTTAGCATATAATTTTTGTTGATAACACTTAATAAGCATTTTCTAAAAACATTTGCAGATAGTTTCACTATTACTCAATGTTTATAAACTTTTATTTATTTTTTCTAGTTTGATACTCTATAATATAAGTTTAATGAAGAATTTTTCTATGGTTTGATACTCTACAATGACAGTATAGTTAAGAATTTAGTTCAATCCATGGATACACTGCATACAGTTAATAATTATACATTATACATACAAATACAATAAAATTTCCATTTTATTAACCATAGTACATGGTTTATTAATTGTTTTGATAATATTTAGTAAAAGTTTATATATAGTATAAACTTGAAGTCGACTATACCAATAGAATATTAAATGTTACTGAAAAAAGGAAATCATATTACAAAATCAATTAAGATGATCTAAAAAAGAGTATTACATAGGAGTTTTGAATATTTAATAAGGAAATATCTATTATATCTGCTTATAATTATCAGTTAGGAATTTAAAGATAACAAATTTGTTTTATAATTAGTACAGCTTTACATGTTTTTTTTTTCTAGTTTATTAACCATACATTATCATACCATACCATTATAATCCATAGAATATAAAACAATTTAAAATAGTTAAATCCGCAAAAGAAAATCACAAACTTTATGTATTTATTTATGTAAAACCTTACTCCATTAATCATTTATTTATACTTTATATATACTAATACCATGAAATGAATAGTTCAATAACCATATTATATGGTTTATTTAATGTTTTGTATACCGTTTTGTAATTCCTATAATTTGTTTTCCTATTATTTCCCTTATATATTTAATATTTATACACTTCCATACATCCTTAAATATACATTCTATTTTAAGCATTTCTACTATACATATATAAAAATTTTTTTTTCTTATACTAACATTCTATATTTAATCTTAGTATTATAATCTTACTCTTGATTTTAATCTTAGTCTTAGTGTTAATCTTAGTAGCAGTCTTTTGATCTTAGTTTTATAGTTTCGGATTTCAATCTTGTTTTTTTTTTTGTTTATAGACTTGCAACATTACTCTTGTATTACTCTTGCGTGCTGCTTTGTTTACGTTTTCTTAGACTGAATACATATATGGAAATTTAAAATTTCTTTACTTACATATAAAATATCTATCTACTGTTATACGAATGCGTTGAACTTAGTGTTTTCAATTGAAATATTAAACTTCGATTTTAAACAGACATATGCATCTTTTATTTTATATAGGAAATTAATACTCAGTACTAGCGACAACCTCGAAGCTTGCACCGACCCCAGTTTTCATAACGTGCAAGAATCGAGTTTCTACTATACTTCATTCTCATCAAACTAATCACACAAGGCGATTTTAAGAAAATCCATACTAATCCTTTCCATTTTATCAAATCTATCCATTATATTATTATTTTAATTTTAACAATTCTTATAAATTCAATTCAGTTCTCACATAATTTAATTCATTCTATATACAACCTTAACCAGTAACTCATATTTATATATACAGTTTTTTCAAACCACTTTTAAAAACATATTTTGATTTTTACTTGTCTACTATATTAAAAAATAATCTATTAACTTAAATGAAAATTTAGGTTTATATTAAGTAATTTGATTATACGCTGAGATACGCTGATGGTTTTTCTACCTTAAATTTATATATTGGATAGAAAGTTACATCTGAATGTAGTGTTTCGATAAGAATGTCTCTATATTACTTTAAATCAGGTTTCTTATAATACAAAGTTTTTGAATGAAATATTAACAATCCTAATGTTAATTTCAATATAATTTCATTTAAATCATATATACATACATATAAATATTAATTTGTTAGAATCAAACCATCAATTACCATCATGATCTTATTAATGTCATATATTTTTTTTTTCATTATTTTTATTATTCGTTAAAAACTTTATATTCTTATATATAGGAGATGCATATGATTTGGGATTTCTCCTTAATTTTAAAATTGTTTGATTTTACAATTTTTATATTAGTTATTTCAGCCTCTTCATTATCATTATGATCATTATCATAATCATCATAATTAAGATCAGTAATATTCTTTGATCCTTAAAAACAACAATTCTATTATCTTATGTTTTTTTTTTCTAGTTTGCTACTCTATAATATTAGTTTAATGAAGAGTTTTTCTATAGCACGAAATGAATAGTTTAATAACCATATTATATGATTTATTTAATGTTTTTGCATACAGTTTTGTAATTCCTATAATTTGTTTTCCTTTTATTTCCCCTTCTATACTTAATATTTATATACCTCCATACATCCTTAAATATACATTATGTTTTGAGCATTTCTTTACTATACATATATATAATTTTTTTCCTTTACTAACATTCCTATATTTAATCTTAATCTTATGATCTTAGTCTTGATTTTAATTAATCTTAATCTTAGTGTTAATCTTGATAGTAGCCTTTTAGTCTTGGTTTTATAGTTTCGGATCTCAATCTTAGTTTTTGTATAGACATCTCATTTACAAACCTATAACTTCAATCTAATCAAACCTATCACACAAGGCGATTGTCTTCTGTTTTTCAAGAAAATCCATACTAATCCTTTCAATTTTATCAACTCTATCCATTATATTATTATTTTAATTTTAACAAATCTTATAAATTCTATTCAGTTCTCACATAATTTTATTCATTGTATATACAATCCTTAACCATTATCTCATATTTATAGATACAGTTTTTCCATACACTTTTAAAAACATAGTTTGATTTTTACTTGTCTACTATATTAAAAAATAATCCATAAACTTAAATGAAAATTTAGGTTTATATTAAGTAATTTGATTAAACACTGAGATACGCTGATGGTTTTTCTACCTTAAATTTATATATTGAATAGAAAGTTACATCTGAATGTAGTGTTTCGGTAAGAATGTCTCTATATTACTTTAAATCAGGTTTCTTATAATACAGAGTTTTTAAATGAAATATTAACAATCCTAATGTTAATTTCAATATAATTTCATTTAAATCATATATACATACATATAAATATTAATTTGTTAGAATCAAACCATCAATTACCATCATGATCTTATTAATGTCATATATATTTTTTTTTTTTCATTATTTTTATTATTCGTTAAAAACTTTATATTCTTATATGTAGGAGATACATATGATTTAGGATTTCTCCTTCATTTTAAACTTGTTTGATTTGAAAATTTTCATATTAGGTATTTCAACCTTTTCATTATTATTATACTCATCATAATCATCATAATTGAGATTAGTTATATTCTTTTCTCATTAAAACCAACAATTCTATTATCATAATCATCAAAATTGAGTTTAAATATATTTTGTTTTTATTTTTTCGTTGAAACCAACAAATCATAATCATTATTATCAAAATCAGGTTTATATATGTTTTTTTTTTTTTTTTTTTTAGTCAAGATACTTTAACATCATCATAACCAGAAATATTATTTTTACAAATGTTGATATTGTGATTTTAATTAAACTGGTTATAATCACCTAAGGTTGAAATGATAGAGATGTTATCCGTTTAATTCTGTTGACTAATTTACATTTATTAAGACATATAGATAATAACAGAATTGATAGAGGATTCATAATTGAATAACTTTGAATAAGAATTGAGCTTATAGTTGGATGTAAGTACGATTTAAACAATAATAACCGACATCGAATAAGTGATTCATCATTTTATTTAATTGAAAACATACCACTTTACATCAAGATACCTTATTTTTAATCTGGTAGCATAAAGCAGTTACCTATTTTTGATCTGGTAACGTATAAACAGAGAGAATTAATATCAGATTTAAATACCAAACCAAATATAAGATACATTATATAATCCAACAACAACAACAATATATTCAACATGAATTGATTCGAAATAAAATACACACAATTCTTAAATACATTCAATTAGTTTGTCTTATGATTATACTTTAGCTGAGAGAGATTAATACCATATACATATTTACACGTTATGCACTTACAACATAAAATTCAAAGTTTATTAACCATAATATATGGTTTTATATAATGTGTTAACAGCAATCATTAAAAATTTATATATATATAATATAAACTTATAGTTGACTGTACCATCAGAATATTGAATGATAATATCACAATAGAATTATATTACACAAACAATATATAGAATATTATAAAGAGAAAGGTATAAACTCATATGTCTATAGGTAACAGTTAAGAATTTTACAATATATTGGTTTAAGATATGTTATTTCTAATTAAGAGTTTAGTTTGATGGTTCTTGGAAGTTTATTTTCAATATAAATACATACATACATATTTGCTGATTTATTCCTATTTGATAATTTTTGATTTGATTGTTTTTTTTTTCTTTTTACCTACAACACATTAATGAAATAGATATACATTAATGATGATGTTTTTTAACACTTTTAAATATTTGTTAAATATAGCTACATCAACTTCTTAATACATCGAATCAACTTACTGAGAATTAATTTTTAAATTAATATTTTGATATCCGTATACCCAGCTGATAGGCTGGTTGTGTATAGGTTTACATGATAATCACAAATTTCTTTAAAATAATAAAATTTCATTGAATTAACTCTCAAATTGCAACCATACCCATAAAGTATAGATAGTACATCCCATATAAATTTATACTTTTACATTAAATTATTTAGTTTCACTATGTTCTCATCATGATTAATATAGAAAATCATATTTTCATATACCCACACCACAAAAGTGAAGAGTATATTAGATACACGTTAATACTAATCCTAGTTACCTTTTGATATACTAAATCAACTTATTTACTTAGAATTACTTTTTAAAACAATTTAAACATGAACCAATCCGACTGGTTGGTGGGCTGTCTATTGTGTGGTTTATAGAACACAAACGCAAAACTCATCAGTTCAACTTTCATTTAAAACAAAATTTGTTTCAGTTTTAAATGTAAGTTGAACTGATGAGTTTTGCGTTTGTGTTCTATAAATCACACAATAGACAGCTAGCTGTGCATGTAAACCTAAAAATCAAATTTTATTTTTAGTTTTATATGAACAGCCCACCAACCAGTCGGATTGGTTCATGTTTAAATTGTTTTAAAAAGTAATTCTAAGTAAATAAGTTGATTTAGTATATCAAAAGGTAACTAGGATTAGTATTAACGTGTATCTAATATACTCTTCACTTTTGTGGTGTGGGTATATGAAAATATGATTTTCTATATTAATCATGATGAGAACATAGTGAAACTAAATAATTTAATGTAAAAGTATAAATTTATATGGGATGTACTATCTATACTTTATGGGTATGGTTGCAATTTGAGAGTTAATTCAATGAAATTTTATTATTTTAAAGAAATTTGTGATTATCATGTAAACCTATACACAACCAGCCTATCAGCTGGGTATACGGATATCAAAATATTAATTTAAAAATTAATTCTCAGTAAGTTGATTCGATGTATTAAGAAGTTGATGTAGCTATATTTAACAAATATTTAAAAGTGTTAAAAAACATCATCATTAATGTATATCTATTTCATTAATGTGTTGTAGGTAAAAAGAAAAAAAAAAACAATCAAATCAAAAATTATCAAATAGGAATAAATCAGAAAATATGTATGTATGTATTTATATTGAAAATAAACTTCCAAGAACCATCAAACTAAACTCTTAATTAGAAATAACATATCTTAAACCAATATATTGTAAAATTCTTAACTGTTACCTATAGACATATGAGTTTATACCTTTCTCTTTATAATATTCTATATATTGTTTGTGTAATATAATTCTATTGTGATATTATCATTCAATATTCTGATGGTACAGTCAACTATAAGTTTATATTATATATATATAAATTTTTAATGATTGCTGTTAACACATTATATAAAACCATATATTATGGTTAATAAACTTTGAATTTTATGTTGTAAGTGCATAACGTGTAAATATGTATATGGTATTAATCTCTCTCAGCTAAAGTATAATCATAAGACAAACTAATTGAATGTATTTAAGAATTGTGTGTATTTTATTTCGAATCAATTCATGTTGAATATATTGTTGTTGTTGTTGGATTATATAATGTATCTTATATTTGGTTTGGTATTTAAATCTGATATTAATTCTCTCTGTTTATACGTTACCAGATCAAAAATAGGTAACTGCTTTATGCTACCAGATTAAAAATAAGGTATCTTGATGTAAAGTGGTATGTTTTCAATTAAATAAAATGATGAATCACTTATTCGATGTCGGTTATTATTGTTTAAATCGTACTTACATCCAACTATAAGCTCAATTCTTATTCAAAGTTATTCAATTATGAATCCTCTATCAATTCTGTTATTATCTATATGTCTTAATAAATGTGAATTAGTCAACAGAATTAAACGGATAACATCTCTATCATTTCAACCTTAGGTGATTATAACCAGTTTAATTAAAATCACAATATCAACATTTGTAAAAATAATATTTCTGGTTATGATGATGTTAAAGTATCTTGACTAAAAAAAAAAAAAAAAAAACATATATAAACCTGATTTTGATAATAATGATTATGATTTGTTGGTTTCAACGAAAAAATAAAAACAAAATATATTTAAACTCAATTTTGATGATTATGATAATAGAATTGTTGGTTTTAATGAGAAAAGAATATAACTAATCTCAATTATGATGATTATGATGAGTATAATAATAATGAAAAGGTTGAAATACCTAATATGAAAATTTTCAAATCAAACAAGTTTAAAATGAAGGAGAAATCCTAAATCATATGTATCTCCTACATATAAGAATATAAAGTTTTTAACGAATAATAAAAATAATGAAAAAAAAAAAAATATATATGACATTAATAAGATCATGATGGTAATTGATGGTTTGATTCTAACAAATTAATATTTATATGTATGTATATATGATTTAAATGAAATTATATTGAAATTAACATTAGGATTGTTAATATTTCATTTAAAAACTCTGTATTATAAGAAACCTGATTTAAAGTAATATAGAGACATTCTTACCGAAACACTACATTCAGATGTAACTTTCTATTCAATATATAAATTTAAGGTAGAAAAACCATCAGCGTATCTCAGTGTTTAATCAAATTACTTAATATAAACCTAAATTTTCATTTAAGTTTATGGATTATTTTTTAATATAGTAGACAAGTAAAAATCAAACTATGTTTTTAAAAGTGTATGGAAAAACTGTATCTATAAATATGAGATAATGGTTAAGGATTGTATATACAATGAATAAAATTATGTGAGAACTGAATAGAATTTATAAGATTTGTTAAAATTAAAATAATAATATAATGGATAGAGTTGATAAAATTGAAAGGATTAGTATGGATTTTCTTGAAAAACAGAAGACAATCGCCTTGTGTGATAGGTTTGATTAGATTGAAGTTATAGGTTTGTAAATGAGATGTCTATACAAAAACTAAGATTGAGATCCGAAACTATAAAACCAAGACTAAAAGGCTACTATCAAGATTAACACTAAGATTAAGATTAATTAAAATCAAGACTAAGATCATAAGATTAAGATTAAATATAGGAATGTTAGTAAAGGAAAAAAATTATATATATGTATAGTAAAGAAATGCTCAAAACATAATGTATATTTAAGGATGTATGGAGGTATATAAATATTAAGTATAGAAGGGGAAATAAAAGGAAAACAAATTATAGGAATTACAAAACTGTATGCAAAAACATTAAATAAATCATATAATATGGTTATTAAACTATTCATTTCGTGCTATAGAAAAACTCTTCATTAAACTAATATTATAGAGTAGCAAACTAGAAAAAAAAACATAAGATAATAGAATTGTTGTTTTTAAGGATCAAAGAATATAACTGATCTTAATTATGATGATTATGATAATGATCATAATGATAATGAAGAGGCTGAAATAACTAATATAAAAATTGTAAAATCAAACAATTTTAAAATTAAGGAGAAATCCCAAATCATATGCATCTCCTATATATAAGAATATAAAGTTTTTAACGAATAATAAAAATAATGAAAAAAAAAAAAATATATGACATTAATAAGATCATGATGGTAATTGATGGTTTGATTCTAACAAATTAATATTTATATGTATGTATATATGATTTAAATGAAATTATATTGAAATTAACATTAGGATTGTTAATATTTCATTCAAAAACTTTGTATTATAAGAAACCTGATTTAAAGTAATATAGAGACATTCTTATCGAAACACTACATTCAGATGTAACTTTCTATCCAATATATAAATTTAAGGTAGAAAAACCATCAGCGTATCTCAGCGTATAATCAAATTACTTAATATAAACCTAAATTTTCATTTAAGTTAATAGATTATTTTTTAATATAGTAGACAAGTAAAAATCAAAATATGTTTTTAAAAGTGGTTTGAAAAAACTGTATATATAAATATGAGTTACTGGTTAAGGTTGTATATAGAATGAATTAAATTATGTGAGAACTGAATTGAATTTATAAGAATTGTTAAAATTAAAATAATAATATAATGGATAGATTTGATAAAATGGAAAGGATTAGTATGGATTTTCTTAAAATCGCCTTGTGTGATTAGTTTGATGAGAATGAAGTATAGTAGAAACTCGATTCTTGCACGTTATGAAAACTGGGGTCGGTGCAAGCTTCGAGGTTGTCGCTAGTACCGAGTATTAATTTCCTATATAAAATAAAAGATGCATATGTCTGTTTAAAATCGAAGTTTAATATTTCAATTGAAAACACTAAGTTCAACGCATTCGTATAACAGTAGATAGATATTTTATATGTAAGTAAAGAAATTTTAAATTTCCATATATGTATTCAGTCTAAGAAAACGTAAACAAAGCAGCACGCAAGAGTAATACAAGAGTAATGTTGCAAGTCTATAAACAAAAAAAAAAACAAGATTGAAATCCGAAACTATAAAACTAAGATCAAAAGACTGCTACTAAGATTAACACTAAGACTAAGATTAAAATCAAGAGTAAGATTATAATACTAAGATTAAATATAGAATGTTAGTATAAGAAAAAAAAATTTTTATATATGTATAGTAGAAATGCTTAAAATAGAATGTATATTTAAGGATGTATGGAAGTGTATAAATATTAAATATATAAGGGAAATAATAGGAAAACAAATTATAGGAATTACAAAACGGTATACAAAACATTAAATAAACCATATAATATGGTTATTGAACTATTCATTTCATGGTATTAGTATATATAAAGTATAAATAAATGATTAATGGAGTAAGGTTTTACATAAATAAATACATAAAGTTTGTGATTTTCTTTTGCGGATTTAACTATTTTAAATTGTTTTATATTCTATGGATTATAATGGTATGGTATGATAATGTATGGTTAATAAACTAGAAAAAAAAAACATGTAAAGCTGTACTAATTATAAAACAAATTTGTTATCTTTAAATTCCTAACTGATAATTATAAGCAGATATAATAGATATTTCCTTATTAAATATTCAAAACTCCTATGTAATACTCTTTTTTAGATCATCTTAATTGATTTTGTAATATGATTTCCTTTTTTCAGTAACATTTAATATTCTATTGGTATAGTCGACTTCAAGTTTATACTATATATAAACTTTTACTAAATATTATCAAAACAATTAATAAACCATGTACTATGGTTAATAAAATGGAAATTTTATTGTATTTGTATGTATAATGTATAATTATTAACTGTATGCAGTGTATCCATGGATTGAACTAAATTCTTAACTATACTGTCATTGTAGAGTATCAAACCATAGAAAAATTCTTCATTAAACTTATATTATAGAGTATCAAACTAGAAAAAATAAATAAAAGTTTATAAACATTGAGTAATAGTGAAACTATCTGCAAATGTTTTTAGAAAATGCTTATTAAGTGTTATCAACAAAAATTATATGCTAACTTAATTAACCGATTAATAGTTACTTTGACCTTTAGTCCGTTGTAGTGAAACAGACCAGAGTCTCTTGTGATAATTAAATCTGCGCAAAAAAAAAAATATTTATATATAATTCTATTTAAGATTAACAAAACCCAAAAATGACAACTCCTTCTATTTGTTAAATGTAATTAAAAGTGATGTGCAGCCGGTTGCTGTTGATATAAAAAAAGTGGTTAATCCCACAAGCCTACCGAGGCATTCAATGCAAAAAGTCACTAGAAAACCTATGCAACAAAGTCATTAACTATTCTAAACACATACACAATAACTGAAAAAAAAAACTAAAAAAATATTTATTCTACGATCAGTTTTATCTTTAATACGAAAACGCACAAGTAAAATTATCATCCCTCACAAAATTTTAAAATCTTCAAGAAACGTACACGAAGAAATTTCACACCTTCCACTAAAATAAACAACTTGTAAATCATCAATATGAATACGCACAAGTAAAATTATCATCCCTCACAAAATTTAAAATCTTCAAGACACGTAGTACAAGAACAAAATTTTTTCCATTTCATTTAATATTTATATCTCTTTATTATAGATAAAAATTTTACTTTTAAACAAAATATTGAAATAAAAATTGAATTTTATTTACATTGAAGAAATTTAAGCCCTATTAGCTTGACAAAAATAATATTCAAGTTCAATCATGTCTGGTTTTGATATCGTTAGGTTAGTCTTATTAATGTATTTGTGATATTTAATAATTATAAACATGATTAAGCATGTTCAATCAACAGTTTGAATTTCACAATTAATCATATTTTTGGTACAATCCCGTCTTATTTCATTAGTTAAAAAATTTATAAATAAGGGGCGGGGCTTATTTTAGTAGAATTTAAGAATTTCAGAAAACCAAACATTTTGTTTTTTTTTTGGATTTGTTTTCTGTTTGACTTGTCACAGCTGCGTCAGCTCTATTCATATATATTCTAAGTTGTTGTTGTTATAAATAAGGAGGAGTAGAGTACGATAAGGAAAAATATTAACCAAGAAGTTACTTTCTACTGTTTTTTGTAATATAATTCTGAGTATTTATGCTGATTAATTATGTAAACACAGTTAATGTGCAGCTGGTTGCTGTTGATACAAAAAACAAGTGGATGGAATCCTACTTTTCACATGAATAATCGTTATCAATCATACACACACACACACACACTCACACACACACACACACACACACACACACACAACCGATCAATAGTTGCTTAGATCCTTAGTCTGCTACAGTGAAACAGACCAGAGTCTCTAGTGATAATCAATTATGCAACCCTTATACTGAGATTAGCTCACTATCCCACAAGCCTACCGAGTCATTCAAAGCAAAAAGTCACTAGGAAACCTATGCAACAAAGTCATTAACTATTCTAAACACACACACAATAACTGAAAAAACTAAAAATAATTATTTTACGATCAGTTTTATCTTTAATACGAAAACGCACAAGTAAAATTATCATTCCTAACAAAATTTTTAAAATCTTCAAGACGGAGACGTCCACGAAGAAATTTCACACCAACAACTTGTAAATCATCAATATGAATACGCACAAGCAAAAAAAAAAGTCATAAACAAATATTCAAGACACGTACAAGTAAAATTTAACACCTGCTATAAACTATAAACAAAAAAAAAATTTTCCCACAAATTCTTATGCACAAGTAAAATTTTCATCCCTCACAAAATTTACTGGCTCCCAACTTTGTATGGAAAATCATATTTGGAATCCCTACAGTATAAAATTTACTGGCTCCCAACTTTGTATGGAAAATCATATTTGGAATCCCTACAGTATAAAATTTACTGGCTCCCAACTTTGTATGGAAAATCATATTTGGAATCCCTACAGTATAAAAGGACTGGCTCCCAACTTTGTATGGAAAATCATATTTGGAACCGCCCTACAGTATAAAAGGACTGGCTCCCAACTTTGTATGGAAAATCATATTTGGAACCGCCCTAAACACACTACTAAAGTCCCTTCGAACAGCCTACAGTGCAGAAAAATCAAAAGTGGAAAATATCAAAACATTTTGAGTTGTTTTCTCGGCGACGACATCTTGAAAAAGTTAATTGCTTTCAACTTGCGTGCAGCCTACGTCACAGCTGTCAACTTTTGCATATTTTGACAATCAGTATATGTAAAAGACTATCAAGAAAATCTTGATCGTGTGGCTGCACTGTAAATGCCAACATAATAAGATGGCATACGTACACAAAAAGTCGAATTTGGAGAGAAGTTTTTATAGGGAATATATTAAATTAAAGACTGATTCTCACCATTTACATTGACTTCGTCCTTGGTACAATTAAAATACAGACGGACGGATCGGTGTACTAGAAGATTAGTTCAGATTTCTATGTATTGCACGCATCGCCAAAAACGTAAGTTTATAATTGTATTTTTTTAATTTTGAAAATTAAACTCAAAATATGCTGCAAAAAGGCTCTTTTTCCAAATTATGCAAAAATATGCTCCAAACGGTAAAATATGCCAAAATATGCACTAACAAATCGATGCCAAAATTCATAAAAAGCTCTAAAACGGAGAGATATATTATTTCTGCCTTCGTTGGTCGCACAAGGAAAAACATGCAATTGCATATTTGTGGTTTCCCTGGTTATAACTTTTATATTATTTTTTTATTCATAACTATTCAAGGAACTAGTAAATATATCTATCGATTAGTAGTAGTTGTACCTGAGGAATACTTTAATTTTATACCCAATATAGGTACCAACCAATTTTTAAAAATAAAAATTGGAAATTATTTTACGCTCAAGAAATAAAATAAAAATTTATTTATAATAATAACGCGCAATTGTTATCGAATATAAATTATTACATTTAAGACCTTGATTTTTTTTTTTTTTTTTTTTGTTAAATAGGTATTTATCAACACACCTGGGAAACTTTTTAAATTATCGAGAGATTAAAATAATAATCGAGAGTCGACTATAGTTGTTTTTTTATATTTTGTGTGCAGAGAGCGCTTTTGTTGTATTTTATTTTCGTTTTGAAGTTTGTTATTATTTAGTTAATATTGGACGTATTTTATTTGTTAGTTAGTAGAATTTTTATAAAGTGCGGGTGTATTTTGAAAGGGGTCTTGTGATTTTTTCCGATTAAGCAGAAAAAAAGATTTTATTTATTATTTTAACACGTTAAAAAATGCCTCAGCGAAGGTATGTATGTACATATGTCTGTCTACTTGTGCAAAATAAATTTTTTAATTGTATTTATTTCTATTGGTAAAAGTTTTATTAATATTTAATAGATAGTTAAAAACACTTTCATTTAAAAACAAATAATTATTAAATTTTTAACACTGTGGATCAAATATACATTCTTACTTATGTACGGTATTTTTAACTGATTAATCATAAAAAAAATTTAAGATTTTAGTTCCAAGATTAGTTATAAATAAAATTTGGAACAAAACTAAGTGACCCAAGCGTATAAAAAAGTGATATAGGGGGTAGAAAATGCAATTTTGAATAAAAAGTTTAAGAAAAAAATTGGAGACGCACCATTTTTCGAGTTATGGACCTCTGATATTTCAAAAAATATTTGCTCACATCCTAATTAACTCATGTTTTTATGAAATATTATGGCTTTCATAAAAAAGCTTAACAAAAATCCTAAAAGATAATATCAAAATATTTACATAAAGTAAGCCCTTTGTGAAGCCGTTTATGTGTTGATTTACGTTTGCTTCGGTAACTATGTACCTATCTATTAATTTTCAAATAAATGTACATACATTTCTATAGGTTTGTAAATATAAAAAATAGGTGCCGCCCGCATAAATTATAAATGTCGACTTATAATGGCAAACCCGGTGTGATGGAGTTATCTATTATTAATATTATATTCAGAAGAAGAAGTATTTTTATTTTAATACTATTCCGAAAGCAGATATTTGGTTTTATAAGATGATTATAAGCAGCGTTGCCACAACCAAAAAAAATTGTAACCAAAATGTAAAAATAAATTAAAAAAAAGCGAAAAAAGTAACCAAAACAATTTTGTATCAAAAGCAAGGCGAATTCATAAAGGTGACCGCATCATGAGATAGCATTACGCTAGCTATCCCTTTCTTTTAAAAAATACTATGTTTTTTGTTTTTGGAAAAAATTAGAGTGAATGTCAAAATTATTGGTTGATAATATACAAGGAATTTCTTTGTTTAAATCTCTTTTTCCTGTATTGCAAATTTATTGTGGCTCCACGTATTCCTTACGCCTTTTAAAATCCTCTTGTTAATATTTTTGCTCACTTTTTTTTGTTTTATTACATTTAAATAAATTTTTTTTTTTTTGATTTAGATTTTAAATTTTTTCACAAAATGTAAATAACGCTTGACATTTAGTATACACACAAGGATATAAACAATAAACAGATGACTCGAAAATATCACCTTTATGAATTCGCCTTGATCAAAAGTTATATTTTAGTCGCACTTCAGATGAAAAATAGTATGTCAGAAAAAGAAATTGTGTTCGTTCGTATTTTGTAGGCTCATAAACCGCTTGACCGATTTTTATAAAGTTTTGACAGTGTATTACCGGTCCGGAATGAACAGTCAAAAAATTTTGAAAATTTTTAGTGGACTTGGACCTCCTATAAAAAGTTAAAACTTATTTTGGTCTATTTTAAGAACATTATGAGCAAGAGCTTTCAACGTTTTTATATTTAGAGCTCTTACAAGTAAAACTTTTTAACACCTAATTTTTACGATGATTTAAAAGACATGTCTTTTTAGTAGTTCATTTTTAAAGAAACTTCCAAAAACATGTTAAATTTTCACAATGTTTCTTATTTTGTTTGATTTTTTTTGTTTTCCTTAAATATGAATGTATGTATTGAATTTTTTTAAATTAAATTTGTTTATTTTTTTATATTTTAAAAAACAATTGTCATTTTGAAATAGAAATACAACATAAATTAAAAAACAAAATTAAGTACAAATGTCAAAAAAATCACAGAAAATACGATTCATGTCTTTTTTTCTACCCTGCTTACTTCTCTCCCCCGATCGCTATCAAACTAAAAAAGACATGTTTCAAAAATAGGGGAAAAAATCATCATGAAAATTGGGTGTAAGTCTTGCTATGTTACTATCAGGGAAGCCAGAAACATGCTCTAAAAAACGCGTTTGATGCGCATTAAATATGCAGTAAAAACTGGAATATTAACCCAGCAAATGTTAAGAATATGCCCTAAAAAATCAAAAATGGCTCATTTAAAGGCAAAATATTTAACAATTTAATAACAAAATGTAAAAAAAAAAACCTAAAAACATAAAACAATTCATACAAGAGATGTTTGCGCCGAATATTATCTAGATATTAACATTCATATGGGTTTTTGTCTTTAAGGTTAACATTTAAAAGAAAGTTAAAAACTTTAAGGGAGGGAAGGTCTGGGAAAATGTAAACTGACTCAAAAATAATTTAATTTGCATTAACACATTTTTGGGTCAAATTTAATTCAAAAACCAACATAATAATATGTTTTACAGACACAGAGATCTAATTCAGAAAGAAGTTTTTATGGGGAATAGTAAAATTATAGACCGATTCTCCATATACAAACCAGGCTGACGGAAGGATGGACATCGTTACATCACTTTTAAAAGTGAGTCTGCGTCAATGGTTATATTAACATATTGATCTAGCTTTCTATGTTCATCACATAACATTTATCTTTAATGACAACCTGCTTTGTCTTACAATTTAAGAGTAAAAATTAAATGTAGATGGCGAATTGAACTGAATTGGCCAACCAGAATTTCGGAAAAAAAATTTTTTGCTGCAAAAGCTCTGTAGGCATCTAAAAAAATTAAACATGAATCAAAATAAGCCTTTAAAAAACAAAATATGCGCTATAAACTTAAAAAATGCTGCAAAAATGCTCTTTTAACTACATTATGCACAAAAATGTTACAAACTCTAAAATATGCAAAAACATGCATTAACTAACCAAAATTTATAGCAGGCTCTAAAACGGCTAAATATATTGTTTTTGCCTTCATTGGTCGCACAAGGAAAAACATGCAATTGCATATTTATAGTTTCCCTTGTTATAATGCTATCAAAGTGTAAAATTGAGCTAAATTATGCGGTCGATTTTTTAATATAGATGATTTTTGCCCGGTGGAAATAGAATCATATTTAACCGGATGGGAAGGTAGCAGATAATGGCCGTCTACAATTCAAAGTATATACCTTATATGGTTAATTTGATAGTCTGTTAAAGTTTAAGCTTCTAAACCAGTGAAGGGCACATTTGGAAATCCTATGTACGCGTGCATAGGATTAAAAATGCTGCTTGTGTGACGTCGACACATTTACACTATAAACTTCTTTGTGTGGTTTGTGACAATGTACGTTCGGCTGTTGCTTTGTTGTTATTTCGTCAGCACAAGCATAAATGTGATAGTATGTGTGTGCCTTCACTGTTCTAAACAAATAACACTACGTGACAAAATTTCAACAAAGTCGTGACCAAATGAATCTGACAGCTAATCATTATGAA
This sequence comes from Pollenia angustigena, assembly GCA_930367215.1. Lineage (NCBI taxonomy): Eukaryota > Metazoa > Arthropoda > Insecta > Diptera > Polleniidae > Pollenia > Pollenia angustigena. Next base: position 253,413,615 of record OV884058.1, read on the forward strand.
AAATTTTCCGCTGAATCCTAATATGAAGTCAGAATTGTCAAAAGTAGTTTTTGAGATATTCCAAAATAACCGTTATTTGTGTTTTTAAAAAGATGATGTGACTGAAATGCAAATATCTTCAGAAATTTTAAACGGGGTATGAAATTCATTCTTTCTAGTGAAAGGTTATACAATTTCTAAAATAACCATGGATTGCTAGTGAAGATTGGTCAAGAAATGACAGAGTTACAAGGGACAAAAGTTCAAGCTTCATTGAAAATTTTATGATTTTGTTCAATTTTGCTCTATTCAAGTTATTTTTTTAAACCAATGATTTCAACATTTTGCGCCCAACAAGACGTAGATTGGTACAAAAATTGCAAAGCTACACAAGATTAATGGTGTTTTCTTTTCTACAAAAAATGTGACATTTTATTTAAAAAACATGCAATGTGGTGCCTGTTTCTTAAAAATTTTGCTCCCGAAAAGGGTCAGATTTTTAGATTTAAACAAGCCACCATTTTCGGGAGCAAAATTTTTAAGAAAAAGACACCAAATTGCATTTTTTTTTTAAATAAAATATCTCATTCTTTGTAGAAAAGAAAACACCATTAGTAAATTAAAAGAAATTTAATACTTTTAAGCAATTTTTAATATTTTTGTTACTAAAAATTTAGCTTTGTATATTAATTTGTTGTGGGTTATTTCAATTAATTTTCTGTAACTTTGTCATTTTTGCACCGATCCGGATCCTATTGGGCACAAAATGTTCGCATTGAAATAGGCTAAAATTTTATTTTTTGGATATTTGCATTTCAGTCACAGCATCTTTTTTAAAAACACAAATAACGGTTATATTGGAATATCTCAAAAACTGTTCTACTTTTGGCAATTCATATTCAGATTCAGTGGAAAATTTTACATAAAGATTAGGTGTCAAATTCATTTGGTCCAAAAATGCTCACGTAGTGTAATTTTTAAGTAGACAAAAAATGTATTGGTTTTGGCTGCGAAAATACCACCCACCACTTTAAGGGTCAAATAAGCGGAGCGGGTAATTCTTGTTCCCAAAAACCTAAAAATTGGTTATTTTTGTGTTGCAAAAAAGTAACCAAAATGGAAAAAAAAAGACATTGGAAAAAAAAGTAACCAATTTTGGTTAAAAGTAACCAAAACGGCAACGCTGATTACAAGTGTCTATTCTACATAACGGAATATATTTTTTCCTTTAAAGGTGCATGTAGACGACATGTTTTTTACATCTGACTTGTCAACTTTTCAAGTCACATGTAATTGTGCATGTCTGTCAAAAAGGCTGTTTTACAGAAGGTTTATAATATTCGGTCACAAACGTACATGTAATTTGCTTCTGACATTGTCTCTGTTTTTTCCCATAGTTGTTACAAAAACCAAAATAATAATGCCGCCACGAAAGTTTGTATTTACGCCGTTAAATAATTTAGCCATCTTAACATATTTTTCTTTTAATTCAAAGATACCAATTTAGGATATTATAGTGAAACGGTTTTTATATATATAATAACATAAATTCTATTCAATGGTGCGATGATTATATATATTTCAGTATTGTAAAATATTAACTTCAGCCGGCTAATGATTCCGTCAATAGTGGACGCCGCTGCCGGTTTCTTCGCGGCATAGATTTCTGATGTCAAATGGTTTGTCAGAAGAAAATAGAGCACGCTCAAATTGAAATTTTGTCAGATGACTTTGCATCTGACTTCTACAGAAGCAAAGTTTAAAAGGTAACACACGACATGTATGTATTTTGCAGTGGGAAATTTGACATGTCAGATGACAAAAACATGTCGTGTACGGTCGCCTTAAGTAGCTATTTATGTATATTAATTAGCTTTACCTTATTGTTTTAAGTACATGTATTATTTTCTTTTTTTTTGATATACAGTTAAAAGTGGGTCGAAAAAAAAAGTTGTGGCAGTCAGCCCCTGGAATGAAATATATGTCAATGAATTTCTAAAACAGGAAAAATTATTTTTGCCACGCCCCAAAATACAGCCCTTTTGGTTTTTTATATGTAGCGCTGCCATATAAAATCCGATATCATCATATCGTTGTTCATGGCTTGACAATGGCTTAATTTTTGCCTTTGGTGACTTTTTAATCCGATCTCAAATTCTAGGCGCCACTTATGCCATCTCGGATCCTTCCCCAAAATGTAAAATTTTTTTCACGTGCCAAGAAAGCCCTTCTAAAACTTTTATGACACGCCTTCAAATTAAGGCCCTTTTTTCTTTTTCACATACACATGTATAACATTTAACCAGGTAGAAAGAAGCCTATACAAATCAAAAAAATGTTCATCAGTCATGCCCTAGAGTAAATGGCATCGATTTGTATTTGCATATTGTTGCATATTTTGGTGAATATTTATATTTTTGCTTATTGAGGTTAAGGTTTATTTAGGTTTTAAATGCTCGATTATGTACACTTAGTCACTTCTAGCGTTTATAATAGAATCTGCCTCATAATCGATAAGCTTATTTAAAAAGTTCTTCTAGTCTGCGAAATAATTGAATAAATGGTAAAAATGGCCTATGCAATAAAAACTTGGCCTGCTGATGAAATAATAAAATGGGCATAATTTTAGGGCATAAGTAAAAAGTGAGAATATAAAAAACTTTATATATAATTTTTCTGAAGGAATACTTTTCTAGTTATGAAAAATTGGTCATTAGAGGGGAAGGATGCGATATTTCTTAAATGTCATCTAGAATTTTAAGTTACATTAAAAAAGCATTAAATACAGAATTTTAGCCATTTTCTAGCCATTAACAATGATATATTATACGATGAAATTGAACTTTAAATCGCGATGCTTTATAGATAAAAAAAAAAGCGCAGCGATGTGATGATATCGGACTTTAAATGGCAGCGCTACATATTAAAAACCAAAAGGGCTGTATTTTGGGGCGTGGCAAAAAAAAATTTTACCTGTTTTAGAAACTTCATTGACAGGGGATGACTGGCACAACATTTTTTTTGCGACCCACCTTATACTGTATATCAAAAAAAAAAAAAGGAAATAACTTTAACGAAAGAAGAGGAAAAAAAATGTTCAAGTCGAGACGCGCGGATTGGGATTTTATTTTAGACCCGTGGTTTCTTCGGAGAATTTTCTTATAATTTTATGTTGATTACGTTTTTGCTATACTAATTAAAAAAAATCGACCCGCCCTTATGTATATATCGGGTGATTTTTCAAGAGCTATAGGAAAGTTTAAAAAAAACACATAAAATTCAAATTTGACCGTGACTGCGCCTCAAATGGTCCATCCGCTTAGTCCAATTTTAGCATACTCTTTCCAACATTTCTGCCGGTATCACATGAATAAATGCTTCAATGTTGTCTTCCAATGCGTCAATTGAAGCGGGCATGTGTGTGTAGACATGAGCTTTAACATAGCCCCACAAAAAATAGTCTAAAGGCGTTAAATCGCACGATCTAGGCGGCCAATTGACCGGTCCCGAACGTGAAATAAAATGTTCACCGAACTCGCCTCTCAATAAGTCCATTGTTAAGCGTGCTGTGTGGCATGTGGCACCGAAACCACATGTCATGCAAGTCAAGCTCTTGCATTTTGTGCAAAAAAAAGTTGGATATCATCTTACGGTAGCGCTCACAGTTACGTTACGATTCGCATCATCTTTGAAGAAGTACGATCCAATGATGCCACCAGCCCATAAACTGTGACTTTTTCTGGATGCATTGGTAGCTCTTGCAATGCTTCTGGCTAATCTTCACTCTAAAATCGACAATTCTGTTTATTAACGTACCTATTGAGCCAAAAATGAGCTTCGTCGCTGAACACAATTTGTCGATAAAAAAAGTTTGTAAGACGATTCATGGTTAAATTATAGACCAAACTGAAGATGTTTGACAGTGAAACAAAACACAAAACGTGCGTCAGCTGTTTAAACCAGTGTTGCCAAAAAGATAATAGCTAAAAAATCACCCATTACATATCAGAGAACACAAAAACAAATTGGACAATACAACTAGTTTATTTGAACTTATGCCTACAACAATCATACCAACTAAGCGACTCGTACTCATACTACTTAAATGCAAAAGCAAAAGAATAAATGCCGTTTGACTTTAAGAAATTGTGTTATTACGTGCGCAACAATAAATGCAAGCAAAGCACTTTCAATAAAAAACTCACACATGCACAAATCAAATGTGTACAAAACGATGTCAAAATTACCAACGTTGAACTTTGTTTTGCAGGCATATAGTTAATGTAAATTACAGCCAGTGCTGCCAATTTAGCCATTTAGTGGCTAGATTTAGCCATTTTTCATCCTGTTTAGCCATTAAAAAATGAGTTTTAGATTGGTTTTAGATTTTTCAACTTACTTATTTAGCCATACATTTTTTTGCCGTTTTTCTTTTAAAATAATAATTTTCCATTTCTTATAAAAATTTATTAAAGTAAAATAAACATTTGCAACAATAGAAAAAACAACATGCGTTTTGTTTTTGTATACAAATGGTAAAAATGTCAAAAAGTTGTCAGCTGTCAAAAAATATGTTTTTTGTATTTTTCATGTATTTTTTTTGTTGAATGAAAAATTTTCAATCGAAATTTTCTAAAAATATGTTTATTTTGAAAAAAAGTGCTAGAACTAATTGGGCGGTATAGATTCAATATAAATGAAATGCATTTTTACATTTTGCAACATACAACCAGTATTTGCTGTTTGGGTTTTAAAATTTTATAAAATATACATAAATAAAGAACTAAAAGGCGGACAGAATGGCGAACATTTATTATTTCCTCCTCCGTTGTGATTCAGTATTGTATTTATCATTTGATGCCGAAAGTGCCATGTCCAAATCATGTTACAAACAAAAATTAATCTGAATACATATTATCATTTGAACTTACTTACTAAAGAAGGTAAGTAACCTCCTCCGCCTGCATATGGTTGTAAAGAAAAAAACAGAAATGGTTTACCCGAAATAGAAGAAGTGTCCCCTTGGTCAGCGTTACCGTTGTGATACTAAAGTATCAATTTGACCCTTTTTCGATGGTGTTGATACCGTTTATGACCCTTTTTTTAAATTATACTTTTGTATCATTATCACCTATTTTGTGACACTTTATGACCCTTTTATGGAAATAGCTCTCACATTTTGTTTTTTATCAACACTCAACACTGCGGAACAGAAGTGCTAAACAAATATTTTCGAAATAAGCATTGCTTGATATGGAACAGACTCAAAGTATAAACTTACAATTCCATGCTTTCTTCTCCTTGATTTTTGATAGTAAAGTACAATTTCCCTTAAAGCAAACATAACTCATATAAATATTTGTTATTTTTTACGGTGGTTTCTTTTCAAAACAAAAATTTTACATTTTATTAAAAAAATGCAATTTGGTGTTTTGCTCTCTTAAAGAGTAACATGTTTTATTCAAAAAAATTCGCCCTTAATAATGGCAAAAGGTATTGAACTTTTCGCCTTCTTTTGAATCGACAGTGTTGAGAGTGCAATAACAGGAATGAAAACAAGAGGTAAAAATTGCTAAATTAGCGGAAATTCCCATATATTTGGTAACAGCGGTATGATAGCAAAGTCTTGTATTTATTAAAAATCGTAAAAGCTTTAAAAAATCTGACACTTACAGGAAAAAATCGCTTTAATCGCGAAAATTTTTTGACATCACTAAATCGGAAAATTACATAAAAAATATTAAAAAATAAGCTATGTATAATGATAAAGAATAAACATTTTGTCAGGTGTTTAAAATAGGACAGAGCATTCCATAAAAAAATTAACTGCCTGTTTGTAGAACGCGACCGCAATAGTGACTCGTTCAACTTACATTTAAAACAAAAAAAAAATTTCAAAATTTGTTTTTGTTTTAAATGTAAGTTACGCGAGTCACTTTTGTGCTCGCGTTCTACAAACAGGCAGTAAGTTTTTTGAGCTCTTCCTACCTGAAATATTATTTTTTTGTTTGCTTATAAAAAAACTTGATCTTATTATGTTCAAATGGGAAATACTGCTAATAAAAAACTTGACCCTTTTTTTATTGAAATACCCTTTTTTTGACCCCTTTTTCTGGAAAATACCCTTTTTGTGACCCTTTTCGAAAATTTCCAACGGTAACCCTGCCCTTGGTCAACATGTTCGTCTGTGTAAATTTCTCTTCTGTTATTTAATTAAAAATGTTGATACTGATGATGTTTTCTTCACACCATATGCAGGCGGCGGAGGAAAGTAAGCAGTCTTTAATGAGCAGTTAAAATTCTTATCCCCAGATTAATTTTTGTTTATTGAATAATTCATACCAAAAAGAGTTTTTCGGGTGTGCTCTAGAATCCGAATCCACTCGAAAGTGGATTACTTTAGCATTTTTGGTGTTCTGCATTTCACATCCACAAGTTTTTATTCGTTTTCAAGATTAAGCCATTTTTCATCCTGTTTAGCCATTAAAAAATGAGTTTTAGACATTTTTCAACTTATTTAGCCATACATTTTTTTGCCGTTTTTCTTTTAAAATAATAATTTTCAATTTCTTATAAAAATGTATTAAACTAAAATAAACATTTGCAACAATAGAAAAAACAACATGCGTTTTGTTTTTGTATACAAATGGTAAAAATGTCAAAAAGTTGTCAGCTGTCAAGAAATATGTTTTTTGTATTTTTCATGTATTTTTTTGTTGAATGAAAAATTTTCAATCGAAATTTTCTTAAAATATGTTTATTTTGAAAAAAAGTGCTAGAACTAATTGGGCGGTATAGATTCAATATAAATGAAATGCATTTTTACATTTTGCAACATACAACCAGTATTTGCTGTTTGGGTTTTAAAATTTTATAAAATATACATAAATAAAGAACTAAAAGGCGGACAGAATGGCGAACATTTATTATTTCCTCCTCCGTTGTGATTCAGTATTGTATTTATCATTTGATGCCGAAAGTGCCATGTCCAAATCATGTTACAAACAAAAATTAATCTGAATACATATTATCATTTGAACTTACTTACTAAAGAAGGTAAATAACCTCCTCCGCCTGCATATGGTTGTAAAGAAAAAAACAGAAATGGTTTACCCGAAATAGAAGAAGTGTCCCCTTGGTCAACATGTTCGTCTGTGTAAATTTCTCTTCTGTTATTTAATTAAAAATGTTGATACTGATGTTGTTTTCTTCACACCATATGCAGGCGGCGGAGGAAAGTAAGCAGTCTTTAATGAGCAGTTAAAATTCTTATCCCCAGATTAATTTTTGTTTATTGAATAATTCATACCAAAAAGAGTTTTTCGGGTGTGTTCTAGAATCCGAATCCACTCGAAAGTGGATTACTTTAGCATTTTTGGTGTTCTGCATTTCACATCCACAAGTTTTTATTCGTTTTCAATTAGAGTAGTAATGGGTTGGTGAAAGTAAAACGAATCGACTTTTATTCTAATATTTGATAAAATTTTTAACAAAAAAATAAATTTTGTTTTTAGCTTAAAATCTTCTTTATCCAATTTAAACAAAAATATATCGTTATCTAAAATGCAAAAGTCCCTAACTTATCCTAAATTTAAAATCGACTTTTTCATTATTTTTACATAATTACGGTTTATTTTTTTTAACGATTTGTATGTTATTTTCAGACAATTTGTTTTTCTAATCGATTTAGCGGTCTCAAATTAGTTTTTTTGTTTGTTTAAAATTTTGCGATTTTTCGCGAATTTTAGCCATGTTCGCGATAGAAGCGATTTGTTTCAGTAATTTTTCTGATTCTTTACAGCTTTAACGATTTATAATAAATAGTAAACTTTGCTTTCATGCCGATGTTAGCAAATTTCCGCGAATTTAGCAATTTTTACCTAATATTTGCCAATCCTTATAGTTTTAGGGACTTTTAATCAATTATATGACTTGTTTGAAATATTAAAAATTTACGCGATTTTTCGCTATTTTTGCAATTTTTTTTTTTGTTATTTTCCGACATTTTGTTTTTTTTTACCGATTTAGCGATTTCAAATAAATTTTAGTGTTTGTTTTAAAGTTTGCAATTTTTCGCGAAATTTAGCCATGTTCGCGATAGAAGCTATTTTTTCCTGTGATTCTTTACAGCTTTCACGATTTTAAAAAAAATATTAAACATTGCTATCATGCTGTGGTTAGCAAATTAGCGATCTTTAGTCCAAAAAAAGTTTTTTCGAACAAAAGCTTCGAATACACAAAAACATGCGGATTTGAGAACACCAATTTATGAATTATGCGGATTTAAAAAATTTTTCGTTTTCAATTCGAGTCGAAACCTAGAACATACCTGTTTAACATGTTTTGGACATGAAATGATAAATACATTGGCGCTGCTGCATCATTACTGGGAAGGAGACGATAAATGTTATCCATTGTGTCCGCCTTTCAGTTTTTTATTTATTTCTTATATTTTTTTGTTATTATACATAATTATTTAAAATTTTTGTTCACATTTTTATCACAATTATTGAATTTAATTTCTAATTTTTTGAAATAAAAAATCAAAGTAAAAAATTTAAAAAAAAAACACAATGACGTTAAAAAATGTAAACAACTTTAGACATTTTGCCCATTTATGCCTATGTATTATTCCTAAAAACACAACTCAAAGTATATTTATTACAAGTACATGCAAGTGATCAGCTGTTCAGTTGTTTATATTTTCGATATTGTCAAAATTTGTTTACATTTTTAGTGCGCCATGATTTTAATATCTATGTCTGTTAACATTTTTAACGTTATTATTTTTTATTTGAAAAAAGTATTTTGAAAAGTTTTAATAAATAATAGTTTTAAAAAATAAAAAAATTTTAATTCTTTTGTTATGTGAATTTAGTAAAAAAGTGCTTTTAACAAATTTATATCAAAATATTATTTAAAGACATTGAAATAAAATTATTTAAAAAATGCGTTGTTGTTCGGTGTGTAAAAAAAAATTTACCAGTGGTAGTGGTATTTTATTTCATATGCCAAAAGATCCGCTAAAAAGGGCAATGTGGAGTGAAATTTGTGGGCAAAATTTTGCATCAACTAACCTCATTTGTGTGGATCACTTTCTGCCAACAAGCATTGCACGCAAAGGAAACAGAATGCTTCTTTTGCCAAATGCTGAGCCGTCTTTTAAGCTACTGCAAAAGCCTAACATTTCTGCTCATGTTGAAGATATTTCAAAAAAATGTCACACACAGAGTTGGGCGCATGATAGTAGTACAACAACAACATTACAGCAATGTCACAATGATCAACAAACTCAAACAGAGTAAGGCCCGTTTTCACAACTTAAGGTGCTATCAGACGGGATGTATTTTACATATGTACTGTCACTTTTCTTTCCCATATGTAATTCCGTATGTATGTCAAAATTTCCATTTTACATACGATTCATAATTTTTGCTATCACACCTGCTTATGTTTTTCCTTATGACATAACCTATAAATGTAAACAAAGCTGACTTTTGTTTACGTTTCAAAACAAACCAGCTGTTTTGTTTATGTTTACCACAGGAAAATAGAGCGTGTTCTAATCGAAAAATTTACATATGTATTTCCACATGTTTTTTACACATGCAAAGTTTCATATGTATCACACGATGTGTACAACTTTTACAGATGGAAAATTTGACAGTACATATGTAAAATACATCCCGTCTGATAGCACCTTTACCGATAGCTAAAGGTAAGATTTTATCGGTCATATAAAAAGAGTTACATTATTACAACTTTACTTTAACCTACCAGGTAGGATTAACCTTAATCTAGTTTATCGTTCACTTAAGGTTGAAGTAAAGTTTTAATAATAGAACACTTTTTATAAGGCCATTTAAAGTCTGCTTTAAGCTATCGGTAAGTTGTGAAAACGTGCCTAAGTGTACTAAAACTTTAAATTGAATGAACATACGTAACAAAATAAACAAATTCGCACATCCAAAAATTCACACATGACCCACTGCTTATATACATACATATGTATGTACATATATATGTTTGAAATTTCGGTTTTTACTCATTTGTACCACTTAGCATCCCCAGTAACACAATAGTTTACCACCATTCCCCCAGCCATCCAATTATTGCTTCTGAAGTTTCCATTCGCCGATACTTAAATAACCACCAAAAATTTTATTGCAGCGTCTAGGTCGTACCCTTTTTTCCTGCTCTTCCTGCGCGACTAATACGATGGGTATGTATATCCATAAGTTTGGCTATGTCATAATTTACCACATTTTTAATGTGAGTATATCTAAACCTCGGGCTGCTACATCGGTGGCTACTAAAATATCGAATTCTTTGCGTTTAAATTGTCAAAGAATACAGATCGTAATAAAGACATATATTACGATCTGTATTCTTTGACCAATAAATTATTTGCTACGGATTCAGCATCTGCTTTTTTGGTAACAAACATCAAAACACTTCCTTCAGAAAGAAAGCGTACTAAATTGAGAAGTAGCCAATTCCATTTTTGCATCGGATTTGGAAAAACATAAGCCTAAGCGCACTGGATATTAAATAACCAACAATTTTATAGCAGCATTTCTATGCCAAAAAAAACTATGTATATTTTTTAACAAACAAAATATTTATTTTTTGTTTTGTTTATGTTATGCTGTTTGACAGTATCAAATGTTTTTACACAAACAAAATGAATGTTGTTTTTTTTTATTGTTGATTTGTTGTAGACTTGCATGTACTTGGTATAAATATAAGGTGCGTTTGAGTACTTTTACAGTAAAATGCAGTAAATGAGTAAACTGAAAAAATTTCTCTTACAAAATGCTGTTGTCCAAAAAAGTACGCGAACGCAAAATTTGTAAAAATTCGTAAAATAAAGGCAACAGCTGATGGCAAATAATTGAAGTGTTTAAAAATATTGACACTTTTGACTACTTAAATCGTTTTCTTATCGGTACTCGATTAAATACTTTTTACAACACAAACATTTTTGGAAAATACAAACAAACTATTTTATGCAATCTTTCATATTTGTGTGTTTTTTATTTTATTTGATTTCACTAATTTGTAGCGGGTTAAATTATTTAAAAGAACATGAATAATTTTTTTGCTATTGATTACTTAAGTACACAAATACTTTACACTTTTACAACTCTAAAAAATTAGCATAACAAAAAATATTTTAAAAGTTTGTATTTAGCCAAATAAATGCTTCACAAACAAGTTTAATTAATTAATATTTATTCAATTTTTGTTTTGGTTTAATTTTTATTTCAACTTTTCTTTTATTTAACAATTTTTTCACAATTTGTATGCTTTTTATTTGTTACTTTTGTTTGTTTACCTTTTGAAACATATGTTTTTTTGATTTACTAAATTTTACTGCAAAAATTTCTGCAGTACAAATTTCTAAATACTCAGACAAGAACTGTCACTTTTCGCTCTTAATTTATGTTCTCATTTACTGCATTTTGTGTACCCTAACGCAATTTCGTAAAATGCAGTAAAGTTTAGTAAAAAATATTAAAAACTTTTGTGTTCTCGAACGCAACTATACTTTGGAGCAGACCTTCTAATTGGGCCATGGTTCTTATGTATGTTGAGTAAAGAGAACATTTGTTTAAAAATTTCAAATAAATTTGACAATTCTCTTTTTTCATTATTAAAATTTTTTTATTTAAAATTTGTTATAAATTATCGCCTTTAGTGCAAAAATTCATAGTTTTATGTATGCATATTATATTATTATTATTATTCTTAGCAATTACAGTCCTTTATGGACAAATACTTCTGCGACTATCGTTCTCCATTTATCTCTGTCAATGGCCTTTTGTTTATAGTTTTCAACTTTGATTACTTGTAAATCTTCTTCAACATCATCTTTCCACCTTTTTCTTGGCCGTCCTTTTTTTCTAATACCTTCTGGGTGTTGTTCAAAAACTTTCTTCACTGTCATGCAGTCGTTCATTCGTAAAACATGTCCAAGACAGCGTATTCGCTGTGCTTTTATAACACGTATAATATTTTGATTTTCATTAAGTATCTCTAACTCATCATTGTACCGGGATCTGTACAATCCTTCTTCAATTTCAATTGGGCCAAAAATTTTACGTAGAATTTTTCTTTCAAAACAAAGTAGTTGATGTATGTCTGATGTTTTTAGTGTCCAAATTTCACTCCCATACGATAGGACTGGGGTTATAAGTGTTCTATATAGATTAAGTTTCAGCTTCTTAGATAACAAGGAGGATCTAAAGAGTTTTAGATGAAGAAACCAGGTTCTATTCGCAGATTGGATGCGATCCTGTATTGCTACAGTGGTGTCCCCATGTGAACTTAGATTGATTCCAAGATATTTTAATTCTTTAACAGATTCGTACACATTATTAGATATAACAAGGTCTGGTGAGTCTTGCTGTATGTGTGAACGGAGCATATATTTTGTTTTTGTTCTGTTAATCATCAGTCCTGTAGTCTGCGCTGCTTCTTCTAATTGTTTAAAAGTATCTTTCAGTATGTTTCTACTTCTGGCAATTATCAAAATATCATCTGCGTAAGCGCAAATTTGAGTAGATTTATTGTAAATGCTGCCTTTTTGATCTATTTCTTCTACGACGAGAGAGGACAACGCATCTCCTTGTTTTACTCCGGAAACAACGTCGAATGTGTTTGAGAATTCGCCTTGTATTATTACCCTGGCGTTTGTATTTGTTAATGTCATATTTACTAAATTTACAAGTTTGCGCGGTATTCCCATTTCCAGAAGACGTAGTGAAATTACGGTTCTATCTAGGCTATCAAATGCTTGTTTAAAATCTACAAATAGGCAATGTATATCGATCATGTATTCATAACATTTTTCAAAAATCTGAGTTATGACAAACCCTTGATCTGTTGTAGATCTGTTTTTTCTGAAGCCACATTGGTAATCGCCTAATATATTTGCTGCATAATCATTTAGACGTTCATAAAGCATATTGGTGAAAATTTTATATCCACAGATAAGAAGTGAAATACCACGATAATTGTTGCAGTTTGTCTTATCTCCTTTTTTGTGGATAGGTACGATTATGCTTGCCAGCCATTCGGTCGGGAGAGTTTCATTATGCCAGATATCTAGGAGGATTTGATGTATGTAGTTATGACATTTATCTCCAGCGTATTTTAATAATTCGGCAACTATGCCATCTGCACCGCTGCATTTATAATTCTTCAATTTGTTCAATGCTATTTTTGTGTCTTCTACCGTTGGTTCTCCAACATCTATTTCATTTATATTCGGCAATGACTCCTCGTGGTTAATATTAGGTTTATTTAAAAGTTCATTGAAATATTCTCTCCATCGGTTTACAATATCATTTTTATCACTTATTGGGGTTCCGTTTTTGTCTTTACAAATATTCGTTCTTGGTTGAAAATTCTTAGTTTGTCGCTTTATATTTAGATACATATTCCTAGACGCCTTCTGACCATAGTTGTTTTCTATCTCTTTAACTGTCTCTTTCATACATGCTATGCTTATTAATACTGAATAAGTAAGAAAGATATATTGGGCTGGGTCAAATCCGCAAATATGTAGTTAAAATATATGAACTGTATTGATCTAAAAATTATTTATAAAGCCTCACAGTTTTATAATTGGTTACAGTTCTACCGTTATGGTAAGTTATGTGCCGGCCAGCAGTATGTTTTTAATTTTGATACCCACAACATCATAGTGTCTGTATCACTTAAAAATATTGGTCCTATAACCATTTTAGAGTATCCCGATCGACTCAATACTATCTGGAGTCGATATAACGATGTCTGTCCGGCCGACTGGCTGGGTGCTTACTTTGTAGTGTGCAATTATTTGATAAAATTTGGTACATGTACTAAATATTTATTGTTATTGAAAACGGTGAGAAACGGTCCATAATTTCTCAAAGATACTAACTACTTTTCAGATTAAAATCTTTGTGCCAATAAACCATTTTCTTAACCTTGGTATTAAGATTAAACTTCATATTCTAAATCTATAGTTCCTATACAATTATCACTCACAAAAATATTACCAATACCATGACATCCTTAAAATTTTTAGTATTAATACAAAATATGGTGACTATAACCTTATTTGTTTTATCGGGTCCATGATGAGTCCCAAATTAGGTACACCCTCAAATATTTATCTGTATATTCTGTGGTATAGGTTATTATATGGTCGGACTTTACTGACTTATTAATCACATATAACTTAATTTGACCAAATTAGAATAAACTACAGTATAACCCGGTTAATTACCCCACGCTTAAATGCCTTTCACGCTTATTTACCTCGAGTTTTAAATCCCCGTTTTTTTTCTTCCATTTTTTAAACAAAAATCCACGTTTAATTGCCATACGCTTAATTACCCGATTCGGATAATTGCCTTAAAAATTTAACTCCCAAAACAAAATTATACCTAAATTTCATTCGTTTAATTGCCTCAGTACTATGTGACAAAATCACAGCAAGTAATGCAACAAAGTTTTACATGTTAATAATTTGAAAATATGCACTAAAATTTTTTTTTAAAAATATGCCTAAAAAACAAAATATGGCTTGATTAAAAGCAAAATATTCAACAAATTAATATTTGCATTAAAAGTTATGTTATGAGGTCCAGATTCATATAGAGTTATATTCTTACAATTTTCATAGGTTTTGTTCTTATGACAATTAAACGTATTAACCCAATTTTATCAAATTATCTAAAAACTGCTACCTTTACTTTTCGCACAAGGTTTACATGGACATACAACCAGCAAGATGGACGGACGGACGGACACGAAAATATTACTTAAGCAAGTGTTTCCGATTCGATCGTTTACTAAACGATGCGTCTAGGTTTCTATGTTATAAGTTGCGAAAAAAATTTATCTTCAACAAAAACTTGCTTTGGCTTAAAATTGTACAGTGATTTTTTTTTTTTGCTTAACATGTATTAAAATAAGTTTTAAAAACTTAAAATATGTGTGCAATAAAATTGCAGCAATGGTAAAAATATGGAAATTATTTACAAACAAATCGATACCAAAATTCATTTAAAGCTCTAAGCGCATAAATATATTGTTTCTGCATTTATTGGTCGCACAAGAAAAACCATTCAATTGCATATTTACGGCTTCCTTGAGTAGTAGTAGAATATGATAGGACATCTCAAAAAGCACTACAGATAAAATTTAAGACAACAAATCCCATTGTTTTTATTGCTATATCTTAAGATTTAGCTGGTACATGTTAAAATTCCTTTCTTAAATTTTTGCATACATCAAAGTTAAGTTATCTTGTAAATAAATACGTCTAATTACCTCACTGAGGTATTTAAACCAATTCGCTTAATTACCTCAATGAGGTAGTTAAACGTATTCTTATTATTACCTCAACGAGGTAGTTAAGCGTATTCGTTTAAATGCTTACCCCGCATAATTACCCAAAAATATTGGCATTTTTGTCGAGGTAATTATCCGTGGAATACGTATCATGATTTGTAGCAGTTTAGCCATATTAACTGGATTTTTGGGTCGATAATTACAAAATCGGTTGAGTAATTTTAGTATTAACTAAACCAAATTTCAATACAGTTATCAAATTTTTATAATTTGTATAAAGATGATGCAAGTTTTGCCACTTAAGTCATTTAAAAAAAATTAAAATTTAAATGCTCGAATGGAGCATATGGTAAATTGTGGGCCGATCTTCTCCAAATTTAGTTGTGTGATTTTTAGCTTTATGAAACTATAGCATACCAAATTCTGCTATAATAGCGTTATTCGGTACGTCTTAGACATGCTAAAGTATGTCCGAGAATGGGTTTTACATGCGACCTATGGTAAATTATAGACCGATCATCGTAGTGTAAAATCTAGTCATAGAAACCGAGTTCTTTTGCAAATAACAATCGGTACAGTTTGTCACCAATTTTTGTTAATTTCTTTAATAGAAATAGAAATTTTTCAGGGTGGAGGGGTTCTGGTTTAAATGAAGAAAATTAACTCAGCTGAGCGAAGCCGGCGCTTGATATACCATAAAATTAAGAACCCTTATGTCCAGTCGAAAACCAACAAAAAAGAACAATTTTATTTAGCAAAGCCGGTATTTGGCATACTATAATTAAATAATACATAGAGTATATAAACTATTACCACATGTAAACTCATAACTCTATATTAAACAAAAGATTTATAATAATAAAATTTGTTTACTTTAATAACTGAAAGCTTGAAGCGTTCCCTATAAAATATTATATGTAAAAAATACCCTTATATCGATAACATTTTGAGATTAGAGCAATATTGATAAAATGCACTAGTAAATTAAAATATTTTTTTAAATTGGTTCTTAATGGGTTAATAAATCGGCATGTTTTATATACCATGTGAAAGGTATTTGGAAACACCCTTCAGCGCAGGCGCGGATCCAGCTCGAGCCTTACGGGGGGGAAATTTTGTATGATACAAAAAAGTAAAAAATTTGTTTTTAAAAGTTTATTAAAAACAATATATATATGTATGTATATTATATAAAAAAAAAACAATAGGGTTAAATAAAATATAAGATCCGTTCAATATAAATTAAAATAAATTAATCTTTTTAAATAAGTAAATTGTGATTTCCTTGTGAGGCAAATTGAGATAGTACAGTCTGTCTTCGGTCATTGTTGATCTGAGCCATGTTTTTATTCGACGAAGGGTAGGAAATGATCTCTCGCTTGTAGCATTACTGACGAGCATTGACACGAAAATTTTAAATATTTTTCTTAGATTTGGGAAGATGTCTTCATCACAGTTTATTAAAGCATCTACAATGTTATCTGATAGATTTTCAGATATTTTCCATGTTTGTTGCCAATGCAACAGTTCAGGCTCAAGTTAAAATGTGTTAATCTCGTTTATCAAATATAATCAGCTCATCAGCTAGTTGTGGTTTTAAAATAAATGGTATATGGGCAAATCTCAAAAACAGTCCACAAACCAAAAATTTTTCATATTAATTTTTTTTTTTTTTGATGTATAATTTAATTTTTATATTTAAAAATATGTATTTCGACGATCATTAATATAATAATTTTTACCAAATATAACCCCTTCCCTGATCTCTTGATGTTACACATGAATTTAACATTATTTTAGGTGCTTTTTGAGCTTAAAATAGCACTTACAGCCAGCAGACTCATCGCAATATAAATTTCGTTAAAAAAAAGATTGTTATTCATTCATACATTCATTAATGATCACAAAATTAGTTTAAATATAATTTGTTTTGTTAAAATAAATAAAATTGTGTTTATTATATAGTACTAAAAAAACTGTAGCATGCGTTGTAAGGCGTGCGTCACAAAGGGTTCACGCATTTTATCAAAAAATTACAACATTTTTAAGCGAATAAGTGATTTTAGAGTTCTCTTATATTCATCTTTCTTTTAGGAATAAGACTTTGTATACCTTATGATGTAAAATTCGCTAAAAACTAGGAAAACACCCTTCAACTTTTAAAGCTGCTTCTAAGTTTTGTGGCGTGCGTATCAAAACTTTGTGATTAATTATTTCGCAACAAATGCTTGCTAAGAAATTATGATATATGCCATTCGTAAGTACATATTAATGTCACTAAATACTATATATAAGTTGAAGCTATCTCTTTTGAAAGGCCAAAAAATGGTTATATATCAATCAGAAAACACGAGCGAGTGTAGCGTTCGTTACGCAGGATTTGTCCATATGACTTGATTACACTTTGAGGTTGAAGTTTAGGTATGTTCAATACATTTAGAATATCTATTGGGAAAGATGTTTTGAGATCTTCTAAAGTAAATTCAATAAGAGGAATGTAAGCTACAACTCGGTAGTAATCTTCCACATTTTGGAAGTGATTATTTCGTTCAAATTTTGTCTCGATTTGAACGCAAATAACTTTAATTTTTTTAAAAATCGCTTTAAATTGTTCTTCGGCTTTATTTTTTTTTTTTTCTTCAGGGCACATGATAAAAATTTTGATAAGGCTTGATCCTTTTTGAAGATCTATATCTTGCTTTTGTAAAATGATACCAAGTGGCTGTGTTACAAAAGGTATCACACTTAATATGTATATTCCGCAAATAAATTTACTAAGTGAGCTCCTTAATATAAAGATAGAGATACTACTTCCTTTCCACTCAGATATTTTTTCCAAAGGTTCTACTATATGATGTACACTAGTTGCAAAGACGCATAATGAAGAGAGTTTGGCTCCCAAATACTTTGCTTAAACTGTTTTTCGCTTGGGATGATTATATTTAAAAAATGTTGTCGTTTCTTAACAAATGATACAACTTTTTGCATTAATGGCACTTTATTGCTTTTAGAAATTGAGTTGCTCGATTTATGGGAATAGCAAGGAGTTTTTTTCGCATTTGTCGCTTTTCCAGAAATTTTGAAAAGCTCCATTTTCCGCTGACATCAGAGGACACCCATCTGTTCCATCTCCTACACAATTTTTTAGGTCAAGACCAAAATTTGTCAAAATTTTAAGAACTATTGATGATAGTGCCTTCGCTTCAATTGACACATCAACGTCATCAATATCTTTTGAAGCCTCTTCAAATGCGTTTACAACAAAGCAAATAAATTCTTCCCTAAAAACTTTTTGTTGTATGTTCAAATATTAAAAAGATAAGGAAATCTGGCTTTTCCCCGACAAATCAGTGCTTTCGTCAAAAATTATCGAATAGAATTTTAATTCATATAACACATTTATACATAAATATTGCAAATACTAAGGCTTTTGAATAATTAAGCCGCACGCATTATCAAGTCAAACGTTTAGTCTTTGAATATAGATGGCACCTGCTGGGATTGAATGTAGAATAATAAGTAATTGAATACGGTAAACTAAATGTTTCTTTGGAAATATCTAATAAATAACTATTAGGATTAAGATGTGGATACTTATTGAAAATCGTTAGAGTTTCAATAAAAGAAAATAAAAAAATACTTATTGAAAATTTCGTTAGAGATTCCATAAAAAAAAAAAAAAAAGCAAATAAAACATAAAAAACAATAAAAACAAAAATTTAGTACATTAAAAAAATATTATTATGGGAATTCTTGTATTATCGAAATTAACCAAACATATTTTTATAATTTACGGGGGGGAAATTTCCTTATTTTCCCCCCCCCCCCTGAATCCGCGCCTGCTTCAGCGATACCCATATTGCTGCACTGAAAGAATTTTCTTCGCAATACTAACGAATTTTGACATTAATCCCATGAAAAATTGCATTATAAAGGAACCTATGCAGCGCTTCGTTGGATCAATGAAACCTGTTTCATTAAAAGGACTTAATGGGTCAAGTGAATAAAAATGTAGCTTATACTAGCTAGTACTAAGTACTAGCACTAGCTTTTACTTTTCAGTACTAGCTATGCTGAAAAGTTTAAACTACAAAAAGTGTGAATAACTCTTTGCTAGTGCTAGATAGCTAGTGCTTAAAAGGGGAAGCAAACGCTGGAAAATGTGACTATTAAATTAAATTAATTACAAAGTGCAAAAATGTCAAAAATGTCAAAAATTAAAATTTTTTTAAACTTATTTTCAAAAATATTAATGTATAAAACAGAATATAAGTACAAAAATTTTTATTTCCTTTTTTATGTCTTGAAGCGTTAACAAGTACTGTGTATTGATATTTTTATTTCATTTTTTCCTTTTCAAAAATTGTTTTTATTTTATTTAAAAAATGCAACACAGACTTTCTATGGCAAAAGTCTGTACCGACCTTTATCAATGATTGTTATTTATTATTGTGTAACTTGTTTTAAAAAAATTTATAAAAATTAAGGCCCTAATTATAAAATTGCTTTCTACAAAAAAATTGAATCTGCAAAAAAATTTAATCTACAAAAAAGTGAATTTCTGTAGAAAGCAACAACAAAAATAAAATATATTTATGACTTTGTTTTTGCTTTCAAGTAATTCTTTTGATGTGGTAAACTGCAACATCCCTGAAGGAAACCTGGGTGCAAGTGTCTCCAAGTCACCAGTTTTGTCGACTATATTGGTGACATTGTCAACGAAGTGTCTACACTACATTACATTTGCCACTATATTTGGATTTAATACGAAAAAGATTTTATCAATAACAACTGAGAAGTACAATTCCTATAAAAGCTGAAGAAATGATAAAAAAAGATTGTTATGACTTCGTATTCTTACAAAAAGTGTAAACTACTTTTACTAAAATGTACTAGCGATTCTCTGGTTTCAATGTCTACATATGTTCCCAATGGAACTAGTACTGGTGACTGTGTCAACAGTGAATCAGTAGAAATTCACTAGTGACATTTCCTGCAGGGATATGAGTAGTATATTTAGGATGGTCCTAATCCACTTTTTCCATACAAATTTGGGATCATCCATAGATGGGAGTATGTATACATTTCTAATAAGAATTGGTATAAATATGTTGTATTTGGATCCATAGAAAATATGATTCATGCCTGGATTTGAGTAAGTAGTTCTAATTGTGTAAGCAAAATCCGTCCGTCCGTCTGAATGGCTGGTTTAAAAATAAAATGATTTGTGTTTGCATCTTTAAAAAAAATTTTTTGTATGTAACAAATGAGAATAAGTTAAACCCGTGTTTCCATCCCTGGGATGAAACTTTTTTTGGAATATTAAACCTTTTTAATTTTCGAATGTGGGATGATGCCTACGCTACGGTGGTTTGAGTCGGCATATATGATCGGTTGGTCGGTTTGCTACGGTTGAGTTAATTAAGGTCATTAATTCATCTTTCACTATGTGTGTGAATGTTAATGCAACATTAATATGTTTAAGTTAGTTTCTTATTGGGGTCATCCCAGCACTACATTATATGTCTTATGAGATGACTGAGCCGTATATGTGTGTATATTAGACTACCTGATCCATTTTAATTAAATGGACTACTCCCTGGACTGGTTCCAATGTAATGCAAGCATGGACCATATCATTCTTAAAAATTGTTTGTAGTAAGACGACATGTCTTCGATTTTTAACTACTTGTAATCCACAGCTGGGGTTATATGGTCCTGCCATAGCACATCGTAATGTTAAATAGACCATGTTTTTACCTACGTTGGGGTTACTTTTGGACTAGTCCTAGTCCCTTGTGGGGGGGGGGGGCTACCTTTTACACGCGTGTTTGTACTAGTCCTATCATTTACAGGGTTGCAATTTGCTAGCACCTCCACTTCTATTGTCTGTGTATGTGTGTGCGTGAATGTAGTTATCGTGGCTGTGTGTGTGTGTGTGTGTGTGTGTGTGTGTGTATATATGCGACTGTCGTGGTTGAGGTGCAGGGTCTTTGTTGGATGTTCGTAAAGAGTAGGGTGTGTGTAGATACAACCATGTCGAATGGTCTTTTTTATGTAATATGAAACTTTTTTATTTTTCAAATGAGTTGTACATACGTGACAAATTTAAGTTTCATAAAGTCTCAAAATTCTTGGAAATACAAAGAAATTTGAGTATTAGTTGAGCAGATGTGTAGGTGTTTAGAATTCTTAAAAAATCAAAACAAAAAAATAACTTAATAAATATTTTATAGAATCAGCTAATTGCTCCTTTTCACAATTATCTTTTTTATGTAATATAAAACCTTTTTATTTTTTCAAATGAATTCTACATTTATTCGTAATAAAAATTCATATCGAATTTCATCAAACAAATGTGCTATACAATTATTTAAGAGCCGTATATTTGAAGAGATTGTTGAATCTTCCTTTGATGCTAACCCTTCAACATATAAGAGACTTTCATGTGGTAATACGTATAAATCCTAAATTTGGATTGGCTATACGAATTTCATCATTATTCTTAAACGATTGTAAATATGATGAGTAGCTATGATACTCCTTTTTGATGATTGAATTGTCGAATTGAGGTTTTTGTAAAACAACAATTAAATGATTCATTTTTTTAAATGTTTTAATCGAAATCCCAAGTTTTTTAAAAATTCTTGATTATTCTCGCTTAGACTAAGTCTTAAAGTTTTTTTCAGCTTCTTGTTCCTTTGAACGTAAATGTGTGAATGATGACTCCTTATACAAATCACTTGTATTTTTATTACTATTGTTATTATTATTATTGAATATAATCATTCTTTTATACTGGTTTTAAATGTAATCGTATAGATATTTTCTCCTCACGAAAATTTATTAAATTTCCGTCTTGATCGATTACTTTTAAAACTAAAGTGTTTATACTTTTAGTGTTAACGGGTAAATATATAACATTAGCCGGTGTCTCTGTTATTTTATAGCCGGGACTGACAACAAGCGAAAACTGATGAAGGGTATGCGCAGATGTGCTATTTATATAGGATCCGTTAACAATATTACATTCAACTATAATATTGTTTATTTTTGTAATCTCTATAGTTTTATCTGAAAAATGTTCTTGATTCTTTTCCAAAATTTTCTTACTAAAACCCAATAGGGAACCGATTGATCGCTCCTTGTTAAAATAAATTGTATCGGTTGTACATTTTATAGACGTTTGTAAAGTATTATAATTAGCTTCAATAATAAGATTTCCTCTTGGATTAAGGGTGTTATATTTATCTATAATCAAATCAGCTATATCCGAGAATTCATATGATCCAACAGGTATAACTATTTCATAATCACCAATATGAAATCTATTGTTATCAACATTTGGTATAGAATGATATGTATCAAGACTAATTAATCCGCAAACGTAATTTCCATCAAGTTGAATGGGGGAAAATAGTTGGCAACTAGAAGTGAAGTATCACCATTTAATGTTAGCGTTATTGACATCTTAAAGTTCGGTGTATTAATAAATTAAAAATTTTTTAATGCTCTTTATATAGGAGACGAATCGTTTACATTTATCCAAGAGTTATGATCTGATGTAAATCCCAACCATTTAACATATAACATATTTCCTCTTCTTCTTAAAATATTTTCAACCAAATACGTTTCTGGATATTTAGTTTTCATTAGTTCAAAATCATAAAAACCACCTTTAATATCATGTCCTTTATAATCTTTTAGTATATAAGTGGTAGGACTTGTGTATCTTACAGTTTTAACTTTAAAGATTTCTGTAGTCCAATTCGGTGTATAACCTTTTTCAAACACATGTTTATATTTACTTATTCGAACATTATCACCAACTTTAAACTTCGGTCTTTTAAACACTTTTAAATTGTTGTAGACTGTATCCAATAGTGATTTTTCATTTGATAAATTTACTTGATTTGGTGTCATTTTTATTGTTCTATGATAAGTATTATTATATTTATTAACAAGTTCTTGATAAATGTGTATCCATTTATATGTTCCTTGATAACTAAATTCTTCCAATTGCTTTAAGTCTTTGCAATATGATCTTCTAAGCCGCAAAATTTTAATTATATATCAGCAGGGGAGTGGTATACTCATAGAACGCCAATATTAAATATAACATATCTTAAAAACTGTTATATTGATAATTTTATAACTTGATAGGAGTCAACCTTATAGTTAGTTATACCTTTGAAAATAAAAATAAAAAATTAATACCACTCGTGGGATACAAAATATAAAATATCGCGTAACTGAAGAACTTTTATAGCTAGAGTCTTTAAACGTGGCTAAAGCCAATATTATAGTAAATTATAAATTTTAAAATAAAAATGGGCGAAAGAACAATTATCAATTCACAAAATCTGTTTTAAAAATTTTTTTATTAATTTTATTTCGATGAGGGTAGCAAAGCGCACCGGGTTTAAGCTAGTATGAAATAAAATAATGCAAGAATTTAAACTTAGAAAAAAAAATATTTTTTAAAATCTGCTAATTGTTCCTTTTCATAATTGTCTTTTTCGTGTAATATGAAACCTTTTTATTTGTCGAATGAGTTCTACATTTGTACGTGATAAATTTATTTTGTGTTTGTATGGAAATATGATTTTATAAAAAAAGAAACTATGTTTTTGAATTAGAAAATAAAACAAATAGTTTGATAGATGTTTATGTTTATGTTTTCATTTTATTAAAATTACAATATTTACATTTAGTTAAATTATATACATTATTATTATTATAATATTCCATGATTTCTTTAGCTTCTTCTATGACAGATTCTTTTGTGTTCTTAAAGCGGGGAACAGGAACAAGTATCTAGATCACACGTATTATTTTCATCTAACCAAGCATAATTATTGTAATGTTCTCCATATCGATTAGTTATTGTTTGAAATTTGTTTTCTATCCTCCTGATATGATTTAATGTTCATAATTTTATTTTTATGTTTATCAAAAATAACGTTAGAAATTTGTTTGAAATTTTTTTTTTGTTAATTTATTTATTTAATGTGTTAATCTCTTTAATAATCATTGTTGGAGATGTTATTATATACTTATTTGTAATGCTTGTGAATAATCGTTAATATTGATTGTTCTTCCTTCTATTTATATCATTTTGAATACGTTCGAAGTGGACTTGTTTCAAAGTCACTATATCTATCATTATAGTATATATAGGATGATTTCATAGTATAATGAAATTTATAAAAATACTTGCTTACTAATATTAATACATTGAATCTAAAGTCATTTATACTTAATTTACTAGTTACACATTGCTTAACGCCCTTAATTCTTTTAATTTCCTTATCTTCTCTATCAATTTTCACTGAGTACACTTTAGCTCTTAACCCAATGAATTCCTTAATAATATTACCATTACACTCATCCTTCATCATCCCTAAAACTTTTTTATTAAGAAGTGGGATATTGTAGACATTATCTATCGGATATGCAGATGTATCAAAATGAGTATTTATGTCATTTTTAATATCTCTGTATAGATCATCTGTTTTAATGTCGTAAATAAAGGAATCAGTATCCATATAATTGAGTTTAATGTTTTCACGATATTTAGGCTTTATGTAATCATAATGAAAACTATACATTTTAAATTTGGATATTTCTAAGACTGCAAATCCAACATAAATAGGTTTGTTGTATTCAGTTTTAATTCTATTCATTTGGATAGCATGCATATCTTCATGAATTTGAAGTGAACTATGGAAATTTGGTTTAGCTATAAGAGCACGGGCTCCTAAACGTTTACCTCTATTCTCCCATTGACATACTATTTTAATGTCTTTCCTCTTATCAACATTTTCCATAGTTTTCCCGTATACTGCATTATTCAACAATTTAAAAAAATTTTGTTCAAATGAATTTTTTGCTAGTGTTCTGTGATGGTTATTTAAATCAATATATTTTTGTAACCAATTTGATTGGTCAAATTGAAGAATTCTATGTATTTTCTTTAAAACTAAACCATGTTGAATACATTGCTGAAGATTTCGATAATGTATTATGTAATTAGTTCTACTATTTAAATCAGTTATTAGTTTCTTTTATTTCATGGTTTCAATTTTTTTATTCTCAGCACAAAATGGTAAATCATTATGATAGTCGTGTAATGTAGATGGATATTCTAGATCTACCTCTAATATATATCCTAATGGAGAATCTTTTGCTATATTATTAACGTTTAAATGGTTATAATTTTCAACCCATTTAAAATTTTTATAGGGGAGGTATTGTGACATTGCATAGCCATATAAGTTATTAACATCTAAATATATTAAGTAGTTTGATTCTTTGTTAGAATCATAATCACTAATATATTTGTTATTAGCAATTGAATGTCGATTAGAACATTGAACAATACCTCCCCTAATGCCCCGAAGGACAAAATTATATATATTAATTTCAGTCAACAACTCCAATTCTATTGCAGTTGTTTTCAACATTGCATCCCAGGATAAACCTGGGATAGTATAATATTGACATGGATTTAATAATTTTATTCAATTATAAGTAAGATTTTATATAAAACAGATCGAAAGCAGATGTAAAGCAGATCGAAAGTAGATCAGAAGCAGATATAAAGCAGAGCACAGCAATATGCGAATAGTTAAACAAACGAAACAAATTGTTATTAGAAATGCTGATGTTGAAAAAGAAAAAAAATCTAAAATTGTACATAGCACACTATTACCAAACACAATAAGAGCGTTAATTGTTGGACCATCAAACTGTGGTAAGACTAATGTAATGATTAGTCTTATAGAAAGTCCTAATGGTCTTTGTTTCAAAAACATATACATATATTCTAAATCCTTATATCAACCGAAATATTGTTATTTAAGAAAACTTATTAAACCCATAAAAGATATAAATCTATTTACATTCTCGGAAAATGAAAAAGTTTTAAGTCCAGCTAAAGCAAATCCACACTCTATAATAATATTCGATGATGTAATTTGTGGTATACAAGACACTGTAAGAGATTACTGTTGTATGGGTAGATATAAACATATAGATTGTATTATGTCAAACATCTACGAAAATTCCTAAACATTTGAAACGTGATAATGCAAATATGATTATAATATTTAAACAAGATGAAATGAATTTAAAGCATATATATAATGATCATGTTATCGGTGATATGTCATTTAAACAGTTTATAACAATTTGTAAGGAATGTTGGAAAGATAATTATGGTTTTGTTGTTGTCAGTAAGGACGATCCAATTAATGGCGGTCGTTATAGGAAGGAATTTAATAATTTTATTCAATTATAAGTAAGATTATATATAAAACAGATCGAAAGCAGATATAAAGCAGATCAAAAGCAGATGCAAAGCAGATCAAAAGCAGATACAAAGCAGATCAAAAGCAGATACAAAGCAGATCAAAAGCAGATACAAAGCAGATCAAAAGCAGATCAAAAGCAGATACAAAGCAGATCAAAAGCAGATACAAAGCAGATCAAAAGCAGATACAAAGCAGATCAAAAGCAGATCAAAAGCAGATCAAAAGCAGATGCAAAGCAGATCAAAAGCAGATACAAAGCAGATCAAAAGCAGATACAAAGCAGATCAAAAGCAGATACAAAGCAGATCAAAAGCAGATCAAAAGCAGATACAAAGCAGATCAAAAGCAGATACAAAGCAGATCAAAAGCAGATACAAAGCAGATACAAAGCAGATCAAAAGCAGATCAAAAGCTGATCAAAAGCAGATCAAAAGCAGGTCGAAAGCAGATCAAAAGCTGATCAAAAGCTGATTAAAAGCAGATCGAAAGCAGATTAGGTGTAATAAAACCTATATTTTGTATCTAATTTGGAAACTTTGGCACTTGCCGTTCTCCAGATATACAGAAAAACAAATAAAAACAACAACAAGGCTTTTTTGGGGTAAGATTAGAGTTAATTGTGGTTTTTTTTTTTTTTGTTTAATATTTTTATTAAATAAATATGGTTTGAAATAAAAACAACATTTTAATGTCTTCTTTTTTCATAATTTTTTTATTTACAATTTTTTTTATTATCTAAAAAACTTAAAATTAATTAAAATCTATATTTACATTGAGAAGAATGTCGTTATCCTCTTCCATAGGTCCAGAATAGTAATTTATTCTATAATGACCCCATGCAAAAGTATCAACGCCATTATCTCTAATAAATCTCTTATCATCTAAATAACTTAATGTTAGTTTTCTTATATTTTGAGTATAAATTTGATGTATCTTAGATCTAAATATATACATTGAATTATAGTATAATTTTTTTTCTAAAAGACATTTTCTAAAGTCATTTATACTTAATTTACTGGTTACACAATGCTTAACGCCCTTAATTCTTTTAATTTCCTTATCTTCTCTATCAATTTTCACTGAGTACATTTTAGCTCTTAACCCAATGAATTCCTTAATAATTTTACCATTACACTCATCCTTCATCATCCCTAAAACTTTTTTATTAAGAAGTGGGATATTGTAGACATTATCTATCGGATATGCAGATGTATCAAAATGAGTATTTATGTCATTTTTAATATCTCTGTATAGATCATCTGTTTTAATGTCGTAAATAAAGGAATCAGTATCCATATAATTGAGTTTAATGTTTTCACGATATTTAGGCTTTATGTAATCATAATGAAAACTATACATTTTAAATTTGGATATTTCTAAGACTGCAAATCCAACATAAATAGGTTTGTTGTATTCAGTTTTAATTCTATTCATTTGGATAGCATGCATATCTTCATGAATTTGAAGTGAACTATGGAAATTTGGTTTAGCTATAAGAGCACGGGCTCCTAAACGTTTACCTCTATTCTCCCATTGACATACTATTTTAATGTCTTTCCTCTTACCAACATTTTCCATAGTTTTCCCGTATACTGCATTATTCAACAATTTAAAAAAATTTTGTTCAAATGAATTTTTTGCTAGTGTTCTGTGATGGTTATTTAAATCAATATATTTTTGTAACCAATTTGATTGGTCAAATTGAAGAATTCTATGTATTTTCTTTAAAACTAAACCATGTTGAATACATTGCTGAAGATTTCGATCATGTATTATGTAATTAGTTCTACTATTTAAATCAGTTATTAGTTTCTTTTGTTTCATGGTTTCAATTTTTTTATTCTCAGCACAAAATGGTAAATCATTATGATAGTCGTGTAATGTAGATGGATATTCTAGATCTACCTCTAATATATATCCTAATGGAGAATCTTTTGCTATATTATTAACGTTGAAATGGTTATAATTTTCAACCCATTTAAATTTTTATAGGGGAGGTATTGTGACATTGCATAGCCATATAAGTTATTAACATCTAAATATATTAAGTAGTTTGATTCTTTGTTAGAATCATAATCACTAATATATTTGTTATTAGCAATTGAATGTCGATTAGAACATTGAACAATACCTCCCCTAATGCCCCGAAGGACAAAATTATATATATTAATTTCAGTCAACAACTCCAATTCTATTGCAGTTGTTTTCAACATTGCATCCCAGGATAAACCTGGGGTAGTATAATATTGACATGGATCTAAATTATAAATGTTTGCACAAACTTTACGGAAATTTTCAAATATATCGCAAAGTAAAAGAATATCTACTTTTAAATATAAAAGTAGATAATCTTTTAATGTTCTACATTTAAATGTTTTCCATACTTTTTGTGCATGTTCATAATCCTCCACACTACACGACTCATTATTTAATTTATTGAAAAATATTGACCGAGGTGGTAATTGAATTTCTTCAAGACGATTCATCGAATCTAAATAATCATACGGAAAGACACCCTTACGTTTCATTAAATTAAATTCTTCATCATTTGGATAGCTTGATTTTACTACCGTTAAATCACTGTCGGACAAATAACTTGCTAATTTTGCTATACTCGATGGCATAAACCTAAATGAACCGAGAAAACGTAACTCAATTGTATCTTTTTCATTTATAGAAATTCTTTTTGATATAGACACATAAAGCTCCTTATTTAAAGGTATAATATTTATATCGCCTTCAATTGTTGAAAGCTCTCTTACAAACAGATGGCAATAATATGCCGAAAGATTATGAAAGAATATAGGGATGAAATTTGCAATTTGATATTCTAAATTACATTGATTATGAGCAGCACCCCTATATTGACCAGTTAGATGACAATGGTCAGCTACTTTATCTTCATTAGATAAAGATTTCGTACAAATATAACAAGTCTTGCTTTCATAATGTTGTATCTGTTGCAGGGGTGTTAAGGAATTCATTGG
The DNA here is from genome assembly GCA_930367215.1 of Pollenia angustigena. Classification (NCBI taxonomy): domain Eukaryota; kingdom Metazoa; phylum Arthropoda; class Insecta; order Diptera; family Polleniidae; genus Pollenia; species Pollenia angustigena. The sequence goes on from OV884058.1 coordinate 253,443,244, forward strand.
GTTAAGAGCTAAAATGTACTCAGTGAAAATTGATAGAGAAGATAAGGAAATTAAAAGAATTAAGGGCGTTAAGCATTATGTAACCAGTAAATTAAGTATAAATGACTTTAGAAAATGTCTTTTAGAAAAAAAATTATACTATAATTCAATGTATATATTTAGATCTAAGATACATCAAATTTATACTCAAAATATAAGAAAACTAACATTAAGTTATTTAGATGATAAGAGATTTATTAGAGATAATGGCGTTGATACTTTTGCATGGGGTCATTATAGAATAAATTACTATTCTGGACCTATGGAAGAGGATAACGACATTCTTCTCAATGTAAATATAGATTTTAATTAATTTTAAGTTTTTTAGATAATAAAAAAAATTGTAAATAAAAAAATTATGAAAAAATAATAAATTAAAATGTTTTTTTTATTTAAAACCATATTTATTTAATAAAAATATTAAACAAAAAAAAAAAAAAAACCACAATTAACTCTAATCTTACCCCAAAAAAGCCTTGTTGTTGTTTTTATTTGTTTTTCTGTATATCTGGAGAACGGCAAGTGCCAAAGTTTCCAAATTAGATACAAAATATAGGTTTTATTACACCTAATCTGCTTTCGATCTGCTTTTAATCAGCTTTTGATCAGCTTTTGATCTGCTTTCGACCTGCTTTTGATCTGCTTTTGATCAGCTTTTGATCTGCTTTTGATCTGCTTTGTATCTGCTTTTGATCTGCTTTGTATCTGCTTTTGATCTGCTTTGTATCTGCTTTTGATCTGCTTTTGATCTGCTTTGTATCTGCTTTTGATCTGCTTTGTATCTGCTTTTGATCTGCTTTGTATCTGCTTTTGATCTGCTTTGCATCTGCTTTTGATCTGCTTTATATCTGCTTTCGATCTGTTTTATATATAATCTTACTTATAATTGAATAAAATTATTAAATTCCTTCCTATAACGACCGCCATTAATTGGATCGTCCTTACTGACAACAACAAAACCATAATTATCTTTCCAACATTCCTTACAAATTGTTATAAACTGTTTAAATGACATATCACCGATAACATGATCATTATATATATGCTTTAAATTCATTTCATCTTGTTTAAATATTATAATCATATTTGCATTATCACGTTTCAAATGTTTAGGAATTTTCGTAGATGTTTGACATAATACAATCTATATGTTTATATCTACCCATACAAAAGTAATCTCTTACAGTGTCTTGTATACCACAAATTACATCATCGAATATTATTATAGAGTGTGGATTTGCTTTAGCTGGACTTAAAACTTTTTCATTTTCCGAGAATGTAAATAGATTTATATCTTTTATGGGTTTAATAAGTTTTCTTAAATAACAATATTTCGGTTGATATAAGGATTTAGAATATATGTATATGTTTTTGAAACAAAGACCATTAGGACTTTCTATAAGACTAATCATTACATTAGTCTTACCACAGTTTGATGGTCCAACAATTAACGCTCTTATTGTGTTTGGTAATAGTGTGCTATGTACAATTTTAGATTTTTTTTCTTTTTCAACATCAGCATTTCTAATAACAATTTGTTTCGTTTGTTTAACTATTCGCATATTGCTGTGCTCTGCTTTATATCTGCTTCTGATCTACTTTCGATCTGCTTTACATCTGCTTTCGATCTGTTTTATATAAAATCTTACTTATAATTGAATAAAATTATTAAATCCATGTCAATATTATACTATCCCAGGTTTATCCTGGGATGCAATGTTGAAAACAACTGCAATAGAATTGGAGTTGTTGACTGAAATTAATATATATAATTTTGTCCTTCGGGGCATTAGGGGAGGTATTGTTCAATGTTCTAATCGACATTCAATTGCTAATAACAAATATATTAGTGATTATGATTCTAACAAAGAATCAAACTACTTAATATATTTAGATGTTAATAACTTATATGGCTATGCAATGTCACAATACCTCCCCTATAAAAATTTTAAATGGGTTGAAAATTATAACCATTTCAACGTTAATAATATAGCAAAAGATTCTCCATTAGGATATATATTAGAGGTAGATCTAGAATATCCATCTACATTACACGACTATCATAATGATTTACCATTTTGTGCTGAGAATAAAAAAATTGAAACCATGAAACAAAAGAAACTAATAACTGATTTAAATAGTAGAACTAATTACATAATACATGATCGAAATCTTCAGCAATGTATTCAACATGGTTTAGTTTTAAAGAAAATACATAGAATTCTTCAATTTGACCAATCAAATTGGTTACAAAAATATATTGATTTAAATAACCATCACAGAACACTAGCAAAAAATTCATTTGAACAAAATTTTTTTAAATTGTTGAATAATGCAGTATACGGGAAAACTATGGAAAATGTTGATAAGAAGAAAGACATTAAAATAGTATGTCAATGGGAGAATAGAGGTAAACGTTTAGGAGCCCGTGCTCTTATAGCTAAACCAAATTTCCATAGTTCACTTCAAATTCATGAAGATATGCATGCTATCCAAATGAATAGAATTAAAACTGAATACAACAAACCTATTTATGTTGGATTTGCAGTCTTAGAAATATCCAAATTTAAAATGTATAGTTTTCATTATGATTACATAAAGCCTAAATATCGTGAAAACATTAAACTCAATTATATGGATACTGATTCCTTTATTTACGACATTAAAACAGATGATCTATACAGAGATATTAAAAATGACATAAATACTCATTTTGATACATCTGCATATCCGATAGATAATGTCTACAATATCCCACTTCTTAATAAAAAAGTTTTAGGGATGATGAAGGATGAGTGTAATGGTAATATTATTAAGGAATTCATTGGGTTAAGAGCTAAAGTGTACTCAGTGAAAATTGATAGAGAAGATAAGGAAATTAAAAGAATTAAGGGCGTTAAGCAATGTGTAACTAGTAAATTAAGTATAAATGACTTTAGATTCAATGTATTAATATTAGTAAGCAAGTATTTTTATAAATTTCATTATACTATGAAATCATCCTATATATACTATAATGATAGATATAGTGACTTTGAAACAAGTCCACTTCGAACGTATTCAAAATGATATAAATAGAAGGAAGAACAATCAATATTAACGATTATTCACAAACATTACAAATAAGTATATAATAACATCTCCAACAATGATTATTAAAGAGATTAACACATTAAATAAATAAATTAACAAAAAAAAAATTTCAAACAAATTTCTAACGTTATTTTTGATAAACATAAAAATAAAATTATGAACATTAAATCATATCAGGAGGATAGAAAACAAATTTCAAACAATAACTAATCGATATGGAGAACATTACAATAATTATGCTTGGTTAGATGAAAATAATACGTGTGATCTAGATACTTGTTCCTGTTCCCCGCTTTAAGAACACAAAAGAATCTGTCATAGAAGAAGCTAAAGAAATCATGGAATATTATAATAATAATAATGTATATAATTTAACTAAATGTAAATATTGTAATTTTAATAAAATGAAAACATAAACATAAACATCTATCAAACTATTTGTTTTATTTTCTAATTCAAAAACATAGTTTCTTTTTTTATAAAATCATATTTCCATACAAACACAAAATAAATTTATCACGTACAAATGTAGAACTCATTCGACAAATAAAAAGGTTTCATATTACACGAAAAAGACAATTATGAAAAGGAACAATTAGCAGATTTTAAAAAATATTTTTTTTTCTAAGTTTAAATTCTTGCATTATTTTATTTCATACTAGCTTAAACCCGGTGCGCTTTGCTACCCTCATCGAAATAAAATTAATAAAAAAATTTTTAAAACAGATTTTGTGAATTGATAATTGTTCTTTCGCCCATTTTTATTTTAAAATTTATAATTTACTATAATATTGGCTTTAGCCACGTTTAAAGACTCTAGCTATAAAAGTTCTTCAGTTACGCGATATTTTATATTTTGTATCCCACGAGTGGTATTAATTTTTTATTTTTATTTTCAAAGGTATAACTAACTATAAGGTTGACTCCTATCAAGTTATAAAATTATCAATATAACAGTTTTTAAGATATGTTATATTTAATATTGGCGTTCTATGAGTATACCACTCCCCTGCTGATATATAATTAAAATTTTGCGGCTTAAAGCAATTGGAAGAATTTAGTTATCAAGGAACATATAAATGGATACACATTTATCAAGAACTTGTTAATAAATATAATAATACTTATCATAGAACAATAAAAATGACACCAAATCAAGTAAATTTATCAAATGAAAAATCACTATTGGATACAGTCTACAACAATTTAAAAGTGTTTAAAAGACCGAAGTTTAAAGTTGGTGATAATGTTCGAATAAGTAAATATAAACATGTGTTTGAAAAAGGTTATACACCGAATTGGACTACAGAAATCTTTAAAGTTAAAACTGTAAGATCCACAAGTCCTACCACTTATATACTAAAAGATTATAAAGGACATGATATTAAAGGTGGTTTTTATGATTTTGAACTAATGAAAACTAAATATCCAGAAACGTATTTGGTTGAAAAGATTTTAAGAAGAAGAGGAAATATGTTATATGTTAAATGGTTGGGATTTACATCAGATCATAACTCTTGGATAAATGTAAACGATTCGTCTCCTATATAAAGAGCATTAAAAAATTTTTAATTTATTAATACACCGAACTTTAAGATGTCAATAACGCTAACATTAAATGGTGATACTTCACTTCTAGTTGCCAACTATTTTCCCCCATTCAACTTGATGGAAATTACGTTTGCGGATTAATTAGTCTTGATACATATCATTCTATACCAAATGTTGATAACAATAGATTTCATATTGGTGATTATGAAATAGTTATACCTGTTGGATCATATGAATTCTCGGATATAGCTGATTTGATTATAGATAAATATAACACCCTTAATCCAAGAGGAAATCTTATTATTGAAGCTAATTATAATACTTTACAAACGTCTATAAAATGTACAACCGATACAATTTATTTTAACAAGGAGCGATCAATCGGTTCCCTATTGGGTTTTAGTAAGAAAATTTTGGAAAAGAATCAAGAACATTTTTCAGATAAAACTATAGAGATTACAAAAATAAACAATATTATAGTTGAATGTAATATTGTTAACGGATCCTATATAAATAGCACATCTGCGCATACCCTTCATCAGTTTTCGCTTGTTGTCAGTCCCGGCTATAAAATAACAGAGACACCGGCTAATGTTATATATTTACCCGTTAACACTAAAAGTATAAACACTTTAGTTTTAAAAGTAATCGATCAAGACGGAAATTTAATAAATTTTCGTGAGGAGAAAATATCTATACGATTACATTTAAAACCAGTATAAAAGAATGATTATATTCAATAATAATAATAACAATAGTAATAAAAATACAAGTGATTTGTATAAGGAGTCATCATTCACACATTTACGTTCAAAGGAACAAGAAGCTGAAAAAAACTTTAAGACTTAGTCTAAGCGAGAATAATCAAGAATTTTTAAAAAACTTGGGATTTCGATTAAAACATTTAAAAAAATGAATCATTTAATTGTTGTTTTACAAAAACCTCAATTCGACAATTCAATCATCAAAAAGGAGTATCATAGCTACTCATCATATTTACAATCGTTTAAGAATAATGATGAAATTCGTATAGCCAATCCAAATTTAGGATTTATACGTATTACCACATGAAAGTCTCTTATATGTTGAAGGGTTAGCATCAAAGGAAGATTCAACAATCTCTTCAAATATACGGCTCTTAAATAATTGTATAGCACATTTGTTTGATGAAATTCGATATGAATTTTTATTACGAATAAATGTAGAATTCATTTGAAAAAATAAAAAGGTTTTATATTACATAAAAAAGATAATTGTGAAAAGGAGCAATTAGCTGATTCTATAAAATATTTATTAAGTTATTTTTTTGTTTTGATTTTTTAAGAATTCTAAACACCTACACATCTGCTCAACTAATACTCAAATTTCTTTGTATTTCCAAGAATTTTGAGACTTTATGAAACTTAAATTTGTCACGTATGTACAACTCATTTGAAAAATAAAAAAGTTTCATATTACATAAAAAAGACCATTCGACATGGTTGTATCTACACACACCCTACTCTTTACGAACATCCAACAAAGACCCTGCACCTCAACCACGACAGTCGCATATATACACACACACACACACACACACACACACACAGCCACGATAACTACATTCACGCACACACATACACAGACAATAGAAGTGGAGGTGCTAGCAAATTGCAACCCTGTAAATGATAGGACTAGTACAAACACGCGTGTAAAAGGTAGCCCCCCCCCCCCACAAGGGACTAGGACTAGTCCAAAAGTAACCCCAACGTAGGTAAAAACATGGTCTATTTAACATTACGATGTGCTATGGCAGGACCATATAACCCCAGCTGTGGATTACAAGTAGTTAAAAATCGAAGACATGTCGTCTTACTACAAACAATTTTTAAGAATGATATGGTCCATGCTTGCATTACATTGGAACCAGTCCAGGGAGTAGTCCATTTAATTAAAATGGATCAGGTAGTCTAATATACACACATATACGGCTCAGTCATCTCATAAGACATATAATGTAGTGCTGGGATGACCCCAATAAGAAACTAACTTAAACATATTAATGTTGCATTAACATTCACACACATAGTGAAAGATGAATTAATGACCTTAATTAACTCAACCGTAGCAAACCGACCAACCGATCATATATGCCGACTCAAACCACCGTAGCGTAGGCATCATCCCACATTCGAAAATTAAAAAGGTTTAATATTACAAAAAAAGTTTCATCCCAGGGATGGAAACACGGGTTTAACTTATTCTCATTTGTTACATACAAAAAATTTTTTTTTAAAGATGCAAACACAAATCATTTTATTTTTAAACCAGCCATTCAGACGGACGGACGGATTTTGCTTACACAATTAGAACTACTTACTCAAATCCAGGCATGAATCATATTTTCTATGGATCCAAATACAACATATTTATACCAATTCAAATTAGAAATGTATACATACTCCCATCTATGGATGATCCCAAATTTGTATGGAAAAAGTGGATTAGGACCATCCTAAATATACTACTGATATGTACATATTTAAATGTATATGTGACATTTACAGAGATTTTACGATTTTAGATATTTTTCCGAAAAATAAATAATTTTAAATAAACTTCTGGATGAAAATCTGCTCTTAGGAGATATTCTTTTCTTTGGCCAACGTTCACAAAATTAAACAAAAAAAATCAATTTTTTTTAAATATTGTTGTAAAATACATACTTCAAGCACCCCAATCATAAGCTTAAAAAAATTAAGCAAAAACTAGTCTTTTTAAGCATTCACTCGTTTTTATTCACACATTTTTTGAGTCAACACTAGGAAAACTAGTTTTTACTAGTCAGTATAAAGTACTAGCTTTAACTCAAATTTTTATTCACCTCAAAGCTAGTTTAAACTTCAAAATTTCAAGTATTAGCTAAAGCTACCTTTTTATTCACGCGGCCCAATGAAACATTTCATTAGATCCATGAATATTATTCATTGGATGAATACTTTCAATAAAGTAAAATTTTTTTTTTTTTTTATTTTTTTTTTTATTTATTTTTTTTTCTTTTTTCTTATTTTATTTTATTTTATTTTATTTTTTATTTTTTTTTCTGTGTCTGGTGGGATTCGAACATGTAACCTCGGTGCTGATAGACTAGCTCACTACCAGCTAGTCTACCGGGGCAGTGTAGTTTTTGTATAAAAAAACTATGTTTTTTTCTCAATTAAGACCGTAAATATGAGATTAAATTGTCCATAATAACAATAACAACGTTGATTGAAAGTGGATTGTAAGTTTTTGTTTCATTACTATAATGACATTTTTATTGTCATAATGAAAATTTAAATTTATGAAGGCAATTATTGAAATATGTTGCTTTTATAAAAAAATTTTTTGATTTCATAAATTTAATGGCATACATGTAACATTCGATGTATGAAGTTATTAAATCTTACATTTTTTAAATAACAATTAAACATTTTTTAAGGAAACTATAATTTTGTATTAATTTATGAATATAGTTATGTTTGTATATTGTTTTTTTAAGTTCCCAATTAAAATTTTTTGTTTAACTTGGACAACCTTAAGTTTTCATATATCCAATGAAAATTTTTAACGTAATTACGAAATCTAATGAAGCGATTTTAACGAAAATACTTCATCAAACCTATGAAATTCCATTTAGACAATGAAAATTTTCATTTACCCAAGGAAAACTTTTTTATGAAAATGATTCATTAAATGTATGAAGCATTTTTCTTTCAGTGTGTGATCCAATTTATACTTCAAGAGATATTGGTTAAGAATTGATTATCTTTTATGGGCTATAACTATAAAACAAAGTTCTTTGGCAAACATTTCTATTTTCAAAGCACTTATAAATGCAATTTTTTGTTCCTTGTTTGCCGATGAGCTAGAAATCTGGATAAGTTCCGGGGTTATGTAAAAAATTAATCAAGTTATTAAAAGAATACCAATTTTTATATTATTCATATGCTACCAAATTTGCTGTATGCTGAAAAGCTTGCATACACAGAAAAAATTATTGCCGAATTATTTTCAAACAAACGTTTGTTTGAAAATTTTTTTGATTTCTACAAATTTTTTTACTGATTCAATCAATATTTTTGTTTGATTTTTATTTAACCAACAAAAATGTGGACAACTATTCAAAAATTTAATAAGCGCGCTATTGGTTTGAAGTTTTCAATTTTTTTGTATGAAATATTTAACGCTCTTTAATGTTGTCGTCTTTTTGCATTTTTTTATTGATTGTAAGCAACACTTCTTTATGATAAATATAAGAACTACAACAAAAAACACATGCATTCTATTTTTGGACTCTTTAAAAAAAAACAGCAATAAGAAAAATGATAAAATAGCGTGACGAGGTTTGTAGTAAAAAAAAAACAACAAAAGCAATAGCAGGTAAAAAAAACGTTTCATTTTTTTTAAACAACAGAAAAACACATTATAAGAAACAAAATAAATTTTTGGTTGGTTTCAAAGTTGGTAAAAAAAAAAACAAAATCCCGTATTCAATTTTTTCAAACAGTTTGTTTAAATACATCAAATACAAAAATAGAATGATGGCGGAAAACATATCGAGTCGGTCTGCCGCCGTTTTTGGTTACATTTCTTCTTCATTAGTGAAGGAAAGAATAAAACAACAGTGAGTGATAAAGAAAAACACTGTGAGTATAAATATGACTTCGTTCAAAAATTATTCCAACAAAAAAATGCGTCTCAAAGCCAGCCGGGCCGCTCTGCCAACAGTGCTTGCTTGTGTGCGCGTCATTGCTTGTGCCAAAACTTTTTTGTTTGATTCAGCAAAAATATTTGTTTGAAATTTATATGAATTTCAGTAAACTTTTTGTTTGATTCTGTAAAATTATTTGTTTGAAAAAATCGGCGTTTTTTTCAATAAGCAAAATGCAAATAAATTGTTTGAATATGCGAATTTGTTTGTAGGACCGATTTTAGACAAAAAATTGTTTGATTCTACAAATTTTTTGTTTGAATTGGAAAAATAATTTTTTCTGTGTACGACTTTCAACAAATAACATGTTTGTCAACATACGTAAAAAATTTGTTGAAAAGCAAAAAATATTGTGTCTAGACGATATGCTATAATTGTGAACAAAAGTTTGCTGACATCGTTAACAAATGATCGTCATATGTTGGTAAGCATACGTTTGTTGAAAAAAGTTGGTGTCTACAAGATATGTTGGCGCTGAAAACAAATTTTTCAACATACATTTGCTGATTCAACATATCATGTAGACTAAGCTTAAAATGTTCCGCTGAATCCGAATATGAAGTCAGAATTGTCAAAAGTAGAACAGTTTTTGAGATATTCCAAAATAACTGTTATTTGTGTTTTTAAAAAAGATGCTGTGACTGAAATGCATGTTTTGACAATTCTACTATTGACAATTCTGACTTCATATTCGGATTCAGCGGAAAATTTTACATAAAGATAAGCTATCAGATTCATTTGGTCACGACATTGTTGAAATTTTGTCACGTAGTGTAATTTCAGTTTTTCACATAAGCCTCTGCGCAATTTTTTAAAACCTCTAACACCTTTGGACTTAGTATATGTACATAATCGAATTATTGACAGATAAGCTTAAAATTTTTAAGATATTTTTTTAAGACAAAAAAAAAACAAACTTTTTTTGGCCGGTGCTCATTGATATTAAGTGATGTTGCAAAAATATCCCGCCTAATGTATATGTGTGCATGGAACTAAGTTGTCTTTTATAGAAAAATTAAGCTCATATTTTTTATTTCCCCAAAAAATCCTAATTTTTTTTTTTTAATATCCCCAATACAAACCCCATGCAGTGACTCCAACTTTTTGAGAGCAAAAAGCACTTTAAAATTTAAAAAAAACCACTAAAAAGCTCTATTTCGAGCAAAAAAATCACTTAGCCATTTTTACAATTTAATCAAACACAAAACAAGTTGCTTTCGGCTGTGCCGAATATTATATACCTCCAAAATTAATAAAAGGTGACGGCGTTGATAGGGACCATTTTCATTTAAGATTAAATAATACATAAATAAATTTATATTTGTATATAAACATTTTTTAATGTATTATTATTATCATCAATAATTAAAATAATATCATCCAAATCATTTGGAGTTTAAATTGGCCATAAAACCGTTTTAAAGTAATACAGTGCGAGCTCGATTTTGGTAACTCGAAAAAATCTGGCCTGTTGTAATCACCGAATATTTGCAATGACTGCTCATTGTTTATAAAACTTAATGACAGCATATATTTTAATAAACATCCTTGTATTTTATCGTTAAAATCTAAACGAAAATCTAAAATCTAAATTAAAATCGTGCAAAGTTTAATCAAACAATTGGCTTATGATATTATCCAATTATTTTAACAAATGTACGCTTCTGAATAAAGAACACACAAGGTGTAATATAGAAAAAACATGTATGTTTGCATTCTGATACTTAGTCAAACCGTTTTTCAATAGCACTTGAGGTAGAAGTGCACAACACGTGGAAAACTAAAGCGCATGAAAAATGGCTCATTATAAAAGTATTTTCTGTCAGCCATTTTTAATTTGTTTAACACTTTGCATAAACCAAGCTACGGCTCTTTTTTTTCGTTTTTTAAATTCTTTGCGTTTTTTGTACGGTTTCCGACTGCATGTTTTTTAACAATTCCTAATATTTTCCAATCCATATTCTATTTTTGAAACAGTACTAACATTTTAAAATAAATGTTTACCGAAATACTTCGTTTTTATTACGATTACTAAAAATTGCAACGTTTCGTAAAATTTCCAAAAGCCTAGCTCTAACCTCGTATATAAAGTTTTTGGTAAAACGAATGTAACTTTCTTTTATCACTTTTTTTATCATTTGAAATATTAAAATCTTTACAAGCCTTCTCAAAATTTTACGCCAAATAGCAAAGTTCAATTAAATCATCCTCTATATAATCGTAGTTTTAAAAAATGGTAGAAAAAAATAAAAATTGTAAAAAGCACTGAAAGCACTAATGAAAAATTGAAAAAGCACCAAGTTAGTGCTTTTTCTTGTTTTGGCACTATGGATCAAATTTTGGCGTTTTGAGGCATCAAAAAGCACCATAAATGGTGCTAAAATCACTAAGTTGCACTGAATGTAAATACAAAAATAAGAGAAGTTCGCAATGCGAACGCGAATATACGTTGCCACTTAATTATATCGACCCCTAACCGCGAAAATAATCTAAGCGCCAAAAATCAAATTTTACAGGAGAGAGCTTTTTTTGTTTTATTTCATATTAATTTTGTATGAAATTTGTCGCTTACATTAAATTGTTTTTGCTATAAAATCGTAACGGTACATTATGTGACCATGATATTTTAGGAGATGATGCAAGTGTTGCCAATAAAGTCATTTATTAAAAAAAACGAAAATTGAAAATCATGTCGCTTACATTATTTTCGCTGTTAGGGCTTGATATATTAGGGGGTTCGAAGAATATTTTAAATATATGGATTGCCAGGCTGTTAGGTTTCTTTTAAAAAATATAACATTTATACTAAAATGCTATTGTATATGAAAACTTTTTATTTTTAAATGAAAATTAGATGAATATTTACGTATTTTTAGATAATAAATTGAAAATAATTTTGAAAATTCCCTACATATCCCTTAAAATTAAAAATCTGTCCTTTTCTCCCTACGCTTGAAATTATTCGAAAAATCCCTACAAAAAGGGAAAATTCCCTACATTTGGCATCACTGATGTAGAGCTAGTTGCACTTTACACCAAAATATAAAAAAATAAACTATACATATACAACTTTTTGAGAATTTAAATTACTTCTGGCGTTACGTTACAAAAAGTAGCCTTTTCGCTGAAACTGCCCATATTTAAAACTATTTCAACAAGTTCTTGAACAAGTTTTAAACCGCATTATCCCCAAAAATTCCCAGCAAAAAAATAGCTTTTCCCCAAAACATCCCCTGGGGATTTTCACGAAATTATCCCCAATTACAAAAAAATACCCAATTTGGGGATAAATCCCCAAAACCGCGAACACTGTAATCGACGACTGAATTGTGTACTCTCGTGGACTGAATGAAAGAGCGTAAGAATGCTTGTGACCACAACAAAAAAAAAATTGGATGCTAAATGGGGATTAAAACAATGCTAAAAATAAAATTTGAAAATGCTAAATTTTCTTAAATAATTGTATAATTTTAATGAATGAATTATACATTAATTAACCTGAAAATATTATATTTTTTAAAATGAAATGAAGTTTATATAAAAATAAATTTTATACATAGAAACATAGATTTATTTACTAAAAACAATTCAGTAGTTTGACAAAAGTTAGCGGTTTTTTAATCAAAAAACAAAAGTCCCTATCTACAAAATATTACATGATAAACGATTAAAGCCCTAACCTACATTTTGCAAAATATGCAACATTGCCAAGTGTCAAAAAAACTGTTAAGGCGCAACCATAATGTGCTTAATTGTGCATATTACGGCTGGGCTTTTAGGTTTTACAAGAAAAGTAAAAGAAAAAGAAATTATAAACAGTTTAAGGCGAAAAATAAATTTATCATTTTAAATGGTTTTTTGTAAAATTTTAAAAATGTTAGATGTTAATAAAGTCGAAATTTCGTGTTTTGAGATTTTAAGGGTTTTGTCTAAAATGAATTGTGTGTTGTATTGTGAAAGTTAAAATATAAATGCATATAGCTTTATTCAAAATTACATTTTATACTTGAAACTTAGCAGCGTGAAGAAGATAATAAGAATATGAAATAAAATTAAAAAGCACTTAAGTCAACTTAAGCCATTATTATTTATGGCCACAGATATATATTATTAAATACAAAATATAAGTTAAAACAAAAATTATCATTGGAAACATAAGAGGCTATTTAACAGCATTTTCAGTAAATTTAATTACACATTAAACACTCCATTATATGAATATATTTTAATTTCCAAAGTGTTGGTCAAAATACGATTAGAATATGATCTGTTTTCGTCATATTCTAAGCTCCTATCCAGAATTCAATAGTTGAACTTTATTCATCCATTCGTATGCATTCAGCTTTTGCCATTGCTGTTCCAAACTTGTTATTTCTTCTGTAGTAAAATCTACCATTTCTTCTTTAATTTTTTTTTTTTTTTTTTTGTGTTTACAGGTTTGCTATTAGTATACATTTGTATAAACGTATAAATGACAAAATACAATTATAGAGATTGACAGAAGTGATAAGTAATATTGTGAAATAGCAATATATAAACTTTTTAAGATTAAAAAATGCTAAATAATGCTAAAAAAATGTTACAAAAATGCTGAAAATAATGCTAAATGTTATTTAAAAAATTCGCTGCTAAATCAAAATTAATAATGCTAAATTTAGCAGTGAAAATGCTAAAAGGGTCACACTGCGTGTGAAGAATGTGTGTGAATTAATTTCCACAATTGTGGTATGGGCTGGACACCAATGATCTAGGACATCAAATTTGGAGTTGGAATTTGTCAGTTCAATACATACACGTACATGACGTGGAAGTATTTTGTATTTGAAATACGTAGATTGGAAGTATTTTGTATTTTAAATACATGACCAGCAAGTATTTTGTATTTTAAATACCGCAAACCATGTATTTTGCCCAACACTGGTTATAACTAACTTTGACTTTAACTTGCAGGTAACAATATGTTTTTGATAGTTAATTATAACTGAACTTGAATATGGAACATAAAAAATTTTGAATTTTTTGATGATACGTTGCAAAGCATTTTAGTGGCGATATTTTTTTTTTTTATTTATTTTTTTTTTTTTTTTTGTTATTTATTACTTATTTAAAATTCATGGATTCAATTGTCTCAGCGTACTTGGGACATTTTTGAGACGAGTTGACAATAATTATAGTTAATATGTTTATTTGTATGTAATAAATTTACTATTTACAAATAAGTACACAGTTTTAATTTAAATTTAAAAAATAAATTAAATCAAAAGTAAAAAGCAATTTTATTTTATTAAAAACCTGTCGATGTTTTTAATGTAAAATAATATATATTTTTTGTAAGTTGTGTTTCTTGTTGTGAAAAAATATTTTTTGTATTAATGTTATCCCTTTATTATTTTTATTTAAATAGACGACCCTTGAAAAAGTCACCAAAAAAGTGACGAAACGTCGGGTGAAATGTAATAAAATTGTTTTATTTACATCAACATCATTAGGTCTTATTAGCTTACAAAGAAAAATAAACTGAAAATTAAAAATTGATTTTGCTGAAATTTTATTGTAGTAGTTGGATCCTGACTGTGTGGAGGCGGTTAGGCCTCCATTGGGCTTCTATTTTGGTAGAATTAAGGAGTGGCTACTGGGCGTGACCAATCGGGCCTGGGGGGCCGAACGGACTGTCGTGTATCGCGGACACTGTGGCCGGTGCTTAGGAAGTCCGATTCGGTGTCGCTGCTGGGCAGGAGCAGGGTCTGCATTAGGACCATGATAGGAATGATCACGGGCCACTGTATGATAGGCAGGATGGCGGTGAGGATGGGATCCGACTTGTCGGATATATGCAGGTTGTGCGAGGATCCTGAGGAGTTGGAGACAGATGAGCACTTGCTGTGCCAGGTTGCAGGGTAGCAGGCTGTGGTGGCTGGGCAGAAGATTCCTGGGCGAATTAGGGAATGTCTCGAGTTGCGGACTCGAGAATCTGATAGGATTCGTAATGAGGATGGCCTGGCTGCACGAGGGGAGACTGGGTGCTAACCGCACGTAGGGCGAATTTAGTTTGAGTGGGATTTCTCTCGGGGATGGTCCTTTACCTTCTTTTCTTTCCTTTCTTTTCTACCTATCTTTCGGATCTGTCTTGTGCTTTCGCTGTTTATTTCTCCTACTTTCTACCTTCATTTAGCTATCTCGAATTAAGGCGTCACAATGGACCATATTGGTCTCTGGGTGAAGGTGTGAAGGAGACTTCACACCGGCCTTTCTACCTACCTACCTTTTGTAGTATGTCCAATTTTATGCAGTGATTTAAATACAAAGAGAAGTAATTTCAATTTATATACAGTACTTTTCGCTTATAGTCCATTCCGCTTAAAGGCCAAAAACGGATATAAGCCAAAACTGTCATATTCACATGCAGATTTTTTCGAATTTCATACAAATTATTTGTCCTAAGGTCCATTTCGCTTGTAGTCCATTTTCGTTTAAAAGCCACATTTTCTTAGCATGCATATATAATTCTTCATGCAAAAATGTTCGCTTATAGTCCACTCTGTTTTTTATATATTTTTAATCAACTGGCAACATATTTTAATTTACCTTTCTGGCAACTATTATAAATGCCAAATTTCGCAATTTATATTTCATGACATGGTGTCTTCGTCTGACAATTTTTTGTTAAATAAACGTCCAACTTCATAAAAAAAACGCTAATAAAAATATTAGAGTTTTTATACCCTCCACCACAATTAGTTGTGAAGAGGGTATATTAAGTTTGTCATTCCGTATGAAACTTTTTTATTATTCATCTCAGACCCCATAAAGTATATATATATTCTGGGTCCTTGAGTAATTCTAAGTCGATTTAGCCATGTCCGTCTGTCTGTCCGTATTTCCGTCTGTTGAAAACAGGCTCTCTTTCGAACAACTCAAAAGAAATGAACAAACTTGGTGCCAAATTGCTTGTAGTTATCCTAAGCAGTTTGGGATTGAAATCCAGCAAAATCGGTTTTGTAGGACCAGAGCTATGAATCAAAATGTGGAACCACCACCTAAAAAAATTGATAATTTTGTTACAAAAAATAACATAAATGCTGGAACAAGCACGGAATAAGATAAGATTTTGCAAAAATTTGTTTTATTTGACTGGAAATCATGCTGTTAAATTTCGTGAAGATCCGTCCATAATTTTCCCTAAGCCCCATATAAACACTACTCCCGGAAAACAGTTTAGTATGACTAAAACCGTAAAAAATAACGCTAGCGTAACAAAATTTGGTACGTTACAGTTTTTTGGGACTAGAAATGATACTGTGAAATTTCGTGACGATCGGTCCATAATTTACCTTAGGCCCCATATAAACCCTACTACCGGAAAACAGTTTAGTACGCCTAAAACCGAAAAAAATAATACAATCATAACAAATTTTGGCTCGTCACATATATGATTATAAATGATACTGTGAAATTTCCTGAAGATCGGTAAATAATTTACCCTAGGCCCCATAGAAACCCTACTCCCGGAAAACAGTTTAGTACACCTAAAACCATAATTAATAACAAATCGTCACAGTTTAAGATAATAATAACATCATTCAGATATTACTCCTTAAACATTCGAACTGTCGTTGGAGGGTATCAAAGATTCGGCATAGCCGAATATAGCACTCTAACTTGTTTTATATAGAATTTGACGTTTGGTATAACAAAAAATTGTCAGGTGAAGACATCCAAAGAATTAAAATGAAGCATTTGAATTAATTAATAAAAAAAAGTGGATTTATTGAAGAAAATAATATTTATATAGTCCAAAATGTGTATTATACTAGGTTTCACTTATTATCCATAAAATGGCTTATAAAAAAAATTGGTTATAGTCCAAATTAGCTTATAGTCCACAAAAGTTGTGCAACTATAGTAGTGGACTATAAGCGAAAAGTACTGTAATCCATTTATTGGTAAAATATTTTTAGCTTTATCTTTATACAAAGACAAGGTGGAAAACCTTATAGGCAAATTTAAAACAATTTTAAGTGCTCTATTTTGCAGCCTTTGTAAAGCTTTTAACTCTGGCCTGTTTTTACAGCCGTAAATTATCACCAAGTAGTTAAGTTGACTTTGGATTAATGCTTGATAAAGTAATAGTTTGATTCTTTCATTAAACTTATATCTAAATTTATATAATATTCCTATTACAGCACCTACTCTTGCCTTCAATCTCTGTATATGTAAGCTCCAAGACAAATTGATCTGCAGAAAAACTCCCAAATACTTAATAGATGGAAATTCAAAAATCTTCTCCCCGTCAACAAAAATACTAAAATTCCCAAAATCACTACCTCGATATGGTTGAAATCTCATTAATTTGGGTTTTGTTGAATTAATTACCAATTTATTCAATTTAACGTATTCAAAAATTAATGCAGAAGCCCTTTCCATATATGCTTTTACCACCGCTGTATTTTTAAAGGCATAAAACAAAGAAATATCATCCGCATACATAAATATCTTTCCAGTAAGCTCAATATTCATTATGTCATTTACATAAACTGTAAATAATAGAGGCCCCAGCACACTACCTTGAGGAACACCATGTTCCACATTTCTTATATCACTCTTACAATTATTAATTTGCACAAATTGTCTTCTATTCTTCAAGTAGTTACTAAAAAGGTTTAATTCCCTGCCCATTATTCCGTAATATCGAAGTTTCTCCAACAATATTTCATGATCTACAAGATTAAAAGCATTAGATAGATCATAACAAAACACCCGCGACACCACTAAATCCCTGATTTAGATAATACAAATATAATTGATAACATTTACAACAGCGTTCACAGTACCACTATCCTTTCTAAACCCATACTGATAATCATAAAGTAATTTATTGCTTTCCAAATATATCAGAAGTTGTTGATGAATAATCTTTTCAATGATTTTATCTATTACTGATAATAAAGCAAAGGGCTTATGCATATTTTCCCGATCTGCATTTATCGTTTTCGGTATTGGTACTACCTTCGAAATTTTTAAAATATTCGGATATTCCGAAGTAGATATTATACTATTTACAATATTTGTCAGCTTTGATACCAATTCATCTTTGACTGAACAAATATTTTTGGAAAAATATTATCATGCCCTGCACCTTTATTAATAAAGAGATTTGATATTGATCGCAATACTTCGTAATCGGTTACATAATTCATATGAAAACTATTGTTATGGTATCAAAGTGACCGAAGTCCATTCCCTTAATGTTTCTGGAATGTGTAAAAAATATTGATTAAAATGTTCACACTTAATTATATTTTCCACGATGAGTTCATTATTAGAATTTTTTAGAGTAATTTGACTTTTAACATCCCTTCCCAAATTAGAATTCAAAAATCTCCAACACCTTTTTGGATCATGTTGAATATTTAATATATTTGTATGATAAAAGTTATTTATTGATTGACGATATGCCATCCTAATAATTTTGCTGATTCTCTTAAGCCTCTCTTGGTGCCAATTCACACGATGCAAGTCTTATTGATCAGCTTGCTATCTTATAGGCGAGAGAGAGTGAGAGAGACACGTTTCCTTTCCTCTCGTCACTCTCGTTATAAAGTAGCAAGCTGATCAATAAGACTTGCAACGGACTTGAATACCTAAATTGTTAGGATTTCTTCTTTGCTTTAGAATATTTTTCTTCAATAAAATCAACTGCTCTAAATTCTCATTTATCCATTGAGCTATTTCATATTATATATATATGTATATGTATTACCATTATTTACTGTTTGGAACCCCTATGTATGTACTTATTTTCATTCAATAGCCGATGATAATATAACTAAATTTTTATTTATTTTCCATTTACTTTTAATCGTTAATAGGTGCGTTTGCATACTTTTACAGTAAAATGCAGTAAATGAGTAAACTGAAAAATTTGCTCCCACAAAAAGCTGTTGTTCAAAAAAGTACTCGTACGCAAAGTTTTTAAAAACTCGTAAAATAAAGGCAACAGCTGATGGCAAATAATTGAAGTGTTGAAAAATGTTTACACTCGTTTTCTTCACTCATTTTCTTATCGGTACTCGATTAAAAACTTTTTATTACACGAACATTTTTGGAAAATACAAACAAATTGTTTTATGTAATCTTTCATATTTGTTTGTTTTTAATTTTATTTTATTTTACTAATTTGTAGCGGGTTAAATTTATAAAAGAACATGAACAATTTTTTGCTATTGATTACTTAAGTACTAGGGAATTCATTCGGTTAACCGCTAATCGGTTAACCGATTAATTACTACCCGATTAGTTGATCGATTAATTTAAAATTGGTTATTTTCGATTAACGGTTAAACCGGTTAATTTCAGTCGATTAATCGATTAACCGATGTTACCAAATTTTTAATTTTTTGTGGTATTTTAACATATTTTTTGAGTTTATAATTATTTGTTTCGTCTTATAAACAAAAGGTTGTATTTTTGCATACAATATATTTCCGTATAGCAATACATTTTTAAACATAAAAACATGTCGCATTAGTTAATTCAAGAAATTTTAATATAAAAATAACAAACTTTTTATTGATTTGATTACCATGTCGATTTAAAAAAAACAATTAATTGCATTAAAACCAAGATTTCTTTAGCATATTGTTAAACATTTAAAGAAATTCCTAGCATTTATTTCTTGAGGCAAGAAAGTCGATTTAATTTAAAAATCAAGAAAAACAGACTTATATTAAATAAATGCAGCTTGATTTCAGAAATAAATTTCTTATTTTAAATAAAAACATGCTAACTATTTCTTCTTTTAAAAAATTTTTGATCATATACCAAATCGTGAATTTTCTGATCATGAGGAATTGTCTCTTTATTTAAGAAAATTTTACTAAATACGAACACAATAAGTTCAAATCATGAAATTATTTTGGATTTTCTTATTTAAAGAAACGAAATTGATTACTTTAGAAAATAAACTTTTGTTTCTCGTTTTAGTTCAAGAATTGTTATGTTTGTTATTTTATTGTTTTTTTTTTTAATAATAAACTCCAAATAATAAATAATTTATGCATATTTATTTATTGAAATTACTTAATTTTTATAAAAAACTTTGTAAATCGTTTAACCGATCAAAAACAAAATAAACCGATTATTAACCGATTAAACCAAAACCTTGGTTAATTAATCGAGCGATTAACCGATTAAAGCCAAAAGCCCGATTAAATGAATACCCTATTAAGTACTCTTATGCTGGGTACACACAATGCAACCTACATGCAATCTGTTTCAATGCAACCTCAAAATATCAAAGCGTTTTGATGTTGATGCAATCTAGAATGAATGAAAATTAATTTAATTCACTAGATTGCGTAAACGCCTTGCATAGTGTGTAGCCAGCATTAAGTACAACTCTAAAAAATTAACATAACAAAAATATTTCAAAAGTTGTATTCAAGGTCCATTGAAACGGTCTGCGCCATGGTGGAATAATATTCCACCATGGGTCTGCGATGCGAAAATCAATGCGATGCGAAAATGCATAAATGCGAACAATTGCTATTCTATATTGCGATATTCGCAAAGTTTTTTTTAATCGCATTTCAAATGCGAAAAGGTGACAAGTCGGTATTCTACATTGCGAAAACAAATGTCAAATTCTCAAAATTTATTCGACAACAAAATAGCATTCGCAAAGTACAAACATGGTAGTGAAAGATAATATTTTATTTATTTATTCATCATATATTTATTATTTAATTTAGGGAAGAGCCCATTTGAAAACACCAAATGCACGTCAGTCGGCAAATACTTTGTGGCAAACTTTAACTGAAGAACTAAATATCAATGGACCAGCTATTAGAGAAGCTGCAGGATGGAAAAAGTATGAAATATATAAACCAGTTCAAAATATTTGCCTTTAATTTTAATAGGTTTGGGCCGATTTTAAAGTACACACAAAACATTTTAATTTTCTTCGTCGTCGAACCACAGTGCCACAAAATACATTTTAAATATTTTCTTTTATTACAGAATGTCCTAAATAAATTGTTTAAACAATTTTCACAGCCAAACACCAAGGCGAATTGACTAGAATCTGAGGTCAACTCTACAACTACAATGCTTCTGTGGTAGGGTTGTCAAAAATATTGCTAGTAAAAAAACAGGTTTGTTTACATAAAAAACTAGTTTGTATACAAACTTTGACAAGTCGACCACCAAAAAAAAACACCATATGGGTAATTCCAAAGTGTTGAACGTGACAGTCGTACGCATCAAAAATGCAATAACATTTTAAGCAAAAAATATTTTTCCGTTTTCTTAATCCTTAAATTATAGAACTAAGAAAGCACTGTTATCCATGCTAAAGTTTATGGAGGGCGCGATTCTAGGTAAAAGATAATGGCAAAAGAAGTAGCGGTTCGAACGTGAAAAAGCAGAAGTAGTTTTTTGCCCATGTATAAAAAGGCGTAATTCAGCGAAACCTGGCACAATTTTTTAGTCAAACTACTTTCAGAATTTGACGTAGCAATGTAACATTAAAAGATCTTGGTTTGATTCCAAAATCTTATGTACTTTCTTTTTTTTTAAGCCAAAATCTGGGTCGATACGTGACATTTCGAACGTGAAATTTTTTCCGTAATAATTCAACTGCATAATGATTAAAATAAAATAAAAATTTACCTTTAATCCGAATAACATATTTCTCTTTGAACTTAGATTACAGACCATGTAAGAAAATTTTTTTGGAATAATTTTTATCAAATATCAACTCTTTTAAGAACGATCAATATTAAAGAAAACATACAATAAAACATTCTCACATATAAGAAATTACGTTTGCACAACTTTGCAGCCTGATTGTTCATTTAAGTGAACAAATTTATGAGTAAATTTATAAAATTAGTAAAATCTAAATATTTCTCTATAACAATATCGTAAAATAATCAGCTTTTAATAACTTTTAAATTTTCGGTCACGGTGGACCTTTTGACGGAAATGCCCATATGTTGACTTCCCCACCTTCTAGTCAATTCGCCTTGGTTATGACATTTATAATGTAACAATCAAGGTATATTTACACAAGGTAAACTCGTTGGCCCATATGTTTGTCAGCTGTTTACCCCATTTGGAACCCTAGTGTCAAAAGTTATTTATGTTGGTTCCGTTGGTTCCTTGTGTTTGTTTACATACTTATGGTTAGTGCGCGCCATTTTGAATTAAAAAAGTGTAAAATTGTGAAAAACATTTTATTTTTGTGAAATTTTAATTCTTGTGATTACTAAGCAAACAAAATACATTTAAATGCATTATTTTTTGCAATAATACTTTATTTTTATGCTTGAGAATGCACAATATATTAAAAATTGTTTCAGCTTATTATTCTGAACTGCACGTGTTGTTTTTTTTCAATTTGTGTTTTTGTTTTAAAGGCACATTGTTGCGTTTTTTTTTGACACCATGGTTCCAAATACAAAAACAATTTGGCGTGTTGTTTTTGTCTTGTTGTACTTGTTGTAGCAACGAGTTTACCTTGTGTAAATATACCTTGGTAACAATGTAATCTCTTTTGATAGTTTTCGACATGAGATACACCCCAGAGACCTGCGCCGTGGGATTTCATCGGCGGCGGCGGCTGACGCAAAAAAAAGCTCGGCGGCGGATCGCTCCGGCTGTTAGCCGATGTGGCTGTCAGCCGATGGGATATGTATATTAAAATTATATGTATGTACATTTGTGCAAACATATTTGTATATGTTTATATTAAAACAAACAATTTAAGCCATTTTTCATTCTATAATTCACTACCCATTGAAAAAAAAATATGTTTTTGTTTAAACAAGAATCACATGTTTTCAATGACACAGGAAATCAAACATTAATTGAATAATTAGCTATTCCAGAGGTACAAAATTTAACATTTTTATACCCTTCACCTCAGGTGGAAAAGGGTATATATAAGTTTGTCATTCCGTTTGTAATTTCTACAATATTCATCTAAGACCCTATATTGTATATATATTCTGGGTCCTTATGAGGAGAGAACTTGATTTAACCATATCCGTCCGTCTGTCCGTCTTACGTTTGATATGTGTTTTCCGGAGACACCAGACATGATAGCTGCTAGGTTGTTTCACATTTATGTCACATATAGTCCACCATTTCGTGCTATTGAAATTCAGCCAGATCCGTCCACAAATTGCTGAGATATGACCAAAAAACCACGACTGCCTCTAATTTTTTCCAAATATCCCTTGTTGTTGTATTTTTATTACTATTTGCTGTATATCTGGGGAACGGCAATTGCCAAAGTTTCCAAATTAGGTGCACACATTGAGGTTGCCAATACACACCATCCTGCAAAATGTGGTCGGGATTGCAGAAGTGGGCGTGGTACCTCCCGTACAAAAAAAATTAAATATTGTATAAAAACCTAAATTTTAGGGCTGCCATATGTCCTATGGATATGACTTATATACCAAAATATCGGAAATCTTTAGTAGAACATTTTTTATGAAAAACTCGGGAAAATCGGTACAGATACAAAAAAGTTATGACCAAAATTAATTTTTTTTTTTAAATACCCACTTTCGGGAATCATAGATCTTCCCGAGTCCAAACTTTATAACTCAAGTAAATGGTTAATTTCTTCTTTAACACGTCGGTATATAAATCTGTCAAATCGGTTAAAAAATGGCTGAGTTATGAGCAAAAAACCACGACTACCTCTAATTTTTTCCAAAAATCCCTTGTGGTTGTTGTATTTTTATTACTTTTTGCTGTATATCTCGGAAACGGCAATAGCCAAAGTTTCAAAATTAGGTACACATATTTAGGTCGCCATTACACACCATCCTACAAAATGTGGGCGGGATTGAAGAAGTGGGCGTGGTACCTCCCGTACAAAAAATATCAAAAACTTCATAAAAACCTGAATTTCTGCACTGTTATATGACGGATGGTTACACCTTATATATCAAAAGACCGGAAATCTTTAGTAGAAAATATTTTCTGAATACTTCGCAAAAATCGGTTCAAATACAAAAAAGTTATGGCCAAAATAAAATGTTTTTTATTAAAATACCCATTTTCGGGAATCATAGATCTCCCGAGTCCAAACTTTATAACTCAAGTAAATTTCTTCCTAAGCACGTCGGTATTTAAATCTTTCAAATCGGTTAAAAAATGGCTGAGTTATAATCAAAATACTGAAATCCCAAAAATTACTCTTTTTATACCCTTCACCTCAGGTGGAAAAGGGTATATATAAGTTTGTCATTCCGTTTGTAATTTCTACAATATTCATCTAAGACCCTATATTGTATATATATTCTGGGTCCTTATGAGGAGAGAACTTGATTTAACCAAGTGATGTCCCTCTACCCCGCCTTCACATTTGTTTACATATACTAGCATAATGCTCAATATGATTTTCGTTATCATCCTTCTTTATTATTTCATCTATTTAAACGATATTTTTTAACAAATCGAAACTAGGAATTTCTGTGTTTTTGCTACTTAGAAACTTCCCAAAATGATAAAAGAAAACAAACACGCATACTTACATGCCACAAACTATTTTGGTGAATATATTTCCACATTTCGGTTCTAAACTCAAATAAGTTTTATGGTTTACAACTTTGCTGTTGTGGTGAAAAACATCAAAAGTAATTACAACTCAACACTGCGAACATTAAACGGGTCATATTTCATTTTAATGATATTCATAGAACGTTTCTTCATGGTCTAGGGGGTGTGTTAAGTTAGAAACTGTTAGTTCTCTGGTTCAAATCTTGTTTTTTTAAAAAGAAATTTTTTTTTAAATTTTAATTTTTTTTTTATATTCTAAAAACGATTTAAAAAAAATATTTACCAGTTTTCGCTTTTTAAATTTAATTTATAATGAAGTTTAAAGTATTGTTAATATGTATGTATACATATGTAAAAATTATTTACTTTTTGTCTAGTTGCTCTGTATTCTGCTCCCACAATGGTGAAGGGTATATAAGATTCGGCACAGCCGAATATAGCACTCTTACTTGTTACATATAAAACAGTTATAATAAAACACACCATTTAGAACTTCTATTTATCTTTGTTCGGCTTGAAAACGGTCTTTTAAAAAAGGACAAAATGTGATACAGCACACACCAAAATTTCGACCACGTTGAAGGCTAGTCTTGGTGTGTTGACCGCGTACATGAATACCTTAGTAGTGACGCAAACAAACATATTTGCGTTTTACTCTTAAATTCACTTTTCTTGTTAAGCATATTTTCGTAATGCACGAAATCTGAATTGAACTCGCTAATCTCGGCAACCGTATCGCTGGAGTCAATTTCATCTTCCATTACTTTTGATGCGTTAAAAAATCTGTAATTTTGTTATTCTCCCACATATTGAGTTTTAAAAACAATCAACACTTAAGGCTGTTTAACAAAAGTGATTTGGTCAAATTTTTACAGAGCTAAAACTTTTCGGCGGGAAAATACACTGAATAGTTATCACAAAAAATAATCAACAATTGCACCAGTGTTCACCCATTTTCCTATATGTCGTTATTTTGAAAATTCTGATGAAATTTTGGTGCTTTATAAACAAGAAACTAAGAGTTGCACTTTTTAAGAATAGACAAACAAAAAAGAATGTGGCAAGGTGTTAAAAAAAAGAGAATAAAAATTATTTATAAAGTAATCGGTGGCTAAGCTGCAGCCGATTTTTAGCCGAAGAATTTTCGGCGACGGTGGCTACAAATATCTTCATCGGCGGCTGGCTAACAGCCGGCTAAGCCGCTTCGGCGCAGGTCTCTGATACACCCACATCAATCGTCAATTCGCCTTGGCCAACAGGGTTGTCAGATTTTTTTGAGCTCCATAGCCAAACCGGATGTCGTAAATCGCCAAAAATCGCCAAACGTCAATTTTGTTCAGTTTTCGAAATCTTTTTTTTTTTTTTAATTAAATTTTGCATACAAAAAAAAGCTGATATAATATTGCAGTCAAAAATTGCCAAAAACTGAGAAAAAATACAAAAGTGCAAATTTTTTATTTCAAAATCGCTGAAATAATTATAATATTAATGGTAAAAATAGCGAAATAAATCGCCAGTTATATCAAAAGTCGCCAGTCGCCAAATGGAAAATCCCATCGCCAAACAAGTTTCAAAATCGCCATATCTGACAGCCCTGTTGGCCAAACACAAACAATTTATTTATTTTTAATTTGACGTTTATTGACACTGACGTATGTATATTTGAGCAGCGTTGCCACGATTTGTAATAAATTGCGATTGCGGTTGCGAAAGTCCAACAGAATACCAATTTTTCTTTCGCATCGCATTTCATTTGTGCATCGCAATTTAGAATAAGCCTCCTGATGATCATTGTTTTCGTTCTTTTGAGCTTTCAAAAGTTGTTTACATACACGTTTTTCCTTTTGCTTTGTATATGGGGTAGTAAGTTTTTGACAGCTTAAAAGAAAAAGTTTTTTGTTTTTGTAAAAGTAAGCAGACCTGTAGGTGGGCCCAAGGTCTATCCAATAGGTCTGCTTAAGAAGCCAGATGTTTATTTGGTTTTTTCCTCAACGATATCAAGAGTTGTTTACATTTTCCTTATCCGTGTATATTTTTGTTTACTTTTTTGGTTTTTTGCCACACATACATGCACACAAAACACATTTTTCCTTTTGTTTTGCCTATGTAGTAGTAAGATTTTGACAACGGCGAGGAATTTTACACAAACAAAATGCCTGTTGTTTTTTGTATTGTTGTATTGTTGTAGTAGTAAGCAGACCTATTGGATAGACCTTGGGTGGGCCTTGGTTGTATTTATCCAAATGATTCACAAACAAGTTTAATTATTTATATTTATTGGTTTAATTTTTATTTAAACTTTTCTTTAATTTAACAATTTTTTCACAATTTGTATGCTTTTTATTTGTTACTTTTGTTTGTTTACTTTGTTTTTTTTCGACTCGAATTGTAGTTGTAAGTGGGTTAAAAGAAAAAAACAAAATTTAAAAACAAACCGCTTCATTCTATTGTCTTCTTAAGAAAACAACAAAAACAAGTAAGAAAGTATAGTCGGTCAAGCCCGACCATATGATACCCTACACCACAGTATTTAAAAACACATCATGCTTATGTGTCCATGTAAATATGGATTTATCTATAAGTTTATAAACTTCATGAAAATCGGGTTGAAAGTTTGTGAGAGGCAGAAATTGCCCCCTGCCTCTCATTGTGGTTCTATTTTTGAAAAACTGTATAGCTAATGTGTCTCTATAGATATGGATCTATCTATGTTTTAAATTTCATTAAAATCGGTTTGAGAGGCAGAAATTGCACCTATCTCCCATCGTGGTCCGATTTTTTTAAAAATGTATACATTTTGTGTCCATATAGATATGGTTCTATCTGTTTTAAATTTCATTAAAATAGGTTTGATAGTTTCTAAGAGGAAGAAATTTCCCCCTATCTTCCCTCGTAGTCCTACGATTCGGCCCATTTTCCTTGTGCCAATAAGAACATATGACCCAAATTTTATCAAATTATCTCCAATATTGCGACCTGTACTTTGCGCACAAGGTTACATGGACAGCCAGCCAGCCTGCCAGCCTGCCAGCCAGCCAGCCTGACGGACATCGTTTGTTCGACTCAGAAAGTGATTCTCAGTATATCGGTATACTTTAAGGACCACTATTTTAAGGCGTTACACATATCAGCACAAATGCATAATACCCTCTCTACTATTGTGGTGTGGGTATCACAATCAATTTGCCAATTCAGTTTTATGCACGGGCACATGCAATTATCAAAGTTATTTTCGGGAATACAAAGTTTATTATTAATACGATTTTCGTATGACGTGCTAAATTCCCAATTTTTCATATTTGATAAATACACTGAAATTTATCGCTTCATTCTATTGTCTTCTTAAGAAAACAACAAAAACAAGTAAGAAAGTATAGTCGGTCAAGCCCGACCATATGATACCCAACACCACAGTATTTAAAAACACATCATGCCTATGTGTCCATGTAAATATGGATTTATCTATATGTTTATAAACTTCATGAAAATCGGGTTGAAAGTTTGTGAGAGGCAGAAATTGCCCCCTGCCTCTCATTGTGGTTCTATTTTTGAAAAACTGTATAGCTAATGTGTCTCTATAGATATCGATCTATCTATGTTTTAAATTTCATTAAAATCGGTTTGAGAGGCAGAAATTGCACCTATCTCCCCTCGTGGTGCGATTTTTTTAAAAATGTATACATTTTGTGTCCATATAGATATGGTTCTATCTGTTTTAATCTCCACTATTGTGGTGTGGGTATAACAACCAATTTGCCAATTCAGTTTTATGCACGGGCACATGCAATTATCAAAGTTATTTTCGGGAATACAAAGTTTATTATTAATACGATTTTCGTATGACGTGCTAAATTCCCAATTTTTCATATTTGATAAATACACTGAAATTTATCGTCGGGGGAAAGCTAGCTTCTATGCGTATTTCACTGGTTGCTTAGGCCAGCTCATCAGTAAACCTCTTCCAAAGATTTTAGAAAAGCCAAAAATATTAAACAAATAAAACCCTAAAGCGAATAAGAATTATAAACACTCTAAGCCCCACTTGTAACAATATCAAAGCTTAAACAAAACACCAATATTGTTACAAGTTGGACTTGGGAGTGTTTATACCTATGTAATTCTTATTCGCTTTAGGGTTTTATTTGTTTAATATTTTTGGCTTTTCTAAAATCTTTGGAAAAGGTTTCCTGATGAGCTGGCCTAAGCAACCAGTGAAATGCGCATAGAGTCTACGCATAGAGTCACGCATTTATAATTCTTTATGCAAAAATGGTCGCTTATAGTCTTCTCTGTTTTTTTTATATTTTTTAATCAACATGCAACATGTTTTTATTTACCTTTCTCGCAAGTATTTTTTTTTTAACAATTTATTTCAATTACATCAATATTTGGTTATGTTTTAAATAAACTTTTCTTTTGTTTAAAAATAATGGTTTTATTGAAGAAAATGATATTTATATAGACCAAAAAGTGGAATTTAATAGATTTCACTTATTATCCATAAAATGGCGTATAAAAAAAATCGGTTATAGTCCAAATTCGCTTATAGTCCACAAAAGTTGTGCAACTAGAGTAGTGGACTATAAGCGAAAAGAACTGTATTCCCGAAAATAACTTTGATGTTTTTTTGATTTACTAAATTTTACTGCAACATTTTCTTTTGCAAATTTGTAAATACTCAGAAAAGAACTGTCACTTTACGCTCTCAATTCTCATTTACTGTATTTTGTGTACTGGAACGCAATTTCGTAAAATGCAATAAAGTTCAGTAAAAAATAGTAAAGACTTTTGTGTTCTCGAACGCAGCTAATAAGATGAGACTTATTCATACTAGGTACATATAAATTTAGTAGAATATTGAATAACTTTTATTTAACGCAAAAAATAAATTAATCTTAAAAATCAGTACGATAAAAATTATAAACTGTTTGACTTATTTTCTCACCTAATGGTCTTTCTAATTGCCCAAATCTTATATCAGCCAATAGATTACGTGCCTCAATAGCAGATTTACTATTATCATAGGCATCTATTAAGCAACGAGGAGTTGGGTACAATGATACAATAGCCAAACATTTTTCTAACGACAATGAATGTAATTGAAGTAACTGTTGAACGAACACTTCACGAATTGTAAGTTGTGCATTGCGAGTAGAATCATCATAAAGAGCTTTAAATTTTAATAAGCCCACCATACTTTGCCGTGGGTGAATAATTTGTATATCATTTTTATCACAACTTAGAAGAACTTTATCTTTATACAACATCATTAACTTCTGAGTCAATCCTTTTAAATACATCATTGAACGAAGATGGTTCTCTGTGTGTTCAATGGCAAAATTGTTGTGTATCAAAGTGTTACTTAGAGCCTGCTTAAGATTTCCTAAGGGAAGTCCCACATGATCATTGTCGCCGAAGTCCTCAATAAGATAAATAATATGTTGTAAACCGCTTTGTTTTAGACGATGCTTTTGTTCATGAAAACGGCCATCTCTTATACTGGAAGCTAAGTCATCCATACGTTTACGTTCTACTATGTATGGAAGTACTAACTCGTTGTCTTCCCTGTCACGTGCTATCCAAAGAAAATCACCTATAGTTAAACGCCTTACTTCATACTCAACACTTAAGGATTCCAAGTAACCCCGTGTTTGATCTAAGGTTTTTTTATTTTTTCCCTTTGTCTCCTGTGTATCAACAAGAAGAAATATTTTAAAAGTTCCAGGACTCATTGATACTTGTTTTAAACGTTCTTTTTCTTCAGCATCAGCTTTTAATTGCTTTTTTGTTAGTTTAATAGGCTTTACTTTAGGTGGTGCAATCTTTTTCTCGCTTTTCTTTAGAGACACTACCATCTGCTGAATATCTTCCTTGTAAAAACTGTTATTCAAAGCAATAGTTTGCGCTTTCTCCTTTTGCTTTTGCATTTCTTCATCTATTAGATTACAAATTGCAGAACCAAAACCTCTTAATATAGCACATTCTTTGCCAGATGCCAATGGCAGAGGATACATTCTTAAAGCTTCCAAGGCTTCCCGCAACTTATACTGCGATTTACTGCCTTTCTTTTCAGCTTCCAGAAGCCACCTCTTTAACCATGTCTCAAAAATTTCATTTGGCTTTTGTAGCCTGACCTCCAAATGTTGAGTGGACATAAATAACAACTTTAATAAAACTGCAAATAAATTCATAAAACAGACATTTGTGATTTATAAATTAAAATTAATTTATAATCGACGTTTTTCTACCAGAGTTGCCAATAGTTACATTTTGTTAGTGAAATCTAGAGTTGTGTCAGTCACGAACGAACTACCCTACAAGACTACCGGTCATTTTACTAGTTATATGACCGGTAGTGTTGACCAATATATTGGTTAAAGTTTCTATTAGTTTATTAAGAGCAAAATGAAAAAACTAACCGAAACTCTTGTGTACATGTGATTTTTCCTCTCTTTCTACCTAATGAATTCCACTCGACTACGGAACATATATCTGTACTGCTTACTCTGCTGCTTTTCATTGGTCAATGATAACCAAAATAGTGGTTAATGCTAACTAGTTATTTATAACGTAAATATTGGTTACTACTAACTAGTTATTTATAACGTAAAAATTGGTTAATACTAACCTTTATTAAAAAATACTTTTTTTTTAAATTTCATTTTAAATTAAATTTTTTATTAAAAAAATTATAATGGAATTTCATTAATACATTAAAGTCAGGAAATTAGATTTCAGTAAAGTAAATACAACGTTCCATTATTTCTGTGGCTGCTCTTTAATGTTCCACTTCTTGCATGAGTCTGGAAATGTAGGTAAACATACGTGTTTCCAATCAATTAATCGTAGATCTTAAAAAAACATTTTATTTTGTTAACAATTTGTGGCAAAAAATTATATACATACTTGAAAAGCCATCAGGATTTTTAATAATTCTTTATGTTCCTTTATTATCATCACCAAATCTTAAACGATTATCCTGGCCAAAGCCACCACCCGAATGGCCGCTACCTGTTAAACGAGCACTCCTTTCAAACCGACCTTTTCGCACATGACCTTTATTGTTTCCTGATAATCCAGCACCACGTTCTCTGAAGCCGCCATCAATACGCCCTCCTTTACCATTCTGATTACAGCTTTTTGGCAGTGTCACTTTTTTATGGTAATTTTTTATCTCACTACTTTAGTCACAAATTATAAATTTTATTTAAGTTTCTTTTTCTTTAATACCAATCGCAAATATTAAATTTAAGAAATTTACAAATTTTTACACGCGTATGACAAAAATATATTAAAATATTGGCATTATTTTGGAAATGTTAGTTGTACCATTCTAACATATATGTTAGAGTGGAACCACTAATCTAAAATTGTTGCAAGTGTGTTTGTAATTTTTTTAGTTTTGGTTATGCATTTCTTGTAGGGTACATAGTTCAATTGAACGGATCAGTCAGATGAACGATGAACGGCCGTTCAGTTTCATCATTCAATTCCGTTGAATCAGTCACTTGCATGGTTCACTTGGGGTCTTTTTAGTCAGTCGGTCACTTGTTTACCAAAGAACTGGTTGAAAAAAAACAAAAATACTATTGTGGTGTAAATCCCAACAAACACGGAGGTTTGATTTAAAATTGAAAATGATTTGAAATCAAACGTTTGATAATGATTTGAAAATCATAGCGTTCTCAACAAAAAGGGGAAATTATTTTCAAATTTAAAAATGCTTTTATTTTCAACTTGCTTTCAAGCGTAATTCTCAAATGTTTTTCAAATGTGGATTATAAAACAATGTGGAATATAATTAAAAATATTTTATTACCACAATACTGATTATTTTTTTTAATTTAAATTTATTATTTATTTAAATAAACTGTGAGATAAACATTTGGCACCATAGCTAAAATATGAAATAATGTTCTTCCCGTTCTCTAATTCTTGGAAAGACAAACTTCTCGGTTCCCTTTTATTTTGAGGATAGTAGCACCGCGATCGTTCAACAAACTTTCTTCACTTTCCCGTTTTATTTTCCTTTTTTTTCGTATTTTTAATTATTGGATAAGCCCTTAAATAATTTTTATTTTTCACAAGAAATAAGCTGTTCACTTTATATTAAATTTTATTTTCAATAGTAAAACACATGTAACCACAAAGTAAAAAATCAAGGTATATTTATAGCTATAAATATACCTTGTAAAAAATGTAACTTAAATCGCCATTTTTAATGATTACATTTATTTTTCGCTTTAGTATTCCCAAGTTTATTTTTGATTTGAATTTAACATTTGACAAAATAATTTGTTTACGTTTGTGGAGCAAAAACACATTAGGAAGACGGAAACAATTAACCGAAACATTTGCTCTTGTTGTTCGCAATGCGGTCTTATTTTGCAAAATAAATTAGCGGGTGACGCAATTAAACGGAACTCAACTAAACGGGTATTTTTACATAGACACTTATACTGAATGATTTCGTTCCATGATTTTTAGTGCAATAAAAAGGGAAGCTCAACTAAGCGGGGCTCAATTAACCGAAAATAACTGTATTGCTATGTTCACACTTGGGTTTGTTTTTAAACGCGTTTAAGCAAAATGTTATTACATCTGAGATTATTAAGATGACAGATTATTAAGAAAAAAAAAAAAAACCAACAAACAAATTTATATTTCTTTTAAGTATTAAAGATGGATAAAAATACTTTATAAAGTTATTAGAAGATTATTTTTAAGATAATAATGATAAAATTGTGCAAATTTATGAATTATTTAAGAAAAAAAATAAAACGTTAAGCAGAGTTAAAGAATTCAAGTGTGAGCATAGTATAAGAATTCAAGTGTGAGCATAGTATTTGGAAAGACTATTTCAATGGTGGTATTCCATCTAATTTAAATTAGTTTTTGAAAAAAGTTTATAGCTATAAATATACGTCCGGTACGTACCATTTTAAAGAACTATTTATGTGCATGTTACTCCAACTGTTAATGTCTGTGTTGAAAGAGTTATTTTTAATAATTAACTCCACTAAAACTCGCTTTCAAAATAGAGTGCAATATAAACCTCTTGACACGTTATTACGAGTTATAAATTATATGAATGTAAATAGCACTTTAATACCTTCACATGATACGTTGAATAAACTGAATCGTATACATTGTTTTAGATATATATCCAATGTTTATTTAATAGTAACCACAAAAGAAAAGGTTTTGCTGCTTTATTTAGACTATTGTACCTTTTTTGTGTTCAACAATCATTTTACTGTAATAAAAAAAAATATGTATCAAGGCGACTTTTTCCCATTTTTAGCAAATTTTAAACTAGGAAATATTTTTAAAAATTTTTAAGATATATTTTATATTGTCAAAAACGCAAAAAAAGGCTTTGGCCGTTTTGGACAATCAATTTGGCAAAAAAAGATCAAAATAAATCCGACAACCCTGGCTGCTATTCACAATTTTTCTACAATGTACAGGAGCGTTGCCAGTTGTTCTTAATATAAAACCCGCCAAATGCAAATTTTTTATTTGAGCTGAAAATTTTATACATATTTCATTTATTTTTTAAATTAGACCTTTATGGTGTTTTCTTTTCTAAAAAATAATGATGCATTATAGTTGTGTAATATATTTATTAGGTTACACGAAGCCTTAGAAAGTGATACATTTTTCTAAATTACAATGGAACAAAATAATAGCTACGTTTTACACTCAACACTATTGTGTATTTACACAGCGTTTACATTTGCCAGTACTGGCAAGACAGTGAGCATATACATATTAGTTGGCAAAACAATGCAAAAAACAAAATAGATGTAAATGTGTTTATGTATTAGTGAAAAAGTTTGAATGAATTGCTACTGTCTTGCCATGGTTGATTTCAAATATTGATTTGTTCACACGCGTACGCCTGACATTAATTATTGAAAATCAGTGCTGTTAACGCTTATTGGAATTGTAAGAAAATTTAATGTTGAAAATTACTACAAGCGTGGTCAATATCGCTTTTAATACAAACTTTGCATTCAATATTTAACACGCTAAATACACATTAGTGTTGAGTGTAAAACGTAGCTATTATTTTGTTCCATTGTAATTTAGAAAAATGTATCACTTTGTAAGGGTTCGTGTAACCTAATAAATATATTACACAACTATAATGCATTATTTTTTTTTAGAAAAGAAACACCATAAGAAATATGAGTGAAAATGGCAACTGTTATGTTGACTTGAGAGGATATTCTA
Organism: Pollenia angustigena; assembly: GCA_930367215.1. NCBI lineage: Eukaryota > Metazoa > Arthropoda > Insecta > Diptera > Polleniidae > Pollenia > Pollenia angustigena. The sequence continues at coordinate 253,478,474 of OV884058.1, forward strand.
ACCCGCTTGAATCACGGTCTATACTTCAAAACTAGTTTTCTTTCTTTTTGCTGGAAAAATGGTTGCCCAGAGTAGTCGGATCTAAGGTATTTGGAATTTGGGCAGAGAATTGTGAGAAAAATGTGTGTTGCAAATTGTGCTTTTTACATATCAGCTAATTTTGAAGCCCCCTTAATAAAGCTAAGTACTGCCAAGCATTTGGTACTTTCGTTGGGGCTTACCTGAAAGTACACTGAACCAAAAAACGCTATTTAAAACAAAATTTTGCGTTTTTATTTTAAAATTGCAGCAATTTTTTTTAAAAAAAAAATATATTAAAAACAAAAATGTTCAATTTTATTTTAAAAAGAAACGGTGTGGTTTTCAAAATTAGGCAATAAATATCATATTTAAAACAAAAATGTATGTTTTTGTATCAAAAAATATTATTTTTTTACTAAAACTTTTAAGAACAAAAAGGTTTTCTTTTATATTAAAAGGCAACTCTTTTGTTTTTACTATAAGAAGCAGAAAAAAACATGTTAAAATTTAAAATTTTCGTTTTTGTTTTAAAAAGTTTAACAATTTGAAAAACGTATTAAAATCAAAACAGGTTTGTAGTTGAAAATAAAATAAACCATTTTAATTTTAAAAGTTGACAACTAAGCGTCATTAAAAAAATATAGCTCGGTGCAGTGAGTTTTAAAAATTTCAAAAAGTTAAAAAAATATTAATAGCTCGGTGCAGTGTGTTTAAAAAAGTGTATAAAGTGAAAAAGTATAAAAAAAAATATTATAGCTCAGTGCAGTGTATTTTAAAAAGTTAACAAGTTACAAAAATATTAATAGCTCGGTGCAGTGTGTTTTAAAAAAAGTTAAAAAAAGAATATTGTAAAAAATGGAAGACAATTCTGAAGATTTTTTAGCGGTATATGATATCAATGATATTTCGCACGAGCCAAATACAGAAAGTGATCCTTTAGAGGATCTTTTAAAACGTTTTGATTTGATGGTTGTAATGCCATATCTAAAAGGTAAGTTGCAACTTATTATTATAAAATTCATTTTTTTTAGGTTATGTGTTAGTCAAAATGTCGCCAATATTAAAATTTTTTATTATTTTTATCTTTTTAGAGAGTAGTGTAACATACAGAAGTCTTCAATACTTAAAAAATTAAGATTTAAAAGAAATTATCCCCTTGATAGGCCTTCGAGTGGAATTTAGAGAGAAGTTATTTGCGTGGCGGAAAAAAGAGGTGATTATTAATAAGTCCCCTTTTAGACAGGCAAAGTTTACTTTGCAAAGTCTTGTGTAGTTCTCTTTTAAACTTTGTTTGGTGTTTAGACACACAAAGTTTAATTTGACAAATTTTTGTTTATTCGTTGTTGCAGCCAACTTCAGATACATGGTTGATAAATGGCATTTTTTAAAATGTACTTAATACAGAAAAAAATTTACATTTTTTACGCTAATTGTACTTAATGCGAAAAAAATTTTTTTTACAAGTTTTATTATTTGCATAACAAAGAATTTGCATTAAAATGCACTTGTGCTATACATTTGTATTTGAAATATACCTTTGGCAATTAACAAAAAGAAAAATTAAGTAAATAATAAGGAATTTAGACGAAGAATCTTAAGCTTGTTTTTTTTAAATTTGAAAGTGGAACAGGCTAAAAAAATGTTTTACCTACCCAGTAAAAACTTCGCCTGCTAAATAATGTGTTAAGTAATCAGAAAAATGTTAAAATACTACTTCCAATTCTACTGAAAGAACTAATGAATTTTACAAGGGATGTCCCAAAATGAATACATTTTTATGTAAGTCATTATTTTTTTCCTACATACATCTGAAAAATAAGTAGTTATAGAAGTAATTATAGTAGTTATATAGAAGAAAGCTACTAAATAATTAGTGAAAATAGCTATTCATTTTAAAAAAGTAGGCGAAGTTTTTACTGTGTAGTAATGCCAGTAATTTCTATTAAAAGTATCTAGCTGTGTATTGATATCTATGGTGCAAGGAATTTTTCATAATTTTAACACATATGATTTGCTTACTGGTTTTATATGTTCCACCATCGATAAAAATACAAATGTTGTCATATTTAAAAGAAAACTTAAAGGAAAAAACTTATATGGTCATTTCCTCAGAATGGTCTACCAGGATGAAAAAATAAAATGTTGATTATCATCGTCTTTTATTTATTTATAAAAAAAAGTCTATGTTTTTATAAAAGAATGGTTTTATAGCATATCTTAGCTATTTTACACTCAATTCTCAACAGAAATCATGTCTATTTTTCTACCCCTCTTTCTTCTCTGCACCGCTTGCAACCAAACAAAAAAATTACGTCTAAAATTGGACGTCATAAAATTCATCATGTAAATTGAGTGTTACTGAGGAAATTACGCTGAAAACTGGCACATTTTATATTTTCTAAGTATTTAATACTTCTAAAGACATTTTTATATACTTATTTTACATGCAAAAAATATGTTATATTTACACTCTTTCTTCATAATCTCTCCATTACAATCAATTGTAAAAGGAGTATTAAGATTTTTAATAAGGAAATTTGAAGATATTAATGGGAAAATGCATGGTTATAATAATAAAAAAACATATGGAAAAATCATACGTTCGCGTCCGGTACATAAGCCAATTAAACAAAAACCAAGAGAGATATTTTATTTTGTAAATACAGGATGGAGACGTACATTAATACACTCTTAAAATAAATTAATCACTTTTGAATATTCCGTTCCATTACGCAGATTTTTACATTTCAGTACTGTCAGCCAAAGTTGACTTCTATTTTGCGTACGTTCGTGACCACATGTTTATAACTATGTATCATTATAAAAAATTTAAACTCGATGACATCCATCTTTTGCACTAAACTTAGAGCTACCCAAATGCTATCGAATCGCCAAAAAAAAAAAAAAAAAATGATAGGAAAAGTTTTGTTTTCTATATTATTAGTAAATCAAAAGCGTACGAACGTACGTTAGTGACCCCAGGAAATGCCCATATATAAAATATTTAATTAAACAATTACAACAATCAGGTATAGTAAGGAACATTAAATTATTATTTTTAAAGAAGATGAAAGTTCGGTTGGGGTATGAAATTAGTTTTCTAACATATTTCTATACATATTTAATTTTTTTTATTTTAAACTATAGCAACAAGATTCATAAGACTGTAGCAATAATTTGTTTGAATTAAATTCGGTTTTTACATACAGTCTACAACTGACATGAAATGCTTAACATTAACACTAATATGATGTTAGTGTTAAGTATAGACTCATTATGTTAGAGGTTTTCTCATGTTATAACACGGTTGTTAATGCAAATGTTTTAACAACGCTTTTATAACATCATGTTATAACAGCAAACCATGTCAGTTGTAGACGGGGAGTTACATAAAGGAGATTTCTTTGCTTTGTATTTATCATATTTTGGTAGGAAAAAGCGTTTGCAATTTTTAAATTGTACTAAATTTGCACTGGAGTACTTTATTACTTTTGCACTGCTAACAGTAGTAAAAAAAGTACAATTGTACTACCAACTTTATCATCCCTGCTCAGAAATAAACTACGAACGAAAAACAAAAGGAATTTGCGAGTACAGCAAAGTTCATACTCCCCCGGTATTCTCTTTTCCCCTCCCTTCCCTAAACTCAAGACTTTGCAAAGTAAACTTTGCCTGTCTAAAAGGGGACTAAGTTTATTTAATATTCTTTGCTTTATTTTAAAATTTTTTAGTTTGGTATTGATGATGACACTTTATCAGCTCCGTCAAAAGTGCAAGATTGGTTGTGTCATTCGCAAGCACAATCATCATCGAACAACTCGGGTGCAGCTGTAGTAAAAGTAAGTTTTTATCTTTGAATAACAAAGAAATGAAATAATTTCTGGCTTTAATTATAGGATTTAAAAAGTTTATTGATGGAGACGTCAAAGGGCAAAGAAATTTTAAATTTTTACGAAAAGGCAAATACTCTTACCAACGTGAACATAACGGAACTTATTAATATAATCGTGGAGGACTCTCTTTTTTGCAATAGGTCACTATCACCAAAGGATTTTACAAATATTGTTGATGAGATATGTAAAGTTTTTCCCAATGAAAGAAAATATCATGTAAGTATTTGCGAATCAAACTAATAAATAGACAAGTAAAAGTGCTATATTCTTCTATCTGACAGATTTATTGTTAATGTTTCAATTTTTAAATTTTTTTAGGAATACTACTTTATAACACGGCGTGGTAAAAAAATCCTTCTTCAATTTTCAATTTTCAAAATTTTTGTAAGATCATGAGCAAGGAATTGAATCAGAACTACATTTTGATTCATATGAAATTGTTACTTTGAATAATCAACCATACTTCGGTTTCGTTAAACAAATTTGAATGTTTGAATGTTTATATATAAAAGATATAAAAGTATTTTCTAGTCCTCCAATAAACTTATATGCAAATAATAATGGTAAAATATAAGACCAAAGATTACTATAGTTAGTTTTTGAAAAGTATTCCATTAGATATGTACATCCAATGATTTTTTGTAATTATTTTAGCACATACAAAATAAAATATTAAATATATCTAATAAATTTTTGTAAATATTTAAGAACATAATAATTATTTTTAGATGTTTAAGCTAAAGGTCTTTTTATTTATAAAATATTATATTTATTTATTTCTATCGATATTTCGCTAACCTTTGGTTTGCATCGGCAGTAACTTAAATTTACAAAATTTTAATATGAATAACACAAAAAAACCAAAACAAAATTTTGAAAAAATTTTTCTTAATTTAAATTCCAAAACCTATTTGTCATAACACAATTACAAAAAGCCATAATAACAAAAATAATATATAATTAAAGTATTGTTTTTTTTGTGTTATTCATATTAAAATTTTGTAAATTTAATTAACTGACGATGCTAAACAAAGGTCAATAAATAAATATAATATTTTATAAACAAAAATACCTCAATTACAAATTATAATTATAAATCAAATAAGATTAAATAACTTTTAAGTTGTACTAAGCTGTATATTTTTATACTCTAATAAACCTTAAAATTTTAATAATGAGTTAATTACTTATTGCCTGGTGTAAAGGTAAGTATGAAGCAACGTATACCTTCAATATTAGGTACTTTTAATTTAAAATTACACATTTTTAATTTAAAAATATTACATTCTTGATTTAAAAGGGCTATATTCTTGTTTTAAAAACTATAATTTTTAATACAAAAATGGTATATTTTCTTTTAAAATTGATTTTCACTTTAAATCAAAAATTTTTATTTTTGATTTAAAATTTTTTTTATAAAAATTGCAGTTTTTAAAATAAAAAATTGAGAAAAGAAACCAACAGAAAAATAAATATAAAACATAATACTGATTGGTTTATAAACAACATGAATATTGACATTCCAACAGAGATACAGTGGCTGCTTTCTCTTGGACCAAAATTTGCATTACCAAATACAAAAACAACATTCCCTTTGTTTAAATGTATTGCTGATAGTGAAGAGTGCATCCAAACAATTGAGAACAGAGAACAACAAGAGACATTAAGAATTAAGCTTGTAACATTACTAGATGACCATTTATGTAAGAGAAAACTTAGTTATAGAGACAAAATCATTCTGGATACAGTGGGACAATCAAAACGTTTTCTGAATGAAAATAAAAATATTTTAGTGTTGAACTCGGATAAGGGTAATAAAACGGTTACTATGACTAAAGAAGAATACGATTTGAAAATGAAAACTATTTTAGCAGATATGATTACATACAGACGTTTAAAAAAGGATCCAACATCAATATTACAAAGCAAGAACAACACGTTAATTGAAAGACTTTTCAATATGAATCTAATAAGTACTTTTGACAGGAATAAGATGATAACCAACATAGCGACTGCACCAAGAATATACGGTCTACCAAAGATCCACAAAACAGGAATGCCGCTACGCCCAATTTGTTCGTCTATCAATTCACCGTCCTACGAATTATGCAAATATTTGACTACAATTTTAAAAAACTTGACAATGGACTCTACATACAATGTAAAAGACTCAATAGAATTTAAGAACAGAGTAAACAATACTTATATATATGAAGATGAAGTACTTGTTTCCTTTGACGTAATTTCACTTTTCCCAAGTATTCCAGTTAACATGGCAATTAAAACTATTGAAAGAAAATGGCACTTACTGAAAGAACATACACGAATACCTAAAGATTTATTCTTAGAACTACTAACTTTTTGTATTAAAGAAACAAGATATTTTAAGTATGAGGATAAATACTATGAACAAAATAAAGGAATGCCCATGGGATCTCCAGCCTCACCAGTCATTGCGGACATAATTATGGAAGAACTATTAAATGTATCAATAGGAAAGATGAAGAGAAAGCCAAGGATTTTTACAAAATATGTGGATGATTTGTTTGGAATCGTTAAGAGAGATGGTATTGAAGAAACCCTGAATACATTGAACGAATTTAATAGACAAATACAATTCACGTTGGAAAAGGAAACAGATAACAAACTAGCCTATTTAGATTCGGTTATAGTTAGACACGGAGACATACTAAAACTAGATTGGTACCAAAAACCGATGGCGTCTGGTAGATTAATAAATTTCTACTCAAAACACCCAAGAAGAACAATTATAAATACAGCGACCAACTTCATTAAGAGAGTTCTAGAAATAAGTGACAAAGTTTTCCACCCAATAAATATCTGCAAAATAAGGAATATATTAAGTAAAAACGATTTTCCAAATAAAACCATTAATGAACTAATTAACAGAGTAAAAACTATGATAGTAAAAGGAACAACTAAAAGGGAACGACCACCAATAATATATAAGACTATGACATATGTAGAAGATTTTTCCGAACGAATTAAACATTCCAACATTTATTATCGGGAAAAATATGAATTATCCTTTAAAACTGAAAATACAACAAAAAAACTTTTTAATAATATGAAATCTAAGATTGAAAAAGAGGAAAAATCGCATTTAGTTTACAGAATACACTGTAATGGAGACAAAACTGACGCATGCGGAAAAGTATATATTGGCACGACAAAAAACAAATTAAAAACCAGACTTGCAGCACATAAGTCAGATGAAAAGGCTACTTACAAGCCATTAGAACAGAAAACTGCATTAGCAGCCCACTGTACTGTAACTGGACATAAACCAAATTTTAATAATGTAGACATATTGGTGGGAGAGCACAACTACAAGAAGAGATTTACTCTTGAGATGCTACATATTATTGATCAAGAGACAGAAAAGGCATTAAATTTTAAGAAAGACACAGAAAGATGTGCAAAAATTTATAAACATGCAATAGACAAACACAAATCAAAGAAAGCTTTATCAGTGAAGAGTTAAATTCGTCCGAGTTTTTAAACTTTTATTGTTTATTTATTTAAATGTAAATATTAAATTTGTTTTGTGTAAAATATTTTGTATTTTTAATGGTATTTTTGTTTTTTTGTATTTTTAAAAAGATTCCCCCGATGATGGTCAGAGATTTTGACCGAAATATTGGAAAAATATAAAAATAAATAAAAATAAAATAAAAAGTTTTTTGAATTTTATTTATTATTTATACCTATTGGACCTCAAGCCAAAATAATAAAACAACAAAAACGAAAACTTTTAAAACAAAAGAAAACCAGCTTGGCTCGATTTCACAGCTGTTTTATTTTAAAATAAGATTGTTTCTTTTTGATTTTAAATTTTTTTTTTTCTGTGTAGTTTTTGTTCCAGCTTGACAGGGAGAGGCTTAACAGCTAGTTTATATATTATTTTGTAATCACCCTTAAAACGGACCCCGTTCCCTGGCCCTGGCAGTGTTCTAAAGGAAGGCAAAAAGTTCTTTTGAGAGGACATTCCCCTTGTACGGACACAATTAACGGTCCTTTCAGTGAACAATCATGAGAGATTCCACGCCATTTTTCACCGATTTGACAGATTTCAATTTAAAACTATATTCTAAAATGGAACTTTTCAATGGTTACCATTGTACCGAAGCCAGCAAAAGACAATACTAAAGTTGAGTCATATAGGTCTATTTGTATATCATCTAATATTTTTAAGCTATTTGAGAAAATAATGTTGTTAAAATCATCAATTTGGACTTAGAAACTAATATTTTGATAACATAAATTTCCCATTAGTACTCAGAAGCTTTTGAAAAACTATTTGAATGGTCGAAATTTTTTTACTGAAGTAGGAAATTTTTTAAGTTCTTATTAATCAATAAACATTGGAGTTCCGTAAGGAAGCAATTTATGGCCTCTATTGTATTTAATATTTACAAACATCAACTGATACAGCTTAATTACGAAAAGCACCTCGACTATTACAGAACCATATAGGTATTCAATTGGAATATTGATAAAACAATTGAAGATCAAGACCAATGAGGAAATATATATATGATTCAATCATTAAACAAAAAATATCGCAGTATTAGCATGTAAAATATCACGGTATATGTCTTGATCGATGTTTAACATGGGAATACTATATACAGGCCTGTCACAGATATAAATTCCGATCGGAAGTGGAAGTACCTCTTGTTATTTTTTGCTGAAAGTGTTCAACATTTTTGTACATTAAACTTTTCAATAGGTTAACATAGTTAAGTCTTAAAAATAAAATTTGTATTGAAATCTTGATGTTTTTGAACCTTTTGCTTATTTCTTAGCCATTTATAAAGGATTTTTATATAACAAAAATAGCTGCCGACTATAGGATCATTTCTATCCTAAGTTTGGCATATATTTGGGCACTCAATATAAACTGTGCCGACTATTAGGTAAACCTATTTCAAACTCATTTAATTTTGTACTGTTGTCAAGAGAGGTGAGTAAAGAAACATTTTTGAGGATTTAAGTTTAATATGACAAAATAATGGTTTTCCATAGTGATGCCATGCCGACTACTGAAATTCGCAAAAAAAAAATCGTTCATAATGACGGCAGCCACAAAAATAAGTTAAAATAATATTTTTTTAAAGATTATTAAAGTCAAGATTAGAACATATTTTCATTTTTAAAAACCGTTTTGGTAAAAATATTATTTATATTAGTACGATTACCACTTGTTCTAGGGCCAATATAGATTTAAGTTCTAATTCTGGCCAAATGAAAATATGTACATATGTATGTATGTACATATATATAAAATTTTTTTAATTCTTATCTATTTAAGTTTTAATTCAAAAGTGCCGAATATTGGTGCATGCCGAACTTAGGGGATTTTACCCTAATAACCCTGCAAATAATAGGGCCAGTCCAAACACGCGTTTAAAGAGTAGTCCACAAGAGACCAGGACTAGTGCAAAAGTAACCCAAGCATATGGAAAAAACCTGGTCTATTTAACATTACGATGTCCTAGGAGAGGACCATATAACCCACCTTTGGACCACTAAGGAGTAGTTTTAAACCTACTCCATGGTATACTCAAGAGGATTAGTTTTGAAACGAAAAACGAAAGCATGTCGTTAAAAAACGAAGACATGTCGTCTCACTACAAACACTTTAACAATGACCTGGTCCATGCTTGCATTACATCGGACCAGTCATGGAGTAGTCAATTTTATCAAAATGGATCAGGTGGTCCAATTTTATTTGCAGTGTTGTTGTTGCTTGACAATTTGTACGACCACAGAACGAGCTGCCTGTGTGTTTTGTTTTTGTTAATTTTTTTGTTTGGCTTTTTTTTCGCTCGAAATACATTCACGCTCTCTTTTGTTGAAAAATAATGGAAAATAACGGCATCGTACAATAAGTAAAGCTGGAGGTCCAAACCACGCGCTACTCGCTTTTTCGCAGCATACGCAGCTGTCAAAGAAGTAGAATCTGTGTAGTTATACGTAGTAAGTTACATGTACAAAAGCGAAGATGCCTAGAGGCGAAAAGTAGGTTCACTTTCTACTTTTGTAAGCGTCATAAGCAGCGTTCGAACAAATCAGCTGATTTTGACCAATAAAATTTTATTTTTACTTGTGCTGCTGCTGCATAAAAAGCGTTGCATGTAACTTGAAACGTAGAACGCAAGTAAGTACTGGTTCACACACGTCAAGTTTGAATCGTCAAGTCTTGAGTTTTTTGGTGAGAGGGGAAAGGAAATGGCATTCTCTTTTCCCTTCTCTCCTAAAAGATCAAGACTTGAAAAGTCAAACTTGACGTGTGTGAACCAGCACTAAGGTTATAAAAGCATGCACTGCGTGGAGGCGAAAACGCGTGGTATAGACCTCCAGCTTAACTTATTGTATTCCATCAGTATCAGTGATGGAAAATTGAAATATTAAGATTGTACTGACCACCAAGCAAAAGAGTACTTTTTCAACATTTTGGTACTTTTTTCATACATTTTTTTTGCTCATATCTCAGCCATTTATGGAGCGAGATAAATTTTAACTAAATTTCAACAGCAAAATTCTGATGAGGATATCTAAAATTAAAATATTCCAACAAGCAGTGTTGCCATAGCCTTTTGATAATAATAAATTTTGTGTAGGCAATGTTGTAATCAAGGCTGTGGAGTCGAAGCTGTAGGGTCGGAGTTAAGGTTTTTGTACCGGATTTTTCGGCATGAAAAATTTAAAAAATATTCTAATAATTTCCAAATTAAAAATACTTCGAAATTTGCGATGCAATATTTAAAATATTGATTCGAAACTTTTACTGAATCTTTTTTTTTTACATATTTAACAGTTACTGCATTAAAAAAAAGAGTTTAAAGTCAAATAAGGACCAGTCTCAGATACATTTAGCATTAAGGTTAGATTAGGAGTCGGAGTTGGAATTTCAGCGGTTTGAGTCGGAGTATTATAGTACTGAATTTTCCATTACTGATCAGTATCCACCAGCAGTGTTCGAAAATAAACAGTACATTATCTAACGTTCGGCTCACACACCCAGGAACGATATCTATTTTTTTAGTGATTGTGTAAACATACACAACCCTTAATACCGTTCATAACTATTTTCATATTTCGTTAAAAAACAGAACAATTGTAGTGATACTGTAGACAAACATTATATTTTAATTTGTTTTTCTTTTATTTTTGGCCACTTACTTTTATTTATATTTATATATTTGCTTATATATACTTAGCTGGTGAGGCCTAACTCCATTTGTGAAAATAAAAATGCAAAATTTTTTATTTAATTTTTCCCGACGTTTCGTGAATTTTATGTTCACTTCTTCAGGGGATTCGTCTATTAATATAAAATAAAACCATCAACATTTAATAATACAATAAACTGAATGTAACTAACTTACATTGAAAATAAACAATTTTATGTTACATTAATATATTTTTTTAAATAATAAAAGCCACATTTAGTGTCGTCATCTACTGTTTTTCAAAACAACTCTGTAACAGGCGCTTAAATTGTCAGTATCTTCTTTTTTATTCATTGTTCTGTTTATTTTCTGTTGAATTCTTAAGCTTTCTGTAGTATATCTTTTCCTCACGTTATTTACCTTGTCTAGTATTCTTATGGTGTCAAAATCAGGTTTGTGTTTTGTTTGTAATATGTGTTGTGATAATGCAGTGCTTTCTTTGTATTTGTTTATGTCTGATTTGTGTTCTCCCATTCTTGTCTCCAGATTTCTCTTTGTCGTCCCAATGTAAACTAAATCACAGCTGTTGTTGTTGTCTCCCTTGCATGCATAAAACAACATTTGGAGAGGGTCGAATACAATTTTCACAGAAAAATTTTAAATCTGGAGATATCACAGACAAATGCCGATTTGAGGGCAATAAAAATCAGACTGATAGAAATATATATATAAGCACGAATTCAAGACAAAAACAGACGAGTAAACTTAATACACTGAAAGAAAAGTTATTTATGGAGCTGGGATTGGTTTTTAATGAAGAATGGCTTGAAAACAGAACCGAAGTTGATATACCATGGGAATGCAGATGGTTGTTATCGTTAGGGAAAAAATTCGCTTTACCAATTAACAAACAGGGTTTTTCGCCACTGAAAATCATAGCAGATGTAGAACAGTGCATTCAGAAAATTGTAGAGATTACCCATGGGGAAAAGGATGAGACAAGGACTAGATTGGCAAATAGAATTACACTTTTTAAGAGGAACATACGGAACACACCTAAAGAGAAATTAATTTTAGCCATTTATGAGAAAACTCACACATTTTTGAAGAGACATAAGGACCTAATTATACTCCAATCGGATAAAGGAAAGAAAACGGTTGCAATCTACAAGAAAGAATATGAAAGGAAAATGGAAAAATTACTTGAGGACAAAAATACTTACCAGGTTATGAATACGGACCCTACCAGCAAATTAGTCAGAACTAATAACAGCATTATTAGTCAATTATACAGGGATAAATATATAGATAATTGGCAAAAACATAGGCTCATTTGTTCGGCTGCAACGGCACCTAGAATTTACGGGTTACCTAAAATACATAAATGTGGGATACCTTTACGACCCATAGTATCATCTATTCAAGTCCCGTGCTATCAGTTAAGCAAACACATAGGACTCATACTCAAAAATATCATCTCGGAAAAATATAATGTTAAAAACTCTTTGGAACTAAAAAAACAGCTAAAGGACATCACCCTTGATGAGAATGACACATTGGTTTCTTTTGACGTCGTTTCCCTTTTCACCAACGTTTCTGTTTACACAGCTATAAAAAGTATTATGGATCAATGGGACACTATTAAAACGAAAACTAACATACCAAAATCAAAATTTTTGGAAATACTGAAATTCTGTTTGAATGACAACAACTACTTTGCATACAATAACAAGGTATACAAACAGATTTTCGGTATGCCAATGGGAAATCCCTTTCCCCAACTATTGCCGATATTGTATTGGATAATTTACTTGACGTAGCCTTGACAGAATTACACAACAAGAACGTTAACATTAAATATATGGCAAAGTACGTAGATGACATACTGGCTGTAATAGATATTAAAGACAAAGAAAGGCAGTAACGTAACAATACTAACAACCAACAATATCTGGGGCCTTACCGCGTAATTCGATTCGAAAGAAAAACTGGTCGAATTCGATAGATTTGTACTGTGTAGTACGATTTTCGATAATCAATTATCGAAAGTTAGGAAATTTTTGTCGCTGATCGAAAATAAAAATTTCCCTTTCGTAAATGCAACCGTGTAATACGAAAACGATAGTCAAAAAGCTTGAAAACATTCGTAAATTATTCGAAAGCAATTTTAGCAGTGAAAATTTAAAAAAATTATTAAAATGTAAGTACATATATATTATATTAATATTAAACAAAAAATTTAATGGTTTAAAATACAAAATGAAGAGTAATTTTTTTATAAAAAATTGCTTGACAAATACGAAAAAAAATAACTTTTACATTGTTTATATGATAAAGGAGTGTCATAAAACGAAGTGTTACTCAGCAAAAACAGTTTGAAATGATGGTAGAGTTCATGGTAAACCACCCGGATTTAGCAAAAGGAATCCTTAAAGTTCCGGACGCAAAAACAAAATCCAAACAGCTATGGGAGAGATTAACCGCTGACTTAAACGCTGTATCTTCACCCACACGGGATATCAATGGTTGGAAAAAGGTATATTTTTAAAATTAAATTACTAAATGCCTTAACTAACAAATTATTTACACCTAGGTTTGGGCCGACTACAAAAATAATATAAAAACTAAGTGCCGACGTAATCGAAACAGCATTTCCGGAACAGGCGGAGGTCCATCAAAGTTTTGCTCCTTAACAGCACTTGAAGAAAAAGTGGTCGATCTACTTTCAATTGACGAGGCTGTTAGAGGTATGGCAGGAACTCCATCATTTGGAATACGACCATCCACTATTTCCAATTATGTGCCAACAAATGTTGATCTAAATGATATCAATGTTGAAAATCAAAATGGCATGCAAATTGAGTTAGACTCGTTAATTGAAGATGCAGGCGATGATGACTGCGTCCGAACCAGACGGGTTAAAAAAAAGCCTTTGGACAGAGACAGTCTTCTCCAGAAACAGGTAGAAAACCAAATGTTATTCCATGAAAACACTACCAAAATCTTAAGCAGTCTTAATTCGTGTAATGAAACCACAAATAAAACGTTAACTGAGATAAATGAAAACATTGCTGGATTTCAGAAATATATTAGAAGACGTTATGAATTACAAGATCGAAAGTATAAACTAGCAAAAGAAAAATTTGAGTTTATAAAAAAATGTGAAATGGAAAAATCAAAAAGAAAAATGGAACAGCTAGAGCTAAAGAAACGAATATTTGAACTTGAATTAGAAAAACATAATCTCAAGAAATGATTTTTTTACCCTTTTATTGATGAACTGTTTGTGTTAAAAAAGTATTTAATACATTTGGCTAATATACAACAAAGTTGTTTCTTATTATACTAAGTTTTTAAATAAAAATGAATTTGTTTTTTTTTTTTATTTTATTTATGTCTTTTTAAGTTTTTGATATACGCTTTTAAATAAATATGAATTTCTCTCGTTCTTTTTTTAATTTGTCTGCATATTATTTTTTATGGTGTTTCGAATATTTTTAGCAGTGTTCAACATATTATTTTCTTCTTCAATTGCAACTGGCATATTGGAATTAGAAGGCAAATTGTCTTCATGTTCAAGCTGGGGATTTTCAACGTTAAATTCCAAACAAATATTGTGCAATGCACAACATGCATAAAGTATATGCGCTGCTTTTACGGGATTATAATGCAATTCTCTTGCAGCTAATAGGCATCGAAATCTTGCTTTCAATAGTCCAAAAGCTCTTTCGATTATGGACCGTCCTTTTGAATGTTGCTCATTAAAATAAGATTCGGCTGAATTTTCCAGTGGATTTCTATATGGAGTAATGAGCCAGGGCTCCAAAGGATATCCAGAATCACCTAAAGAACATAAAAAGTTTTTTGAAAAATGTTACTACATATTACATATAAAATGAAAAAACTCACCAAGAATTCGTGTAGTTTTATCTCCTCTCTGAAAATTGTCCAATAAATATTTTCTTTCATCGCTCAAGCTCCAAACATGTGAGTCATGGCTAGCTCCACCAAAACGCCCATTAACAGCCCTTATGAACATTTTGTGGTCACATATCTAAATTACAAAATCAAATTCTTAAATGCACCTTTTGTACATTTACATTTACTTACAGCCATAGCATTGATGCTATGCTTCAACTTTCGATTGAAATATAAATGTTCGTCTGCTGTTGGTGTTATTAACTGAATATGTGTGCCGTCAACGGCACCAATTACTCCAGGAATTCCACATTTATTAAAAAAATACATGTTTGCTTCTCTTTTCTCTTCTTCCGAAAGTTCAAAGGAAATGTGTTTGGGACAAAGTATTTTGTTAATAGAGTCACAAACTTCTGTAATGCAACTTGAAATTGACTGTTGAGAAATTCCCAGAAGTCGATCCTGTCCAATTTGGTGCTGGTATCCGCCTTGAGCAAGAAATTTTAAAGTTGCTGCTAATTTTAACATAGGTTCAATGGATGTAGACCTTTGAGGATGTTTCATGTCATCTTTAATATGATTGTACACATACATAAATGAAGACTTGTTAAGTCTAAAGTTTTTCACAAAGCTAAAAGAAAACACCACACATTACAGTAATCTTGGCAATTTATTTTTTTTTTTTTTTTTTTTTTACATTATTTATTTATTGAATCTTCATATATTTAATATGAACTAACAATAATTTATCAAATCTTATCCTAATACTTTAATCTTGGCAATAAAACATTTTTCTTACTTACTTTTTTTCGCTAAGATTCATGATATTGGAATTATCTCTTATAATTTTTCTTTGGATTCTTTCTTGGATGCTAACCTCATCATTTTCTTCCATCCATAAAAAAACGGAATCCATATTTTTTTCAAAAATCACTTGACTTGAATATTTAAATAACTTATTTTTGTTTTATTTTTTGTGTATATTTTGACAGAAAAGTAAAGTGATGCCAAGGTTTGCTTTGATTTGATCCCTTTTTTAAGAGATACAACTCTGTACACGAGTCGAAAGTTTTACACAGTACGAAATACTTTTCGATTCGTAAGTTCTGTTCGAAACGATTTTCGATACGAACAAAATTACGCGGTAAGCCCCCTGTTGTTGTACTAAAATTCAAATGTTGCTTTCAATAATATTATTCTATGCAACGAAATTTTCAGAAATTGTAACCGAGTTGTGTGATAGTCAGTGTTGCCAGTGAAATTTCGAGAAAGATACATTTTAGTTTCCAAAAAGATACATTTTTTCTCAAAAAGATACATTTTGAAAATCCATTTTTAACGTTAACATTTATTAACATAACCTTTTTATTTCATATTTAATGAATACTGCAAAGAAAATTATATTAAATAAATTCCTTTTTATCAATAAATTAATAAATAGTCATAAAGATTAGGTACGTAATTTTTAAAAATACATTAAGCAAACTTTAAAAATGATTATATGTTACTATCTTTGGATGTTATCAAAAATAATTCATTTATATATATAATATACGAGTTAAGGCGTTTGTACTAGGGCAATTATATCAAAAAATTCATATGTATAAATTTCCTGAAAATAAAAAAGATGTTCATATTTCCTCAGAACAACTTCGCACTACTAGTAATCATCGATTTAGGTGGATCGTATGTTGAAACATCATTAATGTTCTCTTATACCATAATTAAAGCAGCTATTGTATTAGTATCGAGTCAGTTACGATGATCAGTCTTAATAAGTTTTAGTTGGCTAAAAATTCTCTCCACACATGCGAAAATGGAAGTACAAATGTTAAACCAACTACTTTTTTCAAATTTTTAAACATCGGCTCTTTAACAACATTGTTTTTTTTAATTTAATGTTTTATTTCTTTACATTTTACGTAAAGATTCAAAAGGTACGAAAAATGTCAGGATTATACATGGTACATGAAGTTATCAAAAGATACGAAAAATGTATCTTTCGTATCCTAACGGCAACACTGGTGATAGTACATGCAACCGACGAAATTCGATTGGCGCCGAAGTCGGTTGTAATCACGAATCTGTTGTCTCTGTGAAGAGATAAAACTTTTTTAAACTAATAATTCAATATTAACTAAAACTTACAGTTTTATTTGTATAATATCTTTAGTTTTTTAAAAATCTTTGGATAATTATTAACTAACTAAAATATTCAACCTTTTTTAATTTTGTTTGCGTTTTTATTTGAAAATCTATAGGGAAGAAGTAGCAAACATTCACCATTTTTGGTCGCCACTGTACCTATGTATATACAGTCAGAGACTAAAGTTTAAATACACAACTTTGGAGTTTAAGGAAAAAATATTGACTTCATTGTAAACGTACTCATATATGTATGTATGTATGTATGTTTATTTGTACGATAAAGAAATTGAAAAATATAATGGAAGTATGTACGATGTACATCGATCCCTACTACTAAGTGCTTAATAGTCTTAATTCGAATTATGATAGTTTTGATACAATAAATCTTTGTTGGAGTTTATATTAATTAGACTTTTGTCAGCTTAGAATTTGGCAAAAGTGTCAAACTTGAAAAAAAAATCAGCTAAAGTGACGTAACCTTTAATAATTCGGTGACTTGTGCAAATAATACATCATCAAAAATGACGCAACTTAAAATTTTTCATTATCTAGTACAGTTGTTTTCGGTTAATTGAGACCCGCTTAATTGAGTTTCCTGTTTTATTGCACTAAAAATCATGGAGCGAAATCATTCAGTATAACTGTCTATGTAAAAATACCCGTTTAGTTAAGTTTCGTTTAATTGCGCCACCCGCTTAATTATTTCGCAAAATAAGACCGCATTGCGAAAAACAATAGCAAATGTTTCGGTTAATTGTTTCCGTCTACTTAATGTGTTTTTGCCTCCACCTCCACAAACGTAAAAAAAATATTTTCCGGCAAGAAAGATTGTACGATGAACGTACCTGATTTTTATTTTGTTTTAAAAAACCTAAACTATTTTATAACTTTATAAATAAAGAAATGAGTTTTATTTTCGATCTACACATACATAGGTGTTTCGCTTTATTGCACATCTTGCTCAATTAAGCGATTTTCGTTTTAATTGTTTCGGCGATTCAATTAACCGAGTACTGTTTAATTGAGTTCCCGTTTAATCGCGTCAAAAGTTGTACATTTTTAGAAACTCAATTAAGCGGAAATAACTGCATATTAATATTTAAAAAGAAACACTTTATAGATCATAATCTGTATGTTCCAAAGATTTGTTTTTAACGATATTTTAAATTAAAAAAAAGTTTATTTCGATTTCTGAAAAATTAAGTTTTTTGAGTTGAGTCACTTTTGAACTGCGTGTACGATATGTACGTATTATATGTACATACTACATATGTATGTACCAGAGATCAGCAATGAATCGTTTTTTCGCTACTCATACTGACTCATGCAATTGTAAGTATAAGTGCGTAGAAATCATTTAAACTAAACTACTCTGATTCACTCATACTCACAAGAGAAATATTTATGAGTGCGACGTCGACATTATACGCATACTCATAAATGACCTCAGCTTGATTTATAATTTCAAGAAAATACTTACAATACTCACAATGATTCAAATCATTGATGTCAAATTCATTCAATTTCATAGCACAATTGTGCTAGCTCAAAATTCACACACATTCTTACGCTCTTTCATTTAGTCCACGAGAGTACACAATTCAGTGTCGATTATCAAGCGACGAGTACACATGTGGTGGATGATTACATATTTTTGTTATTTTTATTAAGAAAACTTGTCTTTATTCACTAATACTAATATAAAGCACTACAACCACAATTTTCATTTTTGACATCACTGATTCAAATCATTATCTCATCCATTTACCGTTTTAACACAACAGAGAAAACACACAACTTAATAATCAGCGCTGCCAGATAAATTTGCCGAAAAATCGTCTACTTCATACATGTTACTTTAGTAAACTGTAATTGCCAAATCGTCACTTTGCTATTTCGGGGACAAATCTGGCAGCCTCGCATTTTGCTTCGCCTATACACATTGACTTGAGTAGATTCTAAATCAAACACTACAAATGTTGGTAAGTATGAGTACGATGAATAAAATGAAACTTTTGAGTGAATATGAGTTTGAATCACATTGGAATAAGTATGAGTGCGTATAAGTACTAGAATTTATGAGTCATGATTTAGCTCTACTCACTTTTTCACTACTCATTGCTGATCTCTGGTATGTACATGTGTATAAATTTTCTACAATTACCAACGAAGCTCTCCACTTTGAACACCGTGATCCAAAATAAAATCAGCAACAATAAACAAACAAAAAGCACATACATACATATGTACATACATATGTATACTTAAAAGCACTCAATGGGTACCACCCGAAGATTAAATTCACCGTTGAAGTTGAAACGAACAGAGAAATAGCATACCTTGACACAAAATTACATAGAGGGGACAATAAAATAACGTTTGATTGGTATGCAAAAAATACATCGTCTGGCAGAATTATCAATTTCAACGCTACTCAACCAAAATCTCAAATAGTAATTACTGCAAAAAATTTTATACGTATAGTTCTTGATATTAGTGATGAACAATACCATTACAAAAATAAACATGTAATCACGAAAGTACTTAAAGATAATGCTTTTCCTACAAATTTAATTAAAAATCTAATATCTGCCTATAAACCTATAAAGGTAGAAGTACATAACACGCGTTAGTGCGCGCGCGCTCTGTCGTCTTCTGTCAAAAAAAGTTAAGCTAGTGTGTTTTCATAGAACAAGCTACATGCAAAATATTTTGACGCGTTTGCGCTGGAAAGTTGGTTAAAACATACAATATTTATATAAAAAGAATAAATTTAATAAAATAACAAAATCTTGATATACTTTCGAACCCGTTTTTAATGCACAAATAAGTAAACAAATAAAAAACAGCTGACAGGAATGGCTTTTGTAACGCGTGTTGTGTAACTTGCAGTTTTTGACG
Organism: Pollenia angustigena; assembly: GCA_930367215.1. Taxonomy (NCBI): domain Eukaryota; kingdom Metazoa; phylum Arthropoda; class Insecta; order Diptera; family Polleniidae; genus Pollenia; species Pollenia angustigena. Next base: position 253,498,554 of record OV884058.1, read on the forward strand.
CGCTAAAATTTATAAACGCAAGATACTTGTCGACGAACTAACGCGTGCTATGTACTTCCACCTTAATAACAAACATAAATGGAAACATTGATAAGGAGGAAAAATATTTTTACAGTGTAAAATACATACCGGGCCTCACGGACAATAAAAACATAAAAAGCGCAATAGATAATAATGACATGAGCTTTGCTTACAAACCAAACAAAACATTAAGGCCCGTTTTCACAACTTACCAATAGCTAAAAGTAGACTTTAACCGGCCTTATAAAAAGAGTTCCATCGTTAAAACTTTACTTTAACCTTAAGTGAGCGATAAAGTAGATTAAGGTTCATCCTACCTGGTAGGTTAAAGTAAAGTTGTAATAATGGAACACTTTTTATAAGGCCGATAAAATCCTACCTTTAGCTACAACAACAACAGCTGTGATTTAGTTTACATTGGGACGACAAAGAGAAATCTGGAGACAAGAATGGGAGAACACAAATCAGACATAAACAAAAACAAAGAAAGCACTGCATTATCACAACACATATTACAAACAAAACACAAACCTGATTTTGACAACATTAGAATACTAGACAAGGTAAATAACGTGAGGAAAAGATATACTACAGAAAGCTTAAGAATTCAACAGAAAATAAACAGAACAATGAATAAAAAAGAAGATACTGACAATTTAAGCGCCTGTTACAGAGTTGTTTTGAAAAACAGTAGATGACGACACTAACTGTGGCTTTTATTATTTAAAAAAATATATTAATGTAACATAAAATTGTTTATTTTCAATGTAAGTTAGTTACATTCAATTTATTGTATTATTAAATGTTGATGGTTTTATTTTATGTTAATAGACGAATCCCCTGAAGAAGTGAACATAAAATTCACGAAACGTCGGGAAAAATTAAATAAAAAATTTTTATTTTCACAAATGGAGTTAGGCCTCACCAGCTAAGTATATATAAGCAAATATATAAATATAAATTATATTTTAATGTTCTATAATGTTTTTTTCGTGTGTGTATTTTGTTTTTGTAAAATTTTTTTTTTTACCAGCCAAAAGGGACGAACATTAACGAGCCGAACCGAACACATTGAAGTTTGTGGATTTTCAAAAAAAAACCGAACGGAATTAAATATTCACATCTTTTGTTGAGTTTGATAAAAACAGTAATATTTTTGTGTTCGAAAGATGACTAACAGGGAAACGTTATTTTTTTTAATGATTTTCTACACAAACACTATTAGCGTTTGTGTTTTTCACAAATCTACCGAACCGAACATTAAAAAACATTGTTTAGTGTTTATTTTCGAACACTGTCCACTAGTATTTGCTTTTGCGAAACAGATATAATACTCTCTTTAGCTTTTTTTTTTATCAACTTACCACTCTTTTACAAATCATATCAATATCAACTTAAGGCTAGATTACACTATTATACTATGTATTAATACATGTCAAAATCTCAAGTAATATGACAAAGTGTGATAGTGTGAATGCAATGTGTCACGAAAATGACAAGTATTATGAAAAAAGTTTGACATCCCATACGACTTCATCGTTTTTTTAAAAATTTCGTGTGTGTATTTTGTTTTTGTAATTTTTTTTTTTTATTTTTTAACTTTAGTACAATTAAAAATATATCAGCCGGCAATAATGTTAATATTGCTTATCTTTTTTTAATACATATTTGTTCATGTCTTATTTGTATTTAGTAACGGGAATTGGTCATTTAGTCCATACACAAACCGCAAACAAATGCGCCATCTGATGACTTTACCTGAAACAGAAATAACTTTAAGGTGAGTTATCTCCAATTTTCTTTTAATCCATCTTTCTAAACAAAACAGAAAACATATGTATTTACATTTTTCCTCTTTGTCTATTATTGCTAGATACCCAGACCATTCATCTATTTTGAAAGCGCCAAATTGGAATGAAATATTATTATCTGGTAACACTAATGAAGACTATGATTACAACAAAAACAGTAGTTTAAGAAAAATGGAAGCAGAAAAACAAGAGGCAAAGAATTTGGTAATTTTTTTACATTTTTTTTAAATTGAATGTTGTAGCAATTTTTAATAAAAAAAAACATTTTTTAGCAAATGGAGTTCGAATGGGTGTTGAAAGAAGAGGTGCACCATTTATTAAAAAAGTTAAAATTGATACTCATTGTAAGTTAAAAAAATATATACATACCTACATATGTACGAAATAAGATGTTATCACTTCTGTTGTTTTCCCTATCAATATTTACTTCGTCCCTTTATAAGTTAACACCCATAATGACTTGTTTTTATTTTCGTTGGTCTTTGTTGAAATATTGCTGCTCCAAAAGGAATGTGCCCACCGATTTCCTGTTCCTTTATATGAAAACGAAGGTAAAAAGACTGAAAAATTTATACTCTCTGTGCAACCTCCAGATCAGCTAAAGGCTATTTTAACACTGACCGGTGATACTATAACAAAAGCGGTAAGTGATAAGATGTTTTTTTTGTTCCAAATTGGAATTCATTAGTTTCGCCTTGTAAATTTTTAGGACATTAGTTTTAAATTATCCAAACCACCGCATCAAATACAGCGCACCTCTATTAACCAAGATTCGCCATGGAAATTGCAGCAAGTACAAGATGCTGCAAATCATTTACAGCAGGCCATAAATCATATTGATGACGTTGATGATTCGTATCATTTTAAGTGAGTATGTATAAATGCAACATATACTTACCTACTACACGTACATTAGGGGTATAACCAATTTTTTGGCATAGTACCATGAGGTCAACCATGTCCTAGTAACATAATCATAATCTTTTGTAAATTTTCTCAAAAAGTTGACGCACCAATTGGTTTTTCTAAACCAATGCAATATTGAATATTCATAATTTTATACGGTGTTTTTTATTTAAAAAATTTTTTTTTTTTTTGTTAAAAAAGTTTAAAGATACGTTTTAGTTTGCGGAAAAATCTCTTACTACCTATCTCTAAATATTAATGAAATTTCATACTTGAGCTATTTTTTGTTTTAAATAAACATTTTATTAATTTTTCTTAACCAAAAAGAAAATTAAACATTTTAAAAACTTCATCGCGGCTGGTGCGTGAACTTTTTTTTACATTAGTGAAAAAATAAATTTACGTTCCCTTATAGTTGTTTATGCTCTATCTGACTGTGCTATGCCAATTTTGATATATTAAAATATTGTTAAAAAGTTATATCCCTAATGTACATATCGCATTTGTTCAACAATAGTGTATTAACTCAAAATTTTGATTTTTTTTAACTTAAAAAAATCCACACGTAATATTCATATCTAATCAATGTTGTGCTATTTTTGTATACTTATTAAAAATGAAACGGTTGGCTTAAAGTTCTTTTTCATTATGCTTTTAATAATAAATTAAAATGTGTTTTGCTTATTGCGAAAAATGTTTAAATTTTGAGTAAATACAATATTGTTGAATTACTGAAACTAATCCGTGCTACATTTTATAAAAAAGACTCGTAGTGGTAAAAAGTTCCATAATTAATACGAAAACGAATTTTCAATCCATTGAAATTCTACGAAACTAATGAATTTGTTCGTAGTCTAATTTCGGTAAATATTTGAAACCTTTTAAGTTTCCCGAAAAGAAGTATCGTAAAATCTTTTATTTAAGAAATTTATTTTAACATTTTATGTAGGTATACATTTTAAATAATTAAACAGTTAGCAAATTTAAACAAATAAAATACTTCAATGCATGAATCGCCATTAGCCTCCTGCAACTCTAGCTAATTTTTCGGCTTTCTTCTACTAAATAAATTTCCTCCGCTAAAGCTTGCAACGCTATGCTGATAATTTTTTTACTTTTTTGCAAATAGAAATTATTTTTTAAAAAAAGTTAAATCAGATTAAGGTGGAAGTTATACTGTCATCGCTACAACATCAAAAACAGGCATTCGCCTGGTAGAACTTTACCAATCTGTCAAAAGCATCTAACTAAAACACAACAAAGGAAATATAAAAAAAGAGTTACAATGTTCGTTTAAACAGAATTTCTTTTTGTTTGCTAAATTTTATTTGATTATTTTCACTTTTCACTTGCACATTTTTTCAATTTTAAGAATCTTAATGAAAGCCAATATGAAAACGTAAATAACTTTTGACAGTTCGGGTTTGAATTTGCCAATTCGCCTTTGCACAGCTGATTATGAGGTAGGTAAGCGAAGCTACCTAGTATTTAATTCGCCTTGATGTCAAAATAGACTAACTCGCCTTTGTTAACTTGGCAACTTATATTTCATATTATTAAAGCGAAGAATAGAGAAGAAAGTTTCAACATTAAAAAATAAATTAAGCGAATTAATATTCAAAGATCTATTGAGAGTTGTTTGTAGAATATTATCAATTCCACATTCGTAGAAGTGTCTAAAGTTTCAAATCTGATACAAACAAAAGATTTACAACATTCGACAAATTCCAGTTGCCATTATTTTAAAATATCAAATAAATTGTTATTATTCTCTTTGAATCTAATTAACGTTTTCTTTACTAACTGCTACATTCAAGATTTCCTTAAATGTTATTTTCACTTTTGTCACCATTTCTTACAGAAATAGTATTTACTGCATTTTCAGAACCTAATCCAAAAAAAGTTTGGATGCAGGTGAAAACAACTTGCTTTAGTTTTTATAAAATAAATCTGGGTCTTTAATACCCGTAATTTCTAGAAATATACATATATCAACAACTTAGATACCTATGGTGTAATTCTAGCTCATAGGTAACCTTGACCGGATAAATAAACAATGGCGTATTTTACACCATAAATTTTGGCTGGTTAATCTGTAAGTAGAGTTTTTCTTTTCCCGGACTTTTTGATTTTCCGGGAAAGCGGGATTTATTTTTTAATTTCCCGGGATTCCGGGAATTCCCGCTCAAAACAAATTAATGCAAAATATTCAACATTTTTCATTTTTCGAATTTATTCTATTAGCTAAATTTCAGTTATGTATTTTATAAAGCTTTTTTGTACTAGTCCTATTCCTTTCAATTTTTCAGAAATAACTTTAAACACTACCAGACTATTGTATTGTATTTTCTTGTTACATTTTACCTTTGCTTTCCTTTGGACAGCAATGAGGTATATTGTATATACAGAAAAATTTACAATTATTAGACACCAGCAAAATGTTATGCATTTTCTGGCCCGCTACGGCCTTCGTCAGCATTCTTTGTGTCACACTGGATAGTGACACTTTATAAATTGAATGTATTTAACTCAACAATTTTAACATATAGAAACTGGAAATTATTTCCTTCTGAAGGTTACTTTATATTATATTCAACATTTTTCATTTTTCGAATTTATTCTATGAGCTAAATTTCAGTAATGTATTTTATAAAGCTTTTTTGTAATAGTCATATTCCTTTAAATTTTTCAAAAATGACTTTATATTTTACCTTAGCCTTCCTTTGGACATACAATATACCTCATTGCTGTCCAAAGGAAGGCTAAGGTAAAATGTAAAAGGGAAAAAGTTCAAGGTGCCTTAGCCACTCTAGCACAACATTCTGCTCTTACTTTTTATACCCACACTACTGTACGTGTTATGTGTTTGTGAAAATGTGTGTAACACATTTGAATATAGGTTCTGGACCCATCTTTAAGTGTACCGATTTACTCAAAATCACTTTTAGAATCTATTTTTCGAGCTCCGTCCTTCTAGCAGACTGGCTGGTTGTCTGTTCAAGATAACCTTGTGCGCAAATTGCAGGTCGCAATTTTGGAAACAATTTAATCAAATTTGGCATATATGCGTTTATTTTCACAAGGTCGAATCCTTTTCAAAAGCGGAGAAGCGGTTATTTATATTTCATAGCCCTTATGGAAACTTCTTTCCGGATTAGGGTTTTGTACCCATCAATTTCGTCCAAAAATATTTTGTTGCAACCTACATAAATCAGCAGAACAAATTTTTTTAGAATCGGTCCATATTTGACCTTAATAATATCTTCTATGTTATCTTATAGTAGTTATCATAGTTATAGTAGTAGATATTTAGATAATATTTGGCACAAAAATCTCTTGTGTTTTGGCGCAAACATGCTAAAATTTCAGAACAGAATCGCTCTTATCGACAATTTTCGTTAGCTAACGAATTTTGACTACTTACCGAAATTTTTTTGTCGTTAAAAAGCTACAGAAATTCAGTACTGATGATTTTATTAAATTCATAGTAGCCACCTTTAAAGTTTTAAATTGTTCTCCTATAAAACTTAACAAATATTCTTAAGCACTTATTGCCACAGAATAAATTGAAAGTCAACAGTATTTATATAAAACCAAAAAAGTTAAATTATTCAAACAAATTAATACAAAATATTTCTGTAGAAATAGGATTTTTGTTCAGAATAAGCATTTACGGAATCGTTTGAATGCCTATTTCTAATTTTTATCAAGAAGTTTTAAACCAAAAAACACGTTACTCTTCTACGGATTTTAGTCTTTATAGCCAAAGGAGCATTTTATAATCTCTAGACACTTTAGTTTTCTTAGCACCTATTTCAAAACTTGTAATCCCGTTTTACAAAAAAATTATTTTCTTCGAACCGAAAAAACGTTTTCTTTATAAATAACCATCATCTCTTATAGAATCTTACCCGAAAAATCTTTTATGCAGCTGCATAAATATTTTGAACAATTTAAAAATTCTGTACATTTTTGCTCTTCTTCTTTCAAAATTTCAGAGCATTAAACATTGCCTTACTTATCGGATATGTATTGACATCCCTTTGGCGTTTGGCAAAAATGTCTTAAGAAACTGGGGGTATTCACGTCACAAGTTGCACCCTTGCAAAAAAGCAAAAGTGCAAAAATATAACAATAACCACAAAGACAATTATTTGCGCACAAGTAATTGTCTGTGGTGTGTGTTATGTTTTCTTTCACATCAAATTATACACTGCGTTGATTTGTTTTTTTAAATCAAACTACTGCTTAACAACGAGTTGTTTGAAACCAACTACTGTTTAAAATTGATTCGGTTTTCATTGTGTATCATTCGAATTGATTTTAAAAAAAGAACTCAGTATTTTACACAACATTAACTTGGTGTGGAGAAATGTGAAAAAGAAACAAATGCATTCGTGCAGGGCTTTAGTATAAACACAACTGGGACGAACGACGAACTTCGCATAGTACGACGAATTCGTCGGCAAGATTTTTTTTTTTTTTTTGGCTTTGTGAGACGAGTTGGCAAAAAATTTATTACGGCTATAGAAATTGTAACATTACTGTAGCATGATTGCATTATTTTAGTAATGATGAACTTATTACTTTAAGTGACTGACATCCAAATATCGTATGTCACACTAACACTTACATAGCGTTTACATTTGCCAGTACTGGCAAGACAGTAGCAATTCATTCAAACTTTTTCACTAATACATAAACACTTTTTCAGCTATTTTGTTTTTGCATTGTTTTGCCAACTAATATGTATATGCTTACTGTCTTGCCAGTACTGGCAAATGTAAACGCTGTGTTAGAGGGAGTTTACACGGTGTCTATTCAGACATGGCTAACAAACACGTTTGTTTTGTTTGTAGGCGATCGGGGTAGAGAAGAAAAAGGGGTTGCCAAACAGACATGAAATGAGTTTTCATGTTTGTTTATATGAATTTCCATGTTTTTAATTTGTATGTATATGTAAATTAGACTATTATACATGAAAACAGACATGTTTGGAAAAACATCGTGAAAAGATAATAGGTTTTTGAAAGCATGTTCAAAAGAGAATGTCAAAAGCAGACATGCCTGAAAAGACTCCGTGTAAACTCCCTCTTTATTTACATGATGAATTTTATGACGTCCAATTTTGGACGTAATTTTTTTGTTTGGTAGCAAGCGGTGTAGAGAAGAAAGAGGGGAAGAAAAATAAACATGATTTCTGTTTTCTCTTCCTCTTTCTTCTGTACACCGCTTGCTACCAAACAAAAAATGACGTCTAAAATTGGACGTCATAAAATTCATCATGTAAATTGAGTGTAAATGCAATCATGCTTAATTTTGAAATGTTACTTGAAACCCATTTGTTTCCAACGTGGGAAACTATTTAAAATACACACAAACTTCAATTATTAGGTTAAGCTAAATTCTCATAAGTAGTATATAAGCTAAAATAATTTATAATTTAAATCAATTAAATAAACAAAGACGAAGAGTGCAAGTCATTTGCACCATCGAATTTAAAATTATAAAAAAGTAATAGTTTAAATCTACATGGCGATCCTTCCAGACTTTTGGAGTGCTCAACTATAAAGCACCCAAAAACTGCTTTTATTCTTAAAAGTCGTTGGAGTGCTCGAATATAAAGCACCCAAAGCAAAATTAATAAAATCACTCTGCCAGTCCTTTGAAGTGCTACACTATAAAGCACCCAAAGTGGGAAAACAGGCAAGCCTCCTAGGGTATCTCAAATAAAGCACCCAGAGAGAGAGAAAAACAAACAAAAAAGGGATACTCCATTTTAACCAGTTCCTGGCGGACAGCCAAGTCTCCACCAGATGTCTGAAGAAGGTCCACAGCCATTGACCTTGGGGTAGTACAGAGCAAGGAATAGCAGAAAACAAGAAGAAGAACCTAAAATACCAAAAGTGAAAAAACCAAAGCGCAGAGGAGGACTACTCTGCAGACTAAAAAGAGAACGGGCACTGTTATTGAGAGAAATAAACAGACAACCCCCTCCCAGCTGGAATGATGCCACAAATCTCTGGAGGAGAATAACCGAGTTGGAGCAGTTCATTAAAATAAAACTAAAAACAACTAACTAACCTTAAAATAATTTAAATGAAGTGCACCTAGAGTGAACTCATAGGTCGATAGGCGTTAACCGCCGTGGACAACATTTTTTTTTTTAAAACAAAATATATAATAATAATAATAATAATAATAAAACTATTTATATGTCTCAAGTGATGCTTCTGCCAGTGAACAGTGTTGTTCCCACACATTATCCAAATGGTGCAAATAGCTTGCTTGACGTTTTCTTCGTTAACAACAGAAGGAAAATATTGTTGTATGATCAAGTATCTGCTGCAGTCTTTTCAAGGCACGACCTTATTTTCATTATATATGATGCCCTTACCCAAACTGAAGATGTTTGTTATAGTTACCGGGATTTTAAGAACATTAATTATAATATTTTAAACCAGCGTATTGACTGTATCGGATGGCATCTCATCTATAACATCGAAGACGTAAATGATCAAACTGCTTTCTTTCAAAATTATGTTATTGACTTATATAATGAATTTGTGCCGGTAAAAACTAAAACTGTTAAATATAAACAGCCCCTGTGGTTTAGTTCAACCATAAAACGCTTAATAAATGCTCGGGACTTAGCTTACAGTCGTTGGAAAAAATTTAAAACCCCAGAATTATTTGCGATCTTTAAATCCGCAAGAAAAGATGTCGTAAAATGCATAACTACTGCGAAGTCTACGTATTATGGATTGAAATTTTCATCGGCCTTAGGAAGCAAAGAAAAGTGGAAAAATATTCGTGAAATAGGTATTGGAAAGAGTAGAAACACTACTTCTGTTTCAAATGTGGACGTTAACGAATTAAACAACAAATTTGTCAATGTCCCAGTTAAAAGACAAACAGTAAACAAGTATGCCCAATTAAACATCGTGCCATTTGAACGCAGCTTTTGCTTCAGATGTGTTGATCAAGCGGAAGTTCAGAAAAGTGTATTTGGCATTAAATCAAATGTTGAGGGTCTAGATGGCATAAATCCTAGATTTTTTAAGCTTGTTGTTCATAAACTCCTGCCGTTTTTGACATATTTGTTTAATTCAATATTAACTAAGTCAGTTTTTCCTGATACGTGGAAAAAGCCAAAATTATTCCAATTTCCAAGAATAACAATGATTTCAGACCCATTGCAATACTTCCATTCCTGTCAAAAGCTTTGGAAAATATCATGAAAAGTCAAATTTGTGAATATCTGAGTAAACAAAAGCTTTTAACTGATTATCAATCTGGATTTAGACAGGGAATGAGCTGTATTACTGTTCTAATTGACGTGGTGGAAGAACTTAGGTCTAAACTGGACAATGACATGGTCTCTTTTCTTGTACTCTTAGATCATAGTAAAGCTTTTGACACTGTTGAGCATCAGATTCTATTATCTAAGCTCCAAAAGTTCTTAAATTTTTCCCCTACAGCTAGTAAACTGATTTTTTCGTATCTCCCTAATCGGAAGCAAACCGTTTTCCTGAATGGCTTAATGTCTAATTGCCTTGAAGTTAACAGAGGGCTTCCGCAGGGTTCTGTTTTGGGTCCCCATCTGTTTTCGTTGTATATAAATGATCTGCCAGATGTTTTAACCCATTGTGGAATACAAATGTATGCTGACGATGTACAATTGTACTTAAGTACCAAAATATACAGTGTAAGTTCTTGTATTGATCTCATAAACCATGATCTTAATAGAGTTCATCACTGGGCGTGCATGAATGGTTTGTGCATAAATCCATCGAAATCTAAATGCATTTTCATATCCAAAAATAATAAGAAAGCACTTAATAACAATGCTTCATTATTAATCAACAACGATAAAATCGACTTTGTGCCATCGTCACCAAATTTAGGAATTACGTTTAGTTCTGAACTTTCTTGGTCTAACCATATCTGTATTATTGCGGGAAAGGTACACGGAATGCTTATAGTGCATTTACACTTGTTTTTTTCAAACTAGTTTACGATTGTAAACTACTTTCATAAACTATACCGTTTACATCAGCGTTTTTGACAGTTAAGTTGTTTATCTTTGAAAAGTTCTTAGCCCCAATAACAAAAAAAAAAAAAAAACGTTGATGCACATAAATACGAACATATAAACAAACCTTTTATTTCCGTTGTCCATCTAAAAGAAAATATGTAAAAAAACTAACATTTCTTATAAATTTGGAATTTTTTTAAACATTTTCTTTGTTTATTTTATTTTTCTTACTATTGTTTTGGCTTTTTTTTACAGATAAAAGTAAATTCTTTTTTACTTGATTTTTTTTTATTTTTGAGGAAATTTCAAATATCACTAGCATTGCCAGAACAAAATTTGAAAACTAACAAAAACTGGTTGTTTGTAACTAGTTTATCTCAAAAGCTAGTTACAAACGTGTTTATAATTTGTATGGATAAACAAGTTTCTCAAACTAGTTTATCATCATAAACAACTTATAACCTGTTTATGGCGTAGGTGTAAATGCACTACTAGGAACTTATGGGCTATTCAATCTTTCACTCCATTTAATATAAGATTGTTACTAGCTAAAACTTATCTAATACCGGTTTTACTATATGGATGTGAAATATTTGCCAATTGCGACACCTCCGATTTTCATAGACTTGAGGTAACCTATAATAATATAGCTAGATATGTATTTAACCGTAGGAGAACTGATAGTATTTCGTCGTACTCCTTTCAGCTTTATGACATGAGCTTTAAAAATCTACTAAAATTTAAAAGCCTCCTCATGATGCATAAAATAATATATATACAGGAGCCCGAATATTTATTTAAGAGAATAATTTTTGCCAAATCTCCACGCGGTAAAAATTTGATTTCTCAAAAATATAGATATCTTATCTCTGCGAGACAATTTTTTAACTATACAATTAGTCTTTGGAAAAAGTCAATATATGCATATGTGTACTCGTTTCTTTTCCCCTCGTCCCTCTCGCCTATAAAGTAGCAATCTTGTCAATAAGACATGAGCCGTATGAACACTGACTAAATACTGGACTTTGCTATCATGCCGCTGTTAGCAAACTTCTGCGAATTTCCGCTAATTTTGCAATTTTTACCGAATTTTAATAAATTTTATAGCTTGTTTAAAATATTAAAAATTTTCACGAATTTTCGCCATTTTTGCAATTTTTTTTGTTATTTCCGACATTATGCGATTTCAAATAAATTTAAGTGTTTGTTTAAAAGTTTGCAATTTTTCGCGAATTATAGCCAAGTTCGCAATAGAAGCGATTTTCCCTGTGATTCTCTATAGCTTTCACGATTTTTAATAAATATTAGACTTTGCTATCATGCTGCGGTTAGCTGTCCCTGTCCAAATTTATTGCCGTTCGTCTGCGTAAGAAATAGTAATAAACCTATCGCAGAGTTCGTTACGCATGACAAATTTCGGTCTACGCAATGATTGTGTGTACTTTCATATAAACCAATGTGTTATATTTCTGACGACGAATATTCGTTGCGAATACTTCCTCGATCGTCCCAGTTGTGTTTCTAGTATTATTAACAAAATCAGATTTCGTTACGCACGACGAATTTCGGTCTACGCAATGATTGTGTGTACTTTCATATAAACCAATGTGTTATATTTCTGACGACGAATATTCGTTGCGAATACTTCCTCGATCGTCCCAGTTGTGTTTCTAGTATTATTAACAAAATCAATTCCTAAAGGAAATATACAATTTTAGAACATATGGCAATATCATGATAGCACACTCGTATGAATCCCCAATACATATTAACTTTAGTCTAAATCCGATTTACTCTCTGAATTATGTTAGGGCTCTGGCATTGACGCATCTGAAAGCAACGCAATAACTGCTTTGCCTAAATGCTCCAAACAGCAAGAATGAATAGAAGAATGTTCGGTAAAAGGAGATATAAAAGGGTCTGAAATATTGGAAACGATCAAGCATTGTTTTCTCACGGGATATTTTTCGAGTGTGGCTCTCTCTTATATTTCTGAAGTCCTTGTTACGAGATTCTAGTGCTTCTTCCGACAACATTCCAATAGGAATGTGCACCATGTTAAGGGACTTTGTGAGCACTGAATGGCATGTAGTACCACAAATAAAATTGTATGTATTGCGCCAATGCCCATCCTATAGAGCAGTTACACTGCAAAGTTTATCCAATTCGTCTTCGCAATGAAAAAAAGAAGCGATCGAAATTCTATCCTGATTAGATCCTCCAAGCAGGCAAACACCTGTTCTCCTAGGTATTCTTCCCTGATGCCCCATATCCCAGGGTATTGACAATCATAATGATAACTTATACAGTAGTCATTGAATTCTAGACTCATCCTTCTAGCATGAGTCCCCACCGGCCAGTAAGGACGGGCAAATTGAGAAAATATATCGATATTCATCTATCGAATCGATATTTTTTTGAGAGTATCGATATTATTATTATTTCAAAAATATCGATATATCGAACCTATTTTGCTGAAACTTTTACCAAATTAAAAAATTTAATAATTTAATTTTTTAGAGGACAATCATCTATTTTAACTGGCTGTCATCTATAAAATTTGTGTAATCTTTTTATACCCACACCACAATAGTGGAGAGGGTATTATGCATTTGTGCTGATGTGTGTAACGCCTTAAAATAGTGGTCCTAAACCCACCTTAAAGTATACCGATCTACTCAGAATCACTTTCTGAGTCGAACTAACGATGTCCGTCCGGCTGGCTGGCATGCTGGCTGGCTGTCCATGTAACCTTGTGCGCAAAGAACAGGTCGCAATTTTGGAGATAGTTTGATTAAATTTGGGTCATAGGTTCTTATTGGCACAAGGACCAAGCCTATTGAAAATGGGCCGAATCGTAGGATCACTAGGGAAGATAGGGAGAAATTTCTTCCTCTGTTCCAAAACCGCATAAAATAAATCTTTTCAAGTTCGTTGGACTTTACTGTTTAAATTAGAAATCTGCAATGTGAAAGCCCCGCTTTTTTCTCAATTCTTCTTCTTATAAATGCCAATCATTTAAGATCTTCATATTACTTTAAAAAAACATCTGATGCATGCAGTGATGCCAATTATTAAAAAAGATATTGTTTGAAAAACGGCTAAAAGTTTGAGTTTTTAATGAAGACTGGCTTTAAAAAATATCAACTTCGATAGTCGTATTTCAATATCGATATATCGGTATTTTAAATATCGGAGATATACGTATATCGATATTTTGAGCACAATATTTTGTAAAAAAAATATTGTGCTTTATATTTTACTTTAGGGTAATGAAACGGTTGTTTTGAAAATTCTTTTTCGTATGCCTTTAACGTAAAGTACCCTTGTTAAACTTCCATCTTTAATATAAGGGCTCTTGTTTTTTTTTAGAAATTATAGTCATCAATGGACAGTTAACAAAACAGTCCTAAACATATCGTACCAAACCAAACACTGAAAGTCAGCTTCGTGAAAATCAACATATAGAAACACAACAGATGAATTAAGCCATGGCATTCCTGTGGAAATACGCTAATATTCAAACAGACCAGTGTGTGAGCGATATTTAAATCTCGTTATAAGCAGAGTGAAAAAAGAAAAAGTATGTAATTTATCCTGTAAAATACGAAACTACTAGGAAATACCTCTGTAACTTTCTAACACCAATGACCTGCAAACGTTTGTTTCAACAACTAACTGAATAGTAACTTAGCAAAGAAACAGAAATCATTTCCGATCAAACGTGATTTCGTTTTTTGTGAACCAAGATTCGAAATCAATTCCACTTTCGATCGGAATTAATTTATGTGACAGGCCTGATTGACTATACAAGAACACAATTTTAATATGTGAAGTGTACATGCAATTTTTCCTCATCAAAATTTACACATTTTCACTTTTTATAGGAAAATTATAAAAGTAGTCATATTTACCCACTGTAAAAATCTCAGTTCAATTTCTCCAGTAGTTTGCCAAAAAAATGCTGGTTATCCATCCCCCTTGAAATATGAGGTACAAGTTTGCAAATTAATTTTAAACGATTAATCGATTTCAAAAACCGAAATAAAAAACGTCGATCGAAAAATCGAAAATCGAGTAGAAACACTACTTCTGTTTCAAATGTGGACGTTAACGAATTAAACAACAAATTTGTCAATGTCCCAGTTAAAAGACAAACAGTAAACAAGTATGCCCAATTAAACATCGTGCCATTTGAACGCAGCTTTTGCTTCAGATGTGTTGATCAAGCGGAAGTTCAGAAAAGTGTATTTGGCATTAAATCAAATGTTGAGGGTCTAGATGGCATAAATCCTAGATTTTTTAAGCTTGTTGTTCATAAACTCCTGCCGTTTTTGACATATTTGTTTAATTCAATATTAACTAAGTCAGTTTTTCCTGATACGTGGAAAAAGCCAAAATTATTCCAATTTCCAAGAATAACAATGATTTCAGACCCATTGCAATACTTCCATTCCTGTCAAAAGCTTTGGAAAATATCATGAAAAGTCAAATTTGTGAATATCTGAGTAAACAAAAGCTTTTAACTGATTATCAATCTGGATTTAGACAGGGAATGAGCTGTATTACTGTTCTAATTGACGTGGTGGAAGAACTTAGGTCTAAACTGGACAATGACATGGTCTCTTTTCTTGTACTCTTAGATCATAGTAAAGCTTTTGACACTGTTGAGCATCAGATTCTATTATCTAAGCTCCAAAAGTTCTTAAATTTTTCCCCTACAGCTAGTAAACTGATTTTTTCGTATCTCCCTAATCGGAAGCAAACCGTTTTCCTGAATGGCTTAATGTCTAATTGCCTTGAAGTTAACAGAGGGCTTCCGCAGGGTTCTGTTTTGGGTCCCCATCTGTTTTCGTTGTATATAAATGATCTGCCAGATGTTTTAACCCATTGTGGAATACAAATGTATGCTGACGATGTACAATTGTACTTAAGTACCAAAATATACAGTGTAAGTTCTTGTATTGATCTCATAAACCATGATCTTAATAGAGTTCATCACTGGGCGTGCATGAATGGTTTGTGCATAAATCCATCGAAATCTAAATGCATTTTCATATCCAAAAATAATAAGAAAGCACTTAATAACAATGCTTCATTATTAATCAACAACGATAAAATCGACTTTGTGCCATCGTCACCAAATTTAGGAATTACGTTTAGTTCTGAACTTTCTTGGTCTAACCATATCTGTATTATTGCGGGAAAGGTACACGGAATGCTTATAGTGCATTTACACTTGTTTTTTTCAAACTAGTTTACGATTGTAAACTACTTTCATAAACTATACCGTTTACATCAGCGTTTTTGACAGTTAAGTTGTTTATCTTTGAAAAGTTCTTAGCCCCAATAACAAAAAAAAAAAAAAAACGTTGATGCACATAAATACGAACATATAAACAAACCTTTTATTTCCGTTGTCCATCTAAAAGAAAATATGTAAAAAAACTAACATTTCTTATAAATTTGGAATTTTTTTAAACATTTTCTTTGTTTATTTTATTTTTCTTACTATTGTTTTGGCTTTTTTTTACAGATAAAAGTAAATTCTTTTTTACTTGATTTTTTTTTATTTTTGAGGAAATTTCAAATATCACTAGCATTGCCAGAACAAAATTTGAAAACTAACAAAAACTGGTTGTTTGTAACTAGTTTATCTCAAAAGCTAGTTACAAACGTGTTTATAATTTGTATGGATAAACAAGTTTCTCAAACTAGTTTATCATCATAAACAACTTATAACCTGTTTATGGCGTAGGTGTAAATGCACTACTAGGAACTTATGGGCTATTCAATCTTTCACTCCATTTAATATAAGATTGTTACTAGCTAAAACTTATCTAATACCGGTTTTACTATATGGATGTGAAATATTTGCCAATTGCGACACCTCCGATTTTCATAGACTTGAGGTAACCTATAATAATATAGCTAGATATGTATTTAACCGTAGGAGAACTGATAGTATTTCGTCGTACTCCTTTCAGCTTTATGACATGAGCTTTAAAAATCTACTAAAATTTAAAAGCCTCCTCATGATGCATAAAATAATATATATACAGGAGCCCGAATATTTATTTAAGAGAATAATTTTTGCCAAATCTCCACGCGGTAAAAATTTGATTTCTCAAAAATATAGATATCTTATCTCTGCGAGACAATTTTTTAACTATACAATTAGTCTTTGGAAAAAGTCAATATATGCATATGTGTACTCGATTCTTTTCCCCTCGTCCCTCTCGCCTATAAAGTAGCAATCTTGTCAATAAGACATGAGCCGTATGAACACTGACTAAATACTGGACTTTGCTATCATGCCGCTGTTAGCAAACTTCTGCGAATTTCCGCTAATTTTGCAATTTTTACCGAATTTTAATAAATTTTATAGCTTGTTTAAAATATTAAAAATTTTCACGAATTTTCGCCATTTTTGCAATTTTTTTTGTTATTTCCGACATTATGCGATTTCAAATAAATTTAAGTGTTTGTTTAAAAGTTTGCAATTTTTCGCGAATTATAGCCAAGTTCGCAATAGAAGCGATTTTCCCTGTGATTCTCTATAGCTTTCACGATTTTTAATAAATATTAGACTTTGCTATCATGCTGCGGTTAGCTGTCCCTGTCCAAATTTATTGCCGTTCGTCTGCGTAAGAAATAGTAATAAACCTATCGCAGAGTTCGTTACGCATGACAAATTTCGGTCTACGCAATGATTGTGTGTACTTTCATATAAACCAATGTGTTATATTTCTGACGACGAATATTCGTTGCGAATACTTCCTCGATCGTCCCAGTTGTGTTTCTAGTATTATTAACAAAATCAGATTTCGTTACGCACGACGAATTTCGGTCTACGCAATGATTGTGTGTACTTTCATATAAACCAATGAGTTATATTTCTGACGACGAATATTCGTTGCGAATACTTCCTCGATCGTCCCAGTTGTGTTTCTAGTATTATTAACAAAATCAATTCCTAAAGGAAATATACAATTTTAGAACATATGGCAATATCATGATAGCACACTCGTATGAATCCCCAATACATATTAACTTTAGTCTAAATCCGATTTACTCTCTGAATTATGTTAGGGCTCTGGCATTGACGCATCTGAAAGCAACGCAATAACTGCTTTGCTTAAATGCTCCAAACAGCAAGAATGAATAGAAGAATGTTCGGTAAAAGGAGATATAAAAGGGTCTGAAATATTGGAAACGATCAAGCATTGTTTTCTCACGGGATATTTTTCGAGTGTGGCTCTCTCTTATATTTCTGAAGTCCTTGTTACGAGATTCTAGTGCTTCTTCCGACAACATTCCAATAGGAATGTGCACCATGTTAAGGGACTTTGTGAGCACTGAATGGCATGTAGTACCACAAATAAAATTGTATGTATTGCGCCAATGCCCATCCTATAGAGCAGTTACACTGCAAAGTTTATCCAATTCGTCTTCGCAATGAAAAAAAGAAGCGATCGAAATTCTATCCTGATTAGATCCTCCAAGCAGGCAAACACCTGTTCTCCTAGGTATTCTTCCTTGATGCCCCATATCCCAGGGTATTGACAATCATAATGATAACTTATACAGTAGTCATTGAATTCTAGACTCATCCTTCTAGCATGAGTCCCCACCGGCCAGTAAGGACGGGCAAATTGAGAAAATATATCGATATTCATCTATCGAATCGATATTTTTTTGAGAGTATCGATATTATTATTATTTCAAAAATATCGATATATCGAACCTATTTTGCTGAAACTTTTACCAAATTAAAAAATTTAATAATTTAATTTTTTAGAGGACAATCATCTATTTTAACTGGCTGTCATCTATAAAATTTGTGTAATCTTTTTATACCCACACCACAATAGTGGAGAGGGTATTATGCATTTGTGCTGATGTGTGTAACGCCTTAAAATAGTGGTCCTAAACCCACCTTAAAGTATACCGATCTACTCAGAATCACTTTCTGAGTCGAACTAACGATGTCCGTCCGGCTGGCTGGCATGCTGGCTGGCTGTCCATGTAACCTTGTGCGCAAAGAACAGGTCGCAATTTTGGAGATAGTTTGATTAAATTTGGGTCATAGGTTCTTATTGGCACAAGGACCAAGCCTATTGAAAATGGGCCGAATCGTAGGATCACTAGGGAAGATAGGGAGAAATTTCTTCCTCTGTTCCAAAACCGCATAAAATAAATCTTTTCAAGTTCGTTGGACTTTACTGTTTAAATTAGAAATCTGCAATGTGAAAGCCCCGCTTTTTTCTCAATTCTTCTTCTTATAAATGCCAATCATTTAAGATCTTCATATTACTTTAAAAAAACATCTGATGCATGCAGTGATGCCAATTATTAAAAAAGATATTGTTTGAAAAACGGCTAAAAGTTTGAGTTTTTAATGAAGACTGGCTTTAAAAAATATCAACTTCGATAGTCGTATTTCAATATCGATATATCGGTATTTTAAATATCGGAGATATACGTATATCGATATTTTGAGCACAATATTTTGTAAAAAAAATATTGTGCTTTATATTTTACTTTAGGGTAATGAAACGGTTGTTTTGAAAATTCTTTTTCGTATGCCTTTAACGTAAAGTACCCTTGTTAAACTTCCATCTTTAATATAAGGGCTCTTGTTTTTTTTTAGAAATTATAGTCATCAATGGACAGTTAACAAAACAGTCCTAAACATATCGTACCAAACCAAACACTGAAAGTCAGCTTCGTGAAAATCAACATATAGAAACACAACAGATGAATTAAGCCATGGCATTCCTGTGGAAATACGCTAATATTCAAACAGACCAGTGTGTGAGCGATATTTAAATCTCGTTATAAGCAGAGTGAAAAAAGAAAAAGTATGTAATTTATCCTGTAAAATACGAAACTACTAGGAAATACCTCTGTAACTTTCTAACACCAATGACCTGCAAACGTTTGTTTCAACAACTAACTGAATAGTAACTTAGCAAAGAAACAGAAATCATTTCCGATCAAACGTGATTTCGTTTTTTGTGAACCAAGATTCGAAATCAATTCCACTTTCGATCGGAATTAATTTATGTGACAGGCCTGATTGACTATACAAGAACACAATTTTAATATGTGAAGTGTACATGCAATTTTTCCTCATCAAAATTTACACATTTTCACTTTTTATAGGAAAATTATAAAAGTAGTCATATTTACCCACTGTAAAAATCTCAGTTCAATTTCTCCAGTAGTTTGCCAAAAAAATGCTGGTTATCCATCCCCCTTGAAATATGAGGTACAAGTTTGCAAATTAATTTTAAACGATTAATCGATTTCAAAAACCGAAATAAAAAACGTCGATCGAAAAATCGAAAATCGATTTTGGAATCCATTTTCCTTTCCCAAGTTTAAAGTAGATACAGTATTTATCGGTTATAACCTTTAACGCTTATTTGCATCCCACATGAACAATTTGCCTTTCTTATTTTGAAAACCCAAGATATTTGTGTGTACATGCATTACGCTTGTATGCATATCTCGCTTATTGCACCGTAAGAAAACATTTCTTTTTTGAATTGTTCGTAAAAAATTCTTATAAAAGCAGTTTAAATTCTTCATCAGAATTAGAAACATGGCGAATTCATACAAGGTGGTCTTATTTTGAAAACGTTTACAACACTGTAAAATATTCTAACGTTGTGTCAAAAATAATACAACACTTAAGTAAACAATTCAAACAAATATTTAATTTTGTTTTTAATTTTAAATTGTGTGTTTTGAAATTTAATAATTTAAAACATTTTTAAATTTCATAATTTTAAGCGAAAATTATAGAATTTAGTTAAGATTCCCTAAAACCAATTATTAGTATTGTGGTTATTTTATTGAACTATTTATGGTTTTTAATCCAAATTTTTTAATATTTTTAATTAGGCATAAGTTCATTAAATTTAATTTTCATTAAATTATTTTTATGAAGAAAGGAATTTTACAACATGAAAATTCATTAAAATTTATTGATAATTTTTCATTCTTGACTCAATCTGGGCTCGAACCCAGGTGTTACGGACAGGTTACCCTGACATGTTTCGATTGCAACCACTCAATCTCCTCAGAGGGCTTGCCGTTTAACACTCGCAGCCATCGAGGACTGCTGACGTCATTAGTCAAACATCAATCCTTAAACCAAATTGTATTCAACCTTTGGTAGATCGAAATTTGCTTTGAATGATTATCTATTTTAATTTATTTTAACATGTTATTCCTTTACTTCTGTTTTTTCGTACTTTTGTCAAGAATTCTTCTTGAAGTTCAAAGTACATATTTTTGTTTTTTCATTTTTATGTCTTTCTTTTTCTTGTTGACCTTTTCAGCACAACTTGAAGGACAAATGCAAACATAGAGCTCGTGCCTTAGCTTTAACAATTATTAGTATTGTGGTTATTTTATTGAACTATTTATGGTTTTTAATCCAAATTTTTTAATATTTTTAATTAGGCTTAAGTTCATTAAATTTAATTTTCATTTAATTATTTTTATGAAGAAAGGAATTTTACAACATGAAAATTCATTAAAATTTATTGATAATTTTTCATTCTTGACTCAATCTGAGTGTTAAACGGCAAGCCCTCTGAGGAGATTGAGTGGTTGCAATCGAAACATGTCAGGGTAACCTGTCCGTAAACACCTGGGTTCGAGCCCAGATTGAGTCAAGAATGAAAAATTATCAATAAATTTTAATGAATTTTCATGTTGTAAAATTCCTTTCTTCATAAAAATAATTTAATAAAAATTAAATTTAATGAACTTAAGCCTAATTAAAAATATTAAAAAATTTGGATTAAAAACCATAAATAGTTCAATAAAATAACCACAATACTAATAATTGTTAAAGCTAAGGCACGAGCTCTATGTTTGCATTTGTCCTTCAAGTTGTGCTGAAAAGGTCAACAAGAAAAAGAAAGACAAAAAAATGAAAAAACAAAAATATGTACTTTGAACTTCAAGAAGAATTCTTGACAAAAGTACGAAAAAACAGAAGTAAAGGAATAACATGTTAAAATAAATTAAAATAGATAATCATTCAAAGCAAATTTCGATCTACCAAAGGTTGAATACAATTTGGTTTAAGGATTGATGTTTGACTAATGACGTCAGCAGTCGTCGATGGCTGCGAGTGTTAAACGGCAAGCCCTCTGAGGAGATTGAGTGGTTGCAATCGAAACATGTCAGGGTAACCTGTCCGTAAACACCTGGGTTCGAGCCCAGATTGAGTCAAGAATGAAAAATTATCAATAAATTTTAATGAATTTTCATGTTGTAAAATTCCTTTCTTCATAAAAATAATTTAATAAAAATTAAATTTAATGAACTTAAGCCTAATTAAAAATATTAAAAAATTTGGATTAAAAACCATAAATAGTTCAATAAAATAACCACAATACTAATAATTGTTAAAGCTAAGGCACGAGCTCTATGTTTGCATTTGTCCTTCAAGTTGTGCTGAAAAGGTCAACAAGAAAAAGAAAGACATAAAAATGAAAAAACAAAAATATGTACTTTGAACTTCAAGAAGAATTCTTGACAAAAGTACGAAAAAACAGAAGTAAAGGAATAACATGTTAAAATAAATTAAAATAGATAATCATTCAAAGCTAATTTCGATCTACCAAAGGTTGAATACAATTTGGTTTAAGGATTGATGTTTGACTAATGACGTCAGCAGTCGTCGATGGCTGCGAGTGTTAAACGGCAAGCCCTCTGAGGAGATTGAGTGGTTGCAATCGAAACATGTCAGGGTAACCTGTCCGTAACACCTGGGTTCGAGCCCAGATTGAGTCAAGAATGAAAAATTATCAATAAATTTTAATGAATTTTCATGTTGTAAAATTCCTTTCTTCATAAAAATAATTTAATGAAAATTAAATTTAATGAACTTAAGCCTAATTAAAAATATTAAAAAATTTGGATTAAAAACCATAAATAGTTCAATAAAATAACCACAATACTAATAATTGGTTTTAGGGAATCTTAACTAAATTCTATAATTTTCGCTTAAAATTATGAAATTTAAAAATGTTTTAAATTATTAAATTTCAAAACACACAATTTAAAATTAAAAACAAAATTAAATATTTGTTTGAATTGTTTACTTAAGTGTTGTATTATTTTTGACACAACGTTAGAATATTTTACAGTGTTGTAAACGTTTTCAAAATAAGACCACCTTGTATGAATTCGCCATATACTGTATCTACTTTAAACTTGGGAAAGGAAAATGGATTCCAAAATCGATTTTCGATTTTTCGATCGACGTTTTTTATTTCGGTTTTTGAAATCGATTAATCGTTTAAAATTAATTTGCAAACTTGTACCTCATATTTCAAGGGGGATGGATAACCAGCATTTTTTTGGCAAACTACTGGAGAAATTGATTTTTACAGTGGGTAAATATGACTACTTTTATAATTTTTCTATAAAAAGTGAAAATGTGTAAATTTTGATGAGGAAAAATTGCATGTACACTTCACATATTAAAATTGTGTTCTTGTATAGTCAATCAGGCCTGTCACATAAATTAATTCCGATCGAAAGTGGAATTGATTTCGAATCTTGGTTCACAAAAAACGAAATCACGTTTGATCGGAAATGATTTCTGTTTGTTTGCTAAGTTACTATTCAGTTAGTTGTTGAAACAAACGTTTGCAGGTCATTGGTGTTAGAAAGTTACAGAGGTATTTCCTTGTAGTTTCGTATTTTACAGGATAAATTACATACTTTTTCTTTTTTCACTCTGCTTATAACGAGATTTAAATATCGCTCACACACTGGTCTGTTTGAATATTAGCGTATTTCCACAGGAATGCCATGGCTTAATTCATCTGTTGTGTTTCTATATGTTGATTTTCACGAAGCTGACTTTCAGTGTTTGGTTTGGTACGATATGTTTAGGACTGTTTTGAGTGCCCCGGTAGCCTAGATGCGAATGAGCTAGGTTATCAACGCCGGGGTTGCGGGTTCGATTCCCGCCAGAGACTCTGGTTTCATTCCTGCAGACAAGCGCAGAGCTTCGCAAGGTTTAACTTAGGGAATTAAAAAAAAAAAAAAGTTAACTGTCCATTGATGACTATAATTCCTAAAAAAAACAAGAGCCCTTATATTAAAGATGGAAGTTTAACAAGGGTACTAATAGATAAATACGTAAAACTACAACTACAGACTTGGAAAACTTGTGACGACCAAAAGTCGGAGCCCTCGTTTTTGAGTCGCATGCCCTAGACTACACCACCACACCAGGCCAACCCGGCCCAAGAAGAATAATAATTATTCGAATTTATTATTATTTTTCGTATTATACCGTATCGCCTAGGTTATAAATTCCTTTGGTTTTATAATTACTTCTTTTTATTATTGTTTGTATTAGATAAGAATGAATTTATGTACATGTCATTGTATATTAGTGCCACGGGGCAAGTACTAGTTTTGAAATTAATGGACCTTTGGCATCTGGTGGCGAGTATAATAGAATGGGACACGAGAACATACACTTATGAGCAACCATGGTAAATATTTACTTTATAGCCTTTTCACACTTGTCAACATTTAACATTTAACATCAATTTGCGAAAATGTTGGAATTTTCCCATAAGAAATACCTAGGGCTAAAAATCAAAATTTTTCAACATTTTTACAGAATGTTACTATCTCATTTTGTTCTCTTTTACATTTTTCGATTCTTTTAATGTCATCACTAGAAAAGTGGCAATAAATGCTGTTATTATTGTGGCATCACTGACAAAGTGGAAGTTGCTTTGAAAGCAGCGTTACCATTTCTCAAGTTTTTCCCTTTTCGAAGCCTTATTTTGCTTAATTTTGCTTAAATTATTAAACGAAATGGATTAGAAATACATTTTGGTGTTATCTTTTGAAATGTTGGCCTTTTGTAGAAAAAAAGTATTTAAAAAAATAAGAGTTTTTTTTCCAGAAATGGTGACATTTTTTATTGACAGTAGATGTTAGATGTTTCAAGTGTGAACGCGTATTTCACATTTTCAACATTTTCCATGTGTTCCTCCGAAATGTATGCAAGTGTACAAAAGGTATTAGTATGTGTGTGTAAATGTACACCGGCAAACAGTATAAAAGCGGAGTACGCACCATCAAACAAGTCAGTCAGTCGGCAGCTGGCAAACGGGTAAGGGTTACTAAGCTGGGAGAGGTTATACCTCTACAGCTAAATAATATCTAGCCATCGTGTGATCCCACTCGTTGTCGGTAAATATTGCAAATCAATAGAACAGCGGTGTAAACTAAATTCTCTTGGTTTGTTTCTGTCCTTTTTGGCCAGGGCTGTCAGATATGGCGATTTCTCGCCAAACGTGGCGATTTTGAAACGTGTTTGGCGATGGGATTTACCATTTGGCGATTTCTGATATAACTGGCGATTAACTTGGCTATTTTTACCATTTATATTATTTCGGCGATTTTGTTTAAAAACTTATAATTTTTTGTTATCATTACTAATATAAACAAGTTAGAGTGCTATATTCGGTTGTGACGAATCTTTGATACCCTCCAACGACAGTTCGAATGTTAAAGGAGTAATATCTGTATGATGTTATTATTATCTTAAACTGTGACGATTTGTTATTAATTATGGTTTTAGGCGACTAAACTGTTTTCCGGTAGTAGGGTTTATATGGGGCCTAGGGTAAATTATGGACCGATCATCACGAAATTTCACAGCGTAATTTCTAGTCCCTTAAAACTGTGATGTACGAATTTCTGTTATGAAAGCATTATTAATTATGGTTTTGGGTGTACTAAAATGTTTTCCGGGAGTAGGGTTTCTATGGGGCCTATAGGACATAATTTACCTTATAAGGTAAATTATGTACCGATCTTCACGAAAATTCACAGTGATATTTCTAGTCCTAAAAAACTGTGACGTATCAAATTTACGCTAGCGTTATTTTTTACGATTTTAGGCGTACTAAACTGTTTTCCGGGAGTAGTATTTATATGGGGCTTAGGGCAAATTATGGACGGATCTTCACGAAATTTAACAGCGTAATTTCCAGTCAAACAAAACAATTTTTTGCAAAATCTTATCTCATTCCGTGCTTTGTTCCAGCATTTATGTTATTTTTTGTATCAAAATTATCAATTTTTTTAGGTGGTGGTTCCATATTTTGATTCATAACTCTGGTCCTATTGAAGCGATTTTGTTGGATTTCAATCCCAAACTGCCTAGGATAACTACAAGCAATTTGGCACCAAGTTTGTTCATTTCTTTTGAGTTGTTCGAAAGTGAGCGTGTTTTCAACAGACGGACAGACAGACGGTCATGGCTAAATCGACTTAGAATAACTCAAGGACCCAGAATATATGTACTTTATGGGGTCTGAGATGAATAATAAAAAAGTTTCACACGGAATGACAAACTTAATATACCCTCTTCACAACTTATTGTGGCGGAGGGTATAAAAACATATTAAGTGAATTTAATATTCAGTCACTATTTAATTCTAATAGTACGTATGTAATTCTAATAGTGTGTAGGTCAAAACTCCAGTAATGAAATCGGTGAGGCTGAAGTGTACGATTTTATAGACTTGTTTACTTAATTTAAGTTTTTAAGTGAATATATCATCTCCATTTTATGTTATTTAAAAAAAAATTACAGAAACAAAAAAAAAATTTAATTCGGCGACTTTTTTGTATTTTTTCTCAGTTTTTGACGATTTTTGACTAAAAATTATACTAGCGTTTTTTGTATGCAAAATTTAATAAAAAAAAAGAAAATTTTACAAAAACTGAACAAAATCGACGTTTGGCGATCTTTGGCGATTTCTGACATCCGGTTTGGCGATGGAGCTCAAAAAAATCTGACAACCCTGTTTTTGGCTATCGTGAGACAGCGTCCGTGAGCAGGGTTACCGTTGGAAATTTTCGAAAAGGGTCACAAAAAGGGGATTTTCCAGAAAAACGGGTAAAAAAAAGGGTATTTCAATAAAAAAAGGGTCATGTTTTTTATAAGCAGTATTTCCCATTTAAATGAACATAATAAAACCAAGTTTTTTTTATAAGCAAACAAAAAAATAATATTTCAGGTAGGAAGAGATCAAAAAACTTAATTCTTTTATGGAATGCACTGTCCTGTTTTAAACACCTGACAAAAAGTTTATTCTTTATCATTATAGCTAATTTTTTCATACATTTTATGTAATTTTCCGATTTAGCGATGTCAAATAAATTTTAGTGTTTGTTTTAAATTTTGCTATCGTTCGCTAATTGTAACCATTTTCTCGATTAAAGCGTTTTTTTCTGTAAGTGTCAGATTTTTTTAAAGCTTTTACGATTTTTAATAAATACTAGGATCGCCCGGTGGCCGAAATTCGACCACTTCACATTTACTTTTGAGAGAACCTGTGCGTTGTACAATAAAATCGTACACATTTTAAGAGAACGGCTAAATTCACTATTCACCTATCTTTGTACGTGTGTCTGTAGGATAAATTAAAAGGCTTTTTAAACACTTTTATTCCAAAAATTTAGAAAAAAAATATATTGTGCATATCCCCGAAATTTATTTATAAGATTTTCATGAAATGTTATCAAAGTAAAAAATAAAAACACAGATCTTCGTTAAAAGTCATTAAAAAAGTTTCCGACTTTTATTTTTCTAAACGACGTTTTTGCGCGACTTCATTTTTTAAAATGTCTAAGGTAACCCTGTCCTAATACGTTTATACATGTGTGTTTGCAAGTGCAAAATGAAAACAAAAACATTTTGGGAGAACAACATAGAGCATAACCGTCGTTTATAGATTTGTGTACATGTGTGTTTGCAAGTATAATGCAAGAAAAAAACACATTTTGGGAGAATAACAAAACAAACAACTTCTTTTTATACATGTATGTGCTGTGTTTGCAAACAAATTTAAAACGCTTTTAAAACCATTTAATCCTGAAAATTTAGAAAAAATGTATATTGTGCATTTCTACACAAAAATACCTTTAAAACGATATATGTTTCATTAAAATCGGTGGACGTTAAGATACTTAAAAATCAACGATAAAAAAATTGCTTCCGTATTTATATATAAGATAAGATTTTGCTATCATACCGCTTTTACCAAATATTTGGGTATTTCCGCTAATTGAGCAATTTTTACCTCTTGTTTTCATTCCTCAACACTCTCAACACGGTCGATTCAAAAGGGGGCGAAAAGTTCAATACCTTTTACCATTATTAAGGGCGAATTTTTTTGAATAAAAAATGCTACTGTTTAAGAGAGCAAAACACCAAATTGCATTTTTTTAATAAAATGTCAAATTTTTGTTTTGAAAAGAAACCACCGTAAAAAATAACAAATATTTATATGAGTTATGTTTGCTTTAAGGGAAATTGTACTTTACTATCAAAAATCAAGGAGAAGAAAGCATGGAATTGTAAGTTTATACTTTGAGTCTCTTCCATATCAAGCAAGGCTTATTTCGAAAACATTTGTTTAGCACTTCTGTTGCGCAGTGTTGACAAAAAACAAAATGTGAGAGCTTTTTCCAAAAAGGGTCAAAAAGTGTCACAAAATAGGTGATAATGATACAAAAGTATAATTTAAAAAAAGAGTCATAAAAGGTATCAACACCGTCGAAAAAGGGTCAAATTGATACTTTAGTATCACAACGGTAACGCTGTCCGTGAGTAGAGTGAGACTTCATCTCGAGAGAACAGCGGTGTAGACTAAATTCCAGGGATGATAAAGTTAGTACAATTGTACTTTTTTCAGTACTATTTTCATTGCAAAAGTACCGAAGTACTCCAATGACAAATTTAGTACAATTTCAAAATTTCCATATATCAGAAGAATTGCCAAAGGCATATTGTTTATACAACATTCGTCGGCGAATATGGAAAGGATTTTTTCGTAGCAAAATATGATAAGAAGGAAGCGAAGAAACCGTCTTTTTGTGATTATTGCATCGAGATTAATTCAGACAAAAGATTTACTACAGTCTAATGAATCTTGTTGCTATAAATAAACGAAAACTTGTAAGCTTGATTTCTTAAAGTATGATGAAACGGGCTATAATGCGGCCCTACATGTTGCGGCTTGTTGTACAATTCGATCAAGTTGTACAGCCATTTGTTACGTTAAAGGTGTGGTTGGTCATTAGCAGTGTTGCCAATTAAGCCATTTAGTGGCTAGATTTAGCCATTTTTCACCCTGTTTAGCCATTAAAAAATGAGTTTAGCCATGAGCCATTTTTTTTTAGCCATTTTTCAACTTGTTTAGCCATAAATTTTTTTTGCCGTTTTTCTTTTAAAAGAATAATTTTTATTTTATTATATTATAAAAATTTATAAAAGTAAAATAAACATTTTGAACAATTAAAACGCCTTTAATTTAAATCACAACTTTTACAAATGTTGAACATCGCTTCTATGACGCTGAAACATCTTTCAAAATAAAGGAACAGTATTCCACTATTAAATTTATAAAATCGATCAACACAAACATAGCTGTTTCTTTCTGGTTGGAAGTATTTCAATAAAGGGATGCAGGCGGTAACAAAATTGTTTTAGAAATTTTAGAATTGACTATAAAGTTGCTCTCACTTCCATGGTCTTATGCTGAAGTAGAGAGGGTGTTAAGCCAAGTCAACATCCTTAAAAGTAATTTGAGAAATAGGTTATATTAAGCAACCGTTAATTCGATTTTATCAATTAGGTAAATATTTATACCATAACAATACAATATTTTTAGTACCACCACAATAGGAGAGGGTACTATGCGTTTGTGCTGATGTCTGTAACACCTTAAACTATTGGTCCTTAGCCCACCTTCACGTATACCGATAGACTCAGAATCACTTTCTGAGTCGAACTAACGATGTTTGTCCGGCTAGCTGGCTGTCCATGTAAATCTTGTGCGCAAAGCACAGGTCGCAATTTAGAGATTATTTGATAAAATTTGGTAAAAATTTTCTAATGTGGTGTAGGGTATCATAAAGTCGGGTTTAACCGACTATACTTTCTTACTTGTTTTTTATTGTAGATCAGAGTGATTCCTATGAGATGAACAATAACGACATCGAATTTTTCGATGATCTCATTTTTATACCCTCCACCACAATTAGTTGTGAAGAGGGTATATTCAGTTTGTCATTCCGTGTGAAACTTTTTTACTATTCATCTCAGACCCTATAAAGTATATATATTCTGGGTCCTTGAGTAATTTTAAGTCGATTTAGCCATGTCCGTCTGTCTGTCCGTCTGTCCGTCTGTTGAAAACACGCTGACTTTCGAAAAACTCAAAAGAAATCAACAAACTTGGTGTCAAATTGCTTGTAGTTATCCTAAGCAGTTTGGGATTGAAATTCAGCAAAATCGGTTCAATAGGATCTGAGCTATGAATCAAAATGTGGAACCACCACCTAAAAAAAATTGATAATTTTGTTACAAAAACTAACATAAATGGTGGAAAAATGCACAGAATGATATAAGATTTCGCAACAATTCGTTTTATTCAACTGGAAATCACGCTGTGAAATTTCGTGAAGATCCGTCAATAATTTACCCTAGGCCCCATATAAGCCCTACTCCCGGAAAACAGTATATTAAGCCTAAAACCCTAACTAACAATGCTATCATTACAAATTTTGGCAAGTCACAGTTATATAGGACTAGAAATTAAACTGTTAAGTTTCGTGAAGATCGGTCCATAATTTACCATAGGCCCCATATAAAACCTACTTCCGGAAAACAACTTAGTACGCCTAAAAACGTAAAAAATAATGCTATCATAACAAAATTTGGTACATCAAAGTTTTATTGGACAAGAAATAAAATTGTGTTATTTCGTGAAGATCGGTCCATAACTTACCCTGGCCCCATATAAACCTTACTCCCGGAAAACAGTTTAGTACGCCTAAATCCGTAAAAAAAATTACTATCATAACAAAATTTGGTACATCAAAGTTTTATAGGACAAGAAATAAAACTGTGTAATTTCGTGAAGATCGGTCCATAATTTACCCTGGGCCCCATATAAACCCTACTCCCGGAAAAGAGTTTAGTACGTCTAAAACCGTAAAAAATAACGCTAGCGTAACAAAATTTGGTACGTCACAGTTTTTTAGGACAAGAAATAACACTGTGAAATTTCGTGACGATCGGTCCATAATTTACCTTGGGCTCCATATAAACCCTACTATCGGAAAACAGTTTAGTACGCCTAAAACCGTAAAAAATAATGCAATCATAACAAATTTTGGCTCGTCACAGTTTTATAGGACTATAAATGATACTGTGAAATTTCGTGAAGATCGGTACATAATTTACCCTAGGCCCCATAGAAACCCTACTCCCGGAAAACAGTTCAGTACACCTAAAACCATAATTAATAATGCTATCATAACAGAAATTGGTACGTCACAGTTTTAAAGGACTAGAAATGACGCTGTGAAATTTCGTGATGATCGGTCCATAATTTACCCTAGGCCCCATATAAACCCTTCTACCGGAAAACAGTTTAGTCGCCTAAAACCATAATTAATAACAAATCGTCACAGTTTAAGATAATAATAACATCATACAGAAATTACTCCTTAAACATTCGAACTGTCGGTGGAGGGTATCAAAGATTCGGCACAGCCGAATATAGCACTCTAACTTGTTTAATATTAATTTATTTAATATTAATTTACGTTTATTCTTATTTAACAAATTGATCTTAACTCACAATTTCATCGTAAACAACTTTAAATTAATTATTTCTGTTTTGTTATTTAATTTTAATGTGTTTTTATTTAAAAAAGCTTTTAGCCATTTTTTAGCCCATTTTTTAGCCATTTTTTTCCGTAAATTTAGCCATTTTTTATTAATACGATTTCCGTATGACGTGCTAAATTCCCAGTTTTTCATATTTGATAAATACCCTGAAATTTATTGTTGAGGGAAAGCTAGCTTCTATGCGCATTTCGCCGGTTGCTTAGACCAGCTCATCAGGAAACCTTTTCCAAAGATTTTAGAAAAGCTTAAAATATTAAACAAATAAAACCCTAAAGCGAATAAGAGTTATAAACACTCTAATGGTCATTTTCTCAATGTTTCGACAAAATGTCTGTTACTTAATGTCAACATAAATTTATTAGACCAATAAACTGTCCGTTAACGATTTTGGGTTTCTCAAAATACCGACAAAAAACATTGTTTTCAGTTGGCAACACCTCTCAAAATAATAATAATTGGTAGATGAGTGCTGGTAGCTTTGCGACAGAATAGAAGCAAATGAGACATTGAGAAAACCATATTTCTTTAATGTGCAGTGTTTCGTTGGGAAAAAAGATAATGGCGGAATGAGAAAACGGCCTTAAGTCTTACTTGTAACAATATCAAAGCTTAAACAAAACACCAACAATAAACAGTGAGTTTATCTTTTCTTACAGCCCCCTACAATTGGTTGGGTTCTTTCCGACTCGAATTGTAGTTGTAAGTGGGTTAAAAGAAAAACAAAATTAAAAAACAAACCGCTTCATTCCATTGTCTTCGTAAGAAAACAACGAAAAAAACCAATTTTCCAATTCAGTTTTATGCACGGGCACATGCAATTATATTATCAAAGTTATTTTCGGGAATACAAAGTTTATTATTAATACGATTTCCGTATGACGTGCTAAATTCCCAGTTTTTCATATTTGATAAATACACTGAAATTTATTGTTGAGGGAAAGCTAGCTTCTATGCGCATTTCGCCGGTTGCTTAGACCAGCCATTTTTGGTCACCAATAAACAATATTTAAGATAAAAACTACCGGAACTATTATTTATTTTCTTTTCTTGTTCCTCTTCTAACTCCACTTCATTTATCGCCACTAGTGCTAAAAAAGTGCTATTAAAATAATTTGGTTAAAAAATAAAAAATTATAGCATGTGCGGCGAACGATCAAATGTTCGTACATTTTCGGTTATTTTAATAATTAAACTAATAAAAAATATTTTTAGTACAATTAGGGTCAAAAAAGTACAATTTCTTACATAATTAAGTACAATTTAGAAAATTTCATTTATCATCCCTGCTAAATTCTCTCGACGTGTAGTAGCACCAGTGTTGCCAGTGAAATTTCGAGAAAGATACATTCTGGTATCCAAAAAGACACAATTTTTCCTAAAAAGATACATTTTGAAAAAAAATTTAAGTCCATTTTTAACGTTTAACATTTATTTATATTACATTTTTATTTCATATTAAATGAATACTCTAAAGAAAATGATATCATATAAATTCATTTTTATATTAACCCTACGTCTATACGTCGCAGAAATGTTCTATGTTTAACATTTTTTTCAGAGTGGAGTAAACGTATGTCTAAACACAAAACATGAATTTGTATGTAAATAAATACTTACATTTTCTTTGGCAACCAATTTATTTTTAATTATTTTTTTATTTTTAATTTGTAAATTTTGTATAAAAATTTTATGTTTTAAGTTTAAAATTTTTCCTTTTTTGAAACTGATAATTGATTTTGACAGCTTGTGTTAAAAGATAATTGCTCAGCAATAGGTTATAACATTTGTTTGTTGAACATGTGTTCAAATACATATTTATGCAGTCTACACGTTAATATCTAGTGTTGGCAATCGAATTTGATAGTTGCTACGGCAATAATTGCCAAACAAATTGCTCGTCTAGACTTAGGGTTATTTAAGTCATAAATATTAGGTACATATGTAATTTTTTAAAATACAATAAGCAAACATTAAAATTAATTATATGTAACAATCTTTGGATGTTATCGAAACAAATTAATTTTTTTAGAAATAAATATACGAGTTAAGGCGTTTATACCAAGGCGATTATACATATCAAAAATTTATATAAATTTCCTGAAAATAAAAGATGTTCATATATCCTCCCAACAACTCGCACTACTTGTAATCCTCGATTTAGGTGAATCGTATGTTGAAACTTCCTTAATGTTTTCTTTCACCATTATATAAGCTGCTAATGTATAAGTATTGAGTCGGTTACGATGATCAGTCTTAGGCTGGGTTTTTGAGATCTCAGTTAAACTAGGTTTAGTTAATCTGAAAACAGATTTGTACCGCCATAACCAAGTTTGTATACAAAATTTTGACGGAACAGCTTTGTTTTGCTTAAAATGTTCGTCTATAATAAAAAACTAAAAAAAAAAAATCATTTCGCCGAAAATATCCGAGTTTCAGACTACGTTAAACTTAGTTTAAACTTAATCCACATCTCAAAAACCCGGCCTTAGTAAGTTTTAGCAATTTTGCATACAGATTCAAAAGATACGAAAAATGTCAGGATTATACATGGTACTTGAAGCCATCAAAAGATACGAAAAATGTATCTTTCGTATCCTAATGGCAACACTGAGTAGCACGCACGGTTACAACTGCAAAGCAAGAGAACAGCGGTGCAGACTAAATTCTCTTGGTTTGTAGTTTGCCTTTTCCTTGGCTACTTGGCCTTTCTGTTAAAGCCGTTGTGTGTGTCGCGTCGCCACCCTCGTGTCTCAATAAAGTGCCAAGTGTGTGTTGTCGGTTCCATCCCGAGAGTGTCGTGTCCGTCATTTGTGTAATACGCAGGCGCGGATCCAGCTTGATCCTTAGGGGGGGGGGGGGGGGGGGGGGAAATTTCGTATGATACAAAAAAGTAAAAAATTTGTTTTCCTCACGGGCTAATATGATCAATCGTTTTTTTACCAAATGTAATTAAAAAACATTTATGGTTAATTTATTTTCTTTTCCCAACGTTTCGTTCGCTTTTTTCGAACTTCATCAGGGGTTATTTTTATTCCATAAAAATCTAGACAATTAGATAATAATTATAATAAATTTTTGAACTTTAATAATATCACATCTTAACTTACAAATTAGGGCTTACATTTGTATTGCACTTTTTAACTATTTTATATTAAAAACTGGACTACACGACACAGAAATAAATAAATAATTAATAAGTAAAATACAACACAAACACCGAATAAAAGTCAAACTTAATGTAAATATCACAGAACTATAACTAATTATAATCATTAACTATTGCAGCGGAGTATTGCAGTTTTGTATTGTCCTTGTCTTCTTTCGTATTCATTGTATTTTTAATTTTCTCTTGGATTCGTAAGCTTTCAAGAGTGTAACGTTTGTTCTCTCTCCGCTCTCTGTCTAATATTTTTATATTGTCGAAGTTCATGTTGTAATTGCACTCTTTTACATGCAGAGATAGTGCCGTCGCTATTTTACCTTTTTTGACGTCTGTTTTGTGTTCATGAATTCTCTTCTCTAACCTTCTTTTTGTTGTTCCAATGTAAACCTTATTACACCTTTCCCTTTCGTTTCCGTCACATTTTATTTCATAAACCACATTATCTATTTTACATATGTCCAGTTTGGTTTTTTTATATGTAAACAAATGCCTTAGTGTCTTGTTTGATTTATGTGCAATTGTTGTTGTTTTTTCCGTGATCAAGTTCTTTAATGTTCTTGTCTCCGTTAGTTTTGGGATGTATGGTACACTGTAAAAATATTTTTCTGTTTCCGATTCTTTCCTTTTCTCAAGATTTTTGCTTTTTAGAATTTTATTTATTAATGAATTTGTTAAGTGTGTTGGATAATTGTTCATAGTCAAGATATTTTTTATTTTTCATATATTTTTCTTTTTAAATTTTTCGTCGCTGATATGCAGTACTTTCTTTATTAGATTTGTCGCTGTGTTCGTTTTCATTTTCAATGGTTGTGTGGAATTGAAATTGATCATTCTTCCTGATGACGTTGGTTTTGTGTACCAGTCAGTTGTTATTCTACCGTTTTCTCGGATAATGTTGATGTCCAAATATGGTATTGTCATGTTCTTTTCACGTTCGATAGTAAAACGGATCTTATTGTGGTAAGAATTAAGCGTTTTTAGAATTATTTCCTCGTCAGATTTTCTTATGATTGCAAAAAGGTCATCTACATATTTTGTTATAAACTTGATTTCTATATTCTTCGATCTGAGTTCGTCTATTGCTTCGTCGAGTAGTGCGTCCAGTACTATATCAGCAATTGTTGGCGATAGAGGGTTTCCCATTGGCATACCATATAATTGATGGTAAAATTTGTTGTCAAATGTGAGATAATTGTTGTCAGTTAAACAGAATTGTAGAATCGTTAAGAATTTTCTTTTTGGTATTGTAGTATGTCCCTTTAGGATTTCCCATTTTCCCAATATGTTTTTTTATTGCCAGGTGAACCGGAAAAGGAAAAATTTATTTTAAGCATATATGAGGACACAAAGAAATGTATACGAAAACAAAAAGATAATATAATTATAACAAATGCAGACAAAGGAAACAAGACAGTGGTAATATATAAAAAGGATTATATGGAAAAAATGTATAATTTACTTGAGGACAAAAATATGTACAAAAAAATCGAAACAGACCCAACAGAAACCTTACAAAGGAGAAACAATAATCTAGTTATACAACTTTTTAAGGAAGGTTTATTAACAAAATTTGAAAAATTTAAATTGACAACACACGCTGCAGCGGCACCTGAACTATATGGTTTACCTAACATCCATAAGGAAAATGTACCACTGAGGCCAATATCCTCATCAATGGGAGTGCCTTGCTACAATTTAGCAAAATATGTGGGAAATATAATAAAGAACACCATTTCAAAAACTTACAACATACAAAACTCATTGGAACTTAAACAAAAACTTTAAGAAATAACATTGGAAAATGACGATGTCATGGTTTCCTTCGACTTGGTATCATTATTCACCAACATTCCGGTTCACCTGGCAATAAAAAACATATTGGGAAAATGGGAAATCCTAAAGGGACATACTACAATACCAAAAAGAAAATTCTTAACGATTCTACAATTCTGTTTAACTGACAACAATTATCTCACATTTGACAACAAATTTTACCATCAATTATATGGTATGCCAATGGGAAACCCTCTATCGCCAACAATTGCTGATATAGTACTGGACGCACTACTCGACGATGCAATAGACGAACTCAGATCGAAGAATATAGAAATCAAGTTTATAACAAAATATGTAGATGACCTTTTTGCAATCATAAGAAAATCTGACGAGGAAATAATTCTAAAAACGCTTAATTCTTACCACAATAACATCCGTTTTACTATCGAACGTGAAAAGAACATGACAATACCATATTTGGACATCAACATTATCCGAGAAAACGGTAGAATAACAACTGACTGGTACACAAAACCAACGTCATCAGGAAGAATGATCAATTTCAATTCCACACAACCATTGAAAATGAAAACGAACACAGCGACAAATCTAATAAAGAAAGTACTGCATATCAGCGACGAAAAATTTAAAAAGAAAAATATATGAAAAATAAAAAATATCTTGACTATGAACAATTATCCAACACACTTAACAAATTCATTAATAAATAAAATTCTAAAAAGCAAAAATCTTGAGAAAAGGAAAGAATCGGAAACAGAAAAATATTTTTACAGTGTACCATACATCCCAAAACTAACGGAGACAAGAACATTAAAGAACTTGATCACGGAAAAAACAACAACAATTGCACATAAATCAAACAAGACACTAAGGCATTTGTTTACATATAAAAAAACCAAACTGGACATATGGGCATTTCTCTAATGTCGAATGCGACATTCGTACGCCTAAAAAGTGAAAAAAACATATATCAAAACATTAATTTTATTTTGACAAAAGGCGAAACTTATAGCTCTTGATTAGCACCATAATTTGTGGTAAAGATTGGTTTTGAGCAATTGTTCGTTTTCAAGAAAATTAAAAAAAACCAAGGCATTTGCATGCGACAAAAACAGAAGTCGCTTTTACGGCAAACAGTTCAAACACTGATTTCAGCGAAACTTGATAAAATATTTTAATGCGACTAATTTAAAATGTTATGCATTGGTGTATCTTAATAATGCTTTTTATTTCATTCAAAAATATTGTGTAGTTTGTTTTTTATTTAATTTTAATCACTGTCGCACGCTACGAGTTGCATGCGACATTTTGTTCCATCATACTTTTATGTTTATTATTTTTAATTTTTAATAAAAACAAATAAAAATAAATTTATTTATCTTATGCTAAGTTCACACTTAGCTTTTTAAACGCGTTTAAGCAAAATGTTGATTTAGCTAATCAAAGCCGTTCCCATTACATTTAAGATGATTAAGATGACAGATGATAAGAAAAAAAACACACAACAAACACACAAAAAAACAACAAACCAATTTATATTTCTTTAAGGTATTAAAAATGTATAAAAACACTTTTATAAAGTTATCAGAAGATTATTTTAATCATTTTAATGATGAAATTGTGAAAATTTATGAATTATTTAAGGAAAAAAATAAAAACATTAAGCAGAAATCTTGGCCGGTTGTACACGATCATGTTGGCGATTCTACATTTGAGGTATGTTCAGTGGATTCTATGTGGTTTATGAAGTGATTTAGTTGTAATCATGTCAATTTGAAGTGATTAACAAATCACTTCAATGTATGGGTAATCATCTCGATTTTGAAGTGATTAGAGCTTAATCACGTTCGAGCTGCTTAAACGCGTTTAAGAACCCAAGTGTGAACATAGTATTATATGTATGTAAAGTATTTGTAAAGACAAAGAAAAGAAACTAACTTAACTTTATTTTTCTCGGCGCTGTTTTTACTTATCTACATTCAAACATTTTATTATTTGTATTTACATAATCAAAGAAAGATATTTTATTTATGCATTTTACACTTACGATGTCGCACGCTACAAAATTCAAATAAGTACCAAGAGCAAAGCGTTGATTTTTTTCCAACAAAATTTTTTTTATTTAAATCGCAATATAAATCTCTGTTTGTAACAAATATTTGCTTCGCATTATACAAATACCTATGACGCACTGATAACAAATGTTATTTTTCAATGTCGCACGATACATCAAAATATATGGTAAAGCAAAGAAAAAATTTACCGTAATTGGCAATCGCATCGTTCCTTTTACATTTTTCTTATATTCTTTGAATATTAACTGATATTTAAAAAAGATTTTTAAATGCATAATGTTTCTCATTTAGATCATTTAGCAAAACAAATCTTGCAATAGAAAGGTTCAAAACAGAACTTCTGCACTTGTTCGACTTTGCATTTGAATATTTCAAAGTGTGTTATGAATAAATGTAAAATTTGTTTACATTATTGAAAGTTGATAGATTCCCTATAAAAATATGTTAAAACAACATACTTTTATAGACTTTGAATTTTTTGGCTGCGGTTGACATTTCTGGAGAAATGCCCATATGTAAAATAGATAATGTGGTTTATGAAATAAAATGTGACGGAAACGAAAGGGAAATCACAACATGAACTTCGACAATATAAAAATATTAGACAGAGAGCGGAGAGAGAACAAACGTTACACTCTTGAAAGCTTACGAATCCAAGAGAAAATTAAAAATACAATCAGTGATGTT
This sequence comes from Pollenia angustigena, assembly GCA_930367215.1. Classification (NCBI taxonomy): domain Eukaryota; kingdom Metazoa; phylum Arthropoda; class Insecta; order Diptera; family Polleniidae; genus Pollenia; species Pollenia angustigena. The sequence continues at coordinate 253,537,828 of OV884058.1, forward strand.
AGATGTTTTTTTCGAAATATCGTCAAAATTTAAAAAAAAAAATCGTCAAAATCGTCAGTAGTTTTGAAAAAAAACCGTCAAAAATCGTCATATAAAAAAATCTTTTTTTTATAAACATGGATATATCACTCTATTAAAACATAAAAAAATATTAAGTATAAAATCATACAAAACCGAAAAATATAGAATTTTTAATACTTAAGACGATTTGGTGCGGCTTTGATATTGCTCTCCGGAGATTTTCGTCAAACAATTCCCGTCATCCCCAAATCTTCTGCTGCAGATGAACTTAACGCCTGCCTGAAATCGTCGTCTTTGTGGAGGCATGTCCAGAAGTTGCAATTGACCGCAAACATTAGAGTCGTGTTGCAGAACGACCCATCGGCTGCTGAATTCTCGAGACAACTGCTGGAGCTTGGCAACGGCCAAATTCCTATTGATGTTTCGAATGGATTGATATCGTTCCCTGAAAATTTTTGTGAATTCACATCGTCCAAGGAGGAGCTCATCAGCAAAGTGTTCCCCGACATTGCACAAAACTACAAAAATCTCGATTGGATTGGTGAACGGGCAATAATAGCAGCGAAGAATAAGGACGTCGATAACTTAAACTTAATTATTCAAAGTTAAATCGCAGGACAACTACATATAGGGTTCCCAACTTTTTTTGTTGCAATTAAAGTACATTGATTATTAAAGGTTAAGAAAAAAAGTACACAGTATAAATATAAAGTCCAATTAATTTCTTTTTATTGTTATATTTAAAAATGTTTTTTATTGCTTTTCGCAAGTTTTATCAAACAATTACACTGTGCTAGAATTTGGCAACTGGCGCTTAAACCTTTTTCGGGTACGCTGAATCCAATACCGGTTCAAAAACGGTTCAGTTATTGAAATTACATACTAAAAAAAACGAAAATCCGCAATAAAATTTCCTTTAAACGTTAAATTTTTTTCTAACATGCGCTGTCGTTTTAGAAACATATTTTTTTTTTTTTTTTTTTTTTTTGGCAACAAAAATAATTTTTTATCAACATTTCGACATTTTTGTATGTTAAAAATCTATTAAAAATTACAGCTATAAATGATTAAAATCTGTTAACAACTTTTGATTTTATTCACAAAAGTCAAAAAATTTTAATTAATTTAAAAATTTCATAAATCACAATATTTGTATGGGAGCCCCCTTAAAGAATGGACATTTTTAAATTTTGTTTTAAATATTAGTTAAACGAGTCACTTTTGTGCTCGCGATCTAAAAGCAGGCAGTAATTTGAAGGAGTTTTGCACTCGTGTTTTAAAAGCAGGCAGTTATTGTACTCAAATTAAACAAACAAGTGAAATAGTGCTGTCAGATTATTTTTTTTTTGAAAAATCGTCCTGCCAATATAAAAAAAATATAAAAAAATGGCCCTGACTAATATTAACTAGTTGTTTTTTAGTTTTTCTAAAAAGAAACTTGTACAATAATGGCTAATAAACCACCGATGGTTTAAACGCTGGTTTAGTTGAACTAAACTTGAATTTATATGTAGTTTAAACTCAGCAACTATAAATCATTCTCCCATGTGTTATATGTGGTAAAAAAATAACATGTGACAGCACTACGATAAATCTTATCAAATTCATATGGTCTGTGTTGGTAGTTTAAACGCCGAATTTTATGCGTTTAAAGATGGTTTATATATTTAGTGATTTATAGATTTTTGTACATCAAATCGCTCTCTACTGATTCCATTCAAATAAATCATATTAAAAATTTTAATATTTGTGTTGTATTATTACTCTAAAGTTTGTCTGAAGGCTTAAAATTGGGACGAGGCGAAGTTCGTCGAGTCCGCTAGTAGATATAAATATATATTCGCCTCTATATACATATATTAACTAACCCCCCGTTTCCACATGCAAGTGCAAGTTCGAAAAACTCAATGCACTGACACTTTTTCACTAACATTCACACAATTTTTGTTCATTCAGCCAATCGGCTGTTTCCTCGATTTTTTGTTGATAATACGTATACACTACTTGCAAGTAATTACTTGCATGTGGAAACGTTCGGTAAGAAAAAAGCTTTACTTGACAGATTAAAGTGTTAAAAATTTGATGAAAGATTAAAGTTTAAACTAAATTTATTGACGGGATTAAATCGTCAACACCTAAGTGACTCTACATTCAAAATCGTCAATCGTCATTTTGGTAAATTCAGCTAAAAAAATCGTCAAAATGACGTAAAATCGTCACATCTGACATCCCTGAATACAATGAATACGAAAGAAGACAAGGACAATACCAAGGCCCATCTATCAGGTCTGCTTACTTGTACAAAAACAAAAAACGATTCTTTTTAGTTGTCGAAAATTTACTACCACATATACAAAGCAAAAAGAAAAACCGTGTATATGTGGCAAACCATTAAAGTAAACAAACGTATACATTCACATGTAAGCAAAATGTAAACAACTTTTGACAACTAAAAAGAACATAAACAATGATCATCAGGCTTCTTGCGCAGACCTTTTCAATGGGCCTTGGACAATACAAAACTGCAATACTCCGCTGCAATAGTTAATGATTATAATTAGTTATAGTTCTGTGATATTTACATTAAGTTTGACTTTTATTCGGTGTTTGTGTTGTATTTTACTTATTAATTATTTATTTATTTCTGTGTCGTGTAGTCCAGTTTTTAATATAAAATAGTTAAAAAGTGCAATACACATGTAAACCCTAATTTGTAAGTTAAGATGTGATATTATTAAAGTTAAAAAATTTATTATAATTATTATCTAATTGTCTAGATTTTTATGGAATAAAAATAACCCCTGATGAAGTTCGAAAAAAGCGAACGAAACGTTGGGAAAAGAAAATAAATTAACCATAAATGTTTTTTAATTACATTTGGTAAAAAAACGATTGATCATATTAGCCCGTGAGGAAAACAAAAAACCTCAATAATAATATTAAATATAACATTGATCATAAAACAAAAATATAAAAATTTGTTTTTAAAAGTTTATTAAAAACAATATGTGTATTAGGGTAAATACTTTTTGCAATTTTTGCGAATATCAAACTCTTCATCGCATAGATGTATAGACCGTGAAAAAATTTTAAGAAATGATTTATTACTTTTTCGCGATCGTGAAGAAAGTTTCCGCACCAAACGCGATAAAGTTTTGAATTTCAATTTTTCTCCTTACTATTGAAAATTAACATTTAATTACAAAATTTTAAGTATTTTCTTATAATTTTATGAATATAACAAGATCTTACCATTTGTACGGAAGAAGAGCGCAAAAAAAAAATCACGACTCTATTTCGCGGTTGTTTGGCGGATATATGAAACAGTGATAATTTTCAGCAGCGTAGTAATATATGCGCGGAACGAGCCATTAAAGTTGCACAAGATATTTTTCCATTATGTAAATCAACTCGCACTTTAACCTTAAATTTATTTCATTAAACCCAAAAAAATAGTTTTACATTTTTGTTATAATAAACGTTTTATAATCATTTATCATTTATAATCATTTATGAATATGGGGGCTAAAATATATAGCATATATAAACAATAAATGTACCATATATAATGTGTATGGAAATTAAAAAAAAAATGTTTGAGGAGCTTTTGAAATTGCATTTGGTGCGGAAACTTTTTAAAATTATTTTAATTATCAATACTAAATTGCCCATCGCTTGGTGAGATGAAGAAATTTTGTCCAAAAAAAGTCATTACCCTAATTAAAAAACTCAACAAAAAGGTTAAATAAAATATAAGATCAGTTCAATATACATTAATCTTTTTAAATGAGCAATTTATGATTTCCTTGTGAGGCAAATTTAGACAGTACAGTCTATTTTCTGTCATTGTTGATCCGAGCCATGTTTTTATTCGACAAAGGTTAGGAAATGACCTCCCGCTCGTAGCTTTACTGGCGAGTATTGAAACGAAAATTTGAAATATTTTTCTTAGATTTGGGTAGATATCTTCATCACAGTTTGCTAAAGCATCTACAACGTTATCTCATAGATCAGGCTCAATTTTAGATTTTAGCAGGTATTTATCTCTTTTATCAAACATAATCAGCTCATCAGCTAGTTGGGGTTTCAACAGTTTTGTACCTGTATATGACTTGATTACACTTTGAGGTAGAAGTTTAGGTATGTTCAATACATTTGGGATATCTATTGGGAAAATTGTTATGAGAACTTCTAAAATAAATTCAATAAGAGGAATGTAACCTACAACTTTGTAGTAATCTTCAACATTTTGGATGTGATTATTTCGTTCAAATCTTGTCTTTTCGATAGGAACCTCGATTTGAACGCAAATAACTTTAACTTTTTCAAAAATCGCTTTAAATTGTTCTTCGGCTTTATTTCTTTTTTCTTCAAGGCACATGATTAAAATTTTGATAAGGCTTGATCCTTTTTGAAGATCTATTTCTTGCTTTTGTAAAATGATACTAAATAGCTGTTTTACAATAGGTTTCACTCTTAGTATGTATATTCCGCAAATAAATTTAAAAGTACTAAATGAGTTGCTTAATATAAAGGTAGAGATACTACCTTTCCACTCAGATATATCTTACAAAGCTTCTACTATATGATGTGCACTTGTTGCAAAGACGCATAATGAAGAGAGTTTTGTCGTTTCTTTGACAAATGATACAACTTTTTGTATTAATGGCACTTTATTGCTTTTAGAAATTGAGTTGTTCGATTTATGGGAATAGCAAGGCGTTTGTTTCGCATTTGTCGCTTTTCCAGAAATTTTGAACATCTCCATTTTCTGCTGACATCAGAGGACACCCATCTGTTCCATCTCCTACACAATTTTTTAGGTCAGGAATTTGTCAAAGCTTTAAGAACTATTGATGATAGTGCCTTCGCATCAACTGACACATCAACGTCATCAATATATTTTGAAGCCTCTTTAAATGCGTTTACAACAAAGCCAATAAATTCTTCCCTTAAAACTTTTTGTTGTATGTTGAAATATCTTAAAGATAAGGAAATCTGGCTTTTCCCCGACAAATCCGTGCTTTCGTCAAAAATTATCGAATAAAATTTTGATTCATATAACACATAAATATATACATAAATATTGCTTTTTAATAATTCAACCGCACGCATTATCCAGTCAAACGTTTAGTCTTTGGATATAGATTGCATCTGGGGGCAAATTATGGCAGTCGTGATCGAATACTTTTTCGATTCGAAAGTAATTTGATTTAAGGCGATACTGAACGTATCGTTATTATTTTTTTAGTGTTAAGAACACTAAAATAAATGCTTTACAACACTTAAGAAATAATTTCGATCCGTTCAGTATGGACAGAAAGAATTAGAAATAAAAAAAACGACTGCCGTAATTTGCCCCCTGTTGGGATTGAATGTAGAATAATTAGTAATTGAATACGGTAAACTAGATGTTTCTTTGGAAATATCTAATAAATAACTATTAGGATTAAGATATGGATACTTATTGAAAATCGTTAGAGAATTAATAAAAAAAAAATAAAAAAAATACTTATTGAAAATTTCGTTAGAGATTCCATAAAAAAAACAAAAAATACGTTGCTAGGATTTGCAAAAATTTTTTACATTAAAAAAAATATTATTATTGGGAGTTCTTGTATTATCAAAATTAACAAAACATATTTTTATAACTTACGGGGGGGAAATTTCCTTATTTATAAGTAATATTTAATTTGTCGATAATTGTAGAAGAATTTAAATAATAAGAAGAATAAATATACTGAGCGTACGTTTTATAACGTTTGAAGAAAAAAGCGAGTCCGGTGTTTCATTTCTCTGGTCATTAAATAAATTTTTTGGCAACTTTGGTATTTTGTGCCCATGTTCTGTAACTCCCGCGTTGAAAAACTTTTCGATTAAAATGTGAGAAATGAAACAAAAATACCATAAATTGAAACAAACATGTTTTTCTCACTTAACTGTTACTGTAACATTTTTGGCGAGTAATTTCCTTACGTTACAGCTATTACACACTAAAAAAAGTTACAGTAACAGTTTAGTGAGAAAAACACGTTTGTTTCAGTGCTCACATTTCAATCGAAAAGTTTCTCAACGCGGGAGTTACAGAACATGGGCACAGAATACCAAAGTTGCCAAAAACGGAGAAAATTTCAATAACAAAACAGAAATAATTAATTTAAAGTTGTTTACGATGATACTGTTAGTTAAGATAATATTTTGATAGATATTTAAAAAATTAAATCATCGATAAATTCGATGTCGTTATGTTCATCTCATAGGAATCACTCGTGCCTATTAGTTCTAAATAGTTTGAAGATAAATCTTAATCACGACAACATTTACCCGACACCTTTTGAGTCCAGATCTACAATAAAAAACAAGTAAGAAAGTATAGTCGGTCAACCACGACCACATTAGAACCTATGTACCACATTTTATTAAATTATCTGCAAATTTGCGACCTGTACTTTGGCACAATGTTTACATGGACAGCCAGCCAACCGGACAAACATCGTTAAATTGACTCAGTAAAGGTGGGCTTAGGACCGATATTTCAAGGTGTAACAAACATCAGCACAAATGCATAATACCCTTTCCACTATTGTGGCGTGGGTATACATATTTTATTGTTATGGTAAAAATATTTTCCTAATTGATAAAATCGAATTTACGGTTGCTAAATGTAACCTTTTTTCTAAAATTACTTTTAACGATGTTTACTTGGCTATTATTACCCTCTCTACTTCAGCATTAGACCATGGAAGTAAGAGAAACCTTTTAGTCAATTCTGAAATTTCTAAAAAAATTTTGTTACCGCCTGCATCTCTTCATTGAAATACTTGCAACCAGAAAGAAACGCCGATGTTTGTGTTAATCCATTTTATAAATTTAATATTGGAATACTGTTCCTTTATTTTGAAAGATGTTTCATGATCATAGTTTATAGCGATTTTTAACATTTGTAAAAGTTGTGATTTAAATTAAAGGCGTTTTAATTGTTAAAAATGTTTATTTTACTTTTATAAATTTTTATAATAAATTAAAAATTATTCTTTTAAAAAACGGGCAAACACATTTTTAAGGCTAAACAAGTTGAAAAAAGGCTATTGGCTAAACTCAATTTTTAATGGCTAAACAGGGTGAAAAACGGCTAAATCTAGCCACTAAATGGCTAAATTGGCAACACTTATGCATACCTACAGACGTATGTGCGCACAAAAAAACAAAATTAAGTTTCATTGTGCATGCCCATAATTTATCTATTTAATTAAAATTAAAAATTGCAAAAATTTTGGTAAAAATAAAAAATCGATTTTAAAAGCCCATAATCGATTTCAGTATAAAATCGCATACGTAAATTCGATTGCAAGAAATTGATTTTTTACCACAAAGTCGATTTTCGATTGGAATCGAAATTGATTTACCATTCCCTACTTTAAACAAAAAAATTTGTAGATTTAAAATCTTTAGTTTTTGTTTTTAATGTAATTTGTTTGTTTTATTTTTAAAATGTACAAAAAAGAACATCCGATGAAGTTTTACATGTTGTGGGAAATATTTTGGAAGCATTGCAACGTGGTCGATTATCATTAGTAATACCAAAAAAGAAACCCATTGATGAGTTGATTAAAGGCCGTAACATGGTAAGCGGACGCTGACATCACCTTTAAAGAAATTAAATTTTTTTTTTTTAAGAAATCTCTTTCACCAAATTTATCTGAAGACTTAGCTGTGAGTTTCTATTTACAATCGCATAAATTGATTATAGCCATTTATCAATTAACAAACATACAAGGAGTTATGAGATTTGATACATGTCAAGCAGAAGCATCTGTGAATTGGCTAAACGAGGTTTTAATAATGTTAACAGCCGGTCTGCAATTATGCCAGCAACTGAAGGATAAAGTAAGTATAATTTGCAATTAAATCTTAGCAATGTAAGATAAATAAATAATAGTCCACTCGCAAAACAACGCTGTGTTAAAAAAACAAAATTCTGAAAAAGTCGATTAAAACAGTTTTTTAAAATTGAAATGATATGCCATATAGAGTTTTGCAGGAGTATTGAATATTTAACCAGAAATTGCGTTTGCATTACTTCAACGAGATTGGTAATGGCTTAGAGAGGTATTTTAAAAAACAAAAAACATGGCGGCTTTAACAGAATTTTTTTTTTTAACTTAGCGGTGTTTGCAAGGGGACTTCTCATATAATGTATGCACATATAAAATTAAATCAGAAAAAATGTATTTGTATGTACTTGTACTTGTACTTTTTGAAATTTTAAAAATATCTTTTTATAAACAATTTTTGTTTCGTTTTCTTAGATCTCAGTATTTTCTCTTTATAAGGATTTCAAAGTTGGATCCCGCTCTTCATCGGCGTTATCCTATTGACCTTATGCATAATTTTTTTATTGAGTTTTATACAAAAAGACTTAGGTTGTAAACTTATATATTTAAATATATTTTAATGAATACATTTATTTTTTAAAACTCCAAATTGGTACTATCTAAATTACCATCGAATAATGTTACGAGTTCGTTAAATGCTTAACTATTTTGTTTCTTTAACAAATAACTAATAATTTATACTCGACTTCAGGTTTTTAATTAATTGCCTTTAACAAATTATTAACTGTACTTAAATTAAAAAGAAAACCAAAGCAAATAAAACGTAATGTTTATATTTATGTATTAAATATATTAAAAAAGACACCAAGCTGCCTTAAGCACGATTTATGAAACTTTTATTGAAGAAAAAAAAAAACTTGATTTTTATTATAACTAAAATGTATTTTTGTAATTTATTGATAATTAAGGATAGCTTTGATTATGTAAAAAAAAAATTTTAATTGTTATAGCAGATTTGTTATATCTGTGGCTTTTGACAAAACATCTTAAGTGAAATTTAAAAAAAAATGTTGTTAATCATACGAATTTTATATTTATATATTTGCTTATGTATACTTAGCTGGTGATGCCTAACTCCATTTGTGAAAATAAAAATGCAAAATTTTCATTAAAAAAACATTTTTGTTAACGTTTTTAAAATTTTGTTTTATTAACGAAATTTTTCTTTAATTTTGGTTGTTTTATTATTTGATAAAAATGATTTTTTCATCGAGTTTTTTTTTTTTAATATTTTTTGCTGTCTTATCTTAAGATGTTCTGTCTAAAGGCCACAGATATTTTTTATTTAATTTCAAAATTGTTTATTGGAATTTGAATCGCTTTTAATTGCTGTAATCTGGTCAAATGTTTATTCTTCAAACCGATACTTAAATTGTTAATGGGCCTTTTAATAATATATCAATGTTTTTATAAAATTATTCTTAATCTTAAAATGTTTTTATTAAATGCGATATATTGAATGTTAAAAAAAAAAATAAAAAATGAAAAAAATTACATAACCGATTTGTTATTTTTTTTTATCTCTTTTCAAAAATTTGGAATTAGGGAAAAAAACTCGAACCAAAAATTAATGAATTTATTAAATTAGATTAAATTTTTTTTGAAAGTCGTAAGCTTTGTATTTTTAACTTTTTGTTACTCGGCATTTCTCTTGGTTGTCAGGTAAATGACGAGTAACTATCATTAGCTCCCCAGCAAGCACAGAAATACACCATATGTATTGCCAAACGTATTACCTGGATGAAAAATATTGTGGTAAGAATAGATTTCCTATTGCGGATGATAATTCCTTCGGGAAGAAACGTGTGTCGATGTCAATACTCCTAAGCAATACGAAAGCGACTCTGCTATATGAAAAAACTAGCAATATCGCCTGATAACCACTTATAAGAAAATAGGCAGATATCACCAAAATATCATTGTGCAGATACAAAGAAGATTTTGCATTTTGAAATATATTTATTCATTTTGATTTTGATAAATTTGATTTAGTGCTTATTTTTAAAAACAATTCATATGAATATTACCTCCATTGTTTTGACGATTATGCTATTTTTCACTGCAGGTTTTTTTCCAGTCTATGTAAACTTTATTGTAAAATCTTCGATAAAGACTGTTTTTAAGGTAGCTTTCGCGAAGGAGGCCATGTATTCGCTTTCGACTCTTTCTTAAAACATTTTCAATGTGTAGAATTCTTTTATTCGCATTATATTAAAAACTTAAAAATTAATATGTACTTTCGAAATGATCCACATTTTCATGATTATGTGATTATTTCGTTCAAATCCTGTCTTTTCGATTGAAACCTCGATTTGAACGCAAATAACTTTAACTTTTTCAAAAATCGCTTTAAATTGTTTTTCGGCTTTATTTCTCTTCTTTTCAAGGCGCATGATTAAAGTTTTGATAATTTTTGATCCTTTTTGAAGATTTATGTCGTGCTTTGTAATATTACTAAGCGGCTGTGTTATAATCAGCCCAATTATGGATAAAAATTCCCCGGGAGTTTTTTCCCTTTTCCCATTTCTACAATTGAATTAGCATAGGAAAAATAGAAGAAGGGAGAAAACTCCCGGGGAATTCTTATTCATAATTGGGCTGAATAAGTATCACACTTAATATGGATATTCCGCAAATAAATTCAAAAGTACTAAAGGCCAATACACACTATCCTATTTAGGCCGAGGCCACGCAATGAGCGAGTAAGCGTCAAGCGGCTGAGCGATGAGCGTCAAAATATTAAAACATATGAAATACTACTTAAGTGGCCACGAAATGAGCGTCATGTGAGCGAAATTTTTGAGCGGCTAAGCGGCGTCGCACAGTGGCTGAAAATCGTTTTTCATTGGCCAAAAATCTGTAACTTTTGAACCGAAGGAGATATTTTAGTGAAATTTTTTTTAATCGACAGTTAGATTCTTAAACTTTCTTCACTTTTTTAATTTAAGGCCAAAGTGGAACTTAAATTTTTTTTTTAATTTAGTGCAATATGGTTTTTTTTAATTCTTTTAATTATTTAAAAATGTAATTTTTTGATTTAAATAATAATCATTAACATTTTTTGTAATAATGGGACACTCAAAAAAATAAATGCTTACTATAAAAAAAATTTTAACATAAAAAAAAAATAGTAAAATCCACTGGAAATTTTGCTATTATTGCTGAAAAATAAACAATTTTTTGCTTTCAAATTTGTTTACAATTATTTATTCTTATTTATTAAAACATTGCATACATATGTGGATAATGTATGAATAATAGCAGCAATAGATTTTAATAGCTTTTGTAACAACGTGAGCCTCTATTTATTATTATTTTTTACTAATACAATGTCTGTCTTTGATCTAATGAATTATAATTATTGTTCATTTAATTGAAAGATTGATTGCAAATATTCCATATTTTGTTCTGTGTTATTTCTGTTCTTAAGTAGTTTTTTGACTTCTTCATCTAAATCCCGATGTTCCACTTTCCATTGATGTCGAATACTGGAGATAAACGGATCTGACGCTGCCAATAATATATTAAATAGATCTTCATTAGTGGAATTTCGTGAAATTTTTCTAGTATTGTGCTCTCTATAAAATCTGTAATCCTTATTCATTTTTTCCTGAGCTTCCTCTGATAAATCTCCAAGTGGCACCAACTTATATTTAATGACATCTTCTCCATGATAAAGGATTTTGTGAACTGTAGCAGACATATTTCTCCATGGGTTCTTGGTTGTATATATTTTTGCAGTTTCCTTAGCAAAATCTCCAAATTTTCTAGAGTCAATTTCTTCATTGCACGCAAGTACTTCTAGGATTATTTTAAATCTAAAAATTAGGTTAAAATCAACACCTGTTATTTCAGATGCTGTTTTTGGATCTGAAAAGTATCTTCTTGCGGTATTGCCATCATTTGTATTGCCTGACCCTTGTTTCGGCTGATCTATAATCAACCCAAATTTGCGATATTCATCTTGAACATGTTTCCTTTTTGAACTTCTTAACTCCTTGTTCAATATAATGTAAAATATTGTTGTCTGTCGAGCTGCGTACTTAGTTCTTAAGATTTCTTAAAATTCGGTTTTGCCTTTTTGGCCAGCTTTTCAGGCCAAATACTCCTCTGTTTAGCGTAACAAAATTTGGTACGTTACAGTTTTTTAGGACTAGAAATGACACTGTGAAATTTCGTGACGATCGGTCTATAATTTACCTTAGGCCCCATATAAACCCTACTACCGGAAAACAGTTTAGTACGCCTAAAACCGTAAGAAATATTATATATATATATATATATATATAATTAACGGGTTAGTTATACATATGATTTTGCTCAAAAAAGTTTTTAACAATATTAAACTCGTTTTGCCAGTTACAACCTCTCAGATACAATGGGATAAATGTAATTTGTGTGTCATGTATATATAATTTAGCTTATTTAACGTAACCTTCTTCGACAACGTCCATTCTAAAGCTTGCGCATTTTAAACTATTTCTTATTTTATACAAGCACCCACAAACTGCCCTACCGAAACGACTAATTTTTATTGCTGGTATAGAGTACAATGTAAAACCCTGGAAAAATATTTCCGACTACTTTCAGTTTTTCTTCAATTAAATGGGTTTCTATTAGAAAGAAAATGTCAGCCTGTTTTACGTAGGAAAAATAAATTTATTTTCAATGCCATTTATATTGTACGATATTATTGTTATATTTTGTTGTTCTAAAATAACGACATCGTTTTTTTGTCGACAGACATATTTTAGTTTTTTGGATGGGTATTACTAAGCAGAGTTTCATAATTTAAATCTAATAATTTTATCTCATCCCCATATACTTTTGCCAAAGCTTCTATGCCATCTTCTTTACCACACTACAATTGGTTTTCCATATTCCTTATAAACCATTTTTCTTCCACTTTGAGTTTGTCGTCTCTTACCAAAACTTTATATTTTTTGTTCATCGCAACTAACTTTCTCTTTAATTGTAAGAAAACTAATTTCTTTTCTTGTTTAAATGGTATAAGATCACGTTCAGCAATGATTGATGTGCCAGACAACTTTTTAGTATTGCGAAATATTTTTGTAATGTCTGCAATAGATTTAAACTCAACCGCAACATTGATTTTCTCATCTTTTTCATAAATTTTCCAAGCAGAAATAATATTAACATCAATATTTAATTTGTCTTTGCAAGTCTTTTGGATGGCAACTCTAGGGCTATTTTCTTTGGCTAAACCTTTAAAAATTAATTTTTTATTACTCGATTGTTTTTCAAGCCATACAATATTTTTCTTGCTGGTTTCCTTTTATTTTTTTATATTTTCCACCTCCATTTTTAATTGCTTATTTTCTCTTTTCAAAACTGCCATTTCATTATTTACTGCTCCTATCTCCTGTTTAATTTCCTCTACATCGGATTTGGTAGCTAGCATTTAAATTTTTTCATCCAGATTGTTGTTAATGGTGTCTTTTATCATACCGATTAAATCATTTATATGCATGGTTCCTACCAAATTTCATTTTTCCGGTGACAATTCAAGGTTCTTTCTTTTTGCTTGTTGGGTTATGTTGTTTTGAGAGTCAGGCATACTTTTAGGCGTTTTTATTTTATTCATTCACGATAAAATTTTTTAATAAATAATTAGGAATGCTATTACTTTTTAGTGAATTAATAAATATACTAAGTGCTGGTTCACACAGGTCAAGTTTACTTGAACAGTTTTATTTAAATTTTCTTTTAAACTTGCGTTCACGTTCATGCTCAAAATTAATTTTTGTTTTCTTATCCTTCAACTTTGTAGCTTTTTATTATATTACGGATGAAAAAAGAAAAGAAAAATACAAAACTGACTGGTACGGTCAAGTATGTACCCCTTTCCATTCTCTTTACCCCTCTCTCCTAAAAGCTCGAGACTTGAAGAGTCAAACTTGACCTGTGTGAACCAGCACTAACAAAATTTTAAGTTCCGTAGAAAAATCTTTCAAGAAATATTTAATTTGGGAATTTGCTCTTAACGGAATTTTTAACACATCATGTGAAAGATATTTCGAAGCAGTTTCGTATAATACCAGTACTTCTTTGATCCAGTTTTTACTAAAATGCAGTTGTTGGGTATCACTTGCGCAAAAGTAAAGCTTAACTACCCGTCTCCACCATCCATTAACTTGGTAAGAACAGCATGTCGCACATGAATTCTACTCGTGTAGACTGTTCATGTTCATGTTTCGTCCACGTGCTGCCATCGTTGCCTAAACATTCGTCTTAGCATCCATATGCGCCATGATGTTGGCCGTACAATGTATTTTCTGTATACAACCAAACGCACAACAACAATAATTGTGGTCAATCAGAACATTAACATCAACACGTATTCGCCACATACAAGAACATGAACAAATTAATTCCGTTGCTCTGCCGGCGTAAAGGTAGAAGTACACAACACGCGTTAGTGCGCGCGCGCTCTGTCGTCTTCTGTCAAAAAAAGTTAAGCTAGTGTGTTTTCATAGAACAAGCTACATGCAAAATATTTTGACGCGTTTGCGCCAGAAAGTTGGTTAACTTTGAACTTTTTAACGCGTTGTGTGTTTTTGACAAGTAATCAGCTGACATGAATTTTATTGTACAGAATTTTGTGTGAAAATATTTGTGTTGTATTATTAATCAAAGTTTGTCTGAAGGCTTTAAATTGGGGCGTGGCGAAGTTCGCCGGGTCCGCTAGTTTTAAATAATAATATCGATATTGATACTTTTCCTATCGATATTTTCGATAGTTTAAGACTGTCGATAGTTTCCCAGCACTAGTTCATACAAAACAGTGGCATGCAACTACTTGCATGTGTAAAAGCAGCGTTAATTAAAAACAAATGTTTATAAAATTGAATTCACTGTATAAAAATTCGTTGCATTTTTATGCGTGTTAAAGTCTATTCCAAAAATAAAATTTATTGTCGAGAACAAAACACAACTTATGAAAAAGTGGAATGCCCTGCTTTTAACACCTGACAAAAAATGTTTCTTCATCATTAGTTCTTTTTTTTAACGGTTTTCCGACATTATGTAGTTTAACCGATTTCAAATAAATTTTAGTGTTTGTTTCCAATTTCGCAATTTTTCGCGAATTTTAGCCATGTTTGCGATAGAAGCGATTTTTATCTGTAAGTTGGCTGTTTCTCTAGAGCTCTAACGATTTTTAATAAATATCTATCAAATGCCGCTGCTAGTAAGTTTTTCCGAATTTTCGCTAATTTATAAATTTTCACCGAATTTTTGCCATTAATTATAGTGTAAGGGTCTTTTAATCAATTTTATGGCTTGTTTAAAATATTAAAAATGTTCGTGAATTTTCGCTAATTTTGCAAACATTTACGAATTTTTACAATTTTTACAATTTTCGCGTTACTTTGTTGTTCTTTGAGGTAATCGGCGCCATTTAAAAAAAATCTCATATATAAACCGAAGTCACTTATTTCACGGGGCTCTTCAACACTGGCGATTTATTCGGGACAATGCCTTATGCCATATCACATTTTTTTGTTGAAAAGAAACACCATAAAGTAAACCAAATTTTACTTTTGTGGTTTTTCGTTACAGCTTTAGGCGTAAAGAAGTATTTTCCGAGAATGGGCTTGATTTAATATCATATGAAAATATGACACATGCTTGCAACGGTTTTAGGCGATCTTAAATATTTTCCGAGAGTGGGCTGTTTATAGGGCCTATAGTAAATTATGGACCGATCTTCACCGAATTCGGCATCATAGTCTTATGAAACTTAATGTAACCAAATTTCACTACAAAAGCGTTGTTCGTTAAGGTTTTATGCGTACTAAATATTGTAAAGTGAATAGAATCTTATGAAGCTATGACAGACTAAATTTTATTACAATAACATTACTTGTTACGTTTTAGGGGTAGGTACTAAGGTGTTTTCGGAGAGCGGGCTTTAAATGGTGCCTATGGTAAGTTATGGACCGATCTTTTCCAAATTCAGCGCTTAACTAAGCCAAACTTACTACAAAAGTGTTATTCGTTACGGATTTAGGCGTATTAAACTGTTTTTCGAGAGTATGGTGAATTAAAGATCAATCTACACAAGATTTTGAAGTATAATTTGTAGTCGTATAAAACAGAAATTGGTGCTTCCTGTCATCAACATACATATGTATGTAATTTAGCTTTTTTAAGCAAAATAAAAATTTTTTATGGAGGTTGTTCCACATTTGGGCTTATAACTCTTTTCCTAATAAACCGCTTGTGCTGGTTTTCAATCCCACACTGTTCAGGAGAACAAGAAACAATTTGACAACAAAATTGTTCTTTTATGTTGAGTCTTTCGGAAGGGAGCTTGTTTTTGCGGAGTGACAAACGTAGCATATCATCATTCCCCACTAGTGGTCGAGGGCAAAACAAACCAATTTTATCAAAGCGGCAACGCTGTACCAAACATTTTTAAAGCTTTTATTTACAACTTAAGCTTAAGATTTAATTCAGTTAGTTAGTTGGTTTCCATTAAAACCTACATTATTAACAAAATAAACATCAAACTAATAAGTTGTAGTGTTTGCATTCAACGTGGAGTTTTAAGAGTATTTTGTAACCACGATTTTAATACTTAGTTATACATATACTTAGTACGTAGGTATATACATAATAGGTATCTTGGAAAACTACAGGTACGTTTTAAAATAAAGATTTATTAAAATTCATATTGTTTTTTTTTTATATTTATTGAAGTAGATATTACGGAAATAACTTTTCAACTGAAAAGAGACTGATTTCTTGCGCATGTAAACATTAAGAAAAACCGGTTTAAAATATTGTGCCACAATGTTTTGATGTTTGTAGGGCATCAAAGCCAAAACAATTAAAAATCGTATAATTTTTCACAAAAATTACAAACACAAAATTAAATGTATCTATTAATAACAAACCATTGTCAAATGCAGTATAATTTGACCGTGGCCAAAATACTTTAAAAACTATCCAATTAAGACCCCGAAAATTATGTTTTTTTAAACGAATAATAAATTAACTTTTTGTTTAAAAATACTCACAAATCTAAAATCTAACAAGTTTCCCATGGTTTCACAATCCAATCTTAAAGATTTTTGAAAACTGTTTGATATGTGCGCGTGTATGTAGCTATATAAAGTACATCCATACAAACCATAATTGGGGGTAGTGCACTAAATATTGATTTCAATCAGATGTGCACTATCATTAAATAAAACTGCAAAAATTAGATTGCACTCTTTTTTACCAGCTTTAGTGTAGGGAATGGTAAATCGATTTCGATTCCAATCGAAAATCGATTTTGTGGTAAAAAAATCGATTTTTTGCAATCGAATTTACGTATGCGATTTTATACTGAAATCGATTATTTTTTTATTTATATCAAAATTTTGGCAATTTTTAGTTGCAATCTTAATTAAATCGATAAATTATGGGCATGCACAATGGAACTTATTTTTTTTTGTGCGTACACAGAAAAAATTATTGCCGAATTATTTTCAAACAAACGCTTGTTTGAAAATTTTTTTAATTTCTACAAATTTTTTTACTGATTCAATTAAAATTTTTGTTTGTAAAAAAATTTCACTCTTTTTAAACAACAGAAACAACAACAACATTATAAGAAACAAAATAAATTTTTGGTTGGTTTCAAAGTTGGTTAAAAAAAAACCAAAATCCCGTATTCAATTTTTTCAAACTGTTTGCTTAAATACATCAAATACAAAAATATAATGATGACGAAAACATATCGAGTCGGCCTGTCGCCGTTTTTGGGTTACATTTCTTCTTCATTAGCAAAGGAAAGGATACAGCAACAGTGAGTGATGACGAAAAACATTGTGTGTATAAAAAAAGACTTCGTTCAAAAATTATTCCAACAAAAAAATGTGTCTCAAAGCCAGCCGGCCGCTTTGCTCTCTCTGCCATCATCTTCTAATACAGTGCCTGCTTGTGTGCGCATCATTGCTTGTGCAAAAACCTTTTTTTTCTGATTTTGAAATTTAGTATATGAATTTCAGTAAACTTTTTGTTTGATTCAGTTAAATTATTTGTTTGAAAAAATCAGTGTTTTTTTCAATAAACAAAATGCAAATAAATTGTTTGAATATGCGAATTTGTTTATAGGACCGATTTCAGACAAAAAATTGTTTGATTCTACAAATTTTTTGTTTGAATTGGAAAAATAATTTTTTCTGTGTACATACGTCTGTAGCTATGCTTATGCAGTTTTCCCAGTTTAAAGCTGTAATTTTACGTATTTACCTATTAGTATCCTTGATATACTTCCAAGTTTAATATAAGGGCTCTGTGAGCGATATTTAAATCTAGTTATAAGCAGAGTGAAAAAACAAAAAGTATGTAATTTATCCTAACAAATACGAAATTACAAGGAAATGTCTCTGCATCTTTCTGGCATCAATGACATGCAAACGTGGTTTTTTAAACTAACTTAATAGTAACTTAGCAAAGAAACAGTCGCCACCGATCAGGAACTACTGTCATAATCCTTTGAAATACTATCCATACATTTAGGCTTGTCACAGAATTAAATCCGATCGAAAGTGATTTCGTTTAATGTGAAGCAAGATACGAAATCACTTCCACGTTCGATCGGAATTAATTTATGTGACAGGCCTGATTGACTACAGAAGAACACTATTTTAATATGTAAAATGTACATGCACTTTTTCCTCCAAAGGCGATCTCAAAATTTACACATGTTCACTTTTTGCAGGAAAAATATAAACAGTAGTCATACCTATCTACACACAGTAAAAATCTCAGTTCAATTTATCTAGTAGTTTATCAAAAAAATGCTGGTGAATACCCCTTTGTGATATAAGGTATGAGTTTGCAAATTTATCTTAAACGATTTTAAAATCGATTTTAAAATCGATTTTGAGGTTCGAATAATCGATTTCAAAAACTGCACTCAAATGAGTTTATCATTGCAATAGTTTTGCGCTATCACTAAGGCCCAGGACAGACGGTGAAACGCAACTGCAATGAAACCCTTTAGAAATTATTGTTTTGAAACCAATTTCAATCGTTTTCCACACACCCTGCAACCTAAACTTTACCAGAATGTAATGAAATTATCACAATCATTTCGATTTTCTTTGAGAACAGATGAAACGCAAACACGAGTTTCCTGCACGCCGGTTAACAACAATAACAACAATAAACCACTCTCATCCAAGTTGGCCCCGTCTTTAAGACATCCTCGAAGACGGATGCATGACAATGTTAATTTCTGCACGACATGTGAGGGACAGCGGGAACAAATCGTCAAAGACATTTTCGAACAAGTTTCGCGAAAATCGTCACGACACAAAGAAAGACAATGTCCCCTACTTTGTCATTAACAATGTCGTCTATTTTGACGTCCACGACAAAAATTTTTATATGGTTATCTAATTCAGACAGTTTTTTAGTATAGTTTAAATTTTAATTTCTGTTATATGTTTTATATTCAACTCCTATACGCAACTCCATGTAATCCATTTTCCCGCCCGCGAATAATTTCATCATCATTTTTGGTTTTATTGTTTAGAACTAGTTTGTAAATTTTTTGTAGGTATTTAAATCAACAATTGAAGCACAGCCGCGAATAACGTTGTAAACGCCACATTTTGCAAAAACTGTTTTTTTTCTTATAACCGTTGGCCTTGCTCTCTTACATAGTTTAAACATCAAATCAACCAAAACTATGCACCTTAACGCCTTCAAAATGGCATACAAAGTGTCAGCCAGTGGAAGAAAATTGCAAGTTACTAACAAAATGATGAAACCGAAATGGTTTTGCAGTGCGGAATAATGTTTTAAAAGCCTTTTGCATTAAAGGTTTTATTATCATTATTTTTAATAAGAGAAAAAGAAATTTTTAAAACAAATAATGCTGCCTGTCAAAAAACGTTTTTTTGCTCTCCTGAAAAATTATTTTTTTGTAACTTAAAACGTTATTCGCGGCTGTGCTTCAATTAAAAAAAAAGAATGTGAGAATTTAAAGAAAACCAAGCAAGTGATTGAATAGCATTCAAGAAAACTTTGTCGTCAGTAGCTTTTATACAAGACAACTTATAAGACAGTGTCGCTCATACTGTCCCACATAAAGCTAAATAGAAGACAACTTACAAGACAACGTTGCTCAAACTGTCGTGCAGGACGATTTCCTGTAAATTGTCTTCTAGAAAACCTAAACAACGGGGGACAAGTCGTGCATACATCATTGACGACAATGTCGTCAACGGTAATCTGGCCAACTGGGATGCTTTGTTAAAATTAACAACAATAAAAACAACAATAACAAGAATACATTGTACCTACATAGTACAGAACTACTGTACTTTTGAAGATGAAAAAAAGTCTGCTTCTATTGAAATTGTTTGTATGTATGTACCTACACATGTGCGTTTAGTTTCGTTAAAATTTTTTTTTCTTGTACTACATAGGTAGTTAATGCTGAATGAATACATGAGTAATAATTGCTTCATTTCTGGCTTTTTTGTTTGTATTTTTTTTTCTTTACCAAAACAATCATTGTAGCACTGAACACACGAACATCTTTATTAAAAAACGAAGCTAACGATTGTATAAATAACAAAGCACGATGTGCATTATTTGAATGACTGCAAACCAGCAGCGAATATTTTCGGTTGCGCTAGTTTGATTGTATGACCGCGAGCGAGTGTATTTGTTGTTGTTGATCAAATGCGATTTTTTTTCAATCGCATAAAGCTGTTCTGTGATATGTATTAGGGGTGCCAAACGGGAAATCCCGGGATTTTTAATATATCAACTTTTGTGTACAAAAATGTTCGTTTTTATTGAATTTTAATACTCTATACAAAAAAAAAAAAATTCTTAAAAATTATATTTCAGTTGTATTTTTTATTTTTATAATTCTTATTTTTCTTTTTTAAAAATATATGTTATATGTATATATAATACCTTTTGAAAATTCATAAATAAATAAAAAAGTGTTGTTTATTAAAAAAAAATCCCGAAATCCCGGGATCCAGACGTAACGGAAATTCGGGATCGGGATTTCAAAATCCCGAATCCCGGGATTTTCTAAAATCAATCCCGGTTGGCATCCCTAATATGTATGTACCTTTTTTAATTGTTATATATAGAATTTCCTAACTTTTGTAAATGTTGTAAGCAAAACTGTTTAATAATGCTTAAAACTTTCTTCAAAATTTAGTCGTATTAAAATTTCGGAAGGACATTCTATACCTTGTTTCGAGAGTATAGATTATTTAAAGTACTTTCAGGTATTGAAACGAATTCGCGAGTTAACGTACGATCCTATTTTTTCCATTGAGTACCTTAAATTACGAACAACAGTTTTTGTATTTTTTGTACCCTATATAACGAATTTTTACAACATATTTGCATCCATTCTTTTTTGTTTTTGTATACCTATACATTTTAACCATATTTTAATAGCGATTTTACTGAAAACAACGAGTTTAGAGAAGTATTTTCTTTTCTAACAAAGAAAGCAAAGAAAATACTTGCTTGCCAAAATAAAAATTTGTACGTTACAAAGTAATTTTTACTGTTGTTTACAAAAAAGTGTTTGTTTTCTGTTTCAAATTTTATGTAATTTTTGTGAAGTTGTTGTACAGTTGTTGTACATCAAAATGCCCAAAAGAAAACGTTAAATTCTTAAAAAAAATTAAACATTACTGACGACTATGAAAAGGGCCTGCGACTAAGTGCTTTATCTAATAAATATCAGCTGCCAAAGTCATCAATATGCACAATTATAAAATCGAAACGGAAACTTTTGAGCGAAATGGAAAAGACTAATTTCGGATCAAAGATTTAATTGGTTTCAAAACAAGAGGAAGGCGAACATTCCTATTAGTGGTCCTTTATTAAAAGCAAAAGCCTCATTTGTACTCATTTAATTGAAAATGATATCAAGTACTAGCATATACTCGCTACTTCGTTGGCATCTCTATTTTCTTCGTGGACATATTTTTATGCCAAAGTTTATTTTTCTAGGTTTAAACTTGTTTAAATTCTAGCATTTAACCCGCTACTTTAGTAGAACCAAAAAGCTTAAGAAAAATATAAAATTTCCCGTATTTCCTTTTTTGGGTACTATATTTTTCCCCCATTAAAGTATCAAAAATTTCAGTATACTGTAGTGGCAGCCCAAAATTTAGTACGAGTATGTCAATGAATGGAGGAAAATGTTTTGTAAAAAAAGTACCAAAAATAGTTACGATTTTCACCCATTATATGTTCGACTTTTGAAAAATTACCAAATTCGTATACGTATTTTTTGATAAGTTTCGAATGTGGTATTAACATGATTTCTGTGTTTATTGGTTCAAAAGATAGATGGGGTGGCAAAAAAGTACTAAAATTCAGATTTTACCCGTTTACTGCCTAATAGCGACGAATTTCAAAAAAAATCCAGACACCTGTCCGCTTATTTTTCTAAAGAACAACGATAAGTATTACATTTATTTTGCATCTCCTTTAGTTTTGGAGATTTTAGGTTACCGAATTTTCCCGTTTTTATCTTTTTTACCCCCTAAACATTCGAATTTCGAAAAATCCCGTCTTAGTGGATCGATTTGGGGAGTGACCAATCGCTAGTCCAAATTTCTAGGGTTAGCGGTTTGGGCTGGGCGATGATGAGTGAGTCAGTCACTCACGCAACTCTTTTATATATGTATATAGATTATTTTACCCTTCACCACAGATGGTGAAAAGGGTATATATAAGTTTGCCATTCCGTTTGTAATTTCTATAATATTGATGTTAGACCCTATAAAGTATATATAATCTGGGTCCTTATGAGGAGCGAAGTTGATTGAACGATGCCCTTCTGTCCGATGAAATGGATTTTCTAAAGACCCCGTGTATGATGTGGGCCAGGTTATTATACATTTATGTCACATATGGTCCGGAATTGTTTGCTATTGAAATTCAGCAAGAACGGTTCACAAATGGCTGAGATATGAGTAAAAAACCACGACTGCATCAAATTTTTTCCTTTAAAGGTCCAATTAGACGTGATATTACCATACCAACACTGTATTACCAAAACGACATAAACATACCATACAAAACAATTCAATTTTGGTTTCTACGGTCATACAGTGGCTATGGTAATACAGCGTTGCAATGTGTTTTTTTTTGTTGTTTTTTTATACCCTTCACTGCAAGTGGTGGATTTTATTTGTAATGTGTTTAATTTTACGCATACACATTAATGCATGTATATGATATGCCGCTCAAATAAAGAAACAAACTTATAGAATCAATATATTTTAATTTAAAGCTTCTTCAGTAAAAGCATTCGTAGCCGAGTTGTTAAGTTCTCTCCTGAGACTGATGATATTGCCAGTTCGAATCCCAAAAAGAATTTTTTTTCATTTAATTTTTTTATGTTCTAAAAATCGATTTTAAGATTATAAAACGAATTTTAAACATCAACTTTGGCAAAAACGGAAACGGGCTTAGGTACATATATACATTTTTTGTTTTTTTTTTTTATATTCTTCGGCATAACGAAATGAAAAGTTGGCGTGGCTCAATTAATATTTATTAATACCTATCTAAAGAACGTTATTTATGTATATAACTGTTTGTTCTTATCTCATCATGGTGAAGGGTATATAAGATTCGGCATAGCCGAATATAGCACTCTTACTTGTTTTTTGTTTATGTTTTGAATGGAAATAAACGAATTTACTTTGTTTAATTAAAATATTATTGTTTTATTAATAAAAATGTATTAAATGTATTGATTTAACGACAATATATAATTCGTTAAGCCGGGATACCACAGCATTTTGTATGTTGTTTTTAATTAGAACTTACTGACCCGGCAAACGTTGTTTTTCCATATAACTTATTTCTAGTGAAAGAAAGAGGAATAAAGTGCTTTTTGCCACGATCGGCGATGAAAAAAAAAACAATAGCCATTTATTTCTTTATTTTTGTTCGTTACATATTCAAAAATTAAAAATAAAAAAGTGATGTCTTTTTTATTTTGAAGTATGAAAATCAAACAGTGATAATCAATTTTCACTACAAAGAGCATTTGCGTGTACGATATTTTTCGTCAGTCCGTCTTTAGTCCACACAAATAAGCTCGATGGTTTCCCGACGCGAGAACATGCCATGTATAATTGTCCGTGCATGGTGTGCCCAAATCTAAGCCGCAAACATACATCGTTTGGCCTTGCGACTTATTGACTGTCATTGCAAACACCAATCTATTAGGAAATTGAACGCGTTTGAATTCAATTGGGAATCATCGGAGTTCGTAGCAGCAAAACATTTTAGTATCGTAATTAACCATTCCAAATGTTAGCTTCGATAAAGTTTTTCATAAATTTTTTAACGACCAATCGTATTACATTGCACAGCCGCACATTGGTATTTATTCATACACGCACGCTTGTTTAAATTTAAGTAGAAAAGAAAAATACAAAAAATTTTTAAAATCCGTCGACTCCTTGGGGTACCTACCTTGGACCGCCATTTTCCACGAATTTTTGTCCTCAATGTATAGGTCGCAATTCTTAATAGAATTGTACGAAATTTGGCACACGTCTATTAGTTGATCCAAGAAAAAGCACTACAAATTTTGGCCGTCGACTGCTAGGGGTACCTCCCTTGGACCCCAATTTTTTTGCTTTTTTTTCTTCTCAACGTATGGGCCGCAATTCGCAACGGAATTTGATTAAATTTAGCAGATGTCCATAAGTTCATCTAAAAAAGAGCACTACAAATTTTGGTTGAAATCCGTCGACTCCTAGGGGACCCCCATTATTCCACGTAATTTTCTTTTCAATATATAGGGCGCAATTGTCAATAGAATTTGATTAAATTTGGCACACGCCTATTAATTGATAAAAGAAAAACTAACAATTTTGGTTGAAATGCGTCGTCTTTTATGTAACCTTAATGAAAAAATTTCGTATAAATATAATTCTCATTGAAAATACTAATAATATTTAATTAAAGAAATGCTAAAAATTGGTTATTCCCTCCCAGCTCGAATAAAAAATATTCATATAGGTAAACAATATTTAAGCATTTTATTCATCAACTATCATATCTTTAACTACATCATCCAATTCTAAAATATTGTTACGTTACTGCCTTTCAATAACGTTTTGGTTTATTTCCTTTATAATAAACCTTTTTGAGTTCTTTTATTGCAATTCAAATAAAACAAATAAACACAACACTTTTGCTACCGTTTACAATTTAAACAACTTTATTTAGTACTTAGTCACTTAAACAACCGTAATTTTATAACCTTCTCAGCGTGATACGTTTTTGACAAAGTCAGAACTTAGAATGAATCGAGTTCTAAAGTCTAGATGGCTCTATAAAGTTCGCCTAATAACGGCTATTTCGTTAATTAAACTTATTCAGCTATTACTATCTATATGGCTGAATTAATTGAGTTATTAGGCATCATAAACTAAGGCATACTTTTAGGCGTTGCCATAAATTGAGATAACTTAATAAAGAACATTCTAGTTTACAGTGGGGTTGAAGTACAATTATGCACAACAATTTTAACTAATAAAATAACTAGCAAATACTTAATAACTAATCAATTCAAGATAACACATAAATTAATCTAATTCTTAACGAATAATTACAAATAATTCTTAACTAAAGTTACTTTCGTAACAATATTCTTATGAGGTGGACGTCTTAAGCTACTAATATATGGATCGGACGACTTAAGCAAAGGATGAAAAACAAACGATGAAAAAAAATTTCATAAAATTCAAAATGAATTATTTTTAATTAATTTATTTTTTAAAGATGTATTTACTTTCCAACCAAGTCGCATTTTTCCGAAAGAAATAAGATTTGATTTTGTTCGCTTCTTCCCAACGATTAAAAAAATGACCAGAAAACCTCTTTTGAACTGCCTTTTTCACTATTTCAATTTCATCAATAGTAAGCACCGAATTTTCCTGTTTTATAAAATTTGTTAACAAATTGACATTGCTACCACAATCAATAAGTACCTGACACAATTCACTATATGACACAGAAAATAAAATCATTTTTAGAATTACATTTTAAGTTTTATTACAATATTTATTATTATTTATTTATTAACGTTAACTATTTACTGGTTGCAAATTTTGTTTTTAATATAAGAGGTTTTCTTATTTATATTTTCTTTTATTAAAACATATGATTTTGTTTATTTTTTTTTTAATCGTATTCACTTTTAAAAAGAGCTGTCAACTATTTATTAACAAATTGTTGTTATAATTAATAACTCAAATTTCTTTAAAAAAAATACCTAAAGGTATGCAAAACTTTTTTATTACAAATACTAGGGTGCAATATTCGTGACTTTTTTTTTTTACAAAATTTGGATTTTTTTTAAAAGATTGACAAAAGTTGGTGAATTTTTTTGACTAATTCGAAAGAAGACCCTTTTACCTTTCATTTCGTTTTTTAAGGACAATTTTGATGCACTCATATCTCCCAAACTATGTATGCAATAACTTTTTCTTTTCCTTTAAATTAAAAACAAGGCTTTGGACTTAAATAAAGTAGACACTCAGATTTTTCCGCTCGAAACATCTTCGATAAATAAATCTCTGAATTTGAACAAAATTACCATATATTTCCCTTTCACAACATTAACCTGATTTCAACCGATCTTTTCGAAGAATATATATACATATATCTTAAAAGAAATGCAGTTTTTGGTTTGCCAGACTCTTCTCTATAAAATAGCATCATTAGATTTTTTAAAAGTAATAGTCAAAAAATGCCTTTTTTGTAGCAGAAATCCCATAGTGAGCCGTGGTGGTTTCAATTTCCGTAGCAGAATAACCGGAGAAGAAAGTTTGTCAAAAAATACATAAAATTTTCAAGAGAATCGGTTAATTAATTAAGAAGGTATAGCAGGAGGGCGCTTGTACTGTATTTGCTTTATTTTACGCCGTAAATGTTTCCATGTTCCTTCAAGATTTGAAACTTTCTTCGGATAATAAGTTAAAAAGACATGGGTATAAGGATCTTTTACCCGTTTTGCCCTACTTTACGCCCTGAATGATAGAATTTATATCTTTAAGTTCAGTTAGATGTTTTTAAGAACACCGGTTCATTAGTTAAAAATATATAGGGAGGGGGAGCTTTTATTCCTCTTTCCCTATTTCACACCCTAAATAATAAAAATTATAGGCTATTCGGATCAAAAGGAAAAAAATGGAGGGTATGCGTATCTTAAAATTTACCCATACAAACCTGGGACAGTACATAATAATAATATTAAATTTTTATATTTATCACAGAAAATAAGCTATGGATACTGAAAATGGCGAAATTGTATTGGTAACTGGTGGAAGTGGTTTCATAGGTCAACATATTATTAAGCAGTTGCTAAGAGATCAGAAGGAATTGAATATTAAAGAAATTCGCACTGTTGATTTGGTGCCGTATAAAAACATAATTGATGGTAAGTTTCTGAAATGAAATTATTGAAATGCATTTAAACGAAGTTTTTAATGTTTCTATACATTCCAATTGTTATTAATTTAAAGATGAAAAACATAATATCCGTACATTTGTGGGAGATATTTGCCAACAGGATATAGTGAAAGATGCATTTGAATGTGTCGATACAGTATTTCATTGCGCCGCTTTAGTTAGTTTGCAATATCCACCTAATTTTAAAGAATTAGATCGTGTTAATGTAGATGGTAAGGAAATAATTGCAAAAAACATAAAAACTCTTAACTTTTTATATAGTACAATCTTTGTTTTTAATTTCTTAGGTGCTCGTGCTGTTGTTGAGCTTTGTGTAGAACAGAATATTAAGCGAATAATTTACACTAGTTGCGCTTCCGTTTGCATGGTTCCATTTAAGGGACATAGTACATTCACTTTAGTTATAAATCAAACCGAGTCAAAAGCTCCTACTCCAAAGTATGATGCGCAGAATCCTACCGATTTTGACAAAAACTTTTTAATACCAGGCTATTCGGCATCAAAATTACGAGCGGAAACAATAGTACTCAATTCAAATGGAGCCATGTTAAGCAACCAAAAAGATTATTTGACCACTGCCGCCATTAGGCCGCCACTGACATATGGCGAGGGCGATTTACTTTTTGTACCAAATGTTTTAAAATATCTAAGCAATAATAAGTACACTTATCCCAGAATAGCAGGTGCAGGAGGTAAACAGCAGATATCTTATGCTGGTGAGTAAATGAGGTTAAAAGCTCTTTTAAGAGTTCGTAGATTAAATACTGTTTTTTTTTTAAAGGTAATGTCGCCTGGGGCCATATATGCGCTTTAAAAACATTAAAGTCTAACCCGAAAGCTATTGCTGGATTACCAGTTTTTGTTACTGATGATACTCCCATTAATGATATTTCAAGATTTATACAAAAAATAGCTTTACTGGGAGGCAAATATAAAGTTCGGCATACATCATGGTATCTACCTCACTTTTTTTTCTTTTTTATATCGTTGTTGACCGAATTATTTATAAAAGTTTTGGCTCCAATTAAAGACATGTCTTTGAAATTCTCTCTTCGCGCTATAAGTTCATTTACTGCATCTGTAATGATGTTTAATCGGTTGAGAGCCGCTATTCATATGGATTATGTTCCGCTTATTGATGTGGATGATTCATTGCAAAAAAGTGCCAGCTGGTATGCCAATTGGTGGGAAGAAAATATATCAAAAAATGATGTGAAGAAAAAAGTGACTTAGATAAAATAGTACTGAATTTGAAAAGAAGTAATTACCAAAAAAGTTGTTGGTGTTTGTTTTTTATACATAGTTATTATCATTATAAGTTTTAATATGTTTAATGGAATAAAAATAATACATTTTGTTGACTAAAGCTTTTGAGTTACCTTGCCTTTACGGATGCATGTAGTGACACATGTAATGTATACATTATACATATTATCAGACAAAATTTGTTCGAAATAGTCGAATCTCATGCCGTTGGCTTTTGTGTTAACACATGCCACTGCGAGTTCTTTTTCAAATGTCGTTGAAGCGTCAACTTGCAATATTTATTACGGCAATCGTCAAATTTGATTGCTCAATTAAATTTGCGACGTATAGACCGCATATTGCCATGAGTGGCAATCCATTTCGCAATGATTGCTCTTCTGATTGCTTGAGCAATTATTGCTTAGCAATCTGCTGTAAAATCAGTTGTCATTTATCTGACATTTCATTTCTCTGTACGTTTGTTAATGGTAAAGCAATTTCACGTGTTCTCCAGCAATTATTGCGCCATTGTTCTGCCGACATTTTTGCTTATGCTTAGCAATAAAAATTGCTACGTGGAGACCCAGTGTTACTTCTCAAATTAAAAAAAAAGTACCAATAAAACAAAATAGAGTTACTGAGCTAATCATATAGGCATATTTTAAAGGAAATTGTTTACATTTATTTATATTAGCATTAATTTAACAATATTAATGCTCTATGATTAACAAACTTGCT
Organism: Pollenia angustigena; assembly: GCA_930367215.1. Lineage (NCBI taxonomy): Eukaryota > Metazoa > Arthropoda > Insecta > Diptera > Polleniidae > Pollenia > Pollenia angustigena. Next base: position 253,567,242 of record OV884058.1, read on the forward strand.
TTTATTAATGCTTTAAAAATTAATCATAACAATACATTTATCAAGGCCCATCTATCAGGTTTGCTTACTTTTACAAAAACAAAAAACTTTTTCTTTTAAGCTGTCAAAACCCTACTACCACATATACAAAGTAAAAGGAAAAAACATGTATGTAATCAACTTTTAAAAGCCCAAAAGAACGAAAACAATGATCATCAGGCTTCTTGCGCAGACCTTTTTAATGGGCCTTGACATTTATCAAGTTAAAATTTGACAATAATCCAGTAAATTTGCATTCAATTTTTAACAGGTTAATATTGTTCATCGTTTTGTCATTTATTGGCATGCAAGTGCCAAATTTCAACTCGCATGCAATTTTTGCTTCCACTGGAGATGCCATTTTGAAAAATGTGAGTGTATTAATAAAAAAGTGAGTGTATAAATAATAGGACCAGTTCAAACAAGCGTGTAAAATGTAGTCCACAAGGGACTAGGACTAGCCCAAAAGTAACCCAAACGTATGGAAAAAACATAACGGTGTGCTAGGGCAGGACCATATAACCCAGCTTTGGATTACAAAGGGGTAGTTTTAAGACTTCTCCATGGATACTCAAGAGGATTAGTTTTGAAGTCGTTTTTATTTTTATTTTGTATGATTTTTCTGGAAGTTATAGCAAAATTACTATAATATTTGGAATAAAAATAAATTTTACTTAAATAAATTTTAACCGAAAACAAGTGAAGATTATATTGCAATATGACTAAATTTACAAAAATCACACTTAAAGCTTAAAACTGCTCTACTATAAAACTAAAAAAATCGACTTAAGCACTTTTTCCTAATTGCCACAGATATGATATTGCAAGAAGAGAAAATAAAGCTACAAAGGAACTCTAAACTGAATTTGTAGGAACATGTGATTAAGAAGAATAAATTTTTTGTTTCAAATATAGTTCAATTAACACATATAAACGAATATCTACAGGAAAACAGAGGAAAAAATATTATAAATCAATTTTCAAAGATACTGGATACTGAAAACGATATAATCTTTTTCAAATCGTTTTATTTTCAAAATCGTTTCCCATCACATACCTGATTGTCTAGTATGGATGGAGTGCGCTTCCGGCCGTGGAGGTTATTAGTGCATTATGAGTGCTGGTGCATTAGAAAAATATTAAATAAAGTTTCTTAAGAAATTCACTGTACAAAACTGATTACTTGGAGTGATATCTGAACTTCACAGAACAGATATTCATATATTAAGAAGTTCGCCTGTTTTACACTTTCTTCGAGATAATCCTCATGTATGTCTGTGAACAAGGTAGTCTCGGAAAGCCAGCTGGGTATTTTTTATTTGCTTGTTTTGTGATACAAACTCTCAAATGTTGTATAGTAAACAAGTTTTTGGTCTCTATCTTTTGTCTTTTTTGTCTCTTATCAACCCCTTTGCTGTTTGACAGTTCGTATCACAAAACAACAATAAAAAGCCATGTTGTTTGTTTTTTTGTACAATTGTTGTAATCTCGCGACTACCTGCTATAAATATATCTTGTCTCTGAAATTACTATGAAATATGTATTCGAATTCCTGTATGCACTAGTGCTGGGATACTAACGATATTTTCTACTATCGATATTTGTCGATAGTTCGTTGTTTTTATCACTTTATTGAAAGTATACAATCTTATATTTTTTAAATAAGACGTACATATGAATGTAACAACTAAAATTAATTTCAATAACTGAATAGAACAACGAAATAAAGCCCGATTAAAAACTTGAATCTATTTGTCAAAATACGTAAGATTTGTTTGAAAAGGAAACCATAAATACAGTCAAATCCTTATAATTCGTACCCCGGTAAATCGTAATTCCCGATAATTCGTAATAAAAAATCTCGTTAATTCGAAAAATTTCCATACATTTTGGTCCCCTCGCTAGTTCGTAATTTATTTTTTCAAATAAAATCTTCTTTACCTTTTTTAAATCGTAATTGTTTGCTAACTACCACTTATAATTCGTAATAAAAACAACAGAAACATGGAAAGAATAATTTTTTGTTTGCCGCTATTTTTTTGCGTGGGTTTTAGCTTGTGTGTGTGTTTATTTTCTTAAGATCAGTTTGTTACATGAATAATTTTTATATACAGTAGAATCCCGATAATTCGTCATCGCAAGGGACCGGCCATTTCATACGAATTATTGGGGTTTTCAATTTAGCGTGGTTTCGATTTAACGGGGTTAAAATAAAATAAATACGAATAAACGGGGTTTTTAAATTTATTTACAAAAACGATACAAAAAAACATAAAAAATTATTGTTAAAAATAAAATATATAAAAATTATTCATGTAACAAACTGATCTTAAGAAAATAAATTCACACACAAGAAAAACGCACGCAAAAATAAAATAGTGGTAAACAAAAAATCATTCTTTTCATGTTTTTGTTGTTTTTATTACTAATTATAAGTTGTAGTTAAGCCTAGATTACACTATCTCACAAGTCTTACGTATTCCATAATACTTTGTGAGATAGAAATCTAATGACTTTTGATGCGACTGTCAAAAAATCTAATGTAACATGACAGTTTGCGTTCACACCATCACACAATGTATAAACACTCACGCATGAAAAAAATGCAACCCTGATCCAATGAAAAGTAATATTGTTTAGAAATTTTTCAAAAAACAATGAAGTCGTATGGGATGTCAAACTTTTTTCATAATACTTGTCATTTTCGTGACACATTGCATTCACACTATCACACTTTGTCATATTACTTGAGTTTTTGACATGTATTAATACAAAGTATAATAGTGTAATCTAGCCTTTAGCAAACAATTTCGATTTATAAGAGGTAAAGAAGATTTTATTTGAAAAAATTAGCGAGGGGACCAAAATGTATGGAAATTTTACGAATTAACGAGATTTTTTCCAGGGACCGGCAGTTTATTACGAATTATCGGGAATTACGATTTATCAGGGTACGATTTATCGGGATTTGACTGTATTTTATTTTTAACAATTGTTTTTTATGGTTTTTTTTATCGTTTTAGTAAATAAATTGAAAAACCCCGGTAATTCGTATTTATTTTATTTTAACCCCGCTAAATCGAAAACCCCTATAATTCGTAAGAAATGGCTGCTCCCTTGCGATTACGAATTATCGGGATTCTACTTTATAACATTTTATTAAAAAAAAAACAATAATAAAGTTAATAGAACTATACTAAAGCTTCGTACAGACGGTGGTCAGATCTTACAATGTTGTCATTTTTCTGACAATGTTCATACAGTTGCAAGGCATTTTTAGACAATTTTAATGACAACTTCGTAAGATCTGACCGTATGTACGAAGCTTTATTCATATTTGAATTCTTAACGTAACAAAAAACTGTAGTATGCTTATACTGAATTTGTTCATAGTGCTTTTTAAATTGCAATGTCATCTTCTCAGAACTCACCTGCTGAACTAAAGAAGCTATTGAAAGTGCTAAATACCAAACTCCCTTTAAGGGTTATTTAAATACTTCACAACGGTGTTAAAGATTATACTGCTGTGGCAAAGCCCATGAATTTTAATTACATATATGTATGTTAATTTTGCTAATGTATGTTGCCTGAGATTTATACTAGTTAGGTAAAAAAAACAGTTGTTGTTTTTAACAAAACTTTTTTCACGATTAATAAAACTTTATTTTTATTTAACAACAAATACTTGCTTTGCTTTCCTAAAATTCTCAAATTGTTTTTCTTTTAATTAAACTATGCAACACATAAAATTTCAACTCCTCGTGTGGATTTTCTCGAAGTACTTATCGCAACTTACTTAACCCTATTTTGGTTCTTCTAGTTAAGCTGCCGTTCGAATTTTATAGCCTCTTAAATATATTGGCTTTAACTTGATTTTTTCGAAGAACATAAAAGTTTTCTCGGAATCAAATTGAAATTTTGTTTTCCTGCCCCTGGCGAAATTGCAGCTATAGACTAGGAGAAAAGAGGTGTGTAACAGAGAATGACAAAAGTATAATTTTAAGTACTCTTTCAATACTAGTGAGAAAACATGTACGGACATGTATGTATGGGTAAAGATCAAAACATACGTACCAATACCCATTACAAGCTAAAGTTGAATATGTATTAGATTTGTCAACCGATTAAGAATAATTCGATTAATCGATCAAACAAAACCAAACTCTTGTTCGAATAATTTAAAAACGACGATTTGCGAATAACGAATAAATCGATTAATTAATGTCGAATAATCGAACAATTTTTTTTTTTATTAAAAAATAAATTAAATAAAAGCTTAGAATTTTATTTATTCTCAGACGTTTTTAGTGATTTTATTCAAAATGTAGGATAGTAAAAAAATATTGTTGCCATAGCCCTGGTTGTAATTAATCTCAATGTTTAGTAACCAAAAACCGTGTTGAGTATTCATTGAATTTCAAAATTGTATTTTATGTTCTTATTAAACAAATCTTAATAAACAATTGAGAAGGTGAGTTGCAAAACTCGTTCGTTACAAAATTAAAAATACGAGATGGCAATTGAATCTAAAAGTTCTATTGGCGCTCTATGAGGAAAAATAAACTAATTGTATCAATGCATGTCCGCTTCCATGATTTTAGCACAGCCATGCTTTGATGCAATCAGAATATTTCGTCTAATAATGCGCCAAAAGAACTGTAAGGATCATTTGCCACCTCGTATTTTTAATTTTGCAACAAACGAGTTTTGCAACTCACCTTCTCAATTGTATCAGCTGTTTTATTTTTAAATCAAACATTAAAAAATTTTCAAGAAAGGGGATTTTTCAATTTCGGGTGAAAAATTTATTATTCTCATCGATTAATCGAATAATTATTAAGATTTAATCGTTCGATCGAACGAACAAAAACAATTATTTGAATTATTCGAACAAAGTTGAAAGGCGAATAATTGACAACTCTAATATGTATACCCTGCAAATAATAGGACCAGTCCAAACACGCGTGTAAAGAGTAGTCCACAAGGGACCAGGACTTGTCCAAAACTAACCCAAACGTATGGAAAAAACCTGGTCTAATTAACATTACGATGTCCTAGAAGAGGACCATATAACCCACATTTGGACCACTAAGGAGTAGTTTTAAAACTACTCCATGGTACACTCAAAAGGATTAGTTTTGAAGTCGTTTAAAAACGAAAGCATGTCGTTAAAAAACGAAGACAAGTCGTCTCACTACAAAAACTTTTTAACAATGACATGGTCCATGCTTGCATTACATCGGACCAGTCCATGGAGTAGTCCATTTTATCAAAATGGACCAGGTGGTCCAATTTTATTTGCAGGGTAGGTACATGCTGCCAATGTGTATTTGCATATTCTGGCAAATGCAATTTTAAAAATGTTGAAACAAGGCAAAATTTTTTTGTGTTGTTATTCAGAAAAATATCAAGATAATTTTAAAGCTTTTTAACATTTGACTAAGGCGGTAAGCTTATTTTATTAGAACAACGAGGGGCGGTTGGCGGCAATTTCTGCTTCTCCGAAATTATCTAACAGATATTATATATTAATATGAACACACAAGCTTTATATATTTTTTTAAAAATAGGACCCCGAGGGAAGCTCGAGAGTATTTTCTGCCTCTCCAAAACTATCTAACAGATTTTAATGATATTTAAAACATAGATAGATACATATTTGTGTAGACACATAAGCTATGTATTTTAAAAAAAATTAGGACAACGAGGGGAGATAGGGGGCGACTTATGCCTCTCCAAAATCATTTATTTTCATTAAAATTTCTTGATTATTTTCCATTTTTTAAATTTATAATTTTTCATATGCTATATACATACATACATACACTGGATGAACTTTTTAAAGAAAAACTCTTCGTTACAACTTATTAAAAAGAAATGTTTGAATTTCGTTACAGAAAGGCGTCTAAGCAAGCGCTAAATGTATTAATTGGCGGTTACACTCTTTCTTATTAACACAACAAACAAATCAATACTTTCATGCATACATAAAAAACAATATCTTCCATCTCGTGTCGTCTACCTATGCTTTGTGTGTGTGACAGCGATAAGTGCAAAAAAATTGTGCGGATGCGTAAAGGGGTTTTACATCAGGCATTTCCAAAAATTTTTTGGTTGTGTATTAGTGAGTACCAGCCCTGCAAATAAAATTGGACCACCTGACCCTTTTTGATAAAATGGACTACTCCATGGACTAGTCCGATGTAATGCAAGCATGGACCATGCCATTGTTAAAAAGTGTTTGTAGTGAGACGACATGTCTTCGTTTTTTAACGACATGCTTTCGTGTTTAAACGACTTCAAAACTAATCCTCTTGAGTATACCATGGAGTAGTTTTAAAACTACTCCTTACTGGTCCAAAGGTGGGTTATATACCATGGAGTAGTTTTAAAACTACTCCTTAGTGGTCCAAAGGTGGGTTATATGGTCCTCTCCTAGGACATCGTAATGTTAAATAGACCAGGTTTTTTCCATACGTTTGGGTTACTTGTGGACTACTCTTTACACGCGTGTTTGGACTGGTCCTATTATTTGCAGGGAGAGAGTAAAAAATTGAGAGAATACAGCCGAAATAAAATGTTAGTAATATATTTTATAAGTTGTATAACACAAAGGTACAAAATAAAAATTTTTTGTGTTGATAAAATATTTGTAGCAATTCTTTACCAATTCAATGTCGCTGATTTTAAAACTGCACCTTTTTTTTATTCGGAAGCTTTTTGACTCTAAATCAGGTTCAAATATCTTATAAACAATTGTAAAAAATAAAGATTTTATTGCACGCAAATCACAGCTGATAGAAAAAAGTGCAGTTTTAAAATCAGCGACATTGAATTGGTAAAGAACGGGGGCTGATTTAAAACCATGTGAGATCAGGCCATGATGGCTTTATCGCCCATTCAAATGAAAAAAAATAAAAAGGCTTTATCTGCCTATTGAACGAGAGATAAAGCCATCATAGCCTTATCTCACGTGGTTTTAAATCACCCCCCCTAAAACCTGCTACAAATTTTCTATCAACACAAAAAATGTTTAATTTTGTTCCCTTGTGTTACACAGTACAACATTTTTCAGTTAATTGATTGCCAACTCAATTCTGTGAACTGTATGTGAAATTAGACCCAAAAAGAAGAATTTCTGCATCATTCGTTTTGTCTTCTTACCTGCGATTTGAAGTTAGTATCGATTTGAAGTTAGTACTATCGTATAGGGGAATTTATCACGTTTTAGGCCCTGTTGTTTGACATAGCTCGACAACCACTAGCCCAATTTAGTTGAAATAAATTTTGAAAAATTAAGAATTACAATTCCCTTAATCTGTTCATATATTGTTTTCCTATACAAGTAACACTTTCGAAGTTAAAAATGAATGTATGAAGGGAAAAAATTATTTTTTGCCTAAAAATTTAAATTTTTTTTTTTTAAATACATAAAAAATCCAAAATGGAAAAAAGTTTCAAGTCTAGTTATTTTTTCGCAAAGTCACATAACCTATGAGCAAAATGAGACAAAGATCATAAAAATCGATGCACGCGTTTCGCTTTTATTCGCAATTGAGTAAAGGTATGAATTTCAAAAATCAGTTATAGCCACCACCCTTAAAATAAAAATATAAATTAAAAAATTATCATGCAAAAAAAAACTTTATTTATAAAACTTAATGAAAATAAAATAATATGCAATTAATACGCAATTATAATATGCATAAAACAAAATTTAGAACATTTTTTCAATTATTGGCAATATCCATCCTTGTAGAAGTTGACGCTTGTGGTTCTGATGATCTTGTTTTCTTCGTAGGTTGTTCATATTCATGGTCTGAGTCTGTATCGTCATCCGAGATACACATACTATTCAAGGGCGTGTTTCTTTCACTGTGTCCACCAATTTCAATGTCTTCATCTTCGGTGCTTTCTTCAAACAACAAACCTCCGCAAGCAATGCATCCAATTTTTTGCTTTTGAACCGCTTTTCAAATGGCATGGTCACCTGGTGGAACCTCTCTCCTTGTTCGTCTGATTCCTGAGGTGATTGTGCCAAAAAAGTATCGAGGTGGTGGTGCAAGAAATGCAATTTCAGCGTCATGGATGCACCGATTTTTTCGAAATAAAACAGCAACCTGTCCACTCGTTGCTGTATCTCTTCTCGCTGGACACGGTTCTTTCCTAGAACGCCTTCTATTACTTCATTCAATGCGTTCCATGCATGTTGGTGGTCGTGATGTTCTGAAAGCAAATGTGTGAAAGAATCACTTTTGTTCAATTTCCGAATATCAGGTCCATTGAGAATACCTGTTTTAAATACATAAGAAAAACGAAAAAATTATTGGTAATGCGAATGTATAGAAATTAACAAATTTAGATATGACAATATTGAAATACAGAGTACGATACGTACCGTTTTTAATTTTCTCATCACTGAGTTTCGGAAAGATGGATTTCAAACAGTCAAAGGCGCCGTTAACTTTTTTGACCACCACTTCAACGAATTTCCCAGCTATTCCCAGTTTCATGTGGAGCGGTGGCAACAAAATATCATCCAGGTCCTTTATCATAGGTTCATTGCGTAATTTTAATTGTTTGTTGAGCTCGGGAGTTCTTCCTTTCCAATCTTTACATTAATATTGATTTCCTTTGTATCGTGAATCCCAATTACAAAGGAAGCAGAAGTATTTTGGATATCCGCCCTTTTCTATAATCCCTTGTAGTATGTTGACCACCTTCAGATCGCAACAAATGTTCCATTTGTGTTCATCGTATTTGATTTTCTTAAAAATTCCGCCCAATGCTTCATACGTTTCCTTCATAGTTGTGCTGAATTCCAATGGAATGCATGGTTTTTTATTTTTTTTGTGCAGCAGCACAGCCTTCAAACTAGTAACTGAACCATCGATGAATAAACGCCAGTCGCCAGCGATATAATCCATTCCCAATTTTTTCACTAAACCTGGGATATCATGGCAGTACGTGAACGTATTTGCTTCGTCAACGGAATAAAATTTCTGAAAATCAGCTTGGCGTTGTCGGTATGATGTTGCGCTGACATTTTGCTGTGTGAGTTTTCTTCTCTTCAAAAATGATGTCAGCCATTCGGAGTCGTGTTGTGATAGTCCCAGCTTGGCCACAATGTAATCCATTTCGATTTGTGGTAGCGGTTGTGGTGCACTATTTTCAATATCGGGTATCCAATCAGCATCATCCAAATCGGTCGGATTGGTGAAAACGGTTTCGGCTAGCAGGGACACAGTATCCGCACTCGGAGGTTTAGGTGCATCGGTATCAGCAGGGCGTTGCACTGGAAGTGTGGCAGTAAATGCAGCAGTGTATACTTTTGTTTTCAATTGTTGTCTGTTTAATCCAGGACGAAAATTTATGCATGCATAGCACCTGGATTCATCATGTCCAGTTGTGTCTTCCACCCAAATTACTGGCTTCATAAAAGATAACTTTCTACTTTTTCCGTGAATCCATTTTAGAAGGGTAGTATAACAACTGTTGCACACTGTGTTCGGCGTAAAATTTGCACCACTTAAATCTGCTTCATCGAAATAATTACAATACGCGGTTTTGAATTGCTCAGTAAACAAATTTTTTCGATCTGTTTTCTGTATTTTTCGGACGATATGACCACAAACGTAACAATATTCATCCAAATATGGGCACTTGTTGTTTTCCATATTGATATATTTTATGTTTTGTTGTTATTCACTTTTAAAAAACTGGAGAAAAATCATTTTTACTGTTCGCGTTCGTCGGCACTGGCTGAATGCCAAAAATCGATCAATGCACACCTATAAATACTACGTATTTTTGAATATTTTACTGCCAGGTACTTATAAATGGGCGCATATTTTAAGGGCGGCTGGCTATATACCTGATTCAGCACTTGTACGTTTCAAACTGTGCAAAACTTTCCAAATAATGACCACCCTTAAATGTGGGTGAAATTTCTGTAAAAAAATCATATAGGTAGCCACCGGAAAAACCCAAATAATAAAAAGGTCCACTTTCCGTTTAATTGTCCACGTACATTTATTACCGCAATCATAAAAATCAAGTAACCTTTTGTTTATTCCTTTTTTTTTAATTCTCAGAATCATGAAAAAGGTGTCAATGTTTTCTCCAAATAATGTTGTGCATATCTCGAGCAAATTTTTGAAATTCATACATTTACTTAATTGTGAATAAATGACAAACGCGTGCATCGATTTTTATGATCTTTGTCTCATTTTGCTCATAGGTTATGTGACTTTGCGAAAAAATAACTAGACTTGAAACTTTTTTCCATTTTGGATTTTTTATGTATTTTTAAAAAAAAAAATTTAAATTTTTAGGCAAAAAATAATTTTTTCCATTCATACATTCATTTTTAACATCGAAAGTGTTACTTGTATAGGAAAACAATATATGAACAGATTAAGGGAATTGTAATTCTTAATTTTTCAAAATTTATTTCAACTAAATTGGGCTAGTGGTTGTCGAGCTATGTCAAACAACAGGGCCTAAAACGTGATAAATTCCCCTATACGATAGTACTAACTTCAAATCGATACTAACTTCAAATCGCAGGTAAGAAGACAAAACGAATGATGCAGAAATTCTTCTTTTTGGGTCTAATTTCACATACAGTTCACAGAATTGAGTTGGCAAATCATGTGTTGTACTGTGTTATACAACTTATAAAATAAAATCTTCTAAATTTATACTTTTATGGCAGTTTCGTAATAGTAGAATGCTCTTCAAATGGGATGAACTTAATTTATTACGTTGCTTGGAACAAATAAATTTTAAATCCGAAAAAATTTGTTCGCATAGGTAAGTAGTGCCGAATAAAGAGAGGCACTTAAATTAATTTTTTTTTAGTTCAGGATAGAACTCGCCATCCAAATCTTTCCAGAACACTACAATATTATTTTCGTATGGAGCATTTACTTCGCTCCGTAGTATGATTAGTTCTGACTGAATATCAAATTCGTAGTTGCTTACATCGCAACGAAAATGGTTTTCGAAAAGATCTAATAGCGGTTGTAAAATTACAAAATCTTGAAACCTGTCTTGAAAATTATTGAAAAGTGTTTCAAATATTTCGGCATATTCATATCTTTTGTCGATTTCGATTTAATTTGGGAACAAATTAGAAAAAATTTTGTTTTAAAATTGTGAATGATTTTTGACAATTCGCAAATATTGCGTTCTTTTCCTTGCAATTCCAAATTTAGTTCATTTAACATACTTGTCGTATCTGCCAAAAAAGCTAAGTCTAAAATAAAATTATTGTCTTTTAAACACTGTACTAAAACTATTTCTATTTTCTCAGTTTCTAGGAACTGAATAACTTCTTCTCTTAAATCATAAAGTCTATTCAGGCAATCACCGCGACTTAGCCACCGAACTTCTGTAAACATTTCAGGTCACAGATCATAGCATTTTTATTTTTTAAAAAGGTTACAAATTTTCGGTGGGTAAGCGCTTGATGTCCCAAATGCGCACCTGAGTTTGCCTGCAAAAATGTATAGTCATTATGGCAGGTCAAAGTTACGTTAAATAAATTAGTAAGGTTAACTCTTTGTACTCGGTCATATAATTGTAGCATAAAAAAGTAAGCAATACAAAAAGTGCGAAGCAATAAAGTTTCATTAATAAGAAAGAGTGAAACAACCACTCACTACATATTTATTTATAGCGTTTGCTTAAGATACATGTACACGGCATGTTTTTTACATCTGACTTGTCACTTTTCTTGTCACATGTTGCTGTGCATGTGTGTTACAATTGCTGTTTAACAAAGTTTTTTTTAATTATTGTTATTGTGTTTGGCGTATTTAAAATACGCCAACGACTCTTTGGTAATAGATTAAAGAAAACAAATTCACGTTCTCTTTAATCTATAACCAAATAGTCGTAGGCGTATTTTAAATACGCCAAACACAATAAGGGTGAATATTCGATCAAAAACGTACATGTAATTTGCCCCTCGTGGTCATAGTTTGAAAAAAATACATAGCTAATGTGTCCAAATAAATAAAAACCTTTATATTTTTTAAATTTTATTGAAATCTATTAAATAGTTTCGGAGAGGCAGAAATTGCCCCCTATAACCCTTTTAGTCATATTTTTAAAAAACTACATAGCTCAAGTGTCTATATAAATATGAATCTATCTATGTTTTAAATTTCATTAAAATCTGTCAGATAGCTTCGGAGAGCAGAAATTGCTCCTTCCACCCCTTGTGGTCCTATTTTTTATAAAAATGTATAGCTTATGTGTAGTTTTACATAGGTACTGCTGATATTACGGACAAATTTATTTTAAATATCATAAATAATATGTACATAGTCCCATACCTGCCTAGTGTCAAAGCACATTTTGGTAAATTTTTTTTTTCATTTTTACACAGAAGTGCCAAAAATACTGAAGGTATTTTTTTAAACATGGATATTTTATTTGTATGGCAGATAACCAAAACACATTCATGGGTATTGAATAACATCTGCATATTATTCATATATTTTTGTTTACTGAATGTGGTTGCGTGAAGATATTGCCGTGCATAAGTATAAGTAATAACCATACTTTTTTGCGTAATAAATATGTGTATACACAATAACGAAAAGCGTGGGTAAATACCTCTATATATTATTCTTATGGGTACTTGTTGTCATTCTCTGGTGTGTAACAAACTAACGCAAAAAAACTGAATATAGTGCCTTAAAATTGCTAAAATGTCGAAAAATTTGAATTTTTTTTATTCAGTTATTTTCAGTTAATTGAGCCCCGCTTAATTGAGTTTCCCGTTTTATTGCACTAAGAATCATGGAACGAAATCATTCAGTATAACTTTCTATGTAAAAATACCAGTTTAGTTGAGTACCGCTTAATTATTTCGCAAAATAAGACCGCATTGCCAAAAAACAAAAGCTTAATGTGTTTTTGCCTCCACAACCGAAAAAAATTTATTTTGCGGCAAGAAATATTGTACGATGAACATACCTGAATTTTATTATGTTTTCAAAAACCTAAACCATTTTTTAACTTAATAAATAAAGAAATGAGTTTTATTTTCTATCTACACATGGGTGTTTCGCTTTATTGCATATCTTGCTCAATTAAGCGATTTTCGTTTGAATTAACCGAGTACTGCTTAATTGAGTTCCAGTTTAATTGCGTCAAAAGTCGTGCAGTTTTAGAAACTCAATTAAGCGGAAATAACTATATATTTCCTATAACTATATATGCTTAGAAAAATAATTTAAAATTCTACCTGATGAGGTTGGTTTTTAAACAAATCTATCAATAACCTATTATCTTTCCTTATTACCAATGTATCCAAATATGGAATCGAAAAATTTAGTTCCCTTTCAGTAGTTAACCTGATATTCTGATCAAAAGTATTAACAACATCCCAAATGGTAACCATGGATCATACGATAAAACCTGCCCCATATTTTTGAAGGAAAAGGAAATCCAAGCCATTATTACTTAAGAGAAAGTATACTTATAAAATTATTACAGTAACTGATTGTGGGTTATTAAATTCGTTTTCCGTACTGCTAAATTTAAATAAAAATATAGATATTTTACGAATAATTTTATTTTTTAACATTTATGTTTGTTATTCAAAAAACAAACAACCAAAAAATAATGTTTTTTCGTTTTTATTTTTTTATGTAGTTTGATTTTTGTCGGTTAAAATGTATTTTTTAAAAGTAAAAACTATTCAGTTTTAAGGAATATGCTGTTTAATAAATAAAAAATTTAAAAATGACTGTAAAAATCATTTGTTTTAAATGAAATGTAAATGATCCGTTTTTTAAATGAATTTTAATTTGTTTAAAATGAATTTTCGTTTGAATTTAACTACATAATATTTTGAGTGTAGATAGGAAGAAAGCAAATGAATGTTACAAAGAACGTAACCAAAACAAAGCATTCTTTTCCTCAGTCATCGTACAGCAACCAACTTCACCTTCAAATTCAACCGTAGAAAAAAACAAGTAAGAGTGCTATATTCAGCTATGCCGAATCTTATACACCCTTCACCATTGTGGGAGCAGAATACAGAGCAACTAGTCAAAAACTAAATAATTTTTACATATGTATACATACATATTTACAATACTTTAAACTTCATTATAAATTAAATTTAAATCGTTTTTAGAACATAAAAAAAATAAAAATTAAAAAAAAAAATTTTCTTTTTAAAAAAACAAGATTCGAACCAGAGAACTCACAGTTTCTAACTTAACACACCCCCTAGACAACTAAACCATGAAGGAACGTTGTTTGAATATCATTTAAATGAAATATGGCCCGTTTAATGTTCACTGTGTTGAGTTGTAATTGCTTTTGATGTTTTTGTTCACCACAATAGCAAAGTTGTAAACCATAATACTTATTGGAGTTGTGAACCGAAATATGGAAATATATTCACCAAAATAGTTTGTGGCATGTATGTAAGTATGTGTGTTTGTTTTCTTTTATCTTTTTGGGGAGTTTTTAAGTAGCAAAAAAAAACACAAAAATTCCTAGTTACGATTTGTGAAAATTGTTTCGTTAAATAGATGAAATAATAAAGAAGGATGATAACGAAAATTATATTGGGCATTATGCTAGTATATGTAAACAAATGTGAAGGGTGGGGGAGAGACGGACAACCGGATTTGAACTTCGCTTTTCATAAGGTCCCAGAATATATATACTTTATGGGGTCTAAAATCAATATTGTGGAAATTACAAACGTTATGACAAACTTATATATACCCTTTTCCACCTGAGGTGAGGGGTATAAAAATACAAAACAGTACTACAAGTTCTCTCATAAGGGAACCAGTGAACTACTCTGACATCAATCATTCAACACAAGGCAACAAGACTTCTCCTAAGCCAAAAAAGAAAGTCGTAATTCTCCCAAGGAAGACATCAAACAAGACACAGTTGGCAATGAAACGGAAAATTACAAACCAAATCGGAATGAAATCAGGTGAAGAAATTTCAGATTCGAATGAATCTATGGATTTAGTGTAAAATCAGCGGACTTATAGTTCTATTTTTAAGTTTTGTATATAAATTTTTTTTTTTTTTTAAGTATTTAATAGAACAAACTACACTTAATGGTATTAAAAATTCTTCAATGGAACTTAAAAGGATATATAAATAACTATGATGAATTAACACTACTTATAAAAAAAAACACAATGTTAAAATCATATCAATCCAAGAAACACACCTTACTTCCAGTCCTACATATATTCCTATCCCCATTAACTTTTCTTGCTATTCCAATAATAATTCTAACTCTTTTGGAGGAGCTGCATTATTAATACACAATTTAATTCAACATGTTTTAATCCCAACCAATAACGACTTTGATGTCGTAGCAGTTAAGATTAATTTAAATATGAAGTTTAACATAATAAAAAAAATCATTTTGCAATCTGCAAACGAATCAAGCCCACAGACAAAGAAGACTTGTACATCTCCATCGATACCTTGGTGGAATTCTCACCTTGATATCCTTAAAATAAAAAAAAAACAATGCTGGCACACTTTCCGTAGAAATATTAATCAGGAAAACATGATTAACTATAAAAGAGCTAATGCTCTCTTTAAAAGAAAAATTAAGAGAAGCAAAAGAGAAGCTATCTCAAATCTTACCTCTGAGATAAATCCCTTAACGTCATCAAGCCGAATATGGAAAAACATTCGAACCTTTTGTGGATATAAGACTAATCATGATATCCACTGCATAAAAAAAAACAAATTCTGATATTGTATGCACTAGGCGAAATGAAATTGCAAATGAGTTTTGTTCCTTTTGGTCATCAATTTCAGATGATCGAAATTTTCCGCAATTATTTCAATCTAAAAAAAAATCCTTTCAAGAATATTTCCAAAACATTTTACCAAGCAATAGTGCGTTAAAAATTGAACAAAGCATCAATAATATTGAGCTCTCTTTAACTCTATCTAAACTGAAGGGGAAATCCCCAGGATTAGATAGAGTCTCATACTGTATGATAAAAAATTCTCCCAGTTGTTTTAAAAAAAGGTTACTAAATTTTTTCAACAGTATCTTAAACTGCAGTATCCCACAACAGTACAAATATAGCGTAGTAATCCCTATTTTAAAGCCCAAAGCAGATAAAACCTTAATAAAATCGTATAGACCCATATCATTAAATTCGTGTTTCGCAAAAATTTTGGACACGATAGTGGCAAACAGGTTATGGTGGTTTCTCGACACCAACAAGCTCATTAACAGTCATCAGATGGGTTTCAGGAACGGGAAGTCTACTGCTATTACGTTAATGTACATTGACTATCTGGCTACTAGCTCCCTTTCTTCTCGTCAACACCTTACTATTCTTTCACTGGATTTTGAAAGAGCTTACGATAAAATAGGTTTGCATACTATTACCGATCAACTCATCAAATGGAACGTAGGCCCAAAGATTATTAACTATGTTGTTAACTTCATGCCCAATAGAAAAATCATTGTTAAGGTTTGCAATAATTACTCCAATCCCCAAACTGTCCACAATGGGATCCCACAGGGATCCCCGTTGTCGGTAGTGCTTTTTCTAATAGCTTATAACAGGCTAAGTGATGTTATTCTAACCCATAAAAATCTGAATTTCTGTGCATTCGAGATGACTTTAATATAATTATCAGATCAAATGGGAAAAAACCCGAAAATTAATCTGAATAATTTAGTTTCTGGTATGCTGAATTGGTGCAATTTCTATGGAGCTGTACTTTCACAGACCAAATGCAAATATATCCACATTTGTAGAAAACACAACTGCAAATGTACACTTGTGACTAATCAAATGCAAATTGAGGAAGCAGACGAATTGAGAATACTAGGTATTATTTTTAACAAAAGGTACAACTGGAGATCCCATATTGATAATTTGAGCACTTCATTAAACAACCAGCTTAAAATTGTTAAGTGCCTCTCTTGTAAAAAATTTGATTGTAACATTATATCTCTGATTAATGTTGTGAAATCGCTGATAGTATCAAAAATTTGTTATGGACTTTTTTATATGGATACGCTCCCAAAAGTACACTTAGAAAAATTACTGGAATACTAAATGCGGCAGTCCGAGTAACGCTCGGAGCCCTACGTTCTACACCAGTCAACAATATGCTATTCGAGGCGAATGTTAATAACATACTTAACCAACGAGACTTTACCTCTGGAAAATTAGTGAAACCTCTTTTGTTCTGCAGCGATAGTCCTTTAAACACTATAGTTCAGAAATTCCGGAAATCAAAGAGAACTCAAAAAATACCTTCGTGTATCAGTAGAGTTTTTGAAAACTGTTCAGAGTTAGACCTAAAAATTAGCCCAATTAAAACGAGCCCCCCTAAGAATCCTCCATGGAGCTTGAGGGAAGACTTAATTGATTACTCTCTTCACACACGTCTTAAGCATAAAACATTACCCATACAATATCAATGTTTATTCCGTAGCGTAACTGAAGGTCAGAAGGACAGCATTTTCATTTATACCGACGGCTCACAATGTGGAGAAAATACGGGCTATGCAGTAACGTATGAAAATAAGCTAATTAAGGTTTCCGAGCTGCCAAGCTATAGTTCGATTTTTTCAGCCGAAATTATTGCCATAAATGAGGCAATGAACTATGTCAAAAACAGAAGGGGCAAATTCATAATTTGCACTGATTCTTTATCTGCCTTAAACGCGATATCGAATGTGAATAACAATAATGTCTATGCTAATAAAATTAGGGATATTTTAATCGAAAAAAATAAAATGCTTTCCCTTATGTGGGTTTCAGGCCACATGCAAATTACGGGAAATGAATGCGCAGATTCGTATGCCAAACAAGGTTTAAAGTCCCCTCTCATTAAAACCCAAAATTTTAACGTTGATGATATAATTAAAAATCACAGGAGGAGGACAATTCGGAGACATATTTCGACTTGGGAAAATGCAAATATTTGGTACAAGAATTTAAACTCATCAAAAATCAACATCAAACATTGGATGGCATCGAGTACCGAAGTAGGAAGACGGGATCTCATAAAATTTTAAAGATTGCGACTAGGACATACTAAATTAACCCAAGGACATATAATAAGCAAAGATGACCAAACATTATGCAACTGTGATCAATCTACAACGGTAAATATAAAACATATTATATCCGATTGTCCGCTTTATGCACAAGAACGAAAATTAATCTTTGGACACACTGACCCTACGCTAGCTCTCTCCTCCCCCTCAAATAAATCTGTTACAGAACTAACAAAGTATTTAAGATTAACTAAACTGCATCACCACATTTAATAACACTATAAAATTAGTTTTAGTTGTAAATATGAACTTGTAAATACTTAAGAATTTCACTTATTTTTTTTGGCTTAAGGCCATAGCTATACTTTTAGCATTAAAATATTTATATTATAATGTTAAACCTAAATAAATAAATAAAATAAATAGTTCCCTTTCAATAGTAATATGGAAAGAAAATAGGTTATTGATAGATTGGTATAAAAAACCAACCTCTTCCGGTAGAATCATAAATTATTTTTCTAAGCATCCTTAGAGGATTATTGTTAACACAGCTAATAATCTAATATATAGAATATTGACAATAAGTAACAATAGATTTCATAGGAAAAATAAAAGAATTATTGGAAATATTTTACAAGATAATAGTTTTCCTAACAAACTATTTCAAAAATTAATAAGACAATGTAATATAAGAAAATCTCGAAATATTAGTGAGATCTTAGCACCTAAAATTTATAAATCATTAACTTATGTACCTGGATTTCCAGAAAGTTAGAAAACTCAAATATTTATGACAAAGGGAAATATAGAATGGCACACAAGGTAAATAATAATGTTGGTAGATTATTCACTAGAATGAAAGATAGATTACAAAAGTTAGATATGTCAAATTTAGTTTATAAAATACCTTGTGGTGGCAACAATAATGAACAATGTGCAAAAATATATGTATGTAGGAACAACTGGGACGAAACTGAAAACTAGAATTGCAGGACATAAACATGACCCAAAAAAAAAGAAATTATAATTCAGCAATTGTTACAGCTTTATCGACTCATTGCAGGGATTTAAATCATTATCCAGATTTTAAACGTGGAAGGTTTTAAGAAAAGAAGATATACATATGTAAGAAGTGTTACAATTAAATAATGTTCCATTTGAAGAAAGGATTAATTTTAAAAAAGATACTGAAGGTTTAGCTCAGATTTATTGAATAAGAATAAATAGGTTGACGAAAAGGGAAATAGGTTTAGATCTTTGGTTGTTTTCTAAAATAAAGTTAAGATGGCTTTAGTTAGATTTGTATGAATAAATTTTTTGACGAAAAAGGAAAATATTTCAAAATTGTTTTTTTCCTCTTTTTAATTTTTTGATTTTATGAAATGTTATTGTTCAATGCAGAATGAACTACTAATAAAGTGACTTCACAAGCGCAGCTGTTTGCAGTGATTTTCTTCGTGTGTGATGTTTGTCTTTTTTTTTTGTTTATTTACTTTTTTTTATAAGGCATTTTAACACTTGCCGTCTCAATTCTAGCAACAAAATGCCTGTTGTTTTTTTATTGTTTCATTGTTGTAGTACTGAGGTCACTTTGTTAATACTAGGGTATTCATTTAATCGGGCTTTTGCTTTAATCGGTTAATCGCTCGATTAATTAATCGATGTTTTTGTTTAATCGGTTAATAATCGGTTAATAATGTTATTGATCGGTTAACCGATTAATAAAGTTTTATTTTATAAATTAAGTAATTTAAATTTCAAAAATTAATATTATTTGGAGTTAATTAGTAAAAAAAAAACAATAACATAACAAATCTTGTACCAAAACGAGCAAACAAAAAAGTAATTCATAACTATGTTATACATATTTTACATATGGGGGATTTCATGTCCAGTGACAAAAACAAAAATATTTTTTTTAAAAAGATTGATCAAATAGCTATCGTAGCTACTCGTAGGACTAAGCTTGGTGCTAATTTCACCCAAATCGGAAGACATCGATTTAAAAATTGGGTCACTTGACATGAAATCCCCCATATAAATTTATTAAAAAATAAACTGCGAGATCATTTGATTTCAATAGTTTAAGGAGATCTTATAAAATAATTTTTTAGAAAAACAATTGGTTAATTTGGCACTTTTTTTTAGTTTTGATAAAATTTGAGATGTTAAACATTCTTTCAATTATCTCAGATGTTGGAGAAATCGATTTCTCAGTCCTTTAACTAGAGTTTTCTTAACATATAAGATCTTTCATTATTCCATTAGAGTCCTGTTCTAATTTTTTTAAATTTTTAACACTTCTAATTGTTTCGGTTAATTCTGTTGTTGTGTTACTATCGAGTTTCTTCTGTTGGCAGGTCATCATCCAAAGCTTAGCACCAAACATTCTGCAAAAAATTTCAATTCCGAATTCCTTAATTTCTGTTGTTGTACTGTATTTTACAAATGAATTTCTTTAAAGAAATATATTGTATGAGAAAATATTTTTAAACACAACTTTTTGGTGCACTTTGGTAACTTTTTGGGTGAACTTTGGTACAGATAACATTGTAAATTCTACATGATTATGCTTTTAAAAAAGCGAGTTGGTACGCATCTGCCGTTTTGGAACTTACCCATACTTAAAAACATAAAAAATATGGTTTAATACTACAACAATTTAAACATTTTGTTACATCGGTTAATCGACTGAAATTAACCGGTTTAATCGATAATCGAAAAAAGCCAATTTTAAATTAACCGATCAGTTAATCGGGTAGTAATTAATCGGTTAACCGATTAACGGTTAACCGAATGAATACCCTAGTTAATACATTTTGGTTCAATGTTGAAAAAATTTTTAAATTTAATTTTAATTTTTATTAATTGTCAAACACAATTTTTTATTAATTTTTATTAAATTTTGTAAATATAATATCCTGAAGAAGATTTCCAAAGGAAATCGATATGTCGATATAAAAAATAAACGAACTATTTGAAATAAAAGTGACCTTAAGCTCAAGTATTAATAAAGAAGAATAATATTTAAAAAAAGGTCGAAGAAATTAGAATAAAATTATATTTTGCTACATATGAATATCATATATTTCCTGAATTTCGATGTACCTGGAAAATGTGAAAAAGGTATTTTTCAGAACAATAATGTTCTGAGAAATTATGAACTTCACTAAATTTTCTCCAGTTTGGTAGCTATGAACCAAAAATGTTGAAAAGCGATGTAAGCAATGAAAATATACTTTGACATTTTAACAATTTTCAGGCAATTTTTATTTTTATAATTTCTCCAATCCCGCCCACATTTTGTCGAATGTTGTATACTGACATTTGGAAACTTTGATTCTTTCCGTTTTCCAGATATACACAAATTTCTCCATTCCCGCACATTCTTTTTCAGAGAGGTCGTTTATTGATAACCAAGATGCTTGTACCTAGTTTGGAAACTTTGGCTGCTGCCGATCTGCAGATTTATAAAACAAAAAAAAAAAAAAAAAAAATGAAAAACAACAACAGAAACAAGGGATTTATGAGTAAAATTAGGGGCAATCGTGGTTTTTTGCTCATATCTCAGCCATCTGTGGACCGATCTGCCAAAAATATATAACAAGCCAGTCCCCATCATTTTTGGGGTCTTCAGAAAACTCAGACGGACATAGTTGAATCAATATTGTAGAAATCACAAACCTTTATTGAAAGGTATAAAAACTGTTGGTAAAAATTAAAGATTTCACACATTTTTTTGGGAAAATGCAAAAAACAAATAGCGCCCAATTAAATGCACCAAATTAGTTGAACTTTTTTGATTCTGAAGCGTTATGCCAATATTGATTGAGCTGAAAAATTTAAACGAACTGAAATATAGAAAAATAAAAGATTTAATTTTGGAACGAACGAACGAAATTTTCGAAAGAAACAAGTTTTGCTACAATACATATGGGATCAAACAGTTTTGCAACACACTGTAGCCCACCAGAAAAATTAATCATTGAAAGTTTTGAAAGTTATAAAAATTTATTAAAGCTATGCAAACAATGTTAAGAAAATGTAACAATAGTTCTGTAGGAGAAAAATAAACTACACAAATTTACATCTTTCTCAAAATATGATTTTTATACTGCTTTTTTGTTTTTATTTGATTTGTTAAGTAAAATATTTGGACTAACTTTGTTAATCATTCTCAGGAAAACTAAATATATTTGTATAATTTATATAACACATTTTGAAGAGAAAAGTAAGGTAAGAAAACGTTGTTGTAAGCTTTGTATTATTTTACGGAAAAATCAGGCCTTTTGTTGTTGGACTTGGTGCTGTTTGTCTCAAGGGAAGAAACAGTTCCAATATGTACCATCATGGGAGGTAAATAACCAAATCCAATTTAATAAGTAAAGGTAAAGTTAGGATATCGTCGACATAAGAAATCTTATTAGAGTCATATAAAATATTCGGACAAATTCAAATTTTAAATGAAGATGAAGAAGCATTTGTGATTTTTAACATGTTTTTGCGGTCTATTCAAAATAAATTGAAACCTTTTTCTTCACAATCAATATTATTATTGTCCAAGACCGAAATATTAAATTGCAAGTCTTTATTTTCTCTCCAATTTTCAACAAAGTGAGCCACATTGATGGGAAGTATGTATATGCCATGTATTTTTTCGAGTTCCTTTTCATTTTTATACCCTCCACCACAATTTGTTGTGAAGAGGGTGTACAAAGTTTGTCATTCCGTGTGAAACTTTTTAAACCCACACCACAATAGTGGAGAGGGTATTATGCATTTGTGCTGATGTGTGTAACGCCTTAAAATATTGGTCCTAGACCCACCTTAAAGTATACCGATCGTCTTAGAATCACTTTCTGGGTCGAACTAACGATGTCCGTCCGGCTGGCTGGCAGGCTGGCTGTCCATGTTTGTCATTCCGTGTGAAACTTTTTAAACCCACACCACAATAGTGGAGAGGGTATTATGCATTTGTGCTGATGTATGTAACGCCTTAAAATATTGTTCCTAGACCCACCTTAAAGTATACCGATCGTCTTAGAATCACAAACTGTCCACAATGGGATCCCACAGGGATCCCCGTTGTCGGTAGTGCTTTTTCTAATAGCTTATAACAGGCTAAGTGATGTTATTCTAACCCATAAAAATCTGAATTTCTGTGCATTCGAGATGACTTTAATATAATTATCAGATCAAATGGGAAAAAACCCGAAAATTAATCTGAATAATTTAGTTTCTGGTATGCTGAATTGGTGCAATTTCTATGGAGCTGTACTTTCACAGACCAAATGCAAATATATCCACATTTGTAGAAAACACAACTGCAAATGTACACTTGTGACTAATCAAATGCAAATTGAGGAAGCAGACGAATTGAGAATACTAGGTATTATTTTTAACAAAAGGTACAACTGGAGATCCCATATTGATAATTTGAGCACTTCATTAAACAACCAGCTTAAAATTGTTAAGTGCCTCTCTTGTAAAAAATTTGATTGTAACATTATATCTCTGATTAATGTTGTGAAATCGCTGATAGTATCAAAAATTTGTTATGGACTTTTTTATATGGATACGCTCCCAAAAGTACACTTAGAAAAATTACTGGAATACTAAATGCGGCAGTCCGAGTAACGCTCGGAGCCCTACGTTCTACACCAGTCAACAATATGCTATTCGAGGCGAATGTTAATAACATACTTAACCAACGAGACTTTACCTCTGGAAAATTAGTGAAACCTCTTTTGTTCTGCAGCGATAGTCCTTTAAACACTATAGTTCAGAAATTCCGGAAATCAAAGAGAACTCAAAAAATACCTTCGTGTATCAGTAGAGTTTTTGAAAACTGTTCAGAGTTAGACCTAAAAATTAGCCCAATTAAAACGAGCCCCCCTAAGAATCCTCCATGGAGCTTGAGGGAAGACTTAATTGATTACTCTCTTCACACACGTCTTAAGCATAAAACATTACCCATACAATATCAATGTTTATTCCGTAGCGTAACTGAAGGTCAGAAGGACAGCATTTTCATTTATACCGACGGCTCACAATGTGGAGAAAATACGGGCTATGCAGTAACGTATGAAAATAAGCTAATTAAGGTTTCCGAGCTGCCAAGCTATAGTTCGATTTTTTCAGCCGAAATTATTGCCATAAATGAGGCAATGAACTATGTCAAAAACAGAAGGGGCAAATTCATAATTTGCACTGATTCTTTATCTGCCTTAAACGCGATATCGAATGTGAATAACAATAATGTCTATGCTAATAAAATTAGGGATATTTTAATCGAAAAAAATAAAATGCTTTCCCTTATGTGGGTTTCAGGCCACATGCAAATTACGGGAAATGAATGCGCAGATTCGTATGCCAAACAAGGTTTAAAGTCCCCTCTCATTAAAACCCAAAATTTTAACGTTGATGATATAATTAAAAATCACAGGAGGAGGACAATTCGGAGACATATTTCGACTTGGGAAAATGCAAATATTTGGTACAAGAATATAAACTCATCAAAAATCAACATCAAACATTGGATGGCATCGAGTACCGAAGTAGGAAGACGGGATCTCATAAAATTTTAAAGATTGCGACTAGGACATACTAAATTAACCCAAGGACATATAATAAGCAAAGATGACCAAACATTATGCAACTGTGATCAATCTACAACGGTAAATATAAAACATATTATATCCGATTGTCCGCTTTATGCACAAGAACGAAAATTAATCTTTGGACACACTGACCCTACGCTAGCTCTCTCCTCCCCCTCAAATAAATCTGTTACAGAACTAACAAAGTATTTAAGATTAACTAAACTGCATCACCACATTTAATAACACTATAAAATTAGTTTTAGTTGTAAATATGAACTTGTAAATACTTAAGAATTTCACTTATTTTTTTTGGCTTAAGGCCATAGCTATACTTTTAGCATTAAAATATTTATATTATAATGTTAAACCTAAATAAATAAATAAAATAAATAGTTCCCTTTCAATAGTAATATGGAAAGAAAATAGGTTATTGATAGATTGGTATAAAAAACCAACCTCTTCCGGTAGAATCATAAATTATTTTTCTAAGCATCCTTAGAGGATTATTGTTAACACAGCTAATAATCTAATATATAGAATATTGACAATAAGTAACAATAGATTTCATAGGAAAAATAAAAGAATTATTGGAAATATTTTACAAGATAATAGTTTTCCTAACAAACTATTTCAAAAATTAATAAGACAATGTAATATAAGAAAATCTCGAAATATTAGTGAGATCTTAGCACCTAAAATTTATAAATCATTAACTTATGTACCTGGATTTCCAGAAAGTTAGAAAACTCAAATATTTATGACAAAGGGAAATATAGAATGGCACACAAGGTAAATAATAATGTTGGTAGATTATTCACTAGAATGAAAGATAGATTACAAAAGTTAGATATGTCAAATTTAGTTTATAAAATACCTTGTGGTGGCAAC
Organism: Pollenia angustigena; assembly: GCA_930367215.1. NCBI lineage: Eukaryota > Metazoa > Arthropoda > Insecta > Diptera > Polleniidae > Pollenia > Pollenia angustigena. The sequence goes on from OV884058.1 coordinate 253,592,796, forward strand.
AATAATGAACAATGTGCAAAAATATATGTATGTAGGAACAACTGGGACGAAACTGAAAACTAGAATTGCAGGACATAAACATGACCCAAAAAAAAGAAATTATAATTCAGCAATTGTTACAGCTTTATCGACTCATTGCAGGGATTTAAATCATTATCCAGATTTTAAACGTGGAAGGTTTTAAGAAAAGAAGATATACATATGTAAGAAGTGTTACAATTAAATAATGTTCCATTTGAAGAAAGGATTAATTTTAAAAAAGATACTGAAGGTTTAGCTCAGATTTATTGAATAAGAATAAATAGGTTGACGAAAAGGGAAATAGGTTTAGATCTTTGGTTGTTTTCTAAAATAAAGTTAAGATGGCTTTAGTTAGATTTGTATGAATAAATTTTTTGACGAAAAAGGAAAATATTTCAAAATTGTTTTTTTCCTCTTTTTAATTTTTTGATTTTATGAAATGTTATTGTTCAATGCAGAATGAACTACTAATAAAGTGACTTCACAAGCGCAGCTGTTTGCAGTGATTTTCTTCGTGTGTGATGTTTGTCTTTTTTTTTTGTTTATTTACTTTTTTTTATAAGGCATTTTAACACTTGCCGTCTCAATACTAGCAACAAAATGCCTGTTGTTTTTTTATTGTTTCATTGTTGTAGTACTGAGGTCACTTTGTTAATACTAGGGTATTCATTTAATCGGGCTTTTGCTTTAATCGGTTAATCGCTCGATTAATTAATCGATGTTTTTGTTTAATCGGTTAATAATCGGTTAATAATGTTATTGATCGGTTAACCGATTAATAAAGTTTTATTTTATAAATTAAGTAATTTAAATTTCAAAAATTAATATTATTTGGAGTTAATTAGTAAAAAAAAAACAATAACATAACAAATCTTGTACCAAAACGAGCAAACAAAAAAGTAATTCATAACTATGTTATACATATTTTACATATGGGGGATTTCATGTCCAGTGACAAAAACAAAAATATTTTTTTTAAAAAGATTGATCAAATAGCTATCGTAGCTACTCGTAGGACTAAGCTTGGTGCTAATTTCACCCAAATCGGAAGACATCGATTTAAAAATTGGGTCACTTGACATGAAATCCCCCATATAAATTTATTAAAAAATAAACTGCGAGATCATTTGATTTCAATAGTTTAAGGAGATCTTATAAAATAATTTTTTAGAAAAACAATTGGTTAATTTGGCACTTTTTTTTAGTTTTGATAAAATTTGAGATGTTAAACATTCTTTCAATTATCTCAGATGTTGGAGAAATCGATTTCTCAGTCCTTTAACTAGAGTTTTCTTAACATATAAGATCTTTCATTATTCCATTAGAGTCCTGTTCTAATTTTTTTAAATTTTTAACACTTCTAATTGTTTCGGTTAATTCTGTTGTTGTGTTACTATCGAGTTTCTTCTGTTGGCAGGTCATCATCCAAAGCTTAGCACCAAACATTCTGCAAAAAATTTCAATTCCGAATTCCTTAATTTCTGTTGTTGTACTGTATTTTACAAATGAATTTCTTTAAAGAAATATATTGTATGAGAAAATATTTTTAAACACAACTTTTTGGTGCTCTTTGGTAACTTTTTGGGTGAACTTTGGTACAGATAACATTGTAAATTCTACATGATTATGCTTTTAAAAAAGCGAGTTGGTACGCATCTGCCGTTTTGGAACTTACCCATACTTAAAAACATAAAAAATATGGTTTAATACTACAACAATTTAAACATTTTGTTACATCGGTTAATCGACTGAAATTAACCGGTTTAATCGATAATCGAAAAAAGCCAATTTTAAATTAACCGATCAGTTAATCGGGTAGTAATTAATCGGTTAACCGATTAACGGTTAACCGAATGAATACCCTAGTTAATACATTTTGGTTCAATGTTGAAAAAATTTTTAAATTTAATTTTAATTTTTATTAATTGTCAAACACAATTTTTTATTAATTTTTATTAAATTTTGTAAATATAATATCCTGAAGAAGATTTCCAAAGGAAATCGATATGTCGATATAAAAAATAAACGAACTATTTGAAATAAAAGTGACCTTAAGCTCAAGTATTAATAAAGAAGAATAATATTTAAAAAAAGGTCGAAGAAATTAGAATAAAATTATATTTTGCTACATATGAATATCATATATTTCCTGAATTTCGATGTACCTGGAAAATGTGAAAAAGGTATTTTTCAGAACAATAATGTTCTGAGAAATTATGAACTTCACTAAATTTTCTCCAGTTTGGTAGCTATGAACCAAAAATGTTGAAAAGCGATGTAAGCAATGAAAATATACTTTGACATTTTAACAATTTTCAGGCAATTTTTATTTTTATAATTTCTCCAATCCCGCCCACATTTTGTCGAATGTTGTATACTGACATTTGGAAACTTTGATTCTTTCCGTTTTCCAGATATACACAAATTTCTCCATTCCCGCACATTCTTTTTCAGAGAGGTCGTTTATTGATAACCAAGATGCTTGTACCTAGTTTGGAAACTTTGGCTGCTGCCGATCTGCAGATTTATAAAACAAAAAAAAAAAAAAAAAAATGAAAAACAACAACAGAAACAAGGGATTTATGAGTAAAATTAGGGGCAATCGTGGTTTTTTGCTCATATCTCAGCCATCTGTGGACCGATCTGCCAAAAATATATAACAAGCCAGTCCCCATCATTTTTGGGGTCTTCAGAAAACTCAGACGGACATAGTTGAATCAATATTGTAGAAATCACAAACCTTTATTGAAAGGTATAAAAACTGTTGGTAAAAATTAAAGATTTCACACATTTTTTTGGGAAAATGCAAAAAACAAATAGCGCCCAATTAAATGCACCAAATTAGTTGAACTTTTTTGATTCTGAAGCGTTATGCCAATATTGATTGAGCTGAAAAATTTAAACGAACTGAAATATAGAAAAATAAAAGATTTAATTTTGGAACGAACGAACGAAATTTTCGAAAGAAACAAGTTTTGCTACAATCCATATGGGATCAAACAGTTTTGCAACACACTGTAGCCCACCAGAAAAATTAATCATTGAAAGTTTTGAAAGTTATAAAAATTTATTAAAGCTATGCAAACAATGTTAAGAAAATGTAACAATAGTTCTGTAGGAGAAAAATAAACTACACAAATTTACATCTTTCTCAAAATATGATTTTTATACTGCTTTTTTGTTTTTATTTGATTTGTTAAGTAAAATATTTGGACTAACTTTGTTAATCATTCTCAGGAAAACTAAATATATTTGTATAATTTATATAACACATTTTGAAGAGAAAAGTAAGGTAAGAAAACGTTGTTGTAAGCTTTGTATTATTTTACGGAAAAATCAGGCCTTTTGTTGTTGGACTTGGTGCTGTTTGTCTCAAGGGAAGAAACAGTTCCAATATGTACCATCATGGGAGGTAAATAACCAAATCCAATTTAATAAGTAAAGGTAAAGTTAGGATATCGTCGACATAAGAAATCTTATTAGAGTCATATAAAATATTCGGACAAATTCAAATTTTAAATGAAGATGAAGAAGCATTTGTGATTTTTAACATGTTTTTGCGGTCTATTCAAAATAAATTGAAACCTTTTTCTTCACAATCAATATTATTATTGTCCAAGACCGAAATATTAAATTGCAAGTCTTTATTTTCTCTCCAATTTTCAACAAAGTGAGCCACATTGATGGGAAGTATGTATATGCCATGTATTTTTTCGAGTTCCTTTTCATTTTTATACCCTCCACCACAATTTGTTGTGAAGAGGGTGTACAAAGTTTGTCATTCCGTGTGAAACTTTTTAAACCCACACCACAATAGTGGAGAGGGTATTATGCATTTGTGCTGATGTGTGTAACGCCTTAAAATATTGGTCCTAGACCCACCTTAAAGTATACCGATCGTCTTAGAATCACTTTCTGGGTCGAACTAACGATGTCCGTCCGGCTGGCTGGCAGGCTGGCTGTCCATGTTTGTCATTCCGTGTGAAACTTTTTAAACCCACACCACAATAGTGGAGAGGGTATTATGCATTTGTGCTGATGTATGTAACGCCTTAAAATATTGTTCCTAGACCCACCTTAAAGTATACCGATCGTCTTAGAATCACTTTCTGGGTCGAACTAACGATGTCCGTCCGGCTGGCTGGCAGGCTGGCTGTCCATGTTTGTCATTCCGTGTGAAACTTTTTAAACCCACACCACAATAGTGGAGAGGGTATTATGCATTTGTGCTGATGTATGTAACGCCTTAAAATATTGTTCCTAGACCCACCTTAAAGTATACCGATCGTCTTAGAATCACTTTCTGGGTCGAACTAACGATGTCCGTCCGGCTGGCTGGCTGGCTGGCTGTCCATGTAACCTTGTGCGCAAAGTACAGGTCGCAATTTTGAATATAATTTGATGAAATTTGGGTCATTGGTTCTTATTGGCACAAGGACCAAGCCTATTGAAAATGGGCCGAATCGTAGGACCACGAGGGAAGATAGGGGGAAATTTCTTCCTCTCAGAAACTATCAAACCGATTTCAATGAAATTTAAAACATAGATAGAACCATATCTATATGGACACAAAATGTATGCATTTTTTAAAAAATAGGACCACGAGGGGAGATAGTGGCAATTTCTGCCTCTCAAACCGATTTTAATGAAATTTAAAACATAGATAGATCCATATCTATAGAGACACATTAGCTATACAGTTTTTCAAAAATAGGACCACAAGGGGAGGTAGGGGGCAATTTCTGCTTCTCACAAACTTTCAAAACGATTTTCATGAAGTTTATAAACATAGATAAATCTATATTTATGTGGACACTTAAGCATGATGTGTTTTTAAATACTGTGGTGCAGGGTATCATATGGTCGGGCTTGATCGACTATACTTTCTTACTTGTTTATTATTCATCTCAGACCCCATAAAGTATATATATATTCTGGGCGCTTGAGTAATTCTAAGTCGATTTAGCCATGTCCTTCTGTCTGTCCGTCTGTTGAAAACCCACTCCCTTTCGAAAAACTCAAAAGAAAAGAACAAGCATGATGTAAAATTGCTTGCAGTTATTCTTAGCAGTTTGGGGTTGAAATCCAGCAAAATCGGCTCAGTAGGTCAAGAGCTGCGTATCAAAATGTGAAACCAACACCCTTAAAAATTTATAATTTTGTTATAAGATTTTGTACAAATTCGTTTTGTACGACTGGAAATCATATTGTCAAAATTCATGCAGATCGTTCCATAATTTCCCGTAGGCCCAATATAAAGACTACTCCCGGAAACTATTTTAGTACGCCAATAACCGTAATAAATAATGCCATCATAATAACATTTGGTACGTCGCAGTTTTACACCCAGAGAAAAAACATGTTTAAATATGGTCACCTCCAACCAAACTATTTTAAAAGAACATTTTAAACATATTTTGTTTAATATAAGCATATTATTGTCAGTGATAACCATATTATGGCTAAATAAGGACTCCATCAAGAAGCCCCAACCATATTATTGTTGACTCCAAACATGCTATGATCAATAATAACTAAAATTTGTTAAGCACTTACAATAGCATGGTTGGTTTTCAACCATAGTATGTTGCTCTTAGAAAAGGGGAAAATACTATTGTAAATTTCAAAACAAATTATTATTATATTTAACCATAACATTTTTAGAGACAACCATAATATGATTGTTTACGTCTAAACTAAAGGCAACGATGTTTCCAGCCCTGGGGTCTAATTAGATTGACCTTTGACATCTGGCGGCGCCACCGTCAGCAAGAAGTTTATTTTAAGTTCTTATTTGAATTTGTATGTATTTTCGTTAAGTTTTTTTTTGAGAAAATGAAGTTGGGCTTGAGACAATTTTTTTGATCACTTTTTGTATAACCGCCATAGTGTACAATTAAATTCTCTTCATCGTAAAAAGTTTCTAAATTTCAAAGCTTTAATAAAACGAGTTTTGTAACGTTGAAACGAAATAAGGAAAGTGTTTTTATTTGGAGAGACATTTTTAGTGAAAAAATAACCTCTTTATTTTTTTTATTTGTTTCCCCGAGATTTATTGTTACTTCGGTACCCAACACCGAGCGCCTGGGCATCTGGTGTTCTTGCAGTACAATTATATCCAATCCCTAATACAGTTCATACCCTCGGAGGAACGTAAGTGACGCTTCTATGATTGTGGGTTCTTGATGGAGGACTAAATTTACTATAATATGGTAGTCGCTGACAATTATATGGTTATATTGACCATAATATGTTTAAAATTGTCTTTTAAAATAGTTTGGTTGGAGGTGACCATATTTAAACATGTTTTTTCTCTACGTGTATAGGACTACAAATAACATTGTTAATTTTCGTGACGATCTGTCCAAAATGAGAGGCTTTTTCGCTTATTTTTGACAGTAGCTTAAGTTTGTTTATGCACATTGTGGTTGGGCCTTTAGCTTCATATGGCCAGAAAAAATTTCATGCAATTTTGTGATATACGGTTCATAATTTACTGTAGACCCATTTTAAGCAGCCGTCTGAAATTCTCTCTAAACGCTTATTATTAATGTTTTTTAACTCTACAGAATTTTGGCATGATTGGTAATTTACCATGGGTTCAATATAAATTTCAATCCTGAAAATCATTTTCGATATCAAATAGAGTTCACTCCTGGAATATTCGAACTGTCGGCGTATGGTATCAAAGATTCGGCACAGCCGAATATAGCACTCTAAGAGATATAGATATGTTTTCTTTAAACTTTTTTTTGTTTTTTGGCTTTACTTAAAACAAAAAAGTTTGGCTAACTATAAAAGAAATAACGCCAGGGTATCACACGAATAACATTTTTGGCTAACAATCAAGAACGACCTGATTTTCCTTTACAAAAACGATGGCGAGCTGTTTCTCCACTCAGAGCAGTTTTTCGAGTGTTTTTACCTAGTAAACAATATTAAATTCGCGCATTTCCTACTTCTTTGAAAACAGCCATATTGCTTTGATAAAAAGTTGACATTTGCAAAAAAAAATGTTGTGCTCAGTATGGTAACATTACATGTGCCAGAAGATTTTGACAAGAAATCGGCATATTTAAAAAAAATCTGCATTATCAGCACTTAAATTTAAAAAAATCGGCAAAAAGTCGGCAAATTTTAAATACAGTCGGGCTTCGATTATCCGTGATCCGGTTAACTGGTAACCCCGATTAACCGTGATGGCCAAATTTCAGTCTATTGTTTTTTGTTTGCAATGTTTTCAAATTATTTTCTTCGATTTACCATGATTACCTCTATTATCCGTGATGACTGTTGAAAAATATTTGACAAACAACATTACACGACTTCTTATAAGAAATTTCATTAGAAAATTCAATTTATACATACTTATTAGTTTAAAAATTTACATAAACTTCTTGAATTAATTTTCTTAATGTAAATATGTATGTATACCAACGTTCACTTGTTAAATAATTAAACAAAAATGTGTAATCAAAGTTGTTATTCGATTAACCGTGAAAATCGATTATCCGTAATGCTTCTGGTCCCGACCACCACGGATAATCGATGCAGCATTAACAAATGGTTGAAACATAATAATCAATAAAAAAAGAAACGTTTTATAAATAATTTGTAGTAAATTAAAAACAAATATATATATTTTGTACTTGAGGTTATTTTTTTTAACTTTTTTTATAGACGAAAATTTGAGATTGACATTTTTATTTAATCATACTGGCTAATTCCGGTAGTCGTGATCGAATCCTTTTTCGATACGAAGCTATTTTATTTCTAATTCTTTCAGTCGATGCTGAACGAAATAATTTCGATTCGTTCAGTATCGACTGAATGAATAAGAACTAAAATTGCTTTCGAAACGAAAAAGTATTCGATCATGAATTCGAGTATGAAATTCGTTTCAAAACAATTCGAATTATTAAACTTGAAAAATTAAACATCCTTGCAAATTTAAATTTTTCAGGGACCATCGAAATTTTGTTTTATTAAGGCTACAAATTCTTTCATAATTTTCAAAATACGTTTTAAATCTGAATTTTTGCTAAAAAGCTTGCAAATTTACTTCACTTCCTTACATAAGATTGGCTATCGGATCGAGAATAATCTTTTTATCCAAATTATTTTTATTGATAGTAAATATAAATTAAGCTTAACCTTACTCCTTCGTAAGCATCTATTAATTTTCAAACTCATATCTTCGGTCTCATGTAGAAAGGCCCTAACTCGATTTTTATCGAAATTGAGTTTTTCCAATACATTTCCCACAAAAACACCTCGTCACAAACATTTACTACAATAGCCTCAAAAATATAATTTTAACAAGCAATTGAAGGAGCCATTTTACATTATGACACATACAGTTTCTATTATGTTTTTTCCTTCTCCTGTAAAGTTGCATTTATGTGAGTTAGGGACTTTCAACATGAGACCAACGATATATAAAGTTCTTTATATTTTCTTATATATAGAAAAAAATATAACAGATGGCTTTTTCCTTTTAGTTGGATTTAGTTCTTTCATTCTTCATAGACCGCATTTAGACTATGCAATTATCGCCGAGTTTTTTTTCTATTTTCTTTTAAAGAAGTTGCTACGAAGCTCTTTTCACATTTACATTTACATTTTTTTCATTCATTTTTTCAACTTTTTCAACCCCGTTTTCTTCCCTACACCTCTTGCTAACAAACAAAAAGTTGCATGCGAAAGTTGCGGCATTAATTGCATAATGTAAATATGGTCATAGTTGGACATTTTTCAAAAAAAATTTAAAAAATATACCAAAACAAACAATTACACCAGTGTTCGAAAATCTATATATATAAAATTGTAACGTTACTGACTCACTGATTCATCATCGCACAGCCTAAACGCCTGAAGCTAGACACTTGAAATTTGGACCAGAGATTGGTCACTCCCCAAATCGATCCACTAAGACGGGATTTTTGGAAATTCGAATGTTTAGGGGGTAAAAAAGGGTAAAAACGGGAAAATTCGGTAACCTTATATCTCCAAAACTAAAAGAGATACAAAAAAAATTTAATACCTATCGTTGTTCTTTAGAAAAATAAGCGGACAGGTGTCTGGTACTTTTTTGAAATTCGGCCCTATTTGGGAGTAAACGGGTAATATCTGAATTTTAGTACTTTTTTGACACCCCATCTATCTTTTGAACCAATAAACATAGAAACAAAGTTAATACCACATTCGAAACCTAACAAAAATATACGAATTTAAATTTGGTACTTTTTCGAAATTCGAACATTTAAGGGGTAAAAATCGTAACTATTTTTGGTACTTTTTTTAAAAAACATTTTTCTCCATTTATTGAAATATTCGTACTAAATTATGGGCTGCCACTATTATACTGCAATTTTTTATACTTTAATGAAAATAGTACCAAAAAGGGGAAATACGAGAAATTTGATATTTTACTTAACTTTTTGGTTCTACAACTGGTATTTTTTAAATTATCGTTTATGTTGGACCTAAAAACATAAGATTCATCATGCAATGTCCGGAATGGATAAGAATCCATAAGGGGCAGTTTTTGGTACTTTTCTGTTAATTAACTGGTACTTTTTGAATTTCCGTTAGTATTGGACCTATAAAAATAAAATTAAACATGCAGTGTCCCGAATGGATGAGAATCTATAAGAGGGAACTTTTTGGTACTTTTTTGTTCATTAACTGGTACTTTTTGAATTTACGTTAATATTGGACTTAGCAACATAAAATTCAAAATGAAATGTCCTGAGTGGTTAAGAATCCATAAGGGGAAGTTTTTGGTACTTTTCTGTTCATAAAATGGTGCTTTTTGAATTTCCGTTAGTATTGGACCTATAAAAATAAAATTAAACATGCAATGTCCTGAATGGATGAAACTCTATAAGAGGGAACTTTTTGGTTCATTAACTGGTACTTTTTGAATTTCTGTTAGTATTGGACCTAGAAACATACAATTCAATATGCAATGCCCTGGATGGATGAGAATCTATAAGAGTGAACTTTTTGGTACTTTTTTAATCTTGGACTGGTACTTTTTGAATTTCCGTTGGTATTGGACATAGACAGATAAAATTAAACATGCAAGGTCCTGGGTGAATGAAAATCTGTAAGAGGGCTTTTGGTACTATTTTGTTCTTTAACTGGTACCTTTTAAATATCCGTATTTATTGGATCTAGAAACATAAAATTAAACATGCAAGCTCCTGAGTGAATGAGAATCTGTAAGAGGGATTTTTTTTTAAATAAACTGGTAATTTTTTTAATTTAATATTTATTTTTGTGAATTAAATAAAAAAGCAAATTGGTGTCTGGTACTTTAACGAAATTCGGTCGTTTTAGGTAGTAAATCTAGCTTTTAAGCCAATACGTATAGAAATAAAAATTAAATAACATTTGTTACTTATCTAAAAAATACAAATGCGAATTTGGTACTTTTTCGAAATTCGAGAAATTTGATATTTTACTTAACTTTTTGGTTCTACAACTGGTATTTTTTAAATTATCGTTTATGTTGGACCTAAAAACATAAGATTCATCATGCAATGTCCGGAATGGATAAGAATCCATAAGGGGCAGTTTTTGGTACTTTTCTGTTAATTAACTGGTACTTTTTGAATTTCCGTTAGTATTGGACCTATAAAAATAAAATTAAACATGCAGTGTCCCGAATGGATGAGAATCTATAAGAGGGAACTTTTTGGTACTTTTTTGTTCATTAACTGGTACTTTTTGAATTTACGTTAATATTGGACTTAGCAACATAAAATTCAAAATGAAATGTCCTGAGTGGTTAAGAATCCATAAGGGGAAGTTTTTGGTACTTTTCTGTTCATAAAATGGTGCTTTTTGAATTTCCGTTAGTATTGGACCTATAAAAATAAAATTAAACATGCAATGTCCTGAATGGATGAAACTCTATAAGAGGGAACTTTTTGGTACTTTTTTGTTCATTAACTGGTACTTTTTGAATTTCTGTTAGTATTGGACCTAGAAACATACAATTCAATATGCAATGCCCTGGATGGATGAGAATCTATAAGAGTGAACTTTTTGGTACTTTTTTAATCTTGGACTGGTACTTTTTGAATTTCCGTTGGTATTGGACATAGACAGATAAAATTAAACATGCAAGGTCCTGGGTGAATGAAAATCTGTAAGAGGGCTTTTGGTACTATTTTGTTCTTTAACTGGTACCTTTTAAATATCCGTATTTATTGGATCTAGAAACATAAAATTAAACATGCAAGCTCCTGAGTGAATGAGAATCTGTAAGAGGGATTTTTTTTTAAATAAACTGGTAATTTTTTTAATTTAATATTTATTTTTGTGAATTAAATAAAAAAGCAAATTGGTGTCTGGTACTTTAACGAAATTCGGTCGTTTTAGGTAGTAAATCTAGCTTTTAAGCCAATACGTATAGAAATAAAAATTAAATAACATTTGTTACTTATCTAAAAAATACAAATGCGAATTTGGTACTTTTTCGAAATTCGAACGTTTCAGGGGTGAAAATTGTACCTATGTATATCGATCCCGCGAACCTCATACCTCCTAAACTAAAAGAGATAAAAAACATCAGCAATTCGCTAACCGTATATTTCCTAAACAAAAAGAGATACAAAAAATTTAATACTAATTATTGTTCATTAAAAAAAATAAACGGAGAGGTGTCTGGTACTTTTTTGAAGGAAGACCTTTTTGGGGTGTAAAAGGGTAAATAAATATTGTATCACATTTTTAGCTTATCTAAAAAATACAAAACAGGTTTGCCCCTTTTTTGAAATTCAAACGTTTAAGGTGTGAAAATCGTTCCTAATTTTGTTACTGTTTTCTCAACATTTTTCTCCATCTCTATATAATATAAATTTGTAAAGTAACTGACGGATTCATCATCGCACATCCTAAACTCTTGAAGCTAAAAAGCTGACTTTTGGACCGAAGGTTGTCCTCTCGCCAAATCGATTCCGCTAACCAAAAAAATTTAAAATTAAAGAGATCCAAAAAATTTAACACTTATTGTTTTCGTTAAAAAAAATAAGGGGACAGGTGCCTGGTACTTTTTTGAAAATAAACTTTGGCATAAAAATATGTCCACGAAGAAAAAGGAGACGCTAACGAAGTAGCGGGTTAAATGCTAGTAAACACTAAATATCGTTTCTTAATGTTCGGTTCGGTAGATTTGTGGAAAACACAAACGCTAATAGTGTTTATGTAGAAAATCATTAAGGGTCTTCATGATATCGCTTAAAATTGCCATTTGTGCAATTGGGTAAACTTGCGAGACTCGTTTCATGAAGATCCTTTTTAATTTTTGTGTAATTTTAAACAATTACTGTCATTTCAAACTGAAACGTCAATAAAAAAATATATTAAAAAAAATAATCAAAAATATAATAAAAAAGTTGAAATTTGTGAATAATAAATGAAATTTGTTTTTAAACATGCATAAAGAAAGCCAAAACACTATGTTTATGTTATTACAAGAATTTATTGTTTGTGATTTATTAACACTTGAAGTTTTCATTGAAAACGGCGGTAAGCATTAAAAAAATTTGTTTGTATAAATGCACAATTGAAGAGCGCAAGTTTACGAGTCATAATTGTTGGGCAAATTTAAGCAGTTTGTGTAAATGAATTCTCATACAATTTTTGACAGTTCATTTACGAGGGCGTAAGAATGCACAGTTTGCACACATTACGAGACTTATAAACGATATCATGAGGACCCTTATTGTTTTTTTATGTATAATACTGCTATTTAAAGTCCGATCTCATCATACTTATGCCATTTATTAAGTTGGAATGGTTAAAAAAAACTTTTTAATGTCAACCTGTGTAATTTACGATAAGCCCTATATTAAATCAACTCTGGATATTAGCAAAAAAAATAAAAAAATTGTTCCAATTTAGCTTTACCAACATGTAACTAGAAATAACACCAAACAAATTTGTGATAATCGTTTCAAATTCTACTACATGCCTTTATATGAGACCACCTTCCGAGAAGCAATTATGGAAGCATAAATTGTAAAAAAATTTGTATTACTTATTAAAGTTTACTTCTTTACTTGACTTAACCTCCTGAAAATCAATTTAACCCATTTGATACCACTGTACTCGCTGGAGTACAGAAATATACTAAACTTTATGACTCCAAAACTATAATTTATCTCTTTACTTTTTAAAAGTTTTGCTTCTAAATATTTCTTAAGAGTGTAAACAATAACCCCCGTATTCATAAAAAATTAAAATGGATTTGAAATGCATTTTAAGAAAAATTTGTATTACAATTTTGGCTTAAAACACATTTTAAACTTATTTTATTTTTTATGAATACGGCAGTAAATATGTATCAAAAGTGAGCAAAAAATGTCTAACGGTAAAGTCTCATTGTCCTTTTCATAAACATTTTTTTTTCGTTTTTTCAATATTCTTTACCTAAAATTACATTTTGGCTTACATATATATTTCTTGTGTAAAGCTTAGCGGTGACGAGTTTTTCAGAAAATAAAGGAAACATAATTAATTTTGAAAGTAATTAAAAAATTTATTTCAAAAAGTTTTAAAAAGTGTATTTTGTTAAGCATTGAAATTGTTGTACTTGTTCGAGTACAATCGGATAATGTGTGTAAAATTGTTAGTTACTTGCGATGGATGTTAAATAATTTGAAAACATTGCTGTCGCATTTGATTTCGCTAGTCGTAATGGCCGTGAACATTTTGATTTAACCATAATTCTTCCTAATACCGACCAGGAAACAGATGAGGACGAAATTGACGAAGGAACTTTATTACGGAATGATTTGCCAAAAGACATTCCATTGGAATTGGAATTGCTTAAAGAAGATATTCCACTCGCTGATTTACGAAAATTAATATTAGCGTCATCGGCAATAAAGTGGATGAAAAGAGCCATGAACATGGATCTGCCTTGTAGCAGATATTTTGATTCTTTTAAGAATGCCGACAGCTTGGAACTCGATTTAAGTGATAGAATGGTGATAATTATACCATTATCAAAAATTGAATGTGAAAAGTTTTGTCAATTTGGATACACATACCAAAATCTTTCGATTGATGAGCGCAAACACTAACCAAATAGATATTTTAAATTTCGAATATCTATCTAAGATATTATTCGATTCGTGCAGTAAACCCTAGGCGCTCAACTACATCGTCAATTGCAACAACAGCAGGCTATCCCTTCCCAAAACGCATTACCAATCAAATAAGATGCAAAGCTTGTCACAGTAGAATTCGATGATTTGCGAGCTTTGCAAATTTGCACTTTGCGTAGAAACAGAGTGCTTTAAAAAATGCAATGCCCAATTAGATACAAATAGTAATGCATAATAAAACATATGTATAATGTTAAAAAAAATCTTTAAATGGGAATAAAAACGTTTTTGAATAAAATTAATTAAATATTTTATTTACTACGCACCACAGTTGCTGAAAATTTTATTTCATTGGCCAAAAGTCCAATTTTTGTTTGTCACCGATTTACAAAATTTTAATTTTATTTAATAGTAAACATATTAAAACTAAGGTAGCCAAAAAATTAGGTCAAAATATTGGTAATTGTGAGTTTATTGGTGAGAGGGAAAGAGAACATGCTGTTCCTTTTCCCCCTCTCAAACATAAACTCAGACTTTCTGAAAGAAAACTTTCATAGTGTGATCCCAGACTTCAATCCGAAAGAAATTATCATTGTTCAAAAACAATCATCGATAATGCCCTGCTATATATTTTTGCTAGGTTGGTAGACTAGACTATTGTGTTATTTATGTATATTTGAGATGTTAAGACATATTTTCTAAACTACTATATTTTTGTCAAATTTCAACTTTAGTAGAATAAAACTTTTGAAGACCAAGAAGGTAAAACCAGTGATAAAAAGGTGAAAGTGTTTTCTTTAACCCTGTATACGCTTTTGAACCAGCTTGGACCCGCCTGTTTAACACTTTTTTAATTTTAATGAAATTACTAAAAAAACATTTTTTTGTTTGAATATCTTTTTTCTTTTTTTTTTTTTATTTTGCAAAAACGTTTGCAAACGTTTGATTCATCCTTATCCGTTACACTTCGTTCACACTAGCGTATTTTATAGTTGAATAAAGAGCTTAAACACGCGTTTACGCTAAACAAGTCTATTGTGAATATAATATTCTATGACTCTATAACTATGCAATGCGTTGTTAAATGTGTGTCAGGTATTTTATAGCATATAAATAAAAGGATTTTAAGTTTTTTAATCCTTTTTATTCTACCTGTATGTATTTGGTATGAAAAAAAAGTATGAAGAGGTTTAAAAGCATGTGACATTCGGATGCAAACTCAGTGGATATAATATATCTGAGCAATAAAAACGTTTTTCATAAACATGGAGGGCTTCAGCTATAAAAAATTGGCCGGAGAGTATTTTAGAAACAAAAACGAGGAAGATGTTAAAAATTACATTCGAAAAAAGGAAGCTTAAATTCCTGTAGCACTGAAATACAATTAGACTTAGAAAATAAATTATATGTTTTTATCAAACATTTAAAACAGCGATACAGGAGAGTTGATGACAGCAAAGATGAATTTTATAAGAGCTTTGCAAACTGGTTAGAGAACGAACTTTCTGTCCAGATCGCTTCTCAAACTTCAAACCAAAACACACGTGGGAGACCACAAAAGTCGCTGGACAGCTGTAGCGATAGATCTAAGAGGCGGAAGCTTAAGAAACAATTGACAAAAGTGAATATCATTGAAAAATTTGTTAAAGCTAGTCCATTGAGAACAAAACGGATTCTTAAAAGTACCAACTCCGAGCGATGCAAAACAATTCATAAATGAGGAGGCATAAGCATTATTTCTGGATTTTAAATTAACAAAACAGCAATATTTAGCTCAGACTGCGTGCGATTGAAAAAGGCTCAAATCTGTATCAAGCATATCATCACATAACATCTGCTAAAATGGACTGTTTTCCATTAAAGGACACTATTACAATCACATCAATTTCGGCAGAGGTACAACTACAATCTCTACTTGATCACACATCCGAACGCTTGCTACAATCAATAAAAGGAAATGAGTTAAAGAAATATGGAAACACAAAGTTAATTCTTTTTTGTAAATGGGGATGTGATGGTTCTTCCGGACAAAAACAATACAAACAAGTAGTATGTGAAAATATTTCGGACTCAGATATGTTCATGGTATTATTTGTACCATTGCGATTAAAAAATATTTTGGAAGATTCAGAGCCTTCGACAAGTACAACGCAAACAAAGGATATTTGGAAAAATAAGACACCATCTTCTACGAAATACTGCAGGCCCATTAAATTTGAATTCAAAAAAGAAACTCATGATTCCTTTAACAAAGAAGTTAGTGATATCAAGGCCCAAATTGCAATACTACAGCCATTACAGTTAGATTTAGATGGGTAGCAAATTGAAGTTAGCTACCAATAAGTGCTAACAATGATAGATGGAAAAGGAGGCCAGGCTTTGACTTACACGAAGCTGCATCCAGCTGCATCATATGCCATGCAACATCAAGCCAATTAAACCAAGTCCCGACAAAATCTTTAGATAAAACGACTTATGGTACACATAGTTATGATTTGGATTTCGGATCTTCAGATGAATATCACAAATTTGGGTTGGTTATAGATCAGCAGAAACAAGGGTCAGGCAAAACAAATGATGGCAATATCGCAAGAAGATTCTTTTCAGATCCAGAAATAGCTTCTGAATTAACAGGTGTTGATTTTAACCTCATTTTTAGATTAAAAATAATCCTAGAAGTACTTGCGTGCAATGAAGAAATCGACTCTAGAAAATTTGGAGATTTTGCTAAGGAAACTGCAAAAATATATACAACCAAGTACCCATGGAGAAATATGTCTGCTACACTTCACAAAATCCTTTATCATGGAGAAGATGTCATTAAATATCAGAGGAAGCTAAGGAAAAAAAGGAATAAGGATTACAGATTTTATAGAGAGCACAATACTAGAAAAATTTAACGAAATTCCACTAATGAAGATCTATTTAATATATTATTGGCAACGTCAGATCCGTTCATCTCCAGTATTCGAAATCAATGGAAAGTGGAACATCGGGATTAAGATGAATAAATCAAAAAACTACTAAAGAACAGAAATAACACAGAACAGAATATGGAATATTTGCAATCAATCTTTCAATTAAATGAACAACAACTATAATTCATTAGATCTAAGACAGACATTGTATTAGTAAAAAATAGTAATTAACAGAAACTCACATTGTTACAAAAGCTATTAAAATCTATTAGGGCGATTCTTTTCTGACGGGTGCAACATTTAGACGCTTTAAACGTCTTTTACTAATAGATTGAAACACATTTGCAATTAAGTTATTTCTATCTATTTACAAGAATTTATATGAAACGATCAAATAGCCACGAGAGAGCTTTAAAGTGCATGACGGGTGCAACCAAATTGGCCCACTTTCATAAGATCATGCCACAAAAACACAAAACTCTGTTAATTTTTAAACTTTTATTGTATTATTCTTTTTTATTGTGAAAGATGAGATATCAGACGATGATTATCAAATAACACATCGTAGGGAAATATAATCCAATAATAAGAAATTTGCTCTTTAAGCCATGACGGGTGCAACATACAATGAATTTTCTGTTCGCGCCAAATCTATGAATCTTAATGCTTCGAAGTACACAACAAATTTATATTTAAGCTTACGTCTAAAAAAAATATATTATTATAAAATATGTATAGATATTTTACTTTAAATTGGCATCAAAAAAGTATCAAATAGTGTGATTTGAAAATTGATGTTTAAAGTTGTCTAGACTAGAATCGCCCATTGCTTCTTTTATTTTTAAAAGGTTTTTTTTATCCACATATCGTTAGAAAAGCCCTAACTAACATTTTCCTTACTTTACAGGAGAAGCAAAAAACTTACAGCCAATCCCACGATGTCACACGTTAACGTTCGCATAGAAAATTACATTTAAAACAAAAACCATTTCTAAAATTTGTTTTTGTTTTAAATGTTATTTTCTATGCGAACGTTAACGTGTGACATCGTGGGACTGGCTGTTTATAAAAATTGTTGTATTGTAGTCGCGTTTTTTTAAACGCTGTTTTTTATTAAATTGTTTAGAGAATTATTAAATTAAAAAAATAAAAAAACCATATTTCACGCTAAAGTTAAAAAAATCTAAAGTTCCACTTTG
Organism: Pollenia angustigena; assembly: GCA_930367215.1. NCBI lineage: Eukaryota > Metazoa > Arthropoda > Insecta > Diptera > Polleniidae > Pollenia > Pollenia angustigena. The sequence goes on from OV884058.1 coordinate 253,611,057, forward strand.
CCCTTAAATTCAACCGATTACAATGAAATTTAAAGTGGAAAATCTATCTGTCGATTAAAAAAAATTTCACTAAAATATCTTCTTCGGTTCAAAAGTTACAGATTTTTGGCCAATGAAAAACGATTTGCAGCCACTGTGCGCACCCTGAAAGTCCCATTATACTCGCACGAGTACAACCCAAAAACACCCTTCTAAAATTTAATTTTATTTCTTATGTTTGTTCATTTTATACTTTAATTGAGATCTAATAAGACATATACCAATAAAAAATTGTAACATATTGCCAGGCAATATGCGCTACGCAATAAGACGTACATATTTGCAGTAAAGTAAGTGGAGGAACTCTTAACAAGTTTTATAAAAAAAAAAGTAATATTTCAAGTGCCACGGCATTTCCTTACTACGAAGCAGGTTTGTAAGGGAGAATACTAAAAAATAACTGTAAAAACATTCAGTGTGTAAATCTTATAGCTACTTTCACCAGTTTATATATGCGTTGAATAAACCGTTTTTTGGGTAAAAAATGTATTGCTTCAAAGTGGGAACTCACTATATAAAATTCATGTGTTCAGTAAGCGAGATGGTAATCGAAACACTTACATTTCTTCCTTACAAACCAGCTTCGTTTGAAGCTCAATTTTTTATTGGGATTTTAATTAAAATTAAAGCATTTCTGATTTTAAAGATGCTTGGGATCTAAAGTGTTACTACGCTTAATAATATTTCTGAAACAAATGATGAAATTTTGTTTAAATTAAACCACGAATTATAATGCTGTGAGGTCAGGTTTTATAAAACCTGAAAATATTTGAATTCTCATAAACCCTTCCATTACAGATTCGACACAGCCGAATATAGCACTCTCACTGGTTTTTTAACATTACATATTTTTTGACAGAAATAGTTTTTTTTATTAATATGTTGTTTGAATAAATGTGGAAGCAATTTCAATGCATTACCTTTTTGAATGCATTTGTCCCAGGTCTGGATTTTACACAATAAAATCGACATTGTTATACACTCACGACTATTGTGAATAAATATGAATAACATTTTATTCCCACGATATCGTGTTATTCCCCATACATTCTGTTTTGGGAAAAGGGAGCTAATTTGTAAATAAAAACTCTTTTATATTTTTGTTTGAACAAAGTTCACATTTTATTTTTTTTTACTTGCATTAAAGTTGTTGTTGTTGTCTTTTTCTTATTATAGTAATGTATTTTTTATTTTTAAATAATTTTTTATTTCATTTTTTTAAAATCGTCTCATTAAATTTTAGTTTATTTTTTTATTTTTATAATTATCTTAAGTTTTATTTGACTTTTGTTGTTGTGTGGTATTTGTATAACTTATTCATTTTGTTCATTTATTTATAGTTTTCATATATACATATATTTATGTATACATATATATACATATATTTATGTATACATATATATACATATATATATATATATATACATACATATATATAATATCGTAATATTTAATTTTAAGTTAGCAAATATAATTACTTTTTGTATTATCTGTCAAGCTGACAGTTTCAAAAGGGAGGAAACAAAAACTGAGGACACATAAAAGAAAATAAATAAATGAGAACTTGAAAAGTATCTCTACATGATTTTAAATATGAGACAAGGTGAGACCTTTAACGTTTACCGTTATAGTGGAAAAGTTGCCATAAATTTCAATTTAAAAATGGCGGCCAAGTTAAAGTAAACAGGTCTTCTGTTCGTTTTTAAATCTGTTTAAATTTTTGATGGAGTTTTAGTTTTCGTATTTAAATTACAAATAACTTAATTGGTTTTGTTCTTGTTATACATTTATAAATCGCTTTATTTTTTTTTTCAGTTCAATAATGCTTTCTTAGAGGAGGGGGATGATGTTGGAATTTTTGTATCATGCATACTTAAAGTAAATGTTTTATTTTATTTATTTTTTTAATAATTTATGTATAATTGCTTAATCATAAAATGTATCTTTCTGTTTCGTTTTATATATTTTCTTTTTGCTGCAAATTGTTTATACAAACATTAATTTCAATTGTTATTTTTGGGGTTTTTATTATTGTATTTTTATTACTTTTTACCTCTCTGAGAGAATTTTGTTTGTTTCTTATTTCTCTTTAAGTATTTAATAATAAAAAGTTGTCCTTCAGTTTTTCGATTTTTCATGATATTGATTAAAAAAGTGTATTTTGTTAATTATATTAAATTCTTTAATTCTTGACTTTTATTTTTTATATAATATGTATATTTAATAAAATTGTTTTATTTTCTTAATTTGGTTTTCCTTGTATGTCAGTTGTATCTGCAGTTGTTAGTTAATTTTTCATTTATGTATATAAAACTATAATTATTTTCAGTTTATTTTCCATATTAATTATTATTTATAATAATTGTATTTACATAAACCATAATTAGACGCGCTTTTCAAAAAACTTTTAAAGCATACTTTAATGAGTAAATAATAATAACAAAACAATTTACTACAAATTTCGATTCGAAATATGTTACATGGCTGCTTTATACATATAACCAACATTATTGTTTTGAATTTAGGTTCTTCATAAAGTTCGCCATTAATTTGTAAATGCAAGTCAATAAATATTATTTCCAGCCAAATGTCCGAAGAGAAATTTGAAGTAGCAAAAAAGCAAATTGCAAATAATCAATTACTGCGAATTAAATGCAGTATTAGATAGACGTACTTTAAAGTGCTGGATGCAAAAGTTCAAATATTTCATAAGAACTAAAACTGGCAACTCCATACGCTTTTATATAAATCGCTAAGAAATTGTTACTAATTTGCGCAAATAATTTATTTGCAAATAAACAATGAACAAAATTATCAAATTTAATTAAATAAAGAGTTTTTGATTAAATAAGCAGATCCTACGTAATTTTGAAAAGGATTTGCGTTAAAACTGTTACCTGTAATTCTAATACCACACGTTTTATCACATGCCAAACCTTGAAGTTCAAAATTTTAGTTTGTGTTACACGGCGTTTAGATTTACCAATACCCAGCGGGAAAAAAAGGATTACGGATGCCTTCTAGAAGGCCTCTGCAATCCTTCTTTTGGACATACTCAAGGTAGAAGTAAATAACACGCGTTAATTCGTCGAGGCTTGTCGTGCGTTTAAAAACTTTAGCGCAATTTGCAAGTTACACAACGCGCAAAAAGCCATTCCTGCCAGCTGTTTTTTATTTGTGCATTGAAAACCGATTCGAAACTATATCAAGATTTTATTATTTTATAGAATTTATTCTTTTTATATAAATATTGTGTTTTTTAAGCTTTTCAATAAGTTTTTCTTTCATGATTCACAAATTTGTTAAATTATTATTTTTATTGTCAGCTGATTACTTGTCAAAAACACACAACGCGTTGAAAAGTTGAAAGTTAACCAACTTTCTGGCGCAAACGCGTCAAAATATTTTGCATGTGACTTGTTCTATGAAAATACACTAGTTTAACTTTTTTTGACAGAAGTCTACAGAGCGCGCGCGCATTAACGCGTGCTATGTACTTCTACCTTCATATCTTTTTTACACACGTTGCGGAGAAGGCCTTCTGATCTCGCTTCTTTAGCAGGCACATAAGAATGGTAACGGGATCAAAAAAAATGCTTTTGCTTGTGAAAAAAAAAACAATACAAAAATGTTACTCTTTTACTCCCTTCTCATAGAAGCAAGTGTGGAAAGTGTATCTTATCTTTTATACTAAAGAGCCGAGGCCTTCTATGAGGCATTCTTTAGCAGTTATATAATATTAGTAACTGAATCAAAAAAATTTTAAAGCAGGCCTTTAAAAAGGCCTGAAGTAAGAATGTATTCTGAGTTTTCCCGCTGGGTAGGTACTGACGGTAGCAATACATGCAAACATTTTCACTAATTCATACACACTTTTCCAACTGTCTTGCAAATTTAGTAGACGGTAAAATTGGACAGTGATTTGACATTTGCTCACAGTAATTTGTTAGCAAAAGAAAAAAGTTAAAAAAATAAATACATTCTCCTTTGTTTTTCAAGTTTTAGTTAAGTTTTATCTATGTTCACACAAAATTGTTGTTTTAAACTATTTTTTAATTTTTAACTTGCACTGCAACATTCATGTCTGATATATATTTTTATAAGTGAACTGTCTTAATTACTGTCTAGACGCTTGCGTCACGAAGACAGTTAGTAGTGTTTTTGGCAAGTAAAATTTATTTTCTTACTTTCTTGCTAGTGCTGTCAATTGTAAACGCTGGGTAATATGCAAATCTTTAACACCACCTTTAGCACACAGTCCAGACTATCTATCCATTTTAATGTGTGCACAAGTACAAACAAATGGGCAGAATAGCCGACGCACAATGGTTGATGTTCTTTTATATGGGAGAAGCGTATTGCACGACAATGGTAATACTGCAGTTAAGTAAGACATCTTTGTGCGAATTAATGTTCGAACAATGCTGTTTGAACAAGAACAAAACATCGACAACAGCAGACTTAACTATCCAAATTCATGTGTGCACAATAAATTGTTTGTTGTATGAACATAGCGATAGTCGGCCCAGACGGAATTAATGGTGTTTTCTTTTCTAAAAAACAATGATGCATTATAGTTGTGTAATATATTAATCAGGTTACACGAACCCTTACAAAGTGGTACATTTTTCTAAATTACAATGGAACAAAATAATAGCTAAGTTTTACACTCAACGCTAATGTGTATTTAGCGTGTTAAATATTGAATGCAAAGTTTGTACTAAAAGCGATATTCACCATGGTTGTAGCAATTTTCAATATAAAATTTTCTACAATTCCAATAAGCGTTAACAGCACTGATTTTCAATAACTAATGTCAGCTGTTGTTAAAAATTTTGCGACAAAAAAATATAATTATTAAATAAAAGTAAAACAAACGAAAAACAAAAAGTTTTTATATCCACCACAATATAACTAAAAATCACAATATAACGCAAATTGTACGCAAACACAAGAAAAGCCCTAATAAAAAAATATTTGCTTGCATAAAAAAGTACTTTACGCAGATGCAAAAAGGGCATTATCTCACACTCAGTTATAACTACGGGTAAGAAATGGAACAAATTTGCCATTTATTGTTGCAACATGCTTAGAAAGGAAAACGACAACTTCTCACATTTTTGCATATATTTTTAGAATAGAACAACAACCGCACGAATGGTAGCATATATGGAACATTATTGTCAGAAAAGAAAACACCATAAGTGTAAGAAATTACCTCTTCAAGCTGTGTGTGAACCTTGTAAATATAGAATTTACTAATGGAAAGTTTTTTTCATATTGTAAAATGTTTGACAAGTATTAAGAATCGTGCTTAATATATAGTAGCAAACCTAGAAATTGCAGGACCTTGTTTGATATGTCCCGAACTTTACATAAAATGTTAAGTGATATTAAACAAGGATTAACCTAAAAAAATACCATTTTTCTCATTTGTATATTTTTTGTTTTTCAGATCTTTTTTTTTTTTTTTCTTTTTGATTTTTAAAATGTTCATTTGTATTATAGAAAACTATCAATATAAACTTTAAATGTATAGCTTAGATCATAACATTATATATTTTCTGTTTATTGATGTCTTATTTGCTTTTGCTCTTCAAAAAGTAGTTTTTCTTTTAAATATTAATATTAAATTATATATTTATTTTATTTTTGTATAATATCTTAACACTAAATTGTTTATATAGTATGATTTATTTCTGTTTCCTTCCTTTTTCTGGTTTCTTTGTTTTTTGTTCTTTTTAAGTGTAAATACAATTTTATTTTATTAATTAAATATATAATATATATTTTTTTTGTTAAATATACTTAATTCATCACTTAATAATTATTACATTTTTTTTTTTAATTATTATGTATAAATTTAATTATATTTAAGTATAGTGTAAAATATAAAGATATTGTCAATATAGTGAAAGTGTTATTTGCTCTTTTTTTTATTAAGTTTTTTCATTTAAAATTTTATTTTTTAATTATATTTTATTTAGTTTTATTGAAAACAGAAAAAGCTCTTTAAAGATCTTGATTAAGCTTTTTCATAATAGGAAATTTGTTGATCTTTTATGTGTGAGTGTGTGTAAGTGTAAATAAAACTCGTGGTTGGATAAGTGGCTGTGTGTGTGTGTGGGAGTGAGGGCGGAAGTATGGCGTGGAAGGGGGAGACAATATATTTCCCCTTAACACTTTCACGGGGGATAACGAGAAAAAATTCAAAGTCCGTTAATTGGGGGAATTGTGTGTAAGAAAGATGGTTAGGAGAAAGAGAAGAAAAGTGATGGTTGGCTTCAAGAATTGAGAAACAATTGAATTGAAAAACAATAATTGAAAATAAATAAGCTTTAATTAATTAATTAACTTTACTTAATTAAATATAATACAACTTAATTTAATTGTTGGTTTTACTACTACAATATATAAGAATAATATGTATATTTTAAAAATTTATATTTAAATATTTTTCTAAAGAAATGATATGTTGTCCAGAGGAGAGAAAGCAAGAGAGAGAGAGAGATAGTTAGAGAAAGAGAGAGAGAGAAAGAGAGAGAGGAAGGGGAAGAGCTAGAAAAGTGTTTAACGTATTTATTTAAAGAGTTTTATTAAATTATAGGTAGGTATCAAACAAATATTAAAAATTATACATAAAATGTTCCAGAAAAATATGTCTTTTTCTAGTCTAAATTGACTTTCTATTTAAAATTAAAAATATATATTCTAGTATTTGTTAAAATGTGGTATTTTTTAAATATTTGGTGAACGTATGTTGTATGTATGTTGTGTATAAAAATGTGTATTTTTTTTGGAAGGTTTTATTTTTATATCACCTTTATCATCTCTTTTTTAAAGATTTTCTAAAATTGTTTTTTAGGTTGGTTTTATATTCATTTTCATTTAATGATTTTGCTTGACAATTTTTAAAAATATTTTTCCCAAAAAAGTTAAAGCTTTTTTCTTCTTATCATTTTTACGGCTGTAGGAAATATCGCCCAAAGAAAAATGGCCCAAAAAAAAAAATGAAAAATCGCCCAAATGAAGAATCGCCCAAGCGAACATGAAAAATGACCCAAAAAGGTAAATATGAAATTTTGCCCAAAAAAAACGAAAAAGGGCCCAAAAAAAAAATGAAAAATGACACAAAAAGCAAAAACTAATTTTTTCCCAAAAAAAAAAAAAAATTACTAAATTTGCAAAAAAGTGTTTATTATTCATATAAATTTAGGTGACATGTCATAACGTAACTTAACTTATAATCAAAAATGTGTACATTTTTTTTTAAAATACCGTTAAAATTTCAAGTGATTTTTTTAAAGATACTTATTTAACCATAATATGGTTGTCGATGACAATGATTTGGTTAAATTAAATATAATATGGATAAAATATTTTTATAGCTTTTACTCCGGGTGTATATATTAAATATATATATCCAAAATAAGGATTTCATTTTCTATGGTATAACAAATACTGGCTTCGCTAACTAAAGCTTCTCTGTATAGCCGGCCTTCGGCCGGGCGCAAGGATTTTCTCCTCTATGGTATAACAAAGACCGGCTTCGCTAACTAAAGCTTCTCTGTATAGCCGGCCTTCGGCCGGGTGCAAGGATTTTCTCTTTTATGGTCTAACAAAAACCGGTTTCGCTAAGTAAAGCTTCGAAAAACTGCCTTGTTTCCGAACAAGGCCGACTACGCAGAGAAGCTTTAGTTAGCGAAGCCGGTGTTTGTTATACCATAGAGGAGAAAATCCTTGCGCCCGGCCGAAGGCCGGCTATACAGAGAAGCTTTAGTTAGCGAAGCCGGTTTTTGTTATACCATAGAGGAGAAAATTCTTGCGCCCGGCCGAAGGCCGGCGATACAGAGAAGCTTTAGTTAGCAAAGCCAGTATTTGTTATACCATAGAAAAGAAAATCCTTATTTTCGATATATATGTATATATTTAATATATACACCCAGAGAAAAAGCTACAAAACCATTTTTAAAAAAATTCTACCGACATTATGTTTAATTTAACCAAATCATTGTCGCCGACAACCATATAATGGTTAAATTAGTATCTTGAAAAATAGTTTTGTTGTTTGCAACCATAATAAAACATGGTTTTCTCTGCTATGTAAGATTATGGTAGAATTTTAAAAATAGCCCATTTTTTTTGGGCCATTTTTCATACAACATTTTTGGGTGATTTTTCATAATGAAAAATCACCCAAATTTAAAAAACGAAAAATCACCCAACAATAACGATAAATAGCCCAAAAATTTTGGGCCATTTTTCATATGAAATCAGGCCCAATTTTACATGCAATTTTTTTGGGCGATTTTTCACTTTTTTTTTTGGGCGATTTTTCTTTGGGCGATATTTCCTACAGCCCATTTTTACTTATCATACAAATAATTTCAATCATATTTATAGTATTTTTTTTCTTAATAAGATTCTTACTTATGTAATATTTTATATTTTAAAAACGCTTTTTATTTTATGATGTTAATTGACTAAAATTGATCTGGTAATTTTTATAAAAAGGACGCATTTTGTTTTGTTTGATAAAAAAAAACAAGGAAATTTCATTATTTTAAAAAAGAAAATGATAGAAAATATATTTAGTTTACATAAATTTAAATAAAACTTATTTATGGTGCAGAGAGATTCTTTTTTTGAATTTAAATCACCTTACGAGTGATTCCTTAAATAAGATATTAAAATTTAAAAAAAAAAGTTTAGTTTTTTACCAAAAAAAAGCTTATATGTATATATTAACAGATTCGGAAAAGGTTTGACAAAGTCGACACAATCGTCCTCTTTTAGTACTATTCGAATTTCAAAAGTACAGCTGTACACTTATGGCTGATTTACTACAATTAGAGAAGGGACATTCTACATTGATAAATGTATTGGTTGTATAACTGAACTTATCTTTTAAAATTATAATAAAACAAACGTATTTGTTATTTGTTTGCTATATATTTTTCATATTCGTTAAAATTGGTGTACGATAAGGCTCCATTTTATCGCTGTTACTCCTTAACGTTATACTGGGCATTGTTATGGGAAATTCAATGAACAACAACATAACGATGGGCCTAGCCAGACGTCTAGCCAGACGTCTAGCTGATCTAGATTATGCGGACGACATATGCCTTCAACCATTTTAACATGATGGAAAGCCTTAACATGGTAGTGAATGAAACTGCACAAGCAGGTCTCGGAATAAAAATTCCTGTAGCAAAAGTAATGATAAAAAACGCCACATGCAGCAGACCATTCTTTATCCAAGAAATCCAACTTCAGAACATGAACGACTTTTGCTACTTGCTCAGCATTATTGCATCATACGGTGGATTTTCTGGTGATGTCTCAAACCGCACCATGAGAGCTCGTCGAGCATTTAGACAACTCAGCTGTGCGTGAAAATCAATCTCCACCCGCGCCAAAATTACAATTTTTAATTATTTTACAATCTGTGCTACTCTATGTGTGCGAATCGTGAAATATGGCTATTAAAGATCTCAACAACTTGCAAGTTTTCACCAACAAATGCCTTAGAAGAATGTTAAAAATGTTCTGTCCCAACAGGATATCACACTAACAACTCTGAGCACGTACTCATCAAATCTAAATGCCAATTGATATACTAAGAAGGAAATGGCGGAAGATTGGTCATGCATAATGATGACCACTTTACGATTTTACCCGCAATGGAAACTGGAACCCGAAAAGCAGCAGAAGAAGAGGACGACCGCTTGGCGATAACAACTAGACTTAGAGTCTTCGAGATCAGACAAAAGCTTAATTGAAATCAAGAGCCTCGCATCAAATAGAAGGTGATTGGAGAAGAATTTGGTGGAACCAATATATTTTTTTTATTAACTCAAAACGTCAAACTATTGGAACATTAAAACTAACAAAATAATCACTATTTGTTAACTATCGCTAAATTAGTTTGTAGTGAAACAGAAACACAACATTTTTTTTTTGAAAGTGAACACACTTTCAAACACAGTGGTGGTACAATCAATATTGAAAAAATAATTTTATATGTTTTTTCGTTGTAATATTCAATTAAATGTCCGCTTAAAAAGTTTATGAAAAAAGGAAATTTAAACTTATAAATTAGCTTAAAAAGGTTGCCATATTTTTAAACAACAGTTTATCTTGCGATAAACCAATGAAGGCAGAAACAATATGTATATTTCTGAATTTTGACATCGATTTATTAGTGCATTTTTTTTGGCATATTTTACCGTTTGCAGCATTGTTTTTGCATAATTTAGTTAAAAGAGCCTTTTTGCAGCATTTTTAAGTTAATAGCGCATATTTTGCCTTTTTAAGGTATATTTTATACATCTTAAATTTTTTTTAATTTTTTTTTGCAAAATGTCGGCTTTTCAGTTTTAGATATTTATCTGTATAACCAACGTGTTGATTCAATTTCGCCGTCTACATTTAGTTTTTACTCTAAAGTTGTAAGACAAAGCAGGGTGTCATTAAATATACATAAATATTATTTTAAAACTAAATTGTATATATTAACTAGCTGATTGTTCCCGGCGCTGCTCGGGATTTTCCAAATAACATTTAAATAGTGGAGCATTTTGTTTATAACTTGACCCCAGCGCTATCACTGGGTCAAAATTTAATAAGGAAACTTATTTTTGTTTAATTAATATATTTTCTGAATTTCAGCGAAATGATACCATAAATTAAAAAAATTGAATATGAAGTCAACAGCGCCACCTATCGGGATTAAACTTAAAAGAAACCTGGCTCCAGACTTAACTAATTGTCCAAGTTTGGTGTCAATCGGTCCAGCGGTTCTTGAGTTTTGCGAGCACACACACGGCACAAACGTTTTTATATATATAGACGATACAAATTAAGGAAAAATCAATTATTAAGTTTTAGGCGTTGTCTGTAAAACATGGAAATCTGGACCAATCTTTTAATACACCGATCGACTCTGAATCACTTTTTAAAGTGATTTAACGATATCCATCCCTTCCTCTGGCGTGTGTGAACCGGCACTTACTTTTATAAAAATGTCAGCAGTTTGGTGACAGCATGCAACGTTTTTCATGTTAATTTTTTTTTAAAAAATTTGTATATTTGTTGGTTTTGGTGTTATTTGTTAGTCTGTAGAGTTTTTGTGTGTAAAATATGTTTTATGTTGCCACAAAACGAAGAATAACTCGATTTTTTTGAAATTAAAGTTCCGAAAATGATGATTTTTTTTCTTAAAAAGTGAAATTTCATCAAAATATCTGGAAGCCCTTCGTGTAACCCATAAGTTAGGAGAGCTATTGAAGCTTTTTCTTAAAAAAATATATCTTAGAGAAACAAAAAATGTATTTAAAAATATAAGGGTTTTTTTTAACTAAAATGACCGTAACACAGCCACTTGACATTGGATTTAGAAAAAATCAAAGGCAAAACTTATAAGTCTCATATAAAGAACGATCTTTTTTTTGTTATCAAACTTATTTTTGTATACAAAATTTATTATTAATAAGATTTCTCCGTGCTTAATTCCCCATTTTTAGTTTTGATAAACCTTTCCAAAGAATTCGATAAAACTAAAGATATTATACAAATAAAACTGTAAAACGAATCAGAATTACAATATAACAAACAAAGCTTTAACAAAACACCAACAAAAAATGGTCAGTTTTTCTTTTCTTACATTCACCTTTCTTTATTTAAATTGGTTCATAAACTGAAATCTATAAATACAAGTTTATTGACGAAGCACACAGCACACGCGTAGAATGCATATACGCATTGAACGTATGAAGTACGATAACTTTCTACTTTTGTATGCGTCTTGAAAAGAGGTCAAGAAAGTATCAGACGCATAGAATGCGTGGTGTGGACCTCAAGCTTAAGATTACCGTTAATGCGGATGCCAGGAAAACAGAATTGCTATGTGAAACCCTATAAATTCAACTTTTGTTTGGAAAACCCTGGAATTTTGTTCTCTTCAACGTTTTAATCATAACATAGCGTCTTCACCTGACAATTTTTTGTCATACCAAACGTCAAACTTCATATTAAAAAAACGCTGACAAAAATTTTCGAGTTTTTTTTATATAGACTTTGACGTTTGGTATGACAAAAAATTGTCAGGTGAAGACACTATGTAATATTAAAAAGTGGAGGTTTTGCAGAAGTTGAAATTAGTTAAGAAAAAACTTTTAAAATTTTAAGAAACACCATAAATAAATTTTTCAGAGGAAGAGAGTTTAAAGCGTTTTTGTAGTGAGTGAATTTACGTAGTTCAGACAGTCGTTATTTTTTCAAGTTTTTTTTTTGTTTTCTTTTTTTTTATATTTTTCTTTAATATAAATATGTATTTTTAATTTATATTTGTATATACTAAATGTTTTTCCTTTTGTGTTTTTCTTGTATAATTGTATAATAGTTTTTTTTGTTTCTGTTTTCTTTAACATATAAATATTTTTTTTGTTTTGATTATAATTAATAACTATTTAATAATAATTTTTGTTGTTGTTTTTAATTATTGCTTTTTGAACATGTCTTAAAAATATATAGTATATATATATATATATATATATATATATATATATATATTTTTTTTTTTTATTTTTAAATTTATTAATTTAATATTTATGTTAATTGCATTATTTAAATTTAATTAAATTAGTTAATAGGGGTTCCTTTTCATATAAATACTTTATTTAATATTAACTTATTTATATAATTATATCAATCATAACTTAGTTTGTTTATTTTTGTTTTCAGATTTATTTATTTCTGGTTTTATTGAAAAATAAAAATTTTCGAAAATACAAAACTGATTTCGAAGAAGCTTAACATTTTTTTTATGTTTTCTCTTGTTTTTTTTTAAATTAATTTTAATGTAAAGTAACAGTTTTATGTGTTGTTTTCTTCTTTTTATATATGTTGGTGTTGTTGTTGGACAAACACCGTTATTACGGTTTCAACACAGAGTTGCTTCTCCAATTGAAAAATAATTTTTTTCTTCTAAATTTGAGTCCTTAACCACAATCCTAACTAATATTGATTTATCAATTTAAATTTACTTGTATTTATATTTTTTTTGTTAAAATTTATTTATATTTTTTGTTCCTTCATTTTTAAAGACGTATTCTGTTGGAACATGCAAAACGAATCTTTTTCTATCTATGATGGCCTTTTGAACCGATTGGGATTTATTTTTGTCAAAACTTTTTTTTTCCAAATTATCGCTTGTCAAAATGATTTCCTGTTAAAATTGTGTGTTCTTTTCCCTTTTTAACTAACTAAAACTAGTAATTTTTACAAGTTTTGTCCTTATATTTTACTTTAATAAATATATTGTATGTATGTATGTATATGTTTTTTTTTCTTTTTAATATAATTATTTTTTATTTTGTTTTAAAATATTTGATTTCTGTTTTATTTCTTTTTTTTAAATTTAACATTTTTATTTTTACTTGTTACTTATTTTTGGTTTATTATTTGTTTGGTTTAAAAATTGGTGTTTTGCAAACTATTAACATTTTGTTTATGTTCGGTATTTTGTTTTTAATTATTTTTTGGTTCTTTATTTGTTTTTATTAAAAAAAAAACTTTTTCGTATCTGCTGTGTAGAAAAAATTTGGCAAAATTTCAGGAATCAAGTTGGATTTTTGTGTGGTTTACTTTTTAGTTCTTATTTCGGTATTACATATTAATTAAATATTTTTCTAATTTAAAATTTCATATAATTAGGATTTTTATAGTGGAGTGAAAAAACGCACATGGTTTTTCCAAAATATTTCAGCACTACGACTGAGAATGAGGCATTTATTCTCACATAAGCAAAAAAGCGGAAATCTCAATCAACATAAAATTATTTTTATTTATATCGCCGGTTGATTATTTAATTGTCGTATGTGGATACAAATTACATACGACAAATAATCAACCGACGACATGTATGTATGTTTCTGCTGTGATTATGTGGAAGATAAGCTTATATCGATATAAGACAAAATTGTGTTATTGCAAGTAGAAAAGGTGTAAAATCCTTTATAACTATTTACTAAAAGCATTTTTTAAACATTTATTTTAAGCCACCTCGAATAAACTTCAACAAAATTGAGGAATTCTGCAAACAACAATGTCCGACATAAGTGACTTTTCCATATTGGCACAGTTATGTAGATATCTATATAATATATATATATATATATATATATATATATATATATATATATATATATATATATAATTTTTTTTGTTGAAAGACTCTGTAGTATAGAGAGAAAGCGAGAGAGAGAGAGAAGATACATTTCTCTATAGTAAGCGCACTTTAAACTTTACACTGAAAATTATTTAATATTTCATTGCAGTTTTTCTATAAAGAAAATATTGGTTAGGGAAAATAGAACTTTCAAACAAATTTATTTTATAGAATACCTGTTGAGACTTTTAAAAATTTAATCCATCATTATAATCAAGTATGGGCACCACTACATTAAAAGCTTTGCATGTGTGGCATTGTATTGGTTTGTTTACGTTTGTACCGGGTGGCCCAAATAAGACCAGCTGATGTGAAACACAAATAACTTTTTTATTTTTTAACATAATTAATTTTTTCTTTTTGCAGATTATAGCTGAACTCTTGGAAATTTAAAATGAATACGTACAGTCAACAACAACGCATTAAAATTATCTATGTTTGTTATTCTTCTCAACGATCAATTGTTCTGACGCAGCGAATTATCGCCGTTTGTTTTAACGTAAGATCAGCGCCCAAATCTTCCATGATTACAAGTTTAGTTCGCCGTTTTGAGGAACTGGGTCCAGTTGCCGACCGTCCAGGAAGAGGTGCTCATCGAAATATTCGTACTGAAGACAACGTGGAAGCTGTGCAGCAGAGTGTTGCAAATTATCCATCTGTCTCAACTCGTCGCCTTATTACAGAACAATGATCGACAACTTTTTGTGACCAATGGTGGAGCAACATCCTAATTTGTGGTTTCAGCGAAATGGAGCCAATGCGCATACTGCTAGGCAAACTATAGACATGCTGTGTGAAATTTTTGGTGAACGCATAATTTAAAAAAATTCAGATTTCCCTTGGCCTCCTCGTTCACCAGATTTAACTGTGCCCGATTTTTTTATGGGGTTATTTAAAAGACAAAGTATATGTTAACAAACCACAGACACTTGGACAACTCAAGCAGAATATTCAAGACGAAATACGGCGCCTGCAACCAGAAACACTACGCCGTGTAATGCAAAATGCGCTAAAAAGAGCCAATGGCTGTTTCAAGCAAAATGGTGGTCATTTGTCTGATGTCATATTTCACTCATAGTCACGTTAAATTTCCATAAAATGTATTTAACATATAAAAATAAATTATTTAAAAAAAAAAAACCGTTATTACAAGAGTTATACGTGTTTAACATCACTAGGTCTTATTTGGGCCACCCTGTATTTGTTGGTTTTATGCTCTTTTGCTTTTTGTTTTTTGTGTATGTATACACATCGTTCGCTCTTTTTGCATTTTCATTTTGCATTTTCCCATAGCTGATTATAATTTTACAAGCCGCCCTCACGAGCCATGAAATTATGTTACGAAGATCTTTTAAGAGAGACTGCTTTACATTGCACACTAAACTCTAACAGCCGTACCGAAACAAGAGCGGAGGGCGAAACGTTTTCTTCCACTTAGCTTTTACACTGATATGCCATACCTTAAAAAGAGCGCCAACGTTATGCTACATACATTAGTGTTAACTATCTTATTCAATAGAACCCATAAAATAGAAATAAGAACTGGAGATAGAGCCGTTAAATTGACCAAAAAATAGCTAAATTGCCTTTATCTATTAACAACAGCGGCCAACTTCATTGTCAAAAGCGCTGCCACAGCGCTGCCAAAATCCGATTTTCCATTCTATTAAAAGATTCTATGTACGAATTGTATGGCCATGACAATTTTTAACAACTAGAAAACGAGTGCCGCTTTTGTTTTGGCACGACTGTAACATCAACAACAGTGTTTTCACCAGCAAAACTTAATAGAACAAAATTACCCGAATTAAATAGATTTACCCTTGATATCAATTTAAAGTTTAATTTTATAAAAAAACTTTTACAGAAAAGTAAAACAAACAAAAATTGTAAAGGAGATACAAATTAGGTGTTATTTAGTTTCATACACCCCCTTTACTAAATTAGCAATAAAAACATTCAAAACTTAAATACATGCTTATAGACAATAAAAACTAATGAGTTCATTCCAACTACGCATTCTATTCCTCAAATCAGTTTTGCAAGCATAAGGAGTGCTAAATATTCTCTCAACTGAAGTAATTTAAAATTGTAAAACAATAATAATAAAATTTATTGCATTTGAGAAATATCCAAGTTATATTTTAGTCTGAATACCTTTTCCCAATAATACATATATGATAAAAATTTTTTTTAAGAGAAACATTGTTCTTGGTTTAGAAGACTGTTTCCCTTTAACAGGTAAAAGTTTCATTTAACAAAATTTCATAGAAAGTTCGTATTATAAATCTAAAATAATCGTTATGAATAAGGTCTTGTTTATTGTATAAATTTCATTACTGAAATTAAATTTTTATTTAAAATTAAATTAAAAAAACTACAAATTAGACCTGATCTACAATTTGAAGAAATGGCCCACGCTTTACTGAAGTCAGTTAAAATTACAACCCAATTTAGGTAGTTACCGAATAGTATTGAAAACTTTTGAAAAAACATTGTTTTTGCATAAAAACCCAATTTGTCGACTCTGAAACCAACGATATTTCATTAGTTTTCTTATTGTTGTACATTTTTGACGCATTCCAAAATAGAATTTTTGCAACTAGTCTCGTTACGGCTTTTATTAAACTGTCCCAAATCCTTACTAGTTTTATATTTAGCTGCAGGGTGTGTAAGAATGTGTATCTGGAACCGAAAAATAATGCCAATTTCTTCTAAAAGAGCTGTTATAAAACCTAATTCCTTTAAATAAATTGTTTTATATGTATTTTTTAACTTTGCCTTGTATTCTTTGAAATTT
The DNA here is from genome assembly GCA_930367215.1 of Pollenia angustigena. Classification (NCBI taxonomy): domain Eukaryota; kingdom Metazoa; phylum Arthropoda; class Insecta; order Diptera; family Polleniidae; genus Pollenia; species Pollenia angustigena. Next base: position 253,628,129 of record OV884058.1, read on the forward strand.
ATTTACAGGATTAAGTTAATTTTGCATGCATTTTCTGTTCTACAAGTATTTTTGTACATATTTGTACAAGTATGTATTCAAAAATTGCTAGAAGCTCCTTCTCTGAAGTAGCACTCCCAGAGCTGTGCTAACTGAATAAAAAAAAATATATATATTTAAAAACCATGTATTCTTTATATGGGCATTTCCTACGAAAAGTCTACTTTTTGTAACGTCTCGCATGCAAGTAAAAAAATGTTATATGTATAATTTACTTTTTTATAATTTAGTGTCATCTAGCTCTTCCTTCAAGGCTAGTTTACACTATTAAACTGTGTATTAATACATGTCAAAACTCAAGTAATATGAGAAAAATAGTGTGAATGCAATTTGCAAATGACATGTATTATGACATCCCATACGACTTAATCATTTTTTTAAAAATTTTCAAAACAATAATACTTTTTATTTGATCTGGGTTGCATTTTAACAAAAGCATGTTTATGTGTGATAGTGTAAAAAGAAACTGAAATGTTGCATTCGACTTTTTGACAGTCACAACAAAACTCATTCGATTTCTAACTCACAAAGTAGTATGAAATATGTAAGACTTGTGTGATAGTGCAAACTAGCTTTTAGTAACAAAAGGTATAACATTTGAACAACATAGGGCCAACAAACAAGCATACGTATGTGTTTGTATTGTAAAAAATTAAAATTGCATATGAATTTTAAGCATTTCGCATTCGCTAAAGCCAGTTTACACGGTAATACAATGTATTACGACTTTGTAGAATCACAATATTATGAAATTCTCTCCGTGTTTAAAAGAAAAAAATAAAAATCTTTTGTAAGTATAATTCATGTTTACACGGATGGTACAAGCAAAATCAAAAATAATAACAAAAAAGCAGATGGTTGCAGTTTTAAATTTTTACAAAAACAACATGAAAGTTTCCTGAGTTGATTTCAGTGGTTTTTGTAATTGTATAAAAATGCTACCACCTTCGATATACTCTGTTAAAATACACCTCTGGTGTGATGAGAATACATAAGTTTCTAAAATGGTTTAGAAAAAAACCATTTACCGACCGCTTGTCAGATTTTGTATTCGTATTCTCTCTTACTTAAAACATTTTGCTTTTACATGATAAGATTTTTCTCATTCTACATAATTTTTTGCAATGTCGTAGTACATTGTATTACTGTGTAAACTGGCCTTAAACACACATATCATCGTATGAGTGGAAAGAATTTACATATTTGTGTAAATATTTTTTTTATTATCTTTATTTATCAAATGCTCGATTGCTGTTTAAAATAAAACTGTTAAATATAATTCTGCAAAAATGTTTTGCCAGAAAAAACCTTTTTCTCTAACCAATATTTTGCACTTAAATTTTAATAGATTGCAATTTAATTAAAAAATGTGTGCTTTTCCAAATAAAAATTTAAAATATATTTTTTTATATGAAATTGAACAGCGGAACCAAATTTGAAAAAGTTTCGATTTCATTTTAATACTAAGATTTATAATTTATTTTATCTTTGAATTTTTGTTTTAACTAACAATTGCACATTAATTGGCCTTCTTTAAGTGTATTTTTTTTTTTGTTTGTTTTTTTTGTGGTAATAATAAATTCACTTAATTTCCTAATGGCTCCTGATGCCATCTGACTGACATATTTAAAATTCTTTTAAAAAGAATAACAACAAGTTAGAGTGCTATATTCGGCTGTGCCGAATCTTTGATACCCTCCACCGACAGTTCGAATGTTTAAGGAGTAATATCTGTATGATGTTATTATTATCTTAAACTGTGACAATTTGTTATTAATTATGGTTTTAGGTGTACTAAACTGTTTTCCGGGAGTAGGGTTTCTATGGGGCCTAGGGTAAATTATGGACCGATCTTCACGAAATTTCACAGTATCATTTATAGTCCTATAAAACTGTGACGAGCCAAAATTTGTTATGATTGCATTATTTTTTACGGTTTTAGGCGTAATAAACTGTTTTCCGGTAGTAGGGTTTATATGGGGCCTAAGGTAAATTATGGACCGATCGTCACGAAATTTCACAGTGTTATTTCTAGTCCTAAACTGTGACGTACCAAATTTTGTTACGCTAGTGTTATTTTTTACGGTTTCAGGCGTACTAAACTGTTTTCCAGAAGTATTGTTTATATGGGGCTTAGGGTAAATTATGGACAGATCATCACGAAATTTAACAGCGTGCTTTCCAGTCAAATAAAACAAATTTTTGCAAAATCTTATCTCATTCCGTGCCTTGTTCCAGCATTTATGTTATTTTTTGTAACAAAATTATCAATTTTTTTTGGGTGGTGGTTCCACATTTTGATTCATAGCTCTGGTCCTACTGCACCGATTTTGCTGGATTTTAATCCCAAACTGCTTAGGATAACTGCAAGCAATTTGGCACCAAGTTTGTTCAATTCTTTTGAGTTGTTCGAAAGTGAGCGTGTTTTCAACAGACGGACAGACGGACAGACAGACGGACATGGCTAAATCGACTTAGAATTACTCAAGGACCCAGAATATATATACTTTATGGGGTCTGAGATGAATAATAAAAAAGTTTCACACGGAATGACAAACTTAATATACCCTCTTCACAACTAATTGTGGTGGAGGGTATAAAAATCGTACTCAAAAAACAAACAACAAATAAAAATATTTAAAATTTCAATGTAAATATTTGCTTCCTTTTTTACTGGCATAATAAAAGATTTTGATTTTAAAGTTGTTAATTTTTTTTGTTTGCCTATTTACTTTTGACATAATAAATACATAACTACATATTTACATATGTATGTATGTATAAAAGTGTATGTTGTTTTATATTATATAAAAGAATGTACATAAAGTACGTTTGTTTCTTGCCTTATTTTACTTATAAATTTATAATATTTTCAATATGTAATTTAATTTTAGGTATTTTATAAATAGTAACATATTTCCCTAACTATTTGCTAAATGAAAAAAAAAAGAAATCTTCAAATCTTTTTAGTTCAATAATAAATCGAGATTCGTTTCTAAAGAAATTTAAGTTAATTTCAATTCAGATTTAACAATTAAAATTTGTAATAATATTATTTTGCTTTTCACCGTTTTGTTAATGTTCGATTGATTATCTTTCATCGCAACTATCAACAATAAAAACAAATTCCATCAAATAATATTTATTTTAAAGACAACGAAAATAAATAAATGAGCATTGAGAAAACTTATTAAAATGTGACTGGTTCACTATTACAATCTGATATTGCAAATAATTAATAAATTATACTAAAACTCTTTGTATACCAATTTCTTTAAAAAGCGTTCAAACGGGCGCTAAACGCTATTCTCTAACGTTCATGTGATAAACTATTTTGTTTAAATTCAATAAGGGTCAAACGTTTTGCAAATCAAATTTTCATATTTCCATAAGATATTTGCTGTGTAAGTCTTTAGCCTAAAAAAGTTGCGTTAATTTAAAATGCATTAGAGTTAAGTTTTAATGCCTTAATTTTCTATGAAAACAGATTTCCAATATTTTCCATTAATGTCTGGTCTAATGGTGGTTTCAAACATTTGTGTCAGACAAAATTTTTGTCAAGACAAAAATTGTTTTACTGACAATTTTCTGCAGCACATATTTCGAAAATCTAACGAAATCTATTATGTTTACAAGGTGGTAGTATTGCAGCAGTGTCTTTTATATTTAGCTTCGTTTCTTGGTGTCAAACATATTTTAAATTATTCCCAAAGATTGTGTATTAGAAATGAATGAAAAAAGCATATGACTATGCAACTTATATTAGCTAAGAGTTGTTCGCGGCAACATGTGCTCTGGACAAAATCTTGCCCGGGCACATTAATGCTATTAATAATATAAGTCAGGATACAAATTAAAATTCACATGAGTCTTAATAAAAGTAGTATTGTGCTTTTCTAACATCTCTGTGTTAAGAGTTTTCAGCTGTAAAAATTACAAAGAAAAAGAAAGCTTAAGCTTTCGCTTAACTTTAATGGAATAAACAACATGAAGTAACTAAAACATTGTGAACAAATTGAAATTGCTGCGATCACAAATTTGATATTTCCAGAATGCGCCAAAAATAATGCAGTTAGCTAGTTTGACAAATTATCTTACATTTGCCAGTTCAGGTAAGACAGTAGGAATTCATGCAAACTTTTTCACATACACACTTTTCCAACTGTCGTGTCTACTGTCTTACAGATATCGCAGACAGTAAAATTGAAAAGTGATTTGACATTTGCTACCAGTATATAAATATAAATTTTTAAATCGATGTCTTCCGATTTGGGTGAAATTTGCCCCAAGCTTAGCCCTATTAAATAGTAGTTTAGACACAAATTTTCAACAAGATCGGTCAAAAAGTTTCTGAAATAGAGGGGGTTCTTTCTCATCCATGTAAGTTACATATTACCTATTGGTGTTAGACAAATTTGTCCCAAGTAGCTTAGATAGCTATTTCAAGTTACATGGCTTAGAAAGAACCCTGCATATGCTAAAAATTGAAAATTATTTTTTTTTATACATAACCCACTCGTATCCCAAAAAGACATAAGCTTTCTTTTGAGCAAAAAAAAAAAAAAAAAGCATTCCCGCTAAAAAAAAAGTTTTAAATTTAAAAAAAAAATTAAAAAATTTTTTTTTAAAAAACAAAGTTATTTTTTTTTTAAAGATTGATCAAATAGCTATCTAAGCTACTTGGGACAAATTGGTGCAAATTTCACCCAAATCGGAAGACATCGATTTAAAAATTGGGTCACTTGACATAAAATCCCCCATATATATTCTGCTTTGATTTTTTATGTTTTAGTTAAATGTTATCTATGTTCACACAATATAGTTGTTTTAGGCTATTTTTAATTTGTTTAATTCATATAAAACATGTTTAGCTGGAAATTGCACTGCAACATTCACATTTGACATATTTTTAAAAGTGAACTGTCTTAATTACAGTCTGGACGCCTACGTCACGAAGACAGTTAGTAGTGTTTTTGGCAACTAATATGTATTTTCCAACTGTCTTGCCAGTTCTGTCAAATGTAAACGCTGTGTTAGGGCCATTATTACATCTTGCCGTTAGTAAAATGTAGAATTTTCTCGGACGTATAACAAGTTACTTTTAATTTCAACTTTACTTCATCCTACCCGTTAGGATGAACTGGCCTTTAATATATTCCTCACTTTAGTTTAATGCAAAGTTGTGAAAAAGGAAAATACTTTTTATACGTTGGAGAAAATCCTTCCGTTAACTAAGGGCAAGTTGTAACAATGACCCTAATCCGATGTTCAAACAAAAAGAATATTATTGAGTGCTCTCCTGAACATTATGTTCTTTTGTTCTTTAATTCGTAAATATTAACCTTAAGTTGGACGTGATTTTTACGTATTTTATTTGGTTTTTTTTCTACTTTCTATTTAGAAATATTAAATACTTTAAAGTTATATAAAAGAAACATGTAAAAATTGAATTTCTTATGTAGACAGGAATGAAGGTTAAAAAAAGAATTAAAGACAACTTTAAGAAAAACTTTTAAAATGTGAACCGTGATTTTTATAGTAAAAATTTGTAAAAGGGAAATAGAAAAAGGCTAATGCTAAAATAAGTTTTTCTTATGGCTAAAAAAGATGAAAAATTACTAAATCAAAGGAAATCTATTGATGAGAGAAATTAATGGCCCTTAAGCATTTGATATGAAGTTTTTTGCAATTTTTCTTTATCGATAAATCTGATGGCATATAAAGAGCTTTTAAAACGATAATAGTAATAATTTGTAAACCATTTCAAATTACTTTAAAACAATTTTCTTTAAAAATGTAATTAATAATATACTTACATACTTAGGTATTTTGTTGTTGTTAAGATTTTTCGACATAATAAAATTTATAGCAAAGTGTTATTTGTTTTTACATGTTGTTATACATGTAAACTTAAATATTTTTTTAACTCTTTCTTTATGTTTTTGGTTTGGTTTAGAAATTTCATTGCTCACATTTCAAAAGTGTTCGATTAACAAGTACAAATGTGTTTGTTTTTATATCCTCCGGCATTAAAACTTATCAACTTTGTTATAATTTATTTAGTTCTAATAATTAATTTACTTTTTCATTTAATGCAGGGGAAATTTTAAATACAAATTATTTTTGTTTTAAAATAAAATTGTATATTTTCTTTAATAAACAATTTGCTTATTAGTTACAAAAAAAAGATGGAATGAGGAGTAGCAGGAGAGGGGGAGGGGGGTTTTAGGGTATTGTTTTAGTTTTATTTAATATTCAATATTATTATTATTTGCTATATTCTATATTTTTGTGTTGTGTTTTAATTACTAATTTTTTATTTAAGAGGATTTGTTTTTGTTTTTTTGCTGTTAATTTCTGTATCATTTACAATTACAATTATCTCATTTCTCATTGCTGTTGTTGTATTCGGTTTAACTTACCTTATTTAATACAAAAAATTAAAAATTATAGCATTCACTTAGTAATAATGCAATCATAATAATCGTAATCGTAATTGTAATAATCGTATAATATAAAGTTATTTGTTAAATGATTTTTTAATCATTTATTTGTTTAATTTTTTGTTTTTCTTTCCAAATTGTATACGTTGTTGAATTTATGTTTGTCTGCTGTTGTTGTTGTTGTTTAAACGATGGCTAAATTATCCATCTCGAATTAAAAATGTTTTGCCTGGTCTACAAAATGTTGATGCCATTTGTTGTGTTCTTTTTTTTAATGATGGTTTAAAAAAATGTTTGTTCAAAAAACTTTTTTTTAGAATTTCTTTAATTTTTTGCTTGTATATAATGCAAATGTTTAGTATATAGTTTTGTATATATATATAATTATGTATATAATTTTTTTAATTTTATATATAGTAGAGTTGATGTAAATATGTATTTGGTGTAATTGGTTTGGTTTTTTTGTTAAATTTTATTATTGCAACATTTAATTTTTTTTAAACTGATGTTGTTGTTTTTTATGATTTTTTTAATTGTTTGTTTTTGGTTTTGGCCGCTGCTTAACGGATTTTATTTGTTGCGGTCGGTGTCTCCACTTAATGGTAACCATTTGTAAATGCCGCAGGAATTAGTGGTCCCTGAAAATACAGAAAATATTTATAATTAAATAATAAAATAACCCATTGTTGATAAAAAGAAATTTGAAAACACATGTGTAAAAAAATATTAAAAAACAAGTTAGGGTGCTATATTCGGCTGTGCCGAATCTATGATACTCTCCACCGACCGTTCAATTATTTCAGCAGTGATATCTACATGAAATCTACTAATTATTAATTTATCTTTATAAAAACAGACATCAGCATTAAAATTGCTTGCGGTTTAGACCAATATTAATTTATTTAGCAATTTTAACTAGCTTGAGTAAAATATCACGATTCGTAGCAATTTAAGCCGAACTTAAATTGTTTTCAGGAGGGGAATTTATATTGGAGCCATGGTAAGTTATGAACCAATCATCCTAAAATTCTGCAGAGTGATTTCTGGTATTAAAAACATAAATTTCGAACTATTTCAAAACAGCGGTGAAATTAGATTTAGCGTTTACAGTGAATTTTAAAAGACTGTTAATATGGGATCTAAGGTAAATTATGGACCGTATATCACAAAATTCATAAAAATTTTTCTGGCCATATGAAACTAAGTTGGAGAAATTTTACCACAATAAATATATCTGCTACGATTTAAGGCGTATTTAATTAATTTACCAAAATGGGCTTTATATGGGGGGCTATAGTAAATTATTGACCGATCATCATGAAATCTATTAGTGTGAGTAGCGAAATATTCAAATTTATTCTGATAGCATTATTTATTACGGTTTAAGGCGCACTAAACTGTTTTTCGGAAGAAGGGTTTATATGGGGCCTAGGGTAAATTATGGACCGATCTTTTCGAAATTCCACAGTGTCATTTCTAGCCCTATAAAACTGTGTCGCGCCAAATTTTGTTATGATACCATTATTAATTACGGTTTAAGGCATACTAAATTATTTTCCGGGAGTAGGGCTTATACGGGGCCTAGGGTAAATTATGGACCGATCTTCCCGAAATTTTACAGTGTGATTTCCAGTCAAAAATAAGGAACTTTTGCAAAATCTTATGTCATTCCGTGCATTGCTCCACCATTTATGTTAGTTTTTGTAACAAAATTATCCACATTTTGATTCATAGCTCTGATCCTACTGCTGGATTTCAATCCCAAACTGCTTAGGATAACTAAAAGCAATTTGACACCAAGTTTGTTCATTTCTTTTGGGTTTTTCGAAAGTGAGAGTGTTTTCGACAGACGGACAGACGAACAGACAGATGGACATGGCTAAATCGACTTAGAATTACTCATGGGTCTGAGATGAATAATAAAAAAGTTTAACACGGAATGACAAACTTAGTATACCCTTTTCACAACTAATTGTGGTGGACGGTATAAAAATAATAAAAAAAAATGGCGGAAATTATCTGAAAAATTAACTTAAAAAGCATAAAAAGTGAAACGCTTGAATATAATTACACTACGTGACAGTTTTTTGACCAAATGACTCTCACACCTAATATTTATGTAAAATTGTCCGCTGAATCCGAATATGAAGTCAGAATTGTCAAAAGTATCACAGTTTAGATATTCCGAAATAACGGTTATGTGTGTGACTAAAATGACCTTCGAACTGAAGCAGACCCCGAGCGAGGGAGTTAGGGTGGGCAATTAGTTTATCGATGTAGCTAATTGAATATTTTTTAATTTCCTCCTGGATAGTGGGGACGTTGAGATCTCTGTGGATAATATCATTACGTATATACTATGGGGCGCAGACAATTTGTCGTAATATTCTAGACTGTCTTCTTTGAAGCTTTTGGATGTTAGATGCGCATGCAGTACCCAATAATTGGATGCCATATGTCCATATTGGTTTTATGATGGACTTGTATAAGAGAATTTTGTTGTCTAAGGACAAGTTTGAGTTTCGACCGAGAAGCCAATGTAGTTGAGCTGCTTTAAGTTTCATAGCCGTTATTTTCGCTTCAATATGACGAGACCAGGTCAAGCGTCTATCTATATGAATTCCCAAGTACTTAACATGGTTTTCTACCGGAACAGTGATGTTATTTATTTTTACAGCTGGGCACGTTTGTCTTCTGAGCGTGAAAGTTAAGTGAGCACATTAAGCGGGGTAAACCTTTATTCTCCATTTTTCTAGCCAGGCCTCTAGTTCATTGATGTGGGACTGCAGATTTTGCGATGCGACTTTTGGGTCGCTAATAAATGTTGTTTCGTCTGCAAATGTAGAGGTATGCGTGCTCAGGTTTGTTGGCATATCCGCTGTGTATATTATATATAGAAGCGGTCCTAATATGCTGCCTTTGGGGACACCAGCGGTAATTTTCTTGAGGGGGGAGTATTTATCTTGCGACCTTACTATGAATGTTCTGCCTGTTAGATAGCTCGTCAGAAGCTTGTGATTGTTTTGAGGAAGCATTCGTGTTATTTTGATGTGTAGCCCATCATGCCAAACTTTGTCAAATGCTTGGGAAATGTCTATAAACAGGGCTGAGCAGTATTGCTTTTTCTCAAACGCCGATCTAATAAGGGTGACAATTCTATGCACTTGTTCTATTGTACCATGTTTCGCTCTGAATCCGAACTGGTGATCCGGTATGATGTCGTGTTCATTTAGATGAGGAGTTATACTTAAAATGAATATTTTTTCGAAAAGCTTCGATAGGATTGATAATAAGCTTATCGGTCTGTACGACGCAACCTGGCTTGGGAATCATAACAATTATAGATCTCTTCCATGAGGATGGGAAGTATCCGACTCTTAATATCGCGTTAAAAATGAGCAGCAAGATTCTAGAAGCAGACGATGATAAGTTTCTTATCATTGACCCTGTGATGCGGTCAGGTCCGGGAGATTTTCTTATATTCACATTTTCTATTGCAGATTTTACTTGAGTTATGTTAAAGTTTATTGGATGGTTTACCTTATCAGGAATAATTGGACGACATGAACAAGTATGTGCATCATGTGGCGTGAAAACTTTCTCAAGGTGGCCCGCGAAAGCGTTTAATTTTTCATGTGTTTTTGGCCCAAGTGCGGTTTTCCAGTCTTAATGGAGATTCTTGGGTTATAGGGCATTTCATATGCCGTACGGACTTCCATAAGCTATAATTGGAGTGTTTTGTGGCATCTAGGCTGTTTAGATAGCCTTCTATTGCAGACTCGTGGTTCTGTCTCAATTTGTTGCGAAGAGTTGTCAGGCATAATTGTAGTTGGGCCTTAGTGGTTGGGGAACGACTGTTTTGCCATTGTCTTCTTAACTTCCTTTTTTCTCTGATAAGGGTCTCTATATCCGTCGATGTATTGTAAGGAGCACTTTTAATTGTCTGCTTGATTGGGGTTGCATTCTTGCTGCAGAATCCAAGACTTCTGTAAATCGGTGGACAGCTATTTGGATGTCAGATGAGTTTTTTAGGGGAATGCACTGTGATAGGTGAGAGCTCACATACATTTTATACTTTAACCAATTTGTGTTTCTGTTTGAATAGGAAATAAAGTTTGCAGCTGCGGCGTCAGACTTACCTTTTAAAATCAGGATTGAAGGTGAATGATCAGACGAAAGATCATAAGAGGAACTAACTACTACCTGATCGCGCTTGATGTTTTTAATTACAGCAAAGTCAATAAGGTCTGGTAGCTTATTGAAGTCGGTTGACCAATAGGTAGACTCACCCCTCGATACGACATCAAAATTATTTGCAGTTACGGTATTGTATAGCTGATTACCTCTAGGACTAATAAGTCTGGTGCCCCAATATGTATGTTTAGCGTTGTAGTCGCCAGCAGCAATGAATTTCTGGCCCAATGTGGAGAAGAAGTTGAGAAATTTATCGTGTACAATTTTGTGCCTCGGAGGACAATAAACGGATGTTAACGTTAGTTTGAAATCAGTAAGATTTATAGATTTAGCATGGATACAATCTTCTTCGAACTCTGGCAATGGTAAGTGTCTGATGTGTTTGTGCACAATTATGGCTGTGCCACCACAAGCCCGTCCGCTGGGATGTTTTGTGTCATACGTAAGGTATCCATTTACCCTAAAGCAGTTTTTATGAGTAAAGTGTGTTTCAGAGACAATAAGTACGTCGATTTCATGCCTATGAAGAAAGTTTGCAACTTCGTGTTTATGTTGGGATAACCCGTTTGCATTCCAGAAACATATTTTTAACTGGTTCATTTTTTTTTGAGTACACTCACAATATTATTACAGTAACGGACTGTAGTTTATTTAAGAAATATTCCGTTCAGTCATTTTTAAATAAATAAACATTTAAAATTCCAAGCAAATTTATTTTTAACTGATTCTAACAGTTACTCAAAAAACTAAGTGCATATTAATACGGATTTTTAGTTGCAGTTAATATTGTCCGTTGATTGAGTTAAATTCTTCTTTATGATAAATTAAATAAAAATGTAATTTAAAGCAACGAAAAGTTCATTTAATTTTTACTGTCAAAAATTCAACCACGAATTCCGTAAAACCAAAAGAATTTTCAGTTATCTTATATAAATTAACTGTCAAAAAATTAACTACATATTCCGTAAATACAAATAAATATGCAGTTATTTTATAAAATTTTACTGTCAAAAATTCAACACCATATTCAGTAAAAACAATTAACAGCCTGTTCAACGATATCGAACGTGAACGTTCGCATAGAAAATTACATTTAAAACAAAATTCTTAAATTTGTTTTTGTTTTAAATGTAATTTTCTATGCGAACGTTAACGTTCGAAATCGATGAACTGGCTGTAAATATTCAGTTATTCATTCAGTTATTTTATATAATTGTACTACCAAAAATTAATTTTTACTTATCTATAAAAAATGAATTGCTTGTTTTGTGCAAGCAATTCCCATTTTCTATTTGTTAATATAATTTAGTTAAATACATCAAATTTTAAAAGTAAAATAATTGCGAAGCCATATCGGTCATGCTGCTTGCTGGTGTCTTATAATTGAGAGTTCTTCTGTAAACAACGTGGTCAGTACAACAAAAGTAAAACAAACTTGTGTATCAGGGTAAGTAAATAATAATATTCTCCCTCTCTCGCTTATAAGAAAAACAAGCGGACAGGTGTCTGTCTGGTATTTTTAGAAATTCGGCTCTTTTGTGGAGTAAACGAAAATTTAATGAAATAACTGAATATTTTATTGTTTTTACTGAATATGGGGTCAATTTTTTGACAGTAAAATTTTAAAAAATAACTGAATATTTAATTGTTTTTACTGAATATGGTGTTGAATTTTTGACAGTAAAATTTTACAAAATAACTGAATATTTATTTGATTTTACGGAATATGGTGTTGAATTTTTTACAGTAAAAATTAAATTGACTTTTTGTTAAAAATAAATGAAAAATAAGTAGACTGGTTTTTAATTGAAGTTTCATTTATTTTATATTACAATTTCAGCTAATTTTATACAGAATATTGTGAGTGTAGAACTTCCAGGAGCATGTTCTGGTTTCGCATCATTTCCTGAAACATGTTCTGCATAGTGGCCATGAAGTTATTCATAGTTTGAATTAAATTTTCAATTGAGCTAGGCATATTTCCAGAAGGCATTTGTAGACCTTCCCTAGGAACATTAGCGTATGGAGGTTGCTTTGCGTTGGAAGTACACGGGGCATTTTTCGCATTAGGGTTTCCTTTTAAGACTTGGGCATATGATTGGTTTTGTTTGTTTGTTTGTTTGTGTAGTACTAGCAATAGAGCCAGCGGCCTGGCTGGGCGCATATGACGGACTATATTGGGAGTGAGTATATTTTTGAACTAAAGCAGGTTTTTTTTTAAATGAAAGAAGACTTTACAACCCCTATAGTTTGCCGTGTGATTTTCAATAAATGGCAGAATTATAGTGGCGTAAACCACATATTGCAGTGTCACATATATTTATGTGTCCGACGTGGCAGTCAATGTGTTAATCTTTGAAGAACTTAGGTTCGATGAGCTAACCAGCGTGTAAACACCAAAACGGTGTATTTTTCAGATATTTAAGAGTCTATAGTAGGTTAACCGATTAACGGTTAACCGATTAATTACTACCCGATTAACTGATCGGTTAATTTAAAATTGCCTTTTTCGATTAACGATTAAACCGGTTAATTTCAATTGTGTTTTTAATCATGGGTGAGTTCCAAAACGTCAGTTGCAAAAGCTGTTATGATACTTGCTATTTTTTGTATTTTTTCTATATTGGAGAACAGTACAAATATATTTGCATAGGAAAACTGACTAAGTGTAAAGAGTATGAGTATATCATAAAAAATCTTGAAAAGTCAAAAAAATATACATGTGTTAGCGATAAATAATCTAAGACTGTCAAAAAAAATATAAAATTTTTTAACTTAAAATTGACATTTCCAGATTAATTGTTAGCACTGTTGCCAATTTTTTTAGTTTTTGATCGAAAGAAACGGTTTTTAACTTTTTTTTTGCGATTTTTAGCTTTTATGACGGTTTTTTGTGGGGAAAAAACGTGGGCAGTATTGTTTGTTTTGTTTACATTTTATCAAATTGTATTTCTTGTTCTTTCTCGCATTTGTTGTTTCATTCAGTCAATCCTAAAAAAAATCCAATACAAAAAATAGCAAGTATCATAACACCTAAAGCAACTCGCTTTTTTAAATGCATTCTACAATGCAACCATGTAGAATTTTGCAACGTTATCTGTATCAAAGTTTACCAAAGTAAATCAAAAAAAGTGTGCTTAGAAATATGTTTTCATACTATATGTTTTCTTCTTAAATAAAACAGGACTCTAATGGCATAATGGAAGATTAAAATTATTAAACTAAAATTACTGAGAAATTGAATAATCTGTATTATGGGTTGCTTTCGATTTCTCCAACATCTCGATAAGTGAAAGAATTTTTTCCAAGTCAAGTTTATCAAAACTAAAAAAAAGAATCGCTTAAATCCTAAACATTTAAACAAGTGTTTTAAAAACTGCTGTCGAAACCAAAAACTGTGGAACCAAAAACGAAAATTTGTGTACGCTTTTTTAATTTGGTTTGACAGCGACTGCTTACATTTAATGAATTAGGCGTATATATAGACGTTTATAAAAGACACAGGGTTTTTTTTGGCCATTTGCGAATTATGAAGAGGAAGAAATGGCAGTTTTTCTATTTTGACTGCAGTTTTTAAAACGCTGATTTAAACCAATTTATTTTTCTAAAACATTATTTTATAAGAAGTCCTTAAACCATTGGAATTATTAATAAAATTATCTCACAGTTTATTTCTTAATAAATACATAAAATGTTTTTATTAAAAATATGTTATTGTTTTTTTTTTTTAAATAAACTCCAAATAATAAATAATTTTTAATTTTTATTTATTGAAATTACTTAATTTGTGATTATTTATTTGTTTCGGCTAAAGGTCTTGGATCATAAAATTAAAATAAAAACCACTTTTTATTTTATTTTTTGACAATTTATTTTCTCCGATATTTCGGTTTACTTCGTCAACCATTTTCAAGGAATCTTATAAAACAACAAGTGATTTTCTTTAATATTACAACATTAAAACTTATAATTTGCATACTACGTACATAATTCGTTAATCTATTTTACCGCGTATTTTTCCACAAACCTATAACATCAAACAAGACTAGTCGACTAGTTGTCATTTCTTACTATGTTTATTAATTATGTGCCGATATAATTGAGCGCAATTGTCTGTATCAAGGCCCATCTATCAGGTCTGCTTACTTGAACAAAAACAAAAAACTTTGTCTTTTAAGCTGTCAAAAACTTACTACCACATATACAAAGCAAAAGGAAAAAACGTATATGTAAACAACTTTTGAAAGCTCAAAAGAACGAAAACAATGATCATCAGGCTTCTTGCGCAGACCTTTTCAATGGGGTTGATCTGTATCTGTCTTATAATTCAGTCGTGTGTTTGTTGCAGGGATGATAAATGAGAAAACCAATATCAAACCAACGAACTTTTAAAATCGTACTTTTTCGGCCCCAATAGTACTAAATAATTTTTTTTAAATTTCGTTTATTTTATTTTTAAAAACAAAAATTTAATACAACAAAAACAAAATTAATTTTTGCATGTAAAGTAAAGATAGCAAAAAATACACGATCAATAATAATACATAATAACAGGGTGCGTAAATTTTTTTTTCTTGTTCTTTAAGTCATTCCAAGAAACTCTGCCAAAGAAACCATAGGTCAAAAATGAATTTCGAGCCCCGGATTTTTCAAACTAATTAGTTTTCCAAAATATTCAAAAATAGAGGCAAACCAAATAGCCAGACCTGTGTCATGCGGTCGAGAAATCCATTTATTTTCATTTTTGACTGCCGCCGGAGAGCGTTTTTGTACACTTTTTAGAATCTCTGTTTTTGTGGAAAATTAACGAATATTTCTCAAAATGCTATCTCGAATTTTAAGCGAAAAAAGAATTTTTAAGCCTTCTAAAAATATGTGCATCTTCGGATTGCATTTCCAAATTGTGTTTACAATTTTCAATATGTACTGCAGAAACAGGAAAGGAGTAGAAATATAATAAAATTTAATATAACGCTTGTAAAATCTCCTTCGAAATAATTCGGAGTAAAATAATAAAGGAGTGTGCTCCCACTGTTCCAAATTTCTGTTGATTACTTCTTGACGTGAAAACCATCTTGTTGACGAATATTTAAAAATATTATGATTTCATTCCAAAATAATCTTGAATTGAGAGGAAGTCGTCTCTTTTACTATGTAGAACTTTTGCAGAAGTGTTTTCCTATATCTTTTAAAAACTTGTCAATATCATCAGAAAATGCACGCTTATATGCTTATACTAAATTTCGAATGTGGCATAAGCAATCGTTCAATGAACATGTGCAAAAATCTATTCACAATAGCGGAGTTCAGTGTTTGGTGCAAATGGTCTTTCAAAAGAGAAAATGCAAAATATCATAACTGTTTTGTTTATTCTAACAACAAAAAATAGAGTTTTCCTTAGAGTTCATAAAAAAGCTACGAAATTTAGCATTTTCGCAAGACTATTTGCACCAAACGCTAAACTCCGCTTATATTCATTGGACAGTTAATACTAGTTGCCATATTATATCAGTTATGAATAGGTTTGAAAAATTTGGAAATAGTACCAAATGAGTCACGGGGGTACCAGCGTACTTTTGTGGAATTTTAAAAAATAAAAAAATTTTACCACAACTTGAAAAAAAAAATTTTTTTTAAATGGCTATTTTCATGATTTTTGCTCAAATTTTGATAGTTTTCAGGAGTTTAAAAGACAATTAACTACAAATACTGTGAAATATTAATTCAAACTTATACCGTTCAATAAAAAACAACAAAAATCAAAATATGTATAAAAAATTTTTTGTGTTTGTCTGCATTTTGCGGCATAAGAGGGCGCTGAAATCACAAATGCCCTTGGTTTTTTATTGTTTCAAGAAAATAATTGTAAAAAATTCATTTTCTGGATTACGAGATTCAAATTTATTTCTGTAACAACTAACTATAGAGCAATTCCATATGAAAGCGATCACCTTTTGGACGACCCCTCTCCGATTTTAAAATAAATAGTCTCAATCGATTGCCCAGCAAAAAATAATGTACCTACATATTTTTTTTTTTTTTATAGTGACTGGTTTAGTGGTGGTGTACAGTGTACACCACTGTCATGTGACAAAATTTAAGAATTCTTCATAAGGGACCTCATTGAAAGTTGTTTTAAAAAAAAACTACTAAAGCGATCGCAACGAGTGATAGCTCGTTGGAAAGGTATTGAATCAGGCTTTAATTGAAAAATAAAATTTTCCTAATTTTTCTTAGAAATTTACCTTTAAATTTTCCCAAGAAAATTAAATTTTCCGATTTTCCACAGAAGCTCCTAAATTTTCCGGCAAATTTTTTTTTTTTTGGATTCCTCATAATTTTTGCTTTAAGAATCAGCAATAAAAAAATGGGCCCCGACTCCTTGTTTGGACAGGAGAAGAGCATTTAAGAGACCACCTTGTTAAAAATACATTTTAAAAATTATTTTACAGTTAAAAATACATTTATGAAGAAAAAATCATTTTTTTTTTAAGAGCCCCAAGTTGAGTGTGTAGTGAATATGGTGCCTGCCTTCGCAAGATCGGCCATAAATCCATGGATAATAGCAGCAGTGGCATGTAGTGGCACACCAAACCCGACTGAGGCTACAGGTCATAAAATGTTTTGTAAATTTTTTAAATTACCAGGTAATAAATATTTCGCCTAAAATGACACGTGCAGAAATAAGTCATAAAACACGGATTTTCCATAAATATGGCGAAATATTTATTACCTGGTAATTTAAAAAATTTGCAAAACATTTTATGACCTGTGGTCGGCTTATTGGCAGTAACCAATTAAGTCCCTCTTTAAAAAACATTTTATGACCAGTAGTTCACGCAAATTTTCCTATTAAAGAAAAGCAAATATTGCTTATATTTTTTACCTATTTTTTACCAAAAAATAAATATAAATCCTTCACACACTCTGAGTCAAATTTCAGTTGAATACTAAACGTGAAAGTGTTAAAGTGTTTTTTTTTTTGTAAAGTAAAGAGTGAAGCCGTAAAGACAATTTAAAGTAAAATGAATAAATTTTGCTGCAATCCGTTTAACAAGAGTGGTCATCGTTCGAAAAAGATAAAAGTATTAAAATTAACTGGTGTTTCGAAACGATACATGAATGAATTAAATATACAAAATGGTGAAGAAGCAGAATTCATTTGCCTCAAGTGTAAAATCGATTTGTCCCAACAAGCAAATGCATTGAAACAAATGCAGCCACAATCCGAGAGTGAAATGACAAGTGAACAAAATGTTTCATCTGATAGTGAGGCAGACATTCCGATGGTCAATATGTCTTTGAGTCCTTTGAATGAGGCTGTTACCACTTTAGGTGAAACGCCTATTAGAAAAAGAAAGTTGCGAAGTGAAACATACAGGAAAGAGAAAAAAGGCAAGGTTATGAGTGCAATCGCGACAATATTTGATGAAGGCTCTGATAACGAATGCAGTCAATCAGATGACGTTGATGACGGCAAACAAATGATTGAGCAGTTGAAAAGAAAATTCAATTTAGCGACCACTTTTCCTTTATTTTATTTTATCTGTGCTGCCTCAATCATGGTCTATACGCAAGATTTCTGAACAGTTTAAAACATCTTTTTACATCGCGAGAAGAAGCAAAGAATTAGTTCGACAGAAGGGCATATTGGCGACTCCCACCAAGAAATTTGGCTCAAGGACCCTCAGCGAAGCAACGGTGAAATTGATTCAAGATTTTTACTGCAATGATGACAACAGCCGCGCCTGCCCAGGTACACGTGACTATGTTATCACACTTGAATATGGAGAAAAAGTACACAAGCAGCGCAGATTATTATTATGTAATCTATCCGAAGCATACCATCAGTTCAATGAGAAATACCAAGCAGAAAAAGTGGGATTTTCTAAGTTTGCCATCCTACGACCAAAAGAATGCGTGCTGGCATTAGACAGGCACGGAACGCATTCAGTCTGCGTTTGCATGTTTCATCAAAACATCAAATTAATTTTCTTTCCATGCAAGAAATTGAAAGTATTTCACGGTGAAATTGAAAGATATAGGGACCTCCTGTCGAAGTCGTTGTGCGCATACCCCACGGAAAATTGTCCCCTGTCCAAATGCGACAATTGTCCGAAGATTGACGAGCTAGAGCAATATTTGGCGGAAAAGTTTGAACAGCTGTTAATTCAGGAGGTGCATTTCAAACAGTGGATAATTAGCAGCGGCAGATGTTCCCTTGATACCGTGGTAAAGCAGATTCCGGAATTCATCGAGGAATTCGGATTCAAGTTGAATGAACTGAAGGCGCACCATTTCATATCCGAGATGCAATCGAAATTTCTAAAGGAAAGTAAGGAGAAATTAGCCCAAAATGAATTCATTGTGATAAGCGACTTTGCCGAGAATTACACTTTTTTCGTTCAGGATGAAATTCAGGCTTATCACTGGGCAAACGACCAGTGCACGGTGCATCCTTTTTGCATTTATTTCAAAAACGAAGATTACGAACTACAGACCGTAAGCCTTGTTGTTGTCGCGGAGAGTTTAGCTCATAATTATGTGTCCGTTTATTTATTTCAAATGAAACTGTTTGAATTCTTAAGATCAAAATTCGATGCAATCGACAAAGTAACGTTTTTCTCAGACGGCGCGGCTTCTCAGTACAAGAATAAAAAAAATTTTTACAATCTTTGCATAATTGAAGAAGAACAAAACTGCAAGGTCGAGTGGCACTTTTTCGCGACGTCCCACGGTAAGGGCCCATGCGATGCGTTAGGGGGAACCCTAAAACGCATGGCGACTAAGGCAAGTTTGCAAAGGCCATATACTGACCAGATCTTAAATGTACAACATTTGTTTTCGTGGATTCAAAGCAAGCAAATTGCCATTAACACAGTTTTATGCACTCAAAAAGAACACGATGCCATGGAGCGACGAATTCAAAACAGATATAATAATGTCAAAACTATAACTGGAACGCAAAAGTTTCATTGCTTCATACCAAATATTTCTGATATGTCAATTAATGTAAAGCGGTACTCTTCGTCTGCCGACGTGCTAAATTTAAAGTTACTTTAATTTTATAATGATGCCAAGACAATTGAAATTTTTAATAAATATTGTAATTAAGTATAAGCAGCAAAATAAGAAAGATTTTTTCTTCATAAATGTATTTTTAACTGTAAAATAATTTTTAAAATGTATTTTTAACAAGGTGGTCTCTTAAATGCTCTTCTCCTGTCCAAACAAGGAGTCGGGGCCCATTTTTTTATTGCTGATTCTTAAAGCAAAAATTATGAGGAATCCAAAAAAAATATTAGCCGGAAAATTTAGGAGCTTCTGTGGAAATGTGTGTCCCAATTAAAACTAAGCGGATCACAACGAGTCAGCAACCTTGGTTTACAAACGAAATAATGTTATTAATAGAAAGACGTGATGCTGCTTACAGTCGATGGAAGAGATTCAAAACTGATGATCTGAAGGATATTCACAAAGCTGCTCGTAGGGAGGTAACTAAGCGCGTAAAACTTGCGAAGACTTCATACTACCACAGAAAGTTTTCTTTAGCAATGGATAACAAATCCAAATGGAAGGAAATTCGCAAAATTGGGATAGGCCAGAAATCCAACAAAAGATGTAATATGGATGCTGACGTTGACATTCTGAATGACCAATTTATAAATGTTAATGTCCAATCTCCAGCTTGTAACATTTATGATGATTTTTGCTTCGTCCCAATACAAAATCCCTTTAGTTTTCGTTGCGTTAATCAGATTGAAGTTTTGGAATGTTTGTCATCTGTAAAGTCAAATGCGGTTGGTTCAGATGATTTAGTTCCCATGTTTTTAAAATATTTGACACCCAGGCTACTTCCCTACTATACATATTTATTCAATTCTGTTCTCATGAAGTCTACTTTTCCCGATGCATGGAAACAATCTAAAATAATCCCTATTCCTAAAACCAACAGTGAATTCAGGCCGATTGCCATTCTACCGTTTCTATCGAAAGTCATGGAAAACCTCATAGCAAAAAAAATCAATCAGTACTTAGAAAGCAATAACTTTCTGTCTGATAGGCAATCGGGTTTCATGAAAGCTAGAAGCTGTACCACTGCCCTACTGGATGTGGTTGAAGACCTCAGATCAAAGTTGGATGAAAACTTGGTTGCTTTCCTAGTTCTTCTTGATCATAGTAAAGCATTTGATACGGTAGATCATGAAATTTTATTAACAAAGCTTCAAAAATTATTTTATTTTTCGAATACAGCCTGTAATCTTATATATTCGTATCTTATGGACAGATCTTAACGTGTTCATCTTAATAATAATGTTTCAAATTCATTGAATGTTAAAAGGGGAGTCCCTCAAGGTTCTGTACTGGGGCCACTCCTATTCTGTATGTACATTAACGACCTACCTGATGTTTTGACTGACAGCAAAGTCCATATGTACGCTGATGACGTGCAGGTTTACATGAGTGCCCATATAGAAAATGTAAGTTCTTGTGTTAACTCTATAAATTGTGAATTAAACAAAATTGACAGCTGGGCTAATGCCAATGGGCTATCCATCAACCCAGCCAAATCTAAATGTATTTTGCTTTCGAAATCTAACAGAGCATTTGAAGCACCGGAAGTTAACATCAAGGGAAATAGAATCGAGTATGTTAAAACAGCTGAGAACCTTGGAGTTGTTTTTAATGTTCGGCTAACCTGGTCAAACCATATTAATGTCGTTGTGGGTAGAGTGTATAGTATGCTTCGCAACTTGTGGGCAGTAATAGATTCAACACCATTTCCCATACGAATGAAACTTGCAAAAACATATCTTATTCCTGTCCTTTTATACGGTTGTGAAATTTTTGCGAACTGTGACAGTGACGACCAACGAAAACTCAACTTAGCTTACAATAATATTGCAAGATATGTATTTCTCAAAGGACGTCGTGACCACATTTCACTCTACTCGTATCAGATATTTCAAATTAAGTTTGATAACCTCTTGAAACTTAAATGCCTTATATTTTTACACAAGATTATTATCTCTAAGCAGCCTATATATTTGTTCAATAGGATTCAATTTGCTAGATCTAACCGTGGAAGGAAGATTATTCAACAAAGATATAGGAGTCTTCTGTCACATCGACAATTTTTCATTTATACCACAAGTCTTTGGAATTCTTTACCGAATTATATACAAAGCTTAGGCAATGCAAATGCGTTTAAAAAGGAGTTACATAATTTTTTTTGCATTATGTAATATATCAGTCTTACTATGTCTTATCACTGACTATCCAGTCTGATGCAGTTTTCTGTTTCTCTGTCTTTTTTTAATGTTATGTTATTATTTTAATATTATTTCTTTTTAATTTCCTTAATTACATACGGTGATTATAAGTTTGATCTTATTCCCTAGCACTTTCATTTATAAGATAATTATCTTGTTTTGCTAGGATACAACTAAATTAAAATAAATAAATAAAATAAATAAATCGGAAAATTTAATTTTCATGGGAAAATTTAAAGGTAAATTTCTAAGAAAAATTAGAAAAATTTCATTTTTCAATTAAAGCCTGATTCAATACCTTTCCAACGAGCTATCACTCGTTGCGATCGCTTTAGTAGTTTTTTTTAAAACAACTTTCAATGAGGTCCCTTATGAAGAATTCTTTAATTTTGTCACATGACAGTGGTGTACACCACCACTAAACCAGTCACTATAAAAAAAAAAAAAATATGTAGGTACATTATTTTTTGCTGGGCAATCGATTGAGACTATTTATTTTAAAATCGGAGAGGGGTCGTCCAAAAATTTGCCAATTTTGATCGTTTTCATATGGAATTGCTCTATATTCTAAACCAACTATAAAAAATTTTTAGGGGAATTATGCTCTTATACATATTTTTTAATGGTTTGAAAAATGCTTATTATTTAGTTAAGCTCTAAAAATTTCTTAGCTTTGATGGAATATTAACAAAAAAAAAGAAAAATATCGTCTATGGGTTTTTTTCTGATTTTGAATATTTAGACTGTTTTCTAATAACTACAAGAAAAAAAAATTTAAAAAATTTTACCACAACTTGAAAAAAAATGTATTTATAAAAAATGCTATTTTCGTGATTTTCGCTTAAATTTCATAGATTGAATTAGTTAAAAAAAAAAACTAGGAACATAATAAGAAATGTAGGATTGGGTTATTTACGACAGTATAGACATTGCAGGGTTAACGGACGAATGGGAATTGGGATAGATTGACAAGATAAATGACAGATGATTATGGGCAACGTGCGCGTTTGTGCAGTTGAAAGAAGAGTTGATTTAGAGAGTTTGACGAAACAAGACGTAGTGCGGTTATTCATATTTTTACAATTATTTTAATACTTTTTCACCTAGACTTAAGCATACAATAAATCAAATAAAATGAACTTAATCACAAAACAACAAGTGTTTTAACTTAATAATTAATGTAGGCATAATCAAATCCTACAGAAATATTAGGTATTAAAGTGGTTTTATGTAATTATAATGAAACGAAACTAATAACGAAAATAAATTTCAGGGTGCTTGTCCGAAGGAGCATTGGAAGCCAACCACAAAATCGTGAGAAAAACCAGACTGTCCCACGACGACACTCGTAAAGATTTAATGACTCATTAAATACTTTCCTTAGATCCGTTGTTATCTTCAAAAAGGAATCCAAAGACTAAAAAAAATATATTTTTTGAAGAAATTGAGAAATATATACTGAGAGAAAATGTTGATGAACCAGCTAAAGATGACGAAACATATGTTTCGTTGAGCGGCAATATTTTTTTGGAAGAATCCAGTACTGAAGATGATTTATTGTAATTAAAAAAATGACCATATTTATGTAAATGTAATGAATAAATTAGTTTAAAGAAAATTTATTAGGAATATAATAAGAAATAATTCCAAATAATTCGTAATATCAGCTCAGAATCACTTTCTGAGTCGATCTAACGATGTCCGTCCGGCCAGCTGGCTGTCAATGCAACCTTGTGCATACAGATCACAAATTCGGAGACAATTTGATGAAAATTGTCACAGAGGCTCTGACTGGTACAAGGACTATTGAAAATGGAACGAATCGGTCCATTATTTTGCAAAAACCATTTTACTACATCGGCAAGATTAAATTTGGTCCAAACCAAACTAATTTTATTGCAAACAAAATCAGCTTATCAAATTTTATTGGAATCTTTCTATTTTCTATAGCTCCCATACAAATCATTCTCCCTAAAATAACTTTTACGATAGCTACTATGTCATGACAAAATGTTGTCCAGCTAGTTCCAAATTAAACCATAGGTTCCATATAAACCCTCATCCAAAAAACTCATATATGTAGATGAAGATATCTAAATAATATTCGGCAGAAAGAACTTTTAAACGAATCTTAACCTCATAACCTAATTTTGTTCTGGCGGGTCCATGATTGCCCAAATAGATTACACTCTAGGAAATTTGATTACACTCTAGGAAATTTGTTTTTAAATACTATGCTATAGGGTATCACATGGTCGGGCTTACCGATTATACTTTCTTACTTGTTATTTTTGCAAGAGCATTTTAAGCGTTTTTAACAAATTTTTCATTAAATGATGTTTTTGTATTTTTCACATTAATAATCCGATTCTACCAAAATTTGGCATACATATACATATATCTAACAAATATCAATTTTCATAACAAATTTTAATACGATTGGTCGGTTCTTGTAAATGTTATAGCATTTTTAAGAAAAAGGATATATGGCAGGACCTTGAGTCCTTGTTCAGATTTAAATGAAAATTTGCACACCCGTTGCTAGTTGTGTGTGTATTAGCATGACCATTTTTTGTAGTTTTGTGGGCATTATTGAAGCTAAAATTACATTTTTCCATTCCAGGACACATGGGAGGTAGGCGTGCCCTTGAACCGATTTGTCCAAAAATTCATTCTAAGCTATTTTATGCTAGTGTACCAAATTTCAAAAATTTCTCACAACTCCTTCTATTTATGTCCCTTCGTTATATGGGGACAAAGCACTGTGCGTCTCTTTGAATGTAGAACAAGATTGCATTATAAACTCAATTTCAAAAAAATTGGCCGATATATTAAAGTAAATGTCAAAATTATCTTAAATCTAGACAGCACTTTTTGTATATTTTTATACACACAGAAAACAAATTGGTTGGGAAACGGTTGCAGTAATAAAATATTGATCAACTAACATAATTTATTATTGCAACTATTTAAAATGTATAGTTCTAACTGATTTTAAATTCTCTTGATTATTAAAACGTTATTCTAACTGAAATATGATTGCTTCAACCCTTTTATTAGTTATGATAACTAATTTAATTTAGTTCTTAAAATTAGTACAAATGGTTAGAATTACAACCGAATTAAATACAGGGCAATACTGAATATTGGTCATTGTTTCGTCAATAAACTTTGTAATATAAATGTTAATTCCTTTATAGCAGCTAATTATTGGTTGTAGGAATTGTTTCAATTCGGGTACAACAAATGAAAATATAATTATTTGGAATTCACAACCAAATAAAAGCTAAAATTCCCAATTGCTTACTAAATTTGCTGTCAAAACATTTAATATAATAAAATAATTTATAGTTTTATATTTAAACAATATCTTTGCGGTCAAAAATGGAAAAGGTGCAAAAACTTAATTAATAGGGGTAAGTAATTAACGTATTTTTATATGTATGCACGTACATATGTATGTATGTCTGTATTATTTTTCTTATAAATACCTGCATACATTCATTCCTACATATGTACCCAGCTAGCATTTTCAATCGAAAAAATCTACTGGGAATCTAATGAAGTGCGTTTTTGATCGTCGACGAGCGCAGTTTTTAATCGTAAAAGATTCCTCGCACGGAAGAAACTGTTACACAAGATGATTCCTCGCTTTTTTTAATCGTAGAGCGATTCGTTTGAGATTTGTGTCACATCAAGAATCATATGAGACTCATGTAAGAATTCTCTTACAACTCGTGAAATGTTCAGCTATAACTGAGCCACCTTAACAAGAGCATTCAGTTTCTTCTTCATGACAAGACTATTAATTTTCATACAATGTATACGAAACAAACATTAAGATTAGGAATTCAACACCATGCTGTTGAAAAATCTTATTTGGCAGATCCTTAAGTGGGTTTGTTTTAATGAAATTGTATTTACAATAGAAATTTCATGTGTTAAAAACGCTCTTATTTAGGAAGGTCAGTAATTGTTATATGACTCATAAGGAGCGTCGCAAAAGGTTCATTCCAAGATTAAAGGACAGGCGTGTCAGAAAATGTGTAAAAAATACTTAGTAAAAATTTTATATGTTTTAAGTATTGTTACTCGTAAGATAATCATCAGAAGATTCTTTTAGGAGTTGAATATTAAACACAATCGTCTAACAAACATCCTATGCTAGCTGGGTAATATCTTAGACATACATACATATATATCGAGCCATAACCGCAGAAATAGCTCAAGCGACATCATTTTCAATCTTCGTTTTTTTTAGTAAATTAATAAATTGGCGAAAATTGTATCATCTGCTAAAATTGTATAGTCATACAAGCTACCGTCACGGTTTTATAGCGAAAACAATTTAAGCTCAAGCGGCATTTCTAGTATGTTTTCTTTTATTTATAATATAAAAAAACCTTCTCCTGAAAAATTTTATTTTTGTCGCTTAGGCTTTTTCTTCGGTTATGGCTCGATATGTACGATACTCTATGTACATATTGTTTTTATTTTTCTCCGCGTGTACATTGGTCAAACAAATATATTACAAATACATTAGATGAACATCGCTCTGTTTTTTAATTTACAGCTTTAATCAATGTACGTATTGTGAAAACCACTAGACGCTAGAACAAGAAAGAAATTGCATTTAATTGCCGCCAATGATTTTTGTTGGTACATTAAGTGATAAGCTTTACACCTTTGAAAATCCGTTGGATGATTTGGAAAGCTGTATGTCTGTGATTGTATATAATTAAATAATGTATAAACTATACACAAAAATATTAATAAATAAATATACTAACAAAAAATTGGAATTATTTTGATTTTATATCTAATAAATCGGGAAAATGGTTTATGTAACCTGTTAAAAAAATATATTGATAAAGACAATCAAATCTTTTGTTGCGAACACCAATTATGTATTAATTCAGTTGCATCTATCATATACATATTCGGGTATAAGCATGTTTTTTTTTCTAATAATCATACTAGCAACGAAATTTTCAGTAATTGTAACCGAATTGTGTGATAGTACATGCAACCGACGAAATTCGATTGGCGCCAAATTCGGTTGTGATCACGAATCTGTTTTCTCTGTGTATGAAAAAAACCTCCAGCTTAAACAAATTAATATACATACATTTAAATAATAAAGTCGAACAAGAAAGAATTTACATTAATAAAAATAGTTTTTGCAAGATGGCTTCAGTTTTTACACTGTACCTTCTTCCTTGATTTTTTTCGAACTATGAAATATTACTCTGTTATTCTGCCGAGATTATTGCCAAATTGCTGAGATATTTATCTTTGTTGTTAACCTGGGGTAAGGCACTTTATCATTTTAAATAGTTTGTTGGTTCTTATGTAAGATTTCGAGAATGCCAGAAAAGGTCTTTTTCGTTTAAGGTAACGATATATTGATTTGAAATAAAACAAGTAAGAGTGCTATATTCGGCTGTGCCGAATCTTTGATACCCTCCACCGACAGTTCGAATGTTTAAGGAGTAATATCTGTATGATGTTATTATTATCTTAAACTGTGACGATTTGTTATTTATTATGGTTTAAGCCTTAAACTTTAAGGCAACCAAACTGTTTTCCGGTAAAAGGGTTTATATGGGGCCTAAGGTAAATTATGGACCGATCATTACGAAATTTCACAGCGTCATTTCTAGTCCTTTAAAACTGTGACGTACCAATTTCTGTTATGATAGCATTATTAATTATGGTTTTAGGTGTACTGAACTGTTTTGCGGGAGTAGGGTTTCTATGGGGCCTAGGGTAAATTATGTACCGATCTTCACGAAATTTCACAGTATCATTTATAGTCCTATAAAACTGTGACGGGCCAAAATTTGTTATGATTGCATTATTTTTTACGGTTTTAGGCGTACTAAACTGTTTTCCGGTAGTAGGGTTTATATGGAGCCCAAGTTAAATTATGGACCGATCGTCACGAAATTACACAGTTTTATTTCTTGTCCTATAAAACTTTGACGTACCAAATTTTGTTACGCTAGCGTTATTTTTTACGGTTTTAGGCGTACTAAACTGTTTTCCGAGAGTAGGGTTTATATGGGGCCCAGGGTAAATTATGGACCGATCTTCACGAAATTACACAGTTTTATTTCTTGTATTATAAAACTTTGATGTACCAAATTTTGTTATGATAGCATTATTTTTACGGATTTAGGCGTACTAAACTGTTTTCCGGGAGTAAGGTTTATATGGGGCCTATGGTAAATTATGAACCGATCTTCACGAAATTTCAAAGATTTATTTTTAGTTCTATAAAACTTTGATGTACCAAATGTTGTTATGATAGCATTATTTTTTACGTTTTTAGGCGTACTAAGTTGTTTTCCGGAAGTAGGTTTTATATGGGGCCTATGGTAAATTATGGACCGATCTTCACGAAACTTAACAGTTTAATTTCTAGTCCTATGTAACTGTGACTTGCCAAAATTTGTAAATATAGCATTGTTAGTTAGGGTTTTAGGCTTAATATACTGTTTTCCGGGAGTAGGGCTTATATGGGGCCTAGGGTAAATTATTGACGGATCTTCACGAAATTTCACAGCGTTATATCCAGTTGAATAAAACGAATTGTTGCGAAATCTTATATCATTCTGTGCATTTTTCCACCATTTATGTTAGTTTTTGTAACAAAATTATCAATTTTTTTTAGGTGGTGGTTCCACATTTTGATTCATAGCTCAGATCCTATTGAACCGATTTTGCTGAATTTCAATCCCAAACTGCTTAGGATAACTACAAGCAATTTGACACCAAGTTTGTTGATTTCTTTTGAGTTTTTCGAAAGTGAGCGTGTTTTCAACAGACGGACAGACGGACATGGCTAAATCGACTTAAAATTACTCAGGGACCCAGAATATATATACTTTATAGGGTCTGAGATGAATAATAAAAAAGTTTCACACGGAATGACAAACTTAATATACCCTCTTCACAACTAATTGTGGTGGAGGGTATAACAACTAACAACTCTAAATCATACATATGGGCATTTCCATGAGAATGTCAACCACGACTCAAAAAATTAAAACGCTTGAAACTTTTTTTCAAATATGGTAGAAAGGAAAAAAACACCCAAACTTTACTACGCCGAAGTACTTATAGCTTATTACAATTTTTAAAATGCAAAAAATAATAGTTTTAACTCTTTCTAATTGATTAATTTTTAGTAACTGACAATTTCTAATATTCTGCCGATTAAATACAGATGCTGGAAACCCTGGAATTATGCTTTAAAATTGATGTTAGAACAACAATGAACAAGGTCCATGACGAAAGAACAAATTTATAGTTCGATTAGCGGTCTATTTTTGTGTTTGTTTCGGATGCTATTCTAATGCCACGTACGTGGTGCGAAAACCTAATTTATCTTTGACATTTGAAATTGGTCAGTCTTAGGTATTTCAAAATAAAAGTTCAAAGCAAGATATTTGCTGCAAAAAAATATTGATCGGATTTTTTTTTAATTGGTATAATAAAAATTTTATAAGCTTTTAAAGTTCGTCACGTACGATATTGTAAGAACTAAAATGCATCATCTTATTATGTTGGTATTTAGTTTACATTTGTTCAAACCTTTTTTTATTACAATCAAAATCATTTTACAAATTTTTTTTGGAATCGGTCCATATTTGACCATAGCTCCCATGCAAGTGCTACTCCCGAAAATAGCCTTAAGTTCCATAACTTCTTTATAAATGTTGGTATTGATATAAAAATTAGCGAAAATAAAGACTGCTATGTCATGATAAACTATTGGGCTGGTAGATTCAAAATTAACCATAAGTTTTATAAAAACCCCCTTTCTAAAATCACTTAAGGGGTAATAAATATCTGAATAAAATTTGGCACAAAAAGTTTTTATATGAATCTTAACCTCGTAATATATTTTTTTGTTCTGGCGGGTTCATGATTGCCCATGGAACCAAAATAACGTACACTCTCGAAAATATGTCTTTATATACTGTGGTGTAGGGTGCCCGGGCTTGACCGATTATACTTCCTTACTTGTTTTGTTTTTATTGAGTTAAGAAGTGTTATAAATTTTAACTATGTTTGCTTTTATTATTAGCGAAATTTTGATACAATTATGTCAATTTGGTACAATTTGCCAATGAGAAAGTACAATTTAAAAATTGTCAGATCCCAACAGTGATGCATACATGTAAAAATTATTTAGTTTTTGTCTAGCCGCTCTGTGCGAGCAGAAGCACAATGGTGAAGGGCCTATAAGATTCGGCATAGGCGAATATAGCACTCTTACTTGTTTTATATAAAAATATAAATTCAAAATTTTTTTATTTCTCAAATTTATTCTATGATCTAAATTTCATTTATGTATGTATTTTATAAAGATTTTTGTAATAGTCCTTATCCTTAAATTTTTAAGAATGACTTTATACACTACCAGACTATTATATTGTATCTTCTTGTTACATTTTACCTTAGCTATCCTCTGGATAGCAATGAAGTATATTGTATGTACAGAAAAATTTACAATTGTTAGACACCAGCAATGCGGTTTTCCTTGTGTCACACTGGATAGTGAAACTTTATAATTTGAATGTTTTTAACTCAACAATTTTAACAAATAGAATCTGGGAATTATTTCTTTTCATAAGTCACTTTATTATATTATATTATGGGTTATTTTTCAAAAATGTGTTTTTATAGAAACGAGTTCACTAACTGACCCTTTATCTGTCATTGAAAACAAAAAAAATCTACCAAACCTTTTTTTCATAAGTATTGTTTTGTGCTATCTAACACACACGTTTTTTTTTTTTTTTTGTAAAAAAGTGCTATCTACATAAAAAATATTACTTGATATAATTAAATGATAAAAATTATTATTACAAAGAAGACATATATGTCTATACATATTATATATTATACATCAAAGGGTTGTGAATGTGTCTAGATTTGAAAAATTAATATAATTTTAAAATTCGTTGTAGAATTTTTGCGAAAAAAAAAAACTGGAATAAACAATATAAATTTTAATTTATGCAATAAAATCTGTGTTAGCTAATATTATTTAATGAAATTTTACGAATAAATACATTTTTTAATGCCTAATACAAACCAGCTCAAAATTTCATTAGAAATATAATGGCTAGCAAGCACGGGTCTTAGTATTCATATTGCACAATTATTATAAACCTACACAGAAAGAAAAACACTCAGGATAAATTAATCTTTTTATACATACTTCAATCACGAATCTTGCTTAAAAATTCAAGTAGGAAAAACACTAAAACGTACTTAAATCAATCCTAAATGGGATAACTTTAAAAAATCGATTCCGATATTTCTTGAAATATGTAAGTATAAAATGCTTAAATCATGTACAAAAAAGATTAAACTTTTCGTAGAAAGTGCCACTCTGAGAGTTCATGATTTATTTCATAGGTTATGCGACTTCACGTGAAAGTAATAGGAATTGAAACTTTTTTTACTTTTTGGATTTTTTATGAATTAAAAATAAAAAATTTTAATTTTTTGGGCAAAAAATATTTTTTTTCTTCATACATTCATTTTTAACTTCGAAAGTGTTGCACATATAGGAAAACGGTATAAAAACAGATTAGAGAAATTGTAATTCTTAATTTTTCTAAATTTGTTTCATCAAAATCGGACAAGTGGTTCTCCAGTTATGTTAAACTACGTTTTTGCCAAAATGTTACAACTAAGCGAAAAAACATCAAGATAAGGAAAAATTTCAAATGTCATAAAAAAAAAAACTGACACATACGAACGCCAAACCCTTTGATGGTTTTACTATACTGACCTAGTACCATCACCCTGACTTAGAATTTCTCACCCCCCAGACAATAATTCCAAAAATGTTCCATAGTGTAATAAGAATACCTGACAGAAGATACCTGACTCAAGATTAAACAAATTAATATTAATTTAAATAATAAAAGCGAATAAGAAAAAATTTATATTACTAAAAATCAGGCGCGGATCCAGCTTGAGCCTTAGGGGGGGGAAATTTTTTTTGATACAAAAAAAATTTGATTTTAAAAGTTTATTAAAAGCAATTTGTGTATATTATATCTATTAAAAAAACTCAACAATAAGGTTAAATAAAATATTCAATATAAATTAAAATAAACTAATCTTTTTAAATAAGCAATTTATGATTTCCTTGTGAGGCAAATTTAGATAGTACAGTCTATGTTCAGTTTTTCATTGTTGATCTGAGCCATGTTTTTATTCGACGAAGGGTAGGAAATGACCTCTCACTCGTAGTATTACTTACGAGCATTGAAACGAAAATTTGAAATATTTTTCTTAGATTTAGGTAGATATCTTCATCACAGTTTATTAAAGCATCTAAAACGTTATCTGATAGATTTTTAGATAATTTCCATGTTTGTTGCCAATGCTACAGTTCAGGCTCAAGTTTAGATGTTAGTAGGTGTTTATCTCGAGTTGTGGTTTTAAAAGTTTTATATCTGTATATGACTTGATTACACTTTGAGTAGAAGTTTTGGTATGTTCAATACATTTAAGATATCTATTGGAAAGGTGTTTTGAGATCTTCTAAAATAAATTCAATAAGAGAATGAAACCTACAGCTCGGTAGAAATCTTCAACATTTTGGATGTGATTATTTCGTTCAAATCTTGTTTTTTAGGTTGGAACCTCGATTTGAACGCAAATAACTTTAACTTTTTTAAAAATCACTTTAAATTGTTCTTCGGCTTTATTTCTTTTTTCTTCAAGACACATGATCAAAGTTTTGATAAGGCTTGATCCTTTTTGAAGATCTATATCGTGCTTTTGTAAAATGATACTAAGCGGCTGTGTTACAATAAGTATCACACTCAATATGTTTATTCCGCAAATAAATTCAAAAGTTCTAAGTGAGTTCCTTAATATAAGGCTCTTGATGAAGTATCTCTACCTTTCCACTCAGATATTTTTTCCAAAGCTTCGTGACGGTCCACCCATCTTGTCTCGCATAATGTAGAGAGTTTGGCTCCCAAATACTTTACTAAAAACGTGTTTTGCCTGATTTACGGGAAATAGCAAGGCGTTTGTTTCGCATTTGCCGCGGTTTCCAGAATTTTTAAACAGCTCAATTTTCTGCTGACATCAAACGACACCAATCAGTTCCAACTCCTATACAGTTTTTTAGGTCAAGACTAAAATTTGTCAAAGTTTTAAGAACTGTTGATGATAGTGCCATCGCATCAATTGTCACATCAGCGTCATAATCAATATCCTGTGAAGGCTCTTCAAATGCTTTTACAACAAAGCCAAAACAATTCTTCCCTAACAACTTTTTGTTGTATGTTGAAATATTTTAAAGATAAGGAAATCTGGCTTTTCCCCGACAAATCCTTGCGTTCGTCAAAAATTATCAAATAGGAATTTTTTTTCATATAACTCATATGTATGTATGTACATAAATATTACAAATACTTATGCTTTTTAATAATTCAACCGCACGCATTATCAAGTTAAACGTTTACTCTTTGGTTATACATAGATGGCACCTGCTGGGATTGAATGTAAAATAATAAGTATTTGAATACATTAAACTAGATGTTTGATTGAAAATATCTAATAAATAACTATTAGGATGAAGATTTGGATACTTATTGAAAATTTCGTTAGATTCAATAAAAAAAACAAAAAAAAAACCTTGCTGGGATTTCCAAAAATTGTGTACATTAAAAAAAGATAATATTAATGGGTATTCTTGTATTATCGAAATAAACAAAACATATTTTTATAATTTACGGGGGGGAAATTTCCTTTCCCCCCCCCCTTAATCCGCGCCTGCTAAAAATAATTGGTGTAGACCTGGGGTTAGGCAATCAACTGGAAAATATAACGGAAATGCATGAGAAATTTAAAGAAACTCGGATCTGGTTCTCGTTATACAGTGCATTCAGGCATGGTGGAATCGCAACGGCAACAAAAACAACATTACAACAAAAAGGGTAATATTTTAAACAAATTTTTAAACATCAAAGCGTGTTGCTGAACATGATGAAATAAATACATTTTTAGGCAATTTTAATATAAATATGTTCAATATCTTATTTATTTTAACTTAAAATTATCAAAAACTTTAATAAAATACACTAATCACAGCACAAAACTTTTTTAAACATAAACAAAACTTTGACAATAGATTCGACAAACAAAGGTGTTGCGTTTTTCTTAAAATGACGTACATGAAAATACAGTCTTTTACAGTTCAAGGGTTTGAGAAAAAAAGAAAAAACTAAACAATTCATTTGTACTATACCATGTTTCATAAAAAAATTAAATAATGAATTTATAATTTTTACTATATGACATCATTTTCAATGAATTTTTTTTTTAATATCATAAAATCTATACAAAACTTTTTTAAAGAGATAAACGATTTAAAGTATGGATTCAAAATTAATTATACAGCAAATTGCATATCATGAAAGGTTTCTTCTTCTTTACATAATACACATAATCTACAACAACAAGACCGTTTTACACTATCACACAAGTCTTACGTATTCCAAAATACTTTGTGAGATAGGAATCTAATGAGTTTTGTTGCAACTGTCAAAAAATCTAATTTATAATTACAGTTTCTGTTTACACTAGCACACATTAACAGGCTTTTGTTTAAATGCAACCCTGGGGGGTTACCGCGTATTTCGATTCGAAAGAAATCATTTACGGATTCGAACAATTTGTACTGTGTATTACGATTTTCGTAATATTTGTTTCGAATAAACGGACTTTTTTTATACTTTATTGAAAACAAAAAATCACTTTCTTAGAAGCCACTCTCTATTACAAACAAAAATTGTTCATCAAATTTCCCATTTTTTAAAAAATACAACCTATGTCATCGTTTCGAACGATTACGAAAATCGTAATACACAGTACAAATTGTTCGAATCCGTAATGATTTCTTTCGAATCGAAATACGCGGTAACCCTCCTGATCAAATGAAAAGTATTATTTTTTTGAAAAATTTCAAAAACCGATGATGTCTTATATAATGACATTTTTTTTCGTAATATGTACTTGTAATTTTTATGACATTCACCCTTTCTCATATTACTTGAGTTTTTGACAAAGTATAATAGTGTTAACTAGCCAAAATGAACGCATTAAAAAGTAAGTCATTATTTTTTTACCTGCATACATCCAGAAAAAAGTAGTTATGGAAGTTGTTATAGACGTAGTTATAGAAGAAAGCTACAAAATAATGACTTAAAGAAGCTATTCATTTTGAAAAAGTAGGCGAAGTTTTACTGGGATACTTGCCTTATATCTCCACCCTTTAGGGGGGCTCCCATACAAATATGCCGGTTTAATATAATTCTTAAATTTCGCCACTGCAGCGCCAAGATTTCCCTTAGTTGGGTCAAATGTATGACCAACCTCACATAATTTGTTTTATCCCCATTGCCAAAAAAAAATTTGGTTTCTAAAACGACTACGCATATAAGAAAAACCTATAACAATTGTTAAAGGTAATATTATTGTGGAATTTCGTTTTTTTTATTTTATTTTATAAACTAAACCGTTTTTGAGTTACGCTGTGCAACCTCCTCCGTTTTCGAAAATTTGAAAACAAGAGCTAACCTAAAAAACGGTTAGCACTACTGAATTCAGCGTACCCGAATTAGGGCAAAACGACAGGTGCCCGGCTGGTCGGTTTTTTTTTAAAATAAATAATAAAAATGTTTTTCAACAAAACTAATTCATAGAAAATGCGTTTCTTAAATGAATTAAAAATTAGATTTTTTTAGTGGCTTATTCGATATTTTCAGTTTATTTTGTTTAAT
This sequence comes from Pollenia angustigena, assembly GCA_930367215.1. Classification (NCBI taxonomy): domain Eukaryota; kingdom Metazoa; phylum Arthropoda; class Insecta; order Diptera; family Polleniidae; genus Pollenia; species Pollenia angustigena. The sequence continues at coordinate 253,663,907 of OV884058.1, forward strand.
AAGAGATAAAGAAAAACTTGTTTACAAATTTTCTACAAAATTAATATTATCTAAGTTATTAAACATAAAAGTCAGATTTCATGTAAAATTATAATTTTTCTCAAACTTTGGTGGGCTTGAGGGACGGCTTAGCGTTCGCCGATCGTCCTAAACATTTTTTTGAGTTGTTTTTTTTATCAATACCCACCAAATTGGCGAGTGAGACCTAAATAAATCCAACTTTTGATTTTAACGGCCACTCTAGGGTACCACCGTACTTTTTGGCTTTGAATTGTATCAAAAAAGTACAATTGCACCAACTTAAGCAACTGCGGTACGTTAAGCTCGATTCACCCATGCGTTCTGAATAATATTTTTGACCGGACAATAAATTTTTTTACAGAGAGTGTTCTGCAGAACGATTCACCCATCTCCGAAAATTTGTCCAGACAAACAAAGCTACCATATGGCTTACAGATGTAAACGATTATACAAAGTGGCAGCACAGTTAGCAAACCATAAAGGGCATAATAAACCACACAAAATGCTTGGCAAACACACACATCGTTTCCGTTTGGGGTTTGCCAATAAACAACACAAATATTCTCCTTTCAAACATTAATTTTCATTTTTGTTTTGTTTTCAATAAATCCATATGCCAATAGTGCTGCGGCAATTTTGTTGCTTTTAGCTTAAGACGAAGAAGAAATTATAAAATATAGGCAAAAAATGTAAAGTTAAAAGTGATTTAAACATCGAGCTGTTTTGTGGCAAGCAATACATACTACTAAAAATAATTAATTTAATATTAAAAATTAATTGAATTGAATACATTTAGCATTAGACGCCAGAAAAAGTTTGACAAATATCCAATATGTCTGCCAAATATTAAAATTTTTTAATATTTCTGCAAACATTGCTTCAAATGTTTTTCCAAAGAGCGAACACACCAATTAACATCAAAAAATGTTTGTACAAACGTAAAATTTTGACATGTTTGCCAAGCCATTTGTGAGGTTTATTATGCCCTTTAGTTTTTTTTATAAAAGTGTGTGAAAATGGAAGAAAGAAGGAAATTAATTTTATTATTTTTAATTGAATTGCATAAAACCCATTTACTAGCAAAACAAATTTATCAAAAAAGGTTGAAAGTAAAAAGAATAGTATGTAGTTAGAAAAATATTACAGAAAAAAAGAACAAACGGTGTTTTCCACACACTTGTTCCTGAGATGCGCTTTCATGACGTGGTATCGTTTATAAATAATAAAATTCACTTCCTACAATAATTGGTACGCATTATGTCAAAAAATATTAAAATTTACCATTTAAAATTTACTTACGACCAATTCTAATCGATTCTTCTATTTGCGTCCATATTTTTGTTTTATATGAACGATTTCCCATATCATTAATACATTCTCTTCCTTGAATTTTTATTTCCTCAATAAGTTTCAGGGCAATATTTTTTTTAACATCCATTTTGGTTTAATTTTTTTTTTTTAATTATTCAGCACAAAACGATAAGTTTAATATGTGGCAGCTCAATTCAACTTTTATGTACAAATTGAGAAAAGTGGCATCTCAGTTCATTTTGTTCGGCACAAGCAAGGCGAATTTACTTTCAGGTGGTGTCGATACTACAACAAGTCAACAACACGAATAACAACACTGTTTTTTATAGTTGCTTGAGTTGGTCCGTATGTCAAAAAAGATAAACAAGGCGAATTCAATTGTAAACAGCTTTTGACATTTCTCTATATTTGTTTGAAAAAGTAGTCTACAGCCAGTGTTGCCAGAAGTTGAGGAAAATCCTTACATGTAGGTAATTTTGACCAAACTTTGAGTACGAACAGTTTTCGTTGAGGTAGAAGTACATAACAAAAGTAAATAAAAAATTAAACTACACAGAAAAAATTATTTTTCCAATTCAAACAAAAAATTTTTAGAATCAAACAATTTTTTGTCTGAAATCGTTACTATAAACAAATTCGCATATTAAAAAAATTTATTTGCATTTTGTTTATTGAAAAAAACACTGATTTTTTCAAACAAATAATTTAACTGAATCAAACAAAAAGTTTACTGAAATTCATATACATACTAAATTTCAATATAAAAAAAAAGTTTTTGCACAAGCAATGAAGCGCACACAAGTAAGCACGGTAGCTGGCTTTGAGACACATTTTTGTTGTTGGACTAATTTTTGAACGAAGTCTTATTTATACACACAACACAATGTTTTTCTTTATCACTCACTGTTGCTGTATCCTTTCCTTTGCTAAAGAAGAAATGTAACCAAAAGCGACAGCAGACCGACTCGATATGTTTTTCGTCATCATTCTATTTTTGTATTTGATGTATTTAACCAAACAGTTTTAAAAAATTGAATACGGGATTTTGTTTCTTGTAATGTTGTTTCTGCTATTGTTTTTCTTATAGTTGCACTTTTTTAAAGCGTCCAAAAATAGACTGTGTGTGTTTTTTGTTGTTATTCTTATATTTCACATAAAGAAGTGTTGCTTACGATCAAATAAAAAAATGCAAAAAGACGACACCAATAATACCGTGTTCAGATATGCACCTTAATTGAGTTTTACGCAATAAATGCCATTATTGAGCTCAATTTTCCATACAAAACTGCAATTTAGTTATTGCTCAATTAATACGAAATTGTTATAAATATTGAGTAAAATTAAAATGCGACACTGTAAACTGTGTGTTTATTAAGCAAAACACAACTTACTAAACAGTGTTTTGACATTTGGCAATTGAAATTACAACAAAAAAAAAAAAAAAAAAAAAGGCCCATCCATTTGGTCTGCGCAAAAACCAGATGTTTATTCCTTAAAGATGTCAAAAGTTGTTTACATTTTCTTATACATGTACATTTTTGTTTACGTTGAATGTTGTATGTAGTAGTAATATAAATTGAGTTAGCTAAATTGTGTATATGTGAACAGAAAGAAAAATCAAACAAAAATATTGTTTGAGTCAGTAAAAATATTTATAGAAATTAAAATGATTTTCAAACAAGCGTTTGTTTGAAAATAATTCGGCAATAATTTTTTCTGTGTAGTGTATTTTCATAGATCAAGCTACATGCAAAATATTTTGACGCGTTTGCGCCAGAAAGTTGGTTAACTTTGAACGCGTTGTGTATTTTTGACAAGTTATCAGCTGACAATAAAAAATAATAATTTTACAAATTTTTGAATCATCAAATCATCGTAACACAAAATATACGAGTAGGTGAGTTGCAAAACTCGTTCGTTTCAAAACAATCGATTTTGACAGATATTTTAGCACTTTATGAAAAAAAATACATAGATTATATTATTTCTATGTTTTTATGTGTCATAAAATTGCAGTTGGTAGTAAAACTGGTTCGTTCCACTCAACAGACATTTTGTGTAACAAAACTCACCGGTTCATTGCTTTAAAATTTCTGTTAGAAGTGCACCAGGATATCGTTGATTAAATACAGTCGAATTAGGGAATTTAAAAATGCGAATTTGTAAACAAGTTTGCTTTGACATAAATATTTGTTTTTTTTTTAATCGTTTATTGAAGTAAATTTTTGTAGGGATGTTCTTATATACGACTGGAAATCTGTTGTAGCTTCCAACCTTCAAAGCGAATGCTTATAGATAAGACATAGAAAAGGAACTCGGAGAAACGGCATGAATTGTTCCAGATATACCTCCTATCAATGTGGGGGCTTACACGAAAAATGATTTGAGAATAATGTTATCTACCCACTTGGGGAAAATTGGAGAGAAAATAAGGACTTGCAGTTGTATATTCTTGGAGAATTAAAATATCGATTATGGACCGGGAAACACAATGACGAGTACACTGAGGAAAAAGATTTCAATTTATTTGTTTAAAAATTCATATTTTTACACACATCACTGGGAGATCAACTATACCAAGCCACATTTTGAAAACTTTACAGCAGAAAAAAATGTGAGTTAGGGTAGTTTATCTTCAACCAACAGAACTATTGTTACATTTTTTTTTATCACTGTTTGCCTAATTTAAATAAATTTATTGAACTTTCCAAATATACTAAAGTTCAATGATTAATACTCCTAGGGCCATTATTACAACTTGAAGTTGGCTAAAGTTAAGATTAAATTGACAAATAATAATGTGTTATCTGTCAAAAAGCGTATGTTAACTGTCGGATAACAGCTAACGCCAAGTTATAATAATGGCCCCTAGTGGGCTAAAGTGCGTTGCAAAACTAGTTCGATCCCTTATGGATCGTAGCAAAACTAGTTTCTTTCGAAAATTCGTAGCAAAATTCGTTCTTTATAAAATGAAATCTATTATTTTTCTATATTTCAGTTGGTTTAAATTTTTCAACTGTTGAGCTATTAATCAAGAATGGTATAATACTTTAAAACAAAAAAAATTCAACTAATTTGGTCCATTTAATTTGGCGCTATATGTTTTTTGCATTTTCCCAAACTTAATTGAATTTAATTAAAAGTACATCCATAATTAAAAGTACATACAAATCCACTGGCAACACTGTGTACAGCACATGTCTAAAAATAAAGGTAAACATAAACATCTTTTGACATTTCTCTACATAATTATAAAAAAAAATGTAAACAACTTTTGACATTTCTCTACCCAATTATGTAAGAAAAAGTAGCACAGCTGTGTATTCAACACCACCTGAAAGTTAATTCGCCTTGGGCACAAGAATTAAAATTAAACCAATTCAAGAAAAAACGTTCCGAACAAATTCATTGCTCTCTTTCTCAAAAGTAAAACGTCAAACTCAATATAAAAAAATTTTGTCCGGACAAAAATTTTGTTCGGAACGCATGGGTGAATCGAGCTTTAGAAACAAATGATATGCGTTTGACTATTTTTTTTTAAGCAAACGCACACAAACACAAATATTAAAGCTGAATTGACGTGTGTAAGAAAAAACAGTTCTAAAGAAAAAATTCGCATCAATGCTGCTGTTTACTTTTTATTTTAATTAGGTTTTGTTCAATATGAGTTTTATAGAAAACTTGTTAAGGCAAACTTTGTTGGAAACTTTACTAACAACAACTTAATAGAAAAAGATTTTTATATAAAGCTAATATTTTCCTAAATATAAGCAGTGATGCCAACTTTTTGAGAGCAAAAAGCACTTTAAAATTTAAAAAAAAGCACTAAAAAGCACTATTTCGAACAAATAAAAGCGTAAAAAAGCACTAAGCCATTTTTTCAATTGTATTAAACACAAAACAAGTTGCAACTAGGAGTGCCGAATATTAAATACCTCCAAAATTTAGAAAAAGCCTACGGCGTTTATGGGGGACTAATTTCATTTGAAATTAAATAATAAATATATTTACATTTGTATATAAACATTTTTAAATGTTTTAATATTATCATCAGTAAAAATAATGTCAGCATCATCAGCTGAGTTTCAGTCGGCCATAAATCAGTTTTAAAGTAATACAGCTCGATTTTTGTAGCAAGAAAAAATCTGGCCTGTTGCAATTACCGAAAATTTGCAATGACCGACCACTGTTTATTAAACTTAAAGACAGCCCATATTTGATTAAAAAAAACTAATATTTTATCGTTTAAATAAATCTAAATTAAAATCGTGCAAAGTTTAATAAAATAATCGGCGTATGATATTATCCAATAATTTTAACCTATGTACGCTTCTGAATAAAGAACACACATAAGGCGTAAAATAGAAAAAACATGTATGTCTGCACTGTGATATTTAGTCAAACCTTTTTACAATATCACTTAAGGTAGAAATGCACAACACGCGGTTATTTTGAGACACGTGTCGTGCGTTTGAAAACTAAAGCGCATGAAAAATGGCAGGTTACACAAATCTGATCTAAATCATCCTCTTTATAATCGACGTTTTAAAAAATGTTAGAAAAAAAAATAAAAATTGTAAAAAGCACTAAAGGCACTAACGAAAAATTAAAAAAGCACCAAGCTAGTGCTTTTTCTTAATTTGGCACTAAGAATAAAATTTTGGCGTTTTGAGGCATCAAAAAGCACCATAAATAGTGCCAAAAGCACTAAGTTGGCATCACTGAATATAAGTCATACAAGTCGGACTTTACGATTTTTCTCAAACTTTGGCGGGCTTGAGGGACGGCTAAGCCTTCGCCGATCGTCCTAAATTTGTTTTGAGTTGTTTCTTTATCAATACCCATCGAATTGGGGGGTTAGAGCATGGAAAAATAGAAAAAAAATTTGATCCATACAGTGAACGACCACCCTAATGTACATTGTTCACCATTATTTCTCTTGCAAGATTTGAAACTACATTTGACATTTCTAACTTATGAAGATTTTTTTTAGTTTCAGTAAACATTAAAGAAAGTCTTAAAAACTATACAAAAATTAAGTCAAAATTATAAATAATAAAAAAAAAAAAATTTTAAATGGCAAATATACCTAGAAAAGTATGCCTGTTGGCCTGTGTATTTTCATAAAAAAATTTTATTGATTGTAAACTTTTTTTTTTATGTAACAATTTTTATTGCTTGTAATTGTAATTTTATGCAAAAAGGGAAACCTAAAGCTCAATAAAATAGACAAAAATTTAATAAAAAAATGTTGAATAAAATATAATTTATTATATATTTTGTTTATTGAGTTTCTATCTAATTAATTATTTGCTAAAAACTTAAAAAGATTTAAAATTCCCTGCAATAATACTACTATATAATACCAAAAGAGTTTTCCGTCATAAATGTATACATAATTTTATCTGTTTGGATTAATTTTAATTATAAAATTATAATAAGGCTTGTTGTTGATTTTAAATTTTTATCAATTAACGAACCATTGGGCAAACATGTAAAAACAAGCAAACAGATTTTAAAAAACAAATTAAACATTTTAAAATATGAGTTGCAATTTTTGATCAAATCAGGTGTGTCACAGAAACCAAATTCTTACGAAAGTAAAAAAAAAAACGTTTTTACCTGCTCAAATTCCCCAGTAAAACTTTGCTTACTTTTTCAAAATGATTAGCTTCTTTCACTCATTATTTAGTAGCTTTCGTCTCTACTATTTGCGTTTCATAGCAGATATTATATTACAACGTATTCTTACAACGTATTATACAAGTGATTGTCATAATAAATAAAAATTAGAACATTAAAAAAAAAGAAACGCTTTTCTTAAAAAAGAAAATTTAAAAAAAATTTGCCCCCCTAGATTTTATCCTGGCTACGCACATGTATTCGTGTATTGTCATCGTCCATCCATTTGCATTGAGTATAAGGCGGTTAAATTAACGTTACAAGATTTGATTTTCCGAAGTGAAGCTAAAGAAAAGGTTTTAAAAAGTTTTGCCCCCCCTAGATTCTATCCTGGCTACGCCCATGTATCTATGTATTGTCATCGGGAATATGCATGCGTGCAAAGTTTCAACCATTTGCGTTGAGTAAAAGGCGGTCAAAAAAGCATTTTACAAAAAAAAATTTTTTTTCCCTCATCGCCCTAGATTTTATCCCGGCTACGCCCATGTATTCGTGTATTGTTATCGGGAATATGTATGCCTGTAAAGTTTTATCCATTTGCATTGAGTATAAGGCGGTTAAATTAACGTTACAAAATTTGATTTTCCGAAGTGAAGCTAAAGAAAAGGGTTTAAAAAATTTTGCCCGCCCCACCTAGATTTTATTCTGGCTACGCCCATGTATTCGTGTACTGTCATCGAGAATATGTATGCCTGCAAAGTTTCATCCATTTGCGTTGAGTAAAAGGCGGTCAAAAAACCATTTTAACAACAAAAAAAATTGCTTAGGCCACATCATCAGGAAACTTCATCCATAAAGATTTTAGAAAAACTAAAGATATTAAACCAAATACAACTATTAAACGTATAAGACTTATAAGCAACAGTTCTACTTGTAACAATATCAAAGTTTAAACAAACAAGTAAGAGTGCTTTATTCGGCTGTGCCGAAACTTATATACCCTTCACCATTGTGCGAGCAGAATACAGAGCAACTAGACAAAAACTAAATAAAACTGGTAAATATTTATTTAAAATAAGAGACAACCGGTTTTGAACTTCGCTTTTCATAAGGACCCAGAAGATATATACTTTATAGGGTGTAGGATCAATATTGTAGAAATTATAAACGGAATGACAAAGTTATATAAGTATACCTTTTTTACCTTCGGTGAAGGGTATAAAAACATCAACAGTAAACAGTGAGTTTATCCCATCATACATTCCATACTACAATTAGTTGAAATTCTCCCAACATTAATTGTAGTAGTTGTAAGTAGGTTATGAAAAACAAAATGAAAACAACAACAACTTACAAAAGCATGTTGTCAATTAAGTGTTTTTTTAGGCCGTGCACTTGCCTGTTTATTATCAAAAAGAAATTTCCTTTGGAATACAAAATTTTAATTTCAAAAAATTTTGTTGTTCGTGCTTAATTCCCATTTATTTTTATTTAGTTTGTTTACCAAACAGTAGTGTCCTAAGCCGATCTAATTTCACGCCGCAAGTGATTTGTTGTAAAAATTGCTAGCCGCAGGTTAAATACGGATGTTAGCCGGATAAAACTATACCATCAACGGCGACGGCTACAAAAACCATCGCGGCACGACTCAGCCGCTCAGCGCTGGTCTCTTTGGATTAATTACGATAGCACAATAAACATAGCAAGCAAAGTTATATTAATTTAAGAGACTTTTTGTTTACAAAGCAACAGCAATATTTTTAAACCATTGTAAAATGAGTGAACATTATTGTGAATACCCCAAATGTTTAAGATGTACTAAATTCAGTGCTACCAAGTAAAAAAGATTGAAAACAGCTGAAAATGTTTAATCGCGGCTCACAATCACAATCGAATCTTTTAGGAATCAGTTTCACATAACCGCATATGAGCTCATTTTTCGACCATAAATGAAATTCTTGTTTGAGAAAATGCTACACTACGGATGAATCACCTCAGAGAATTTTTCGTGATGCAATTCTTTTTTGAGCCATTTTATGGTAGTTTTTATAATCATTACTTTGTATTTTCGTCTTAGTTAATATAAATAATATAAATTATATGGCTTTTAATTATTTTTTTTTCTCTGATAAAGTGCCCCTTGATTATTTGAACAAATTTTATTTTGAACCAAACAAAAGCTAACGGGTTCTCGTAAAGGAAATAAGAAACCATTCGCACTTACATTTATTTTCATTAATCGACAGTAATGTTTGGGCTCCTTTTTTAGTCAATCTTAAAATTTGTTTGGCTGGCAAGAAATTTTCTATTTTTGTCTTTTAATTTGACAAGGCGATTGAAAAAAAGCACAAAATATTAAGAAATCGTTATTTTTAAAGGCCCTTTCTAACATCCTGAAAATTTTACAGGAGAAGCAAAACACTATTTAAAATTATAAATTAACTTAAACTGTTTTTAATTTAGTTTTCTTCTATTTTTTCTGTAAAACCTACCGTTGATTAAGGGCCTTTTGCGTTTAAGGTAACGATAAATGAACTCTAACAATAGCTCAAGTCATAAATCAATTTTAAAGAACTAAAAAGACTCATTTAGGTAATATTTCCAAAAAATTATCACCCAAATGCTGGCTGGGATTTCGCTCAATCAAAATAAATAAATTAAAAAAACGTCAAACCGATGAAATTAATTGACTTCCAAGCATTCACTTCATTAATTTCTTATACAATTTTACCTCTTTATAGGAGAAATGAATTTTATTTTGCACAAAGTTATTAGACAAACTGTGAGTTAAAACCTGATTTAATAAAACTTGTAAAGTAACTTTAGGTGTGAAAACACTGTAACAAAAACAAATAATTAGAAATGATATTTTTCCTTTTTGATTTTTATTAACTAAGGAAATTAGACGTTCTTAGAAAATATTGAAAAACATCAAAGTAATATTGACGTTTACTTGTGCGACAACGACTTAACTCGGCGTGACAGGGGATATGTCAAAATTACCCACCATTTATTGTGGTTCCAAAAGTGCACTGCTCTTCTCTATGCTGCTCTCAGTAGCTGAAGAGATAAAATCAGTCGGACGGCGATTGCATTTCGAGTTACACGAGATGAAAGTTTAAAAGGTAAATTTTACCCATCCCCGGTTATGAATATATTATCAGTTCTTGCGCCTATTTAATGAATGATTCTAGTTCAAACTTATTCTTCTATATTGCTTTATAAATATTATCTAGTAAAAGGAAAACATATAAATGTTAGTGATTTTGTATTTAAGCTAGAAGAAAAATATTTTTTTTTGGTGAAATAAAAATATAAATACGATTTTCTTAGCAAAGTTATGCATCGGCTATGTGCAAAACTTTTTAATTTTTTTTATTACAAGTAGTTATGTGTAACACATAAACAGAATGTTCGTTCAAAAACAGCTATGTGTAAAAATTCACTTAACTGTTTTTCGAAACATATATGGGGTATTCACAAGGTGTTCTACCATGTTATATTGTCGTAATGGTTTATATTTTATATTTTTTATTATATTTTATATTGTTGTTGCTTTTTAAACAAAAAGTCTCTTAAATTAATAGAACTTTGCTTGCTATGCTTATAGTGCTTTCGTAATTAATTAAAAGAGAGCAGCACTGAGCGGCTGAGCCGTGCCGTGTTAGTTTTTGTAGCCGTCGCCGTTGATGGTATAGTTTTATCCGGCTAAAGCTGGGATCACACGATTGCCGCAATGCACCAATTTTCACACTTTTTATTACCCCAATCGTGTGAATGCACAACCAATTGGCTCATGTACCAATCGAGGACAATATTGTGCTTACTTTTACCAATCAAATGCAACCCTGGTGCGGCAATCGTGTGACTGTTTGCTATGCAACCGCGCGTCAATAAAAATAACAAAAATGCACCAATATTTATTGTGTTCTTTTGCGGCAATCAAACAACACAATTCGCGCCAATATTTGCCATTTTTTTATTAAATTAACTTTTTAGTGTTTCTTTTAGTTATTAATAAAGATACATATGAGTTTATTTATTATGCGCTATAATTTGTTTTTAATTATTGCTGTTAACGAAATATGTATGTTCACAAGCATAGCTATACAGTGTGAATATTTTTTCCGAGATATTAAAAAAAAGTACTATTTCTTTTACAGACATTTGTCTTTAATATTTTATATATTTTTCTTAAAATATTTCAAATTTGATAAAATTTTCTTTTTTTTAATGAACAATCCAACTAGAATAAAAAAAGCTACCACAACAGCTGTATTGGCAGTCGACACAAGTAGGAACAATCGTGTGACTGTGCTGCTGCAACTTTTGTACCCATTTCGCTTTGTACCAACTAGCGGCAATTAAATTTGTTTAAAACAGGACAATCGTGTGATTTCAGAATATTTGGTTGGTGTAATTTTGTTATTGTACACAATCAAAATTGTGTCATATTGGTGCATTTGCGGCAATCGTGTGATCCCAGCTTAACGTATTTAACCTGCGGCTAGCAATTTTTGCAACAAATCACTTGCGGTGTCAAATTAGATCGGCTTAGCACTCTGCTGTTAGGTAAACAAACAAAATGAAATTCATTTATAATTTGCGTCGTAAAAATGGAACTAAAAAATATTTTTATTTTAGGTAAATATTTTTTTTTTTTTATATTTGTGTTAAATCAGCTAATTTAAATTCAAAATAGCACACTAAATTATGAGGGGTTGTACTCAACAGTCGTATTTTTCATGTTATTATTTTAAGACACATGACTTTATGACACCTTGTGAATCCCCCAATAGATGTTAACTAGTATTTCAGTTATTTTGTGTCAAAAAGGGTGCCCTGGTACACTGAAAGAATTTTCTTCACAGATCCAATGGATTTTGACATTAAGCCAATGAAAAATTACATTAAAAGTCAACCTATGTAACCCTGCATTGGATTAATGAAAAATGTTACATTAGCCTCCCGTTAATGAAATGTTTCATAAAATCAATGAAAATGTTGCATTATTTTAATGTCAAACGTTTAAAGAAATTTTTTTTATTATTTTAATATAAATATTTTTATATTTGAATGAAATTTTTAATTTATTTTTTCCATTTTTTCAATGTGCGTTTTGAGTTGTTGTGATTTTTATTTTTTTTTTATTCCTGTTTCAAATCATCAAGTTTTATTAATTTTATTTCGTTTACATCATGTTATCTTCTACATTCATAAGCTAACCTTTACGTAAATTGTACTTAATTAATTTTGCAGCCAGCGAAGACCTTCATCAGCCTTCTTTCCATTTTTCTGGCTTGTACTACTGCGAAAATTTTGTGTATTTAAATTAACAATGCGAGAATTTATTGCTCTTGTTTTTATCGCGTTGTTTGTTTTCAAACCTAAATTACATCTAGTATTACATCAGTATTTCGTTATGGTAATGAATTTTTTTCATTAATGTTATGAAACATTAAAATTTAAATTTGTTCATATATTTACATGTCTCCCGCTAAAAATTGAATAAAAAAACGTTGATGTTTGACTAGTGACGTCAGCAGTCGTCGATGGCTGCGAGTGTAAGACGGCAAATCCATCTGAGGAGATCGAGTGGTTGCGATCGAAACATGTCATGGTAACCTGCCGGCCAGGGTTCGAGCCCGAGCCACGTCAAGAATGAAAGATTATCAATAACAATTTTAATTAATTTTCATGTTGTAAAAACTCCTTTCTTCACAAAAATAATTTAATAAAAATTAAATTTCATGAACTTATGAAAAATATTTAAATATTTAAATTAATAGTTAATTTTAATCTTAAAAAACCTATTGAAATTAAGTATAACAAAAAGTTGAATTTTTCTTTTGAAAGAGATATTAAGTTGTCATTAATTTAATGAAAAATGTTAACGGACATCAATTTCGTAGTGTTAATGAAATTGTCCCATTATATTTGTAAAATTTCATTCCGAGAATGAGGGTTTTCATTGGATTAATGAAAAAATTTTAATGAAATTGATTCATTAGATTTATGAAGCATAATTCTTTCAGTGTAGGCTTGTTGGTAGTAAGCTGTTCTATCAGTGCGATGGCTGCGAGTGCGATGCCCGCCAGAGTATCTGGTCTGTTTTACAACAACGAGCTGAAGGTCTTCGTTACTATTGCTCGCTTAATCAAGTTTGAACATTATTTGCAATTGTATTAGTAACTCTTAATAAATTAATAATATAGAAACAATCTATCGATCAACCCGTTTGTGTACCCAAAAATAATGAAAAAGTATTTTTCGATATTCTTCACTTAGAACAAACTTCATTAAGTTGTTTTTTCGGAGGGAACCATTGTATGGTTGTGGCTTCTTGATGGATAACTACTTTAACCATAGTAAGGCTGTCGGTGACTACATTATGGTTAATAATCCACAATATGAACAATTTTTGATTTTGAGTTGAACTGTTAATTTTTAGTTTTTGATATTCTTTTAATTAGGCTTGAGTTCATCAAATTTAATTTTCATTAAATTATTTTCACTGAGGGAAGGAATTTAACAACTTGGATTTTTTATTAAAATTTATTGATAATTTTTCTTGGCTGAGCTGGGATTTGAACCCGGGTTGATCTTTACATGTTTCAAGAAACACCACTTTCTATCGTAAGAAGATCTTTGTGTTCTACCCACTACACCACTGCGGTGCCCGTTAGCCAACAGTCAAACATCAATCTTTAACCAGTAGTACTGGTGGTTCGAAATTTGCTGCTATTATCACTTAAATTTCAAATTACATGTTGCCTCTTTTTGCCTCTGTTTTTTCGTATTCTTTCTGTCAAAACTTTGTCTTGAAAACCTGAATACATTTGTTTATTATTTTTTTGTCCACTTTCGTCGACAATTTATTTGTACAAATTAAAGTAAAAATGTAAATGATTTTTAGTTGAACTGATCAAAAACAAATCAAAAATTGTTCTTAGAAATAGCTATGGCACAAGCCCTAATGCTTACATTTGTACTTTAATTTGTACAAATAAAATGTTTGGCGCCCTATGCTCCAGTGGGAGTTAAAGGAACATATATTTATATATATATATATATATATATATATATATATATATATATATATATATATGTTGGCTAACGGGCACCGCAGTGGTGCAGTGGGTAGAACACAAAGATCTTCTGACGATAGAAAGTGGTGTTTCTTGAAACATGTAAAGATCAACCCGGGTTCAAATCCCAGCTCAGCCAAGAAAATTATCAATAAATTTTAATAAAAATTCCAAGTTGTAAAATTCCTTCCCTCAGTGAAAATAATTTAATGAAAATTAAATTTGATGAACTCAAGCCTAATTAAAGAATATCAAAAATTCACAATATGTTTAAAAATTTTCGTAAGTAATAATTTTGTTGGAGGTGACCATATTGTGAATATGTTTGCTCTGGGTGCACTTAAAAACTGTAAATAGAAGGATCAAAATACAGAAGTCTGCAATCTCTCAAAAAAATATATGCATAAAGATTACCACGCATTTTATGATAATTTAAATCATTTGCTCTCAATTTACTATTTTATAAAATTTTTAATGTTCTGTTTTTTAAATACTAAATATATTCCTTTTGGTTCTTTTCCCAAAATTATTAAGCATTAACCCATTATTAGCCAAAACTTTTTTTGGAATTGTGGAATGAAACACGTTGTTCTTTTTGTCCAAAATACAAACTTTGTTCAGCGACTTTTGCGACAATTTGGTAATTTGTGTTTTCACCCGGCAAATCAACTGTGGTTTATCTTATCTTCAATTCCTTGGAAACACGATTTTCGCATAACGCTTTAGTAGTTATTTTAGTAAGCTTTTGTGGTGAATAAGTTGTCAAAGAATGATTGCAGTAAAAATAAATGATGTCTTAAATTCTACAAAGTGATCTGAAAGGTACAAAAGGGGTGTATTAAACCCCTTTTGTCCTGAAATTGGACTGATCATTATTTTCGCCATGATTGGACGAGGCATTCCTTCTTAGTCCCCATTCATTCATTTATATTTCCGATTTTTCGGCTTCAACATATTTGTATAATCTATGTAGAATCTATATCTATATCTGCAGGTATTACAAAATTTTTCTAAATTTACAATTCTTTAAAGTCCTTAAACTATTATTTTATTCCTTATTTAACTCTCCAAATAAAAATGTTGTGACGACAAGTTTTGTGGGACAAAACTCGGTCACACCCTGTTAGGCTTCTTAGGGGTTTTCTTTCTTTAAATCAACTACACTTTGCCTCACACTGTGATCACTACTGTTGGTCGTAAAACTTTTGTAACACACTGTACCTAACGGGCAGGAATGCGAATGGTAAAATAACAACCAACAACAAACACACAAGCGCGACAAACAAGTAAACAAATAACACTAACAACATACACAGCAAACAAGTAACAATAACAAAGCAAGCAGTTTTAAACATGTAAACAACAAGCAACAAAATATACATAGGACAAGTAAAGAGACATAACAACAACAACTACAGGCTGATTGTTATTAGTGTAAAATATTAGTCCGAATTTAGTATAAAAAGGGCAACATAAACTTTGAACGATGACTTGTTATCCAGCCGAGCTCGAGAACACATCAGGTAAGAAATGGCAAAGTAGAATCCTAGTAAAACAAACCCAGTAGACAATTTCACCGAGTGGTTCTCTAACACGGAGTGAAATTCTAGTAAAACAACCCAGTAGACAATTTCACCGAGTGGTTCTCTAACACGGAGTGAAATTCTAGTAAAAAAACCCAGTAAACAATTTCACCGAGTGGTTTTCTAACACGGAGTGAAATTCTAGTAAACAACCCAGTAGACAATTTCACCGTGTGGTTTTCTAACACGGAGTAAAAATCTAGTAAACACAACCCAGTAGACAATTTCACCGCGTGGTTTTTCTAACACAGAGTGATATTCGGTAAACAAACAAAATACCCAGTAGACAAATTTCCCAGCGTGTTTTCCTAACACCAAACTAAATAACCAGTAGAGCGAGATTAAGTACAACCCGAAGAATCCCGTAGTGACAACCCCATAAGTGTTTTCTTCTCCAAAAGTTCCCCGTAACAAGCGGCACAACAAAGCTTCAAACACTGGAATTTATCCCAGCTTAAGCAACCAAGTGTCAACAGCAACGAGGCAAGAGAGGACATACCACGGAAGGAGTGCTGAGGCGATAAAAGCGGAACACAACGCAACTTAATTATTTTCATAACTTGTAAATTATAATCCTAATAGTACTAATAAAATTATTGAATTTATTAAAAATTAAATAAAACTCAACACGTGTCATATTTTCTTGTAACGGACCTGGACAAGGCTGAGTATACCCCAAATAAAGTCGTTACAAGTGGCGCCCGAGCAGGGACTTCAACAAGAAAATAACACAGAAAGTAACAAAGAGGCAAGATGGTAAAGATGAACTGGGTGTACAGTCTGAGAAAAGAAGAGCTGGTAGCCTATGCCGAAGAATTCGGGTTAGACTCGAGCGGCACAGAGGAAGAAATACGACGACGTTTTTCGGAATTTATCAAAGGCAGTGATCACCAACCCGATGAATTGTTACGGCTTGAGCAATTGGAGCGGACACACGGGAAAGCAGCATCGCCAGCTAAGCAGGAAACAACTGAAAAAAAAATATTTATATGGTGTTGCTTAATAGTTTTTTCCGGAAGAAAGGGAGGAGTGTGACGACAAGTTTTGTGGGACAAAACTCGGTCACACCCTGTTAGGCTTCTTAGGGGTTTTCTTTCTTTAAATCAACTACACTTTGCCTCACACTGTGATCACTACTGTTGGTCGTAAAACTTTTGTAACACACTGTACCTAACGGGCAGGAATGCGAATGGTAAAATAACAACCAACAACAAACACACAAGCGCGACAAACAAGTAAACAAATAACACTAACAACATACACAGCAAACAAGTAACAATAACAAAGCAAGCAGTTTTAAACATGTAAACAACAAGCAACAAAATATACATAGGACAAGTAAAGAGACATAACAACAACAACTACAGGCTGATTGTTATTAGTGTAAAATATTAGTCCGAATTTAGTATAAAAAGGGCAACATAAACTTTGAACGATGACTTGTTATCCAGCCGAGCTCGAGAACACATCAGGTAAGAAATGGCAAAGTAGAATCCTAGTAAAACAAACCCAGTAGACAATTTCACCGAGCGGTTCTCTAACACGGAGTGAAATTCTAGTAAAACAACCCAGTAGACAATTTCACCGAGTGGTTCTCTAACACGGAGTGAAATTCTAGTAAAAAAACCCAGTAGACAATTTCGCCAAGTGGTTTTCTAACACGGAGTGGAATTCTAGTAAAACAACCCAGTAGACAATTTCACCGAGTGGTTTTCTAACACGGAGTGAAATTCTAGTAAAACAACCCAGTAGACAATTTCGCCGAGTGGTTTTCTAACACGGAGTGAGATTCTAGTAAAACAACCCAGTAGACAATTTCACCGAGTGGTTTTCTAACACGGAGTGAAATTCTAGCAAAACAACCCAGTAGACAATTTCACCGAGTGGTTCTCTAACACGGAGTGAAATTCTAGTAAAACAACCCAGTAGACAATTTCACCGAGTGGTTTTCTAAAACTGAGTGAAATTCTAGTAAAACAACCCAGTAGACAATTTCACCGAGTGGTTTTCTAACACGGAGTGAAATTCTAGTAAAACAACCCAGTAGACAATTTCGCCGAGTGGTTTTCTAACACGGAGTGAGATTCTAGTAAAACAACCCAGTAGACAATTTCACCGAGTGGTTTTCTAACACGGAGTGAAATTCTAGTAAAACAACCCAGTAGACAATTTCACCGAGTGGTTTTTCTAAAACTGAGTGAAATTCTAGTAAAACAACCCAGTAGACAATTTCACCGAGTGGTTTTCTAACACGGAGTGAAATTCTAGTAATACAACCCAGTAGACAATTTCGCCCAGTGGTTTTCTAACACGGAGTGAAATTCTAGAAATACAACCCAGTAGACAATTTCGCCGAGTGGTTTTCTAACACGGAGTGAAATTCTAGTAATACAACCCAGTAGACAATTTCGCCGAGTGGTTTTCTAACACGGAGTGAAATTCAAGTAATACAACCCAGTAGACAATTTCGCCGAGTGGTTTTCTAACACGGAGTGAAACTCTAGTAATACAACCCAGTAGACAATTTCGCCGAGTGGTTTTCTAACACGGAGTGAAATTCTAGTAATACAACCCAGTAGACAATTTCGCCGAGTGGTTTTCTAACACGGAGTGAAATTCTAATAAAGCAACCCAGTAGACAATTTCACCGAGTGGTTTTCTAACACGGAGTGAAATTCTAGTAAAACAACCCAGTAGACAATTTCACCGAGTGGTTTTCTAACACGGAGTGAAATTCTAGTAAAACAACCCAGTAGACAATTTCACCGAGTGGTTCTCTAACACGGAGTGAAATTCTAGTAAAACAACCCAGTAAACAATTTCACCGAGTGGTTTTCTAACACGGAGTGAAATTCTAGTGAAACAACCCAGTAGACAATTCCACCGAGTGGTTTTCTAACACGGAGTGGAATTCTACTTAAACAACCCAGTAGACAATTTCGCCGAGTGGTTTTCTAACACGGAGTGAAATTCTAGTAAAACAACCCAGTAGACAATTTCACCGAGTGGTTTTCTAACACGAAGTGAAATTCTAGTAAAACAACCCAGTAGACAATTTCACCGAGTGGTTTTCTAACACGGAGTGAAATTCTAGTAAAACAACCCAGTAGACAATTTCGCCGAGTGGTTTTCTAACACGGAGTGAAATTCTAGTAAAACAACCCAGTAGACAATTTCGCCGAGTGGTTTTCTAACACGGAGTGAAATTCTAGTAAAACAACCCAGTAGACAATTTCACCGAGTGGTTTTCTAACACGGAGTGAAATTCTAGTAAAACAACCCAGTAGACAATTTCACCGAGTGGTTCTCTAACACGGAGTGAAATTCTAGTAAAACAACCCAGTAAACAATTTCACCGAGTGGTTTTCTAACACGGAGTGAAATTCTAGTAAACAACCCAGTAGACAATTTCACCGAGTGGTTTTCTAACACGGAGTAAAAATCTAGTAAACACAACCCAGTAGACAATTTCACCGCGTGGTTTTTCTAACACAGAGTGATATTCGGTAAACAAACAAAATACCCAGTAGACAAATTTCCCAGCGTGTTTTCCTAACACCAAACTAAATAACCAGTAGAGCGAGATTAAGTACAACCCGAAGAATCCCGTAGTGACAACCCCATAAGTGTTTTCTTCTCCAAAAGTTCCCCGTAACAAGCGGCACAACAAAGCTTCAAACACTGGAATTTATCCCAGCTTAAGCAACCAAGTGTCAACAGCAACGAGGCAAGAGAGGACATACCACGGAAGGAGTGCTGAGGCGATAAAAGCGGAACACAACGCAACTTAATTATTTTCATTACTTGTAAATTATAATCCTAATAGTACTAATAAAATTATTGAATTTATTAAAAATTAAATAAAACTCAACACGTGTCATATTTTCTTGTAACGGACCTGGACAAGGCTGAGTATACCCCAAATAAAGTCGTTACAATGTTAACACAGATATTGCTTAAAATATGCTAAGTTTTAATGAAAATATTCATTCTGTCTTCGAAGCAAACAGCTATGTGTAAAAAAATAGAAAAATAATTATTAAAAATGCTCAAACAAAATGAGTTATGTGTAGTTTTTCGAAAAATTTGTTATAGCTGCCCAATGGCTAATAAGTCGAGTTTAGTTTCACGAAATACTTAAAGCAATGTTAACATTTGTTCAATTAAACGTTTTACTTATATGCTAATGCCCAATTTTCAGGATAGTATTTAAATCAATATTAAGTTAATTTTCATAACAAACTTAAATCGTATTTAAAACAGATTGGTTTTTTGAGTTTTATGTGAAAAGTCTTATTTAATTAAGATAAAAGTATGGTAGCACTACTAAATACAAACAAAAATATAAAAAAGTGTATTTATTTACAACGTGGTCTGAAAAAAAAACAGCTGACTGTTAATGCTTTGCCTGTTGTTGTTGTATTGTTGTGATATTGAGGTCACCTTGCTAAAATATTACATCGGTGAATTAAGTTTCACTTAAGTTTTTAGCGAAGAAGAGAATTTTGTATTTAAAACGATTTTAAAAATAAATGTGTTTTAATATCAATTCTGAAAAATAGCCATAAGTTAACTACATAAAACGGTTTTTTTGCTCTCCTGAAAAACCAGGAAAAAACGCAAAGTTGATTATGTTGGAGCAACGACGATATATATTTTGCACAAATGTACATATATAATAAATACATCGAGTTTAATAAGTGGTTAGTTATGAGCAGGGTAACCAAAAATATGCAATTGCATGTTTTTCCTTGTGAGATCAATGAATGCAGAAACAATTTAATTATCTGTTTTAAAGCTTTTTATGAATTTTGGCATCGATTTGTTAGTGTATATTTTTGCAAATTTTACAGCTTGCAGCATTTTTTTTTCGTAATTTGGTTAAAAAAAGCCTTTTTGCAGCATTTATAAGTTTATATGTTAAATTTTTTTAGATTTTAAAATTTTATTATGTATGCATAAGCAGAAATTAAGGAAAAAGCAATTATATACAAACGTTTTTGACTACACGTCGCAGGAGGAAGCCATGTGCATTTGATAATAACGCTTCGCTACCATGGGAAAACGACTAGAGTAAAAAACAATTTTTTATCGAATTTTCTAACGTGTAAAGTTTTAATATAAACTCATTTCCTATTAAAACAAAAATAAAAGATTTTTTGTCAGCTGTGTTTCTCTCTCTCTCTCTCTCTCTCCATATATTCTAGTCGCTTTCCATGTCTACTACAACTTATTCCACTAGACGTTTGATTACCATAAAATTCAATATTTGCATAGCAAATATCAATCAAACGTTTATTCATTGCCAAACATTCATTCGAAATATTTAATCAAAAGTAATGGTTTCCGAATATAAAAATGACTAAAAAATGGAAAAATAAATTATAAATTCAAAAACTATTTGAAAAAATGCATATGTAGATAATTGAAATAAAAATTGCATAAAAAATTAAATTAAATAATAAAATCCTACCTTGTGCAACTGCTTTAGGATTTCAGTCTTATATATTAGCCATCGCAAAGTTCAATGAATAGATCTAAACGGAAACGAGACGAAAGATAAAAACATTTTAAAACAAACACATTCAATTTGAAGGTTTAAAGGGGAACAATATACAAAATTCACAAAAATATAAAAAAGAACAGAAAAAAAAAAATATCAAAATTGATAGAAAACGGTAAAGAAACAAAATTGTGCAAGAACAGAAAAAAAAATAATCGAAACGGAAATTGATGTAAACGGAATTGATTTGTACCGATAACCGTTCAACTATTTGTTTATTTATTTGAAACGATAAGTTAGTAAGTTTTTTTATTCAAAACTTAGTAGAGATGACTAATATTAAGATACACTTTTTTATTCTCTTTTGTAAAAAACAAAAATTAATTCAAATAACAACAATGAATAGACAAACGAAAGTTCAATTTGGTTTCAAATAAAAGAAAGCAGAGAAAATTGTGAATACAAATTAAATTACAGTGAAAGGATGGGTGAAACGAATAAAAAGTTAAGTTAAGAATACTCTGATTTACATACCGGGCTATAGTTGAGCGGAGCTCGACTCACGGCAATCGGAAACCCTGAGGGCTGAGGACTGGTGGCCTGAACATAGCCCACATTATCGGCGGCCGTTGAACTGTACATATCAATGGTGGGCCCCGGAGAATTGGTAGACGGAAACCCTTGCCGCGTAGTAGTGGTATGAGGCGATGCTGATGGTGCTGCAAAACTATGGGCAGCTGCAGCAGCGGCCTGATAATTGTTCATCACTAAAATAAAAAAAAAACGATACAAAATATTAATTTTTGTTTTTGAACTTTTATAAACTGGTTTACATATTAAAACTTAATAAGACACTTTTAAAATGTAAATTTAAGAAAGTGTTTTTTCTGGGACATATTACAACCTTCTGCTTATTATCAGGGCAAGTTGAAATATGCAAACAAACTGTTGAAATATGCAAGCAAATATACCGAAAAACTTAAAAATGTGCATAAGAATAAGCACGCGAAAACACACAAACTAATAACCTTGGATTTACATTTGTAAATATTCAGTTTTTAAAATAGCTATAATTTTTATATTTACGTCCTATGCTGCCATGATTCGGACTCAGCGACTAAGTTTTCATGTTTTTCCTGACAACAGAAAAAAAATGAAAAACATACATAAAATGGACATATAAAATTAGCAAACAAAAAAAAAAAACATATAAAAGTACACATATTTACAAACACTACCCGAATTCGTAGTCAAGAATTGGTACCCATGTGCGGGTTAGTCATGTGTTTTTTCAAGTTTTCAAATTGAAATGATTTTCAGTTGTAACACAACATCTAAGAATGTATTGAAAATATATACTAAAGGAATATGAGATCACACGAAGAGAATGTGTCAATATATTCATCGGTTTCGGTCAACGTTTGGAGAACAAAGGGCCAACTATTGTGTGCATGAGCTGGCTAAAGCTTAGTTATAACAGTTTTTGATATTTTTGGAAATATCTAATATAACTGCAGAAAAACACATATCTTGAAAACACTTCTTGAGAGAAATAAATACCTTAAGTTATGTTCAGACCTAACAAATATTTGACGAAACAAATCCAAATACATAAAAGCATGAACCAGTAAATTAAGTAAACATTAGCTTTATTTTTAACAATTTCTATTGATTTACTAAACTTTATTTGTAAGAAGATAATTGAATAATGTAATTTAGAAACTGATGAATTAGTTTGATATTGCCAAACATTTTGCAAAAGCAAATAATTATTTAACAAAACGTCAAATTAAATAAGGTGTGAACATGGATAGATAGAAAACATCTGATTTTTGGGGTTATGGCGAAAAGTTTAAAATTTGTGAACCAGTGCACAGTGGTCAATTCCGTCCAAAAATCCATAACTACTTTATTTCTTTACGTAAATGGCTGAAATTTGGTATCCAACTTAAGAATATCATGTTTGATCCCTAGGTAAAACTGGACACGTACATACAGGGGCTTAGCTAGGTAATCATTGACGACCAAAAACTAACAAATAAAATTTAAAAGGTTTTGGAGGTGTAATAAAATATGATCATTTGTAGCGATTATATTAATAGTTTGTGGAATATCTATATATGCTCATCTTTTTGCCAACCATAGAAATTGTAAATATTTTTTCGTTTAAGGTTGGTTGGGGTTGAGGTAGGTTGGGATGAGTATCAATTCATTTTTCTTCCCCTGTGATCGCGACTGCATAACTAAATAAAACAAATATCACACCTCATAGCTTTCTTATTTCTTCCACACGCAAAGAAAAAACATGGTTGTGGTAATCATATTCTAAGAGCAACATATTATGATAAGAATTATGATTGTAGTCACCATAATAATTTTATTATTGAATCATATTATGACTAAATATACTCGTACTATAATCATAATAAATTTAGAAGCAATCATATTATGATACAGCACCTTTCATAGCTGTCATAAAAATACAAAATAAATTTAAATATTTTTAAATCGATTTTTTATTTTGTGGCTTTTTACAATTTTTCTTAATGTTAATCAAATAGCGAAGTTCAATATAAGGCTTGCAAAAGAGCAAATGAAAAATCTGTGGTTTTCATGGGCAACCGCGTGTGTCCAATTTTTTCGATTTAAGATGGTGATGCCATATTGCCTAATTTTGAACGCTCTTTACATTTTTTTGAAAAATGATGGATCAATTCCGATTTTTTAACGTAATGACAAAGTTTGAAAAGCGCAATACCTAGCCCATAGTTTGATCTAGAATGGTTTTTCGGCTTTCCTGAAAAATTTGTTTTGAGACACACGCGGTTGCCCATGAAAACCACAGAAATATCGTAGCACTTTTATAAAATATAACGAAATCTCTGTGTGTTTTGTTGTTGGATTTTACAAAAAAACTATGATATTTTGCATTTGCACTATTACATCACTAATACTTGAATGAACTCCGCTAATATTTTAATTTCTTTAAACTTATTTTTTTTATGGAATTTTATCTTTTAATTGTTAATCCGCTCACAAATAAAAAAAAACGACACAACTTCTTCAAAATTTTTTTACAAATGGCGCTAACATAATATGGTTAGAGTAAAAATAGTTTGATTGCATCTTTAACATAATATGATAAATGTATAGAAAGTGATCATGCTATGGCTATTTAATATCATGATATGGTTGTGAGAAATATACTATGTTTAGAAAGTTATCATAATTTAGTTGTTAGAAAAATAATTATTTTTCGGTCAACAATACTCAAATTCATAATTGCGATAAACATTGATATGTTTACAGTAACTATAATATTGTTGATATTAAATAAAAATAACAATTACACAGTACAACAGCCAATCTGGGGGGTGAGAAATTCCAAGTCAGGGTGATGGTACTAGGTCAGTATAGTAAAACCTTCAAAGGGTTTGGCGTTCATATGTGTCAGTTTTTTTTTATGACATTTTAAATTTTTTCCTTATCTTGATGTTTTTTTGTTTAACATATCTCGAGAACCACATGTCCGATTTTGCTAAAACAAACTCAAAAAAATTTAGAATTACAATTTCTTTAATCCGTTCATATAACGTTTTTCTTTATAATCAACAGTTTTGCCGGTAAAAATAAATTTGTGGAGAATTATAATTGAAGCACAGCCGCGAATAACGTTGTAAACGCCACATTTTTCAAAAACTGTTTTTTTGCAGATAACCGTTGGCCTTGCTCTCTTACACAGTTTTAACATCAAATCAACCAAAACTATGCACCTTAACGCCTTCAAAATGGCATACAAAGTACCAGCCAGTGGAAGAACATTGCAAGTTACTAACAAAATGATGAAACCGAAATGGTTTTGCAGTGCGGAATAATTTTTTAAAAGCCTTTTGCATAAAAGTTTTTATTATAATTGTTTTTAATAATAGAAAAAAAAAAATTTAAAACAAATAATGCTGCCTGTCAAAAAACGTTTTTTTGCTCTCCTGCAAAATTATTATTTTGTAACTTAAAACGTTATTCGCGGCTGTGCTTCAATTGATAAGTGCAAAAAAATGTTCAAGCCTGGATATATGCAGCAGATTTTATCACAAACCTGCACTGCAATTTTTGTGACTTTTTTTAAGCGATCGGTGAAAATCGTCGGACTTTTGTTTGTTATTTGAAAGAATACACCCACATTCAGTGATGCCAACAGTTGGGGATTTCCCCTTTTCTAGGGATTTTTTTTCGGATCATTTTTATCTTCAATCGGATCTTAATAACTTCTTTTTATGGTGTAATCATAATATGATGGAGCTGAATCTTGTGAAATGCAAAAGCATGCGTTTTTATAGAAATAACTGTATTGCTGTTAATTATGCTTTTGGTGGTCATCAACTGGAGTTGGTTGATTCGTTTCTTGATATTGGAGTCTTACTGGATCCTAAATTAAACTTTGTTTCTCATATTACATTAACTGTTAATAAAGCTCGAGGCGTTCTTGGCTTTATTAAGCGCTGGGTTAAAAATTCACCGATCCATACATAACGAAGAAACTTTACGTATCACTCGTTAGACCAATCTTAGAATATGGGTCAATCATTTGGGATTCATTTTACAACATTCACAATTCTCGTATTGAATCGGTCCAAAAACAATTTTTATTATTCTGTTTACGTGATCTTCAGTGGAGTTACTCGACAAACTTTCCTTCCTATGCTAGAAGACTGGCATTAATAAAATTACCATCGCTCAAAAGTCGTCGTACAATGTTAAATGTTTCTTTTATGGTTAATCTTATTAATGGTAATGTTTGTTGTGATTTTCTGTAAAGTCTGCTAAATTTAATATACCTTGTCGCAATACGCGTCATTATAGTCTGCTTTTTGTTAATTTTTTTTAGAGAAAATTACGCTATTGCTGATCCTTTTTCGAGGTTATGTAGACAATTTAATTCTATGTCACAATTTGTGGATTTTTCTTATTGTTTTTCTTTATTCGTAAATTTTTATGTACTACATATATTCTGTAAATTTGTAGTATATTTTAAAATGCATATTGTTATTCATTAATTTTAAGCCAATATTGTTATAAGTCAGTTAGGATAATATCCATTGATTAAATAAATAAATAAATAAATAAATATGCCCTAAAATAAAAAATTGTGTCCTCTTTTCCCTACGGTTGAAATTTTCCGAAAAAAAATCCCTAGAAAAGGGGAAATCCCCTACTGTTGGCATCACTGAATGTGGGTGTATTCTTTCAAATAACAAACAAAAGTCTGACGATTTTCACCGATCGCTTGAAAAAAGTCACCAAAATTGCAGTGCAGGTTTGTGATAAAATCTGCTGCATACATCCAGGCTTGAACATTTTTTTGCACTTATCAATTATAATTCTCCACAAATTTATTTTTACCGGCAAAACTGTTGATTATAAAGAAAAATGTTATATGAACGGATTAAAGAAATTGTAATTCTAAATTTTTTTGAGTTTGTTTTAGCAAAATCGGACAAGTGGTTCTCGAGTTATGTTAAACAAAAAAACATCAAGATAAGGACAAAATTTAAAATGTCATAAAAAAAACTGACACATACGAACGCCAAACCCTTTGAGGGGTTTATTATACTGACCTAGTACCATCACCCTGACTTGGAATTTCTCACCCCCCAGACAATAATCCCAAAAATGTTCCATAGTGTTATTTGTTTACGACAACAATATATTGTTACATTAAACATAGTGTTGTTGCCGTAACCATGCCCAACCATATTTTTTCTCTGCGTACAGAAAATAGCCGCAATTTGGCGTTCAAATATTGGGCATATATTCAGTATTAAAATAAAAATAGTTTAGTAGAAAAAAGTACCAACGATATTTATATATTCGAATTTCCAAAATGTACCAAATTTGTATGAGAGCTTTTAAAGAGAAGAGAACACAATTTCAATTTTATTTTTATCTTTATTACAACGGTGCCCAAGCCCTATTCGCTTGGTACTCATTTGTTTTTGTAAAAGCACTTAGCTTTAGGCTGTGTGCTTTAATACACACATAGAACACTTAGCTCTAGCAATACGAAATACATCACAACAAATGTTGTCTTATGCCCCTAATTTCTACAAATAGATATCTAGCTGTGCATAGATATCTATGGTTTTTATAATTTTAAAAACGATTTTCTTACCTATGGTATGGGTAATACTATGTTCACACTTGGGTTCTTAAACGCGTTTAAGCAGCTCGAACGTGATTAAGCTCTAATCACTTCAAAATCGAGATGATTACCCATACATTGAAGTGATTTGTTAATCACTTCAAATTGACATGATTACAACTAAATCACTTCATAAACCACATAGAATCCACTGAACATACCTCAAATGTAGAATCGCCAACAACCGTGTACAACCGGCCAAGATTTCTGCTTAATGTTTTTATTTTTTTTTTTTCTTAAATCTATATATATAAAATTGTAACGTTACTGACTCACTGACTGACTGACTCACTGACTCACTGATTCATCATCGCACAGCCTAAACGCCTGAAGCTAGACACTTGAAATTTGGACCAGAGATTGGTCACTCCCCAAATCGATCCACTAAAGCCTAGTACTCTGTTCAAATTTGTGAAAAATGTTGAGCAACATTGATTATTCCACACGAAAATTTTGGTATTTATCAATGTTACCAATCGTGCGAGTTTGTATAATTTGACGTTTTTATTCCTTCAAAGTATGCTACATTGTTTCGTGTATGTAAACAAACGCCACATGTATTTTACTAAAATTATTTTTTTTTAATAAAAAATTTAATAAAAAAAAGTAAATACGGCTAAAAAACTGTTACCGATTGTGTTATTTTAATTTTTTATTTCTTTTTTAAATATTAAGTTCATACTTTTTTGCTTTTGCTTAAAATTCCACGTGAAATAAAGGCAGCTTACATTATTTCGCAGTTGTAAAAAAAATGTTGCCAGAAACATTTCGGTACTTTTTCACAAAATAAACAGAGTACAACTCCATCAACATTATTTCATGATTATTCCGCACAAGTTTTTTTCATATGCATTTTGACAGCATTTCACGTGAAATGTTAAACAGAGTACCAGGCTTAAGACGGGATTTTTGGAAATTCGAATGTTTAGGGGGTAAAAAAGGGTAAAAACGGGAAAATTCGGTAACCTTATATCTCCAAAACTAAAAGAGATACAAAAAAAATTTAATACCTATCGTTGTTCTTTAGAAAAATAAGCGGACAGGTGTCTGGTACTTTTTTGAAATTCGGCCCTATTTGGGAGTAAACGGGTAATATCTGAATTTTAGTACTTTTTTGACACCCCATCTATCTTTTGAACCAATAAACATAGAAACAAAGTTAATACCACATTCGAAACCTAACAAAAATATACGAATTTAAGTTTGGTACTTTTTCGAAATTCGAACATTTAAGGGGTAAAAATCGTAACTATTTTTGGTACTTTTTTTAAAAAACATTTTTCTCCATTTATTGAAATATTCGTACTAAATTATGGGCTGCCACTATTTTACTGAAATTTTTTATACTTTAATGGGGGGAAAATAGTACCAAAAAGGGGAAATACGAGAAATTTGATATTTTACTTAAATTTTTGGTTCTACAACTGGTATTTTTTAAATTATCGTTTATGTTGGACCTAAAAACATAAGATTCATCATGCAATGTCCGGAATGGATAAGAATCCATAAGGGGCAGTTTTTGGTACTTTTCTGTTAATTAACTGGTACTTTTTGAATTTCCGTTAGTATTGGACCTATAAAAATAAAATTAAACATGCAATGTCCCGAATGGATGAGAATCTATAAGAGGGAACTTTTTGGTACTTTTTTGTTCATTAACTGGTACTTTTTGAATTTACGTTAATATTGGACTTAGAAACATAAAATTCAAAATGAAATGTCCTGAGTGGTTAAGAATCCATAAGGGGAAGTTTTTGGTACTTTTCTGTTCATAAAATGGTACTTTTTGAATTTCCGTTAGTATTGGACCTATAAAAATAAAATTAAACATACAATGTCCTGAATGGATGAAAATCTATAAGAGGGAACTTTTTGGTACTTTTTTGTTCATTAACTGGTACTTTTTGAATTTCTGTTAGTATTGGACCTAGAAACATACAATTCAATATGCAATGCCCTGGATGGATGAGAATCTATAAGAGTGAACTTTTTGGTACTTTTTAAATCTTGGACTGGTACTTTTTGAATTTCCGTTGGTATTGGACATAGACAGATAAAATTAAACATGCAAGGTCCTGGGTGGATAAGAATCTAAGAGGAAAGTTTTTGGTACTTTTTTGTTCATTTACTGGTACTTTTTGAATTTCCGTCAGTATTGGACCTAGAAACATAAAATTAAACATGCACGATACTGTGTAAATGAGAATCTTTAAGTGGGATCTCATTGGTACTTTTTTATTCGTTAGCTGGTACTTTTTGAATTTCCGTTAGTATTGGACCCAGAAACATGCAATTAAACATGGAAGGTCTTGAGTGAATGACAATCTGTTAGAGAGATCTTTTTGGTGCTTTTTCGTTTTTTAACTGGTCCTTTTTTTAAATTTTCGCTAATGTTGGTCTAATGAAAATAAAATTAAACGTGCATGGTCCTGAGTGAATGAGAATCTCTAAAAGCGCTTATAGGTACTTTTTAGTTATTAAACTGGTACTTTTTGAATATCCGTTATTATTGGACTTAGAAACATAAAATTCAAGATGCAATGCCCTAAGTGGATAAGAATATATAAAAGGGAAGTTTTTGGTACTTCTTTGTTCTTTAACTGGTACTTTTTGAATTTCCGTTAGTATTGGACCTAGAAACATAAAATTAAACATGCAAGGTCCTGAGTGAATGAAAATCTGTAAGAGGGCTTTTGGTACTATTTTGTTCTTTAACTGGTACCTTTTATATATCCGTATTTATTGGATCAAGAAACATAAAATTAAACATGCAAGCTCCTGAGTGAATGAGAATCTGTAAGACGGATTTTTTTTTAAATAAACTGGTAATTTTTTTAATTTAATATTTATTTTTGTGCATTAAATAAAAAAGCAAATTGGTGTCTGGTACTTTAACGAAATTCGGTCGTTTTAGGTAGTAAATCTAGCTTTTAAGCCAATACGTATAGAAATAAAAATTAAATAACATTTGTTACTTATCTAAAAAATACAAATGCGAATTTGGTACTTTTTCGAAATTCGAACGTTTCAGGGGTGAAAATAGTACCTATGTATATCGATCCCGCGAACCTCATACCTCCTAAACTAAAAGAGATAAAAAACATCAGCAATTCGCTAACCGTATATTTCCTAAACAAAAAGAGATACAAAAAATTTAATACTAATTATTGTTCATTAAAAAAAATAAACGGAGAGGTGTCTGGTACTTTTTTGAAGGAACCCTTTTTGGGGTGTAAAAGGGTAAATAAATATTGTATCACATTTTTAGCTTATCTAAAAAATACAAAACAGGTTTGCCCCTTTTTTGAAATTCAAACGTTTAAGGTGTGAAAATCGTTCCTAATTTTGTTACTGTTTTCACAACATTTTTCTCCATCTCTATATAATATAAATTTGTAAAGTAACTGACGGATTCATCATCGCACATCCTAAACTCTTGAAGCTAAAAAGCTGACTTTTGGACCGAAGGTTGTCCTCTCGCCAAATCGATTCCGCTAACCTGGTACTTTTTTGAAAATAAACTTTGGCATAAAAATATGTCCACGAAGAAAAAGGAGACGCTAACGAAGTAGCGGGTTAAATGCTAGTAATTCATAAATTTTCACAACTACACCATTAAAATTATTAAAATAATCTTCTGATAACTTTATAAAAGTGTTTTTATCCATTTTTAATACTTTAAAGAAATTTAAATTTGTTTGTTGTTTTTTTGTGTGTTTTTTCTAATCATCTGTCATCTTAATCATCTCAAATGTAATGTGAACGGCTTTGAATAGCTAAATCAACATTTTGCTTAAACGCGTTTAAAAACCCAAATGTGAACATAGCATTAGAGTGTAACGCTACACCATCGATTTTCGGTGGTAAATTCACGTAGGCAAAGTTAACGTCAAAATTACCAAAATAGTGTTACTGGATAGGAAAAAATAACTGCTTGGCACGAACGCGACTAGATATCTGTTTGTAGAAATTACGGAGATTAAGTTTTTTGTCGTTCTTCACAGTACACGCAAGTGCAAAGCAAATTTAAGTGGCATTGATTTTTGGAAATATTTAAAACCAAATAAATACCCTTTACTTCACAAGGACATTTTAAGTTTGTATTCCATGTTTGGTAGTACATATATAAATATGTGAAAGTGCATTTTCAAAATTAAAATTAATAAAAAACAAGCATAGAAGTAGAATGAGCAACGAAAATTTATCTACAACTGATATTGACATAAATTTGGAAAATTTTTGCTTATTGGAAGGATCATGGAAGACTTAAAGGCCATTTCGATTGGTAAGTACGGTTTTGAAATAAAATTTACACGCACTAACTTTTTTTTCATTTCAGATAATTTAAAAAATGCAAATCAAATTTTTTTTTGCCGTGTATGTTTATGAAATAAATATATGAAATACTTTTTTCTTTTTTCTTTGTATGTATTGCTTTTCACAACAAAAAATATTCAATAAAAATTAGTTTTTCTTTAAATGTATTGGTGTTTGCTCTTCAATAAGGAACTTGTGGGCATCCCTGCTTTATTACTTAAGCAGATAAATTGTTTACCAAAAAAGTACCAAAGTTATGTTTTTGCCCTTTTTTATACCCAAAATGAGCAAATTTCAAAAAAGTACCAAACACATGACTATTTAATTTTCGTTTTAATAATGAGATTTTTTGAATTTTACGTCTACCCCTTATGAATTGAAATTCCAAAAGTCTCTATTTTTTTTATTTACACTTTGGGAGGGGAGTCTACATGCAAAATTTCAAGTGTCTGGCTTAAGTGGTTTGGGCTGGGCGATGATCACCCAGTCAGTCACGCTAATCTTATAAAAATTTATGAAGTCACTGAAAATGATTTGGTCTCTGGTGTGGCAGATGGTGGCAGCTAAAATATATAGTACTAACTTTTGATACTTAACAGTACTAGATATAATTATCACTTAACCTCCCCTAGCCCAACCTTTTTTGTTATGGTCTCTTTAAATTTGGCTTACTTAAGGTTTTATTTATTTTTAAAGTAACTCACAATCACTTCACTTATAGCAAAAAATAACGAGCACAAAATCACAATTATCACAAAGAAAACTTTCAAGGAAACATCACAGCTTACTTTTATTTCAAAGTACAAAAATCAACTTTAAGGCCCGTTTTCACAACTTACCGATAGCTAAAAGTAGACTTTAACCGGCCTTATAAAAAGTGTTCCATTATTAAAACTATACTTTAACCTAAAGTGAGCGATAAATTAAATTAAAGTTCATCCTTCCTGGAAGGTTAAACTAAAGTTGTTAAAATGTAACACTTTTGTTACGGCCGATAAAATCCTACCTTTAGCTAATGGTAAGTTGTGAAAACGGGCCTAAGAACCTTAAATTTGTAAGAAAAAAATTATCTCCTTTGCTACAGTATTAACAGTAAAATAGTTATCCAAGACCAAATTAAGAAAGGAATTGTATGTTTTGAAGTGTTTGCTATAAAATAACGAAAATTTATGTATTCCCAAAAATAGCTTTGATGAAAAGTATTATTGCTATCTACTCAAAAATACCTTTAAAACGATATATTTAGGACATTAAAATCGGTGAACGATAAGATACTTGAAATTTATTGACAACAAAAGTGTTCCTGTGTTTATATCAGGGTTTAAAAAATTCCAGTCGAAACCAAAAACTGTTGAACAAAATACGAAAATTTATGTACAACTTTTCGCTTTTTGAGTTGGTTTAATGAATCAGAAGTTTGGCCAATGACAAATTAAGAAGTGGATGAAATGGCAGTTTTTCTACTTTGACTGCACTTTTTAAAACGCTTATTTATATGTATATAAGACTTAGTTTTATTGTTATGCTTTTCCTTAATTCAACTTACAAATGCAAACAACATATCAAATGCATAAATATGAGATTATTTTTCAATATTCCAAAGTACTTACCTGATAATGCCTGAGTTAGCAGCGGTGTATTATTGTTTGGTGTTAGCTGACCATTAGTCAAATCCACTAAAATTTATTCAATATGCAGCAAACAACAAGCAAAACACAAACGGGATATAGAAATGATGGCGGTGAAAAGAAGAGAAACATACGGACAGACAAAAAGAAAGAGAAAAAACATATAATACATACATTACAATTTTATATATTTAATTATTAATCTATATATGTATGTATTATGGTAAATAATTAAGTACATAATGGCGATAAATCAAATGTATGAGGTTACATATACATACATACACACATATGTAAATGTATATGCAACAACAAATAGATACGTTCGTACAAATTATTGTGTGAATAACTATAAAATGGCACTAAAACTATTAATTAAAAACAAACTAAATAATTGAATGTGTAGGAGAATGTAGGAAAAATTATTGTGCTAATAAATAAAATTGTTTTTAATTAACAACATACAAATTTCTCTCACTTTCACACACACACACACACACATATGAAACTTCTTTTGGCCAATAACTATGCACGATTATTTATTTGTATGTGTGTCCGAGGAGTAATTTTGCAAGGAAAATGTATGGATGCATTGTGGAGCAGATGGTGGAGGGTGGTTACGTAAATGCATAGACAATTGTAATTAATTGTTAAATAGAGATTATTGTTAGTGTAAAAATATTTAATATCTTACGAATAACTTTTGTGCTTAAAACACAAAAGAAAACTAAGCAAAACTAAACTTTTTTGCTATTATCTCTAAATTAAACATCTCTAGCAGCAGTTGTAGAAGTAAATAATATGAGTATTTCAAGATGATATTTTATGAAAATAGAACAAAGAAGAAAAACACAAGACAACAAGTGATTGATTATAGAAAACGATAATAAGAAAAAAAAATCATTGGGAAACTAAAAGTTTATATTTGTGTTTATTACAAATAAATCTAGAAATGGAAAATAAATGAATGAATGTCAGTTACAAGCGACAGAATAAAAAGAAGATGTCAAGAAAAAGTTTTGGTAATTTTCTTTTAAGGAAAGGCGATTGATTTAATGGAGCGAAGGTGTGTATTCGCAATCCATTAAAAAACTCTTAACTTTTGATACATATTTTTATAAATGGCTTTCAAAAAAAGTCATATATCTAAAATGCCAAACAAAACTATAAATTTATATTATTATTTGAATTAAAAAAAAAAAAAAAAAATAAAAAATTGTCTTCAAAAAGAAAATTCCGGTTAGTGATGGACAACTTAGAAAGTGACATATTTTTTACTTAAAAGTTTTAATTAATCAAGGGTTTTTATTAAAAAATTGTTGTTTGATTTAAAAGTACGTTATAAAGTATCCTTCATCAACGGCATGAAAGTCTTTTATTTCAGTTTTAAAATTAAATTTTTCAAATTTCCTTAGAAACCTGTATTATAAAGAAACTTCCACATGTCTGACAAATGAAGAAAAATTTGGTGCCTAAGAACTTTCGAAACGTTTAACTTATTTAACTTTGCTTGTTATTTTAAAGATATTTCCTTTACTTTAAATAAAAATTTACTTAATTGGGTATATTTTACTTAACAATTAGGGACTTTTGGCAAATTTTGAGCGTTTGAAGTATCAGCTTTTGTTAGTTATGAACGAATCAAGCTGATTTGGGATACTCTTTGCTTAACCCTCTAACCGGCAAGACCGTAAAATGATCAACATAAGCCCATATTTTTTTAAGTAGTCAAAACAACCTTAATTTTAGTTGAAAAGCATTCTGGACGAATGACGAAGTTCA
The DNA here is from genome assembly GCA_930367215.1 of Pollenia angustigena. Lineage (NCBI taxonomy): Eukaryota > Metazoa > Arthropoda > Insecta > Diptera > Polleniidae > Pollenia > Pollenia angustigena. The sequence goes on from OV884058.1 coordinate 253,698,961, forward strand.
TTAAGGGCTGTCTAAAGACGGTCTTGCGTTTTTTAGTGAGAGTGTGAGAGTATGACAGACCAAATTTTACTACAATAGCATTATTCGTTATTTTTCCGAAGTGAGCTTTCTATGAGGCCTATGGTAAGTTATGAACCGATGTTAACGAAAGTCAAATCAAACGAATTTTTTGCAATATGTAATATCAGTCCGTGCATTTCGCCACCATTTATGTCAGATTTTGTAGCAAAATTTTCAACTTTCTAAGGTAGCTCTTATCCTACTGAGCCGATTTTGCTAGATACCAATCGCAAACTGCTTAGGAGAACTAGAAACTATTTTAAACCAAAACTGTTCTAGTGTTTGAGTTGTACGAAAGTGCGCGTGATTTAAACTAAAAAGATTTAGAATTTCTGAAGTTCCCAGAATATGCATATCGTCGCAGGAATTAAAGAACGCTGTAACTTACAAAACATAAAATCTTCACCAGAGACAACAAACCCGTATGAAAGAAAGTAGGAAAAAGTTCATATAAGTGAATTCTTTTTCATCATACAAATATGGGACCGGGACCAAACGACGCAGTATTTTTTTCTGATAAAAATTATGCAACAAAACGTATTTTCGATTTTTTGTCAGTTACAGCGTTCGTTAATTCCTGCGACGATATATGTATACTGTATGGGATCTTAGATGAAAATCAAAAAAGTTTAACAAGGACTTACAAACTAAGTACAGCCTCATTCACCCCTAGCGGTGGTGGAGGGTATAATAAGGAAGTGACATCCTTTTCATTTTGTACATAATCATTCGCGAGACTACACTTCAGGAATATGCATTGAGTATTTTTATGTTTAAATCGGGGTAGCCGTTACGATGTCAATAGTATCATTTAAATTTTTATATCTTCTGAATAAATGAAAAAGCTTGAAAAAAGTAAATTTTATTAAAATATACGTCAATGAAAAACATAGAGAGGGTACTTAATAATAACAAAACCATAAGCAATTAAATTAAAACAAATTTAATATTATAAATTTAAAAAAAAATTACACAAACATTTAATTTGTGAAAAACCAACTTTCTATTTAATATTTATTTATGCATGTATGAGTGTTAGTACGTGATGTGAGTGTTTGAAATTATTTTGGCTATCTACATATTTCCTTATCTATTTTCTATATTCTGCTTTAGTTTTTTTTTTTGTTTTTAACCAAATAGTTCTTTTGTTTGAAATATTGCGCAAAATTTTAATAGTTGTAAATTTTAAACTAATACAAACTATTTTTAATCTTGAAGAATGTGTAAGCAAAATTAATAAATGTAATAAAAGAATAATAAGAAATCAAGTACGTTTGTATAAATATTAAGTTTATTGGCTTTTGTTAAAAATAAAATGTGTAATAGCCCGATTCTTTTGGTTGAAGAGCAAATAAATGATTTTATTAAACTCTTTAAAATAAACATCGGTTTGTTTTTTTTTTTTTTTTTTTGATGATTCCCAAATATGTTTGGGTCTGATGTTGTCTGTTCATCAGCTGGGGTTTCTCCTAAGATTTAGTAGCAATAACAAATTTTGTATTAAGATATGAACTAAGTACCGCGTTACAATATACAAAGTAAGAGTTTTTACAATTGAAGCACAGCCGCGAATAACGTTGTAAACGCCACATTTTGTAAAAACTGTTTTTTAGTAGATAACAGTTAACCTTGCTCTCTTACACAGTTTAAACATCAAATCACCCAAAATTATTCACCTTAACGTCTTCAAAATGGCATACAAAGTGCCAGCCAGCGGAAGAACGATGTAAGTTACTATTAAAACGATGTAACCGAAATAGTTTTGCAAAGCGGAATAATATTTTAAAAGCCTTTTGCATAAAAGTTTTTATTATCATTATTTTTTATAATAGAAAAAAAAGTTTTTTAAAACAAATAATCCTGCCTGTCAAAAACACGTTTTTTTGCTCTCCTGAAAAATTATTATTTTGTAACTTAAAACGTTATTCGCGGCTGTGCTTCAATTGTATCTTATAAAAAATTGGAATTAAAAAAAAAATCTTTCATATTATAAAAATACATTTCGTAATATATTTTGCTATTTATTGCATTAATTGCGTTAAGTTCAGGGTATCGAAAGTGGGTATCAAAATTGTTCTCCTGTTTACCGCATCTTCGTTGTGTAGAAACAAAAAGAAAGTCAACATCAGCAATAGTTCAATACCTCTTTTAATTACAATAGACCTTTTTCACGAGAATAATTTTAAATTTCGGCACCAATATTCAGAGTTTATGTACATATCGTCTGAACCCTTCCAAACAATATCATATGTTATTTCTCTGTGTACAGTGCACATGAAATTTTTGATTTAGACGAGCTCTATTTTCCAATGACAAGGCATCTGAAACATCGCCCTAATTCAAAATTATTAGTTTTAGAGAAAACGACTTTAAAGTCTTAAATTTACACACAGCATAATGGAAAAAGAAAATTTTATTCTTCTCTCAATAGTTTAGCTTACAATATATTCATATACAATAATCAACACTACATAAAACACCTGATTTACTATAAATTAGTGGTATTGAGTTAAAATTTGCGATTTTTGACTTAAGAAGTTGTTGCAGCAAATGAGCGATAAGTCAATGTTTTTATTGGATAACTTTTTTAAATCTTAAAACCTAAAAATGGACTTTTTTTAAAGCTGTCCTGCACACGTGCCGACAGAAGAAGACTTTGGTCCGTTTTCACGTTACCATTAAAAATCGAAATAGTTAATGGTATCTTTAGCACTAGTTAGGAATAAAGTTACCTTCAACTATTTTTCGTTTTCACAACTTCTGTATAAAATAGACTAAACATTTTTAAAAATGTGGCAATACTAAAGTAAATACCGACTATTTTTGCCAACATAAAAATACGAACTGGCAACTACGTACTTTCTTTTACTTTTCTCATTTTAAATTTTTGTGTGCACAAATATTTTTAATAATAAAATGTACACGCGAATTTAACATTTTGTAAATTTTGTTTGTCAAAATACGAGTTTGTTATTAATTTACAAAATATACGTATACTTGGAGTTGCCATATATAAAAAATATGTGAATATAATATGGCAATCTCAAATCTAAACCTTGCGACAAAAGTTAATGGTAGAACGTTCACCTCTTTACCTTATCCTTCTCTTTTAGATTAAAGGGAATTTGTGATAATTAAAAACTCATTATCTGCTCGATAACTTCCTACACTTAGATATCGTTAAGTCGTGAAAGCGCGCCTTTAAATATTTTGGAAATCATTTTACAGGAAAACAAATCGATGTGTATGTGTAGGAGGTAAGGGGAGGAGGGGTGTGAGGTTATTATTTTTGTTTGTGACTCTAGTCTAGTTTTTAACAACCTTTTAACGATTTTTATAATGACTTTAGACTACAATTATTAATTTTGTATTATTTTATGTTTTTTTTCTACCAACAAGTTTGATTTGCATTACTTTGGTTTTTTTTATATGTAAATAAATATTTAATAAAATACAATATTAATATCATTAAAAAATGCTATTTAATAACTAAATTGTCTTTAATTTATGCAAATAAATAAATTGAAACAAGAAGAAGAACTTTTAATATGACAATATTAAATTTATAATTGTCTCTAAAATAAATCTTATTTAGCTAAAAGTGACAATTATTTTATGGAAATAAGAAATATTGCTAAAGAATACTCTGTGCTAGTGCATCTTTTTATTTGAATTAAAAAAAAAAAAAAATACATTAAAATGTTTTTGATATTTTTGAAGCTTTGGGCCAAAATACCAACTGGCAATTTGTGTTTAATTGAATATTATTTCCTAATATTGTATACTTTAACTGCAAATTTGGAAATCGAATTATGGCCAATACATTTCTATAGCAAAATAATTTTAGTTGTTTTTGAAAAATTGTTTCCAGAATAAAAAGGAAAGAAAAACATAAACATAAAAAGGATATTCTTAGATGGATAGCTAAATTGAGCGACAATTTTTTGATGTGTACCAGTTTTTATGTTGGGAAAATATTCAGGAATATTTGATACGAACCATTTGAAATATTGATTTACAAATGAACATACAGACACTTCGAATGAAGGATAAAAAATGGCTTTCAAAAGCTTTGAAAAACAAAAAAAATACACAAAAGCCAAATTGTTATTTTGGACAGTGGAGAGTAAAAATTTACCCCCAGTTGATGCATTGACTAAGACAAGTCATCTAGAAAGTTTGTATGAAATAAAAATAGCTCAAAAGTATAACTTCAAATTGAATTATTCGTTTAATTTTCTATATTTTATTATTTATTTCGTTTCTATTTATGCTTTTTAAGGCCAGTTTACACGGTAATACAATGTATTACGACTTTGTAGAGTCAAAATAATATGAAATTCTCTCCGTGCTTAAAAGAAAAAAATAAAAGTCTGTTGAGAGTATACTTTATGTTTACACGGATGGTATAAGTAAAATCAAAAATAATGACAAAAACGCAGATGGTTGCAGTTTTACAATTTTTACAAAAACAACATGAAAATTTCCTGAGTTGATTTTAGTTGTTTTTGTAATTGTATAAAAATGCCACCACCTTCAATATACACCGTTAAAATGCACCTCTGGTGTGATGAAAATACACAAGTTTCTAAAATGGTTTAGAAAAAAACCATTTACCGACCGCTTGTCAGATTTTGTATTCGTATTCTCTCTTATTCAATGCATTTTGCTTTTACATGATATGATTTCTCTCATTCTACATTATGTCGTAATACAATGTATTACCGTGTAAACTGGCCTTTAGACGTTATAAATTATCAATCTATAACTAGACGTATAATTGATTTAAGTGTTACTCATACGCATTACGACTGTTTTTTTGTTTGTTTTAATATTGTCATATTTATTCCACTAATATATTAAATAATTTATTATTTTGAATTGATGGTTATCATTATAAACAATTTTATTACGAAATTTCCACAATTACAATTATTTGATCACATTTATCATCATTGACTGAATACATAAGTACACACGCATAATTGATTTTTGACTAAAGATACAACTATAAATGATAAAAAAAGGTTTAACTCAAATAAACTATTTTAATGTTTGTACGTATTTAAATAATTATCTATACTTGAACAATAATTTACAACAAGATTTTCCTTTATGTGGTTTTGAATTCATTACGAAATAAAAATATGTAAATCGTAATCATTTAAATATTTTCGTGTCTGAATGTATCGCATACATAAGTAGTACATAAATAATTCTAAACTATTGTACATTTACATGGAGTATATAAAGAGGTGATAAATATTTATGTATATGGTTTATATTATGTAAGAACATATTGTTAAATTAGGAAAATGTTTTACGAAAGGAAAATACAAAGACTTTTGTTCAAAAACTAATTTCTGCTTAAATTGTGCTACTGACAATTTGAATCTGACCTTGTCGTTATTTCTTTATTTGATTTTGTTTGTTTTTCTGAAGTGTCCTTTATTTGTTGATTTAAATTGTTATCGTTGTTGTTGTTACTGCTTCTGCTGCCGCTGCTGCTGCAGACGATGTTGTATGTATTCGATAAAAAGGGTTCCTTTTGTTTTCTTCTTGCTGCCTCGGTTGTAGTTAAAAATTTCCATTATGTCATTGTTGTTGTATGCAACAAAATAAGTGTGACCGACGACCATTTATGTTTACAACCTAAAAACTTAATTGAAATATATGCTGTTTTGTTTTGTTGCTGGAATGATAAACCTTTTAAACAATGATGGCTTTCGTAATGATGTTTAAAATGAAGACAACTATAGGAAAATTTAAAACTATTTATCCAAGTTGAAATTGGGGAGCCGAAGAAACAATCACATATTAAGTGATTCATTTTTCTATGTTGTTCCATAATCGATTTCAATTCGGATTTACTCAACATATCTATCCTGATCACTTGTAAGTTTTATAGTTTTCTCTTACTGCTGGTTTAAACTCTTCAAGTTTAAAGGCTCAGTTAGCCGGGAGTAATAGTAACAGTAAGTAACCTTACCGTAAAAAAGTAAGATCAATATTTTTCTTACAGATTGAGACGTAACATCTTACTGCTAACTGTAATCGTTCTAATTGCTTTACATACAACAATATGAATCAGCTGATTTTCAGCGTTACCGTTACACCCGGCTAACTGAGCCTTAAGTTTATAGGAGAGAGAGAGGAAAAGAAATGACATAATATTTTCCCCTCTTGCCTAAAAGCTCAAGACTTGACGGCTCAAACTTATTGAGAGTGAACCAGCACTTACTGACGAATTAAAATGGAATAAATACAGTAAAGGGAGTATTATATTTTCATATATAAATTTTTTCTAATTAAGTTTTAACTTTTATTTTTATTTATCTAAAAACTATTCACGAGCATTTTAATAAATTACATTTTGTACATTTTTTCCCTACAAACTGCTGACTACTTAAAATGCTCTTTTATAATATAACAAACTTTTCATTTATCTGTGTGTTTATGTGAGTTCCCTTTTTTTTGCTTTAAAATGACCTTTCTTTATGATGACCCCTTTTTGTGTATCTTTGCTTTATGTTGACGTGGTTGCTTACAACTTTTCTTTATATCTTTTCTTTATATCTTTTCTTTTCTTTACTTTTCTTTAACAACAAGGTGTCAAAGCATGATACAAGGCTTAACGACCAACAACAAATACACACTGAGGTTTAAACTGCTTGTTGTTCCTAGTGTTGTCTAAAGAATTACTTTCTGAAACCTAAAAAACCAGGCAAAAATATAGTCTTTAAAATTTGTTTATCCTTTTAAATACAAATGAAAACTTAATAAAAGCGAAATCGCAAAGTACTTGGTTAAAAATGAAATCCGTGCAAAAGAGCGACCTTTTCCCTACCCTTCAATATTGCTGATTAACCCTTGCTCTATTCATAATCAGTTTTTATCATTTACACCATAATGTTGTTATTATTTTCACTCCTTTCTCAGCTCCTGGTTTGTCTTAAAGTACCTAAAACCATAATTAATAATGCTATCATAACAGAAATTGGTACGTCACAGTTTTAAAGGACTAGAAATGACGCTGTGAAATTTCGTGATGATCGGTCCATAATTTACCCTAGGCCCTATATAAACGTTACTACCGTAAACAGGTGGAGGGTATCAAAGATTCTGCACAGCCGAATATAGCACTCTAACTTGTTATACCCTCCACCACAATTAGTTGTGAAGAGGGTATATTCAGTTTGTCATTCCGTGTGAAACTTTTTTACTATTCATCTCAGACCCTATAAAGTGTATATATTCTGGGTCCTTGAGTAATTTTAAGTCGATTTAGCCATGTCCGTCTGTCCGTCTGTCCGTCTGTTGAAAACACGCTCACTTTCGAAAAACTCAAGAAATCAACAAACTTGGTGTCAAATTGCTTGTAGTTATCCTAAGCAGTTTGGGATTGAAATTCAGCAAAATCGGTTCAATAGGATCTGAGCTATGAATCAAAATGTGGAACCACCACCTAAAAAAAATTTATAATTTTGTTACAAAAACTAACATAAATGGTGGAAAAATGCACAGAATGATATAAGATTTCGCAACAATTCGTTTTATTCAACTGGAAATCACGCTGTAAAATTTCGTGAAGATCCGTCAATAATTTACCATAGGCCCCATATAAACTTTACTCCCGGAAAACAACTTAGTACGCCTAAAAACCTAAAAAATAATGCTATCATAACAAAATTTGGTACACCAAAGTTTTATTGGACAAGAAATAAATTTGTGTTATTTCGTGAAGATCGGTCCATAACTTACCCTGGGCCCCATATAAACCTTACTCCCGGAAAACAGTTTAGTACGCCTAAATCCGTAAATAATTATGCTATCATAACAAAATTTGGTACATCAAAGTTTTATAGGACAAGAAATAAAACTGTGTAATTTCGTGAAGATCGGTCCATAATTTACCCTGGGCCCCATATAAACCCTACTCCCGGAAAACAGTTTAGTACGCCTAAATCCGTAAAAAATAATGCTATCATAACAAAATTTGTACATCAAAGTTTTATAGAACTGGGAAAAAGACTGTGAAATTTCGTGAAGATCGGTCCATAATTTACCCTAGGCCCCATATAAACCCTACTACCGGAAAACAGTTTAGTCGCCTAGATCCATAATTAATAACAAATCGTCACAGTTTAAGATAATAATAACATCATACAGATATTACTCCTTAAACATTCGAACTGTTGGTGGAGGGTATCAAAGATTCGGCACAGCCGAATATAGCACTCTAAATTGTTTTTTTATAAAAAAATGTTTGTGTCTTTGTTTGTTTTTTTTCGATAGGGCCAGGGGAATTGGTACTCCCCATTAAATATCGCATATCTTAAGAGCCGCTGCACGCATTTTATTGAACTTTTGGTAGTAGGATCTTTTGAGTCTCAAAATTGAAATAAAATAGCAGCGGGGGAAGTGGTTCCCCCCATAGGACGCCAATGTTTAATTTCGCATATCTTAAGAACTGTTATAATGAGAATGTTCAAACTTTGTAGAAGTTTCTCTTATGGTATACCACACCACTGAAAATAAAAATAAAGCGGGCATCCTAAAGGATGCATATATTAAATATCGCTCAACTGAAGAACTATTAAAGGGAGAGTCTTCAAACGTGGTTAAGGCCTCTATTATGGTAAACTATAAATTTTAACATAAAAATGGACGGGGCTGACAGAGGAGGAGCAGTACCCTTCATAGATAGAAATATAATAAAGAGCCGCTGCACGTTCAACAAAATGAACTTTTGGAAGTAGGATCTTCTGAGCCCCAAAATTAAAATTAATTAGCAGCGGGGGTAGTATTACCCCCCAAAGGACGCCAATGCCTAATATCGCATATCTTAAGAGCTGTTATAGTAAGAATGATACTACACTTTTGAAAATAAAAATAAAGCGGGTAGGCGCAGGGGGGAAATACCTCCCATAGGATGCATATATTAAATGTCTCTCAACTGAAGAACTGGTTAAAGCAGTGAAGCGAAGCGCACCGGGTTAAGCTTGTTTTCTATATAAATTCATATTTTGTTTTAACATTTTCAACGCCACAATATATGAAGTATTTGAATATTAAAAATTCAATATGAATTTCTGTAGAAATCAACAACATAATTATAAAATATTTTTTGGGGTTATGTTTTTGCTTTCAATGAAATTTTAGGCGTTGCGTTGTGTTTTACGGAATAAGGCCCTTAATACTTTCCAACATGTTTAAATACAATTGAAACCGTATTTGAGTAAGTTTATCAATTATTTTATTTTTAAAGCAATTTCACTTTAAATTTGGGCCCAATATCTTGTGATTTGGTCTGAAAGGAGTTTACAAATAAATAAGTGGTGTTTTCCTGTATTTTAAACAACATAAGGAGTTAAAAGAAAAAAAGAAAAACTGATGCGGCTACTCATTTATACAGCTACTCATATTATAAGTGGGACACCTCATAAATATACGTAGTTTGCATATCGCATATGCTTAAAAACCGTGTATTATCTAAAAATGTTTATTTTTGCACTTTTTGGAAAAAATCGACTTCCCTAACTCAGAGCACTTTTCTATTATTAGGACAAAGAAAACGACTAGAATAAAAAGAGAGAGAAAAAAACCTAACTTAGCTGTCCAAAAAAACTCTAATGGCTTTTTAACACTTGTCAACATTTAAAACATACGGCTCAGGTTTTTTCATTTTCATTTTTCGATTTTTTTTGTGTCATCACTCACTATAAAAGTGGCAATAAATTTTATTATAAATGTGGCAGCACTGACAAAATGGCAGTTTTTTCCCTTTTTGCAAGTCTTTTTTTTATTTTTTTTTTATATTATTATACAAATTGAATTCCAACTACATTTTGGTGTTCTCTTTTAAAATGTTGGCACTTTTGCAGCAAAAAAGTATTTTAAAAAATAGTTTTTTTTTCAGAAATGTGACATTTTTGATTGATAGAAGATGTTTCAAGTGTGAACGCATGTTTCACATCTTCAACATCATCCATGCGTTCTTCCGAAATGTATACCACTGTTGGGATCTGACAATTTTTAAATTGTACCGACTCAATAGAAAAATTGAGCTAAATTGACATAAATTGTACCAAAATTTCCCAATAAAATAAAAAAGCATACGTAATAATTCATAACACTTTTTTATTCAAGCCAACCATTTGATACCCTACACCATAGTATATAAAAACAATTTTCGGGAGTGTACCCTATTTGGAAGCCTTGGGCAATCATGGACCCGTCAGAACAAAATAATGTTATGAGGTTAAGATTCATGTGAAAGTTCTTTTTACCGAATATTATTTAAATAAATTCATCTATATGAGATTTGTTTGATCTTAGAAACGGCTCTTTTATGGGGCCTATAGTAATTCTGGACCTACCAGCATAACATTTTTCATAACAGAGTTGTTTTCGGAAAAGTAATTGTAGCCAATTTTTATGTATATACCAACATTTATAAGGAAGCTATGGCATTAAAAGCAATTTCCGGGAGTAGTATTTGCATCGGAGCTATCGTCAAATGTGAACCGATTCCAATAAAATTTGGTAAGAAAATTTAGATAGCAATAAAAAAAGTTTGGCCCAAATTTAATCTAAATATTAACATGATTAGATGCTTTATAGGCACAAACACTATACCGCAAAGAAATTTGTATGGGGGCTATGTGAAATTATGAACCGATTCTTATTATTTTCAACACTCTTCGACCTTATAAATTGAAACCAATGTAAACAATTTCATCAAATTACCTTCAAAATTGCGACTTGAACTTTGCGCGTAAGGTTACATAGAAAGATAACCAGCCGGCCTGTCAGCCACACGGACTGAGGGCATCGTAAAATCAATTCAAAAAATGATATTGAGTCGATTGGTATACTAAAAGCACAAACGCGTATTTCTGTCTCACTATTGAGGTGTGGGTCATGATACAAAGAAAACAAGATGACGCATTCAATTTTAAAAAATTAAATGAAAAATTAAATGCACCTACATAAGTCACATCAGCGTATAAGTACAGCTTAAATATAGAAACATAAGCAAACAAACATGTGTAAAAAAATCCTGATGTGACGTCATATTATCAGTTATATTTTGTAAACATGCGCAATGTGTAATCTTGTTTTAATCATTATTGGGTGTGGGTATACAAAATAGAGAAGAAGCAAATATGACTCTAATTCCCTTTTTCGTCAAAGGCAGACAAAAGTGTAGACAGTGTCACTAAATCGACAAAAGTAGCGATTTGGAGACTCTTGACACCAGGCTTCCTACAGGGATACAACTACAAGTACTTATGTATGTACTTACTATGTTAGTAGAACATCATGAACACAAATTAAGAATTATGCAATTTTGGTAGTTCTGGTCAGGGCTTGAGATATGTTGTTAAAATTATATTATTGAAGAGAAAAGTGAGCCAAGGATAAAACTTGATGGGTATTTTTTTTAATTTGTAAGTTTTTAAATTGTACCAAAAAATTATGAATTGTACCAGTGTACCAGTAAAGTTTCGATTGTACCAAATTTGGTACAATTGTACCACAAATCCCATCAGTGATGTATACAAGTGTACAAAAGGTATAACTCTATGCTTGTATTTGTAAGAATAAACACAACCAATTGCAGTCGGGATTGTAAGAAAAGATAAACTCACTGTTTATTGTTGTGGTTTTGTTTAAGTTTTGATATTGTTACCAGTTAAACTGGTGCTTATAATTCTTATTCGCTTAACAGTTTTATTTGTATAATATCTTTAGTTTTTCTAAAATCTTTGAATGAAGTGATAACAAAATTTTAAGAAATAATTCTTTGTTTTGTTTTTTCCTCTCATGTGGTGAAGGGAACGAGAAAATACTGAGCGGGCCAATAAGAAAGTTTTGTTAATTTCAATTTAAGGAATTTGAATCGCATACAAAAAGAGTTGATCGATTTTATTTTTCTTGATAATTGTTTTATTTATTTAATAATTAATTTTTGGTTTTTAATTTGTTTGTTTATAACTAATTTATTTAAGCCATTTTTGTTTGTGGTTGTGGTTGTTGCTTTTGTGTCTATTGAATTTTCAATAATATTTAGTTTGACAAGTAACACGTTAAAGTTGTCTTTTATGTTTTTTTTTGTTTTATAAATATATTATTTTTTGTTTTGTTTTAAATAAATGGTTTGTATAGTTAGCATAATTATGTTTGTATGTTTAATAATGTTTGAATGCATGAAAATGTAAATTATTTAGTTATTTACTCGTATTATTTCTTTTTCTTTTTTTTGTTTAGCGTAATAATATTTAATTGTGTATTGTTTTTAGCTGATTTTGTTAAACTCGTAAATACCTTTTTCAATAATAATCATTTTTTTTGTTTGGCAATAAATTTAAATAATTATTATTTTTTTTGGTTAGTTGTGCTGTTTTGTTTTATTTGTTGTTCTTTTTAATATAGTTTATCAATATAAATATTTAATTTATTAGTAAATATGCGTAAAAAAGCAAGGACAAGCATTATGCAAATTTTGTTTTTTAAAAATATTTTTTTTTTTTTTAATATTTGATTAAATACGTTCGTTTTGTTTGCAAAATATTATATAAATATTTTTTTTTGTCGTTTTTGCAGAATAAATGGATGGATAATTGATTCAAAAACACATTGTTTTGTTTTAAACAATTTTTTTTTGTTTTAATTGTAAAAAACAATTATTTTCTTTAATGTAAAATTTGTAATAAAAGCTTTTTTTAATTTTTATATTGTTACTTTAAAAAGTTGTCATTGAGTTTTTGATAAGATAAATATATTATTGTTTTTCTTAAAAACTAAATTATATGTATAATAAAATAAATTAAATTAACAAAAAAGAGAAGAATAACATCAAGTCAGGCTGATTGTTTTTGATAAATTTTATATTTCAATTCTAAGCAAAAAAATTTTTAAAATGACTGTTTCGATTATCTACGAAATTGACTACTAATTTAAGTTAAAATCTATCCTTTAACATTTATTGATTTGAAATTGCCAGAATTTAAGTAAAAATTGTTTTATATTAAAATAAAGATCAAATTAAGTTTAAAGTCGTCTACTTAAAATTAAATAAAATCATTTTAATTAGATGTTTGCAAAATTAAAAGATAATCCTTTTTGATTTTGTATGTATTTTAAAAGTATATTTAAAAAAATTAACTTAAAAGATTTCCAATGATAAATTTATTAACTACCAAATCTGGCTCAAGTTGCTTATTTTCTCCTGCTTTTATAAAGAAAAAAATATAAAATAATATTTCATATAAAAAATGTTGCATATAAAAATCGTTTAAGTTATAAAAATAAAATTATACAAATCTCTGGCGAAAATTTGTTTTAGATTTTTTTTAAACGATTGGTTATTCGATTTGTAGTTAAAATAATAATAGTTATTGGTTAGCAACACTGTTATAACATCAACACTTTATTAAAAAAAAAGATGTGAGCTAAAAAATAAAGTTTATATTCTACTAAAATTTTATAAACAAAAAAAAAAATTAATTATATAAGAAAAAAAAACAAGAACTTAATATTAAGAGTAATAAAAAATGCCACTATTGAATTGTTTTTAGAGTCTGGGAAAAATAATTTTCTTACTAAACACTACGAGTACATTGTGGGCTAATAGATATTGTTTCATACATAAATAACAACGTTTTTAATATTTTTTTGTAGTACGTTTAATAATATTGTGATTAAGTGTGTATTTATAGTTAAAACTAAAATTTCAAATAAAAATGCAATTAAATTCAGAATATTTACTTGAACTACTTCGTTCTATATTCTAGATAAAAACTGGCGAATGTTTTAATATAGAAAATACGAAATATTTTCAGAGTGTTTTAGGAGTAAAATAATTTGCGATGTTTGAAGTTTGTAAAGGATCAAATAAACTGCACAAACGACTTAAGCAACGCATAATTTGTGTTTCCATATAAACGACACAAACATAATCACCCCTACCGTGAATAAAATTCCCCTCGAAATTTGTTCCCTTTTCCTTATAAAATGTATGGGGAAAAGAAAAGTTTCGAGGCGTGTTCACTGTGTGGCAACAACCCCTTAACCATCTTAATGCAATGTTCATACGACGATAAAAGCCACTGGTTTCGCTTTCTGAAACTAGATTGCCAAATATGCGGTTCATACGATTCGTTCTTGTTTCGTTTTGCATTTTTTTGTGTTGTTAGTGTGATTCTTTTTAAAATAGATAAAAGTTAATAAAACTTGAAAATATATCATTTAATACTTTTATTAATATTATTATGTTATTATTATCAATTTATTTTATTAAACATCAATTTTTATTTTGTTTTTTTTTTCTTTGTTTGGGAGCTTGTTCAGATAAACTAACATTTTTCCTGTTTCGCCGCCTGTTTCAAAATGAAACGACCTGTTTCGCTCTCAAAATTTTGTATTGGGAAACAAGTCGTTTCAATTATGTTTGGGGCGCGAAACAGGAATAAGAGATCGAAAAATGAATATTGCTGTCCGTGTGAACATGGTATAAGTCAAGTTTAAGAATGTTGTTTATCATACGAATTTTTATTAAAAAACATTTTTGTTTACGTTTTTAAAATTTTGTATTATAAACTAAATTTTCTTTGATTTTGGTTTATTTGATCTTTATATTTAAAAACGTTTGTGCCGTGTGTGTGCTCCTAAAACTCAAGAACCGCTTGAGCGATTGACACCAAACTTGGACAATAAATTATTTTAGTCGGGAGCCAGGTTTCTTTTTAGTTTAATCCCAATAGGTGACGCTGTTGTCCCCTCTCACCAATAAACTCTGACTTTCAGAAAGAAAGCTTTCAGGGTGTGAACCCAGTCTACCCTGATAAAATTTTGACCCGGTAGATAGCGCTGGGGTCAAGTTATTATCAAAATTCTCCAGTATGCAATTTTTTATTTTTATTTAGAAAACCGAGCAGCGCTTGGAACAAACAGCTTGTTTTTTAATACAAATGATTTTTTTGCCTATTTTTTTTAAACTTTTTTGCTATCTTATTTACAAAAACGAAGTCATCGAGAAAAATTTCGTAAGTATATACTAGAACATTTATTCAAATATAAAACATTCAAAAAGAAAAGAAGAGAGTAAGCCATATATAAAAATAAGAAAGAATAAAATGAATAAAAAACTTGTTTACTGTAAATGAATTTGAGAGTCATTCATAAAAAACAAAACATTGGAATGACCCGTTAGAGAGAGCAAGTTTACAAAAAACATTCGAATAATTTTTGAATAATTGAATGTGCATACATTTATTTGAATACATTGACGTAATATGTGTGTAAGCTTGTGGCTTCTTTTACTTATAAGAGTTAAGCTTACACATACATACATAATGTGTTGGTACAGATATTTTATATTCAAATTATATTTGAATATTTAACTCATTTGATTTGAGTTGACTGAATTGAATGAATTTTTGCTTGTTTTGTTTTTGGTTATTCTTTCAATTGTTTCGTTATTATTGGGTGCTCGACACATTGTAGTTAAAAAAACAAATGAGTGTGTTGAAATTGCTTTTTATTTATTCTTGCAGACCTCTAGTATATACCCGCACAGTGTTCCCTTTTTAAGTGATCAAAGATAGATAAACAAAAATAGTTATAGCCAAATACTATTTATTTAAGAATATCCTAAGTTCTATTTTTAATATATAGAATTGCTTATGCTTTCCTACTTTCGGCAAAGTTGTCAACATTTCTATTTATTTTGATAAGTTTTTTTCTTTGCCTACATAGCATTTACACATGAAAGTAATTTCTTGAAAGTCGCACTACACTCACACTTTTTCACAAGCACATTTACATATTTTTACTTTCAGTCAACCCAACAAACCGAAACGATTTAGAAAGAACTTGTAGTAAGTTTACTAGCATAAGCCTTAAACTTAGAAAAGTGTTGTGATTACTATTATAAAAGGCTTATTAACAATTATCTAATAATGAAAACTGATCCCTTGCGATAATATTACTTGTATATAATATAATGTAAGCTAAGAAGTCTAATATTAGAACAAGCTTACAGAAAAATACTTTGCTAAGCTTTAATAAGATTGATAACATACTTTACGAGCATTCTGCTTAAATTTATATGGCATATCTACAAAAAGTTTTTTACTAATATAATATTTAATTACTTTTTTTTACAATTGTGCACTGTTTAAACTTATTCTCGATAAAGTTTTGTAAGTGTTTTAGAGAATAATGTCCCGTTATTTAACGCGTGCCTAAATTATTTATTATTAGTTAAAGCTTTCAGTCATTGTGTTTTGTTCGAAGAGTGAAGGGCTTTAAAGTGTTTTACACAGTGCACAATTTAAAAAAAGTAATTAAATATTATTTAAGTAAAAACCTTTTTATAAATATGCCATATCAATTTTAACAGAGTGTCGTAAACAATGTAATCTTTTTATAGATTAGAAAAAGAGTTTTCTATAAGCTTTTTCTTAAATACCAATTCATAGCTTACGTTATTTTATAGACAAGTAATATTTTCGCAAGCGATCAGTTTTCATTATTAAACAATTTTTAATAAGCCTTTTATAATAGTAATCGCAACCCTTTTCTAAGCTTAAAGCCAATGTTATTTAGCTTGCTACAAGTTCTTTCTAAATTGTTTTAGTTTGTTGGGTAGCTTTCAATGAAAATTTCAGGAAACCGATTTTTTTACTATTTCGTGAATTTAAAATTTTCACTTCAAATTTCAGGATTGTGTTAAATTTCAGTTACAAAAGCAACTTGTGTTGGGCGTATATGTAAAAAAATTTTAAAATATTTTTTCAACTTAATATTAATAACACAATTATTCTAATTAAAATGTATTAATATCATGAAAATTACTTCATTAATTGTCTTGGAAACTCTGAATCTTTAAATAAGCAAAATAATTAAACAAGAAGAAGAGCAATTTTTGATAGAAGTTTACTTTTTGCCGACATTTTTAAAATGAAATTTCAGTTTCACGAAATTCTATTATTTATTTTTAAATTTGTGTTTATAATATATGTATATCAGGCGCGGATCCAGCTTGAGCCTTAGGGGGGGGGGGGGGGGGAAATTTTTATGATACAAAAAAAAAATTTGTTTTTAAAAGTTTATTAAAAGCAATTTGTGTATATTATATTAAAAAAACTCAACAATAAGGTTAAATAAAATATTCAATATAAATTAAAATAAACTTATCTTTTTAAATAAGCAATTCATGATTTCCTTGTGAGGCAAATTTAGATAGAACAGTCTATTTTCAGTTTGTCATTGTTGATCTGAGCCATGTTTTTATATGACGAAGGGTAGGAAATGACCTCTCACTCGTAGTATTACTTACGAGCATTGAAACGAAAATTTGAAATATTTTTCTTAGATTTAGGTAGATATCTTCATCACAGTTTATTAAAGCATCTAAAACGTTATCTGATAGATTTTTAGATAATTTCCATGTTTGTTGCCAATGCTACAGTTCAGGCTCAAGTTTAGATGTTAGTAGGTGTTTATCTCGAGTTGTGGTTTTAAAAGTTTTATATCTGTATATGACTTGATTACACTTTGAGTAGAAGTTTTGGTATGTTCAATACATTAAAGATATCTATTGGAAAGGTGTTTTGAGATCTTCTAAAATAAATTCAATAAGAGAATGAAACCTACAGCTCGGTAGAAATCTTCAACATTTTGGATGTGATTATTTCGTTCAAATCTTGTTTTTTAGGTTGGAACCTCGATTTGAACGCAAATAACTTTAACTTTTTTAAAAATCACTTTAAATTGTTCTTCGGCTTTATTTCTTTTTTCTTCAAGGCACATGATCAAAGTTTTTATAAGGCTTGATCCTTTTTGAAGATCTATATCGTGCTTTTGTAAAATGATACTAAGCGGCTGTGTTACAATAAGTATCACACTTAATATGTTTATTCCGCAAATAAATTCAAAAGTTCTAAGTGAGTTCCTTAATATAAGGCTCTTGATGAAGTATCTCTACCTTTCCACTCAGATATTTTTTCCAAAGCTTCTACTATATGATGTACACTTGTTGCAAAGTGTAAAGCTGAGTCGTGACGGTCCACCCATCTTGTCTCGCATAATGTAGAGAGTTTGGCTCCCAAATACTTTACTAAAAACGTGTTTTGCCTGATTTACGGGAAATAGCAAGGCGTTTGTTTCGCATTTGTCGCGGTTTCCAGAATTTTTTAACAGCTTCATTTTCTGCTGACATCAAACGACACCCATCAGTTCCAACTCCTATATAATTTTTTAGGTCAAGACTAAAATTTGTCAAAGTTTTAAGAACTGTTGATGATAGTGCCATCGCATCAATTGACACATCAGCGTCATTATCACTATCCTGTGAAGGCTCTTCAAATGCTTTTACAACAAAGCCAAAACAATTCTTGCCTAACAACTTTTTGTTGTATGTTGAAATATTTTAAAGATAAGGAAATCTGGCTTTTCCCCGACAAATCCGTGCGTTCGTTAAAAATTACCGAAAAGGATTTTTTTCATATAACACATATATACATAAATATTGCAAATACTAAGGCTTTTTAATAATTCAACCGCACGCATTTTCAAGTCAAACGTTTACTCTTTGGTTATACATAGATGGCACCTACTGGGATTGAATGTAGAACAATAAGTATTTGAATACAGTAAACTAGACGTTTGATTGAAAATATCTAATAAATAACTATTAGGATGAAGATTTGGATACTTATTGAATAAATCAATAAAAAAACAAAAAAATACTTATTGAAAATTTCGTTAGAGATTCAATAAAAAAACAAAAAAAACTTTGCTGGGATTTCCAAAAATTTTGTACATAAAAAAAGATAATATTAATGGGTATTCTTGTATTATCGAAATAAACAAAACATAGTTTTATAATTTACGGGGGGGAAATTTCCTTATTTCACCCCCCCTGAATCCGCGCCTGATGTATATGGTAAATGGAACTTTCAAGAAACTACTTTCATGTGTAAAGGCAGCGTTAGCAAAAGTTAAATTAAGAATTTTTGTTATATTAATTTTATGAATTTTTATTTTTAAAGAGCATTTTCTCTATTTTCTCGCATTTTTAAACTTTGCTTTTCCTAAAGTTATATAAAATTATATTATACATACATTATCCTGTAAATTATGTTTGTAGGGGTGAACCTCTTGACCAATGTTTTTTTATATACGCGGACAAACGACAACCTGCACACGAACGCGTTTCTTACATAATGTGCGACTTTGTTAGTACTCGTCCAGATTTGCAATTATTGTTGCCCTAATTTTTTCAAATTTTGCTTTGCAATTGCATAAGTTTCCAGATCATGAAATTATAGTCTTGCAATTTTCATATTTTAATCTTGTCTGTTTATGCTTTAAATATGCATGAAAACAAAGACACCTATAGCTAACTTCAAGTTGAAAAGTGTGAAATTTCCAAAACAATAAAGAATTGCAGAGTACATGAAACTGTGTATCCCTCCCAAATCTTCTCACCTCTCTCACCAATAAACTCTAGAATTGCTGCAACAAAAATTGCAAGTTTGGGAGATGACTTACATTGCCATACGACCAGTGTTGACAATTTAGAGGATTTGTTTAAAAATTGTGAATTTCATTATTAATTTTTAAGAAAAAATTTGGAAATTTTTGCAAATAGAAGAAATATTACAATTAATTTTATTTTTATAAAGTAATTTTCGCAAATCCAAGAAATTCAAGGTATTGAAAAATGTGAAAAAATATTTTAAAATTTTGATTTGAGAAGCATGTTCTCTGAGAGGATTCTGTTTATTGTTTTATTTTTTGTGTAGCTGTTCATTTTTATTTTCTTTCAAAAATGTATGGCACAATTTCTTGCGTTTTGGTTAGTTGCCTAATACTTTAGAATAAGTTTTGAACAACCTTCTGATAAAACGGTCGAATAATTCTGTAGAACGATTTGTGACAAACGAATTCAGTATTTGAGTTTTGCCAATAATTTAAAAACTTCTTCCGGCTTATATTATTTTAAATTGCATTTTAAATTTAATTGATACAATTTTCTCGTTAAAAAAATTTATTTTAAAAGCTGTATTTATTTTATTGCTTATTAAAATTGCTTCTGCTAAACTAGAGGTTGATATACATTGGGCCTGGGCCAAGCACAATAAGTAATAAATAAAGTAGGATCTTAGTGAAGAAGAATCGAACATGTCTATAGATTAGAATTACTATATCTAAAATATTCTTACTCAATATTTTTGAATAATAAAAAATCTTTAAATTTAGCTTTGGGTAAGTAAATGTTAAGAGTTATTTGTATCAGTCCTTAATATTAAGAAAAACACGACAAATTTGACTAAAATTCAATGTAATAAAAATTGATTTTCTTATTGTAAGTCATAATTAATTGTTGAAAAATGTTTGTTGTAATAATATTGTTATATATACTTTCTTTAATTTAAATAGACGAATCCCTTGATAAAGTGAACATAACATTCACGAAACGTTGGGAAAATATGGATTAAATGCATTTTTAATTACATAAAAAAAACTTTAGGCCGTATTAGCTAAAATAAAATCTTATTTAATTAAACGTTTTTGATTTTTTTTTTAAATTTTTAATACTTTATACTTTTTCATGTATTAAAATGATATTTTGGCTGTTCACGAAAGACAGAATATCAGGTTATATGGTTTTATAGTTATATTGAGAGCAACAATTAATTAATTTACTAATTTTGTGTGTATATAAAACGTGCCTTATTTTGGGGCATTTTACGCAAAATTTTGTCGATATTGATAAAATATACAAAAGTAATAGAAGTTAATTTTATTGCATTCAATAGTGAATTTTGTACAAATCCGGCATAGAAAAAGTTTTAGATTTTTGATCACTTAAACACTTAAAAAAAGTACACTGCACCGACAATGACAATGATGTATTTCACTAAAGAGATTTCATTCAAAATATAAATTAAATATTTGCATTAAAAAAATAAATTCAATTTATTTTACAATGGTCTTTAACTTTATCTAAAAAAATAAGAAATAAAATTTTTACTAATGATTTTTGCACAAGTTCATTTACTCAATCATAGTTAAAAAAAGTTTACTTTAGACTGTACGAATTAAAACCAGGAAAAGTGCTTTATTCGGCTCTGCCGAATCTTTACGTATACTCTTAAAATAGTGTAGCCGATTGTTCCCTAGCTCCCATGGAATGGACGATATTATGTCCAAATTTTTTTCAGTAACAACATTTGTTGAACGCTGTGTGAAATAGAAGGTTAGTTTGGCTTATTTACAAAACTAAGCAAATTTGTGCTAAATTAAATCAACCAAGCTTGTTTTTTATGAACCCTATCGTACCCTTAACCTAAATTACAGATTACATTGATATGTTGATAAAATTTTACTCAAATAATCTCTACATATGCGATTTGCTTAGTTTTATAAATCAGCCAAATTGATATATTTTTTCTATAATATTTTGCAAATAAAATAAAAATCTCTGTATTTACTTTTTGAGTTGTATTTATTTAACGTTTTTTTGCTAGTTGAAGCCGCCCACGGTGGTGGTTTAATCCTAAACTTAAACTGTCAACATACACATGTTTAACATAAAGAGCTTTTGCTAAAATATAAACAAAAAATACATTTTAAAACATTGCCTAGCACTTTTATATTATTTTTCCATTCTATATTTTTTCTTTAAACACAAAAAATTTCTACCTTGTAAACAATATTAAATTCGCGAATTTTCTTCTTCTTCTTTGAAAACATCCATAGTGCTTGATAAAAAGTTGACATTTGCAAAAAAATGCTGCCATGGTAGCGCTACATGGTTTAAGCATCCACCCAAAATTTTCAAATTCAATTGATAGTAGATTAACTTAATTCTCAGATGAGCTTATTATAGAATTAAATTAACTTTAATCTCAAATCCAAAAAGTGGCTCTTAGTTGCTAGATTTTGACATTTTTCATCTCGTTTAGCCATGAAAAAAATCAATTTAGCGATAGCAATATTTTTTTGCCATTTTTATTTAGGCAAATTTCTTTAAAGTTTTTAAAATTTTTAGAACAAAAAATGTTATAAATGCTGCACTTGCTGTGTTGTAACGTTGAATTTTTCTAAAACAGTTATCGCAATTTACTTTTGGTATAAAAAAAATCAATTTTGTCGATAACTTGAGCTTTTCGTTATTTAAAGATTTTACTTATGTTTAGTCTATGGTTACTTAAAATTGATTCTTACACAATATTCTACTATTTGCAATTTCAGGGTAGTACATTAATTTTGTAAGTTTTTTTTTTAATATTGTCTTCTTGTTCAGAGTTGACATCACTGGTTAATTATAACTGAATTTAATTAAGTTAACTGTTAGAACAATATTATTTAATTATAAAGGTGGCTACTGTACTTTTATATATGCTTTAAATACTTTACTTAAACAAAAACAGAAAGTTATATAACTACTGATCTTTAGATATACATAAATCTATTTAGTACCACGCCCACTTCACTAATCCTGCCCACATTTTATCGGATGTTATGTAT
The DNA here is from genome assembly GCA_930367215.1 of Pollenia angustigena. Lineage (NCBI taxonomy): Eukaryota > Metazoa > Arthropoda > Insecta > Diptera > Polleniidae > Pollenia > Pollenia angustigena. Next base: position 253,721,569 of record OV884058.1, read on the forward strand.
TGATAACAACGACGCTTGCACCTAATTTGGAAACTGGCTTTTGACGCACTCCAGGTATACAGAAACAAAAACAAAAAACAACAAGAAAATTATGGGTTAAATTAGAGGCAGTCGTCGTTTTTTGATCAAATCTTAGTCATTTATGAACTTGGAGTATATGTGACATAAAAATAAAACAACCAAGTTCCCATCATTTCTCGGTTCTTTGGAAAACCGATTTGAACATGTACACGGACAGACGCACAGAAGACGGACGGGCATCGTTAAATAAACTTTGTTGCTCCACCTTTGCTAAAGGGTATGAGAAGAAACTTTTTTACTAAAACACTAAGAAATTGGAAAGAAAAACGGTCACTGTGTTCCAATTTAGTCGTCGCGCCGTTCGTCAACGTAAGAAATATAAATAAACATATCGCATAGTTCATTCTTCACGACGTATTTCGTGTTAAATTTCTGACGACGAGTATTCGTTGCGAAAATTTGTTCCTGCGATCTAATTATGTTTAAAACGTTATTCAGATTTTAAAACAATTTTTTTTTTATTTATTTCGACATTGATTTTGTTTTGCTTCTAGTTTTTGAATGAGTTAAAAAGCATATAAAGAAGTAATGGATATTATGAATTGGGAGAGATATGAGTTAAGATAAAATAAGCGGAGCCAGTGTTGCCAGATGAAGGAACCAGTATCCAAAATCGGAGTTTAAGTAGCGACAGAATTTTGTATAGAGGAATTATGGGGTTTTCGCAAAGTGTTTTAAATATTTTATTTAACTTTTTATAAAATTTTTAAGAATAAAATTATATTATTCTGTGCCAATATGGAAAAGTAGCTTATGTCGAATATTGTAGTTTCGCGATATCCTCAGTTTTCTTGAAGTTTAATTCGGGGAGTTTTTTGTTTAAAGTCTGTTTATTTTTAGTACCAACTTCAATTGACGCTAAAACTAAATGTTTTAAAAAAGTTCAAGTAAATCTAAAATATTTTAATTCACCTCAGTCTTATATCGACTTAAGCTACGCATGACGTTAGATTTAAAAGGAAAAACGGAAACAAGTATTATTTCTGTGGCCGCATTCGGTGAACAATTTTTTGATTCTAATTTTAAGGATTAAAACCAAATACTCTTTTACGTAATTTTCTTTATTATTCAAAATCTTTGGTACTGTTTTTAAATTAATTGCTTAAGATTACCTGAAAAGCTGTGCACAACAGTTTAAAATGAGTTTTGAATACTGGATCTATAATGGGAATTTTTGCTAATTTAAAAACTTCTTCAATTAAAAATTATCAACAAGGTCTCTTTTTTAATGCAGATTTTTGAGTTAATATAATTTTTCTGAAATCTCGCAAGAATGGGGAAAAATAGATATATAAGATCGAAATTGAAAACTGTGATCAGTTTTTATTTCCGCCTAATATCGATTTTCTATGATAAAACAAAATATAACTTGAACGGACAGAACAAAAACCTGCAATATTTTTACAAATACCAAAAAGTCTACAGTTGCAATATTTTACATGAAGAACCATTTTATTTAAAAAATTTATTTGGAAATTTTATTTATTTATTTATTTATTTCATTTATTTGGAACTTCTACAACAAAACATGGGTTTTAGTGAGTAGAAATCTAATGAAGTTATGATCAAAAGTATTTATCAATAACATAAAAATATACAAAATAATAACATAAAACAGGTATATTATTTAAACAATTAATAGGTATGTTGGTATAAAATATAACAAAAGTGAAAAAAAAAGAATAGTGAAATACATTTTTATATACGAAAACAATATTGAGAGCGATAATAATAACGTTAGTTATTTATGAATAAAATCTAAATAACTGTTGCTTGAAATGCAGTGCGCTGCTGGTTTCTTTAATTGTTGAGGGAAGATTGTTCCAGAGACGTATTGCAGTTATAAAAAATTGCCATTCCGAAACTAGCGTGCGGTGTCTAAATTGAATAAAATTCTTGTTCCTTCCGAGGCGACTAAAATTTAAACGATTATAGAGATAATTTGGTTCACGAGTGGTTATAATTTTATGCAGATAAACAAGAGTTCGTATTTTCAACAAGTCTTCAAATAGCACACCGTATATTTTTTTTGAAAACGGGGTAATATTAATATAATTGCCATCACTGACATAATTTTTTATGCCATAAACATATCTCGTAATGTTGTTAAACGCTACCTTTAACTTATGTTTGCTATTTGAATCACAACTTGCGAAGATTTCACATCCATAGGTAAGGACTGGTATTAGATATGTTTTCGCAATTAGTATTCGAATCTTCATTGGTGTTACACATTGTGTTTGCCATAGTGTTCTAAGTATTGAGTAAGTTCTGCCACAAGCAAATGTTACATGATCTGACCAAGTGAGTGTATTGTTAAAAATTAGACCAAGATTTTTTGCCTTATCAACTATTTCAATTTGTTGGTCGTTGATACAAATTTTAGGACGTTGATCTATTTTCTGATGAGTTTAATTTGAAGCTGTTGAGTTTAAGCTGTTTGAGAAGATGATGAGTTTAATTTGAAGCTGTTGGCTAAAAAACATTTAAAAACTGGGTACAAATGGGACGTTGAAGTTTTAAGGATTGGATTATTGGGGTCCTTAAAACTTAAATTGGCCACATGAATTAAAAGTTTTACAACAACACTGGTGATATCAGAGTACTGCAAATAAATCTGTTTGTTCAACAAGTTTTAATTAAAGTCCTCAAAGTTTTGAAGAAAAAAAAATATTTTTCTCTCATATTTAAAAACGTTTAGAACAAAGCTAAAAAAAACAAATTATAATAAAAAATTAAAGAACTGTAAAGATTAATTTATTTGATGGGAGGTAGAAAGAAAACATACATACTAACGTAACAAAATAATGAAACTCTGACACGTTTTTAATTAATAAAAAAAAAAGCATTTGTAAGAAATGTATAACATCTACTACGTTCTACAAGATTTAAGGAATATTGAGTAAATATTTTTTAATGATTAATTGTTGCTTAAATTTGGTTTTACGAGTACTTAATGCATAGACTAGAGTATTAAAACAATAAACGTCAGATATACGAACGGGACATTAAATGTAACTAAATTTTCCATTACCCATTTTTAAAATTGTCAATTGACTTTTTATCTCGATTCTAAAGAATTGATATGGCTGACGTTTAAATTGCTTGCGTACGCACTACAAATTACTACGAGTCGTTTAAATATTTAATTACCGACAAACGACCAACAAACATTCGATTACTACTTCAGTTGCGCTTAAATATTTGCTTTAGTTAATGTTATTAAGTAATTGTTATAGCGGATTATATTGTTTTTTTTTTGTAAATATTTTTAAAAAGTTTAGAGAGATACAAGTACTATTAAACCATCTACTTGATATATATTTAAAAAAAAAGAAACGAACTAACGAACAAACGCTGTGCTACATATTTTTTGTAATAATTACGTTATTATTTGTTTTAATCTAAACTATTAAGCTGTGTTTTAATAATAAATGATTCGGAATTGAAACAATTCCGTAAAAAAGGCTCCAAGAGCCTTAATAAATATTGGCTACTTAGAGAGTAAAAGAGAGTCATTTTATTTTGACTTGAGTAGAAAGAGAGTTTTTGGTATCTTCTGTTTTATTTTTTGTCTCTGTGATACTTTGGAACTGATGACAATATTAAAAAGTATTTTTGAAACGTCTCACAAAGGAGTTGAGTTTTATTAAAAGTTGTTGATGCCCAGGAATTGTGATTTAATGGCAGCTGTGCGTGTTAGAGCTGTGGCTAAGGGAAGGGTTAACGCCTGATGAGGAAATCCTGCCGTGGATGGCTGGGTACCGGCACCGCTGCCGGTGCCGGGCCGTCTGCCTGCATTCGTACTACACGTACCAAATGTGCTTCTACCGATTCCACATATTGTCAAGCCTACAAAATTACAGTACATTTATATTTAAGTGAGAAATAAAAACAAATTAACTATATTTCGAGGTTGATTTTTTTAATATTTGTATGTTTGTATGTATGTATATAAATTTTATAGGTGGGAACAACGATTTAAATCTAATGACCTTATTTTAAATAATAACAATAATAATGTACGGCAATTAACCAGGCGGGCAATTCTCGTTCTGCTAGCTTGAAGCTGCTTAAGGTCCTTTAACACTTTAATACTGAGTCTAACGATATGTCAAAAACTTAAATAAATTCAAAATGTAAAATAGTTTGAAAATTGTGGCTTGTCATAAGTCCAAGGACACAACAAAGTGTCATAATGCCCAAAAAAGAAATAACGTTACATTTTTAAACACTTTTCTTTTTGATTTGATATCAAAAGTAATACATTCCATCGATTCCACACGGCACTTAACGCATTTTGGGACATCTGCAGTCTGCCTAAAGTTCAAACTGTTTTCTTTAACATCCTCTGTCTTCTGCTGTAAATGTTTAACCGAACTTAAAAGCTTACGTAAGCGAAGCCAGTGTTTGTTATAGGAAGATTTTCTCCTCCGGCTCGCTAACTAAAACTTCACTGCATAGACGGTCTTAGGCCGTGCACAAGGATTTTCTTCTTCAAAAATAAAGAGATTTATAAATTTAGGATTTCAAAATTCGGGATTATATAATTTGGGACTTAAAGATTTGGAGAATTCTATAATTCTTGATGGAAGAAAATTCTGGATTTTGATACTATCCCAAAAAATTAATTTGTTATTTTGAGAAACCTTTCGTTCCAGAGCTTGGCAATAATGGAACGAACAACTAATTGATTATATCACACACTCAGTTCGTTCATTGACATTATGACACTTTTTGGTGTGCCGTAACGTCCATGGAGGTTATAAAAACCACCATTATGACATGCCACCGTGAAACAATTTGTTAGGAAATTTTTAAGAATACGGCTGTTTTCCTAAACGTATGTTGCATTGTAGTAATACATGGCAACATGTTCTTAAATGCAACCATAAAAATTTTGACAATGCATTTAGTTTCGAAATGCAACTTTGTAGTTGTCACTGCGCAGAGAAAAGCAAATAAGGCAGTTAAAATAATGTAGATGCAAACCATATGCATATACAATACAAAGTAGGTGAAAATTTAAGTACACAATGCATCAACACGGTATTGATACATTATGAACACACGTTTAGGAAAACAGCCTACATAAATAAATTCGAAAGGAGTACAAACAAATTTTTAATTTAATTTTGTATTTTTCCAAAGGCACAAGAAGTAAATTAGTCTGTGTTCATACGGCTCTTGTCTTATTGACATGATTGCTACTTTATAGGCGAGAGGGACGAGGGGAAAAGAAACGAGTACACAGATGAATGTACTGTCTTTACGTTTCGCTTTTTCATTCGTTGTTTAATTTTGTTATTGTTTTCAATATCAAAAAAGCACATGTCGTCAACATGACATGAGTCATTCATGTTCAAAGAAGAAAAAGGAAGAATATTGTCAATAAGACATGAGCCGTATGAACTCAGACTCATGGATGAAAAATTTAAAATTATGTTCACAGTTTTCAAAATTTTTTTTCTAAGAAAAAGCAGCAAAATTCTAAAAATAAATATAAAAATTCAAGTGCTTTTGAATTTAAAATAAATCACTCCTATTTGTTGTAAAATATTCCACTTTACTCCCACCTGTACCCGCGCCAGATTAAGCCCCTGACAAACTATTGTCTGCACAAATTTATGAGGTAGGTGCTCTAACGGCCTAATGGGGCCCGAGCCCGAGCACTATTTTTGTACTTGTTTAAGAAACAATTTCGGAGGTTGCAAAAATGTATAAAATAAAAATTGCATAATAAGAAAAAAATCAACTTGTTCTTATTGAGTTGGAAATTGTTTTGATATTTTCGTTATTTTACTGCCTGTTTTTAGAAAACGTAAGCAAGTGAGTGAGTGAGAAATTATATTGAAAACAAAAACAAATTTTCGTTTTTTATTGTTGTTTTCAATATAATTTCTCACTCACTCACTTGTTTACGTTTTCTAAAAACAGGCAGTTAATGTACAATAGAAATCAAATATTTTCAAACAAAAATTACCATGAAAGGATGCATAAATTTTCTTTTAACTTCTGGGTTTTCATAAAAAAAGAATTGACCCCTAGAAGTGATTTGAAAATAGATGACAATCAATATTTTGTCCAAACACTAGAAAAGTTTTGATCGAAAATCTTTGTCGTATTTTAGATATTTTAAAAGAAAATTCTAGAAATAATTTTTTTGTTTATAAAAGACATTAAAGCGACACATTTTAAAGATATCCGACCAAAAAAAAAAAAAACAAACATAACGAAATAATATATTATTGATTTCGGTCCGCAATTGCGGAAAGCAATTCTGGTGCTGAAGCAAAAATTTGCAATTATTCATTCTGCTTCTGCGGTATCCATCCATTGTTGCGGTATCATCTCTACAAGTGCCATATTGTTTATAATGCAATATAATATTGTTTATATAATATACATATAAAATTTGAACAAAAAAACAATTAGTCTTAAACTAAAACTAAATTCCTGATTGTTGGTCTATCAAAAATACTATACTCAACCGCAGCACTAACCGTCAGAAAACACATACAAAGAGTAAGAAAATTTGTACACCTTGGATATATGCTACTTGAAGATTGGAACTGTGATTTTGAAATAGAGAGACGAACAGTAATTAGCAGATCATCGTACATAAAGTTTAAGAAAATATTAGCAAGCCGTGAAATGAACTTGTCCCTTTGGCTTCGTTTTAGAAAGTGCTATGATCGGTGCTCTTGTATGGCTGAGGAACTTGATCACAAAAAATAGCATCAATGAACAAAATTGAAGCTTTTGAAATGTGGTGTGATCGAATACTCTTGAAAATATTGTGAGTAGATCGTGTTTCAATTAACGAAGTTCTGAGGACCACAAGTTATTTACAACCCTTTAAAGACGTAAGACTGTCTACTTGAGGCACATTGTACAAACAGAAAAATATGAAATTTGAAAGGCTGCTGAAATAATGAAAGGCCGCTTCGTAATATACACAGAAAAAATTATTGCCGAATTATTTTCAAACAAACGCTTGTTTGAAAATTTTTTTAATTTCTACAAATATTTTTACTGATTCAATTAAAATTTTTGTTTGATTTTTATTTAACCAACAAAAATGTTGACAACCATTCAAAAATATAATACACGCGTTATTGGTTTCAAGTTTTCATAATTTTGTATGAAATATTTAACGCTTTTTAATGTTGTCGTCTTTTTGCATTTTTTTATTTGATCGTAAGCAACACTTCCTACTGTGAAAGAACTACAACAAAAAACACATACAGTCTATTTTTGGAAACTTTAAAAAAGTACAACAGTAAGAAAGATAAAGAGGTTTGAAGTACAAAAAAAACAAAAAAAAAATAGCAGGTAAAAAAACGCTTCACTCTTTTTAAACAACAGAAACAACAACAACATTATAAGAAACAAATTAAATTTTTGGTTGGTTAAAAAAACCAAAATCCCGTATTCAATTTTTTCAAACAGTTTGCTTAAATACATCAAATACAAAAATATTATGATGACGAAAAACATATCGAGTCGGTCTGTCGCCGTTTTTGGGTTACATTTCTTCTTCACTAGCAAAGGAAAGGATACAGCAACAGTGAGTGATGACGAAAAACATTGTGTGTATAAAAAAAGAACTTCGTTCAAAAATTATTCCAACAAAAAAATGTGTCTCAAAGCCAGCCGGCTGCTCTGCTCTCTCTGCCATCATCTTCTAATACAGTGCCTGCTTTGCTTGTGTGCGCATCATTGCTTGTGCAAAAACCTGTTTTTTTTTTGATTTTGAAATTTAGTATATGAATTTCAGTAAACTTTTTGTTTGATTCAGTTAAATTATTTGTTTGAAAAAATCAGTGCTTTTTTCAATAAACAAAATGCAAATAAATTGTTTGAATATGCGAATTTGTTTATTGGACCGATTTCAGACAAAAAATTGTTTGATTCTACAAATTTTTTGTTTGAATTGAAAAAATAATTTTTTCTGTGTAAGACATTGGGCAGGGTAAACACTTAAGCCCTGCACGAATGCATTTGTTTCTTTTCACAGTTCTCCACACCAAGTAATTGTTGTGTCAAATACTGTGTTTTTTTTTAATCAGTTCGAATGATACATTACGAAAAACCAAATCAATTTTAAAACCGTAGTAGGTTTCAAACAACTCGGTGTGAAGCAGAAGTTTGATTTAAACAAATCAACTCAATGTATACGAAAACACAAAACACAACAATTGTTAGTCTATAACACAGTTATGTACGGTCAACTTTTCAATACACACTGTGTGATCTGCCACACATACATGCACACAAAACACATTTTTCCATTTGTTTCGCCCGTGTCGTAGTAAGATATTGACAACGGCGAGGAATTTTACACAAACAAAATTTTTTTTTTTTTTTTTTTTTTTTTTTTTTTTAATAATTTATTTTTATTATTGAATCTTTCTTATCGAAATTTACAATATGTATTCAAATCTTAATTCTACTTGTTGTTTATTAGTTGTTACCTGTGTAATAGTGCATTTACACCTACGCCATAAACAGGTTATAAGTTGTTTATGATGATAAACTAGTTTGAGAAACTTGTTTATCCATACAAATTATAAACACGTTTGTAACTAGCTTTTGAGATAAACTAGTTACAAACAACCAGTTTTTGTTAATGCAACTCTGTTTTTCAAATTTTGTTCTGGCAATGCTGGTGATATTTGACATTTCCTTAAAAAATAAAAAAAAATAAAGTAAAAAGAATTTACTTTTATCTGTAAAAAAAAGCCAAAACAATAGTAAGAAAAATAAAATAAACAAAGAAAATGTTTAAAACAATTCTAAATTTATAAGAAATGTTAGTTTTTTTACATATTTTCTTTTAGATGGACAACGGAAATAAAAGGTTTGTTTATATGTTCGTATGAATGTGCATCAACGTTTTTTTTTTTATTATTGGGGCTAAGAACTTGTCAAAGGTAAACAACTTAACTGTCAAAAATGCTGATGTAAACGGTATAGTTTATGAAAGTAGTTTACGATCGTAAACTAGTTTGAAAATTACAAGTGTAAATGCACTATAACCACTAACTGCTGTATTCAAATTTTTAAGACTGTCTTCTAGTAAGGCTCAAAGTATCGGTTCTTTTTAGCCTCTGGTGACCTTCGAACTGAAGCAAACCCCGAGCGAGGTAGTTAGGGTGAACCATTAGTTTATCGATGTAGCTTATTGAATATTTTTTAATTTCCTCCTGGATAGTGGGGACGTTGAGATCTCTGTGGATAATATCATTACGTACACTCAAAATATTATGTAGTTAAATTCAAACGAAAATTCATTTGAAACAAATTAAAATTCATTTAAAAAACGGATCATTTACATTTCATTTAAAACAAATGATTTTTTCAGTAATTTCTAAGTTTTTTATTTATTGAACATCATATTCGTTAAAATTGAATAGTTTTTACTTTTAAAAAATATATTTTAACCGATAAAAATCAAACAAATTAACAAAAAAAAATACGGAAAACATTACTTTTTGGTAGTTTGTTTTTTTAATAACAAACATAAATGTTGAAAAATAAATTTATTCGTAAAATAACTATATTTTTATTCAATTTTAACAGTACCGAAAACGAATTTAATAACCTACAATCAGTTACTGTAATAATTTTATGAGTGTATATACCATGGGGCGCAGACAATTTGTCGTAATATTCTAGACTGTCTTCTTTGAAGCTTTTGGATGTTAGATGCGCATGCAGTACCCCATAATTGGATGCCATATGTCCATATTGGTTTTATGATGGACTTGTATAGAAGAACTTTGTTGTCTAAAGACAAGTTTGAGTTTCTACCGAGAAGCCAATGTAGTTGAGCTGCTTTAAGTTTCATAGCCGTTATTTTCGCTTCGATATGACGAGACCAGGTCAAACGTCTATCTATATGAACTCCCAAGTACTTTACATGGTTTTCTACCGGAACAGTGATGTTATTTATTTTTACTGCTGGGCACGTTTGTCTTCTGAGCGTGAAAGTTAAGTGAGCACATTTAGCCGGGTTAACCTTTATTCTCCATTTTTCTAGCCATGCCTCTAGTTCATTGATGTGGGACTGCAGATTTTGCGATGCGACTTTTGGGTCATGGTTAACGCTAATAAATGCTGTGTCGTCTGCAAATGTAGAGGTATGCGTGCTCAGGTTTGTTGGCATATCCGCTGTGTATATTATATATAGAAGCGGTCCTAATATGCTGCCTTGGGGAACACCAGCAGTAATTTTCTTGAGGGGGGAGTATTTATCTTGCGACCTTACTATGAATGTTCTGCCTGTTAGATAGCTCTCCAGAAGCTTGTGAGTGTTTTGAGGAAGCATTCGTGTTATTTTGATGAGTAGCCCATCATGCCAAACTTTGTCAAATGCTTGGGAAACGTCTATAAACAGGGCTGAGCAGTATTGCTTTTTCTCAAACGCCGATCTAATTAGGGTGACAATTCTATGCACTTGCTCTATTGTACCATGTTTCGCTCTGAATCCGAACTGGTGATCCGGGATGATGTCGTGTTCATTTAGATGAGGAGTTATACTTAAAATGAATATTTTTTCGAAAAGCTTTGATAGGATTGATAATAAGCTTATCGGTCTGTACGACGCAACCTGGCTAGCATCTTTTCCTGGCTTGGGAATCATAACAATTATAGACTTCTTCCATGAGGATGGGAAGTATCCGACTCTTAATATAGCGTTAAAAATGAACAGCAAGATTCTGGAAGCAGACGAAGGTAAGTTTCTTATCATTGACCCTGTGATACGGTCAAGTCCGGGAGATTTTCTAATATTCACTTTTTCTATTGCAGATTTTACTTGAGTAATGTTAAATTTTAATGGATGGTTTACCTTATCAGGAATGGTTGGACGACAGGAACAAGTATGTGTATCATGTGGCGTGAAAACTTTCTCAAGATGGCCCGCGAAAGCGTTTAATTTTTCATCTGTGTTTTTCGCCCAAGTGCGGTTTTCCAGTCTTAATGGAGATTCTTGGGTTATAGGGCATTTCATATGCCGTACAGCCTTCCATAAGCTATAATTGGAGTTTTTTGTGGCATCTAGGCTGTTTAGATAGCCTTCTATTGCAGACTCGTGGTTCTGTCTCAATTTGTTGCGAAGAGTTGTCAGGCATAATTGTAGTTGGGCCTTAGTGGTTGGGGAACGACTGTTTTGCCATTGTCTTCTTAACTTCCTTTTTTCTCTGATAAGGGTCTCTATATCCGTCGATGTATTGTAAGGAGCACGTTTAATTGTCCGCTTGATTGGGGTTGCATTTCTTGCTGCAGCATCCAAGACTTCTGTAAATCGGTCGACAGCTATTTGGATGTCAGATGAATTTTTTAGGGGAATGCACTGTGATAGGTGAGAGCTCACATACATTTTATACTTTAACCAATTTGTGTTTCTGTTTGGATAGGAAAACCAGTTTGCAGCTGCGGCGTCAGAGTTACATTTTAAAATGAGGATTGAAGGTGAATGATCAGACGAAAGATCATAGGAGGAACTAACTAGTACCTGATCGCGCTTGATGTTTTTGATTACAGCAAAGTCAATAAGGTCTGGTAGCTTGTTGAAGTCGGTTGGCCAATAGGTAGGCTCACCACTCGATACCACATCAAAGTTATTTGCAGTTACGGTATTATATAGCTGATTACCTCTAGGACTAATAAGTCTGGAGCCCCAATATGTATGTTTAGCGTTGTAGTCGCCAGCAGCAATGAATTTCTGGCCCAATGTGGAGAAGAAGTTGAGAAATTTATCGTGTAGAATTTTGTGCCTCGGGGGACAATAAACGGATGTTAACGTTAGTTTGAAATCAGTCAGATTTATAGATGTGGCCTGGATACAATCTTCTTCGAACTCTGGCAATGGTAAGTGTCTGATGTGTTTGTGCACAATTATGGCTGTGCCACCACAAGCTCGTCCGCTGGGATGTTTTGTGTCATACGTAAGGTAACCATTTACCCTAAAGCAGTTTTTATGAGTAAAGTGTGTTTCAGAGACAAGAAGTACGTCGATTTCATGCCTATGAAGAAAGTTTGCAACTTCGTGTTTATGTTGGGATAACCCGTTTGCATTCCAGAAACATATTTTTAACTGGTTCATTTTTTGTTGAGTAGAACTTGCAGGAGCATGTTCTGGTTTCGCATCATTTCCTGAAACATGCTCTGCATAGTGGCCATGAAGTTATTCATAGTTTGAATTAAATTTTCAATTGAGGTAGGCATTTGTAGACCTTCCCTAGGAACATTAGCGTATGGAGGTTGCTTTGCGTTGGAAGTACTCGGGGGATTTTTCGCATTAGGGTTTCCTTTTAGGACTTGGGCATATGATTGGTTTTGTTTGTTTGTTTGTGTAGTACTAGCAATAGAGCCAGCGGCTTGGCTGGGCGCATGTGATGGAACAAAATGCCTGTAGTTTTTTTGTCTTGTTGTATTGTTGTAGAAGTAAGCAGTTACTCCCTGCAAATTAAATTGGACCATCTCCCTGCAAATAATAGGACCAGTTTAAACACGCGTGTAAAGAGTAGCCCACAAGGGACCAGGACTAGTCCAAAAGTAACCCAAACGTATGGAAAAAACCTGGTCTATTTAACATTACGATGTCCTAGGAGAGGACCATATAACCCACTTTTGGACCACTAAGGAGTAGTTTTAAGGCTACTCTATGGTATACACAAGAGGATTAGTTTCGAAGTCGTTTGAAAACAAAAGCATGTCGTTAAAAACGAAGGCATGTCGTCTCACTACAAACACTTTTTAACAATGACATGGTCCATGCTTGCATTACATCGGACCAGTCCATGAAGTAGTCCATTTTATTAAAACGTATCAGGTGGTCCAATTTTATTTGCAGGGCTGATCCATTTTGATAAAATCGACTACTCCAGAAGATAATAGATTATTCATATAGTTAATAGTGTAACATAAGTAAATTAAATTTTCTATATCTGAAATATTTCACAAAAAATTATATAAGAAAATATGCGTGAATTGATAATAAACAAGAAGAAGAAGAAAATGTAAGAAAATATGCATAAATTGGTAATCAAAAAGAAGAAGAAAAAGGTATTAGATACCGTCATAATTTCTAACAAAATTGAAAGTTTGACCCCTTGAGTAGCGAGGAGTCGAAAAGCTTTTCGCGGGAAGGCGAGGATATGCGATTATCGTAAATAGTGTTCCAAAGTGCCTCGGAAGTAAGAATCGTGACCCGTTAATAATGTTTGATCGAATGCAGGACTTAGATTTATTCATTTTAGATTAAAAAATTTTGTTTTTTGAAAGACTAACTGATATTGGATAACAATTACGCAGAAGAGAGTTTTAAACGTAATTTTCCAAATTATAAATCAAGCCTTTTGCAGATATGGCCAAAAGCTTATAAGAAGCAAAACTTTTTTCCAAAAACATTAATTGTTATCGTAAAGAAAATAACATTTTTTGAAATAGTCACCTTTAACAAAACAATTTTTAATGAAAAATTGTTAAACTTATATCTTTGAGTGTGTTCGGCTCATTGGATTCTTTTAACGCCAGACCTACTTGTAAGCGGCATGAGGTACTTAAAAAAAGAAATAGAAAACTCATTTTTGACTAGAACCTTAACTTGGAATTCAATATCTTTTTTTCATAGTAGTTTTTAGTGAGCCTATACCCAGTATGCAATGTTGTAAGTCAACATTATCTTCGTAACAATTTTTTTTATTTTTATTTTTACTTTAATCGTTTGCGGTAGTATTGATAATCGGAATATGTGTGTTTTCCGTTTAGTTACCGACAGACGTGAGTCTTCGTTCAAATTTGCAATATTTTTTATAAATTGTTATATTTAGTTTTGTTAACCCGTTGTATTTGGCTCTTCGCACTACATAGGCAAGCAGTATTTTAATCAATTATGTTTAACACTCGATACGAAACAGTTTAACGATAAAGTAATCGATATTCTTTAGATTCATTCTGCATACTCTGGGTACTACTTAAAATTATGTAAGCGATCTATTCTTAAATATTCTTTGGAATATCACATCAGATATTCATTTAACTGATTTTTAGACCGGAGTTTGACAGATAAATGGTTAGTTAAACTTTTAAAATATACACTTTTTAAGTTTTATTCATTTATTAATCATTTATTGTTCGATAGTGCTTTTGCTTGCGTGGGTTAAAATTGCCGGCTTTCGACACTTAAATAATAAAAATAAGTAAATAAGTAAATAAAATATATAAAACATTACACTTCATATTTATCGTTAAATTATAATATGTATAGGTATATCGATATCGATCACTTTCGTCAAAAGTGTCATAACTCAAAATTCACGAGTGTGCAGAAATGTGCACGCTATCATGATAAAAATATGATGTTATTTAAATTTTTATTATGCTTTTTTTTTAAATTTAAAAAATTTGCACAACTTTTTTTTTTTTGTTTTTTTTTTTGGCTCTACTGATTTTTTTTTTTTTGATATATGACACTATTGAAGTTAATGTGTGATACAATTATTTTAATAGGTTGTTTTTATTTTAAAGATATGTTTAATATGACGACAATCCAACATTTGTGGATGGCGAAAGTACACTGTGATTCCAAATTTAAATCTAATCTCAAAACAAAACTTGTTCAAATGTAAGATTTAAGATCGAACTATAATATGCTTATGTTAGCTTTAGCTGCTTCCAAAAATCAAAGAAAAACCTGTGAAATATTAAATTATTGACGAATTTTAGAAGGCTTTAATGTACTTTTTGAAATTAAGTAACTTTTTTGCTTAATTGCAAACATTTGTACTTTTGCCATTTGTATATTCTTCTTCAATTTGCTTTAAATACGAAATTTTCGATGTTTATTTTAATTAATTTAGAAAGCAAATGAATACATAAATTAAAAAGTACTTTATAATGCAACACTGTTGATTTTTAAAAATAATTTTGAATAAGTGATAAAAAAACAGCCGATTCCTTAGTGCTGGTTCACACACGTAAAGTTGGACTCGTCAAGTCTTGAGCTTTTAGGAGAGAAGGGAAAATAGAAATCTCAGGGCTTGAAGACTTTAATATGACGTGTGTGAACCGGTATTTAAGAAAAATACGATTATATTCGCTGTTTGCTCAAGCAATAACACTTGACGAAAAGTTTCTCAAGTACAATTTAGTTGTATGCAATTGATTATATATTTTCGCACATTTGCTTAAGTAAGCTTAAGCACATTATATAGGGTAGAGCATAAGTAACGTTATGATTTTATAGGTGAATACATTTTTTGTTTACGTTTTTTTTTCAGAATTAACTTTGAAAAACTTGGGAAATTTTTGATGGAAATACTCAGCACAGAACAAAGTTGTTCCATTTTATTTTGAAAGTCAGCGATGAGGTTGATTATCACCAAATGGTCACGTGAATAAACAAAATTGCAGAATATGGGGCATAAAAAATCCCAGAGTAATTGTCGTACATCATTCGCCGCCCCCTTTACATAGATGCATAGTCCGTTGTGGAATAACTAAAAAAAAATCTTTGGGCCATATTTTCTCGAAAACAACGAAGAAGTTGCATTCAATGATTGAACTTTTTTAAGACCCAGGTAAGAGAACAATCCAAATTTGTGGCTGCAACAAGATAGAGTCACAGCTCGTCCAACAATTGCTCTTTTTCTGGTAACCGAATAATATCGCGCTTTTCTGCTTGCAACTGGCCACAGCGTTCGCCCGATTTAACGGCCCTTTTTTTCGTTGGGGTTAACTTGAGGGTACAGTGTATGCTAATAAGCCAAGACCCATGGTTGCAACAGTTTAAGCCGAATATCTAAAAAGAAGAAGCGGAAGAATGGAAAGCGGTCTAGAAAGAGCACGTCAGGTCTAAGCAAACAATAGGCAGTGTTATTACAAGTAGGAAAAAAATCCCTCTTATTATTAATGTTGTTACGTTTGAGTAATATGGCAAAACCGTTCATATTTGGCAACCTTTTTCGATTTGTGACAGCGTTCTACTAAAATTAATGATGCGGCAACATTACTAATTTTTAAATTTAATTGAATCATCGCTTGCCGCCATTTCAGCTTTGATTTTAACGAAAATTGAACAAGAATGGAGATAATTTTAATTTAATTTTCCAGAGCAAGAAATAATTTATATATTATTAAAGATGGACAACGAAAAGTAAAATTGAAAAAAATTTTTTTATTAAAACTTTGATTGCCCACTTTAGCCGAAATTAGCTACGTGCCAATACAGACAGCGAAAGGCTTTTTTATATTATCACTGATGTTCACACTAAGAAATTTGCAATTGCCTGCTTTGTTTCACAAGGCGAATGTAAAAATTGTTATACCCTCCGTGAACCGATACTAATTTTAAAAAACGGTATTCACACACCTCTTCGATTGTTAGGAAATCACCAGTCAAAAATGATACGGGCAAAGAATAACTTTTTTTTAGTATCCAAACAAAATCCAAACGTACGAATAAATATTTTTTTTTGCTTCGCTTTTTTTAACCAACAAACTAAATGTGACTTAAATTTTTTATACAGTTACTCACATTATAAGTGGGATACCTCATAAAAATACATGCATACTTTATGTTAATTATTTTTTTTAAGTCTTAATTAAATTTTGATAATAAATTTCACATAATTCATATAAAATGAACTATATTTTATGAAAATTTCAAAATTACACCGAGGATTTTATTTTTATTTGAGTTGCAAAGATAAGATTTTTTATGTGTCTCAGCTAAAGTGTGATAAGCTGTACATTATTAAAAATGGTCTAATTTGAATTCATATATTATCATTTAAAAGTTGTAGGGATTTTTGTAGAGACACTTTTTTAACGCTCAGGGAAAAGAGGAATTGTTTCGGGCGGCGTAAAGACTTTTCAAAAAAAGTATATACAAAAATTGAAAATAGGCACCATTTGAAAGAAATTATCTTCAAACATAATGCGAACATATTACCAAACAATTATCTTAATATTAATAAATGCCAACATTAAAGAAAAAAAAAGTTATTCATTAAATAAATCATAGCGTTACATAGCCCCACCCTGTATTTGTCCTTAACATTAAAATAAATAATGAAATTCTTCATTTTGACTGTCAATCAATAATAAAAGAGATTCCAACAATTTTGTCTCTTTTTCAAAAATTCAGAATGATTTTTGAAATCTGCTAGGCACTCGGGAAAACGTCAACTCCTTTTTTTTATATTGCCTACTCTAAAATGACAACCCAACCACAAAGCTCTAAAACGTCAACTCGGAATAAAACAAAATTTTGAGTTTAGCAGCAGTTAAAATACACACATTTGTACACAAACACATTTATTTTATGAAATCATTTCAGAAATTGGGGATTCCCCTTATAAGTAGAGTAGAAAAGAAGTTACAACTGTATGTATATATTGTCTTTTTATTTATGTTCAGTTGCATTTTTGTTCTCATAAGTATCACATAAAGGAGCATATAGACGACATGTTTTTGTCATCTGACATGTCAAATTTCCCACTGCAAAACACATACATGTCCTGTGTTACCTTTTTAACTTTGCTTCTGTAAAAGTCAGACGCAAAGTCATCTGACAAAATTTCAATTAGAGCGTGCTCTATTTTCTTCTGACAAACCATCTGACATCAGAAATCTATGCCGGGAAGAAACTGGCAGCGGCGTCAACTATTGACGGAATCATTAGCCGGCTGAAGTTAATATTTTACAATACCAAGATATGTATGCTCATCTCACCATTGAATAGAATTTATGTAAATATATACATAAAAACCGTTTAATTATAAAATTCTAAATTGGTATCTTTAAAATAAAAGAAAAAATGTTAAGATGGCTAAATTATTTTACGGCGCAAATAAATATTTTCGTGGCGGCAGCAAGCAATTTTGAAACCGAGAACTACTTTGGTTTCTGCAATAACAATGCGAAAAAAACAGAGACAATGTCAGAAGCAAATTACATGAACGTTTGTGACCGAATATTATAAACCTTATGTAAAACAGCAATTTTGACAGACATGAACAATTACATGTGACTTGAAAATTTGACATGTCAGATGACAAATACAAGTCGTGTACGGGCGCCTTTACCAAACTTATTAGAAAAGGGTACAAGTGCGCAAGGGTGGATTTACGCCTAGGCCTTTGAGGCCCATCGAAATATTAAACAGGGCTTTGTAATGGGCTCAATGCGAGAATGTTGGGCAAAATTACTTAAATGTATTAAGAAGTTTAAGAGAGAAGGCTCTCTTTCAAGTGTTGGAAAGAAGAAAAAAACAGCAGAAAAAATAACAGATTTTTTTTTAAATGCATTTGTGTGCATGTAAAATAAAAAAAAAGATCTCATTTAAAATGTATTCTGTTGGTTCTAGTTATCTTCTATGGTTCTAGTCAGGTTGAATTCCTTTTTTGTTTTCTTTTTGAATTTGTTTTAGTTTATAATCAATAAAAATGTTTAAAAGCACATAAGCGATATGTTTTTTATTTAAAAATTTTACATTCGTAAACGTCAACAATTTGTGAAACGTCAACAACCGCGGTTGATTTTGAATTACAGTTATTTTCGCTTAATTGAGCCCCGCTTAATTGAGCTTGCCATTTTATTGCACTAAAAATCATGGAACAAATCATTCAGTATAACTGTCTTTGTAAAAATACCCGTTTAGTTGAGTTCCGTTTAATTGCGTCACCCGATTAAATGGTTCGCAAAATAAGACCGCATTGCGAAAAACAAGAGCAAATGTTTCGGTTAATTGTTTCCGTCAACTTAATGTGTTTTTTCTCCACAAACGTAAACAAATTATTTTGCGGCAAGAAAGATTGTACGATGAACGTACCTGTTTTTTATTTTGTTTTAAAAAACCTTAACCATTTCTTAACTTAATAAATAAAGAAATGAGTTTTATTTTCTATCTACACATGGATGTTTCGCTTTATTGCATATCTTGCTCAACTAAGCGATTTTCGTTTTAATTGCGTCGGCGATTCAATTAAGCGAGTAAATGAGTTCCCGTTTAATTGCGTCAAAAGTCGTGCATTTTTAGAAACTCAATTAAGCGGAAATAACTGTAGTTGACGTTTTCCCGAGTGCACTGTTTTTTAAAAATAACAGCAGATATCGGAAAATTGTTCCATGTGGGGTTAAAAAAAACGCAGGCACTTTCATTATTTTCTTAAGCATCATTTAAAACTAGAATCACAGTGAACTCTAAATTTATGTATGTCCATTTATATAAAAGAAAAAAATATAACGAAATTGTTTTTTTTTCGTTTATTAAATACTTAATTAAAAAAACACTTAAACATTGTAGATTTATTTATAAATAATGAAAAAATAAATTATTTTAAAGTTTTTAATAAATAGTACGTATACATTTTCAGCCAAACTATAATTTCGAATATGTCGACATTTTTCGTTCTTATTGACACTGTTTGTCTTGTTCTTCTAAACTTAACATTTTTTTATGAATTGATATTTTTCAAATTTTAAATCTAAGTTTCTAATGTTGCGTAAAAAACACAAATTTACAATGTCGTTTGTAGTTTGGCTATTATGGCTTTAGTTTGATCAATGTCTTTGGCGATAAACGATTTTTGAATTTAAAAAACTAAAAATATTGTCTTAATTCACAAACACTTATTTATGTAGAAAATAAACAGAGATAATAAAATAATATTTTTTTTTAACTGGAAAGTTTTAAGCTGTTGTTGTGGGGGGAGCCACCATATAATCACCAATCAAAATACGATTTTCCGGGACTACACTCATGACACCAGCTGACGCAGATGCATATTAAAATATAAAGAAAAAGAGAGAGAAAAAAAAAACGAATAATCGAAAAGAAAAAACCAAAAGAAATGAAAATAATTTGGAAAATTGT
This sequence comes from Pollenia angustigena, assembly GCA_930367215.1. NCBI lineage: Eukaryota > Metazoa > Arthropoda > Insecta > Diptera > Polleniidae > Pollenia > Pollenia angustigena. The sequence continues at coordinate 253,741,538 of OV884058.1, forward strand.
GCAAAAGAAAATTAAATTAAGTTAAAGAAAAGAAAGAAAATTCACAACTTTAGGGATCAGTTATACGGATTAAAAATAGGTTTTTGGTTAAGTGTAGTCCCGTGCAAGAAGCAAAGACAGATACTGATAATGGAAAGTGTTAGAAATTGCTAGAAGTGTATGTAAATATATCAAACAAATTTTGTTTCCAATTAAATTTCGTATTTTTTTTTGTTTAGTTTATAAAAGTTAAAAATTTGTTATAGACACTTTTACACTTAGTCTTTTTTTACAATTAGTCTTTTGAGATTAAGCTGATTTGCTTGTTGGGGTATTTCATTTTTGTTTCCTTTCATAATTAAGCGTGCACCAAGCATTTATTGAAAAACAAAATTATTAGAATTATTAGAAACTGGGATAGAATGTTTTTTTTTTGTTTAACGGCCAATTTCAGCAAGTTCAGTTATAATTAGCCATCAGTTATAACTGCCATAAACAAATTGGTAACTGGAAGTTAAAGATATCGTTAGTTTTCACTGTACGTGGTGAAATTGGCCGTAAGTGATTGATTTTATTTGAGTGTGGGTTAACAAAATGTGGGCAATACTTTGATGGGTTAAGTGAGAATGTTATGGCCTTAACTTATACAAAGATATTTAATTTATTTGAATTGAAACTCACCAGTAGGATACGGTAAACCAAAGCTTGGATAACCCGAATAGCCACGACCAGCTGCATAGGCAGCGTAAGCAGCTGCTGGAAAGCCTGTGTATGAGTAGAGAGTTGTGAGAAGAAATAAAAGTATTAATTATAAAGTTCTTTGCAAATGTCCTACGGGATAAAAAAAATAGTTTATTTAATCTTTCATTTCTCTTCTCTGGTAAATAAAATGATTTTTTACTGCTTAAATGTTATTTTAAATTTAAAAACCTGAATCGCTCCTAATAAATATGTGAAAATTTTTTTTTAATGCTACGTGTTCTTTATTGTAATTATTTGCGCGTTGATACTTTTACAAAAAAAAAAAAAAAAATTCTTTGGATTTATAAAGGTTTTATAAACATAGCTTGCATAGAAAATTCGTGTTAAGCCTCGTTCACAATGGGAGCAACAATTTAATTTTTTTCTTCTATCTTATTTCTTCCCAAAGTATTTCATATAGAGCCCGAACCGCGAAAATAACGAAAGCGACATGATTTTCAATTTTCGTTTTTTTTTTATAAATGACTTTATTGGCAACAATTGCATCATCTCCCAAAATGTCATGGTCACAAAAGGTACCGTTACGATTTTATAGCAAAAACTATTTTATTGTTAGCGACAAACTTCATAAAAAATGTATATGAAATAAAATAAAAAAGCTCTCTCCTGTAAAATTAGATTTTTGGCGCTTACGTTATTTTCGCAGTTAGGGGTCGATATATATTCTTCTCATTTTTCGAACAAAAATGTAACTTTAGTTTTTTTTTAAAGTTTAGTAGACTCAACATTTTGTGTGAAATTGAAAATGACGTTTATAATAATTTTATTTAGTTTTTAATGAACATTTTAGCAAATGCTTTAAAGAAATAATAGTACATAAGTAAAATTGTTGTGGGCAAAATCTGCATGCAAACGGTTTCTTAATGCAAAATGTGTAAGTTGTTGCTGTATTTTGAACACCAGGGAAAATGTTTCTGCATACTGTGAACGAAGCTTAAGTCTGTCATGCTTAAATTAATTAAAAATAGGAATGTAGAATGTGCTTTGCATTTTTTACCTTTGGGATACAAAAAAAGGTCTAATCATATTTGTCTATGATTTGGAATAAATGATTAAACTTTTTCAACTCCACCGAAAGTGAAACTGTGCAATGCCCTCAAATGTTTTATCTAAAACTTTTGTCTTTGTGTAGAAATTTGCTGAGTTATGATTTGTGCCTTCATCATAAATAAGTATCTTGTTTAATGACAATGAAAAAAATCAAAACACTATTACTAATTTTTCATTTTGTTTACTGGGATTGTTTGTAGGTTAAACGAAGCTATAAAAAAAAATTTACTTAATAAAACTATAATGATAATCTTGATTTTAGCATTTTTGGCCTTTACAGACTCTTAAGCGGCCCATACACTTGCAATATTATTTTATATGATATTCGCCATATTATTTCCATTTTGACCTATGTTATGCAATAAGTCGGACAACCGTTTCATTCATTCAATAAAAAGGTGAACATAACCTATAAGAATAACATAAACAGCATTGCACAATGTTGCCAACACACTTTACTTTCTTTTCGTTGTGCAATAAAAATCAAAAGTCTTTTGATTGTTGCCAATACATTGTGCCACTTTCGAATATCACATACAAATTGGCGATATAATTGTACAATACGTAAAATTTAACAATTTTAATGCAAGTGTATGAGTCGCTTTAGAATGTTATAAGCCCATTCAGCTTAAATATAGCAGAGTGCATATTTAAATAACGTATGTTTTTACTTAAGCTTCCCCTACAAGATATGTTTCCACCTTTAATATTGCTTCTATAAAAGTCAGACGCAAAGTCGTCTGAAGAAATTTCAATCGTGCTCTATTTTTTTTTTTTGAAATCAGCTGTTATAATGAAAGATTATGTTGTCTGAAATCTATGCCTCGAGGAAACAGGCAGCAGCGGTCCACTATTGACAGCACCATTAGCCGTCTGAAGTTGATATTTTCAAATACCGAAAAATTCAAGTTTTTATGTTATTCTATCCTAAATTGGTTTCTTCCAATTTAGAAAACAATTTTTGTGGCGGCATCACGTCATTTTGAAACCAAGAACGACTTTGGTATCTGCATTAACGAGTACGTTTGTGGCCGAATATTATAAACCTTCTGTAAAGCAACAATTTTGACAAACATGCGGAATTGCATGTGAGTTGAAAAGTTGACTAGTCAGATGCCACTATTATTAATTCGAATGTATCTAAGGATTTAATGGTAGGATCTGTATGTAAGAAAATTTGCACTTTTGTAAAGAAAATTTAAAGAATAGTCAAAAAAAATTCTTGCTTGTATTCTTTTTTACACACAAACATAAATATTTTCATATATTTAAGCTTAAAAAAATGTGATTCTTCTAACAAGTTGTTACAATGTTTGACTTCAACAATAAAATCAAGTTATTTTTCGGCGTTTAAACTATTTTTGCATTTGAGTTTTCTACTTTCAGTACTAACACCAAAACAAAAGTATTAAATGTGTAGTTGTTCTATATAAAAAAAAAACATTCTTTAAATTAAACAAAACAAAATTACTTAAATATTTCTTTTTCTTTCTACTCACCTTCCGGTAATGTCCCCAGTCCCCACATGATGTTGTCTGCATAAGTAAATGGCATTTTTGTTAGAGCATCACAAAAAATGAAATAGAACAAAAACAAAAGCAAAAATGATTTCATTAAAAAACTTATTGAAATAAATATTTTTTTTTAATTTGTCTCTTTTGTTTATAAACAATTCTAAAACATTACAAAAAAAAAAAAAAAAAGTTTAATAAATATGTAGATAAATATTGTAATTGTTTGTTAAAAGAAAAAATAAAACTATTTTTTCGGAAACTTGTATGAAAATAATCTAAGACATTGAGAAAACAAAAAATTTATCGATTGTTAAAGAAAAGAATTAATTTTAATTAATAAATTATAGTACGAGTATGTGAACTAGTGTTTACTAGAGCTAAGTTTTTCTTAAAAAAATTTAAATAATTTTTATGAATTTTATAATTATTTCCGTTTGGTTTTTGTTGTATCTATAATTTTAAGTATTTATATATCACTCTCTCTTTCTCTCTTCATCCTACTCTAAGACAAAAACACACACTATTACACATAAAGTTTTATAGATATAAAGACATACAGACATTTAAGGACAATTTCCCACTTATGTAGAAGTTTAATTCTTATTTACTAATTTGTTTGTTTTAACTAAAGTGTATGTGTGTATGTGTTTGTGTTTGATTTAGTTATTATTCATCTATTTTATGGTAGATATGTATGTACGAGTATATTGTTTAAATTCTAGTTCTCTTGTTCACTACTTAATTATTAGTTTTGAATGATATAATTGGGCAAACGAATTTTATTCAATCATTTGTTTGTTTGACTTCGTTTGTTTGAGTGAAATTACTTGTTAAACTAAGATTAGCTAAACGATTTTTGTTCGTTGTAATTTAATGAGAGTTACTAATTTTAATCCTATTTTATTAAAATTATATTAAGTTTAAAATTTAAATACGTATTAGTATAAATGTTTTTGTTTTAGTAAAACTAAAAAATGAAATACACTTAGAACTAAAAGAAGATTAAATATTTAAAGACTAGAAAAAAATAGATTTGCAAATAAAACAATCAGTTGAAAAGGGCGAAATATCGAACCACAGGTATTGAAACTGATCGCTATTTTCTTTTAAAATCGAAATTATATTCAATATTTAGTAATAACCCCGTAAAAAAGAAAAACTTTGTGTTTTCTGAAGCGCTTAATAGAAAAAGCGCATATTTGTGTGCTCCAATAAAAGAGCTCAAATAAAAGCTGCTTTTTTAGTGTGAATTTTTTCTCTTCACACTTTATTCTTGTTTTATTTGACCATATTATTGTCTTCAGCAGTCATATTATGGATAAATTTGCCTTTCATCAAGAAGCCACAATCATAATATGGTTGCCTCTATCAATATATTGATTAAATAAGACAATTATTTGTTTACCACTAATAATTGTTTGGTTTTAAATTAACCATAGTATTTTCCTCTTTTCCAAGAGCAATATGCTATGGTTGAACAACAACAAAAGTAATAAACATATTTTTGTTATCATTAACCTTAGCATTTTCAGTGACAACCATAATATGTTTGTAACTTCTTAATGGAGAAATAATGTTAATATAATTTGATAACAACATGGTTGAAATATTTTTCTTTTTAAATATATAAACGCACATTGAAGATTTATAAGGTTAAAAAATCGCCTGTTGATAGCCGAAAGTGGTCATCCAAGCCGGGCACTCCCCATACAAAATCATGCATTGCATCAGTAGGTTTGTATTTACATTAATTAAAAAAGCAAACAATGCTCGTTTCAGAACACTTTTTTTTTACTGGGCTGCTTAATAAATGGTGTAACAGTGTTCAGCCACAAGATCAAGATTTTCTTGATAGTCTTTTCATATACTGTTTGTCAAAATTTCCAAAAATTGAAAGTTGTGACGTAGGCTGCATTCAATTTTTGAGCAATTTACTTTCAAGATGTCATCAAGAAAACAATTTATAAAGGCAAACAACAAATTTGCTCACTAACCTTGAAATCAGCTGTTTTCTTGAACGTAAATTGAAACACTCCCTGGAAAGAGAATTTTAAAGGCAAGTTCGTTTCAAGTTTTAAAAGTATGATTGTATTGGTAAAAAAGTGTTAGTGTATTAAAACTTGAAAGGTAAAACTTGATCGTGTAACCTTTAAGTAAGTAAATGTTTGCCGGTATAACTTTTATTTGTTATTCTGCGAAATCATTTTTTTGCAAATTCTTTTCTAGAACTATTATTATTTGTGGTTATTGTCGTAAAAGAAAGTGGAAACGATATTGACGTATCAACGTATGCTGAAGCATAACCCGTGGTTGAAGTTAATAGATTTTACAAGTCCAAAAAGAAAAACGTTAATATAACCTGCCCATTTGTTGTCCAAGAATACAACAAACACATGGGAGGCGTGGACCTCATGGATAGCTTCTTCGGAAGAAACCACATATTAATGAGGTCAAAAAAGTGGTACTTGCATATCTTTTTCCATTTATTTGATTAAGCAGTCATAAATTCTTGGATAGTTTATAGAAAAAATGCTCAGCAAAGAAATGTGCCAGCAAAGGTCCTGCTTACAATGAGCCAATTTAGGAATGAACTGGCATTTGTTCTGTGCAACAAAGGAGCCACTAAAGATGCAAAGCGCGGGCAGTTGTTCTCTTGAACAAGAACTGCAGTCAAAAAGGAGAAATGGTTCTGCAACTCCTGCGCCCCCGAAAGACATAAGGAGGGATGGTTCCGATTATTAACCAAAAGTAGGCGGATCACTTAGATGCAAATACCCCAAATGCAAAGGTTACTCAACAATAATTTGTAGCAAATGTGGAGTAAATTTATGCCTTAATAAGAATAATAATTGTCTGGAATCTGGAATAAAAATGATACAAAACTATTTTGATTTTCATTTATTTAGGACTGAGCTTGACATGCGAATTTGCATGGTGATGGAAATTTCCATCATACTGTTTTTTACATATTTAATTCTTTTTATTTATAATTAAAAATTTTTAAATAATTTTTCCTTAATCTAGAGCATAGAGCATCCCTGTGATTTTTTTTCACAAAAAAAAGAAAAAATCATGCAAAGAAGGGTTAATGCTCGTTTCATATACCAGGTAGTTCTCTTTAAAGCACACCATCCAGAGTAAAATGCTGGCTCTTTTAAATGAAACTATATCCTGTTTGAAGGACTACTAAATTACGCGGTAATCGAATTAACCTTTGACTCTGAATAACAGCTGAAATGGAAGTACACATCGAAAAACACAAATGTAACGTTATCTGATAGGAATAATAGGAAAGTTTTCTGATAAATGTTTAAAAATGACTGTGTTTAGCCATAAACAAGTTGTCAAAACTGGTGGGAAGTTGAGTTAGAATATTTTATCAGATTGCTAATTGAAAAGATAGAATGGCACTTAATACGCTCTAAATTATTTAAAATTATTTTCGCCGCTTTTAACTGAAGAATTTTATAGCATTTTTCAATTCACAACAGTTCTAATAAAAGTCATGAATCAAAACAATTGTTATATTTTGTTGCTAGAACTATAAGTTATATAATATTTTAGTATTATTAATACATTTATATTAAATTTAAAAAAAATTAAATTCCTATGGAGAAAATAAAAAAAACTTAAAAATTTACAACACATTTAAATGATTTCGTTGAAATGAAAACGGAAAACTCTCAAAAAAAATAAGAGACTATTCGAGAACTACAACTTAAATGAAAATACTTTGAAATAAAAAATTATAATAAAATATATATTTGAATAGAATAATAATAAAAAACAAAAAAAAAAAAAAATAAAAAAAGTTAAAATTTTTTTTGTTGTTGCTGTTGGATTGTTGTGATGCTGTTGATTGGTCAATTAAAATTCCATTGGCATTTCGCTTTACTTATTTTTTTTTTAATTTTTTGTTTGTAGTTGTTTTAAATTATCCCTTCAGATCATCCTTTAAATGGTCTTGGACGCTGTTGTTGTTGTTCTTGCGCTTTCTATTGTTTTTGTCCTTTTTTTTTGTTTAATTAGTTCATCTCTCTCTCTTTTTCGGTCTACATAGAAGCTTGTTATTTTTTTAATTTTATTTCTTTGCCGTTTTTTGTTTGAATTTAGTTGTTAATTGTTAATTAAAGTTTTATACAAAAAATGGTATTTTTCATAAAACTTTTACTATTATCTACATTGTTGTTTTTATTATTTTGAATTTAAATACAGTGAAAGAGAGTAGAAATTAAAAAAAAAAGTTCAACAGTCACTCTGGTTCTAAGTAGGGTGGGTGTTTTTCGGAAGAGATGTAAAAGAATAAACTGTTTAATGAATAACAACAGCTTTTTAATTAAAGACTTTTGTAGCTTTAGCAATCTTTCCAAAAACGAGTGACAACTATTCAATAAGTTCTTTGGTTTTTAAAATTTTTATTTTTTTTTTGAAGAAACAAAAATATTAATGGAATTATTGAGCTAAAACTGTCTAAATAAAATTACACAAAAAAATTTCTACCTTAGAATCCTTGTTTTGCTGATTTCACATTACTTTTTTATTTTTACAATTTCTTCCGTTTGTTTTTTGGTTTGGTACGTTTTCACTACTTAAATTCTACAAATTTGTATGTTTGTTTTAAATATTTTCGTAATTATTTGCTTTAAATTAGTAGTTTTAAATTGACTACAGACATAAATTTTATCTTTTTCTAAAATTAAATTAATTTCTTAAATGTGTAGTTTTGCCTAAAGAAAAATTCTACTGTTTCATGACATTCAAGATTTTTAAAATTTAATTTTAAACGAATCGAAAAATTTGGCCTCTAAGCCCCTAAATAAATTTTCATTTCTTTTAGAGGATTACATTACTGTTTATACAAAATTTATATATATTTAGTATACAAATGTATGTTTGTGTAAAGTAATACATATTAAGTAGTACATATAGTAATTATTATCTTATAACTAAGTTACTTTTGCTAGATGTGTTTAAATGCAGTTACAAAGAAACTATTTTTCAGAAGGAAACTGGAAGATAAAAAAGAGATGGGGCGCAAAAACAGCTTTTATTTTTGAAAGAATTAGAAAGTTGGGATATTTGTATTAAGAAAAAATTTTAAAACTGTTTTTTGATTAAAATGTGTGATGCAATGAAACAGAAGAGCTTTCGACAATTTCTTTTACTAGCGGAAAAATTACAGTTTCGGTCAAGTCTTTTATTATATGCATTCATTCATGAAATACAAGTTTTTTTAGTTGTCATGTATGTGATTTTAATTTATCAATCGGCCATCGTGATCACCATGATCATATTTTGGATATTTTTGTACATTAAATTTCTGTTATTGGAGCGATGTCTATATTGAGAGAAGACCTCAGATGTAAATAAACCATCTGAGTTGGCGTGTATTTATGATATAGTTAATAAAGAGTACGTTCCACTCTCCTGTTTTGCACCACAAAACTAGTTTTGCGGCAAAACTTGCCGAAAATTATCTGTGCAACACTGCATTGCTTCTATGATTATGAATAGAACTCTGGGTTATCCAAGAAATCGAAGAAATTTTTTTTTTCAACACAAATTTTGTTTTGCTTTCATGTTTGTTTACAACACAAATGTCAAATTGAGCGCTTTTGCACAAATTTGGTTGTATAAAGAAGTTAACACCCAGTCAAAATTTGGACGATTGTTTTAGAAAAAATTACCAAACTGAGTCTTTTAGGACTACCTTAGATGATCAAAAACTGTTTATTCAGTTGCACGCTTTAAGCAAGACTCGAAATTTTCCAGAAATGTTTAGAAAGTGACTTGCTTTAGAAACAAAATTTACTGAAATAGATCATGCAGACTATCGAAATGTGACAATTTTCAGCAAACGATGAAAAACAGTTTCTTTTGTTGTAGTTACTGTTTATAATGAGGCAAAAATAAGAAGTGTTAACATTTTTTCAAATGAAGAGGAATAATCAGTCGAATCAAAATTTTATTTGAATGTGTTTAATTACATATGTATTAGGGTATTCAAGCGATTAACCGTTGTTCGATTAATCTATTAATTTTGGGCGATTAACGGAATAATAAATTGCTTTTTTTCGATTAACAAATAATTCGAATAATTTATGTCGATTAATCGGAAATGTGTTTTTTCACAGTATTATTTTTTTTCTTTTTGTAAAAAAACCCGTACCAGCTGGTTTAAATACCCTTTTATTGTTTGTTTACTCAGTAACATTTTCTAGTGCAAAGACTGAAACCAAAGAGTCTGGTAATATGTAGTTAATTTTAAAAAAATGTTTAGTATGGACTTTTACCACAATGATTCAGATGGAGAAGATGATTTTTTTGAGAGGAATGAAAACAACCTTCTACCAGACCTTAACAACATTATTAAAAGTAATAAAATTGTAGAAACAATGAAAAAGATTTGATCAGAGTTCGAAAATAAAGACTAAATTCGCTCCTTAGTGTTCGGTTCGGTAGATTTGTGGATAACACAAACGCTAATAGTGTTTGTGTAGAAAATCATTAAAAAATAACATTTCCCTGTTTGGCCATATTTCGAACACAAAAATTATACTGTTTTTTATCTGACTCAACAAAAGATAAGAACATTTAATTTAAACCACAAACTTCATTGTGTTCGGTTCGGTTCATTAATGTTCATCGCTTTTGGCTGGTAAAAAAACCAAAAATTTTTTGCAACAGCAAAATACACATACGAAAAAAAGACAAAAAGCCAGCAAAATAATTTTACACAAACAAAACATATACACAATACACACACAAGCTGTTCGTGCTGCGGTCGTTGGTAAAATTGTTTGTTTGTTCATTTCGTTGTCAATGTAAAAAAGAAATATTATAGAGCACTAAAATTAAGTGTTTGTCTACAGTATCACTACAATTGTTCTGTTTTTTTTTTTAAGAAAAACAAAACATTGTATAATGTTGCTCTTTCTTGAAAATAGTTACGAACTGTATTAAGGGTTGTGTTCGTCTATACAATCATTAAAAAAAATAGATATCGTTCTTGAGGCTTAATGGTGTTTTCTTTTCTACAAAAAATGTGATATTTTATTTAAAAAATAAAATTTGGTGTATGTTTCTTAAAAATTTTGCTCCCGTAAAGGGTGGCTTGCTTTATTCTAAAAAACTCACCCTTTTCGGGAGTAAAATTTTAAAGAAACAGACACCAAATTGCATTTTTTTAAATAAAATGTCAAATTTTTTTGTAGAAAAGAAAGCACCATGACTGTTTATTTTCGAACACTGGATTCAAGTGGTATAATGGATATCTACCAATTTTTAGAAAATACAAGAAAAAGAAGAGAGAAATTGAATATGCCTTATAAAGCTTTTCTTTCAATCTCTCTAACATAAACAATAAGTTAAAGAATCTTTTCTTTATCAAGTTTCATCAAAACAAGAGAAAGAAATCGTTTGAAAAATAAACACTTAACCTGTATACTCTTTTTGAAAGATTATTTAAGAAGATTAGCTTTTAATTTTATGTTTTTTTTTTAAACAATTTTCCTCTTTTATAACATGAAGAACCTTTTGTTAAATTGTTGTTAATTTTTTAATAAAATTTGAATGTTAAAAAATATAATTTTTGATCTTATTTTTTAAATGGTAAACTAGACAAAATTTAAATTATTCGATTAACCGAATAATTTTAAATTGTTCGATTTTTATTCGATTAAATTTTTGCATCGAATAATTATTCGCTCGATTAATCCATTAATACAAAACATCGATTAATTGAATAACCTAATATGTATGTTTGTATACGATAAGAAATGCAAGTATAATATGGTTTGAAAAAGACTAGTAAATATGACTGAAAAATTACTCGGAAAGGTTTTGCAATTGATTGTAAGTAGTTCTGCATGTCCCGAAAATCAGTCGTAATTCATCAGAAACGCGAGTCATAAAATACTCTTTTAGAATAGTCGCGAAAAAAACGAGCGCAGAGGAGCCAAAGTGGATCGAATATGATCAATATTTTCATAAAATACAGACTGGGACTATGACACACACATACAGATGTCGAATTTTGTGTTGAAACAAAACTAGATTTTATTTTAAAGTTTACATATCGCAGTTGATGTACAAGAGCGTATTAACTCGAAATTTTAAAATTTTCAGTAGAATCAAAACACTTTTTAATTTAATATGAGGGTAATATGATAAATAATTTTTGAGCCAACCCGTTTCATTACCAAGAGGTAGACAAAATAGTACGATATCTTTACCTTAAGTCGAATAAAACAAAATTTCGAATTAATACCGTCTTGTTGATCAAGTGCGACTTGTAAATAAATATCAATCCAATTTCCATTCTGAAAAGTTGACTTTTAAATTTAATTACAAATCAATTGTTGTTACAAAGTCCTTTGAATACGTTCAAAATTAATGCAATATTCGGTTAAACTCAGGAAGGAAACATTCGAAAGGACTTTTGTTTGTTCGTTGAAATTACATATGTATTGCATAATAAAATGTTTAACTATTTATGTAAAATACTAAATGTAAATGCTTAGACAAAACACAGAGTTAATAATTTTTTGGCTTAATTTTTTGTTTTTTACTTTCGCTGGTAAAATTTCATTTGAATTAAAAGATTAAATATTCAATTATAATGTTAAGCTAAACCTAATTAATGTTTTTGTTTGTTCGATTGATTGATTTGGAGCATTAATTTACAAATACATGTATATTGTTTAAATAAAGTTAAGTTTTAGTAGAGTAGTATTATTGTAATTGTTAAGTTAAACGTACATACAATAGATCAATTAATTAATTAAAAAATAAACGTTCAAATTGCTTAAGAACAATTTGAATGTTTATTTTATTGTGTGATTACAACTATAAATGTGTATGTAACTGTTAAATGAGAAGTAAATGAGTCAATTATGGACGTGTCAGTTGGGTTAGCACCGCTGAAGGTGGTCAGATTCCAAGAGTGTTTGTGCCCTGCAACTGATAAAGAGTGGCAGTGGGCACCTCCAAACCCGGTACCGACAATAAGTCGGTAAGAGGATAAGTAAGAGTAGCAGTCGTTGGCCTAAGCTGTGCTTGAGCAGGGGGTGCTGAAGCGGCAGCAGCTGCTGCAGCCGCAGCTAATGAGTTTGGGGCACTGGCGGATCTAAGCTGTGTAGCAGCGGCTGCGGCTAATAAACGTTTATAACCAACCATTGCAGCAGCGTCGTATAAGGCCGAAGCCTGATGGGGATTAGAAGCAGCTGCAGCAGCAGCGTATTGCAAAAGAGAATGGCCTGTGATGGCAGAGGGGGTGGATGTTGTTGCTGAGAGTGGTATGAATGTGTGGGTGGGCTGTGCACCAGCAGCAGCGGCTACTACAGCATTTGCAAAATTTTGCTGTTGCTGTTGTTGTTGTTGGTGTAATTGTTGCTGCTGATTAGCAGCAGCCGCTGCTGCGGCCGCAGCAAAATGTGTGGGCAAAGGGTAGGGCGCATAACGCAAAGAAGTGTTGGAGTGTCCACTGCTGCTTCCAGCAGTACCACCAGTAGCGGTACTACCAAAGAGAGCCGCATGTGTATGAGCGGGATGATGATGGTGGGTGCCTGGGGCAGCAGCCGCCGCAGCAGCTGCTGCCATAGCAAAATTACTACCAAGTATACCGGCAGCTGTTGCACCAGCACCAGCACTTGCAGCAGCGCCAGTTGAACTAGTGTTAGCATTACTGCTCCAAACTACCAACTCACCGTAAGCAGAACGGCCAGCAGCACGAGTTTTAGCCAAATTAGCTGGTAACATTACCTCCTTCGGTTGGGCCTTCTTGCATTCGACCTGTTAACAAGAAGTAAAAACATTTTTGCATTATGTTATTTAGACTTTTTTCGCTTCGCATAAAAAATAAAAATAAACTTACCATTTTATTATTTATCTCATGGAAATGAATTTCACAAACTTTATCTACCACATCTTCACTTTGAAATGTAACGAAGCCAAAACCTGAAACGAAAAAGCAACACAATAAAAAATTATTAAAGTTTTTTTCTAAAACTCTAAAAAAAACAATGTCAGAGAAATAAATTACTAAATTATGAACAAGAGCACAAAACATTTATAAGAGGTTTATATATGAAGGTAGATAGATGTACAGTGGGTACTTGTTATTAGTTCCTGAGTTCATTAAATTACTTTCAACTTAAGAAAAAAAAATGCAAAAGTTTATGCTGTCATTTATAAAATCTTCTATACATAAAATATTTAAATAAGATAAAATATAAAATTACTGTAAATATTATGAACAATTTCTGGAAAAAGAAAAGCATTTCTGCTTTTCCCTAATAAATAATTATAAGTATAACTCCATATTAAGAAAGAGATATTTATTGGTTTGTAAGAGGTTTTGCTTACACATTTTTAATTTTCCTTACAATTTTATCTCTCTTCGAATGTTTATGAAATTACAACTTTTTAACTTGGGCTTGCCAGATTCAAATTTTCAAAATTCTTGACATTTACCAAAACAAATCTTGATTTCGAAAAGAATTCTTGACAATCCAAAAAAAAAAACACATTTATGGCCATTTTCTCAATGTATTGATAAACTGGCTGTTACTTAATGTCAACAAAATTTTTTTAGAGCGATAAACTGTGCGTTAACGATTTTGGGTTTCTCAATATAGCGACAAAAACATTGTTTTTAGCTGGCAACACCTCTCAAAATACATGTTAAAGCTGGGAGTCAATTGATTGAATTTATCTGTACGGCAAATAAAAGGAAAATAACTAATTGGCAGATGAGTGCTGGTTAGCTTTGCGACAGAATAGAAGCAAATTAGACATTGAGAAAACCAAATTTCTGTAATGTGCAGTTTTTCGTTGGGAAAAGAGATAATCGTGTAATGAGAAAACGGCCATTAATATTTTAATTTCATTTATTTTTTTATATCAGTATGCAGATGTGGGCAAAATACATGCATTTAAGTATTTAAAATACAAAATACACTTTTGTAATTTTATAATTGTACAAACTAGCATTTCCTTTCATGAACACCAAATTTTTGAATGTAAAGGGTGTTTTTTAAGCTTACTAGAACTTGCAAACTCGCATACTACGCTCAGTTTTTGACATTTGTGATCAGTATACTTTAGCAAATCATGAACAACGTTACAAAATTATACAAATTTACTATGAAAATTAGTCAGCGATTCGCAATAATTGACTTAATAAATAAAATTGCCACATATGGAGTGAGTATAGTTCACAACATAAAAACATTGGAAATTTTTAATGCATTTCGAGAGATAAAAGACATCCTTTTGCATCAGGCAAGCAGTTTTTTGGAGAATAATTGAAATGAAAACATATTCACCCTTATCGTGAATAACAAGTGGAATGTTTGTTCCCATGAAATTTTCATTCCCCTCGAAGGGAAAAAAGCAATCGTGAATCTCATGTGAAAAATTTTTCACGCTATCAGTCCCAGTGAATGTAAAAAAGAAGAAAGATTAAAAAATTAAAAATCAATTAAATTTTTGTTCTAAAATATACACGTACATATATATTTTAAAGAAAATTTAAAATAATAAAGCAAAATATTTAGTATTGGAGGAATAGTTTGATGACAACGTTAGTTTTTTTTTTTCTTTTTAAATTTTATGTAATAAAATATTTTCTAAAATTCTGCCACCACGTCTTTCGAAAGCTTCATAAATCCGCAGGCAATCGACCTGTTGTTTTGCATTTTGTTGACTCTAAGGGAAATGTGAACAAATTACGAGGGAAAAAACTTTGCACGATAAGGGGAATTTTTTCCCGTGAACATTTTTTCACGTTATTTTTCTCATTTGAATTACCTTTTTTCATGGGAGTTTTTCATGATCGCAAATATGTGAAAAGGGGAATAATTACGAGGGAAAAATTATTCACGATAGGGGTGATTATAATTGTTGCCCTGACTGTTATCAAAAGATGTAGCATTTAGTGTTTAATACTTCTATGAATTCCTTCAAATACTCCAGTTTGATAGCCGAGAAAGCGCGGTTCCTTTCAACTTTATAAATAGTTAATTTAATTTTCTTTTATATTTTAAAAACTGTAGTAAAGTATCATAATGATAGTTTCATCTTGTAGAACACGTGTTCAAGACAGCCGATTTTGGCCTTCTGAAAATATTCCACAAAAGATGATTTATAGTTTCTACGAAATTATACATGTTCGAAGTGGAAAAATAACTTAATGTGTGGGACAAATTTTTTTATTAAAAGTGAATAAATTCTGTGAAAAAGTATTTTGAGACCAAAAGTATTTGGAATACAAAATACTCGAGCGACTGCTATAATTTAATGAATGTCGCATTTACAGAATTTAGCAAATACCACCAACACTACACAGTAGAACACTTTGTGAATTTGAAACGATTTCCGCTGGTTGCTGGGGGAGACTCAGAGGCGTCCATGGTCGCTCAGTTCGTTACTCTCAGTAGAAACGCTCTTAGTTTAACACGTTATAAAAATCCTTTATTTCGGCGTTCTTTATGTTTTGTCGGCTTAGTGGTGATGGTGCTGGCCCCTGGTTCGGCAGCAGAGAAAATGGTATGTGAGCGTGTCTTGACGCGCTCTCTCCCGTACTCGCAAGCGTACGCTCTGATGGTAGCCAATACTAATATCGTGAGGTTCACCCTCAGAGGTGAATGGAAGGTCGCAACTAATATTGACGTGAGGTTCACCGCTCCCGACAATATTAACACACCCCCCGTATAGCTTATCAATGCAGTCCACAATATTATTTTGAGGTTCACCTCTCACCCTAATATTATTTAGTGTCTAGACTGAGTAATTTAAGCTCTACTGCAGACGTGGCACTACTATCGTAAGTATCTTAACTCACCCAAATCTGTCAACTGACTGACCTCTTCTCCATCGATGTGCGGTGTTTTAAGCTGGAGGTCCACACCACGCGTTACTCGCTTTTTCGCAGCATACGCAGCTGTCACAACGCACAAAAGCGTAGATGCCTTGAGGCGAAAAGTAGGTTTACTTTAAACTTTTGTAAGCGTAACAAGCAGCGTTCGGACAAATCAGCTGATTTTAACAGATTAAATTTTATTTTTACTTGTGCTGCTGCTGCATAAAAAGCGTTACATATAACTTGAAACGTAGAATGAAAGTAAGGTTATAAAAGCATACGCTGCGTGGAGGCGATAACGCGTGTTATGGACGTCCAGCTTTATACTCGTGCCGTCGTACACACACAAGCAACACACACATGCCAGCCGACAACACAGACCAGCTGTCGGTTCAGTGTTGTATACCAGCTGTGTCCAAATCCGACTTTTACAACCAGGTGGCACCAGCTCCATCACTTCATATCTGTTAATTTCAAACTGACTTACAAATAATACTAAATACTTAATACAAAATAACTAACTCTAACAAAATCTAATTTAATACAAAACAAATGACTAATTAATAAATAAACTTCAAACTACAAACAAATAAATACATTGAATTCGATATCATACTTAAAACAAAGAAATGTTGGTGCGACCAAAACGAGCCCTGGTGACTTTGGTCGTCACAAATTGCCTAAATGTATTTACTACAACTACAAAGTACGTATTTGTATTTTATATACGCATTGTATTTGAAATACTGCATACTGTAGATAAAGTCTGGGTTCACACTACAAAAGTTATCTTTCAAAAAGTCTGAGTTTATTGGAGAAAAGGAAAGATATACTTTTCTTCTTCCGCCAATAAACTCTGACTTTCTGCAGAAGACTTTCAGAGTGACAAACATATTTTTTTAAAAAGCTTAGAAAATTAGACGAAAAACAGTTAAATTAATATAAAAAACCAAAGAAATAAAAATTTAATGTACTGGTTTCAGTCTCTTTACATATCGCCAAAAAAAATTATACTATGTAACACAATTTTTTAAATTTTATACGAGAGGAAAAAAGAGTTTAGTAAAATCTATAGCAGCTTCTTTGTTTTTGATCATAACGTCACCGAGCATGACAGCAGAAGCCTTAACATTTGTAGGGACATAGATATATTATCGATTGACCGGTGCATCGTACAACGAATTAAACGTTTTTGGTCACAATTTTCGTTTGTGGAACAATGTTCCTGCTGAACTCTTCCCTCTCCCTTTTTTAGCTCCAGTTGAATGTCACAAACATTAGTTGGTGTCATCCACGGATTGCTGGTCCTAGCAAAGCAAAAGCACATTCATTCATTTGCTTTTTAAATAGATTTGCTTAAGGAAAACTGTAAACAAATTTAAAAATTAATAACGTGTTTTTTGGTTGGGCTTTAAAAAAGTTTGGCAAGACATATTTTATCTTAATTCTTGAGGAGCATTGAAAATTCTTGTAAATCAAGAAATATTTAAGGCCATCTGGCAAGCCTATTTTAACTGGAGTTCTTTTTTTACACTGTTTTCTGCAAGTTCTTATTACAACTTTGGTGTCCAGAAATATGAAAACTACTTTAATTTTTTTCTGAATATTGTACAACTGCCATTGGGAGTTTTCTAGGTCCTTATGTACATGGGCATAAAAGGAAAAAGGCAACATTTCTGTCTGCTTATTGTCAGTCGTCTTTTCGTTCTTTTTTGAGAAAAAAATGTTTTGTGAACTTTTAACTGACTGACATCTAAAAGAGAACGACTTTTTATTGTTATAATTTTTGTTGTTACATTGTAAAATAACTGATATTTTATTCTTCGAGCCGGCGGGGAGTGTTTTTTTTTTGTTTGTTTATGGTTTGAGATGCAAATGGAGAATGTTGCTGATTCGGTTTGCTGTTGGAATATTGTTGTTCGTTATAAAGTTGTTAAAGTTATGGATGGCTTTTAGTTGTTTTTGACTGTGAACTTTTATTCAGACCACAATATAAATTTCGTTTTTGTTTTAACCGAAAAATAAAATACTAAATAAAAATGTTTAAATGAAAAAAAAAAGTTTCCTTTCCAAAGAAAAGTGGGGAAAAAGTTTATTTTGGTTTCTGGTTAAGGGTTGGGGATTGTAAGGTAAATTGCACAATAATGATGTTTGCATAAAAAATTAAGTCAAATCCAAATTTTATAATATTTGTTTCATAATTTTTCTTATTTACCAAGCAAAGTTAATTGTTAGTATTAGCATTCAGTAGAATCGAAACGATTTAATGGTAGAAGTAAAATAGTATTAAAAATAAAAACAAATTTTAGACAAAATAAAATACACATAATTCTTAAAGAAAAGAATTATTTTTATTTAAATTCAGTTTTAATTGACCTTTTTCAATAATATTTTGAATGTGTTTAATTTTAAGCTCCGGGCACATGGCATTTAACCCTAATTGGGGCACGCTGAATCCAGTGGTGCTAACCGTTTTTTAGGTTAGCTCTTGTTTTCAAGATAAACCGTTATTTCAAAAATGTAGGACGTTACACAGCATATATTCGCGTAACTCAAAAAACGCTTTAGGATATTGAAATTACTAAAAAACGAAATCCTGCAATATATCAATATATGGTTTGTAGCCTCAAGTATTCTCTTTAAAATTACATTAAAATCATCTTCTTATGTAAAGTAGTTTTCGAGATATTGAAGAAATAAACTCAACACATTCGGCAAAATTATGACATTTTGAATTTGACATAACTTATAGGATAAAAGGAACCTTCTCACCCAATTTCATTTAAATCGAAAGTGGTCGTGTCCCACTCTTGGTCGATTTGACATGGAATTACCCCTTATTACTATTTTTTAAAACATTTTGTTAAAATTTTCATTCAAAACCATTATGACAACTATTTAATTTTTTCTTCTATCTTCAGCAACAATTTGTTTGAAATTGTAAGTGAAGTTTAAATTAATTTTATTTAGTTTTGAATTAAAATTTTTACAATATGTTTTAAAAAATAATAATAAATATGTACTTAAAAGTGACAAATGTTTTCTTTATTGAAAATGTTTGTACTAGTGGTTGCTTTATTGTGAGCGCCAAGTGAAAATGTTGCTGTCATTCTCAATTTGGAATTAGGAAAAACTATTAAAATTTTTTTCAAAATTAAACTGCAAATTTTCAACCATTTTAAACTTACTCGATTTCCAGAACATGGCCGAAATTGTTTCAAATTATATGCATAAGTACATTCAAATCGTACATTGAAAACATTCTTCTTTATAGGTTGGTAAATCGAATATCAGATTTTTTTTTCTTAAAAGATTGCTACTTTATGCTATACTGCAGTATATACTTAACAATAATGCAACCAATCAATAACACTGCTTTACAAATTTTTTGTTTGGAAAAGTACCAAGAACGCCACATGCCTAGATAAGTTAATTGGGACCTCCTGAACACGAAAAACGCTGTAATTTTTTTTTCCTAAGTACCTTTTTTTGATAACGTTACTTTTGTGTTTTTCGGTGTGTGGTCCCACTCAAACACTTGTGTAGCCCAACCAAATATTGTCGTTCCACAAAATCCTTAATAAAAACTTTATTTTTCATCCGATTTTTTTCAAATTACGCTTAAAATGATAGTAATTAAATATAATATTTGGTTAAAAAATTAAACATTCCAGATATTTAATAAAACGTAGAAAAAAAACGAAATAAATATGAAAAAATTTTGAAAAGAACGTAAAAAATAGGCAAATTTTCGGCATATCGACGGAAAAGGCATTCAATTACCTTTCCAACAATATGCCATTTATTTCGATCGGACTTTTTGGTTGGGCTACACAATGGTTTGAGTGGCACCATACACCGAAAAACACAAAAGTACCGTTATCTAAAAAACGGTACTAAGGAAAAAAATTACAGCGTTTTTCGTGTTCAGGAGGTCTCAATTAACTTATCTAGGCATGTGGCGTTCCTGGTATATTTTGGCTGTAAACCAGTGTAATTATTTGATTATAGCGCACCAAAAATTGTCGTGATGTCCACGAGTGTTCATGTCATGTAGTGTTCATGGATCTTATGACATGCCACCGCCAAAAGTCATTTTATAAAAAAATCCTTTGAGGATTTTTTCTCAATTCATCATGTAGCATATGTTCCCGCAATCGTAAGTTGACGAGGTCTGACCAATATATTAGCAACAAAGTATGCTTTCATATTATTAGTTACGCTAAAATTAAGCTTACAAAACAGTGTTTTTGCTCCACTCTAATGTACATACATGCATACATATACAATTACTTTTTTTGCATATAGAATTCAGTTATAACAAACTTTTATTAAACTCAAATATTGTCATATTTTAATTTATTATTTATGCAAAAATTTTAAAAATCAATTATGTTTATTTAAATAACGAACAATACAAAGTTCTTGCACATTCTATTGTTAAAGATAATTTAGTTTTATTGTATCTGAAATATAAAATGTTAAATTGATAATTTCATACATTAATTTAATTATGCTAATGCAACTACAATTCATTATAATCCAATTAAACTTTCAAGTAGCATTTATTATAATATTTATTTCATACTGGCACATCGAATACTTCACGCTTTATATTAAAACACTTCTAAGATTGGATATTTTCCCCGCCCTTGTTTGTGTTAAATAAAAATAAATTTATAATGGCTGAATGCTTTTGCTTAAAAATATTAAATAAAATGTGTTAATCGTTGGTGATTAAAGGCAGTGCTGTCAAAAACAAAAAAAATCTACTTTCAAAAATACGATTTTCCCTACAATTTATCTTAAAAACATTTTATTAAAATACGAGTTGTAAACAAAAAATAATATAATTTTGATATTTTTCTTAAGTAAAAATACTTTTGTTTTTCTAATTCAAAACGTTGTGCTTTTACAACGTCATTTAAGCCACTGAACAGTGGTCAATTCCGACAAAAAATCTTTAACCTCTTTATTTCGATAAGAAAATCAATGAAATTTAGTTTCCAATTAAGAACAACATATTTGATTGCTTAAATTTTGGACCCATACGGCTTCGCAAAAGCTAAAAAAAAAACAAAATATTAAAATGCTCTGGTAACAAGGGTCACACGAAAGCTTAGGTAAAATACATAATACTTACTTTTTATACCCAAGATGTAACTTACATTTACCTCTTAAAGCCCCTTCAGGCTTAAGAACCTCAAAATCACTGGCAGAAAATAATGAACTTTACGCCATAATAAACGATCACATGGTTATCCAATAATAAAAGTGAGATTTAAATTATTTAGATTGCTTTTAAGTGTATGCTTTAATTTCCAATTGATATTTTTTTCCGAATTTTACCAGTGTGCATCGAGAAATTTAGACTTTTATGCCTGTATTCATACACGCAGAGAAAAACATGATTACTGAGTGGTCACTATGACCATTTCTATTCATATTTACCTAATATGTTTACCCTAAAAAATTATTATAAGTCATTATATTTAACCTACATACGTCTTAAAAATAAGTAGTTATAGATTTAACTGGGATGTGAATATGCATCAATTAATAAGTATTAATAAGAGTTTCCTTTGGAGTCATGGGTCATTGTGATATTGGCATCTACTACTTTTACTTCACATAATAATCAGACAGTTTCTTCCTTTTCTAAATAGATATATTGCTAGAGCCATTTGCATGCACTTTGGTCGAAAATTGCAGACAGGGGACAAAAAAAAACTCTAATAAACTTGGTTACGGTACTTCCACTGCTTAAATTTTTTGATTTGAAGAAAAAGTCGGTGTGAACTGTAATACTTTTTAAAACTTGCCTTCTACCACTCAGCTTTTAATACCTTTCGTAGTGGTATCAGAAAATAGTGTACAGAAAGACTGTTCAATATCAGCGATTAATTACCGCAATCTTAACCCGTCTTGCACAGAAATTTTAGGCAGTACCTTAACATGCTTTTCATATAAAAACACCTGTGTGCATATAAGCACATACATACATGTCAGTGTATTAGTGATTACGTCCTTTTAAGATACAAAATTTCAAAAGTAATGGCTTTCTACATATACGCTACACAAAGTACAAACTAATCGTACGTAAACAGTTTTGTAAATGTGTGTATGTGTGTGCTTGTGTTGAATAGCAATAATAGTTTAAAGAACTGTAAAATTTAAAGATTGAGTGTATTTTGTATACATTCGTACATTTGGTACATTTTATTCTCATATCTAAGAAGGATGGATGTGTTTGTGTGAGAAATAAACTTAAACAAGTGACGTTTTCACTGTCTGACTAAACTTAATTGACAGTGTAAGTGTCAATTGATATTGTCAATGGTGTGTGATTCTTACTAGATTAATATAAGGTTAGTTGTATGAGGTGTGTAGGTAGAATCAAGATATACATACAACTGTATTGTATACTCACTATTACTAAGTTACAAATATATATCGTCAGCTCATTATTGGTTTGGTGCATATGCCAAAAAGTCGTAGTACAATAAAGCGACAATGAAGATTTGCATGAAGTTTTCTGATAATAAAGCCCATTTCAACGTTCTTGAACGAACTTAGACGTTATAAGTATTTTATTGAAAGGAAACAATATTGTTTTGTGTCGCATACGCCACTTTTCTAAATTTATTTCTAGCTTTTTGTGCTGCATCCCTATAATTACTGCTGTGTATTGAGTTGTGGACATTTTATTGTACGATTATGTACGGGGAATTTCCAGCATTCGTTAGTGGCTTGAAGAGCAAAACAATACTTAATAAACTTTAAAAAAGTTGATATGGAAACCATAAAAAATTTTCGTGAAACAGGTTTTGCATTCCGAAAGGGGGTATTTAAAAATATATTTACTCCATACCAAACTCAAACCAGTAATGAGCTGAAGATATGTGTAAGAGCTTTACTTATACACGCATACAACTTTACACGTGTATTCAAAATTCTACAAATGGAAAGAAAGCAAACAAATACCAAGCACATACTGTTCAATGAATGCGTCATATTTTGTCGTATTACAATGAAGCGCATAAATTATTCCTGAGCAAGTCATTATTTTGCAAATTATTGACTTATATTTAAGTTTAAATGAAATACGTATGTATCTATGCATACACATTTATATTTTGCTTCTTAAGTGTGTATATATGAATGTGTATGGTATATTGTCTTGAGAAATACAGGTGGTTTTTGCAAAAAAAAATCATATTTGTACTCGTGAAGTGTATTTATAAAAACGTTTGTGCCTGTATGTATGTAACTTTTTGTCTGCGGATTAATGTTATCAATAATATGCCAATCATAAAATCTAACGATTTGTAGTACAGTCACATAGAATTGCTGTCCATGCAGTCGGTATTGTGTGCCGAATTTTTTAATACATGTAGTGAGTATTGTTTACTTTGATTTCTTAGTATTTAATACTTTTTGTACTCAGGTATTGTATACAAAAATGTTTGAAATGGATTTGATTTTTAAAACTGGAATTCAATTACAAATAATATAAGGAAAATAAATAAATTGATGGAAATAAATTTTAAGCAAATGGGACTTTATAGCAAACATTCAAGGGCCAAATTAACTACACAAACAGTTTGACAACAACAACGAGATGTTTGTTAATATTTAACATATCTAATATTCGCAGAAACATGATTTATACTTTTTTATATGTGTGTTTAGATGTTTGTGTGGTTAATTTGGCATATAAAGTAAAAGAAAATAATTTTAAGTGATTATGTATTTAAATTAAGGCCCTTAACGACTTTCTGCAACATCCTCACTAATATTTGTTGGATCGCAATTTCATAAACAATTTAATCTACCTCATATTATTGTTCAAATACAAATAAAAATGATTTTTAGAAATTTAAATTTTCACTATAAAAAATTTTGCCTAGTTTTGATTCAAAATTATGTTTATCAAAGTTATGGCATCTTTGTTCCAAAAAACCATTTTGGCCACAATACAAATCAATAACAGTTGTGCTTATGTTTTTAACCGAAATTATTACAATTACCATTATTGTAATTATTACCGAAAATTTGTTGCCACTGTTGCTACTGTACAATAAAATAATTTCAAAAACTTTCTGAATAAAATTGCAACATTCTTTGTATTATTGTGTATTTCTTGGCATTTGTATACTTTTATTATTTAAATACTGGTAGTTGTAAAATTGTCTAAGCGTTTATAAGGCTTTTTAATAAGGCTTATATGTGTGTGTGTGAGCATTTTTTTAGTACTGTTACAAGCAGGCGCGGATCCAGCTTTACCTTTTGGGTGGGGGGGTCCACTTTTTAGAATTTTATGTAAAACGAAACAATATAATTTTTATTAGAGCTAGACAAAAATATATATTTTCATTGTTATTGATTAATCTTTAAAATTATTATCATGCAAAAGAAATCGATTAAAAAAAATACTGTAAAAGAAAATTGTTTTGATCGGGTACTTATTTTTTGTTCAAGACTTCTAAAGTGAAATCGGATTAATAATGTGCGTTTATTTTGATTACACTAAAAGCTTACATAAAGTTAAATATTTAAAAGATATATTCTTGATAAAACCCGGAAAATATTTTGAAAAAAAAATACAACATTTGACATGAATGTGCTGGGTTCACACTCTTCAAGTTTTAGCCGTCAAGGGTTGAGCTTTTAGGAGAGAAGGGAAAGGAGACTGCCATTTATTTTTTCTCTCTCCTAAAAACTCGAGACTTGATGTCTAGAAATTGAAGAGTGTGAACCAGCTTAATCAAACACTTGTTTTATTTTTAATGTACTTTCGTTTTAGCGCAGAACTTGTAAAATGCTTACACTCTTCTTTTAACACCAACAAGTTTGACTTATCGAAAGACTTTCTATTAAAAAATTGCATAAGCGAAAGAATTTATATGAAATTTTGCCTTTTCGCTCAACCGACCTCAAATGCAATATGTAACATAATTAGATTTTTATTATTATTTAATAAAGCTTGAGGTCTCTTTTTTTAAATATTAATGTTAATTAATTTTTTGTATTTAATCGAAAATTGTTATTAACATATTGTTAAATTTTCTAAAAAATTTTAGAAAATAATTAAATAATAATAAAAATTTTGTAAAGCTCGAATAAGAGTCAATTTATATAATAAAATTTTATTGCAGGCAAACCAAACCAAAATAAGATCTCCATAAAAACGCGTGCAAAACAATTTTTTATACTTATCTATATTTGACCTTCTGAATTTAAGTAAAATACTAAAATACTCACCACTGCTTGAATAAAATAATATTTATTTTACACGGTTTCGTTTAAATGTGCTGAATTCCCATTTCATACTATTGATAAACTGAAATTTATTGTTGATGGGATAAGCTATTCCCATGCGCATTTCAATGGTTGCTTAGGCCTGATCAGCTGGAAACTTTATCCAAAGATTTTAGAAAAACTAAAGATATCATACAAATAAAACTGTTAAGCGAATAAGAATTATAAGCACCAGTTTTACTTGTAACAATATCAAGGCTTAAACAAAAACAACAACAATAAACAGTGAGTGAGAGAACCAGCGAAATGCGCATAGGAATAGCTTATCCCATCAACTATAAAGTTCAGTTTATCAATAGTATGAAATGGGAATTTAGCAAATTTAAACGAAACCTTGTTAATTGATTTTTTTACTCCTAAGAAAAGCTTTGATAATATTTATTTTAATTAATTAAATAAAATATATACCTAAAAATGTTTGTGTGGGTACGTGTGACCTAAACTCCAGAACCGCTGGACCGATTGACACCAAACTTAGACAATAAATTAGTTTAGTCTGGAATCAGGTTTCTCTTAAGCTTAATCCCAAAAGCTGGGCTGTTGTCGTGATGTTTAAGTTTTTTTTTTTAATTAATGGTACGATATGGCTGAATTTCACAGAGTATATTTATTAAACAAAAATAAGTTTCCTGATAAAAAAAAAAAACCAATATTTAAATTTATTTTACAAATCCCGTTCAGCGCCAGGGCCAAACAGCTAGTTGAATATATAATAATAGATTTTCTGATTTTTTTGAAGTAACCCTACATATATCTACATCAACATTAGGAGTATTCTAAATATTAAATCTAATTAATATTTATCTATCTGAGAGAACACAATCTGTCTCCCCAAATGGTTGCATTTCTCGCCCGTTGAATGTTAAGCATGGTGTTCCACAGGGCTCGGCCCTTGGACAGCTTTTATATTCGCTATACGCAAATGACCTACCACAAAATCCACTCTATTTGTGCTGGCGACGCACAGTGGGAAATTTTACGAGAAGGCGGTCAAAATTCCATAGGTGCGATGCTAGGCTTTAATTTGCGCTATAAAACGTAAAATTCGACTGATAGGAGCAAAAGTTATGGGGAGTTCAAAATGCATTTTCATTTTTTTGTTGAGTTTCGGTGTAAAAGTTGAATATTTCAAATATGATTTTTTTATAATTTATTATTATTTCTCTTGTATTTTACAACTGATACTTATTTTTTATTGTCGAACTTAGATCCTGTCAGAAAATGCCAATATTTGGCCCCTGTAAATTTTTTAGTCCCAATATTCACAGGGGCCAAAGGTTGGCTTTTTTGGGACGAGACGAGTTGTTATAAGGATAAAACTGAAAAGGAATATTTTGAAAAATGCCCAAATAGCATTCTTGGCTATCGATAACATTTTAGGTAATTCAACTTTTATTTTTGGTTTGAGATGTATGTGTATTTTATTTTTATATATTAATACAAATATATACTTAAATCAAAAACAAATTATAATCTATAAACAATTTTAAATTAAACAATATAAGTAAAAATTTCTTCTAAATAGCTTTGGGTTTCCTTTTCCAGAAGTTGTTTAGCTTCTTCCTCTAATTCGATTGAGGTTGATTTCCATTTTTGTCGAATACTGGACATATATGGATCTGATGTGCACAACAAAATAGTAATAAGATCTTCATTAGTACAACATCTGAACATTTTTCTTATGTTATGCTCGCGGAAGAATCTGTAGTCTTTGTTCCTTTTTTCTTGCGCTTCTTCAGATAGATCTCCAATTGGTAGCATATTGTGTTGAACTATTTGTTCCCCATGGTATAAAATTTTATGAACAGTGGTTGGCATATGTCTCCAAGAGTATTTTTTGTTATAAAGAATTGCTGTTTCATTTGCATACTGGCCAATTTTGTTTGCATTCATCTTTCTGCTACATGATATAACTTGTAAAATGATCTGAAATCGTCTTATTAATTAAAAATTTACTCCTGTGATAGATGCTGCAGTTTCTGGATCGGAAAATAATCTCCTTGCAGTGTTTTCATCATTTGAATTTCCCTCTCTTTGTTTTGGCTGATCAATTATAAGGCCTAGGTGAAGGTATTTTTCTTGAATTTGTTTTTTTTGTTTGCTTCCTTTTTCCACATTTTCTTTGTTTTTTCTCACTGTTTCGCCTAACGGGCCAAATTCCAAATCATAACCCAATTTAAGAATATGCTCCATAAAACGAATTCTGGTATGAAGAGGGGACATTTCAAATTCGTATGCTTCATTGAAACTATTGCCTTGTGATGAGGGTTGGCTTAATTGACTTCATGTCTTTTGGCATATGGTACAGCTTGGCGAAGACTTTGTTTCGGTTAATGCTTGTGCAACTTTTCCATCGATCATTGTAAGGAACATTTGAAAATTAATTTCAATGCATTGGTCATCAAATTTAAATATTGCCGGTTGAAGTTCTTTAACTTTATCTTTTATTTTTCGAACTTCTTCAGTTATGACATCTTTAGTTTTCTTTTTGTAAACAAACTTTATTGGTCTGCAATACTTTATTGAAGAGGGAATTTCATTTTTCCATACATCCATTTCTTTAACTTTACTGGTTGACGACTCTAAGCCAATATAAGTTTTTCTTAAACGTAATGGAACTAAAGATACCATGAATAAGTTAGCATCAGATGAGTTTTCTAAATTACATTGCTTGTATTGTTTCTGACCAGAGCTTCCATCACATCCCCATTTAGAAAATAAAGTGATGCTGCAATTTTTATGTTTTTATTTAATAATCGTTCTGCAGTGTGTTCGAGAAGAGCCTGCAATTTTACTTCTGCTGAACTTGAAGTTATACTAATAGCCGTTTGTAAAGGTAAGCACTCTTTTTTGACAGAAACTAAATCTCGATATGCTGGAAAGATTCCACAATTTTTTTCATTGGTTCGCTTTCGCAGTTCTGTATACTGATTTTTTGGCTGTTTTAAATCCAAAAATAGTGCAAATGCTTCTTCTGGAGTAAATTTCATTTCTTCAGTTGGTGTAGGCATACTTTTTAAAATCCTCTTTGTGTGTTTAGGGCTCGCTTCCACTATTTTTTCAATTATTGCAATTTTTGTTTTCTTATTTTGCGTTGGTTGAATTTGATGCATAAATGATATTTGCAAGCTTGCGTCTTCGTGATCTTTCACTGCAATTTTCAATTTGTTTTGCGGGCCGACCCTCTTTTTCAGTTTCCTTAGCGGTTATTGACAGCTTCTTAAAAATCAGATCATTTGTTAGCCATTTTTCGTTGCGTAAGTAAAACTTTTTCTTGTTTCTAGAACATTAAAGGTACAGTTTTCTTAATGTAAATGAAAAATTTTTAATTTTTATCTGATGTATTTTGATTTCTTGTTCGTTGCATAATTTAAAGAATGGATTATTCATTATGTGTAACACAAAATCTTTTTCATCTTTCTGTTGAAAATTTATATCTGCGAGAATTTTATAACTGAACCTCGTTGGCGTGACAGGGGACACCAAGCCCGTAAAGGAGAGTGGGTGAGATTGACTTTTGGAAAGGATTGGCTATGTGAAAAAGTACGTGACTTGTGAACGCATCACTTTCCCATTAGTCCCCCATAACTGAACTTGGCCATTGTTTAAACAATAATGAAGGTAAAATTATGAATGCATGCATTTTTATACTCTTGATAGAAGTTTTTTAAATTACCTTTTGTTACCACTTTTTTGAAACATAAAAACTCTTTTTTAAATACAAATTTAATCTTTTATTAGCATTTCTTTGAAACATAAAAACGCCCGTTTTCACACTTTTTAAAAAGATAACATACCGGCAATAAATTAACAGGTAACATGTATGTAATTTTCACGTAAAATATAACGGCGTGCTGGTTTTTTTTTACCATTTACCTGATCTTCCATTTTTTTAAATTAAGTTGCAATTTTCAGGTAGTTAAACGATGTAGTTTATGTTGCGGCTATTTACTAATGTTTAACCTTTTAACTTACTCAGAAATCTAACGTGTTAGTCTATTTATGTCGCCTATTCGTTTTGCAGCATCCGTTCACCCACAATTAGTTCATAACAATGGCAATACTAGATAATTTATGTGGCCTGAACTTCTTTATTTGTCGAAAATTCTTTAAGATTCACCTTCTTTAATTTCAGTAATGTTTCCTTGCAGGACTTATTTTTTGAACCGAATATCTAACCTTGGGTCACAGAAATTGCTGTAGTTCGCAAGGCCGTATCCAGATGTGTGTACAATGGGGTATAGAAATGTAGTTTAGATTCTGGACTACAAGAGAGTATAGATTTTTTTTTTGACGCGTTTTGACGGGCAGGAAAGTAGGAAATTTCCGGGAAATTTTGATATTAAAAAAAAAAAAAAAAAAAAAAAATAGTTCTAGAGGTCGCACAGTTTAATGCTTTAAACGTGTAGCTAATAAAATAAACTAATGGTGTTTTCTTTTCTAAAAAATAATGATACATTATAGTTGTGTAATATATTTATTAGGTAACACGAACCCTTACAAAGTGATACATTTTTCTAAATTACAATGGAACAAAATAATAGCTACGTTTTACACTCAACACTAATGTG
The DNA here is from genome assembly GCA_930367215.1 of Pollenia angustigena. Taxonomy (NCBI): domain Eukaryota; kingdom Metazoa; phylum Arthropoda; class Insecta; order Diptera; family Polleniidae; genus Pollenia; species Pollenia angustigena. The sequence goes on from OV884058.1 coordinate 253,771,597, forward strand.
TATTTAGCGTGTTAAATATTGAAGGCAAAGTTTGTACTAAAAGCGATATTCATCACGCTTGTAGCAATTTTCAACATTAAATTTTCTTACAATTCCAATAAGCGTTAACAGCATTGATTTTCAATAATTAATGTCAGCTGTTGTTAAACATTTTGCGACAAAAAAATATAATAAAAGTAAAACAAACGAAAAACAAAAAGTTTTTATATTCATCCCAATATAACTAAAAATCACAATATAACGCAAATTGTCCGCAAACACAAGAAAAAAAATACTTGCTTGCATAAAAAAGTACTTTACGCAGATGCAAAAAAGGGTATTAACTCACACTCAGTTATAACTGCGGGTAAGAAATGGAACAAATTTGCCATTTATTGTTGCAACATGCTTAGAAAGGAAAACGACAACTTCTCACATTTTTGCATATATTTTTAGAATGGAACAAAAACCCGCACGAATGGCAGCATATATGGAACATTATTGGCAGAAAAGAAAACACCATAATTCACAAAACTTATTCTGTCAAAAAATCTTAAAAAACAAAAAAGTTATGAGCATTTCAACTTCAAAAATTGACTCAGAAATTCAAAACTATAACCAAATATTGAGAAAGTCCATTTCGGACCACCCTGTTCTCAATGAAATAGTTGAAATAGGGTTGAAATTTTTTGGCTCCCGAGGTTCACTAGTATTAACTTTCACATGAATAAAAAAATTTTAAAATCGGAGAACATAAAAAAAATAATTTTGGCCGCCTTCTCAAAATATGAACCAGTGTGCGACGTCCAACTATACCTCAGCAGTCAAACAAAAACAATATTTTAAAATTTGTTTTTGTTTGACATGTAAGTTAAGCGAACAAAGCGTTCGTTTGAAATCGACGAACAGACGATAAGAAAATGCTAATCAATAGCACAATTTTTTATGATTTTTATAATCATTTAACTTTTGAAATTCATATTTTGCAATTGTTCGGTCGCTTACATTCGAAAGCCGAATATGCATATAACAAAGAAGCATATTTTTAATAAAATGATTTTGAATAACAAAAATACCACTTCGCTAATGTAATAAATGAATCTTGCATTTATATAACGCGTTCTTTAAATGCTGTTAAGTGCAGAAAGGGGCTTACATCATGTACCATATTTGAGTATTGCTAAGAAACCAGTGTAAAAAGTGTCTTCTTAGACAACGTTAAACAAAAGGCCCTCAACCAGTGTTGCCAGTGTATTTTTCGAAAAAACACCTACACATGCTAATAAAAATTCGATTTTTCCCTACACGAAGAGCGTCTCAACCCTCTTCAAAATCAGAACATGTAACTTGATTTAATTACTATCCATAATTACCTGCACTGTTTAAATTGATTATCTCTAAATGAATGTTTTGAACAAATTACCTTCCTGCATTTAGCGATTAAAATTTTTTCACTTAAGTTGAATCCGCGCCTGGCAACAAAAAATTTTATATGAATTTCTTCTTGTAGATTGTTTGTTATTAAAAAAAATTATTTCCACTTTAAAGTTTGCCATGGAATTTTTGTTGTAGTGGTTGGTTCCCGCATTTAAAAACTTTAATTAAAGAGCATTTCAAATAAAAATGAAGAAGGAAAAAAGATACACTCACAGCAAGAAATTTTGTTGCTTTTGTAAGAAACCCAAAAAAGCATCTGGGGGATTTTAAGCGAGTTTAAGAGAATGGGTTCTTTTCGAAAATAATTAACTTTTTTCTTTTCGTATTTTTTCTGTAAAAAATTTATTACTTTTGTGATTTAGATTTAACATCATAAAACCTTTTTAATACATAAATTAAGGTGCAATATGGATAATATCTTCAATCTTGTACCAATCTTTTGTGAAAATGGAAAGAATTATTTTATACTAGAAAGGATACGTAAAGAGTTTGATACTAAAGTCCTGTATTAGGTATAATGAAAACTGTTCAAGCTTATTTGAGGTTCTATGGGAGTACATATTTTGAAGAATTAAAAATGAAACCAAAAAATTCTTTTAACGTCTGTTACCGAATATATTAAAATAAACATTTTATTGACTATTTTCAAGGCGAATTCATCTCAGGTAATCTCGGTACTACAACAAGTACAACTCGTACAAAAACCACAAGCAATTTGTTTTTGTAAAATCATTGTACAATGTCAAAAACAGAAATTAAACAAGACAGATACAAAGATAATAAAAGAGAATAAACAAATTTTTGACATCCAACAGTGATTTAAGCTAATTTCAGCAGGGCTTTTAAGACCACCTGTAATAAATTCGCCTTGACTATTTTTATACCCAGCAGACGTCAATAGAGTTTTTCCCTACATAAATTTCTTCTAATTTTGTTCTTATAATAAACATACATACAAGCGATCATACTTAATTCAAAATATAAATTTAGGTCAAGAAAATCTATAATTTTCCAAGGATTTATTTAAAAATTAAATATGGACATTTCCCCGGAATGGTCTACCAGGATGAAAAACTAAAATGTTGATAATCATCGTCTTTTATTGTTTATTATTATAAAAAGTCTATGTTTTTATAAAAGAATGGTTTCATAGCATATATCAGCGGTTTTATTTGAGGAAATTGCGCTGGAAACTGGAAAATTTTATATTTTCTTTTTAAGCAACTTCTAAAGACATTTTTTATATAAAAGAAATACGAAAGAAATAAAAGAAATATGAAGAATACGAAAAAACAGAGGAAAGGAGGCAGCATGAAATTTTAAATTTAAAAATGAGAATAACAGCAAATCTCGAACCACCAGTAATACTGGTTAAAGGATTGATATTTGACTGTTGGCTGGCGGGCACCGCAGTGGTGCAGCGGTTAGAACTCAAAGATTTTCTGAAGATAGAATGTGGTGATTCTTGTAACATGTAAAAACTAACCCGGGTTCTAGTCCCAGCTCAGCCAGGGAAAAATTATCATTAATTTTAATAAAAATTCTAAGTTGTAAAATTCCTTCCTCATTGAAAAATAATTTAATGAAAATTAAATTTGATGAACTCAACCCTTATTAAAGAATATCAAAAAGAAGTATGTTATGTTTACACTGTTTCTTTATAAACTCTCCATTTAAATCAATTGTAAAAGGAGTATTAAGTTTTTGGTTAAGGGAATTGGAGAAATGCATGGTGATAATAATAAAAAAACATTTGGAAAAATCGTACGTACGCGACCCGTACATTCGCGACCGGTACATAAGCCAAACAGAAACCAAGAGAGATATTTTATTTTGTAAATACTGGATGGAGATCTGCATTAATAAACTTTAAAAATAAATCAATCACTTTTGAATATTCCGTATCATTATGAAAACTTAAACTCGATGAAATCCATCTTTTGCACTTAAATAATGCTACCCAAATGCTATCGAATCGCAAAAGAAAAAAAAATACTAGGAAAAGTTTTGTTTCCTATATTATTTGTACATCAAAAGCGTACGAACATACTTCGTGACCCCAGGAAATGATATTTTTGGCACAATTGCAGCTATACACTAGGAGAGTAAAAGTGTATAACAATCTAACAAAAAAAAAAAAAAAAAAAAACTCCATCTTATGCCGCATTCTTGCTGAAATGTCGAAAAATTTTCATTTTAGTACCTTCTTCACCATTTTTGATCCATAGCTGCCAAACCGTGGGATAATTCAGTTAAGTTATCTTTAGAAAAAATATTCCATAAAATATAGTTTATAAATCTTGCGAACATAACAATACTGGAAACTGCTTATATATTTAAAATCGAAAATTCGGGAAATATGTATATGAAAAATGTAGCAAAAGGTAAAACTTGTAACATGAAGTAATCAATCAATTCCCGCCAGGGGCAGAGATAAAATCCAATCCTGTATAAACCGCTGTTTAAGAAGCATTCTGCGTATATGGGGGCCCCATAACTGGATCTCTAACTCCGAACTACATAAAACGTGCAAACAAAAACCAATTGAGAAAGAGATGGCTTGCAAAAAGTGGCAATAAATTGAGAACACGCTGCGTACACCATCAAAAAAATATTGCCAGACATTGCCTCGATGTATATAAAGATCCAGAGGATTACGTCGTAGAAGACAAATAAAATAAAGTCTGTGAACGAAGAACTCAGCTGGACATAGATTAAGGCAAATCTAGAGATTGAAATAAACTCAAAGAATTTTGTGCGGCACTTTGCAAAAACAGACATAAATAAAGATGTTATTTATTCTTGAAGAATGACAATTAGTCTCTTGTGTTTTAGGGAGAGAGAAGAAAGAAGAAAGGGGGTTGGCACAGAGATGCCTGTACTCGGTCAGTACGCTTTGCATTCTCATTCGTAGGTATATGCACAACGATGACCGCATGTAAATTTTTTCTTTTCTTTTTCTCTTTGATTCGCTGTAAATAGCGATAGCGGCTACATGGAATGAGCAAAAATGTCATAATTACGTATTAATACTTAATACACGATAACGGCCACACAGAACGAAGTAGTGCAACAAAAATTGGCACAAGTTATATTGTTACGTTACTGCCTTTCAATAACGTTTTGGTTTATTTCCTTTATAATAAACCGTTTCGAGTTCTTTATTGCACTTTAAATAAAACAAAATAATCACAATACGTTAAACACTCTTTATAATTTACTTTAACAACCGTAATTTATAGCTTTTATTCACAAACAACTATAATTTTCTCAGCGTGATACGTTATTGACAAAGTCAGAACTTAGAATGATCTCATTATGGTAGCCGCCGCACAGTGGCGCCATTTGAGTTTTTTCGTTGCAAAAATCATATCTTTTGAACCGAATAAGGTAATTGAACAGTTTAAACAGCATATGATAGATAACTGTTCAGCCTATGAAATGTGCATTTGAAAAGGGTGCTACGCTGTGTAGGGGCCTACTTATGGGTTATCAAAGTTAAAATTAGTAGAAAAATCAATTTTATGGTACCTAAAAAAAAATTATTTTTACATTTTTAGATTGTTTTTATTTTTTTTTTCTTTAGGGTTCTAAATTATTACCCAACAAATTAAAAAAAAAAATTTTTTTTTTTTAAATTTATTTTTTCAATTTTCTGTATTTTCGGTATATGGGTAATTCCATGTCACACATATATTCGCGTAACTCAAAAATGGTTTAGTTTATTGAAATAACTAAAAAAACCGAAATTCGGCAATAAATAATAAAGTGGGGTTGGTCATACATTTGACCCATCTAGGAGCATCCTACGCGCTGTAGGGGCCAAATTAAAGAATTTTATTAAACCGCAATATTAGTATGGCAACCATGTCTTTTTAACCTTTTTTACCTCTAGAAGCCAAACGGGCACGTACGGGCAGATAAAATTTTTGAATTATGTAAAGAAATAATCAAAGAACAGATTTTGCAAATATGGCAAATATAGAAAAATATAGATTTTTGTTATTTTCCGTCAAAGTTGAAAAATAGTGAAAAAACGGATAGTTTTTAAATAGTGATTTACCAGGAGAAACACAAAGCAAACAGTTCATTTTTTTTTTATCATTACACATTTAATAAATGCATCAATCAATACAAACAAAAAATAAGGCGATTCGTTACCTATTTTTCGTGATATTACACCTGAAATCGCAACAAATTTACTAAAAATTGTGTGTTTTTTTGAAAACCGAAAGTCGGTCAACTTTGAACGGCTATATCTTCTAAACTAAAAATGTGATATTATTAAGAGTGGCAGATTTGAAATCGTTGAAAAGTTTCCTATAACATGAGTTTATTCAAAACTTCGTCGGTGCTCATGAAAATTTTGATTTTTGCAACCTCGTTTGCTCTACGGGCGCTACTGTGCGCCGCAAGCATATAATCTCTAGACGTCTAGATGGCGCTAGAAAGTTCCCCGCATAACGGCGTCTTACTCATCTTTAGTTACTATCTATATGGCTGAACGTACTCCTTTCTAATAATGTATAATTCGTGTGACAATTTGGAAATATTTTTATCATAATTCCAAACAAACTGCATAAGTGCAAGTTAACAAAAATGTACGCCCAATAATTTCACCAAGTTCAGTTAAAACTAACTTTTACTTTAACTTCCACTTAACAATAGGTTTTTGGCAGTTATAACTGAAATTGGCCTTTAAAATGTTTATAAGTTAGAAATTTTTACCCTGCTTTCCGTTGAGTGTATTTCGATAATTTTATTTAAGCCAACGCACAGTGGCTGACAATTTTATTTCATTGGCCAAAAGTCCAATTTTTGTTTGTCACCGATTTCAAAAATTTTAATTTTATTTAATAGTAAACACATTAAAACTAAGGTAGCCAAAAAATTAGATCAAAATATTGGTAATTGTGGTTGTGTCATGTTGTTAAACACAACTTTTTTTTTAATTCAGAGAAAAGCGTTTTTTATTATATTTAACCCGAAAGAAATAATCATTGCACAAAAACTATCAGCGATAATGACCTGCTTGCTTTTTTGCTAGGTTGGTAGTCTTGGTTTCTTTAAAAAGGTAATATTTGGGACTGTTGTTTTCTAAACTACTATATTTTTGTCAAATTTCAACTTTAGTAGAGAAAGTAAAACCACTGATAGAAAGATGAAAGTGTTTTCTTTAACCCTATATGTACTCTTGTACCCGTTTGGACCCGTCTGTTAAACACTTTTTTAATTTTAATGAAATTACTCAAAAAAAATTTCTAAACTACCATATTTTTGTCAAATTTCACCTTTAGCGGAATAGAACTTTTGCGGATCAAAAGGGATTAAGAAAGTAAAACCACTGATAGAAAGGTGAAAGTGTTTTCTTTAACCGTATATATACTCTTGTACCCGTTTGGACCCGTCTGTTAGACACTTTTTTAATTTTAATGAAATTACTCAAAAAAATAATTTTTTTTTTAAATTGTTTTTTTACAATTTTTTTTTATTCCGCAAAAACGTTTGCAGAAGTAACAGAAATCATGTGCTATTGTCTTCAAAAAAAATTTTATGATATAGGGTAAATTGATCGTGATCGATAATAATACATAATACAGGTAGTGCATATAAAAAGCCGAAACAAGGGTCAGGCAATACAAATGATAGCAATACCGCAAGAAGATACTTTTCAGATCCAGAAACAGCATCTGAAATAACAGGTGTTGATTTTAACTTCATTGTGCAATGAAGAAATTGACTCTAACAAATTTGGAGATTTTGCTAAGTAAACTGCAAAAATATATACAACCAAGTACCCAAGGAGAAAAATGTCTGCTCCAGTTCACAAAATCCTTTATCATGGAGAAGATGTCATTAAATATCAGTTGGTGCCACTAGGAGATTTATCAGAGGAAGCTAAGGAATAAAGGAATGAGGATTACAGATTTTATAGAGAGCACAATACTAGAAAAATTTTACGAAATTCCACTAATGAAGATCTATTTAATATATTATTGGCAACGTCAGATCCGTTCATTTCCAGTATTCGAAATCAATGGAAAGTGGAACATCGGGATTAAGATGAATAAGTCAAAAAACTACTAAAGAACAGATATAACACAGAACAGAATATGGAATATTTGCAATCAATCTTTCAATTAAATGAACAATATTTATAATTCATTAGATCTAAGACAGACATTGTATTAGAAAAAAAATAATAGCCCAGCGGTAAATATTGAAAGGACCGCAAGTGGCAGGCCTTTTTGAAGGCCTCTTTACTCCTTTCTAAAAGATTCGCTTCGCATGATATCCTGCCTTCAGAAGTATGCCTTTTAGAAGGTATAAACTTCTTTTTAAAAGGCCTTCTGAAATATTCAGTACACATTCGCTACTCCCTTCTTTGAGAAGGGAGAAAGGAAGGTGTTCAGTTTTATTTACTTTTTATTTTTAGTGACCTTCCTTACCCCCTTCCTTGGGAAGGGATCGAAGTTGTTTTTAAAGGAAGTGTGGAAGGCCTTGCGCCCAATGACAACCTGTGTAAAAAATAAATTAGTATGAAATGCGGCGAGAAGGGCTTCTGACTGCTTGTGACTGCTAAATAAGGCCTTCTATTAGACCTCTTTACTCATTCTAGTTACCGCTGGGAATAAACAGAAACTCACATGTTCAAAATGTTTTTTTTTATCCACATATGTATGAAATGTTTTAATAAATAAATAAGTGTAAACAAATTTGAAAGCAAACATTTTTTTTATTTTTCAGCAATAATAGCAAAATTTCCAGTGGATTTTACTATTTTTTTTATGTTAAAATTTTTTTTATAGTGAAAACTTTTAATTTTTTGAGTGTCCCATTATTACAAAAAATGTTATTGATTATTATTTAAATCTCAAAATTACATTTTTAAATAATTAAAAGAAATAAAAAAAACATATTGCACGCTAAAGTAAAAAAAAATCTAAAGTTCCACTTTGCCCTTGAATTCCGCAATAACTACTCAACCGATTTTAATGAAATTTAAAGCGGAGAAAGTTTAAGAATCTATCTGTCGATTAAAAAATGTCGCTAAAATATCTCCTTCGGTTCAAAAGTTAAAGATTTCTGGCCAATGAAAAACGATTTTCAGCCACTGTGCAACGGTGGTGGCTATCATAGATTCGTCACGGCCGAATACGACTTTTCTAAAGCTCAACCTGAATGTAAATAACGTTGCTTGAGCAAGTGAGCGAAAACATGTAAACCATACTGAACTTAAGGAGACTTTTTGTTAAGTTTTACGAAAGTGTAATATGCTTAAGCAAGGTACGGAATGAAATGTTTTTTGAATTTGCTCTTGATTTCATTAAATGCATTTTAGAGGCTCCTCGCTTATTTTTGACAGTGGCTTAAGTTTGCTTAAGCACATTCTGGTTGGCCTTTTGTATTTTTTTGTTAAAAAAAAATTCCAAAAATTCTTATTAAAATTAAAGAAACATTTTGGAGTTTTAAAATTTTCCAATATCGTTTTTTGATACTGATTTTTCAAAGTTCATATCTTATATATAAATACGGAAACAATTTTTTTGTGGTTGATTTTTAAGTATCTTATCGTCCACCGATTTTAATGAAACATACACATATCGTTTTAAAGGAATTTGTGTGTAGATATTAGGGTATTCATTTAATCGACCTTTTGCTTTAATCGGTTAATCGCTCGATTAATTAACCGAGGTTTTGGTTTAATCGGTTAATAATCAGTTAATTTAGTTTTTGATCGGTTAACCGATTAATAAAGTTTTTTTTATAAATTAAGTAATTTCAATATATAAAAATGCATTAATTGCTTATTATTTGGAGTTTATAAGTAAAAAAAAAAAACAATAAAATACCAAACATAACAATTCTTGAACTAAAACGAGCAAGCAACAAAAAAAACAATTCATAAATATGTTATATGCATTTTTCAATTAATGAACAAGGTGTGGTATCAAGTCATATCGTCATAATATCCTAAAAAATAAACTGAAAAATATTTAAATTTGTTTAAAATAAAAATTGTTGTGTTTCAAACAAAATAAAAATTGTAATGCTGTGTTCATTGATTCTTAATAACTGTATAGTAGAAATCTATATTATAAGCGGTAGCTTACAACAGTCATATCGTTTGCTAAATATGCAAACCTGCTAACTCACTTTCAGCCCATTTTTCAGGAGAGACAAAAAACTGTTTATTTTCCCTATTTGAAGCTTGATAGAAAATTAAAATTACAGTCAGTTTTACACACTTCAACACTTTAATAGAAGAAAAACTACATGCTGGTTGACGAGGCTTATCTTTCTCTACCACACGGCATCAAAATCTCAATTTAAATAAAAAGTTGTTTGCATATTTAGCCGACGATATATATTTCCTGTAATTATTTTAAGACATAAGACTTTATGACTACCTTGTGAATCCAGAAAATATTTACGTATTTATTCAAAAATAAACTGAGATAATTTTATTAGTTATTTCAATAGTTAAAGGACATCTTATACAATAATCATTTAGAAAAACAATTTGGTTTAAATGTTTAAGATTAAAGCGATTCTTTTCTTTAGTTTTGACAAAAGTTGACTTGAAAACAATTCTTTCACTTATCGTAGATAAATATCTAATATCTCAGTACTTTTCCAGGATTTTTCTTAACATATAAAATACTCCATTATGCCATTAGAGTTTTTAAAAATTTTTAACACTACTAATTGTTTCGGTTAATTTTGTTAAAAGACTGATATGAGAAGATATGATAAAAAACAAATAACTAAACACAAATATATAAAAAGTACGTGAAACAAAAAAAAGGTATTGGCAATCATATATTTAACCCATTTTTCGCCACATTCCTGTTGATCGATGAAGAAGATAAAAAAAACATTGAAAAACAATGTAATTTAAGTCATTGGTCGGCGGAAAATGGGTTAAAATGAAAATCACTGAATCCCTTCTTTGTTTGTATGAAAAAATATTTTCTAAACAAATACATTTTGTAGATGAGACAAAACAAATAATTAAAAACACACAAAAAAAATATGTTATAATACTACAAAATATTGTAAATTTTGTTACTTCGGTTAATCGGTTAATCGACTGAAATTAACCGGTTTAATCGTTAATCGAAAAAAGCCAATTTGAAATTAACCGATCAGTTAATCGGGTAGTAATTAATCGGTTAACCGGTTGACGGTTAACCGAATGAATACCCTAGTAGATATGCACAATATAATTTTTTCTAATTTTTTTTTAAATAAAGTATTGGAAAAGCGTTTTAATTTATCTTACAGACAAATGTACAAAGTTGTGTGAATAGTACATTTTTCCATTCTCTTGAAATGTGTACGTTTTTGTTGTATAACGCACAGGGTTTCTCGCAAGTAAGTGTCGAGTGGTCGAATTTCCGCAACCGGGCGATCCTAGTTATTTTAAATGTTTTAAAGTGTTTTAAAATACTCTTTTTTTTGGCAAAATTGTCCTTTAATTCAATTAATTTATCTACAATTGTTAAAATACGTTTACTGTTTAAACCCAGAACTCTGTTCTAACTTGTGAAAAATGTTCAGCAACATCTATTCTTTCATACGAAAAATATAACATATATCAGTGTTACATACCTCGCGATGTTGCGCAATTTTAAGTTTTAAATCTTTCAAAGTATGCGACATTGTTTTTGCGCATGTAAACAAAGCTCACATGTATTTTTCTAAAAATATTTTTTTAAATACAAATTAAAGTAAATATAGATGAAAAACTGTTACCGCTTGTGTTATTAATGTTTTTTATTTCGTATTTAATATTAGTTTATTATTTTTTCCATTTGCTTGAAATTCCACGTGAAACAAGTGCAGCTTAAATTATTTCGAAGTTGTAAAAAATGTTGCCAGAAACATTTCGTAACTATTTTACAAATTGAACAGAGTACAACTCTATCAAGATAATTTCATTGAAATTCCGCACAATTTTTCTTCATGTGAATTTTGACAGTATTTCAAGTAAAATGTTAAACAGATTAACACGCTTAAAGCCTAGTACTCTGTTCAAATTTGTGAAAAATATGAGCAACATTAATTATTTCACACGAAAATTTTGACATGTATTAATGTTACCTATCATGCGAATTTGTATAATTTACGATTTTATTCATACAAAGTATGCAACATTGTTTTGCGTATGTAAAAAAACGCCACATGTATTTTACTAAAAATAATTTTTGTTAATAAAAAATTTAATAAAAATGAACGTAAATATGGATAAGAAACTGTTACCGTTTGTGTTATTTTAATTTTTTATTTCGTTTATAATAATCAGTACATTCTTTTTTGCTTTTGCCTAAAATTCCACGCGAAACAAGTGCAGCTTACATTATTTCGCAGTTGTAAAAAAATGCTGTCAGAAACATTTCGGAACTTTTTCACAAAATGAACAGAGTACAACTCTATCAACATTATCTCATAGATATTTCGCACAAGTTTTATTCGTATGCGTTTTGACAGCATTTCACGTGAAATGTTGAACAGAGTACCAGGCTTTAATCAGCAATCGTTTTTAAAGGTGTGCTAAATTTCAAAACTTTTTCTAAACTAAATTGATAAATGTACAGGTCTGTCATACATTCTGATCGAAAGGTCTTCGTCGGAGCAATTTCAATCGAATTTCTTTTAGATTTTTAAATTAAATTTTCATTTTTGTGCATTGTGTAGATGTTCGACTTTAGTGAAACTTATATGTTTTCATTACAAGCCCAATTTGTACCGAAATGTTTAAAAGCACAATATTTTTTTTTATTCTATAAATTCATTAATGAATTTAAACAGGACATTTTAAAGCGTTCATATTCACTCACAAAAAATCGATGAGTGACAGTTGCAGTTCGCTGTTATTAAAAATCTTTTAGACCACTTCCTTAAGTACACACAGAAAACAAATTGGTTGGGAAACGGTTGCAGTAATAAAATATTGATCAAGTAGAATGATTTATTATTGCAACTATTAAAAATGTAAAGTTCTAACTGATTTTTAATTCTCTTGATTATAAAAATGATGTTCCAACTGAAATATGATTCCTTCAATTCTTTTATTAGTTATGATAACTAATTTAATTAAGTTCTAAAAATTAATACAAATGGTTAGAATCACAACCGAATTTAATATAGGGCAATACTGAATATTGGTCATTGCAATCAATAATTTGCTTTCGTCAATAAATTTTGTAATATAAATGATTATTCATTTATTGCAGCTAATTATTGATTGTTGGAATAGATTCAATTCGAGTACAACAAATGAAAATATAATTATTCGGAATGCACAACCAAAAAATAGTTAATAGCCCCAATTGCTTACTAAATTTTCTGTCAAGTAGTGCAAGTATGGACCATGTCATTATTAAAAAGAGTTTGCAGTGAAACGACATGTCTTGGTTTTTTAACGAAATGTTTTCGTTTTGAAACGAATTCAAAGCTAATCCTCTGGAGTATACCATGGAGTAGTTTTAAGACTTCCCCTTTGTAATGCAAGCTGGGTTATATGGTCCTGCCCTAGGACATCGTACTGTAAAATAACCAATTTTTTCCATTCATTGAGATTACCTTTGGACAAGTCCTTGCTTCTTATGGGCTTCATTTGACCGGTTAAAAAAAATATTTTGATAACGACAATGAAATCTCTTGTTATGAACACCAATTATGTGTTAATTCAGTTGCACCTATAATTTATTCGGGTATAAGCACAATTTTGTTTCTAATAACCATACTAACAACTAACAATATCTGTTGTTATGACTGATAGTGTACTAAAATTCAAATGTTGCTATCAAAAATATTATGCTAAGCAACGAAATTTTCAGTAATTGTAACCGAATTGTGTGATAGTACATGCAACCGACAAATTCGATTGGCGCCAAATTCGGTTGTGATCACGAATCTGTTTTCTCTGTGTAAGTTTAAAAAGTCCTTTTGCTAAATTTATTCCATGGGATTGATTTCGCAGATTTAAATTTATAGTTTTTCGACTGTTGGAGTAGTTAAGGTTATAAGCTGATTATTAAGCTGTTACTGTGAATTTTTCATTGAGCTGTCTTCGCTATATGACCACCAAACAATTTGATTTTACCCCCAACGTACGTGAAATAAAAGACATTAAAATAACAACACTTGCTTGCGTACTGGTTAGATTTAATATATACATACAGTCATATATATGTATATGTACATATCAAGTATATATTTTATATGCTTCTTTATATACTCTTCTTCCATACCTCGCTCTCTTGTAGTCGTACGCTTTTATATTGTGTGCATTTTACTTATTACAACTATTCGTATTGTTGCTGAACACTGGCATATGCATGATTTATGAGCGAGTATTATTAAGTCCTTGTAAGCTGCTTAAACTATACTAAATAATAGAACATTTTCGTATCCTTAGCACACACTCTTGCTCTTGGAAGAGAAGTATCCTATTGTGATATTCAAGTGGGTATCAGTTAAAGGTAACTCATTTCTTGCATAAGGTGATTTACTGCCCCAGCTTTATCATGCTATACTTGTCTTCCTCCTTCAATTGCTTCTACGTTGCCATTTTCCATTGCAAGCCTTATTCTTTTTGAGGTTTTCTTTTTTAGACTTTATTTGTTTTCATTTCTTTTTTAAATCGATAGTATCCAATTATAGACACATTTTGAGTGTGGGAAGAAAAGTTTGTATGTGAAATGAGTTTAAAGCAATTACAAGAGTTGTATTTGTGAAATAATTGCAAATATTTATTTGTGTGTGCATGTCGAAAATATCTATTAATTCGAAAAATAAAGAGCGGTCAATATTATTACGTTGCACTGCATGACGGAAAAAAAGAATGAGTTTGCGAAGTGACTAAAATTGATTTTTACAATAACTTGCATTTAATAATTACTTGCAATAATTTTTGCTTAAAGAATATGTTGACGCAAAATGTGTTTCGTAAATAATTTATAAGGAAACATTTTTTTTAAGGAGATTCAGCATTCAAAACTGAAGCGATGGAATGTAAAATCAATCAATATGATTTTAATCAAAAACGCATGATTATTATTTTTTTTTTTACATACATACGTTATTTGTTTAAAATTGTCCCTTTATTAAGCTTGGTCAGTTTGTTTTTGTTTCTAAATGCTTATGAATAAAATGTTTATGCAAAAAAGTAAATGGGATGAAAAAGGGGACACTTCAACGCCTTTAAAATTAAGAAAAAAAAAAAAACAATGACAGTTTTGTTCTCTTTTATTTTCGATAGCATCATATGAAGAGCTCAGAGCTGAAACGAACCAAGTCATGAAATTTGTTTTTAAAAATGCCTCCCTTGGCCATTATCAGCCTCGTTCAAAACGAAGTTACGCGCAATTTCTGGTTAAATATGACATACTCTTGCTCTCTATATGGCTTGGCATAAGGCTTGCCAATTTAGCACTTTTAGTGCTAGATTTAGCACATTTTTTTCTAAGAATTTCGAAAAAAGTGCTAAGTGCTAGTTTAGCAAATTTTTATAATTATTTAGCATTTTTATCACTTTTTTTAGATTCCAAAACCACTTTAAAATACACATTATCAATTCAAGTTAAGTATCAATTCTTTAAGTGTATCAAGAAAAATACATATGTACATATCAGGCATACTTTTTAAAATTTTTGCAAATAGAAAAAATGGCATTGCATAGCCGAATAGAGCATATTTTTTTTTAAATCATATTAAAATTTTCGTATCGAACGCAATAACCAATTAGCAATGCCAGCACTCAGTAATGCTCGTTGGAATTCTGGCACTATTGTCTTTTATACTTATTTCTAAATATCAATTGCAATTATTTTCTATTTGTAAATTTGTATGTGATGCTTAGAGCGAAGTTTGGTTTCCTGATCCTACTTTCAACAAAACTAGTTTCGTCACACTACTAAAATCATTGTGGGGCTTTAGAGAAGCAAATGAATGTTTTCTCAGACATTGGGACAAAAAACCATCAGCTATTCAGAGAGTTCAGCGAGGCAACCTCCTATTGGACCGAAGACCTATTGCATAGACCTTGCTAAGAAATAGACTGACAACATAATTGTTATGTTCAATTAAACGAATAAGAGAAGGCGCAAAATAAGACAACGTTTGTTGCCACATTTTTAACAATTCGGACGATATTGTAAAAAATCGGTTCATCTGAAAATTACCAAAATGAGTTGGTAAATGAGGAAGATGAAAATGACATAATTGAAATTGAAACAGTTGTAGCAATTTATTTAATGGCGATTTATTTTGCGAGAAAAATATGTTACAGTATATACATATAACACTTTCTAATTTTACCTATAATCACTCGAAGTGTTACATGTTGTGCAACTTCAATAGATTTTATTTACAATTATTACACTTTTATCATTAATTAATTTTTTATGGCTTAGAAAAATTAAAACGATTAAAACTTTGGTTTTTCACTGTAGAAAAATTTAGTACGTTTTTTTTTGTCGATTTAGCACTTTTAATTTGAATTCTTCTAGCAAGCTTGCTTGGCATTTCACTTTGCTTTTGTTTTGCTTTGTTCTTTGCAGTGAGTAAAACAAAAACAACACCTAAACAATTAGTCTGTGTTCATACGGTTCATGTCTTATTGATAAGATTGATACTTTATAGGCTCCCTCTCGCCGAGGGGAAAAGAAACGAGTACACAGATGCATGTACTGTCTTTACGTTTTGCTTTCTATTCGTTGTTTAATTTTGTTTTTGTTTTCAATATCAAATTAAACAAAATAAAAAAACATGCCGTCAACGTGACTGATTCATTTGAACGCCAATTTATGTTCAAAGAAGAAAAAGGAAGATTCTTGTCAATAAAACATGAGCCGTATGAACTCAGACTTAGAATGATTGTGCCATTTTGTTTTGTATTGTTTTGCTCGTGAGCGCAAAATATACATATATTCAGTGATGCCAACTAAGCCAAACTAAGAAAAAGCACTAACTTTGTGCTTTTTAAATTTTTCGTTAGTGCCTTTAGTGCTTTTTACAATTTTTATTTTTTTTCTACCATTTTTCAAAACTTCTGTTATATAGAGAGGGATTTAGATGAGATTTGCTATTTGGAGTACAATTTTGAGAAGGCCAAGTACAGATTTGCTATTTGGAGTACAATTATGGGTTCGGCCAAGTTCGGACAATTTTTGGCCGAACACCGAGCAACCGAACTTTTTAATGATTATACGTTTTAAAAAGAAGTATTTAACTGATGAACAGTTTAAAAAATCAAAAGAGGAAATACAAACTTTTTTGAAAGAAAATTCTGTTATTGAGACTTCTGATGTTAAAGAGATTTCTAAACAAACTGATAATTCCAAGAGAAATCGAAAATAGAGCATAAAAGGTTCATCAATATGAGATAGACACGATGCAAAACCACACATTGAAGTGTCAGAACCAAATGGAAATATTCTGGAAAAGGAAATTAAAATGTTTATTACTGAACCTTTAAGTCCCAGAAATATAAACATATTTGAGTATTGGAATTCGAGTCCATTTGCAAACTTAAAGGCAGTAGACATAAAATATTTATCAGCCCCACCAACTAGTATAGCTAGCGAACAGCTGTTTAGCGCTGCTGGACGGCTGTATTCTGATAGACGAAGCAATTTACATGGTGTAAACGCAGAAAAATTGCTCTTCTGTCATTACAATATCAAACTATTTAATTTTAAATACAAAAGTATGAGTATTTTTCTATTTTAACTAAAAAATAGTTCAAGTATTTAATATTTTTTTACTAAAAAATATAGTACAAATATTTTCTAAATTTGTCAGACTTTAAACAGTACAACTGTTTTTAAAATAGGTATTTAAAAAAAATTAATTTTTATTTTTGTTTATGTTTATGTTTATTAATTTTTTTTTTTTAAATAAAAAATCGATCTCAAAAACTTTTTGTTTTATTTATTTATTTTATTGAAATAAGAAAAAGTTCGGCTTCGGCCGAACATTAACATTTTGGCCGAAGTTCGGCTTCGGCTTCGGCCAAAAAAGCGAGTTCGGTCGGACACTAGTAACCACTGTTTCAAAAATAAAAAGCGTCTTGGAAAATATTAGGAATTGTGAATGGAGAAATAATGAGTAACGTAGGAAAAACGTATTGAAAAGTTAAAAAACATGCAGTCGGTATAAGCAAAGTGTTAAAAAAATGAAAAACCGCTGACAAAAAATGCTTTTATAACGAGCGTTATGTATTAACCTGCCATTTTTTTTAATGCGCTTTAGTTTTCAAACGCCCGATAATCGTCTTCAAATATATCAAAGTACAAACATACATGTTTTTCGTGTTTTATGTCGTACATAGTTTAAAATAATTGGAAGGTATCATATTAAACTTTGCACGATTTTAATTTAGATTTATTTAAACGATAAAATATAAGGTTTTTATTAAAATATGGGCTGTCATTAAATTGTATAAACAACGGTCGGTCATTGCAAATTTTCGGTAATTGCAATAGGCCAGATTTCGAGCTACGAAAATCGAGCACGCACTGTGTTCCTTTAAAACTGTTTTATGGCCAATTCAAACTCAGCTAATAATGATCCAAATGATTTGGATGATATTATTTTTATTGAAGGTAATAATAATACATTTAACAATTTTTACATACAAATATATTTATCTTAAATGAAAATGGTCCCCATCAATGCCGTCGCCTTTTTTAAATCTTGGAGGTGTATAATATTCGGCACAGCCGAATGCAGTTTGTTTTGTGTTTAATTAAATTGTAAAAATTACTAAGAACTTTTTTACGCTTTTTTTTGCTCGAAATAGTGCTTTTTAGTGCTTTTTTTTAAATTTTAAAGTGCTTTTTGCTCTCAAAAATGTGGCATCACTGGTAGCTAGAAAAGAAGAGTAAGAACAATATTGAAACATTCTGAGAAAAAACGTTTGACAAACTTTTGGTAATTGATTGACTCATTAAAATAGAGAATGTACTATTCTCTAGCTACTAGAGCGATTTTGGTGCTCAGGAAATCTTAAAAAAAATTATACTTTTTTGGAAATATTTATTGCAATTGGTGAGTAGTTGGCCTGTACCGCTGAAATAGGGCTTGTTTAAAAGAAAATTCTCTCAGCTTTCTATATCTGTGCTCATTTTTAGAAAATTCTGTACATAAATAATTGGCTAGGAGATTTTTGTCAAAATGTTCATAGTCAAGCTGGTAAAATAAAAAAAATTTTTTTTTTTTTTTATTAAAACCCAATTTTCTATTTTAAAAATTTACTACCTTTTTTTAAAAGAAACTGAAAATGAAATGAAAAAAAGAAAAAAATTAATTACCCAATAAAATTTTTTCTCATTTTGCGAAGCACTAATGGTACATTTATAATAAGCGCATAGTTATGCGCTACGGAATAAGACATACAGAAATACAGTAAAGTAAGCGAAAGAACTCTCAAAAACTTTAAAGAAAAATAACATTTCAAGTGCTAAGGCATTCCCTTACTACGAAGCAGGTTTGTAAGGGAGAATACTAAAAAATAACTAATGTAATAACGTTACATCCAACAATTTTTATATGCGCTGAATAATGCGCTTTATTTATCAAAAATGTATTGCTTCAAAGTGGGAACACGCCGTATAAAATTCATGTCATTCCGTAAGCGCAATGGTAAGCGAAACTTTTATGTTTCTCCCTTACAAACCTTCTTTGTTCGAAGCTCCATTTTTTATTTTTTTTTGGGTAACAACTTCAATAAACATGTCTTTTAAAGAAAAAATACTGGCCAAACCGGAAATTAAACCATTACATTCTGGGTCACAAGGCCCAACATAACCTCTAAACCATAACAGCACTTATAAACTTATGCGCTTAATACGAGTTTTTGTACATTTTTAAATAATGTACGCGTTAAAACGCGTCGAAAAAGTGAAAATTTTTATTAAAAAAAAATTTTTTATTTATACCATACATTTCTAAAATGGAATAAACGTGAGAATTTTAACGGTAAATAGTGTGATACAACGATAGAATTACAAACTTTTCAGTTTCTCATTATCTATTTATTTTTTGTTTTTAAATTATGGCCCTTATTATGTAAATCGCAACGCAACGCCAAGAATTACATTGAAAGCAAAACAAAATCATAAATATTTTGAAATTTTGTTGTTGCGTTCTACAAAAATTTATGTACCGTTTTTTTTCTTGGTGTTCATAATATAGCAACAATTTCTTTTGTAACTACACACATTTTGCATGACTCAACTTTTGTTACATTTTTAAAAAAATTTTAGTTACATTTTTGTTCTTAAAATGAAAGGAAAATATATGAAATACTTTGGGAAGAAAACAGATAGAAGAAAAAACGAAATTCTTGCTCTGATTGTGAACAAAGCTTAAGTATGTAATTCGCACCGTAACGTCAAAGAATTTCTGTAAAAAGCAACAACAAAATTAAAAAATATTTATGACTTTGTTTTTGTTTTCAATGTTATTATTTGGCCTTACGTTGCGAATTACATAATTAGGGCCTATGTTTCTTACTACACCATTTCCAATTGTGTTTCAGATTTTTCTAACTATATTTCAGAAATTTCCAATTTAACTTAAAAAATTTCCAATTGCAACTTCTGAAAGTTTCCAATTGTATTTCAGAAATTTATGTTTTTATAACTAATACAATTTTCCAAATAAGAAATGGACGATAGCATTTTGTCTGAGCCGCCATACCACAAGCATCTACCGTTTACTGATCTAGGGTTACCGGCACATATTCAGGGAACTGAGCGATTTGTACAATTGCTTACCAATGTTTCCCACGTGCCATAGAATGTAATCGCGATGATATTTTGGCAGGTTCTATTAAACGCCGCAACAGAATACCACGAATGGATAGCAGAAAAGATATTGTATGTAAATTGCAGTTATAGGCCGAAACTACATTTTTTTACCCCCGGCTTGGCCCGTATTTTTTTTTATAAATTTTTTATTTTAAAAGATTTTGTTATTCGTGCTTAATTCCCAGTTTTTATTCTTGATAAAAACACTTGAAATTTATTGTTGATGGGATAAGCTATTCATATGCGCATTTCACTGGTTGCTTAGGCCAGATCATCAGGAAACTTCATCCATTAAGATTTTAGAAAAACTAAAGATATTAAACCAAATAAAGCTGTTAAACGTATAAGACATATAAGCAACAGTTCTACTTGTAACAATATCAAAGTTTAAACAAAATACATCAACAATAACAGTGAGTTTATCTCATCTCACGAATAACAAAATCTTTTGAAATTAAAATTTTGTATTCCCAAAGAAATTCCTTTTTGATAATTTTTTATTTTTATTTTAATCGGTTCCTTTTTTTTTGTTGTAAATTTTCAAAAAAAAATTGCGATTTAATAAAAAATAGAATAAAAATATTTTTTTTTTAATTTTTTTTTTCAGTTTTTGCTTAAATTTTATTTAAAGAAATTTTCGTTTAATGAAGTTTTGATTAATCAATTCTATGACATTTTGACAAACCATTTTAAGTCAAAATTAAAAAGTTGAAAAAATGGTGTTAATCGTACGAAGTTTAATTCAAAAAACATTTTTGCTTACGTTTTTAAAATTTTAAAACAAAAATTTTTTTTTTAATTTAGGTTTATTTTATTTTTTTTAACAAAAATGCTTTTCAACGAGTTTTTTCTAAACTTTTTTGGTATCTTATCTCCACTAAAGATGTTTTGTCAAAATGCCGCAGAATTGTTTTATTTTTATCAACTTTGAATTAAAATTTAGTTAGATTATTTTATTTAACTTTTGTGTATCAAAATTTTAACAGTTTTAGGTTTCTTATCAGCTTGACTATGATTACTGTGACAAAAATCTCCTAACTAATTATTTATCTACATAATTTTCTAAAAATGAGCACAGATATAGAAAGCTGAGAGAATTTTCTTTTAAACAAGCCCTATTTCAGCGATACAGGCCAACTACTCACCAATTGCAATAAATATTTCCAAAAAAGTATAATTTTTTTTAAGATTTCCTGAGCACCAAATTTTCATGTCAAAAACCGGAAACTCGATTTTGATTTTAGAACCATGGTTTCTTTATGAAAAATTCTTAGAATTTTCCGTTAATTACGATTTTGCTATACGCTTTGTCACTTTTTTTGGGCCCGAACAAATTGACCCCCTCTAATATACATACATACATACATACATACATATAACTTTTGTTTCTAAAATAAATGAAATGAGAGGTTTTAAGGTTTTTTGTTTTTATTGATGCTTATTAAGACTACTGCTTAGTAATAAAAAAAAAACAAATAAAATAAAAAGTTATTAAAAAAAAGGAAAAATATACTTAGAAAACAACAAATTTGAATCCACTTAAAAACTAAAAATATCACTCATACATAAACTCGGCATTCGACGTTACTAGCAAAATATGTATTGTCATTACGCTACCAAATCCAACAAGAACTAAATCAGTTACTCTATCTGTTTCGTCTGAAATGTACGATTGTAACGGTAAATTAAATAATGCAGATGAGTGAAATGGTTATTGTTTCGTTCTCTCTCTGTGTAAATTGAAAAGTTTTTGTTTTTTGTTTGTATGCAACTGTACAAAGGGCATAACGGACTAAAAGAAAAAGTGTTTCGTTTCTAAGATAACGAAAATAAGCTCAAGACAATGTCTCCAGAAATTAATGGCAGTTCACTTACTACATCATCCGCGAAATATTTTCAATTGTGTTTTTTGACTTGATTCGCTTCAGCTCTGAATCCTCCATACCAAAGTAGAGTTGAAGATTGGTTTTGTCGATATGTTGATTGACAAATAAAAGTTTTTTTTGAATGCGTCTTAAGAAAATTAAAAGAATAAAAAATCTGCTAATTGGGGCATAATTATTTTAAGAAATTATACAATATTGATCCAATAAAGTTTACACATATATTCTGGGTTCTTTTAAGTAAAATAAGTTGATTCTATAATGTTCGTTTGTTATTGAAATGGATTTCCCGTAGACCCCAAAGGAGTAATTAGCAAAAAAAAACTACGATTGGCTTACAGTTTAATGCACTTAGCCCAATTTTTTTAAGTCGCCTTATAATTGTTAGATTAAAATGCTTAATTTTAACGTAACATAAAAGAAGAACTTACGATAGTGTTTTATTAAATGCGAGTTCCAAGTAACTTCCTTTTTCATCGATTAGTAGTACATAATAAATTTTCAATATATAAAAGGAATTAATTAATAAGATTTTGTTTTTTATGCTTAATTCCCAACTTATATTCTTGATAAAAACACTGAAATTTATAGTTGGGCTAGTTTCTATGCGCATTTCACTGGTTGCTTAGGCCAGATCATCAGAAAACATTCTTCCACAAAAATTTAAAAAAGCAAAAGATATTTGCAAGTAATCGCAGTAGACATTTTTGTGAAAATGCCCATATTTTTTTAAATTGTTTACTTGTTAAAAAATATAATTCAAAATATCGCTAATGATAATTTTTCGATGAAAATAGTTTTTTGTTAGTCGTGATCATAAGTAAAAAATGTGTTTACTCTGCGTGTTCGCAGCAAGAATTTTCTCACCTAATGCTGAATATTGTAGTGGAAAATTTCTTTAAGCACAACTTAATTTTTCAAGTGTTATAAAACATTATTTCTACAAGTAATTTCCCGATTTGAATCCTTTTTTATATAACTACAGGTTACCTATTTTGTAAGTTTAGGAATTTAAGTGAAGAATATACGATTAATTGAGTTGAGAATCGAACCCAGTTTTTTACAAACACTGTCAATATTGGTTTGTCTTGAATGTCACTAATTTTTCGACATCCGTTTTATATAACTCTCTGTAAGCAAATGATTCCGCTACTTTATTATTAAATGGCCCTAACTACCGTTCTTTTTACTTTAAGAGAGAAAGGAAAAACTAAATAGTCATTAAAAGTTGCAACTTTACAATTAATTTTAAATATAGATTTTTATTTAAGACTCAAGCAATGAAATGTTGTATTTTAGTGGTGTGTTAAAGAATCATCAATATGATAAAAATCTGAATTAAAAAAATTGATATGAACACAGAAGAACACATTTTAATATTTGTGATTTGTGATTTTAAAGTTGTGATTTGAACTTGCATCTTGCTTTGCAGATTTTTCTACTTTTGCCCTCTAGCCAGCTGTTCTATGTTTCCTTTATTAATTAATGTGAAAATTACGTGAAAGTTGTTCTGAGTGTTGTGATATGGTGATGTTGTTGCATGGAAAGTTGAAATGTAAGTAGAGTTATACCCACACCACAATAGTGGAGATTATGCATTTGTGCTGATGTGTGTAACAACTTAAAATATTGGTTATAGACCCACTTTAAAGTATAGCTATCGACACAGAATCACTTTCTTAGTCAATCTAAGGAGGGCTGTCCGGCTGCCCATGTCACCTTCAGCGTAATGTACAGATCGCAATTTTGAAGATCATTTGATACAATTTAGTACAGAGGTTCTAAATGGAACAAGGCCCAAAAAAACCTATTGAAAATACCCTAAACAAGCCTCTTTCCGAAATAGTGTAATTTTGTCCACTATCAAAATAATTTAAATGAAATTGTAAACATTGATAAATCCAATATATATATATCACATGGTCGGGCTTGACCGACTATACTTTCATACTTGTTATGTATTTAATTTTCCTGCCTTAATATTATAACGCCATACTTTCAATAGTTATTGCCTACACGAATACGCGTATATGAAAATAGACATTTAAACGAATTACGAATTCAAGTAGTACCGATTGGTGTTTACCAGTGTTGCTAATTTAGCCATTTAATAGATAGATATTTCATTAGCCATTTTTATTTAGCTGAATTTCCCTTTTTTTTAAAAAAAATTTTAGACAAAAGAATGTTATGAACGCTGCATTAGTTTTGGTGAACCGTTGCGCTTTTCTCAATTAGTTAACGTAAACGACTTTTACAATATCAAAAATCTATTTTATCGATAACTTGTGTATGTCATGTGTATTTTGTATTTTTAGTAATAAAATTCAGTTTAGCCATTTTAAAGACACTATTGAGTAGATTGACCTTGAAAGTTTTTTTTTTGTTTTTGAAATTGTTTGTTTGTTTTTGTTTGATTTTTTTTTGTGGAAGAAATTTTCTTAGTTATATCAAAGTATATTTTGCCACAATTAATGGAATGTGGCCACCCATTTCAACTGAGAGTAGACAGACCGCTGAGTAGTTTACAGCCTTATTTTTTTTAAATTTATCAATTTTTGTGGTGAAGAGCTGGCAACACTGGTGTCAATAAGTTAAAAAGTTTTTTTAACATTGTCAAAACGAAAAAAAAACATTTATACATAATTCCATACACACTTGAATCGATTATTTATGAAAAGCCTCTTGTCACAAAAAGTTAACCTTTCCCTTAATAACTTTTTTGTCGCTTTAACTTTTATGAAAATGTTTAGGCTTCTGGAGCTGAAAACATGGGTCCTTTCACAATCAAATGAGGCATTCTCATATGAACTAACGATTTTTGTAACAAAAGGTCTTTGCAAAAAAAGAAGAAATAAAAAAATTCCTTTAAAAACAAAGTTCTCTAAAACATTTCACTTTTAAATCACCATTATATGACGATTTTTGTTTTTGTCTATTTGGCATCGAAAAGCCCTCTAACGCAGATTTAATTTCTCATCCTTCATTACTCGTATCAATCAATTTATTTAAGCACAACTGTAGCAAAATTAATCATAACATTGACATTGTACCGCACCTTTTTTTGCACTCTAGTTTGTTCATTTTTCCTTCAGGTTGCTTGCTGTATTTCGCTCAGCATTTCCCTTGACATTTTAATGTAACAGCAAAAGATGTTAAACGGTTTAAACTGATGTTCGATGATGGTGATGATGATGATGACAACGTGTCAAAAGTAATTAGGCAAAACACATCATCATATCTAGCACACAAACACAAACACGGTAACATACGTTTGTATTTGTGTTTATCTATACAGACAAAGTAAGAAAATGTTTTAACCTGCTCGTCAGCAACTGGAACCATGTAATAGCAATAGCAACATGAACAGCAATTGCTGTGTTTTATCTGCAGCCTTTTGAAGGTGCTATCGATAATGAACAATGATGTTTTTCCAGGCACGTTTTCACAATCACATGTTTCTACTCTCCCCCCGCACAGTAATTCGTCTCATAGACAAAAATTAAACAAGAAACAATTAAATTAGTTGAACATATTTTTCTGTTTCAAAGACAATATTATGTACAATTTATTGTATGCCATAGTGAGTCAAAAAGGAAAAATCGAGTTTTTGGTTTACAAAATAGATAAAACTTGTAGCAATTAATAAAGTAAAGATTGTCGAATATAACTTTTAAATTTAAAAATTTTTTTGTTTCTTATTTTGGATTTTAATTTCCAAAAAACAGAAAATTTTGATGTAAAAAAAGTTGAAAAGTGGAAATAGGCGTTTGATTAAAAATTTTGTATTATAACTTATATTTACGGCGACCACATTTTCAAAAACAAAATACAGAACAAGAGTTTCAATATTTGTTAAAGACACCAAAAAAATGGATTATTAAGTGGCCCGGCAACAAATGTCATACATACAAAGAATTTTCAAATATTTCCTTTGTGTATACTCTTGAAAAAAATCTATTTTTAATACTTATAGATTTATTTTTTTTTGAATACAGTACGCATATCTTAAACCCTCTACCATCTTTAAAATCTTTTTGTTTTTGAACTCTACAACTTGGGGGCAGAATGAAATCAGCTTTGATGGATAGAAAGTATGGATTTTTAATAAAATTATTGAATTTGTGGTGTAAATGGTGATATACAAATGGAGGGTTCAAGCCCGAACCGAACCAAGTCAAAAATATAATGCATATATGTATTTCAAAACTGATGCGAAATTCTCCGCAAGGTTAAACTCTTTACAGTTCTGTAACGGACTGGAACAAAAAGTGTTTCATTCTAACGCTTACGGTAACTAACCCAATTCAGTGGCTCCAGAAATTACTAATCACTTACTCACTTTCGCTCTAAACCCTCCATATGTACCATATTTTTGCCGTGATGAAACAAGCACGCTCTGCTAATTTAGCCCGTTGCATTATAAAAATTATTGTTAAACGCTTTCGTCATTGGCAATTAAAAATATAGTTTTCAAAGATCTCGGATTTCAAGCAAATAAGAGAGTAAAATACAGATTTGGAATATTAACGATCTTTAAGCGAGATGTTGAAAATTTAAATCGAGTATTACAAATTTTATAAATTTCCAGCAATGAGAAAATTATGTATGTCTTTATTAAATTTAGCTTTTTTATAAAACAAGGCACAAATACAGAACATTGAATAAAATACAGACCGATTTTAAGTTTTTTACCTTAACACGGATGGTCACCGTATTTATAACTATCTTTAAAAAATTTTTATTTTTAAGAAAATTTGGAAACATGTAGCACGTTTTTAACAAATAAAAAGAACAACTTTTTTTAATTTTAACTTTTTTTATAAATATTCTATACTAAAGTATGATCAATAAACATTAAATTTATCAAGTATACGCCAAGTATACTCAGTTCTTATAACCACAAAACAAAAGGGTTTCTCTCTGTTACTCAAAACATATTACGAACTTTGACAAAATTATTAATTAAATTAATATCTGTGAGTTTATATCAATTAAAATAATATTTCTGTCAAATTTCGTTAAACATATGTAGCTACATATTTGGTTGGGAATGAGAAACCTTTCTTTGAATGGTTATAAGAATTTACACTTTAAAGTGTTTTTAACAAAAAGCATATACATATTGCACTAGTTCACAAATTTTTAACTTTTTGCCATAACCTCAAAAATGAGATGTTTTCTACTATAAATCGGGGCTGCTGAACACGAATATGGCATTTATTTATTTGTCTTAAGAAGCGTTTTCGAGAACTACGCGAAAAACCAGTTTTCTTGAGAACTGATTTTTTTAATTAGGCAAATTTTACACTGGTACAAAGATATATTTTTGCTCTTTCAGTCGATATCTATACTGTGTTTATCGGGCAAAAATTGACTGAGATTTTTAAAAACTCAACCTTTTCAGTCCTTCCGTTAGGGCAAAACAATTTTTTTTTAAAATTTTTTAGTGAATATTTATATATTTTAATATACAATGTAATTTAGAAATTTCAAAAGTAATTAAAACAACAGAAGCGGGACAGTGGCTGACTTCATAAACTTAAATCCCTCGAGTTCATCATTGAATGGTTACCGTCTTCACTGGACAACGGTTGCAAAATTTGTGCATTTGTTTTGCTTCGCCAACGCATTCGTTGTCAGTTATGCTTTGCAACATTGCATTTATGAAGACTTCCGGTATCTTGACCGATAAGTGAAAGCATACTACCTCCCTAAAACCGCAATAAAAAAAATTCAAATTTGGATGTTTTAACTAAATATGCCTTTATTTCTTATTTTTTTCCGACAATAACAATGTTACGCGTACTACGTTTGGAACAAAATATTATTAAAGAAACATGTTAAAAAAATTTAAATTGTATTCCCCTACTGGAGCGAATTAAAATGGAGAATATTTAAAAACATAATTTTTTTTTCAAGTTTAAAGTGCTGCAGCTCAGTAAATCTTTATCCGATCGACACAGTATAGATAAGGGCGGAAAGAGAAAAGACATACCTATGTTTCTATGCAAAAGCTTAAATGTTGTACAATTCAGATGAACAGCTAACGAGATTTTTCAAAATTCCTGAAACAACTGCAGAAAAACACGATTTTCGCGAATATCTCGATACATTCGTGTTCAGCAGCCCCTCCCTAATTTAGCATCGAAAATATCAAATGTTTGAGGTTAATTTTTTTGTGTCAAAACAAAAATAGCTTTAGTTACCTAATAATAGTGAAATGTTGAAATTTAATGGGTACTCTTTACAAATGTGCATACTAAAATGGTGCAAATAATGTGTTTTTGAATTGAACAGTCAACAAATATACAGTTAAAAAAATTTACTTAACCCTGTCATGCACCAAACCTCTTTGGGCGGTTATATATTTTTTAAATTTTTTTGAATTTGAAAAGGCTTTACTTATGTGCAAGTTTAAAACAAAACTGAAGTTAAGGACTACAAATTTTCTTCGTAACATTTTGTTTTGCTAAACTTTATTATTAGAAATGAGAACTTTGCTCTAAATAAGTGTTGTTGTACACATGCAACAAGTGCATGAAAGGGTTAAACAAATGTACGTTACTTACTCATTTGTAGATTTGTAGATGTGGAGCTACAAATTTTAAATGACAAATTATTTATTATCTATACATATAAGCACATTTTCTCATATTTGTAAAAAACATTTTATACCCCAGGTGAAATTTGAACGTGGACTTTTTAGTGTTTGTTCCTTTTTTAACTTTACGGTCTAGCCAACTGAGGTACGTTTATATGCGAATTACATTCCAAACAACAAGAAGGTATCTTGAAATTCTTGTTGTGTAATGAGGCTATTAATAGCATTACAGGCATGTTGTGAAACATTACTTTGTAACCAGTTATATAGTTGAAAAAATGTTGCTGGGCAATAACAGCAATATATAAACACTTGACCAAAGTTTTACTGTTTTATAGCATCATTTAATTTAATGATTACATTTAAATATTTTGCGATTTTCGCATGGAAAGTATGTGAGTCCGTTATTCTATTGTTTTAAGTTAATTGACTGTATTTTAAATTGTTTATGTGCGAACTTCTCTTTTCCATTTTTGTCTTATCGATGTATGGCTATAAATCACTGTGCGCCGTCTACACTTCAACACTTAAATTTAAAACAAAAAAAAAAAAAAAATAAATTTTAAAAATTGAGGGAATGTTTGATGTCAAAGTCTATGACAAATATTAAGTGTTCGTACATCCAACGCAAGCACACATTCATTGGCATTTAATGGCAACTCATTTCATCTTTAGTATGATTTTTTTTTTCAATAAATAAACGAGTGTGCGAACATGTTAATGTGTGTGTATTAGGAAGAATGAGAGTCGATATATAAAGTGACTATAGCTTACACACATTCTCACAAACATGTTAACCTGAACATCAGAAATTGGTAAGTGCTAAAATAAATTTGTAATATCACCTAGTTTTTGCTCACTATTTGTAGCTGTGAACATGCTACGAGATAATACTGAAAAGTTTTTTTAATGTGAAAAGTGTCTTTTAGTAATATTTCGTAGAAAAAAACTCAGATTCTCTTTTCCACGATTTAGAATAACTTTTTACCTGTATCGTCCTTATCGCTATAGATGTTAAAAAATAACGAAAACTGTGAATAGCATCAGATTTGGCAGCAATCCTTTTATTATGGATTTAATTCAATCCTTTCTTACTAGGCGACTACTAAAGCCGTAGGTCTTTAAGATATTAAGAGAACAATTGAAATTGCCATCGTAGCTAAGTACTTTTCTCAAAAACGTGATGAATATCAGTGTGTAACTTTACTTATGCACATTCATATGTGTGAGCATTTGTATGGTGGTAGGCAAAGGTTTTGTGTTTCACACAAATGCATTTAAATTTGTAAATTTAAGGAGGCAAATAGTGTTACTTGGATGAAGCACATGAACAATAACAAAGCAGCTACATCATCCTGATATCCTCCTTTTTTTTGTATAATTCCTATATTAAAATTGTAATGCTGTGTAGATATCTGTTTGTCTTTAATGTAATTTTCTAGAGCAATCGATGATGTTGCCTTCACACGAGCATCGTCACCATCATCAGCTCTACCATCTGTATACATATCAACATCCTTCTATCTATGATTCTCTTTCGTATTGCCAAGAATTTGCAATTCATGACTTTGTTATTGTTGTTTTTGTTTGTTTCTTTTTTCTCTTCTTGTTTTGTGTATGAGGGAGTGCATATGCAAGTATGAAGTGCAGATTTACTCGCCATTTTATTTTAGTGACTATAAGTAGATTAAACTAGTTCTTCGTTTTCTATGTTGCATTTAATTGGACCCAAGAGCAAAATAGTTGTCTTCTTTTTGTGTTTTTTTTTTTGAATAAACATACATACATACATACATATATATACGTGTTTTACTTCTATATATGTATGTATGTATATGTGAATACTTAAACTACATTCTTGCACCGAAGAGAACATGTTTGCATGGCGATGTGTTAAAAATTTAGGGTCATTCAGGAAAATTTAATGTTTGAGGGTTGAAAAAAATACAGGACAATTGTAATTTAAGTAAATGCTGTTACAAATTAAATATACACTTAAAAAAAATAATAAAAAATAAATAAATAAATTTAAGTCATGTCAAAATTAATTTTATTTCTTTCATAAACAATCTCATCTAAAATAAAGAGCTTTAAGCTTTAAGCCAATAAAGTTATTTAAAGTTTCATGCTTTAACTTTGCTGCCTTTTTTACACGAATTACTCATTTTGGATACCATCTGTTCATTTAACAAGCAATAAAATATTTAATGTATTTTATAATTGTTGTATTAAAATTGATTTAACTACACAAAAATTACCAGGGGGCGGATTACGGCATTCGATATCGACAGAAATTACAATACAATTTGAATGGAAATTTCGATCGTTATCGAATGCCGTAATTTTTCATCAGATCCTTTTTTTCAATCAGGTTTTTTTTCAAATGAGCATTTTATTTGTTGGTAACTTAAGTTGCCATTCGGGACTTAATGTTTAGAATAAACATCAGTATTGGAGCATAAATTATGATTAATCGTTTGCAATGAAACTGACGAAGCTAATGAGAAAAAAATATTAACTTTATTAACATTTTTCTTATACACTAATACACGAATAAATAAAATGTTTATCCTAAATATACTTTTACTGAGCCATAAATAATTTAATTCAATCGAATAAGAGTCACGTGATGATATCCCATTCCAGGTTTAAATGTACAAATATTTTAACAAATTTTGTTGGTGGAAATGTTTTTGTATATTTTATGATGAAAATTCAAGTCGATAAAAATAAAAAAAGTTTGGAAAATATGTAAAACAAAACTAAATACATGAATATTTTAGTTTATGTCTTTTTAAAATATAACAGCATACTGTTACAGCTTCCATTTAAAATTTTCATAAAAAATAAAATTTAAATGTATGACCATAAATATTTACGAGAAAATATTTGTATGTATGTTTATCTTCCATACATACATATGTGCTTCCGGTGTGCTTTAAAATACATTTTAGTTATTTACACAAACACAAACGTTCAAATGCAAATATGCAAATGTATTTACATTGTGTTATATACATAAATATCATTACTAACCGGAAGTGTTTAGTATCCTCCTCTTTGTTAGTGAGTGAAAATGAATAGAAATCATTTCTATCCAATAAAAGTCGGACTTTTGTTTTTATGTATAATAGATAACAGCTTTTTTTTATTTTGTTATTTTTATTTTTGTTGGTCATTGTGTTTGCTTTTTTTATTTACCTACAAAGTTTAAGAATATACAGCCATAAATTTTTTTTATAAATGTGAAAATAATACCATTTTAATAAACCCCTCTAAATAGAAAACCTAACGAATAAGTTGACCATGGCTTCACCTGAATCACTAAAACTACACCACCCTTTTTATTTATCGTTTCTTTTTATACCCTTCACCACTAGTGGTGAATGATGGTATCATAAGTTAGTCTTACCGTTTGAAACTTTTTTCATAATCATCCAAGATCAACTGTATATGTATATTCTGGGTGCTAGAGAACTTATAAGTCGATCTAGTCTAGCCATGCCCGTCCGAATGTCCATCTGTCCTTCTATTCAAACCATGCTCACTTTCGAAAGACTCTATACAAAAGAACAATTTCGGTGCAAAGTTGCTTCTAATTTTTCTTAGCAGGTTTAAATACGCAACAACCAGAGCAGTGGGAAAAGAGCTATATACCGTAAACAATTATAGTTTTAATTAATAAAATTTTGTTTGCCGTGCTTAATTCCCATTTTTTATGCTAAATCAATACTCTGAAATTTATTTTTGGAGGAAAAGCTAGTTCCTATGCGCATTTCACTGGTTGCTTAGGCCAGATCATCAAGAAACATTCTCCCAAAGAAATGCCTCAGCTATTAGAAAACAAAACTGCAGAATGAAAGAGAATTGCAAACACTCAAATGTCTTACTTTCAACGATATCAAGGCTTAAGCATGACAAACAAAATCTTAATAGCTAAAAATTTTGTATTCCCAAAAAATACTTTGATAATAAATCTGCAAGTGCACGGCATAAAAAAACTGAACTGGCAAGTTGCTTTATTTTGATTTTCTTGCGAAAACAATACAGCAATTTGTTTTTTCATAACCCACTTACAACTACATTAAGTGTGGGGAGAATTCCAATCAACTGTAGTGGGAAATGTAAGAAAAGATTAACTCACGGTTTATTGTTGATATTTTGTTAAACCTTTCCCAATAAATAATGGAGCTTCCAACGAAGCAGGTTTGTAAGGGAGAAACATAAACATTTCGCTTGCCATTGCGCTTACGGAAGGCATGAATTTTATATGGCGTGTTCCCACTTTGAAGCAATACAGTTTTGACACATAAAGCGCATTATTCAGCGCATATAAAAATTGTTGGATGTATCGATCAGCCTTACACACTGAATGTTTTGATACAGTAATTTTTTAGTATTCTCCCTTACAAACCTGCTTCGAAGTAAGGTAATGCCGTAGCACTTTAAATGTTATTTTTTTTTATAAAAGTTGTTGAGAGTTCTTTCACTTACTTTACTGCATTTCTGTATGTCTTATTGCGTAGCGCATAATTACGCGCTTATTTTTTTAAATATATCATAAGTGCTTCGCAAAATGATAAAATTTTTATTGGGTTGATATCGTTGCAAATAGACTTTTTGAGTATTTGCAATTCTCATTCACCATGCAAAATTGGTTTTATATGACTGGAATTCATAGTTCTTAGTCTTGTAATGATTGGTCCATAAGTTACAAGAGGTCCCATTTAAAACCCACTCTCGGAAAATTCTTCAGTAATAAATAATGTCTTTAGACTAAAAGTAATTCCGTAGGCTTTATATAAGTCACGACCTTCAAAAAAATACTTTAGGAGGCATATACTAGAAATACTAGAAATCACTTTACCGAATTAAGTGATGAACGATCTAGAAACTGCGTTAGGTTCAATATAAAAAACCTCCTGAAAAGTCACTTCAATACGCCTAAAAATATTTCTGAAACAAATCTTTTCTTTTTCAATTAAGTTTTAATTTATGGAATATACTTTATACGCCTAAAATCGCAAAACATTGTAATAATTTGGGGTCAGTTTTTATAAAGATTGTTTTATAATTTTAGATCACATAAAAAGTTCACTCTTAAGCTCTCAGTGGAGGGTATCAAAGGTTCGGCGCAGCTTAACTTAGCATTCTTGCTTTTTTTCCTCTAACTTCTGTTGCTGTTAGTTTTGGAAAGGAAATATTTTGTATTTTTCTTTCAGCAATAAATCGGAAAATGTATTTATCTAGAAAAAATATTTAGATTTTGTTTTTTTATTGGTACACACACATACAATGATAAGTATGCATGCAGTAGATAACAAAAACAGCATGCTACGTGTGCGTGTAAAAAGGATAGAGAGAGAGGTGTTTTTGCGTGTGTGTGGTTGTGTATTTAAAAAAGTGTTAAATGTCATTGCATAAATGCATATAAATAGCTGCTGTTGTTATTGCTTGTGGCTTTTTATACGAGATACACAAAAATATATCGTATTTGAGACAGTTTAAGATTTAAGTTATTGCTATTGTTGTACTCCTGTTAGTTGTTTCTTTAAAATTTGTCGTCTTTATGCCAACAATATACAAACGCACACACAGATAAAAAGAAAATAAAATTGAAAAATCTAAAAACGTAAACAAATACTGTGGCGCCAAACGAATACAAAAATATTTTGTTTACGCAAGTGAGATGAATTCGGAAATATCGTAGATTCTTTTCATGTTTCTATGGAATGCTTGTAAAAAAATTATGACTACCTAATAAGCAATTATTAGCAAAATATTTGCTGCAGCAGCTTTTGTGTGTACCCAGGGAAAACACTTTTACAGAAGAAACCAATACGTTTTTCCAACAGTACGCTTTACAATCAGAAAAATGATTTGCCAAAGCTTTTTCACAGGGACGGTCACGGTTTTACATTTTATTTTTAAAATTACTTTTGTGTCATTCCCAGCAAAAACTTTCCATACCTGGGAAGTTAGTTAGTAATGTTGAAGACAAATAAAAACTACTTATTTTTGTTCGAGCTGTCCACAGAATTCAGTAACTACAATATACACTTACTAGAAGCCAAGAAATATATAGTATTATTAAGCTTCCGATAAGTTAGAATAGTCAGACAAATCCACTCACATAGTAACATATTTAATTCTAATATTTTTATAATACCTTAATTGCTTGAAAACAGTAAAATTAAAAAATTGGCGCTAGTTAATAGACCTAGTAGGTAGTAAATGAGTTCGTTACCAGTAAATAAATATTAATTACTTCCCAATAAAAAATGGAGCTTCCAACGAAGCAGGTTTGTAAGGGAAAAACATAAAAGTTTCGCTTACCATTGCGCTTACGGCAGACATGAATTTTATATGGCGAGTTCCCACTTTGAAGCAATACATTTTAAACACATAAAGCGCATTATTCAGCGCATATAAAAATTGTTGGATGTAACGATCAGCCTTACACACTGAATGTTACAAACCTGCTTCGTAGTAAGGGAATGTCGTAGCACTTGAAATATTACTTTTTTTTAATAAAAGTTGAGGAGAGTTCTTTCACTTACTTTACTGCATTTTTGTATGTCTTATTGGGTAGTGTATATTTTTTTAAATGTACGATTAGTGCTTCGCAAAATGATACATTTTTTTATTAGGTAACAACACAACTAATAAGTAGTTAGTGAGCTTATTAGTAGTAAGAAAATATTATTTATTGATAATAATAGAAGTAATAAGTAGCTACTCAGGTCATTACTAGTCTTATTGAGTATTTTAAAATAATGACAATTGTAATGACATCTACTTACCAGAAGAATAATTTTTTTGTTTAGAAAATATAAATAATTTTTGAGTTTTTTTTTTGAGATCGTGGGCGGTATAACCCCAAGCGCAGCATGGAGTTAATACCTGCAACACCTCAACATGGACTGTTTCTCCTTTCACGGTTACGATGGGACCGTGCAAAAGGTATGGCAGCTGATGAGCCAAAAGTATAGCCAACGGTGGCACCCAAGTTCTTCAAAAGATTTACCATCGGTAAACCTAGCCTAGAGGGTTGCTAGTAGCCCCAGCACTAGGTACTGATGCTATGGCCTAATCAGCCGCACATCTTTAATATAACTCGATTACAGAAACATCACCGAGCAATAAAAAACTGATAACCCTCCGATGACGACCTATAGATTCAAAACTCGGTTTATGATTGGAACATGGAACGTTAGAACCCTCTCGATGCCACTTTAAACTTTTTATTATTGTTTTATATTGTTACGAAAGTAAATTTGTTGGTTGTAATTATTGTTTAAGAATTAGTTGTAATTATTATTTATCTTCTATTGATTAGTTATTAAGTATTTGTTAGTTATTTTATTAGTTTACATTGTTATTAAAGATTGTTATAATTTAGTACACTTCAATCCCAATGTGCAGAAAGCCCTAGAAATGACCGTTAAAAAAGCTTTAGTATAAGTGTTGAAATTATGTAAACATAAGTGCCGCCATAATTCATAATTGACGATAGAGTGGTGAATAAGTAAAGCCTCGAACCTTCGAGAAACATTTCGAATGTTCTAGATGGCTGAATTACAGTATAAATACTTGCGGCGGCTAGCATCAAAAAACAGTATTAGTTCAGACTTTGTCAAGTTAAGAGCGCAACACGCGGAGAAAACTATAAAACATTGTAGTTTGTTGATTACAATAGTGAGTTGTAAATAAAGCTATAAATTACGGTTGTTAAAGTGACTAAGTTCTTAATAAATAAGTGTTATACATCAAAGTGTTGTGTTTATTTAGTTTTATTTTAATTGCAATCAACGAAATCGAAACGGTTTATTATAAAGGAAATAAACCAAAACGTTATTGAAAGGCAGTAACGTAACAATATGCTTTGTAATTTAATTCAATTGTAAATAAATATAAACATAAACATATATTTATTTTTTTTTTTGCTTAGAAAATAAAAGTTATTTGTTTAATTTTACATTGTGTCTAAGCTACTATCCAATAGGACTAACCTTGGTGCAAATTTCATCCAAATCGGAATACATCGATTTAAAAATTGGGTCACTTGACATTAAATTCCCCTTTGATATATATAAAACGTATATAAAAAGTTTGGTTTTTTACGGTTATTTTTTTAATTATTTTCTAAAATATTAATTTTAGCTTTCTTCAAGGCTAATGTTGTTGACTAGAATAGCTAAAATAATGCCATATATCATATTCTTGTAAAATTTTATTTTTAAGAGATAGTCATATGCAAACAAATTACATATGAATAAATGGCTTGATGGCAAACTTTGAGGGGCGGACGCCCCCCTTAAAACACAACTTATCGCTGCGAAATTTTTTTGTATTTTTTTACATAAAACTGAACCGATTTGAGGGGCGAGATTATAAGAAATCAAAAAAAAGTAAATAATGGCCACCCTAATATACATGGATATAGATAAGCCGCTGGCTGGCTGCAGCCAGAAAGAAAGAAGACATTTTCAGAGAAATATTTGTTTTTAATTATGGGTTCTTTGGGAAAACACTGTGATTTTGGATGTTGAAGCATCGGTAATGTGTTATCCGTAACAAAAAAGCATATTGGAAAAGCACTTTTATTGTGGACTTAGAGTGTTTTGCTAAAAAACAGTTGGCCAAAATCATCATGAGGTTATTATTTGAGTGTTGGCAGAATACTACAAAAGTAGAACTTGTAATGTTTTGCCAAAGTTTCAAACTCTTACACAATTTAAAAATATCTTCTTGTTTTGCGAAGAACTAATTTAATTTTAAAATGTAAGCGCATATTTTTGTGTACGCAATAACACATACAGATATACAATAACATGAGGGCCACCCGATCAAGTTTTGCCTTTCAATCCCTTTCAACACACTCACACTTTTTTTACTAACATGCTCAGACTTTTTTTAAGTTGACCTCAAGATTGCTTTCAATTTTACCTTTCCATGCCCGACATTCTCTTACTACTTTGCCTACGTTTTCAAAATGAATAGCTTCTTTCACTCATTATTAAGTAGCTTTCTTCTATAACTTTTTTCTAAATGTATGTAGCTTAAAAATAATGACTTATTTTGGGACTTCCCTTGTAAAATTTTAATTTGTAGCCGAAGTTTTTACTGGGTACAAAGCAGGTTTGCGAGGGAATGACGATAACAACGAAAAATTCAGTGTGTAAAGCAGATCGTTACATTCACTAATTTTTATATGCGCTGAAAAAAGCGCTTTCTGTGACTAAAATGTATATCTTCAAAGTATAAAATACTTTTACTTTTCTCCCTTGCAAACCTGCAGCGTTGGAAGCTTGATTTTTTATTGGGTAGGAAATACTTTGCCAACGTTGGATCGATTTTTATTTTCTGCCTGGGTATAATAAATATAACAACGTAAATAAAAGTTTATGTAATTAAACAAAAAAAAGATAAAAACTCCTTAACCTTTTTAAGTTTTTTATTAATTAATTTTTATTAAGTTAACGAACGTCTTATTTTGGTTTGAAAAAAGTACTAAAAATTCTAAAATGTGAAAAAGTAGCAAAATATTCAAAATTAAAAAAAAACTATCAATCTTTTTTTTTTAATATTTTTATAATTTTGAAACTTTTTTTTTTTGCTACTTGATTTTGAAGCAGTAAAAATAGAATTAAATTTTCATTTTATTAAAAAGATGACTCACCTCTGTGTCGATTTGTTTGTTTATCAAACATAAGCATTGCATCTTCTATCTGAAATGATATAAAAGTTTAAAAACATAATTATATTTACGGTTTATGATTTTATTGAATATTTGTATAAAGTTTTCTAATTAAAAGCGAAACACATTAACATGTACAACTCGTACAAACACACCACACAATTTGTTTTTGTAAAATCATTGTATAATGTCAAAAGCAGAAACAAACAGAGCCAAAGATAAGAAACAAAATTTTGACATCCATCAATTATAAAGCTAACAAAAAAATTATCAGCAGGGCTTTAAAGATCACCCGTAATATATTTGCCTTTTCTCGGATAGTTAAATTTTTACTAGCAAGAATTATTCAACCACCTTTTTAATTTTTTTGTTTACAAAACAAAAATAATATCCATAATTTTTAAATTAAAAGCATGTCAAAATAATTTTGTTTCTCTCATAAACAATCTCATCTAAAAGAAAGAGCTGTAAGCTTTATGCTCATCAAATTATCTAGAGTTATAGCATGAAGACCACTTTACTAAACTTTTAAGTTTAAAATGCAAGTGTAATTTTTTTGCGGATATACCACACACTTAATAATAAACAGACACATTAAAATATTTATCAAAACTGTTTTTATCATAAACCAGTTCCCAATGGGAACTGCAAAATCACAATTTTTCTTGATTTATTCATACGCTAAAATTTACATTCACTCTTTGCTTGCAAAACAAAGTTCAACGTTGGTAATTTTTACATCTTTACGTACACATTTGATTTTTGCATTTATTCGTTTTTTATTGAAAGTGCTTTATTTGCATTTTTGTTGCTCACGCAATATAACACAACTGTGTAAATTCAAAAGAACACATACTTATACTTTTGCAGTCAAGTAGTCATTGTCCACTCGATGAGACGCTTGTTAACATTAACAACAATAACAATAATAAACCACTCTCATGCTTTGTTAAAATTAACAACAATAAAAACAACAATAACAAGAATACATTGTACCTACATACAGAACTACTGTACTTTTTAAAAGTAAAAAAAAAAAAAAAAAATTCTGTTTCTATGGAAATTGTTTGTATGTATGTACCTACATATGGGCGTTTAGTTTCATTTAAATTTTTTTTTCTTGTACTACATAGGTAGTTAATGCTGAATGACTACATTAGTAATAATTGCTTCATTTCTGGCTTTTTTGTTTGCATTTTTTTTCTTTACCAAAACAATCATTGTCGCAAAGAACACACAAACATCTTTATTAAAAAACGAAGCTAACGATTGTATAAATAACAAAGCACGATGTGCAATATTTTAATGACTGCAAACCAGCAGCGAATATTTGCGGTGGCGCAAGTTTGATTGTATGACCGCAAGCGAGTGTATTTGTTGTTGTTGATTAAATGCGATTTTTTTTCAATCGCATAAAGCTGTTCTCTGGTTCCCATGCTCTGTAACTGTGAGAACATCTCGCATCGAAAAGATGTGAAACAAAATATTCCATCGTTTCTCGAAAAGGGGGAAAAGATGTGGGTGTATTTCATGTCGAAAACTATCAAAAGAGATTACGTTGTTACATTATAAATGTCATAACCAAGGCGAATTGACTAGAACGTGGGGTCAAGTCAACATATGGTGTTTTTTTTTTTTTTGGTGGTCGACTTGTCAAAGTTTGTATACAAACTAGTTTTTTATGTAAACAAACCTGTTTTTTTTACTAGCAATATTTTTGACAACCCGACCACAGAAGCATTGTAGTTGTAGAGTTGACCTCACCTTCTAGTCAATTCGCCTTGGTCATAACATTGCACTCGATGCCGAGGTGACATTGCAAACGTTGAGAACGCCAGTAACACATATCGTTGACGGCGACCAAAATTTACTTAAATTAAAAGTTTTTCAACGACGGCGGCGAAAATACAACCGTCGGCTATACCAAATAATGTTAAGTGCGACTTAAATGTTTGTTGTTTGCAAATGAGCTTTGAAAACATTCGTATATTTTATAAAAATGTTAAAAGCAAAATAATTAGACAAAAACAAATGTGCCAAGAACAAAATAGTATTATTCATTGTATTTTGCATATTTAATTGATTTTTAGTGTTACAATTTTTTCTCGCCCCTTTTTTATTCGTGTGTTTATTTGACAGTTCAAAGCGGGAACTTTTCTCACAAAAATGTAACAGACACACTTTTCTGCAAATTGGCAAGTTATTTCTTTACGTGACAGCTAGTACTCGTCAAAAAAGAAAGGTACATACACAGTTTAGTGAGAAAAACTGATGCTTGTTCAATATATGACATTTTGTTTCATTTCACACATTTCAATCGAAAAGTTTGTCGACGCGAGAGTTACAGAACATGGGCACAGTTGACAAATGAAATCTATAGCGACGACGAAAATTTCGTTTGTGCCACTATCTTCTTTAACTTTTCTTCTTTAACAGTTGTGAAACTCAATTTAATTAAAAAATTGAAACGATGTTTTTGATACCAGTTTTCTGCTTCTTCCAAACATTTTTGAATGTTTGAATATTTTCGATGTAACAGCGAACAAAAAGGTACTAGTTCGATTTAGTGTTATAAACTGACAAATTTACACAAGGACTAAAGCACTTAATGGTATAAAAACTGAAAGCTTAATGACATATTCTTGATCCGTTCTTCCCGTTTTCCGATCTTTAGGCGAATGATAAAACGTATCTAAATTTTGTCGGCTAGTAAGGAACAGATGAAGTCTCATTTATAGATTTTTATAGAGTGAAAAAGATGTAAGATGTTATCCCTTAAAATTTGCAGATCTTAGGTATTGGCACTGACCGATATTTTAATAAAAAGTCGTTTTGGCTGATCATTTGAAATTATTTCACTGGAACTAGTTCCTATACAAATGTCCTTTCGGAATAAGGGATTTGCTAATTTAATTAAAATTCAAAATCACTTAGTTTTACTTTTGTAATTTCCTAGTCAAAAATTTTTGGAAAAATATTCATATTTACCAAAAATATGACTTGGCAAATAAAATTTTATGTCAAAAGCCAGTTTAAGTCTCTGCAATTCGTTTTGCAATTTTTTCGAATTATTTTATCTGTTTGAAATGCTGAATAACATCCAAATCTAAATGGGTAAATTAGCAGCGCTGATTGTTTAAAAATATTTATATGGGACAACGAATTAACTAAAGAAAATAATCAACTAACAACAACAACGAAGTAATTCATAGAATTGCTTTCGCCGTTTGTTCTTTTTAAAAGTTTGTAGAATAATTTATTTTTTCTGAACTTAATACATCTTGAATGGATTTAAATCAATAAAGACAGATAGTATTCATCTTCAACCATTACTCACACATCATTTAATACAAACTAGTTAACAAAGTTTTTAAGTTAGAGAGAATTTTTACACTAAGAACTTGAATAGGAAATCTTGACATAAGTTGATTAGGAATAAAAAAGTTTTTGTTAGATAATAGTACTAGTAGTAGTGTATTTTTATCAATTCCTAAAACGTTAATAGGTGAAGAAAGAAATTAATTTAAAATATTAATATAAGTAAAGTAAAAAAAAATAATTTTTATCTAATCAAAAGTAGCCCAAAATAAGATTGTAGCCTCATTGAACTATTTATTAAAGGATCGTTATTCAGAAAGTTTCTAAAGTTACTTGAACTACCTTGTGTACCCTTTACCAGCACGAGTGGTAAATGAAGGTATAATAAGTTTGTCATTCCATGTGTAACTCCAAAAATAGTTGAAGCACAGCCGCGAATAACGTTGTGAACGCCACATTTTGCAAAAACTGTTTTTTAGCAGATAACCGTGTTAACCTTACTCTCTTACACAGTTCAAACATCAAATCACCCAAAATTAATCACCTTAACGTCTTCAAAATGGCATACAAAGTGTTAGCCAGTGGAAGAACGTTGTAAGTTACTATTAAAATGATGTAACCGAAGTACGGAATAATGTTTTAAAAGCCTTTTGCATAAAAGTTTTTACTATCAATATTTTTAATAATAGACAAAAAACGTTTTTTAAAACAAATAATCCTGCCTGTCAAAAAACATTTTTTTGCTCTCCTGAAAAATTATTATTTTGTAACTTAAAACGTTATTCGCGGCTGTGCTTCAGTTGTCTTAGACTAAATTCAGTTATGAAATTTCGCACCTAAACTATCAAATTTTGTATTGAAAGCTAACAAATAATAGTATTGTAGTCGAATTTGGCTTGATTTAGTTATATAATGCTAGAAATTAAAGCACCAAATTTTGTGAAATGTATTACAGATCTCAAAAAAATCACAATTAAAGAAAAAAATAAACAGTTCAAAATGTCTCAGACATTTACGATTACATAATCATGTTGTAGTAAAAATAAAAAAAGGTCCCATTCCCGGAAAATTTTTTAATAACCTTTAAACAAAAAATAGTACTCTTGAAATTTGGCACACTGTTATTTAATACGACAAGAAAATGTTATGTCAACTTACTTCCGAAATTATAATTCTTGATGAAGGGATCTAAGGATTCGGTACAACCAGCTCTACCGTTCTCACTTGTTTGTTGACAATATTATTGTCTAAACGACCAACAAAATAAATTACAAAAAAACCAAACGATATGATGAT
The DNA here is from genome assembly GCA_930367215.1 of Pollenia angustigena. Classification (NCBI taxonomy): domain Eukaryota; kingdom Metazoa; phylum Arthropoda; class Insecta; order Diptera; family Polleniidae; genus Pollenia; species Pollenia angustigena. The sequence goes on from OV884058.1 coordinate 253,814,638, forward strand.
GAAAACACATTCAAACGCACACATACAACTCAAGCAGCCAGACACATGTCGACACTCTAAACTTTTCCCATTAACGTTAAATAACTGATAATGATGTCTCTTACGCGACACCAACACTCTGCACAAATGATGACTTTGGCCTTCTTTTTATCCTGAAAACTAAAACAGCCACGAATACACAGACAAATCCGTTTCTCATTAAGTGTTCTTTACCATTTTCAGTGCAAGTGAATGTGTATGTGTGTTTGTGTATGTGAGATTTAGTCTATGTATTTTTATTAACATTGCTGGTAAGTACTTATAAATGAATTCGAGTATATTTGGGTTTTATGTTGTTTCCATTAAAAGTGTAAAAAAGTTTCGGTCTCATTCATTTTGTAGTGAAGAGATTTTTCGTTTTAAATAACTTTTATATACAAACACTCACAGATACGCGCAAACGAACTTCCATAAACTCTTACTAGTAAGTACCCCGTGAACAATTGCCAGTCGGTACAAGTTGCCGATAACGCATCCAAAGTCTGTAAACGTAATGCGGAGGGGGAAGACAACAAATTTTAGCTCTTCGTGTGAAAAGATTCAATTAACTTTTTTGATTCCACATTTCAAAAGGAATTCTAAACAAGTTCTCAGGGAAATTCTTGAAGAGTTTTTGACAGGACAGGATATCAGAAATTCTCTAGACTTTTACAAGTGTGATAAAACTCTGATATAAAATAGGAAATAACAGACATTTTTTGTTTAACGTCTATTTAAGGTATAAGAGACTTGTTAAACTTCTCTGATCGTTATCTGAACAAGAAGTTATTAGACTTCGAATACTAGCAAAAATTAAGAACAAAAAAAAAAAAAAAAAAAAATATTTGATTCCAGTAGCTTTATAAAAATTTTTTAAATTTAATAAAGGTTTACAAAACAAATTTTGTATGAAAATTCTCCTTAATAAACGTTTGTTAAATTAAATAATCGTTTATAAATTCAGGGGCTGGTATTTAAAGTCTAATAACTCTTTACCCATCAAGCTTAAGAAAATAGTTTAATAGTTTCATTTGCAAAATACGAAAAACTGAGGGTTGATGAGCGTCGTGTAGTGTAGAATCAAAATATGGAGCTGAAGCTTGCTAAAAATCTTAGGATAAAAGCACTTCAAAATAACCAAAAAGCACCCTAATAAGATAAAGTAAGTATATATTTGTATGTAAAATATTTAGTCACTTATGCCAATTATTTAATAAAGTAGAGTATAGAATGTTAAAAAATGTCCGGTAGAATGTCTTTAAACAAATTTTCTAAAAATGTTCAGAGTTTTCGGGTAAAATTTATCTATTTAAAAATATATTTTAAATTTTGTGAGAATTAAAAAAAATCATTCCGGATTTAGTGGTTCTCAAATGAATAAAACTCCCTTTCTCATTTAATATGGGCAGGTTTTTCAAACAAGGTCGTAACAACTGTTCAAAAGAATATACAGATTCTTCTGTTATAAATATGATATAATACAAAATTGTGTTGCTGGTTATTTATTTTGTGATTATTTATAATCATAATTTCTTTTTGAAAATTTTGACTTTCAACGATGTTCACTGGGTATTTATGATGAATGTCCATTTTATAAATTGACGACAAATTGAAGGAATTCGGTTAAAAAACAATTAATTAGTCCAAGAACGAGTGTTGGATAATCCGATTAACACAGACATCGCGAAAGAGAAAAGGAAAAAGAAAGTTTGGAAAGTGTTAATTAATATTAATATTAAGAGAGAATATACTATTTATTATTAAAAAGTTTAAACATCTTCATCAATACTAAAATGATCAGAGCCAAAGATGTGAAAATCAATTAATTTATTTATATTTATCACTGAAAAAATACATTAAAGAAAAAAAAAGAATATTGTTAGCTCTCGGCAAAAGTTTTGCCAACACTTATACCATTCTTTATTATTAATTTATTCTTAGAAATTTGTTAAATCGAAAATTTTCTGTATGCCCAGTCATTTAAGCCCCATCAGCTGCTTCATTTTGTTGTATGTAAAGCAATTAAAACGATTATAGTTAGTAGTACGATGTAACTTAACCGTAACGTCTAAACCTGAAGAAAATTGATTTTTTTTACTGTACGGTTACATTATGGTCGACTGCGGAATGGGATACATTAAGCTGTAAACTCGAAAACACCTTCATTTGGGTATTTTATAATTTGTTCCAATAGTCTTTTAGAATCTCGTTTCTGCGCCGTAAGTTATTTAAGGTCAAAGGTCACAATATTCGGTTTTTCTGGATTATCTCGGTTTCTGAAGCTCCAATGATGTTTATAAAAAAAATTTGCGAAAAATGTTGTTTAAAAAATGTATAATTCCTTTATTCATTGATAATTTTACGGATTTATAAATTATAAATTATATAAATTAAAAATTATACTCATAAACTTCACGACCTTTGACTTATTGCAATAAGGAATCCTTTCGTTGCTCTGCTCTTTTGATAACTAAAAACACTACTCTCGGAAAACAGTTTAGTACGCCTAAAACCGTAATATATAATGCTATCATAATAGAATTAAATACTTCACAGTTTTATAGGACTAGAAACCACACTAATAAACTTGGTGATGATCGGCCCATTATTTAATATAGGCCCCATAGAAAGCCCACTCTGGGAAGTTATTTAAATATGCTTTAAACCGAAGCAGATATAGATATTATGGTAAACTTTCTTCCAGCTTAGCTTCATATGGCCAACAAAAAATGTAATGCAATTTTGTGATATACAGTTCATTATTTACTTAAGACCCATTTTTAGCAGCCTTCTGAAATTCGCTGTAAACGCTTAAGCGCTCAAAATGTGTTGTGCAAGAGAGAATATCGATGTAAAATTTGATAAGCGGTCGTTAAATATTTTTTTTCTTAACCATTTTATACAACTACAAAATATCCAAAATAAACTCACGAGTTTTCATGTTGTTTTTTTAAATATTCACAGAAAAAATTATTGCCGAATTATTTTCAAACAAGCGCTTGTTTGAAAATTTTTTTGATTTCTACAAATTTTTTTACTGATTCAATCAATATGTTTGTTTGATTTTTATTTAACCAACAAAAATGTGGACAACTCTTCAAAAATTTAATAAACGCGCTATTGGTTCGAAGTTTTCATAATTTTGTTAAGAAAAATTATAAAATAGCGTGACGAGGTTTGTAGTAAAAAAAAACAACAAAAACAATAGCAGGTAAAAAAAAAAAGTTTCATTTTTTTTAAACAACAGAAAAAACACATTATAAGAAACAAAATAAATTTTTGGTTGGTTTCAAAGTTGGTACAAAAAAACAAAATCCCGTATTCAATTTTTTCAAACAGTTTGTTTAAATCAAATACAAAAATATAATGATGGCGGAAAACATATCGAGTCGGTCTGCCGACTCATTAGCAAAGGAAAAGGATAAAGCAAAAGTGAGTGATGAAGAAAAACACTGTGAGTATAAATATTACTTCGTTCAAAAATTATTCCAACAAAAAAATGTGTCTCAAAGCCGGCCGGCCGCTCAGCTCTGCTTCATCTTCGCCAACAGTGCTTGCTTGTGTGCGCGTCATTGCTTGTGTCAAAACTTTTTTGTTTGATTCAGCAAAATTATTTGTTTGAAATTTATATGAATTTCAGTAAACTTTTTGTTTGATTCTGTAAAATTATTTGTTTGAAAAAATCGGCGTTTTTTTTCAATAAACAAAATGCAAATACATTGTTTGAATATGCGAATTTGTTTGTAGGACCGATTTTAGACAAAAAATTGTTTGATTGTACAAATTTTTTGTTTGAATTGGAAAAATAATTTTTTCTGTGTTGTAGAACTGAAATTTTCATTATGTTTTGTAAAAATTATAGTTCTTAAATCATCCGCTTTTTTTGTCATTAACTCAGCTGTTGAAAAGCCTTGCATTTACTTTACTTATACATACTAGACTTTTGTTCTCTTTTCCAAAACCCGAAGATAATTTCATAATATTTTGATTCTACCAAGTCGTAATACCTTGTATTTCCATGTAAACATGCCTTAAGCTGTTATGATACTTGCTATTTTTTGTATTTTTTTTATATTGGAGAACAGTGCAAATATATTTGCATAGGAAAACTGACTAAGTGTAAAGAGTATGATTATCTCATAAAAAATCTTGAAATGTCAAACAAATATACATGTGTTATCGATAAATAATCTAAGACTGTCAAAAAAAATATAAAATTTTTAAACTTAAAATTGACATTTCCAGATTAATTGTTAGCACTGTTGCCAATTTTTTTAGTTTTTGATCGAAAGAAACGGTTTTTAACTTTTTTTTTTTGCGATTTTTGCTTTTATGACGGTTTTTTGTGGGGAAAAAACATGGGCAGTATTGTTTGTTTTGTTTACATTCAACAAATTGTATTTCTTGTTCTTTCTCGCATATGTTGTTTCATTCAGTCAATCCTAAAAAAATCCAATACAAAAAATAACAAGTATCATAACACCTTTAAGTTAATTTTTAATTTTTTAATTAGTTTTCAATATATCGTTTACCTTTGTCGAGAAAAGAATCATGTTTTTTTATTTTTAGCAATATCACATTTGCGATAGAAATACTTATTAATGCAATGAATTTGTTAATTTTGTTTAATAAATCACAAAATTTAAAGTTGTTTTTATTTAATAAAAATGAGTTTATTATTTCAAAAATATTGATACATCGGACGTTTTTTTTTGCTGGAACTATTTCCAAATTAAAAAAATGTTATATATTTATATGCACAAATCCTATTATTATTCCAAATATATGTATATAGGCACATATATTGTTCCAAAGCCGCATAAAATAAATCTTTTCAAGTTCGTTTGACTTTGCTGTTTCAATTAGAAATCTGCAATGTGAAAACCCCGCTTTTTTTAGTTCTTCTTCTTATAAATGCCAATAATTTTAGATTTTCATATTAGTTTAAAAAAAACATATAATGCATGAATGCAGTGATGTCAATTCTTAAAAAAACGTATTGTTTGAATACTGACTTTAAAAAATATCGAATTCGATAGTCGTTTTTCAATATCGATATGGGTAATTCCAAAGTGTTGAACGTGACAGTCGTACGCATCAAATATGCAATAACATCTTAAAAAACAAATATTTTTACGTTCTTTTAACCCTTAAATTAAAGCACTGTTATCTATGCTAAAGTTTATGGAGGGCGCTATTCTAGGTCAAAGATAATGGCAAAAGAAGTAGCGGTTCGAACGTGAAAAAAACAGAAGTAGTTTTTTTGGCCATGTATAAAAAGGCGTAATTCAGCGAAACCTGACACAATTTTTTTGTCAAACTACTTTCAGAATTTTACGTAGCAATGTTACATTAAAATGTCTTGGTTTGATTCCAAAATCTTCTGTGTTTTCTTTTTTTTAAGCCAAAATCTGGGTCGATACGTGACATATCGAACGTGAAATTTTTTCCGTAATAATTTAACTGAATAATGATCAAAATAAAATACAAATTTAACGTTAATCCGAATAACATATTTCTCTTTGAACCTTTCCTTAGATTACAGACCATGTAAGAACATTTTTTTGGAATAATTTTTATCAAATATCACCTCTTTTAAGAAAGATAAATATCAAAGAAAACATACAATAAAACATTCTCACAAATAAGAAATTACGTTTGCACATCTTTGCATTCTGATTGTTCATCTAAGTGAACAAATTTATGGGTAAAGTTATAAAATAAGTAAAATCTTGATATTTCTCTATAACAATATCGCAAAATAATCAGCTTTTAATAACTTTTAAATTTACGGTCACGGTGGACCTTTTGACGGAAATGCCCATATATGTGACGCGCAAAATAGAAAGGAACTTAATGCCATGTTTCCACGACGATTTGAATCACCTGCTTCGCTCTCTGAATCATGGTAGTGGATCATTGTGTTTACACGACTTTTCTACTTGCTTCGATTTGACAGTTGCCTTTAATAAACAAATCAGTGCTGTCAACTTTGCATTTTCAAAACGCCCCAAAATGGAGAAAAAAACTGGAGCAAGTTTAGAATTTCGTTTTTATTTAATATATTTATTGAATTAATTAAGCATATTTAAATATTAAAAATACAGTAGACTCGTAAATTGTAGTTCAAAAGGAGTTGTACATTTTAAACCAGCCGGTGCAAATTAAGTCTAAGTTAATTTATTAAAAATAAGTTATTTAATTAAATTTTGTGTGTTAATTTCGAAAAATTTGTTTATTATTACCTATTTTATACAATTAAATACCGCTTTGAAAGTTTAATAGTTATAAACCTTTTATTAATCAAAAATATTTTTTATGAATATGGCACTCACAATATTATTACATTAACGGACTGTAGTTTATTTAAGAAATATTCCGTTCAGTCATTTTTAAATAAATAAACATTTAAAATTCCAATCAAATTTATTTTTAACTGATTCCAACAGTTATTCAAAAAACTAAGTGCATATTAATACGGATTTTCAGTTGCAGTTAATATTGTCCGTTGATTGAGTTAAATTCTTCTTTATGTTAAATTAAATAAAAATGTAATTTAAAGCAACGAAAAGTTCATTTAATATTTACTGTCATTTTATTTTTTTTATTTTATGAAATTTTACTGTCAAAAATTCAACACCATATTCAGTAAAAACAATTAAATATTCATTTTTTAATATAATTTAACTACCAAAAATTAATTTTTACTTATCTATAAAAAATGAATTGCTTGTTTTGTGTAAGCAATTCCCATTTTCTATTTGTTAATATAATTTAGTTAAATACATCAAATTTTAAAAGTAAAATAATTGCGAAGCCATATCGGTTATGCTGCTTGCTGGTGTCTTATAATTGAGAGTTCTTCTGTAAACAACGTGGTCAGTACAACAAAAGTTAAACAAACGTGTGTACCAGGCAGCGTTGCCAGAAGATTTGGAAGGAAAATCTTAATTTGGCGAATAAAAAATCTTATTTTGAAGAGAAAAATCTTAAATTTTTTTTTAACAAGTGCAAAAAAGTAAAAATCATTAATATTTTAAAAGAAACTACTTTTAATTATGGAAACTATTCAAATTGAAATGCGTAATTGCGGTATTTACACAAAATTAGATTGTAGGTTTGAAATTGTATTTTTAGTTATATTTTCCATAAAAATACATTTTAAATGCATTTATTTTCTCATAAATAAGAAGTAAAAAAATCCTAAATAAAGAAGTTTCATCGAATGTAATTAAATTCTGATATTAGAGATGTATAAATTTGGGCAAAAAAAAATTAGTTTTGGAGCTATGAAGCTCACACATCATATGAAATCTTAAGGGTTCTCAATTTAATATTATATTTTTTTAAAACCGTTGTTATACCGACGGCATTTTGAGAAAGTTGCATTTAAAAAAAGCTCATTGAACAAATTTGGATTTACCTAAATATATTCCTAATGGAATTTTTATTAAAATAATATTAGAATACTTTTTAAAAGATATTCTTAAGCACTTATGTAAAAATTATCATAAACATGGAATGTGGAATTTTCAAACCAAAAGCTTCCTAATCCAAGGATTCTCGATAACTTTTTACCACTAAGTTCTCCCCTTGGTCTAGGCAGAACACAATAAGAACAGCTAAAAAAAACCAATTAAATAAAAAGTAAATAAATATGTTTTTTATTGAACGTATGCTTATTATGCTAGATTATCCCTAGAACACACACCCGGGTACAAATGTATCCACTTGCATCTTTGCAGTGCTGTAACTCAGGAATGGCTTAACTTAAGGAATATATGTAGGTTTCCGATCTAGAAAACATAGGTAATTTCTAATTGCAATTCGGACCAGTGGTTCAGGAGCTACGAGCTTCCAAAGTCGACACCTACGGGATACGTTTGTGCCACACCAGTTTATATCAAAATAAAAGGCAACAAACCATTTTATAGTGTTTTGAAAATATATTATTTTATTTGAAAAATTAAAATTATGAATTATTGTTACATACTGTGCACTCGGTATTGGTGATCCGCTAAATAATGGCGAATGCACAACAACATCAAAAAGCAACCGTTAAAATATCCAAATACTACAAACACTTGTTTATCACTTGAATAATAGTTGCCTGCATGCACTCTTTTGCTTATATCTTTTGAACCATGTAGAATATTTGCATGAAACAAAACTAAAACATTTTTAAAATATTTATTTACGCTTTAAAAAAAAATAAAAATTAAATTGGACCATTTAAACATAAGAAAAACCCAAAATAAGCTAGTAGGTACAAACGTATCCCTGGTGTGTGTTCTCGTAGAAAAAGTTGGGTATGCATCGTACGGTTATACGAATATAGTGTAAAAAATGTATAGTAATTCATAATATGAGAATGGATGGGCCTATATCGTAAAATTTTTTGTCAGTTATTCGCATTTTTGAGGAGAAGGTTTTTACGGACGAAAATTTTGGAAAATCACTCCGGAAAATTGGAAAAATCGAAAATTGATTTTTTTGTACGAAACTTTGTGTGAAAATATTTGTGTCGTATGATTAGTCTAAAGTTTGTCTGAAGGCTTAAAACTGGGACTAATTTTATTTTACATTGCTTTTTCGCATCTACCACACATTTGATTCAAACTTGATTCATTCAATTCAGAACATATCATTTATAGAATTCACGTTTCTGTTTTTTGAAATGTTGTCCTTTTTAAAAAATATTGCAAGAAAACAAGAATTTCGTCTGGCCAAGAGGGTAATTTCATAGACTTTTACATAAAAATAGAATTTCACCCCACGAATTTGCTCTAATCGAATCCAAATTAGTTTCATTCGATTCAGCACGTATCATTTATAGAACTCACGCCCCTGTTTTTTTGTTATATCCGAAAAATATTCCAAGGAAAACACAAATTTGGTCTGGCTAGACCAAGACGGTAATCCTAGGGTTAAGTTCCATTAGATTTACCTTTTGGTATTAAAAAAATGAACTTTTTTGTTCTTTAATAAATTATCCCCGTATTCATAAATGAATATTAAATTTAGCAAACGTTTATTAAGGACAAATTTCATAGTAAATTTGTTCTTTAAACTTTTATTAAATTTTTAATTTTTTTATGAATCGGGCATTAATCTTTATAAAAATACGTTTTTTCTTTTCACAAATAATTTTTTTCATCAGTAGTCCCAAAATCAACAACAGCGAATCTATGATGCTTTTTTAATGTTTTGTATGCTCAGAAATAATGATGCCTTTTTGTGTATGCTAGACAATGGGTACAAAAGTGTGCAAAACCAATAGACAACAAGCTGATATAAAAGCTCATTGTTTTAAAAATTTACTGTTTAAAAAACTTTTAAAAAAATTATGTATGTGTATTATACATATGTATTTTATTCGACCTTTTATTTAAATTATAATACGAGTAAATTTTCAAGCTTGAGGTCTTTTTTTAATTTTATATAAAAAACTTTAAACTTTATTCTAGTCATATTATAAAAATTATGTATGTTGTACAAACTTAAAGTTAAAAATCTTTATTTCTAAAAATAAAAATCTTAATTTGAGAAAAAAAATCTTTAAATCTTATTTTGTTCAAAAAATCTTTAAAAATAAGATAAAATCTTAATTCTGGCAACGCTGGTACCAGGGTAAGTAAATAATAATATTCTCCCTCTCTCGCTTATAAGAAAAACAAGCGGACAGGTGTCTGTCTGGTATTTTTTAGAAATTCGGCTCTTTTGTTTAGTAAACGAAAAATACTGAATTTAATCAAATAACTGAATATTTAATTGCTTTTACTGAATATGGGGTCAATTTTTTGACAGTAAAAATTAAATGAACTTTTTGTTAAAAATAAATGAAAAATAAGTAGACCGGTTTTTAATTGAATTTTCATTTATTTTATATTACAATTTCAGTTAATTTTACGCACAGAATATTGTGAGTGGGGGGATAGTATTTATGTTTGCATTCATTTGTACAAGATGGTACATTTTCGTAAATAAATTTAATAAATTCTGTTTAAAAATTTTTAAAAAGAGATTAAGAATTTATTATTATTATTCTAAATTAATAAAGTTAATATTTTCATCATTATTGTTATCGCAGAAAAAATTTAAAAAAGCACCAAAAATGGTGCGAAACGCACCGAGTTGACACCTCTGAAACAATCGATTTTTACAGCTAGTTCAGATAAACCGTGGAAACATGACATAAGGGTTTAGTTCAGGAGAGCCATTTAATCTTTATATATTTGGTGTACCATCACTGAGCGTGTTGGTATTGGTCTCATTTGAAAGCGACACATCTCAACCTTGTTGGTCAACCTTGAAAACGCGCGCAGGTCGTCCCTACCTCTTGTTTTGTGTAGTTGGTTTTTACTGTTCTCTTTACCTTACTGGTCCCTTTCTCTATGCGCTGTCACATAAAGGTATTTTAAATATCGGCGATATATATCAATTATTTTTTTTTAAATTTCGATATTTTGATATTTTTTGACCATTCCTAGTGCGGAGAATAATATTATTTGTAATATTCACGTAAAATAATATTATTTATTATGGGCACGGAAAATAAAAAATAAACATCAACAAAAAGGGGGGCTCTAGCAATTTCGTGAATGAGCCTCACAATTACTCCCAACAAAGAGAGCAGGCCCAGCTCATCCAATAGAAATGCGTACATATTTATTAACTCTCCAATCGTCAGCAATGACCCAGAGTATAATAGGAACAGTTCAGAGCATGAAATCGTTTGATAAGAAAAATACCAACGAAGAATTTTTCCCATCCCGTTGGCATTAATAAACACTGAAGCTGTGCTAGTCTAAGATCCGAGCAACAGGATCGCATGCCCGAACAATACAAAAATCAAATAGATTTGCTGTATTCTCCATTCCTGATGACGAAGAAGCAGAGTCCGCTAATGTAGCAGTAACTAAAGAAGAAGCAAACATATAATACTATACATAGCAAACATGTTGTCCATACGACGAGTGCAAATCCAAGAGACCAAGATCCAAACTCATACTGAAATGAGCTTTCGTATCATCTCAAAACACCACGATGCAGCAAAGAAAAATTACTTTACGTATCAACTAAAAAGGGCAAAGGGTTTGACTGTCGTCATAAAAGGTATAGATAGTTCTGTTCCTACAGAGGAAATAAGATCTGCCTTAGAGTTGGGAGGGTATGAGGTGAGATTTTTTCAAAATATTCTGAACAGGAACAAAGTTCCTCAACCAATGCACCGTATCGAGATAGAATTAGATTCATCGCTTCTAAGATCAAAATATTCGGTTCATCCTATTTAAATCCAAATCCAAAAATAAGCGCACTCCCAATATCGTCCACCTTATGCGTCCAGCCTTCCCGCGGGCTCTTATGTTTACTCTACACAAACCAACAAACAAAACCACTCATATGCACAAGTCCTGAAAGAAAGCTCCCGCCAACATAATCCCGCGAAAGAAGCCCACAAACCAACCTTCATACGCTAATTCTCTTAAGGAATATCCACAAATACTGGGCTCAATTGAAAATCTAATTCAAATTATGAATAACTTCATGGCAACCATGCAGAACATGTTTCAGGAAGTGATGCGAAACCAAAACATGCTTCTGCAAGTTCTACGAAACAAAAAATTAACCAGTTACAAATATGTTTCTGGAACGCAAACTGGCTCCCCCAACATAAACACGAAGTAGCACATTTTCTTCAAACGCACGAAAAAACTGCTTTAAAAACACACATACGACACAAAACATCCGAGCGGACGGGCTTGTGATGGCACAGCCATAATTGTGCACAAAGATGTCAGACACTTTCCGATGCCGGAGTTCAAGGAAGATTGTAGCCAGACTACTTCTATAAATCTTACAGATTTTAAAACCACGTTATCATCGGTATATTGTCCCCCTAGACACATCATTTCACAGGATAAATTTCTTAGCTTATTCTCCACATTGTGACAGAAATTCTTTGCAGCAGGCTGCTACAACGCTAAGCATAAGTATTGGGACTCCAGACTTACAAGTTCTAGAGGTTGATGTCATATCAATTTCTAATTAGTTCCTCATATGATTTTTCGCCTGATCATTAACCTTCAATCCTTATGATAAAAGGCAACTTTGATAACGCAGTTGTGAACTTTATTTCCTATCCAAACAGAAACACAAATTGTTTGAAGTATTAAATGTATGTGAGTTCTCATCTATCTTGGATTCTGCTGCAAGAAATGCAACCCCAATCAAGCGGTCAATAAAGCGTGCACCACAATTGACATCGTTGGATATAGAGACCCTTGTCAGGGAAAAAAGGAAGTTGCGAAGACAATGGCAAAATAATCGTTTCACAAACATCAAGGCCCAACTACGGTTATGCCAGGATACTTTACGCAACAAACTGACACAGAAACACGACGCTGCCATAGAAGGCGATTTAAAAAGTCTAGATGCCACAAAAAACTCCAATTAAAGCTTTTGGAAGGCTGTAAGACATATGCAATACCCTAAAAAACCACGAATTTCCAATTAGACTGGAAAACCGTACCTGGGCCAAAAACACTTGGAAAAAGTGTTCAAGCCACATGATACTTATACTTGTTCCTGTCGTCCAATTATTCCTGATACAGTTAACGATCCAATAAAATTTTAATTAACTTAAGTAAAATCAGCGTAAGACACGTACGTCTGCTTCAAGAATCTTGCTACTCATCTTTAATGCGATATTGCGAGTTGTCTACCTGTCATCCTCTTCAAAGACCTCTACAATTGTTATGGTTCCTAAGTCAGGAGAAAACGCTAGTCAAATAACGTCGTACAGACCAATCAGCCTTCTATCAATCTTATCAAAACTATTCGAAAAAATATTCCTTTCAAGTTTAACTCTAAATGAACAAGCAATCTTTCCGGATTCCGAGCAAGGCATGGTATAATCGAACAAGTGCATAGAATTGTTACCCAAACTAGATCAGCGTTTGAGAGAACGGACTGCTCAGCACTGCTTATAGAAATTTTCCAATTATTCGTAAAAATAACACGAATACTTCCCCAAAACACAAACTTCTTGAAAGCTATTTAACTGGCAGAACATTCATTGTAAGAATAAAAAACAAATACTCCCCCAAGAAAATATCTGCTGATGTCTCTCTAAGCAGCATATTAGGGCCGTTACTGTATTTACAGCTGATATACCCACAAGCCCGAGCACACAAACTTCTACGTTTGCAGACGACACAGCATTTATTAGTGTTAATCAGGACCAAAAAGTTGCATCCCATCATCTACAGTCCCACATCAATGCATTAGAAGCCTGACTAGAAAAATGGAAAATAAAGGTTACCCCGGCTCACGCTCAGAAGACAAACCCGCCCAGCTGTAAAAATAAATAACATCACTGTTCCGGCAGAAAATCATGTAAAGTACTTTGAAATTGAAATATATAGACGTTTGACCTGGCCTCGTTATATTGAAGCGAAAATAACGGCTATGAAACTTAAAGCAGCTCAACTACATTGGCTGCTCGGTCGAAACTCAAACTTGTTCTTAGACAACAAAGTTCTCTTATACAAGTCTATCATAAGACCAATATGGACATATGACATCCAATTATGGGGTACTGCATGCGCATCCAACATCCAGAAGCTACAAAGAAGACAGTCGAGAAAATTACGACAAATCGTCTGCGCCCCATGGTATATGCGTAAATACATTATCCACAGAGATCTTAACATCCCTACCATCCAGGAAGAAAATAAAAAGTATTCAGTCAAATACATAGATAAACTAATGGTCCATCGCAACTACCCCGCTCGTTTTTTTTTCAAATTTATTGTTAAATATAGAAGACATTTCAATATTTATAAATATTAAACAATAAAAAGATTTATAATAAATAATCTATAAAGTTGGTCAGGCGTTAAATGAGCAAAACTGTTGGATAAAATAATGGCGAAGTAGTAGTGCGAAGGGGTAGTTGACTAAATGACTATCTGAGTAGCTGGCAAAATGGATAAACTGTTTGCTGCATTAAATATGTATGTATTTATGCACGTTCTATATATACAAAGTAAAAAAGAACACAGTTTGGGTTGTCAGATTTGCTGACATTGTCTTTTTTATTGTGCAGCTTGTTTGCCCGTCCCCCATGTATTAAAATCCGCTTGGTATTGCATTATTGTGACATGCAGTTGTCAAGCTGTTACCGGCTCAACAAAGAAACACAAAAAACAAAATTAAACATCCTCCTACACACAGATGCAACAACAATGATGTTATATAAAGAATAGTAGGAGGATATCATTAATTAAATTGCATAATAAAATCATAAACCACCTATAAACTGTATTCAATGCTGGCAGTTGGCAGGCTATAACTGAATCACAAAACAATAAATACACCAGCAATTGCTGCTGCTTTAGCCATGCTAAATGTCACCAATACCACTACCATCACCACTACCATCACCACCAACGAGGACACCAACATCCACATCCGCTTTATAATAATGTTTCTGTACCTCCGACTGTCCCACCGCGAATCAAAAATGTATTCAACCAATAAAACCCGATTGTGAGGCAAAATTTATAATGCAACCACATATACACACGCTTATGTACATGTATTTAAGCATTCGCAGCCATAAACATACATATTTATTTATATAAAAATGTTTATATTTTGTTGTTGTTGCTGCTGCCAATACAACTACTGCTTCACAGCTGTTAGGGATTAATGAGAGAATAACTGTTTTTTGTCATTTATTTAAAAGCTGTTTCAATGCAAAAGTACAATTTCAAGTACTTCTTAATTCTTAAAATTTGGATAAAAAGTTAATCAATAGCCAGTGTTACATTTCTCCAAATTGTCTAAATTGGTTGGGCGAAGAATCTGTTAAATCTTCTCTTAAAATATATCATAAAAATAAAATATTTTTTTTTAACAGAATGCTTTTACATATTATGACGTCGACTAAAACTTAAGCATAATGATATTGTAGTTTTACCAACTTGTAATTTTTAATCACTAATGTCAAATCTTGAATCAGGAGTGTATTAGAAAAATAAATTATCTTTCCCAAAACATTGCTAAAAAATTAAATTTACTTTGTTGTTTAAAATAAGTTTAAAATTTTATTAGAATGGCAATTTTATTCAATATTGTAGCGTTAACATCGCTGCACAGATTGTTTGAGTGAGAATGTGATGTATGTTAGTAAATTTTAATACATGTTTCCTTATTCCACTTGAAATATTTTTAAAGTCATCATCTTTTTCCGTTTAGAAACATATAAAATAAAGTTTACTTTTATGGTTGCTTTTTAACTGAGCAGTTTTAAATTTACAAAATTCATAAGACGGCAAATTCTATCTTAGGTAAATTGGGAATTTGTATTTATTTATTTTGGAACTTTCGAAATTTATGCGTTTGTTTTATTTTTATTTAGCGCTGGAAACTTTTTGCAAATTGTTTAACTACAAAGGCTTTTATTTTTATTCTGTTTGAAATTTTTTTCAATACAAACATCATGAATAGAATGTCGTTTGTTAAGACTATTTGTGAAATATTTAAAATTGGTGAAAATAAAAAACTTAAATTCAATTTTAAACACGCCAGAGTTTTTTTACACTTGATGAATATGACATAATTTTGGTTTGATGATTTAAGTAGGAAAAATAAGACATGATGTAGCGATAAGCACACACAGAACAAAATAAACATGGCACAATGTTGTTTCAACATTTTAGTAAATTTCAACAAAAACGGACTTTATTTAAAATTATCATTGTTTCATATTAAATATCGTTCACAGTTAAAATATCACTGTTTAATAATGAATCCTTTAAGCCCCGCTTTACTTGTTTTGTGTACAAACAACAACAACAAAACTTTAAGAAGAAAAATATATTTTCTTTATTTTCATGTTTAAAAATAAAATGATTTATTAAAATTCCCGAATTCTTTTTGTTAAAATTATTTAGTTAACTACAAAAATTTTTCAAAGTAGAATACTGACGCAAACCATATTCGGCCATTCTGCTGGTTTTCTGTAATTGAGAGTTCTTCTATAAATAAGGGGAACACAACAAAAGTGAAACATACGTAAGAGGAAAAGTAATAATGAAAACTCTCTTTCTCTCTCTCTCTATCACTGGTTCCGGGGATAAGTGTTTAGAATCATTCTAAAAAAATAAGATGTCCCTGAAGCTTCGTCTCACTGTTATTTCACACTCAAATCAAATTGTTTCTTCATGAAATAACTTCTATTCAACGTGGTTGGTAGTGTTATTTCATCATCAAATTAAAATAGTTTTGCATCGTTAACTAATAAATAAAACAACAACAAAATTTTTAGAACATAAAAAATTGTAATGGCAGAGTGAGATGTTAGAATTTATGATTATAAGGATAAAGCTGTTTGAATGGGGAATGTAAAGAAAGTGTATTTACGTTAAGTTATATAATCCATCTTAAACACATGTACACACAGTACTATCCTATGAACACATATTTTTATATTGACTTGGTGAATGGTTTTTATTGATTATTTGCAATAAAGCTTTGCTGTGTAATGATTTTGAGGTTTAGGGCAGAATAATGTTGTAATTTATATTTCGTTTTGCCAAAGTCAGAAAATTCTTTGGGGGATTTTAAACATACACATTCACATGCATATACAGACGCATAACACAAAAAAAAAAAACCCCAACAACCACACAAACTTATAAACATTTTGGAGATCAATTTCATTTCTCTATCGTAAATACTCCCTTAAGTAAACATTATTTATAGGAAAACTTTTCCATAAGTAAAATATCAACGCATTACACATACGCACCAGTGTACCGAATTATGTTCTGTATGAGGTATGAGAGTATGTACATAAGTGTATTACGTTGGGCTAACACATTTTATATTTGTATGTACATATGTATGCATACACATGCGCTGACAATACAATGTGTGATTGCTTTTAACTGATTTTGGCTTCAAGTCCCCAATGTACAATTGTTTTAGCAGCTTTTCTTTTAAGCTTTTAGCTAGTCTTTAATTTTACTACACATTTCTGCAAGAATTTGAGTTTTGAAAAGTAAACCAATAAAATATTGTATAAACCTAAATGCTGAAGCACTGTGTAAAATTCTCTTATAACACTGTGCAACAAAAAAGCCAGCAGCAATACTTGCGACGCGAAATGAAACTATACTATTGGTAGAACAAATCTGCCAAAGGGATTTCAAAAGATAGCTCAGGTTCCCGAAATATCGATCCCTTAAGTTTTTGAATTTTTTGAAAGTAAAGAAATTCAAAAATTTCAGTGCCCGAAATTTCAAAAATCCGTTTTACATATATTATACGATTCGATGAAACTCGATGCATAAAATATTCGTCGAACATTTTAACTCTCTAAAGTGCCGTTTTAGTATACTTTTGTGGGGAAGTTAAAAAAAGGACAAAACTTACCCCGTAAAATGATTGTTAGAATGTTAATATATTCGAAACAAAGAATTGCCATACAATTCTACTGAAGACATCTGAACTAGAATTTAAGCTCAGAAGTACATTTGGTATATATTTTTTTAATTATACCAAACGCCTTTTCAAAAAAATCAAAAACTTTATTGTGGAAATCCGAGCTAACTTACCCTTTGGCGGATTTGCTCTACCAATAGTCTAGTTTCATTTCGCGTTAATAGTATTAAGACTGGCGGCGATTACACGAATTTTGTGGCACTGTGTCATGTAATTAAAATAAAATAAATTAAAAAAATAATTTTAAATATTTATTGTTACTATCATTTAGCTTTGTATGTGGGTCGTTATACGTTGAGAGGTTATCTGATATTATGAGTGGCGGCGTGATAAAAATATTTAAAAAAATGATTTTTTTCAATATAATCGTATATAATCAGGAAGTTTGAATGCATGTTTAATAATGGCAAGGCAAGTTATCTACTTTTTCCGGTATTTTAAATGACCAGGGGAGATAATCTACACAGGGTAAAGACTTGACGGCCAGGACAAAATACCTTACTTTAAGCGGAAAGATCAATTCAAAACAAACCATGTTTTCGTAAGAATCAACTTTAGTTATTCAATATTTGATGATTGTTTGAAAAAAAAAAACTAGACTAACTCCATAGAGTCTTCTTTTATGTAACTTAAAAAACAAAAATACTTAGTATCTGCTTACATAAACGTAGTCCAAAAAAGCTAATTATTTAATTGCACATATTTTGCAATATAAGGTGACAAAAATATATAGAGCATCAATGCTCCAATAAAAACTTTAAACTTAAATAAGAACTTTTACTTATAAAAACAAACATTAAAAAATATAGCTTTTGAGATCACGCCTGTTCAAAGATATTAACACTTTCGTCAAAAGCTTAAAAATCCTTTGTCCTTTCATTTCGTTGGTTTACAAGCTGATATGACTTCTTGGTAACTGCTTGAGAACAATACTGAGAAGATACTTTATTAGTGGTTTGTCGTTTGATTCACTTTCAGGTACATATATCATCGTAATCAACATTAAGGCGCGGTTTGGTTTTCATGGAAGCAAAATCCAAAGTGCCGACCACAAAATGATTGGATACTTCAAGATCACAGAAACAGCTTAAGCTCTTCATTGTCAATTTATTGGGGCAAAATATACTTCCAGTAATTTGATGGCCCTTCATTAGGGTGGTCGTTTACTGTATGGATCAATTTTTTCCCCCCCAATTCGGTGGGTATTGATAAAAAAACAACTCAAAAATTTTTTAGGACAATCGGCAAAGGCTTAGCCGTCTCTCAAGCCCGCCAAAGTTTGCACAAATCGTAAAGTCCGACTTGTATGACTTATATTTAGGAAAATATTAATTTTACATAAAAATCGTCTTCTAAGAAGTTGTTGTTAGTAAAGTTTGCAACAACTTTTGCCTTAACAAGTTTTCTCTAAAACTCATATTGAACAAACCCTAATTAAAATAAAAAGTAAACAGCAGCATTGATGCGAATTTTTGCTTTAGAACTGTTTTTTCTTACACACGTCATCAATTCAGCTTTAATATTTGTGTTGGGTGCTGCTAAAACAATAGTCCCGACCAGAGAATGACAACAAGTACCCATAAGAATAATATACAGAGGTATTTACCCACGCTTTTCGTTATTGTGTATACACATATTTATAACGCAAATAATAAGAACAGCTATGGTAGTGCGTTGCAAAAAGTATGGTTATTACTTATGCTTATGCACCGCAATATCTTCACGCAACCACATTCAGTAAACAAAAATACATGAATATTATGCAGATGTTATTCAATACTTTTTTTTTTTTATATGAATTTTATTAGATTAATTAATAACAAATTCAACTACAAATAAACAAATAGTGCAATATTGTCTCTACAATCGAACACTCTAGCATATTTTATAATACATTTTCATTTGTTTTTTTTCAACTTATTATATTATTATGTTATCTATATATATATATATATATATATATATATACCAGCTTATGTTTCTTTTGCAGTGAAAAGTGAGAAAAACATTACTTATATTTTTATTATGAGTTTTTAAAAAAATTAGTCAGGTAAATGTAAAAAGAAAAAAAAAGAAGGTTTTAGTTTGAAATACACCAATATCTGTTCATATTTCGCTCCTTACTATCCATTTCAGGAATGCTAGTATCGTATCTTATTTGATTATTATTAATACTGTTAATATTAAGTGATTTATTACTAGCCCTTCTGTATAAGTGATAGAATATTGGAATTCCCTCTTTATTTTGTATGTAACCATTTTTATCTAAATATATGAACGCTTCGGGAGGAACATTACCAGATATTAGTGCATTGGATATATGTATATTGATCATCGGCATAATAGGGAGCAAATATTAAATTGTTAAAGGTACATTCCATGCATTTTAATATGTGATTTCTTATCAGTTTTATAATAAAATTGTCTGACAAACATGGAGATCAATTTTCATTTGAACAGAATCAACAACCTATTGATAGATGCAGTTAACAAAACTGTACCAAAATATGACAAAAAACACCATCTTAATCATATTATTACTCCAGTTATCAGAAAACTACAGGCGGAGAAAAGCAGAATTTTAACAAGAATTAAAAAACATAATAGGCTGGAATGTGTACTTTGTCTTAATGAACTTTCTTTCATAAAAAATAGTCTGAGGCTTATTAGGAAACTTTTACAGGATAACTTTATAAATTCAATCAATGATACTTTTAGGCAAAAACTTTCAAAATTAAGTACTAACGACTCTTCACACACGTTCTCACTGGTAAAAAATCAATTCCGCAAGCAGACATCCTCAGATCTTCTAAAAATTTCATCCTGTAATGTAGACTTGCTTCAAAGGGCAAATATTGATCCGATAACGCTGGAAACTGATCAGAACGATAAGTATAAAATTCGCGATAAGGAAAATATTCTTAATGTTACTGGAGCCTATTTAGAATCTGTGTATGCGTTAAAGGATATCGACTCAAATAACAACACTCATGTACAAGTCAATGACTTTTTCACCCAGTTTTTAGAATCTAAAACTAGGTATGTAAATAGTCAGACAACCATAATGCAATTTAATGATTTCACAAAAGCCAATGAGCTTAATTCTTCCAGTGCTAACGATTATTTCGTCACAAGAGATGAGCTTTTATACATCTTTTCAAAATTAAGACCAAAATTATCAGCTGGGATGGATTGTATACTGAATATAATATTAAAAAACATTCCAAACATTTTGATTTATGAGTATTTGACATTATTTAATAATATAATTAATAACGCATATTTTCCGGAATCTTGGAAACTGGCCAAAATTGTCATAATACCAAAAAAAGGGAAGGATAGCACTGATCCAAAAAATTACATTACATTAGCTTGCTACCAAACATTAGCAAGGTTTTTGAAATATGCACTAATAATATAATTAGGAAGAATTGTCTTAAGTTGGAATTAATATGTGAAAAACAATTTGGGTTTAAATTTAGGCACTCTACGGTGCATGCAATAAATTTATTAGTGTCTACCGTTAATTGGAACTTAAACAAGAAATGCTGTACTGGTGCTTGCCTTATAGATTTTGAGAAGGCATTTGACAATATATGGTTGCCCGCTTTGATATTCAAGCTATCGAATTTTAAGTTTCCTACTCATTTAGTCTTTCTTGTGTATGAAATGTTAATTGAGAGAAAATTTGTAGTATGTAGTAAAACTGAAATAGGTTCAAAAACTTTTAAAATGCTCAACGGCCTTCAGCAAGGAACCGTAAACGCCCCAATTTTATTCAGTTTATATATATATGACCTACTAAATAAAATCGAAATTATAATAGGGTTTGCAGATGATATCATAATTTATAATTCTCACTACAAAATGAATGAAATTAATAAAAATCTGCAAAACAATTTTAACGTAGTAGAAAAATACGCTTCTGACTGGAACATGAAAATTAATATTGACAAATGTGAAACTATACTTTTTCGCCCTCCAGTCGACAAATGTAGTTATAATGTAAAAACCAATTGGAGAAAATTTGAAATTAAGTCGTTTCTAAATGACAGTCAAATCCCTACAAAAAACGTAGTTAAATATTTAGGTATTTATATGGATAAATTTTTATATTTTAACATTCATGTTAACACACAAATAGAGAAGGCCTTGTTTTATTCAAAGTTTGTTAAAAAGGATGTTAAAATCTTATTATATAAAGCATTGGTTCGTCCTATCATTACAAACGGATGTTCAATTTGGTTTAACATCTCGCCCTCGTATATGGAAAGAATTAGAAAATTTTAAAGAAAATGTTTAAGAGCGTGTACTTCACTCAACAAATCCTCTCATAGCATGTTATTCAATACCCATGAATGTGTTTTGGTTATCTGCCATACATATAAAATATCCATGTTTAAAAACATACCTTCAGTATTTTTGGCACTTCTGTGTAAAAATTAAAAAAAAAAATTTTAACAAAAATGTGTTTTGATCCCTAGGCAGGTATGGGACTATGTACATATTATTTATGATATATAAAATAAATTTGTCCGGAACATCAGCTCCGGAACATTTGTCCGGAACATTAGTTCTTATGTAAAACTACACATAAGCTATACATTTTTATAAAAAATAGGATAACGAGTTGAGATAGGGGGCAATTTATGCCTCTCTGAAACTATTTAATAGATTTTAATGAAATTTAAAAAATATAAAGATTTTTATTTATTTGGACACAGTAGCTATGTATTTTTTTCAAACTATGACCACGAGGGGCAAATTACATGTACTATTTTGATCGAATATTCACTCGTATTGTGTTTGGCGTATTTAAAATATGCCTACGACTGTTTGCTAATAGATTAAAGAGAACGTGAAATTGTTTCCTTTAATCTATTACCAATCAGTCGTAGGCGTATTTTAAATATGCCAAACACAATAACAATAATTAAAAAAAATTTGTTAAACAGCAATTGTAACACACATGCACAGTAACATGTGACCTGAAAAGTTGACAAGTCAGATGTAAAAAACATGTGGTGTACATGTATCTTAAGCAAACGCTATAAATACATGTGTATTGAGTGGTTGTTTCACTCATTCTTATTCGCACAACATACATATCAATACTTACATGCATACATAAAAAACAATATCTTCCATCTCGTGTCGTCTATCTATGCTATGTGCGTGTGACAGCGACAAGTGGCTCTACGATATTTTTATTTTTGCATGTAAGAAACCTTTACGCATCCGCACGATTTTTTTGCACTTCTGCACTTGTCGCTGTCACACACACATAGCATAGGTAGAAGACACGAGATGGAAGATATTGTTTTTTATGTATGCATGTAAGTATTGATTTGTATGTTGTGCTAATAAGAAAGAGTGTAACCGCCATTTAATACATTTAGCATCCAGTGTATGTATGTAGTATATGAAAGATTATAAATTTAAAGTATGAAAAATAATCAAGAAATTTTGGAGAAAATAGATGATTTTGGAGAGGCATAAGTTGCCCGCTATCTCCCCTCGTTATCCTATTTTTTTAAAAAATACATAGCTTATGTGTCTATATAAATATGGATCTATCTATGTTTTATATATCATTAAAATCTGCTAGATAGTTTTGGAGAGGCAGAAAATACCCTCGAGCTTCCCTCGGGGTCCTTTTTTTTTTAAAATATATATAGCTTGTTGTTCATATTATGTGGTTCTATCTATATTTTAAATTTTATTAAGATCTGTTAGATAGTTTCGGAGAAGCAGAAATTGCCGCCAACCGCCCCTCGTTGTCCTAATAAAATGAGCTTACCGCCTTAGTTAAATCTTAAAAAAGCTTTAAAATTATCTTGATATTTTTCTGAATACCAACACAAAAAAATGTTGTCTCATTTTAAAATTTTTAAAATTGCATTTGCCATCTCTGCTCTCCCTGTCACTCTATATATTTACCTTAATACACATACTTATATGGGTATTGCAGATAGCTAACAGAAATTTTATTTATATCTGCATATACATTCAAAAAGAAGAATGAATATACAAATACACATTGGCAGCGTATACCTATACATATTCAACTTTAGCTTGTTATGGGTATTGGTATGTATGTGTATGGTTTTGATCTTTACCCATACGCGTCCATACATGTTTTCTCACTAATATTGAAAGAGTACTTAAAATAATACTTTTTTCATTCTCTAGTCCCGACTTACAACAAACAGAGTTACATTATATTTTGTATAACATTTGCCACCGCACTGTCCTTTATGGTTAAAACATCTCATTGTTGTTTTTTCATGCTTTTCGTTGGTTTCTGGTTGCTACTTTTCTTGTTGGATTTTCTACTCAGAAATTATATTTTTGCGATTGCTGCGGCTTTGCTTTGCGGCAGCACTTCATAGTTCATCCTATTTTCTATACTAGTGAAAAAAGAATCTTCTTCTCATTAAGTCAGTGTAGGTGGGTGTGTGTCAAGCTATTTTTTTTCATTTGCTTGATTGCAACGATTTATTTTGTTATTTCAAGGAATGTTTTTGAAAACTCAATTTTTTTTTTGTTGTAAATATATAAATTTGTTGTTGTGATTTTTTGTTTGTGGTGATTTGTATTGGGAAACGAGCGTGTAAAAACGCCAAATTTTCGGTCTTTGTTTTTTTTTTACAACTTGACATGAGACTTTGCTTGTGTAATTTAAAATTAAGCATATTCACGAACATACCCAGCGGTAAAAATAAGCAGTAAGCAGGCCTTCTAGAAGCCCCATATTTCTAAGGCACAAGGCCTAACTTCTCCATTAGACCTTCCTGAGAAGGCAAGCTAACATCAGTATTTTACCGCTGCGTACATATGTTTGTTTGTAGATATGTATATAACTTTGTCAAGTATTAATCTCTTTGATCCACTTTTTAAAATATAATACCGATATGAAAAATATTTTTTTTTCTCTATGAAAGCTGCACAAAAACTAATGTTTAATATTAATTAAGACCGCAAAATATTAATAAATAAATAAATCTATTTACAGAAGAATGTACGTACATATGTATATGTGAGTGTATATAAAATGTATTTTTTATTTAATCACAAATAAAAACACTAGCCTTACGAATTTATAATGATAAAAACAATAATTTTTAATAATTTAACTTGGAGCAAATTAAACTATTTCACATAAATACTTATGTGGTGGTTGTGGAGGGTGAAAAGTGGTAATTTGTAATATAGACCACATATTCAACAAACAAAAAAAAAAAAAAAACAACAAATAAAATTAAATAAGTACACAATTTATTTACAAGTACATATACACAATCCATATGCATATGTGAAACTTACACACAATAAAAACAGATCACATAGTGACAAAAATAAAAAATGAACATTAACACCCAGCGAACATTTATTTTCATCATGACTAATTTCTGACAGGCAGGTTGTACAACTCTCAACATTTGTTTTTTGAGAGGTAATTCATTATACAAATTTTTCTGTTTTTTACGACTGATATAACTAACGAAAGGGTTCTCTGTCAAACGAACTGTCATACTTTGCACATTCATATATAAATTCACGCCTTAACAACGCTACCAAATTTACTTGGTTTATCGCCAAATTTGCAGTAACCAAACCAAATTGGCGGATTTTATGTGAGACCAATCCCCAACAGACCCTACAGGCTCCATTACACCCTGAAAAATGCACCGTTTTAAGCGATTTACACGCTATGCACGGAGAAAACTGATGTGCATTATTTATGCGCAAGCTGTTCGTAGCTATAAAATGTTTCGGTACATTTTTGAATATGCTACTTTGCGCATAAATTATGCCTAATAATCATCAATTCTGCACAATCTAATAAAATTGTGCATAAGTTATACGCAAAAAATGTGCACAGTTTGTGAACATTCAAAGTGTTTACGTCTAAACTGAAGGCAACGATGTTTCCAGCCCTGGGGTCTAATTAGATTGACCTTTGACATCTTGCGGCGCCACCGTCAGCAAGAAGTTTATTTAAGTTCATATTTCATTTTTGTATGTATTTTCGTTAAGTTATTATATTAATTTTGAGAAAATGAAGTTGGGCTAGAGACAATTTTTTTGATCACTTTTTGTATAACCGCCATAGTGTACAATTAAATTCTCTTCATCGTAAAAAGTTTCTAAATTTCAAAGCTTTAATAAAACGAGTTTTGTAACGTTGAAACGAAATAAGGAAAGTGTTTTTATTTGGAGAGACATTTTTAGTGAAAAAATAACCTCTTTATTTTTTTTATTTGTTTCCCCGAGATTTATTGTTACTTCGGTACCCAACACCGAGCGCCAGGGCATCTGGTGTTCTTGCAGTACAATTATATCCAATCCCTAATACAGTGCATACCCTGTATTAGGGATTATAGCCGAATTATTTTCAAACAAACTCTTGGTAATTTTTAAAATTTCTACAAATTTTTTACTGATATTTTTGTTTGATTTTTATTTAACCAACAAAAATGTGGACAACTATTCAAAAATAGAATATACGCGTTATTGGCTTCAAGTTTTCTTAATTTTGTATGAAAAATTTAGCGCTTTTTAATGTTGTCGTCTTTTTGCATTTTTAGGTTAAGCAACACTTCTTTATGTGAAATATAAAGGACCAACCATAATATGCATAGCCGTGCTTAACCTACTGTCAAAAATTACGAAAAAGTCTCTCAAATGTATTTAAAAAAAAAACAATAACAAAATCAAAACAAATTTGATTCCGTACGCACTTTGCTTAAGCAAATGACAGTTTCATAAAAGTAAACAAAAAGGTTCCGTAAGTTCAATATGGTTTGCTTCATATGATTTACATGTATTCGCACATTTGCTTAATCCAACTGAAGCACATTATGGTTAGGCCTTAAGAACTACAACAAAAAACACATACAGCCTATTTTTGGACACTTTAAAAAAGGACAACAAGATGATAAAAGATGATAAAATAGCATGACGAGGTTTGGAGTAAAAAAAAAAAAAAACAAAAAGTAGCAGGTAAAAAAACGTTTCACTAATTTTAAACAACAGAAACAACAACAACATTATAGGAAACAAAATAAATTTTTGGTTGGTTTCAAAGTTGGTAAAAAAACAAAATCCCGTATTCAATTTTTTCAAACTGTTTAATTAAATACATCAAATACAAAAATAGAATGATGACGAAAAGCATGTCGAGTCGGTCTGCCGCCGTTTTTGGTTACATTTATTCTTCTTTAGCAAAGGAAAGGATACAGCAACAGTGAGTGAATTAGAAAAACATTGTGTGTATAAATAAGACTTCGTTCAATAAAAAAATGTGTCTCAAAGTCAGCCGGCCGCTCTGCTCTGCCTTCATGTTCTCCTACAGTGCTTGTTTGTGTGCGCGTCATTGATTGCGCAAAAACTTTTTTGTTTGATTCAGTAAAATTATTGGTTTGAAATTGATATGAATTTCTGTAAACCTTTTCTTTGATTCAGTTAAATTATTTTTTTGTGTGTTTTTTCAATAAGCAAAATGCAAATAAATTCTTCGAATATGCGAATTTGTTTATAGGACCGATTTTAGACAAAAAATTGTTTGATTCTACAAATTTTTTGTTTGAATTGGAAAAATATTTTTTTCTGTGTTGTGCATAGCTTAGTTATTAGAAAATTAAACACATAATGATGATAATTAAACACATAATGATCATAATATATGAACATTGTGCATGAACGAGTATAAACACTTATTGTTCATGAGTTATGCTCACTTGTGCATAGATTTTGCCCAACATTTTGATATGTGTGTATCTTGTTCATAAGTTGTGCCCATTTATGCATAGATTATGAACAATGCGCACACATATGGATAATGAGTATGCATTAATTGCAAGTTAGTTTCACTTATGTTCTTTGTGTCAAGAGTGCCGGTTGTGTTTAGAAGCGACAGTAGTTGAAGTGTGTAAATATTTAATATTATTGAGAAATATATAATTATTAAGCACTTGTACTTTGAAATAAAGACATTTGAAAATAAAATGAAATCTTGTTTCTTTAATATTAGCAGGAGGTGTAAAAACTTTTCCTATTTGTTCCTATTTGTCCACAGTTGTTCATAGTCTTTTCCCAATTGTTCAGAATCTATGAAAATGTTGTTCACAATCTATGCCTAGTAGTTCATAAAACATGCTCATAGTGCTGAACTTAAGTTATGCACAAGTGTGCATAGATTATGAACAACTGTTTTTAGTAATTTTTCGTGATCAATTTGTGCATAGGTTGTGCCCATACCGCATAATTTCTACACATAATTCTCTCCGTGTGTAGTTAACTGAAATTACAATTTTTTGATTTGACACCAATAGATTATTTTCTGTACGGCTATGTAAAGTCACTGGCTTATGCTGACAAACCAGAAACAATAAACGCCTTGAAGGCCAGAATTTGTCATGTTATTCGTGGCATATGACCAGCAATTCTCGACAAAATACTCTAAAATTGGACGTCCTCTAAAACCATTGTGTTGCCCATATGCCCCAAATAGTTTTGAAATGTATTGGAGTTTCGAATAACAAGTTTTTTTGAATAAAATTAAATTTTTTGTGTTATTTTTTACAATTAAAAGTTCAATCGGGCTTGAAACAGTACGCTTCATGTAGAATGTACATAGGACATTTAAAGGAAACTTGTATTTTTGTTTTATGTAACAAATGAAAGAATAAATTATTATTATACCCTCCACCACAATTAGTTGTGAAGAGGGTATATTAAGTTTATCATTCCGTTTGAAACTTTTTTATTATTCATCTCAGACTCCATAAAGTATATGTATTCTGGGTCCTTGAGTAATTCTAAGTCGACTTAGCCATGTCCGTCTGTCTGTCCGTCTGTCCTTCTGTCGAACAACTCAAAAGAAATGAAGAAACTTGGTGCGAAATTGCTTGTAGTTATCCTAAGCAGTTTGGGACTGAAATCCAGCAAAATCGGTTCAGTAGGACCATAGCTATGAATCAAAATGTGGAACCACCACTTAAAAAAATGATAATTTTGTTACCAAAAATTAAAAAAAAAAAAAAACATAAATGCTGGAACAAGGCACGGAATGAGATAAGATTTTGCAAAAATTTGTTTTATTTGACTGGAAATCACGCTGCTAAATTTCGTGAAGATCCGTCCATAATTTACCCTAAGCCCCATATAAACACTACTCCCGGAAAACAGTTTAGTACGCCTAAAACCGTAAAAAATAATGCTAGCGTAACAAAATTTGGTACGTCACAGTTTTTTAGGACTAGAAATGACGCTGTGAGATTTCGTGATGATCGGTCCATAATTTACCCTTGGCCCCATATAAACCCTACTACCGGAAAACAGTTTAGTCGCCTAAAACCATAATTAATAACAAATCGTCACAGTTTAAGATAATAATAACATCATACAGATATTACTCCTTAAACATTCGAACTGTCGGTGGAGGGTATCAAAGATTCGGCACAGCCGCATATAGCACTCTAACTTGTTTTTTTTTGTAGTCAACGTGTTTACACTTATAAAACTTTATTTTTTATTTCTTTACGCTTTCGAAAATAATCATTCTAATCCCTCGATCTCTTGTCAGGCTCTGAAGTGTTAACCGGCAAAAAGATAACGGGCATGGAAAAAAATCTCTAACAATTAAGTTAGAATTTAATTTGTAGCTGCATTATGAACTTTAGTTGCGTTTCACTGTTAAATGTACTTATTTAACTTCATAGCAGATACGATAAAGTATATATTTTTAATAAGATTAAAGTATTATGTATTTACAGTTCATTCATATGCATTTATAGTTTTTATATATACGTGTCTTTACAAAGTCTCATACATGTATACAGGGATTCGAATACAGTCATACATACATATAGAAATTTACCTATACATTGAAATCAGAATAAAAAAAGAGGAAAATATTGAAACTGAAACCATTTTGAATGATAAATCTAGTAAAGTCTGTTATCTGCTGAAGACACTGAATATCATTTTGTTACCAAAACTACATTTATTATATATTTAAAGACACAAGCACAAATGCAAAACACAGATACTTTATTTTACATGTAGCAACATATTTTTATGAGGATTGAAAATTAAAAAAAATATAACATTTTAAACATGCTTTTTGATAATTTTTCGATTGAAAAAAGTTACATAGAACCACAAAAATGCAAGTAAATTCATAGCACAGTGGGGCGGACAGTATTAATAATATTATTCGCCCGAAAACAAAAGCTCTCACTAAGACTGAAAACTTAATAATTTTGTAATATCTCAGTTAAATTTTTCCAAATTGTCAAACGAGACCTAAAAAAAACTTTCTTAAAAAAAAGAACACGTAGAAAAACTTGTATAATTTTAAATTCTTAAACAAAAAATTTATTTTGTGTTTAAAATTTAAAAAAGGATGCTTTTAAAATGAAGTTTATCATTAAATTTTACCTTCACCGCATTTTTCAAAAACTATATTAACCAGGGCTTGAACAAGTACTATAATCAAAACCGTAATCACAATCCGTAAGCATAATCGTAGTCGCATTATATTTCACGCGATTACGATCAAAACCTTTTACATTTTAGACACTCTGTTTTTTTTACAATTCTGTTATAAATTAAGTAATTACGAAAAATAAAGTCCCACTATGAACGAGTGGAAACAATTTTCGTGAGATAAAATAATTTAATTTACAAGACAATTAAAAAATTTGGGGGAAAAGCAAATTTTGTTTTTATTAAATGCCATTGGAACTTTTGTTATGAACTGAACTGGTGTTTTTTGCCAGATAGGGGGCCAGTGTTGGATGGTGTCAAGTTAACTCTATTTGATATTGCTAAGTATTTGGGTAACTTCCTCGACTGTTAACTGTCTTGGAAGAGAAATACTCAGGAGAGGATAAGAACTTGACTCAATGCCTAATAGACATGCAGAAACTCCATCGGTTAGAATTGGGGATTTAGACCGAATATGGTAAGCTGTATTTATACATCAGTGGTTTTCTTACTTATGGATGCACTGTTTGGTGGGATGCGTTAAGATTGAATAGATATAGGAAGATGCCCAACAAGGCTCAAAGGAGTGCATCTCTTGGCATCTCAGGTGCACCCACAGACAGCTTTGGTTACTACATCTGTCCTCTGTCCCCTATTGAACAGTATGTGAAAAGTGTGGCTGCTAGGAACATATTTAGACTCTACGAGTCTTATTTGGTTAGACCATTCAGACTCCCGGATGGGTTAAGTGTCTTCTAGGCTAAGATAAGGGTTCGAGTCTAGACTAATTGGTAAGGGACGTTGGAGTAAAAGCACTTCTTCACTTCTATGAGGTGATACGAAAAAGATTCCGTTATGCCTTTAACTGGTCCTGGAGGGATAGAACGGATTTCAGGGAGTCTAGGGCATTATGGCCCGCATTGGCCGCCGGGGAAGCCAAGCTTCTATTAGGATTGGATAGGAGTCTTGTTTTATTCTAAAAAACTCACCCTTTTCGGGAGCAACATTTTTAAGAAACATTCACCAAATTGCATTTTTTAAATAAAATGTAACATTTTTTTTGTAAAAAAGAAAACACCATTAGACAAAATTAGAAAAAATTATTTTTTTGGGTTTATTGTTTAATTTACAGCCTGTTCAACGATTTCGAACGTTAACGTTCGCATAGAATATTACATTTAAAACAAAAACAAATTTTCGAATTTTGTTATTGTTTTAAATATAATTTTCTATGCGAACGATGACGTTCGACATCGTTAAACCGGCAGTTAGAGAATTTTGGGATTCTCCGAATCAAATCATAACATTTTTGCCATTTCTTATTTCATTTTTTAATATCTACCAATAAGAAAAATTGTATCCCAACTATTTCAGAATTTTGAAATTCACACTTAACACCAAATTGACTTAAAGTGCAATTCATTATTTCTGCTAGAAAATTTAAATCCAATGTTTTTGTCAGGTTTATTTCCATTGGATTTGGACCCACTGTGGATGGGACCGACAGTAACTTATGTTATTGAAAAATATAAGAAAACTATAATAAATTTGGATTTCAAATCTTAAGCATATTATCTGTAATAAAATGTTTGAATAAATCATTAATAAATTAAAAAAAAAAATTTAATTGAAGCAAATGAACCAAATAGATTATCTTGACACACACATATTTGACAGATTTTAATTTTTAAAAATACTTTTTTAATATACCTATATCTAAGACCATATAGTATATATATTTTAGGTCCTTGAGTAATTCGAAGACGATTTAGCCATGTCCGTCTGTTGAATATACACTCACTTTTAAAAGACACAATAGAAAACAACAGAATTGGTGTCTTTTTTCTACTTTTCCTAAGTAGTTTGAGATTGCAATTTACCATAATCGTTTTGCACAAATTCGTTTTATATGACTGAGAATTGTACTACCATAACCCTCTCTCCCGGAAAACATTTAAGTATGTTTAAAAAAAAAGGAATAATGATAGTGGAAGATACTGTATTTTGTTGTATTAGAAGGGCACCAAATAAATACAAATACAAAAATTTCGTGAAGATCGGTCCATAATTTACCATAGCTCTATAGTAAGCCCACTTTGGAAAATTCGAAAGTAATGCGTTAAAGATCTTATTTGCACTTATAGTATCAAGTAAACAAAGCTAATACGTTTTTTAAAAATAAAACATTCAGAAATTAGTTTTTGACAATTTCGTTACTAAAACTAGTGTAATACGTTTTTTTATTCAACAAAAATTGTTTGACTTTGGTGCCCTCCCTGTAAACAAAAAGTCAACATGATGAATTCTACTTAAAAATCTATTTAAGGTAGTTTGTTAGCTTTGCAAAAATATATATGAACTACGTCATTATTCTTAGCAATATGGGACAGACCACTGTCCGCTAGTTCTTATGAAAATTATGAATTTTAGACATATGCGGTTGACCAGGAAAATTCATTTCATACATTAACTTAATAACGCAAATTACAAAATAGTTCACCTATTATTCTGTCCAAATCTCTAAAACGTATTAAACATTTTGGGTTAATAAAATAATATAAATAAATTATTATAAAATCGCTGTTTTTACATTCAGTTGGGGTTGTTGGGCGTTCTTTGTATTGTTTCATTTTTTCAATTCACAGTTATTATTTGACTTGTTTCAGTAAAAAAATAAATATGACAGCTAACAAAGTATACATAACGCAAATGAACTTAACTTTGCCCTTTTTTACAATTGAAAATGTACAATTAATATCAGATTAAGCATGGATTAAGAAGAGTTGCGTAGTTGATGTAATCACTTATGAATTTCAAATTCATTATTTGTTGGTTTTCGCTTTGCTCACAATTGATTCCTAAAAGAAAAAAAAAGAGCCACACAGATCTCAAACACTTACAAAGAATCAGTGGGCTACGGGAAAACGTTTGTTGTGTACAATTTGTATTTCATAATGAAGTTGAATCGAAATAATGCTAAGAAATAGAAAATGAAATGGATCAGTTGGCAGCGATGCCAGTTTAGTGCTTTTGGCATTATTTATGGTGCTTTTTGATGCCTCGAAACGCCAAAATTTTATCCCTAGTGCCAAACTAAGAAAAAGCACTAACTTGGTGCTTTTTCAATTTTTCGTTAGTGCCATTTTTTTAAACTACGATTATATAGAGGATGGATTAGATGAGATTTGCTCTTTGGGGTTCAATTTTACGAAGGCCTGCAAAGATTTTAAGACTGTAAATGATAAAAAAGTGATACAGGATAGGTTATTTACGAGGTAAGAGCTAGGCTTCCTAGCAATTTGGAAATTGTGCAAAACGTCACACTTTGTTAGCGTTGACAACATATTAAGAATTCGTAATAAAAATGATGTATTTGTTTTCAGTAAACATTTTTTTAAAGATGTAGATACTGTTTCAAAAATAGAAAAGGGCTTGGAAAATATTAGGAATTGTAATTGTGAGAACATGCAGTCGAAACCCGTAAAAAGGCACGCAGAGACTTTGAAAACAAAAAAAAAAAAAAGAGCCGTAACTTGGTATAACCAAAGTGTTTAATAAATTAAAAACAGCTGACAGAAAATGCTTTTATACCGAGCGTTGTGTAATCTGCCATTTTTCATGCGCTCTAGTTTTCAAACGCTCGACACTCGTCTCCGAATAACCGCGTGTTGTACAGTTCTACCTCTAGTGCTATTGCAAAAAGGTTGACTAAGTATCAGAATACAAACATACATGTTATTTCTATTTTGCACCTTATGTGTGTCCTTTATTCAGAAGCGTACATATCTGTGGCATTTTGACAAAACATCTTAAGTCGAATTTAAAAAGTTGTATAATATGTTGTTAATCATACGAATTTTCATTCAAACAACATTTTTGTTTAAGTTTTTGAAATTTTGTATTATAAACGAAATTTTTCTTTAATTTTGGTTTATTTTATTATTTAATAAAAATGATTTTTTCACCGAGTTCTTTTAAAAAACTTTTTTGCTATCTTATCTCGACTTAAGATGTTTTGTCAAAATGCCACAGATATGTTAAAATAATTGGACAATATCATGCGCCAATTGTTTTATTAAACTTTGCACGATTTTAATTTAGAATTATTTAAACGATAAAATATAAGGTTTTTTATTAAAATAAACAATGGTCGGTCATTGCAAATTTTTTTTTAGTTACGAAAATCGCGCTCGCACTGTATTACTTTAAAACTGTTTTATGGCCAATTCAAACTCAGCTGATAGTGATACTAGTGATTTGAATAATATTTTTATTGAAGATAATAATAATAATACATTTAAAAATTTGTATATACGAGTGTATATTATATATATATTTTATATATTATATATTTTTTTTTATTAAATTTTAAATGAAAATCCCCAATCAAAGCCGTCGCCGTTTTTTAAATTTTGGAGGTATGTTATATTTTGCTCAGCCGAATGCAACTTGTTTTGTGTTTAATTAAATTGTTAAAATGGCTTAGTGCTTTTAAACGCTTTTTTTTGTTCGAAATAGTGCTTTTTAGTGCTTTTTATAAATTTTAAAGTGGTTTTTGCTCTCAAAAAGTTGGCATCACTGTCAGTTGGTGATTGCTTATGCTATTCATATACATACAATGTATTTGCTATACATATTCCTTCTGCCTGCATTGTTGTCATTTTCGTTTAGTTTTAGTTGTTTTATTTTATAACTTTTATTGTTGCTGCTGCTCTTTTTGTTTTAATTAAAAAAGGGATTTTCAACATAATCCCCAGATGGAACTCTAGCATTTAGAAGGAAACAAAATCAAATGTAAGCTGGAGTAAAAGCCAAAGCGCCACAGCTTTCAATTGTTCAAGTAGATTTAGTTGTGGGTTGAGAACAGGCAACTATGGTGATGTCAGTGGAAGAAGATACATATCAATTTGTGGTTTTTGTGGACACCCGCATTTGTAAAACGTTCAGATAATACCAAGTAGATCGATATGACCATAACATCAACCCTTTTTAATACATACAAACAGCACCAACAGCAAAACATTTACGACTTATTATTCGTCTCATTCAAATGCATAGAGATACACTTTCAGTTCAAACCCGTATAAATGGAGTCGTAAACATTTTTTTCCTTAACTTAATTCAATTGCTTATACACTTTCCTTCTTCTCATTTAACTTTCTCTAATATCTAAAATAAAACAAATTATGATGGCACACTTTGCAGGAAATAAAAGTGTTCCTTGATTTGGGCATTTCCAATGAATCCACTTTTTTGTTCTTTAAAACATTTTGGAATAGTCAAAGCATTAATGGCCATACAACAATACTCGTATTACAATAGTTTTATATTACAACCCTAAAAATTAACAATTTACAAATATACTATTAATAAATGTATGTAACATGGCATTAATTTGTTTAACACTTTTTTTATTTTTAATCAATCTCCTTTGATAAATATTTGAAAAGAAAACTGAATTTTCTTAGTGTATGATGCAAGTTATCCAGCATTCCTCACGAAGAAAACGTTTCGAAAAGGGACTTTAGGGCGATTATATTCTAGACAACTTTTAACATCAATTTTCAAATCACACTATTTGATACTTTTTTGATGCATATTTTAAGTAGCATATCTATATTTTATAATAATATAATTTTTTTAGACGCCAGCTTAAATATAAATTTGTTGTGCAATTCGAATCATTAAGATTCATAGATTTCGCGCGAACAGAAAATTCATTGCATGTTACACCCGTCATGGCTTAAAAAGCTAATTTCTTATTATTGGATTCTATTTTTCTACAATGTTTGATTTGATATTCATCGCCTGATATCTCATCTTTCACAATAAAAAAGAATAATACAATAAAAGTTTAAAAATTAACAGAGTTTTGTGTTTTTGTGGTATGATCTTATGAAAGTGGGCCAATTTGATTGCACCAGCCATGCACTTTAAAGCTCTATCATGGCTATTTGATCGTTTCATATAAATTTTTGTAAATAGATAGCAATAGTATATAAAAAAATGTTACCCCTTCTAGAAATAACTTAATTGCAAATGTGTTTCTTTCTATTAGTAAAAGACGTTTAAAGCGTCTAAATGTTGCACCCGTCAGAATAGAATCGCCCTTTAAGTTGTAGAATCCAAATAAATAAGCTCAAAGTTAAAAATCCAATTTATCGTTTAAAATTCAATAGAACTACAACAGTAACAACGGTACCATGGTCCGCAACAGGCTCTCTTGATCTCAGTTACAGGCCGTTTACTTTGCATCGAAATCTTTAAGATTTTATTTGAAATCTTATTTTAAATCTTGTGAGTTTGCATTGCAATTTTTTGACATTAGCAAGATTTAGTTTTCATCACCAAAATAAAGAAATAGGCATTTAAAAATTTGCATTAAATTTTCTTTATAATTAACTTCTTTTATCTGTTCCATTTTTTTTTCTTTTTTGTTAAAAGGTAGGATTTTATCGGCCGTATAAGAAGTGTTCCATTATTACAATTTAACTTTAACCTACCAGGTAGGATGAACCATAATCTACATTTTAGGTTCAAGATAGACTTTTAAGCACCTGCCCAGATATGGGAGTTGCATTTCATTTTCGGTCGGATATAGGTGGTAGAAATATTGAAGAGATCAGACGGAGTGAAGTAGTTCTTGCACCGTCGCACACAGGGGTTTTTTGCCAATCTAGCCGGACATTAAGTAAAAAATTAAATTTAAGAAATGGAAAAATTTAAGTACGCAGCTCGACAGACAACAAAGTTTTTTTGTTCACTTTTTTGTAAAAAAAAAAATTAAAAGGTTTTTGAAGGTGAAGCCCGCTGAGTTCTTAAAAATGTTATACATCACGATAAAATTTGAAATCTCTACTTTTAAATTAAAAAAAAAAAACGTTGCGCGTTGTTGCGCCATTTTTTTATGATTTTTTGAAAATTTCACCTTTTTTCTGTTTTGGCTCATCTTGCATAAGTACATATGATAGAAACCCTTTCGTCAGTCATAAAATGTTTTGGTTGTACGTAGATGTTTTTTATTTAAATTATTACATCTAAGACTAATATTACCTGTGTAAAAAAGGGATGTGCGAAACAGTAAGTAACGGGTTTATCCACCTGTGCGGCCGCTAAATGACGTTATTTTATGAAGCAAAATAAATGTACCTGTTTTGCATAACTTTTAAAACCATTAACAACAAAAATAATATATAATAAAAAATCAAATCTGGGCTCTAGTTTTTATTTTTTTTAATATATATTGCGGTTAAAGCATAAAATTGTTATCAGAACCATTTTGAAGCTTTGAGAGTAAAATGGAAAAAGTGTATAATACATGGCGCAACTGTAATGAGTGAGGCATTGTTGCATATCGGGCTATTATCAGAAGAAGCGTCTGAGGCACGAAATAAACATTTTCGGCTTTACAGACAGAATTTGGCTAGAAAGTTTTCGAAGGTATACCTCCCCCTACCCATAAAAGTTCAAAAATTTAATTTTTATAGTATTAAGGCGTTAGTAATCTATTTCTTTTAATATTTAAATATTATTTTATGAAACCGCCATTAAAAGGGGGCAGGGGCGAAAAGTGTAATTTTACGATCTCATGGGTCTAATTTTAGGGTTTTAAACTTTTGCCGACGTTAAAAGTTGCATTTGCCAAACAAAAGTATGGGAAAACTTTAAAAAAAATTGCATTTTCAGAGGTTGGATTAGTTCTTCTAGGGGGAACCTTTTCCTCCTTGGTCCGATTTGATTTATTTTTGAGCTTTACCTGCCTATGACAATATCACATATTTCTGCCAAGTTTCATCGATCTAGGGGCACTCAATAACTTTTAAGAAGCAATATAAGCTAAAACAAAAAGTAATGTCCGGCTAGATTGGCAAAAAACCCCTAAGTGCGTTGTCGACACTTGAAAGACATGTTGGTTTTAACGAACATCACATTGAATTTTCAAGCCCAGAACATCAAGAGTGTCCGATTCCTCAATAGATATACCTCCCATGGATACAGGTGACGCTGACTCCACAAGACGTCTGTGGGTCAACATGTATTAAAAGCGACCCTATTCGCAAGACCCCACTCGGAGATTGTCGTAAGGTCAAGATTGAGTGTGTCTTTCATATTCCGTCTCATAGCTTCAACCTCAGTAATGTTTGGTCTATGATCAAAGCAAAATGAATGATAAATGTTACTGTCATCTGCGAAATAAAAGATTGGATTGGAAGTTATACAATTTGTTAAGAAAAATAAGAAAAAGTGTAGGAGAAAGAACAGAGCCGGCTAGATTGGCAAAAAACCAGTATGTGCGTTGTCGACACTTGAAAGACATGTTGGTTTTAACGAACATCACATTGAATTTTCAAGCCCAGAACATCAAGAGTGTCTGATTCCTCAATAGATATACCTCCCATGGATACAGGTGACGCTGACTCCACAAGACGTCTGTGGGTCAACATGTATTAAAAGCGACCCTATTCGCAAGACCCCACTCGGAGATTGTCGTAAGGTCAAGATTGAGTGTGTCTTTCATATTCCGTCTCATAGCTTCAACCTCAGTAAGGCTTGGTCTATGATCAAAGCAAAATGAATGATAAATGTTACTGTCATCTGCGAAATAAAAGATTGGATTGGAAGTTATACAATTTGTTAAGAAAAATAAGAAAAAGTGTAGGAGAAAGAACAGAGCCTTGCTGTACACCTGAATTTGAGAAACTTCAATATAAATCGAGAGAAATCATTACCGACACCAAACGCAATAAGCTTTAAAACGGGGGCATCGTGCCACACACGATCAAACGCTTTGGAAATATCCAGAGCAACCACTTTGACAAACGGAAAGTTGTAATAATAGGCCTTGTTACTACTAGATTTTGCGTAGTTGCGAAGTAGATTTTGTTTTGTAAGGGAAATTTAGTAAAAAAAACCTAGATTTTGCTCGATATCTTGTAAGAATTTACTAGATTTCTGGCTATTTGCGTAAATAAAATTTAAAGTAATTTGTGAAAAGAAAACATTTCTTATATTTGTTACAAATACGTTATTGGGAAGCAAATATTTGAAAAAGAAACCACATTATGTTGTAGAATTTCTCAATTTGAATGCCCTGGTAGGTTAGCTGGCAGTGAACTAGTTTATCAGTGCCGGGGTTGCGGGTTCGATTCGCTCCATCGACTCTAGTCTGTCTCCTGCAGACAAGCGTAGAGCTTCGCGAGATTAGCTTAGGAAAAAAAAAAATTGTGAAAAAGGAAAGTTTTAATCCAGCTCGTCAATGGCTACATTTTAGGTTTTTTTTGTAATTGAAGCAGCCCTAATAAACGTAACTAAGGACAGACGTGCATATGCTTTATGTAAATCAATGCTTTTATCATTTTTAACTTTGTGTTCAGTCTAAAAGAAAAAATAAACATTTTATTTTTGAAAAACGAACAAGTGGTAAAGAGAGACGCAGCAGAGTTTGAACCAGAGATTTAATTTAAATTCATTTCCAAAAGCCTCATGTGCATTAGGAACTACAACAGCAAAAAACTGAGTTTTAGTAAAACAGCAAAGCACCTAAGAATTTTTAGTGGTTTCCAGGCAATCGACCAAATGAGTGAGTGTTTGCAACTCAAACTCAGTTGGATGGTTTGTAGGCAGTCGTTAAATATTCTTCTTCATATATTGTTCTTATCGTTGTTGCAGACTTTGCCATGTCATATGTCAGACACTTAATATTTTGTTAAAGGGTTTCATTAAATTTTCTTGTCACGTCCATCCTGTAACGTTGGAATTCATTTTCTATGTTTCTTCACTAGTCTTCTCTAAACGGAATAGTAAGATCATAAAGTTTTGGTTTTCGTTATCTTTTCTAGATTTGTTTTTAATTTAATTTAAGTTTTGGCCAATTTTTTTTTTACTATTTAACTATTTAAATTTACCTTTAAAAGAAAAAATTGTTAAATAAAAAGAATTTTAAGACACTGACTAAATAAGCTATAGGGTGAAAACGAAAGTCTGTTGCTTTAAGTGCTTGCATATTTTCCAAAAATTTTGAAAACATTAATTTTTTGCACATTTTGAAGTTAAGCAATAAGTTTCTTAACAAAAATATGTTGGTTTACGTATTACGACTTGTTCAGAACTGAACATGTGTTAATTTTATTAGTTGAATTGTAGTTCTTATTATATAAAATAAAAACTCTCCTTACAGCCAGCTATTATCATATCATACCTGTAAGATCGAACATTCTATGAAAAATTAATGACGAAAAATCAAACATTATGGATATCAGAGCGGTTCGACAAGTTCGACAAGGTAGTGTGTTAAGTCCCATTATTTTATACTGCTGACATGCCGATTCTAGATGATATACAGTTGTCAACGTATGCCGATGACATGGCAATACTGGTAGCAAATTAATCTCAAATTGTAGCTGCAAATCTAGTACAAAACCAACCAGATAGCACAAATACGTGGACAAAGAAATGGAAAATTACGGTTAACGCGAACGAATCAGCCCATGTTATATTTACTTTAAGAAGAGGAGACTGCCCACTGTTGATGTTAAATAACACACCAATCCCGAACAAAGACTGTATTAAGTATCTTGGCATGCATTTAGAACGAGATTTACATGGAAACAACACATAAGGTCTAAAAGATAACAGCTAAACATACAACATAGAACTTTATACTGGTTACTAGGTGGTAACTCGAAACTAAGCATTGAAAACAAACTAAAGTTATATAGAGCTATCTTAAAACCCGTCTGGACATATGGAATTGAACTTTGGGGAAATGCGAGTAATTCCAACCTTGAAATACTGCAAAGATACCAGTCAAAAACTCTCAGGCTAATTGCGCAAGCACCATGGTACATAACCAACGAAGCCATACATAGCGACCTTCGAATAACCACAATAAAGGAGGTTATAAGAATATTCAGTGAAAGATATTTATCTAGATTAGACGTTAACTATTTGTTTATTAGATGACACAAACGAAATAAAAAGGCTTAAGAAATACTATGCCTTAGACCTACCATTTCGAAGATAATGACTAACATTTGAATTATTTATAGATGTATGTATATTTTGTACTTTATCTTATAGTTTTCTGTGTACTGCGAGTATATGTGAATATGTATATATAAATTTATTTTCCGTATTATTAAGTTAATATTATAATACTATTTTCAAAATATTACTTAAAAATATTTCAATTAATGATAAATATATATTATATAGTAATATAAATCCGTAATATGTAATATGCATTAGAAATTTGCTATTAAGTTATATGTATTTCTTTAATAGTTCCAAGCTTACGAGAGCACCAGATGATTGGAACAATCACAGGGTGCAGTTCAACAGGTATAAGGCGGATCTGAAAAGAGCAAAGCGACTATCATGGATGCAATTTTGTGCCTCCATCGATAATGTCAACGAGCTATCAAGATTCCGACGGATTTTATCTAAGGACCCTAAGGCCCTGGGTTACATTCAAAGGAATGACGGCTCATGGACTGAGTCTAGCTCTGAGACCCTAACCTTACTTATGGAGACGCACTTTACCGGGTGCAGGAAAACCGGTGGTATGGAAGACGGTCAGTGGGACGTCATGTCCATGACATCGGATCATACTTCCGCTTGCGTCGAGGAAATGGTCACAAGGGAGAAGCTGGCGTGGGCGGTCAATACTTTCGACCCATATAAATCACCGGGTCCGGATGGCATTTTTCCGGCCATGCTTTGCAACATCCCGGACGTTGCATCATTTCTGCTGGTGGATATATTCAGGAAATGCCTCAGTAGGAGGTATCTGCCTAGGAGGTGGAGAGAGGCCAGGGTGATTTTCATACCCAAGGCTGGTAAAGCGGGTCACTCGAAACCGGGGGATTTAAGACCTATTAGTCTGTCTTCATTCCTGTTGAAAACTCTCGAGAGACTAGTAGATTTCTATCTCAGGAGTAATATTGAGACCCGCCTTATTAGCAACGCTCAACACGCCTACCTGAAAGGTAAATCTGTTGAGAGTGCGTTACATGAGGTGGTGGATTGTATTGAGCACGGTCTGAGGAATAAGGAATATATTGATGGAGCTGGGAGTTAAGGACTTTCTGATAGAGTGGATAGTCTGCATGCTTAGCAGTAGGATTATAAACTCGAGCCATGGGGATCAGGTGATAAGGAGGAGGGTTACCAGGGGGACACCACAGGGGGGGGGGTTCTATCGCCTCTACTGTGGTTGCTTGCGGTCATTTGATTCTATGGGCAGGAAAGTTGTTGCCTATGCGGATGACATAGTTCTGCTGGTCAATGGAAAATTTCTGTCCACGATCGGGGAAATTATGCAGGTGATGTTGGGCGAACTCTCGGCATGGGCAAAGGACAGGGGGCTATGTGTTAACCCTGTGAAGACTGAGCTGGTGCTATTTACCAGAAGGTACAGGATAGAGGGATTTAGGGGGCCAGTGTTAGATGGTGTCGAGTTGCCTCTATCGGACGGTGCAAAATACTTGGGTAACTTTCTGGACTGCAAACTGTCTTGGAAGAGAAATACTCAGGAGAGGATGAGAAGGGGACTCAATGCCTACTACACATGCAGGAACTCCATCGGTAAGAACTGGGGTCTAAGGCCGGATTTGGTAAATTGGATTTACACATCGGTGGTTCCTATACTTACCTATGGATGCACTGTTTAGTGGGGCGCGTTGAGTGTGGATAGCTATAGGAAGATGCTTAGCAAGGTTCAAAGGAGTGCATCTCTGGGCATCACGGGTGCAAGGATCAGCACTCCACAGGCAGCGCTGCACATTCTACTATATCTATCCCCTAACGAGCATTATGTGAGGAGTGTGGCTGCTAGGAACTTCCTTAGACTTTACAAGTCTTCCTTAGTTAGACCTAGGCGGGATGATCACACGAGAATCTTGCACGTGGTGGGTCTGCTTCATAGGGGTACTATTCTTGAGAGAATTTCGGATCATAGGACTACGACTCTGGACTTCGGTGTTACACCACCGGTGGAATTCCCAGATAGGGAAATCTGGAGTGGATCCAATAAACTGTTTGAGGGGTGGGCAGTATTTACGGATGGATCCAAGATGGAAACCGGCACTGGTGCCGGAGTATATATCGCGGACACCGAGGTAAAAAGGTCATTCAGACTTCCTGATGAGTGCAGTGTCTTCCAGGCTGAGATCCTAGCGATCTGGAGGGCGACGGAGGTGATACTGGATCACATCGTGGGTGGATCTGAGGTGACAATTTACGTCGATAGTCAGGCGGCGCTTCGGGCATTGGGGAACTATACGGTGCGATCGTGCCTGGTCGCGCGGTGTAGGAACGCTCTTAGGGAACTCATGGGGGCATTCAACGTGAGGCTGTGTTGGGTACCAGGATACTGCATGGTTGATGGGAATGA
The DNA here is from genome assembly GCA_930367215.1 of Pollenia angustigena. Lineage (NCBI taxonomy): Eukaryota > Metazoa > Arthropoda > Insecta > Diptera > Polleniidae > Pollenia > Pollenia angustigena. Next base: position 253,858,058 of record OV884058.1, read on the forward strand.
GGTGGCGGACGAACTCGCGAGAGGGGGTTCGAGTCTCGACTTAGTGGTAAGGGACAGGGGGTAAAGCCCCCCTATGTTACTACTATGGGGTGATACGGGAGAAATTCCGTGATGACGTTGACCGATCCTGGAGGGACAAAATGGATTGCAGGGTGTCTAGGGCACTATGGCCCAGATTGGACGAGGGGGCAACCAGGGTTCTACTGGGATTGGATACGGGTAGTCTTAGAACACTTATAGGGTTCTTGACGGGTCATTGTCCTGTCAGGGCTTTTGCGGGCAGATGGGACAACGCCATATCGGACTTCTGCAGGTTATGCGAGGATTCGGAGGAGATAGAGACGATCGAGCATGTACTGTGCCATTGTCCCAGGATGCAGGGTCTCAGACAGAAGTGGCTAGGAGATAGGTATCACGACGAACTGGGGTGCATAGCTGGATGTAATCCGGCCGATCTACTGGGGTTTGTCAGGGAAATAACACGGTTGTTTCTGTTGAGGGGACTGTAAGGGGGGTAATGGTCCTACTTTCTTATTTTCCGTCTATCTCATACTTCCTTTTCTCTACTTTTCACTTCCTCTTATCTTTTCCCATAATTCATTGAAGGAATTCACAATGGACCGTATTGGTCTCCGAGTGGAGGTGTGCCCGTGGGCACACAACCCTTCTTAACCTAACCCTAACCTATATGTATTTCTGTTATTGTATTGTTAGTTATTTACTGTGAAACAAAAGATTAGAGTACATCTATTAATGTCAATTTACATACATATTTCTTCAAAATTGCTTTTTATTTTAGGATAGATTGTAATTTAAATAAATGTAATAAAAAAAAAGAATTTTTGTTCTTTAATAAATAATCAGTAATTTGAAAAGATACACTTTTTTTGAAATATTTTAAATAAATATCTTTTATGTTGCCTAAGCATATGTGAAGTAAGAAACACATGTACTATACTAGTTTTAAGATTTTTTATTTAAACTTTTAAGTAGAATATTTTTTACAATGGCGTCACTGCCTGTTCATCTATTTGCGAACGAAGACTGTTTTTGTTTTACATGTAAGTTAAGCGATCGAAGCCTTCGTTCGGAATCGGCCATAAGCTTTAGTTTTAAATTTAAAAAAAAAACATGTCGTGTACAATAGTGTGTCTCAAAAAATAGTTTTTTTTTATATAAAAGTATTTTTGAGATTTTTGGAAGAGGTTTAGAGGTCCCTCAAGTCGAGTTTTTGCACAAATTCGGGCTTCCGGTCTTTTTTTGACTTTTCTTTATAAATCTGTCAAAAGCCACGATTTTCTTCAATTTTAAGAAATAATTTAAAAGGAAAATGTCCCAGCTTTATTTTTATGTGCTCATTTAGGCACCCTACATTACAATTTTTCGTAATTTTTTTTATAAATTTTGTAAATAACGCTTTATAACTTTTACAATTTCTATAAAAATGAAACAAAATAACAACGCAGATTTACAGATCAATTAATTCTTAATAATTTAAAAGCAAATATTTTAAAATTTGCTGTTACCGTTCCTGAGTCAAACCGGTTTTCAAATTTGTACCCAGCTTATGATATTAATACACATACCCAACAAACAAATAAAAATTAAACGTTCTGCTTTTGCTTTGATTAAAAATAATTTATTGGAATTCTTACTTAACGTTCTATGCCCTGCAATAAATACTGAAAATAAAGGCCAGCTTGAAGACATGCAACCAAGAGATTTTAGTCTTAAAACAGTAAAAGCTTCAGGAGCTATTAATTAGCCTCGCTGAATAAAGAAAATTATATATTCTTTAAAAATGTGAATTTTTTCGAAACCAGGTGCAATCTTGCATGGACAATTCAAAAATTGATGCATCGCTAAGAATAAATATCGAAAGTGGGTACCTCTGTTAATGCAGAACGAGGTGTGGCTATTGCTTATACTTTCTTCAATGTCACAACTTCTGAAACAGATTTTCAGAACCCCAATGAATGATTTTTAAACAGAGCAAAACAAAACGATTGATTTTAATTTGTTTGTTGGGTTTGAGTATTTATATCATAAACTTGGAACAAAGCTGAAAACCGGTATAATTCAGGAAAAGTAAGAGCAAATTCAATATTTAGATATCTAGAATTAATTGATCTTTCAAACTGCGTTGTTAGTTTTTATCATGTTCATAAAATTTTAAAAGTTATAAAGCGTTATTTACAAAATGTATGGAATCTTATGAAAAATCTGGAAAAAATCTCAAAAATACTTTCATCTATAGGCTTTTAAATTATGCTTGAGCACCCATTAAAATCAAAGAATATTTTTTTTGGGACTCACTAATGTACGTTTGTACTATACTAGTTTAAAAATTTTTTTTAGCTCTTTTTCTTAGCAATTTCGTTTAATATATTTAAAATAAAGCTTTCGCAAAATTTTGGGCTTAGTTATTTTTGTTCGATTGGATAGTTATTCATAATTTATTTCCCAAGTCTTTTTCACAAAATTCTGAAAAAACAAAGAAAAAGTAATAATTTAAAAAGTACTAAATAGTTCAAACCATGTGGCTCACTCTGCACCACGCGTATATAAAAACACAATTTAAATTTCTATACCCCCGAAAATTTTGGAATCTTTTAGAGACGAATCATCCGTGAAATTTTGTATAAAATCTATAATGTCTGCTTCGTTTTTTTTATTAAATGTTATCCACACTAAATAGCGATATATTTTGCAAACGTTTCAAAATTGGCAGAAGTTTAGTTCTAGTACAAAGTATTTTGTCGCAAAAAAGTACATAAATTGCAAAACAACAAAACGTTCGCTTGGGGGCTGTAAACATTAAGGGTGGTGCCACTTTGACATGTCACCTGCGTCATAAATTTATTGCCGCCAGGTGTAAAAAAGTTTGCAGGGCAGTTAAAGTAGGTCACTATTAAGACAGGGAAACATTTATTTTGGTAGCATATTACGGGTGGGGAATAGAGATGGGCGCGAGTAGTGTTTCTTTTCACACGACGTGTTTGTTTTGAAAAAATAGATTTTTTTCGTGTTCGTATCGTGTCGTGTTGAGCAAGAAAAACACGAAATGATAGTAGGTGTAAAATATGTATTCGGTAAAAAATTAAATTTTTTGTGTCATTGTATACGCAAAAATTATCAGCAAAACACTTTGTTGAAATTTTTTATCATAACATCTTAACAAAATTTTGTCTCGTCTAGATGGAGAAATTAGTTTAATGTTATGTGTAAAAACTGATCAGTCACTGCGACAAATCAAGATGTCGAAGTTACAGCAGAATCTTATGACTTTTACTATCTCAACTGCAGCTTTTTAAACATTTTATTTGTTTGCAAATAACTAAATATATTTAAGTTTATGTTATTCTTTAAAATAAAACAAAAACATATTTATGTGCACATATATATGTATGTACATCCATACATAAGTGATTTTAAGTTGAAAATTTGTTTTATTGAATTAAGTTTCGTGCGTGTCGGTTGGTCTCGTGTTTTGAAATTTTTTGCCGTGCGTGTTTCTTTTGTGCTGGACATTAGAGTGGTTCGAAAAAAAATTTTTTTGTCAGTCCCCCCCTAGGATTAAAGATAATGTAAAAACAATTCCAAAAATATTTTTTTTATTTTTTTGCCACGCCTAGAAATACCGCCCTTTTAGTTTTTTGTTCACTGTGTCGCCATTTTTAGTCCGATCATAACATTTTGTATATCGGTGTTCATGGCTCTGTAAGGGCTACATTTGTGTCCGTAATAGTTTTTTTATACCACGCAAATTCGAGTCATGTCATTCGAAAGCTCTGTTTATACCCTCCCAAAACGCTAAATATTTTTGAACTAAAATGAAGCTGTGTTATTTTGATACAACTTCTGTATTGAAGCTATTTATTTTTATTCATAAACAAAGAAGTTACAGGAGTTAAAAGAAATACTTAACGTGTTTTGAAATATGGCAACACTTTTGACAAAAAGTGATGCAGTTCAAATAATTTTTGGGACACGATAGAAAAAATACATTTAAATACATATTTATTAAGAAAATTTTGACGTGAATTTAGGTTGCTATACTGTTCGCGACTTCTTAATTTAGCAAATATAAAACCCATGCGCCTTTCTTCTACAACCTTATTAGCGGACTCACTAACAACCCGTACAAAACGTTCAGTATTTTGAGAGTGACAAGGAAATTCTAAAAAAAAATTAATTATGTGATTATAAAGGCATTTTTAGATGTGTGTACACTAGAGTGGTTCGAAAAAAATTTTTTTTGTCAGTCCCCCCCTTGGATTAAAGATACTGGTTTTCCACATGCTTCTTTTTTTAACGATAGATCTTTTTTTCCGTCATAAGAAATGCATTTAAAATCAACAGCACTGGCAGATGAGGCTTTCGCTGCTTCTCTAAACTTTGCCCGCTCTCTGCGGATTTTATTCTTATCAATAATAACGTCGTCTAGAAATTCAAGGATGCGATCACCAGTATCTCCGTAATTTTTACTTGCTTTTTTAGCAATTGAAATTTTCAAGCCTTTTATAAATGTTGTTGCAAGTGAAGACCCATAGCGATCCGACGTACCAGTACGGTCTAATGCTAAAGCATAATTTCGCAGAGATAAATCTATTACTTTCAGTTGCTGCTCGTTTGTCGAATTGGCGATTTCATTTTTATATTCCATTTCTTCATTAGAAGACGGTGCATATGAAACGCCATAGGAAAGTGCCTCATCTGTACAACTAATAAAGCTTTGCAAAAAATCATCATTTTCTCTGGTATTAGTTTCTACACTATCTAACGTTAAAAGCCTTGGGCCACACTGGTCAACAAAAAAGTTAATTTCATTTGAAGGGATTTTTTGCACTTGAGGACATTTGCATTCCAAATTCATTGCAATATTGCACTTACACTTTGAGATCCGAAATATTATATTCCAATCATTTTCAATATATTTGCTTGGTTTTTTAATAGTTTTATAATAACAATCCAACAGATTCACTAACAATTTTCTAATAGAGGTCTTACTTAGTATTGGAATTTTTGTATTTTGCCACAACTCACAAATAACTTTTAATACTACTTGTATGTAACGAGCTAAACTTTTATTTTTATAATTTGTCTTTAAATATAAAAAATATGAAATAACCTCTCGTTTTGTTGGTAATTTAGTTTTTTCAATATTACACGCTTTGAAATGCATTTTTTTTATAAGTATACATATATATTAATGTTAGAGTTCTTATAGATATGATATTTACGCGAGACTTCGGGAGCTACAAATATTTCTTCGTAACAAAAATAATCGTCACTTTTACAGTTATAAATTTTTGTTTGTTTTTTGTGTTTTATATACATATGTATATTCGTATAAAATTTCAAAACTTTTCCTTCATTTAAAATGTCAAATAAAAGAAAACGTCATTTTTGTCAAAACACGTTAAGTATTTTCTTTTAACTCCTGTAACTTCTTTGTTTATGAATAAAAATAAATAGCTTCAATACAGAAGTTGTATCAAAATAACACAGCTTCATTTTAGTTCAAAAATATTTAGCGTTTTGGGAGGGTATAAACAGAGCTTTCGAATGACATGACTCGAATTTGCGTGGTATAAAAAAAAAAAACTATTAAGGACACAAATGTAGTCCTTACAGAGCCATGAACACCGATATACAAAATGTTATGATCGGACTAAAAATGGCGACACAGTGAACAAAAAACTAAAAGGGCGGTATTTCTAGGCGTGGCAAAAAAATAAAAAAAATATTTTTGGAATTGTTTTTACATTATCTTTAATCCTAGGGGGGGACTGACAAAAAAATTTTTTTTCGAACCACTCTACTGGACATCTTGGGTTTCGTGTTCGTGTCGTGTCGTGTTGAAAAAATCCAACACGCGCCCATCTCTAGTGGGGAAGATATAATGGTTGTTGTTTTCGGTACTCCGCAACACGCTTTGTTCATATTTTCTTTGTTGACTTCTACTTTGCTTTTTAACAAAAAAGCAACAATAGGAACAGAATGTTTCCGGTAACATGTTCGGATGTTTTCCTTCCAAATTTTCGCTCGTCTAAACTCGGACTAGCACGAAATAGGAATTGAAGCGACAATTTTGACAATTCTCTTTTACATATTTCTTCCTCTCGTATTGTTGTTATCTTATGTATGAGCAGTTTTGGCTATTAGAATATTACAATCCAAAGCTAAAATTTCGGCAGGCAGTTCAGTAAGGTCCATAGTTTCTTCAGTCAGAAGGAACTTGAAAAGAAAGCGACATCACCATTAATGTCGTTAGGCTCTTGCAGAAGTCGTTTTCTTTCTTTATAAAGCATTTAAGACACAAACATATAAAATTCTAATGTAAAATTTAGTTTAAAGCATTAACTTAGTCCCAGTTTCTAAATGAGGCGTGTAATGCCTTTTATATTAAATAAATCACTCCTTAATACCATCATAGGAAAACTCAACATTCAGCTTTTTTGTAAATATAAATCCAGAACCCTTTTTTGCTCTTATTTAAATCTTTTTTTAATCAAATACAATGTTATGTTGTTTATGAGCATTGCTTATCGGCCATCCCAGTAAAAAAAATTTGGGTATTTTTAAGCACTACAGAGAAAAAGCGCATAAGCAAGCGCTTCAACTAGAGAGCTCTTATAAAGCAGTAAATGATAAAGAATAAAACATACAAAAAAGCTGCTATTTTAGTGCTGACAAGGAAGAAGGGTTTAAAGCGAAAAAAATAAAAATATATTATGGTTTACGAAAATGATTGAAAAATGGCATTTAAACAAGTAAAAGCAAAACATGAATGAATATGTTAATATAGTTAGCCCTTAAAAAAGCACTTTAGGAGCGCTTTGTTTGCATGTTAAAAGAAGCGCTTATTGTCAGCAGAAAATAGTCCTCCAAACCGGGAACACCCCATACAAAATTCAGGCATCCCATCAGCAGGTTTGAAGCGCTTTGAGGTATGAATTCATACAAAAAACCTGCTCCTTTTGGAGCACATTTTTTAGTGGGTACAACCAATTTTCAAATTGGAATTGCTATTTTTAATGATTTATTAAAGAAAAATGTAAACAAGAATAAGACTAAATAGTATGTTTGATTATTACACTGATTTTTTAACCATTTAGTTAATATTTATGCATAAACATTTAATTTTCAAATTTTTTTAAGGAAGCAAAATTTATCGGAATTGCAAATAAGAAATCAAACCTTTAATAGGACTAAGCTTGGTGGTAATTTCTCCAAAATCGGAAGACATCGATTTAAAAATTGGGTCACTTGGCATGAAATCCCCCATATGTTTGTGGATATGATTTTTTATTGTTACAACAAATTTAACTGATGTTTATGGGATTGGGTTATTACGGGCGTTGCGGACATTAAAGGGTTAACGAACGGGTGGGAGTTGGAATAGTATGATCAGATGATTGTTTGGGGCGTACGTGTTGCTGTTGAGCTTGACAGAACAAAACGTTGTGCGGCTGTTTAAAATAATCGATTTATAAATGATCACTTTGTTGTAGGTTTAGTCAAATCGTACATTTTCTTATTCTTAAAAAAAAACTATTTTTTTGTTAAGTATATCATGGAACACTGCATATGGGTGTGTGTATATTTAAAATTAGTTTAAGCGTGTTTTATGTGCATGAAATTTCAGACTCTAACAGTAATTTCGGATTAAAACTTTTTACTAAAAATTTCATATCTAATTTGCTAATATAATTTGTGGTCTTTCTAATGTCGGTTTAAATTTTTAAAGGATAAATTTGACCAAGAAAAACTTTACATTTTACATTGCTTCATTAAAGGAGGCTGAAAAAACTTCACTAACTTTTATGTATGACTTCCAATAGCGGCGTTTGAAACCAAAGATTTTTAAATGTACACACAGCGAATAAGTTTTATGTATCCACTTACGTTAAACATGTAGTTTTAAGTATGAGTTGGCTCTTCGAATGCTTTTTCTTTAATTAAAATATTTTCAATAAATGTTTTATACGATTCCTACACAAGAGTCTTTAGACGTTTCTAGATGTCTAGCATTAGTACAGGGAGCAATTGAATGTAAGTATGTCGCATGGATGTTGTGAGCTGTAGAGATTTCTATAAGCAAAAACCAAATTATAATTTAATGAAATTTGAATAAATCTATGGAGTACATGAACCTTTTAGACATATACACAAATGCTTATGTATCGCAGTGCATGCATGATTACGTAAATAGAAATGTTAAGTAAAGTATAAGGAGATGTGTCCTGGTTGCAATATTGAACAAAGATTTCAAATCTCTGAAAGCTTCGTGTATATACTGTTCGTACGTGTGTAAATGTATGTATGTATAGAAAAGGGTAGAAGGCCTTGTGGTAGGTGGTCTGTTAATTGAAATTTATTTAGTTTTTGTTTGCTCTTCTACTGCATCTACATACATAACGAGATTTGCTTCTTTTGAAAATCGACCCACCAAATTCATTGTTTAATTTTATATAGAATTCATAACTCTTGAAATTTCCTTCCTAGTAACATTTGTTTCCCAAAAATTAAAATGAATGAAAATAATTGTGTTCCCTATTGCCAAACGCCCAAGAACTCTCGTGTCTTTAATTATTCAAGATTTCAAGCTTCGTTGTTCTTTCCTGTGTGCCGTTGTTGGCCATATTTGAACCGCGCCAGTAGTGGTGGTATGGGGTTGTTCTTGTGCACACGGTTATATAAAAAGGCAATAATCTGTAAACCAGTTTGTTGTGCAGCTTCTACAGCTTGTTGTTAGTGTAGTGTATGCATGTGGGTATGGGAGAGTTTCTGACTATGAGCATTTATCATTTAGTTATGAATACAGCGTGTACGATACCGAGTAAAGCATACATATATCTACATGGCTTACTTGCTTGCCTTCCGGTTTCCGGTACGTTATTTCGCTTTCCTCTGTTACATATACACGTCCTATTACATACATTATATCGATTCCCTTACTCGCATGCTTGAAGGTTTGTGTGTGCGTGTGTGTGTGTATATTTCGTTGTTTCGTTTGGTGTACGAAAGCGTAACATTCTTCACTATTTCTTTAATATTCTTTTACCAAGTGAAGATTATATTGCACTAAATTACTATTAGCTAAAACACTCATAGGTACATATTCATATGACAAAAATATTTGCAATTGTATTCTCGGGTCACCGATTCCGGGGAAATAAAAAACAAAAAGAATTTTGCATAAGTAAATAACATTTGTTTAATTTTTTTATTTATTCGTTATATATAACTTTTTTATTTTTATTTTTTAGATATTTTGTTGAAATTGTCGTAACTAATCAAGAAGTGTATTCCTTAAAATTACTTTTTAAATTTTAATTCAGACATAAATTCAGTTTAAATTCAATTAGTTAGTAACGGATAAAGTCTTCAAGAGACAAATTGGTTTATTTAATATTCTAATAGAATTAAAATGTAGTTATGTATGTGTTATCAAGCAAAAACAGAACTGTTACCAAAACACTTGTACACAACAACATTCATGTAACACATACTTATGTACATTAACATACGAAGATGGCGTCAAAACAAAATTATAGATAAATGAACACGAGTATTATTAAATTTTTATGTTTGCACCAGGAGGGTTTAATATTCTTGCTGGAGTCGCTGCACAAAAATCTAAGATACAGTCATTCTAGTGTTAAAGTACCTTGTATTTTTTGTGGAAAATATTAAAACGAAATATAAATCCGGTGGTCCAGTACCAGAACATGAAGAAGACTGCAGACCTCAAGTTGGGATTCGTTAAAGGGAGGGCAATTCAATTCAATTGTTCTTACTTTCTTTTTGCGGCTTTTAATATTTTTATTTAACGATTTTTATGGTTATGCTATGTTGTGTTGTAATGTGCTTTCTGTGGTGCATGAAGGTGTGCTTTTTATGGTATTTTATTATTTAAGTTTTTGTTAGGAAACAACCGCCTGACTGTACATAATGCCTGCTTTTTATTTGTGTCTTCACATGTTTTGCTTTTTGTTTTTTTTTCCATCATATTTTTGTGTAGTAAACGTAAAACTTTTTCATTCTTTAGATTTTTGGTACTTATGATGTTTTGTTAGAAACAGTGATTCTTAAACTGTCAAATAAAATTACACTTATTTAATAAACAAATTATTTGACGTGGCAAAAACCATTATTAAACAATAAAAAAACGAAGTAGAGCAAAATTCGGCTTTGCCGAAAGTAAAGCTCACAATTGCTTAATAACAAAAGTTTTTTAAAGTTTTAGTCCCGTATTCATAAACGATTATTAAAATTAACAAACGTTTTTTAAGGAAAATTTAAATAGAAAATTTGTTTTTAAACCTTTTCTACCTTTGAAATTCTTTTTTGATACGGGCATTAAATTTTTGTTTCTAAAAAATGGTTATTTTTAAAATTGTTAAGGTTTTTGTCCATAAGTTCCTCTAAAAATGTACTATAAATATTTAGCAACTTTGTTCCGGAATTCATATTTCAGCCTCAAAATTAGATTTTTCTACATCTTTGAGGTTGTTGAGCTTAATTTTTTTTGATATTTTTTTATACTTCTGGAATTTTTTAACAGATTTTTTTCATTTTTCTAAAAAACACTTTCTAACTAATCGTATACAAAAAAAGTTTCAGTAAATAAAAAAGTAACTACTAAAAGCTGATTTGATTGAAAAACTAAAAAAATTAACTCATATAGAGGAAATATAAATATCAGGAGTATTTTATAATTCCAGCTTTTCTTCTCCAATCGTATGCGTCAAAAACCCAAATTCTAGGAATTTCATATGAATGGGGACTAGGGGAATTTATTAGTCGGCTTAGCGCATTCTCAATATTAAACAAAATCTTAACATAAGAAATAGTTAAGCCGATTTCCATCATCCTATAGATACTTTTAAACTGACACTTTAATGCCAAACTCCTTTTTCAGGAGGACATTTAAGTGGAAGATTTGGAAAAACTTGGATTATTTTAAGAACTGGAAATTTTATTTTGGCACTTTGGCATTTGTTAGCAACAATTCAATGGACTTTAAAATGAATACGGGGCAATTATTTGGAGTGCTTAATGCTCTATTTATAATTATCGTTCAGAGGAATTAAACAAGATGTTTACGTAATTTGCTTTTTTGAAATTCAACTTGAAAAGTCCTACGTCAAGTAACGAATAAATGTGATGTTCTTGAAAATCGAAACATTAAAACAATTGATTTAATTTATGATGATAATGTCAATATTGACTATTCTGTTCTTCTGGGAACATTTTCTTCGTAAAAATAACCCTATTGAATTAGAACACCTTCGGGAAAACTTCTGTAATAGTTTTGAGATCTTTAAACGGGACTGTTTAACCGTATAAAGATTTCAAAACTATTACAAAGTTTCTGTTCAATAAAAAAGTATACTTAAGAAATATATCTGTGGCAATTTGACAAAAACATCTTTAGTCGAGATAAGATAGCAAAAGAGTTTTTAACAAAAGCTTGGTGAAGCAATAATTTTTATCAAGTAATAAAATACACCAAAGTTAAAGAAAAATTTCGTTTTTAATACAAAATTTTAAAAACGTTAGCAAAAATGTTTTTAGAATGTAAATTTGTATGAATAACAGCATTTTTTTCAACTTTTTAAATTCAACTTAAGATGTTTTGCCAAAATGCCACAGATATGTATTCGTAAAACTTAAAAATAATCTTACTTTACATTTTATTATTTTAATTCTTTTGTTAATAATTTTAAAACCCAATTTCTTTTTTCCGATATACATACAAAAACATTTTAGTTTTACGAAAGTTTCTCGGTACACTTCTTATCACGAACAAAAAGGAGCTTTTAAAGTTTGTTAAAAACAATTTTCCCTCATATCCATTGGCACCTTGGAGTATTGAAATCCAAAATTGGCAGTCGCACAGTGGCTGAAAATCGTTTTTCATTGGCCAAAAATCTTTAACTTTTGAACCGAAGGAGATATTTTTGCGAAATTTTTTTAATCGACAGATAGATTCTTAAACTTTCTCCGCTTTAAATTTCATTAAAATCGGTTGAGTAGTTATTGCGGAATTCAAGGGCAAAGTGGAACTTTAGATTTTTTTTTACTTTAGCGTGCAACATGTTTTTTTTATTTCTTTTAATTATTTAAAAATGTAATTTTGAGATTTAAATAATATTCACTAACATTTTTTGTAATAAAAAAATAAAATAAAAAAAAAATTAAAAGCTTACACTTTAAAAAAAATTTAACATAAAAAAAAATAGTAAAATCCACTGGAAATTTTGCTATTATTGCTGAAAAATAAAAAAAAATTTTTGCTTTCAAATTTGTTTACACTTATTTATTTATTAAAACATTTCATTCATATGTGGATAAAAAAAAACATTTTGAAAATAATAGCAGCAATAGATTTTAATAGCTTTTGTAACAATGTGAGTTTCTGTTTATTATTATTTTTTACTAATACAATGTCTGTCTTAGATCTAATGAATTATAATTATTGTTCATTTAATTGAAAGATTGATTGCAAATATTCCATATTCTGTTCTGTGTTATATCTGTTCTTTAGTAGTTTTTTGACTTCATCTAAATCCCGATGTTCCACTTTCCATTGATTTCGAATACTGGAGATGAACGGATCTGACGTTGCCAATAATATATTAAATAGATCCTCATTAGTGGAATTTCTTGAAATTTTTCTAGTATTGTGCTCTCTATAAAATCTGTAATCCTTATTCCTTTTTTGAGCTTTTGAGCTTCCTCTGATAAATCTCCAAGTGGCACCAACTGATATTTAATGACATCTTCTCCATGATAAAGGATTTTGTGAACTGTAGCAGACATATTTCTCCATGGGTACTTGGTTGTATATATTTTTGCAGTATTAATAGCAAAATCACCAAATTTTCTAGAGTCAATTTCTTCATTGCACGCAAGTACTTCTAGGATTATTTTAAATTCTGGATCTGAAAAGAATCTTCTTGCGGTATTGCCATCATTTGTATTGCCTGCTTTTTATATGTACTACCTGTATTATGTTCGATCACGATCAATTCACCCTATATCATAAAATTTTTTTTGAAGACAATAGCACATGATTTCTGTTACTTCTGCAAACATTTTTGCGGAATAAAAAAAAATTGTAAAAAAACAATATAAAAAAAAAAAAATAATTTTTTTGAGTAATTTCATTAAAATTAAAAAAGTTTTTAACAGACGGGTCCAAACGGGTACTAGAGTGTATATGGGGTTAAAGCAAATACTTTCACCTTTCTATCAGTGGTTTAACTTTCTTAATCCCTTTTGATCCGAAAAAGTTATATTCTACTAAAGTTGAAATTTGACAAAAATATAGTAGTTTAGAAAATATGTCCTAACATCTCAAATATAAATAACACAACAGTCGCAAATATTACCTTTTTGGAGATAACAAGACTACCAACCTAGCAAAAAAGCAAGCAGGTCATTATCGCTGATAGTTTTTGTGCAATGATTATTTCTTTCGGGTTAAATATAAAAAAAAACGCTTTTTTCTGAATTAAAAAAAAAAGTTGTGTTTAACAACATGGCACAACCACAATTACCAATATTTGATTCAATTTTTTGGCTACCTTAGTTTTAATATGTTTACTATTAAATACAATTAAAATTTTTGAAATCGGTGACAAACAAAAATTGGACCTTTGGCCAATGAAATAAAATTTTCGCCACTGTGAGTCGGCATATTTTCAGTACCTTTTTATAGATCAAATTTATCAGTTTACCCTTAACTGATATTTTGCTTTTGGCAAATTCAAGAAAAAAATTTACCGAAACATCAGTGCAAAAATAGAAATTTATAATTATAGTACATACACACAGAAAAAATACCAATGTTAAAATAACATGGCAAAATTTTGATTGAGAATCATGGTAAATTTCTGCAAAAGTATGCCCTTTATTTTAATTTATCATTATTTTATATTAATTTTAAATGAAAAATATTAAAATAACCTTAAATCACGTTTATTTAATATTATTTACTGTAAAAATAACATTGTTCAATATTGAATCCATAAAAACCTGTTTTATATTAAAATCAAAAGTTTATCTTGCATACATGCTTAAGTATGTACATTTTTTTATTTTCATGTTTAAAATATGGTATAAAAAGAATACAATTCCCGTATTCTTTTAATTAAAATTATTTAGTTAAATAGTGCATGCAGGATTTAAAGTAGAATGATGACGAAAACCATATCGGGCCATTCTGCTGATGCTTCTGTTAACAAAGGAGATACAAAATAAGTAAAACATATGGGCATTTCCACCAAAAGGTCCACCGCAACAAAAAAATTATAAGTTCTTTAAAAGACTTTGTTTCATCATATTTTAACAGGAAAACAATCAAATTTAATAAAATTAAAAAAAAAAAATTATATATATTTATAACCCATTTCAAGATTTATGAATGCATGGAACAAGTGCAACTTTTCTTATTTGGATATTTCTATTGTACGTTTTGCTATGATAACAGTTCTTTAAGAGAGACATTATGCATTGACTTTTTCTCTCTAAAACCTTTCGGAAGGTACAAAAAGTCAAAATAGAATGCACAAGGAACTATGCGATTGCAAATAACTGTAATTTTTTTCTTTGTATTATCTCATATTTCGATGTCATGTGCGACATTGAAAAACATCATTTTCTATCAATGCGTCGAAAGTAAAAGTAGAAAGCTCATAAAATGACCAGGCCAAACAGAGATTTTTTATAATATTAAAATAAAAAAAAAAAATTCTTTAAAATAGCAAGATTTGTGATCTTGGTACTTATATAAAGTTGTTTACGTGCGACATCGTAAGTGTGAAAATTTATAATTTGAAAATAATTTTTTATATATGTAAATGACATTTCAATCATTTAAATCTAGATGAGCAAAAAAAGCACTAAATTCAAAAATAAAGCCATATTCTAGCCATTAACAATGATATACGATACGATGAGATTAGACTTTAATGACGATGCTATATATGTATATAAAACAAGGGCGTGGCAAAAACAATTTTTTAAAAGTTTTCAAACTTAATAAATATACCTCTTATTTTAGGGCGTGACTGATGAAAATATTATTGCTTGTATTGGCTTCTACCTGATTTAATGTAGTATGTGTGTGAAAAAGAAAAAAGGGGCTTAATTTGTAGGCGTGTCATAAAAGTGGGCATATTAAAATCTATACTTACGTAGTTTTAGAAGGACTTTCTTGGCACATAAAAAAAATTGGACATTTGGGGGAAGGATTCGAGATGGCATAAGTGGCGCCCAGAATTTGAGGTCGGATTAAAAAGTCACTAAAGACAAAAATGAAGCCACTATCAAGCCATGAAAAACGATATGCAATATGATGAGATCGGACTTTAAATGGCAGCGCTAAATATAAAAAACCAAAAGGTCTGTATTTTGGGGTGTGGCAAAAAAACTGTTTCCTGTTTTTGAAACTTCATTGACATATCTTTCATTCTAGGGGGTGACTGGCACAACTTTTTTTTTTTGTATGGTGGTCGACCCGGTCTAATCAACATAAATATCATGATGCAAAAAAATGTCATATGCGACAGATCACGTTCGACAGCGATTAAAGCTAAATAAAAAAAAAGTATACATTATTTTTATTTAAAATGACAGCCATATTTAAGAGATATGAGTGCATAAAATTCTACAATTTTTTGATTTCAAATATTGCCTCAGGTTTCGCTAAAATCGGCATTCGAAAAAATGGCCACAAAAACCACTTCTGTTTTCGTCACGTGCAAATGCCTTGTTTTTTTGCAATTTTCTTGAAAACGAAACAATTTATCAATATGAACAATATCACCAATTATAGGGCTAATTAAAAGCTATAACTTGAATCTCTTGCCAAAATAAATATACGTTTTATTTTGACTTTTTTTTAACTTTAAATGTGTACGATGGTCATGTTCGACATGATGGAAATGCCCATATGTTACAGGGGTAAGTGTTTTGAATTATTCTTAAATAAATGCATATGTTGTCTTCACACTGTTATATCACACTCCAACCAATTTGATTCTACATGAAATTCACGTTGTTCCAACTTGAAATAACTTTCATTCAACGTGATTCGGATTGTTATTTCAATATAAATGACATTTTGCTCTAACTTTACTGCAATGTTAAATTAACATGAATTATAGTTATTTTAAAAGAAAAAATATTGTTCGCAAGTTATTGTAAAATCATGTTGAATTAACATGAAACAAAAATGAAGCAAAATCAATACTGAAAAATGTAAAATCAACCTTGTTTTGAACGAATTTACATTGTTTTTTTTTCTGTGTGTAACCAAAGAAAGAAAGTGTACCAGGCATCCGAAAATGCACTTGAAAAATTCGAGAACCTCCATTTATTATTAATGGTTTAAAGCACTTTCCCACGATAGAATGGAAGAAATTCAGGATAGAAGATGAGCCCCATGATTTCATTGAATCTGATTATGACGACTAAATATCTAACATTCTTTTTAAGTACAAGTTAATTTATTTTGAAATTTTAAAAAAAGTTCAAGTACATGGGGTATCATAATTGCGACTTTTCTTACTTTAAAGATAATTTTTGGGTATTTGTATATGCAAAAGATGGTATTTTTTTATCTTGTTAAATTAAAACATGTTTTAGAATTTCTTTTAAGTAAGAAGTAATATTTTTTTTTTTTTTTAATTTTGCAATTCCCTATGCTTATCCCCGCAAAGCTTGACGCTTGTCTGCAGGAAAGAAACCGGAGTCTCTGGCGGGAATCGAGCCCGCAGCCCGCAACCCCGGGGTTGATAGACTAGCTCACTACTAGCTAGCCTACCGGGGCACTCAGCATCTAGCATTTTTTATGGCTTTAAGCTCTTTTTTTCTCATTATAAAACATAACCCCTTGTGCTTTAAGGTCCTCATATGTATGTACATATGTATACAAATACCAGGCGCGGATCCAGCTTGAGCCTTAGGGGGGGGGGGGGGGGGTATTGTATGACACAAAAAAGTAAAAAATTAGTTTTTAAAAGATTATTAAAAACAATATGTGTGTTAGGGTAAGTACTTTTTGCAACTTTTGCGAATATCAAACTCTTCATCGCATAGCCGTATAGACCGTGAAAAAATTTTAAGAAATTATGTATTACTTTTTCGCGATCGTGAAGAAAGTTTCCGCGCCAAACGCGATACAGTCTTGAATATCAATTTTTCTCCTTACTATACAAAATTAACATGTATTTACAAAATTTTAAATATTTTCTAATAATTTCATGAATATAACAAGATCTAACCATTTGTACGGAAGAAGGGGGCAAAAAAAATTGCGACTCTATTTCGCGGTTTTTTTAATAAACTAAATTTTAATGGCGAATGATAGATGTTGTGATAGATGAGTTGTTTGGCGGATTTATGAAACAGTGATAATTTTCAGCAACGTAGTAAAATATGCGCGGAACGAGCTATTAAAGTTGCACAAGATATTTTTCCATTATGTAAATCAACTCGCACTTTAAACTTAAAATTTATTTCATTAAACCCAAAAAAATGGCTTTACATTTTTGTTATACAGTTACTTATTTTATATATTTAAAATATATACATATATAAACAATAAATGAACCATATATTATGTTTATGGAAATTAAAATAAAAATTTATCGATCCTAAATTGCCCATCGCGTGGTGGGATGAGGAAGTTTTGTCCACAAAAAGTCGTTATCCTAATACACATACAGCCGTATTCATAATGAAAATTTGGCATAAAGTTAGCAAAAGTTTGTTCACAATACACTAACCAAACTCTTTCTAACGATTTGCTAAACTCTTGTTAACGAGCTGCCAAACGTTTGCCAACTTGTGAAAAACAGCCGTTTAATGTCAAACAATTTTGTTGGTTTTTTTTAATTGACTGTTTTTTTTTTTAATTTACTGTCTTTTACTTAATTTATTTAAATATTAAAATTTTTATATGTGAAGGGAAAAACAAAAAAAAAAAAAAAAAAAAAAAAAGGAACAAATTACGTGTTGCATTTTTGAGTAATACAATGTGGCATCATACAAATTCAGAGTTGATTTATTAAAAGTTGCAGATGGAGAAAAGTTCGTGATGAATTAACTCTGTACCAACAAGCTGCTAAGCTTAATCGGCATTCTAGCAAGCAGCTCGTTGTACGTAGTGTACAAACTGTGGCTAACTTTTTGTTGTGAATACGGCTGATAATGTTTTTAATAAACTTTTAAAAACTAATTTTTTACTTTTTTGTATCATACAAAATTCCCCCCCCCCCCCCCTAAGGCTCAAGCTGGATGAAGAGAGTTTGGCTCCCCAATACTTTGCTCAAACTTTTTTTCGCTTGGGATGATTATTTTTAAAAAATGTTGTCGTTTCTTTATCAAATGAAAAAATGTTTGTATTAATGGCACTTTATTGCTTTTAGAAATTGAGTTGTTCGATTTATGGGTATAGCAAGGCGTTTGTTTCGCATTTGTCACTTTTCCAGAAATTTCGAACAGCTCCATTTTCTGCTGGCATCAGAGGACACCCATCTATTCCATCTCCTACACAATTTTTTAGGTCAGGACCAAAATTTGTCAAAGTTTTAAGAACTTTTGATGATAGTGCCTTCGCATCACGTGACACATCAACGGCATCAATATCTTTTGAAACCTCTTCAAATGCGTTTACAACAAATCCAATAAATTCTTCCCTAAAAACTTTTCGTTGTATGTTGAAATATCTTAGAGATAAGGAAATCTGGCTTTTCCCCGACAAATCACTGCTTTCGTCAAAAATTATCGAATTTGATTCATATAACACATATGTATATTAGAGCGACTCAAGTTGTATGGAAGCAAAATTCGTGCTCGATGTACCCTCCTAAAAATTAACCTTGGACTTTTTTAAGATGACATTTTAAATATTTCGGCTCCAGCTTTGACCTCTCGTGAGCTGGACCAGTTTGAAAAAGGGTCTATTTTTGTATGTTTTGTTAATGTTGGGTATCGTAAGAAAGGTTTTTTTAAGGCGCGTCCAACTGTATATAAAATTTGTCCAAGGACGATCATCCATGTCCTTTTTTTAAGGATTTTCTGTAAAAAAAAAAACGGTTTTGTTCTGGGTTGTTTGTAATAAAAGTGCCAAATTAACATATTTTAATCTTTAGTCGATTTAATTAAATAAGTGTCTCAGCTTTTTTTGAAATTCGTGCTATTTCGCGTTTTGACAAAAATGCAAAGGGGTGGTAACCCTTTGTTTTAAATAGGGCAATATGGGTATCAAATTTTATCTTTTGCCAAGTATATCATCTTTGTATGTAAATAATTTAGATTTGTGCAAATTAGATGCATTTTACAAGGTGCTCTGGAATATATATAAATGCAATTTTGTAGTAACTCTAATATGATAGCGAATTTAGTTTCTAGATCATGTATGGATGAAAATAGCACTTTTTTTGGTGAGTCGCTCTAATGTATATATGTACATAAATATTGTAAATATTTGGGCTTTTTAATAAGTCAACCGCACGCATTTTCAAGTCAAACGTTTACTCTTTGGATATAGATGGCACCTGCTGGGATTAAATGTAGAATAATAAGTATTTGAATAAGGTAAACTAGATGTTTCATGGGAAATATCTATTAAATACCTATTAGGATTAAGATTTGGACTCTTATTGAAAATTTCGTTAGAGATTCAATAAAAAAAAAAACAAAAATGACGTCAGCAGTCGTCGATGGCTGCGAGTGTTAAACGGCAAGCCCTCTGAGGAGATTGAGTGGTTGCAATCGAAACATGTCAGGGTAACCTGTCCGTGAAAACGCCTGGGTTCGAGCCCAGATTGAGTCAAGAATGAGAAATTATCAGTAAATTTTAATTAATTTTCATGTTTTAAAAATTCCTTTCTTCATAAAAATAGTTTAATGAAAATTAAATTTGATGAACTTAAGCCTAATTAAAAATATTAAAAAATTTGGATTAAAAACCATAAATAGTTCAACAAGATAACCACAATACTAATTAAACAAAAAAAACCTTTCTGGGATTTCCAAAAATTTTGTACATTAAAAAAAATATTATTATTGGGAATTCTTGAATTATCGAAGTTAACAAAACATATTTTTATAATTTACGGGGGGTAAATTTCCTTATTCCCCCCCACCCTCCCCCGAATCCGCGCCTGATAAATACATATAGTTTTTCATATAATTTTATTTTTGACATGAATAACACATGTTAAACACAAATTGATATTTAAATGGAATTGGTGAAATAGGCTCATAGAATTTATATTATTTGCACTTTGGCAAGGATATATAAAGGTATAGCAATTCCCGAATTCTATAGGTAATTCAAGAATGCGAAAAACTACATAATTAATGAAAAAAATGTTTCATGTTTTGAACAAAATCTTTATTGTTTCTAAAAAATTGCGTGTTCAAAAAATAAATTAGTTAATTGTTTCGCGTATAAAAAGTTTGTATGTATAAGTACTTTGTCGAAAGCGTTTTGGGTAGAATGAAATTGAATTTCTTCAAAAGTATTAAGAATCCCTATATTTTATGTATGAATGAATATTGTGTTGTTGTATCTACATTATATTCGTATAAAAAATAATTCAAAGTACGCGAAAGTTAACGACTCTTTTATACAGTAAAGTAAAATGTAAAAAACACAGAAATGAAAAGGGAGCACAATTGCTAGAACAACAGCAATAATTTCATAAAAAAGTCATTTTGTCGATTTGCCTTCGAGCAATCAAGAAACAAAACCAGGGGAAGGGGAATATAGCAGGTAGGAATATAACATTTTTAGCCACAGCGTTGTTCTCAATTTGCAATTCTAATGTAATTTTTATATTTCTTTAAGTTCGTATTTCTTATTTTCTTTGTCGTGCTTTCCTTCCATTGTTATTATCATTGAAGTACTTTCATCGTAGTCATCATGCTGATGATGGCTTTGTTTGTTTCCATATGAGTACCTGACTGGATTTCTATTTTTGGTTCAATGTGATTGCTATTGTTGGCTTTATTGTTTTCCTTAAAGTTCTTAAGCCATGTTACAAATAGATTTCTTTTCTCTTTACAACACTGTATTTCCCTCCTGTATGTATTAGAATTTCTTTCTTGTTTTGTTTGTTTTATTAAAAGATAAAACATTTATTAGGGTATGACCAAATGTCATCCCTCCTACTACATAATATGGCAGATTTGTACATATAATTTAGGAAATAATGGTATTTGTATTTTTTTTTAATTTTCTTTTATACTAAGAGATAGTTAGTGCGATAAATGTTTTAAATATCATAAATAATAATTAACAAAATTTCGCTGGCCTGACGTTTAGTAAAGTCTACTAAGCAAAATTATAAAGTTCATGTGAGATGAAGTGAAGCGCGATTGAATCATGTAAGCACTACTCATGAAAATAAAAACCAAAAGTTCTTGCTTTGTAAATTGGTTCAATTAGTTCTTCTTCCGGCCGCAGCGGGCCAGAAAATGCATTATATTCTGCTGGTGTCTGGCGTTTCTAAAATTTTCTGTGCATGCCAAATTTACTTCAAAGTAAAGCTTAAGTACATGTTACATGAAGATACAAGATATTCTGGTAGTGTATAGAATTATTTCTTATTATATAAATATATCTATAGCTTCGATTTTAACCAAAGTTTGGGTTAAACAAAAATTATGTGAAATATTGAGCGAATAGGACTATTGTAAAAAGCATAAATTTAAGTTTGGCTCATAGCAGCACATTCAAAAAAATGTTTAATAAATTAAAAAAATAAGTCTTAATAATATCAGAGCTCATTTCCAGAGGGCCTGGAATGACATGGATTGTCCAGATTTTGCGGACCTGTCCATCTAAATTACAATTTGTCCAGTTAAAAAAGAATTTCTTTAATTTTGAAAAATAGTTTTTTTTATTATGAAATAAAATATAATTTTTTATTAATCAAATTAACATATCAGGTGTCCTGCCAAATTAGGGGTGTTGGTACGAATGGTCCATAAAAAATAAGTTGAAATAAGTTTAATATACATATACGATTTGTTTTGTTTCAAAAACCGTCTTTAAAAGTTCCAGAATAAGGATTTTTACACGAAGCGGCCATATGAAATGAGCTAGGGAACAATTCGCTTTTCAAAACTTTGAGCAAGGATGTTGAGGACTAGGCACAGCCGAATATGACAATATAATTTTTTTTATGTAACAAAATTTAAACGAAATTTTACTTTTTTGAACTACAGTTGCATTTCTAAACTGTCCAGTTATTTTTTCAAAATCCAGGCAAATTTTTCTCATTGTCCAGTTATTTAGCTCTTGGGATCTGGGACAAATAACACAACGTTATAAAAGTGGAGACTTGTTTTTTAATCGCCTATTCGATATAAAATCTATTCACTGGTTTTGGAGCTCAAAGTTGTCTATTTTGTTACATTTGCTAGACTCTTAACAGCATATCATTAGTCTCAAAAAGTTATTGGTCTTCTTCAGAATTTATTTCTTCGGGAACAATTGGAATTGAATTGCTGATTCTTTATCAGAAGTTATTTTAAAGATATTTTGAAGCATCTATAAAACTTGTCTATATCATCGTGTCGCACTCAATTATAGATCTTGCTCGATGGAGATTATAAAAACAATATGCTCTTGAGTGCTCACAGAAACTAACAAATATTGAAAATTTTGCCTAAGAATTTCGAAATTCTTTTAAATTTTCTGTAACTACTACTACTCCGCAGTTCATCTTGTTCGAAATTCCGTTGTTCGCATGACCTCACCGTTCATACCACAAATCGTATTCTTGATTTTCGAAAAATTTCTTTATTGATGGCTTTTTAAAAAAATACCACTAATGGCCATAATTTCTACAAAAAGAAATCTAGCTATGTATCGAAATCTATTGATTAAAAGCTGCCATATTTTAAAAGAAAACTGAAGGTGAAAACACGTAGGCTAAATTAACGTTGGACTGTAAGCTACGAAGACGACCAGCTTTCTATTTAAACATTTTGAAGCCTGTATCATTGAATACAAATTTAAAGCATAAACATTAATTCAGATTTTGTTCGGATATTTTATACTCTATATGTTCAGTGCCAAGAATAGCATTCCGATTTCTAATCTTCTTAATTTTTAATTTCGTTAACTTTCCCAATTTTATTGTTGTTCGACATTTCTGGTTTCGAAATATATATACATACATACATATCGTTAGCTAAAATGCAAAAAGGCCTAACTAACCAAAATATAGTTTTACAGGAGAAGCAAAAAACTTTATTAAATGAAAACTATAAACATGTCAGAAAATATGCATTGATAAGTATTTCATGAAATTCTTTAACAATTTTCAAATTGCATTATATTTTGTTGAAAAAAAATGGTTAATTGCGTAATTTTTCATTTATTAAATAAAAACTTGTAGTTGCGTCTCTTTGTTTTTTGTTAATAAAAGCACAATTTTTGATCGCAGAAGTGTAAAATTTTGTGAAGACTTGTAGTCCAATGGCATTCATAATAATCAATCAAAAACACGGTTTTGAATTTTTTGTTAGTTACGCCTTTTTGCATTTCAGCTAACGATATGTATATACATATATATATATTTATTTTTTCAATTTTATATGACAAATATTTAAAGATTCAAAACCATCCATCCATTACTACTGACTACATTCACATACATGCAACATACATATGCAGGTTTGTTCATAGTATGCAAGATCTCCGTATGTGTACTTGCACACCTTCAACATCGCCGACACATTCAAACATTTCCTTTACAATATACACAAAACAAGAATACATTTGGCCAAAAGGCAAAAGTTGTTGGTTGGAAATAAACTAAAGCATACCACAGGGGGCCCCAGCGAAGAGACTAAAAACCTAAAATATCACGAAAAGCGAATAAAATAATGAAAGAGAAATAGACTTGGAATAAAGAAGAAAAAAGATAAAATTAAAACAAATGTCACCAAGGAAAAATATTCAAACAAATCTTGGCTAAATAAAAAAGTACTTGTATGTGACAAAATGCAGAATAGTACAACAATTAACTACGTATGAGTGTGTGTTCGTGTAAACACTCAAAGTATTCATACAATTTTAAAATGCAGAAAAGAAAAAGAAAAAAAAAGAAAAATATTTCGCTACAACACCTTTGGGTGTGAGTGCGTTTGTGTTGGTGTGTGTTCATGTGAATTGTAAATGAGAACATAAGCAAACGTAAGCTGAAGTTGGATAAAGTTATTGGGGCTACGAACAGTCAAAACAACTTGTAGGTACTAGTGGTTTTGGCCGGTCTACGAGTAGCGTTTATAAATACGAGAATATGGATGAATGTGAATAAGTGACGACTACTAGACGTGTGTGCGTGTATGCATTTGTTTTCAGAAGTATGCATGGGTTGAGAGCGTTAAGCTGGAATTAACAAAATATTGTGACAAGCTTTAGGTTGTGGACATAAGCATGAATACATTAATGCATACTCTCGCACACAAGCACATTCTTGTACAATGGCTGAGGTAATAGCATCTACACAAAATTACACCCCTGAAACATTTCACACAAAACAAACAATTTAAATAGGATGTAGGTATAAGTATTTAGTTTATTTAAAATGTTAATTAGGAAGAAATTGCACTGGGTGTTTCAGCTATTGAACTATTTTAGCTTTCGAAAGTATTTGACATCGATAAATATTAAAAATGATGAAATAATTTCACACAAATAATACAAAAAATTCAAAGTTAAAGCACTACTAAAGAATTAAAAATAATAGTGTGTTTTTTACAATTTTTCTTAAATGAAAAATTTGCAAACTTTTAAGCTAAAAAACTGTACGAAACTTGTTTCTTTGGTGCTTGTTTGGTTACTTTGTCACAAGACTACGGTACCACATCAACGATTTAAGTTTTTTGTTTGTGACACTGTTGGACACTCTACAAGCATGATAATGTGCACGTATTCTGTTCTTTTACACATAAATACATACACAAACGCAAATATGTAAATGTAAAATTTGTGACAAAAAAACTGCGATGACAATAACAGAAAAAGAAGGCAAGGAAAAACAAAAACAACTTCTTGATGCCTCGAGTTGATGCCAAAGCATTCGCTGCTGTCAACACTGTTCGTATGAGTATGAGTTTATTTTAACAGTGACAAGCAATTTAGCGATTGAAATAATACGACTGTTAATAAACGTTATTCTTAAATCTTTACCAAATCTAAAATAAAGTCAAAGAAATAATTTATTCTAGAAAAATATCTTAACTATAATTATATATACATACATACACGTATTTGCATTAAATACATCCTCTAAGAAATATTATATACTTTTCAAACTATTTATTTGGTCTATAGCAGGGATGTCAGCTTCATACACAATTGTGGAAACAAAACGCACATGTACGCTTACGCTCTTTTATTTTGCGAGCATAAACCATAATTGTTTACTGAAAAACACTCTCATTCAGCGGGAAATATCGCAACTATTGCAAGGCCTGTCTTGAGGCCTCTAAACAGATATACTATATTTATATAAATAAATATACAATAAAGAGGCTGGTTAAAATAAGCTGCAGCCTGGTTCATCTTTTCGAAAATTTCTTAAAGCAGCTTTTAAGTGAATTAATAAGTAGACTTTTTGCAAAAATTGTTTCTTTTGTATTTAAACTATTTGGTTCAGGTAAAAAAATGGAGAAATATTTTAAAATTAAATATCTTTTTTTGCTGCATGAATGTTGTGCAAGACGAATTTATTACAGGTGGTCTTAAAAGCCCTGCAGATAACTTTTTTTAGCTTTATCATTGTCGGATGTCAAAATTTTGTTTATTATCATTGTTTCTGTTTTGTTTTATTTTTATTTTCTTTAGAAAATATCATTAATTAGGCCTCGCAATAGGCCTCGCAACCGCACATTTCTCCCGCTGGGTATGTATGAGATAAGAGTAATCTCACCAATACAATCATAATTGACACCACTGGTCTATAGATAACAAATATAAGCAGGCATTTCCAAAAATTTTTTGGTTGTGTATTAGTGAGTACTATCCCTGCAAATAATAGGACTAGTCCAAACACGCGTGTAAAGAGTAGTCCACAAGGGACAAGGACTAGTCCAAAAGTAACCCAAACGTATGGAAAAAACCTGGTCTATTTAACATTACGATGTCCTAGGAGAGGACCATATAACCCACCTTTGGACCACTAAGGAGTAGTTTTAAAACTACTCCATGGTACACTCAAGAGGATTAGTTTTGAAGTCGTTTAAAAACGAAAGCATGTCGTTAAAAAACGAAGACATGTCGTCTCACTACAAACACTTTTTAACAATGACATGGTCCATGCTTGCATTACATCGGACCAGTCCATGGAGTAGTCCATTTTATCAAAATGGATCAGGTGGTCCAATTTTATTTGCAGGGATAGAGTAAAAAAATTGAGAGAATGCATTCATTTACATCCGAAATAAAATGTTAGTAATATATTTTATAAGTTGTATAACACAAAGGTACAAAATAAAAATTTTTTGTGTTGATAAAATATTTGTAGCAATTCTTTACCAATTCAATGTCGCTGATTTTAAAACTGCACTTTTTTTTTATTCGGAAGCTTTTTGACTCTAAATCAGTTTCAAATATCTTATCAAACAATTGTAAAAAATCTAAAGATTTTTATGTTTTAAAAATTCATAAAAAATAAATAATGCACGCAAATCACAGCTGATAGAAAAAAAGTGAAGTTTTAAAATCATCGACATTGAATTGGCAAAGAACTGCTACACATTTTCTAGCAGCACAAAAATTGTTTAATTTTGTTCCCTCGTGTTATAAAAAAAATCTTCTAAATTTATACTTTTATGGCAGTTTCGTAATAGCAGAATGCTTTTCAAATGGGATGAACTTAATTTAATTTCCGTTGCTTGGAAAAAATAAATTTTAAATCCGAAAAAATTTGTTCGCATAGGTAAGTAGTGCCGAATAAAGAGAGGCACTTAAATGAATTTTTTTTCAGATCAGGATAGAACTTGCCATCCAAATCTTTCCAGAACTCTACAATATTATTTTCGTCTAGAGCATTTACTTCGCTTCGTAGTATGATTAGTTCTGATTGAATATCAAATTCGAAGTTGCTTATTTAGCAACGAAAAGGGTTTTCGAAAAGATCTAATAGCGGTTGTAAAATTACAAAATCTTGAAACTTGTCGAAGTCACATCGACGACTGAATTGAAGAGCATAAAAATATGTCTAAGTATTGGTGTGCACAATTGTGCAAAGAAATGGAAGTCCCTGAATATAAGCTTCGTTTAAGCGTAGCACGTCACATTTGCGAGATTACGGTACACTTGTGTTTTTCAACGTATATTCTTCTCTTTCAGACGGCATTCAGAGTGAAATGCTGGTACAATTGAAATAAGTTTAGCTAAGTATATGCTAATAAAGTTTTATAGGTTTGTTGTAAAGTCTATTTAAATTTATAAGCTGTAATGGGCTGCAATTGGATAAAAACTAAAAAAAAATTAAATAGATATTTTATTATCAACGTTTAATTCTTTTGATCAGAATATCAGGTTTACTACTGAAAGGGAATTAAATTATTCGATTCCATATTTGGATACATTGGTAAGAAGGAATGAAATAAGTTTATTGATAGATTGGTATAAAACACCATCAGGTAGAATCCTAAATTACTTTTCTAAGCATCCTAAGGGCCATTATTACAACTTGAAGTTAGCTAAATTTAAGATTAAATTGACAGATAATAATGTGTTATCTGTCAAAAAGCGCCTGTTAACTGTCGGATAACAGCTAACGCCAAGTTATAATAATGGCCCTAAGAGGATTATTATTAACACAGCTAATAATCTAATAGATAGAATATTGACAATAAGTGGCAATAGATTTCATAGGAAAAATAAAAGAATTATTGGAAATATTTTACAGGAAAATAGTTTTCCTAACAAACTATTTCAAAAATTAATAAGACAATGTAATATAAGAAAATCTCGAAATATTAATGAGATCTTAGCACCAAAAATATATAAATCATTAACTTATGTACCTGGATTTTCAGAAAGTTAGAAAACTCAAATATTTATGACAAAGGGAAATATAGAATGGCACACAAGGTAAATAATAATGTTGGTAGATTATTCACTAGAATGAAAGATAGATTACAAAAGTTAGATATGTCAAATTTAGTTTATAAAATACCTTGTGGTGGCAACAATAATGAACAATGTGCAAAAATATATGTAGGAACAACTGGGACGAAACTGAAAACTAGATTAGCAGGACATAAACATGACCAAAAATATAGAAATTATAATTCAGCACATGATACAGCTTTATCGACTCATTGCAGGGATTTAAATCATTATCCAGATTTTGAGAACACATCCGTTTTAAATGTGAAAGGTTTTAAGAAAAGAAGATATATGTATGTTAGAAATGTTACAAATAAATACTGTTCCATTTGAAGAAAGGATTAATTTAAAAAATACTGAAGGTTTAGCTCAGATTTATAGATATTTATTGAATAAGAATAAATAGGTTGACGAAAAGGGAAATAGGTTTAGATCTTTGGTTTTTTTTTTCAAAAATAAAGTTTAGATTTAATTTGAAATCTTCCACAAAATCTAGTGCGTTTACATTATTCCTTTTTGACATTAGCGAGATTTTGTTTTTATAACTTTTATAATTGACAAAAAGGAATAGACTTTTAAAAATTGCGTTACCTTTTATTTATAATCAAAACTATTTATTTTATTAATATTATTTGTCTTTTTTATTTTTCTACAATTTTCTCAAAATTTTTAATTTTTTTTTAACAGTTTGTGTTTTGTTTTTATTAAAATGTCATTTTTTTCTTGTTCAGAGGAGTATTTTTTAGTTATATATGAAAAAAAACCATAGTTGCATTACTAAGTACTACTAGATTTTGAGTAGATTTCGTGGAAATCTAGTCACTGAGTAGATTTTGTTTTGTATGGGAAATCTAGTCAAAAACAACTAGATTTGGCTCGAAATCTCGTTAGTACTAGATTTTGTTGTAGTGTAAATTGGCTATTAAGTTAGATTTGTAGAAATAAATTTTTGACAAAAAAGGGAAATATTTTAAAATTGTTTTTTGTTTCCTCTTTTTATTTTTTTAATATTTTGATTTTATGAAATGTTATTGTTGAAGATTGAAAAGTGGGGAATGTAAGATGAGATAAACCCACTGTTGTTTATTGTTGATGTGTTTTGTTTAAGCTTTGATATTCTTACAAGTAGAACTGTTGCTATAATTCTTATACGTTTAACAGTTTTATTTGGTTTTATATCTTTAGTTTTTCTTAAATCTTTATGGATGAAGTTTCCTGATGATCTGGCTTAAGCAACCAGTGAAATGCGCATAGGAATAGCTTATCCCATCAACAATAAATTTCAAGTGTTTTTGTCAAGAATAAAAACTGGGAATTAAGCACGAATAACAAAATCTTTTGAAAAAAAAGGTTGAAAAAATTTTTAAATTTAATTTTAATTTTTATTAATTGTCAAACACAATTTTTTGTTAATTTTTATTAAATTTTATAAATAATATCCTGAAGAAGATTTCCAAAGGAAATCGAAATATCGATATCAAAAATAAACGAACTATTTGTAATAAAATTGACCTTATGCTCAAGTAATAATAAAGAAGAATAATATTTAAAAAAAGGTCGAAGAAATTAGAATAAAATTATGAAAACAAAAAGTCATTTAATATGTTAACTTTTTCACAAATTAGTACTTTTTCAATTTTGATAAAATTTCATTTAGTTTTGGTCTTTCTTGCTACGAATTTATGCAGACAGTGCGTTAATGTTACTCAAGACTGCTACGATTTGTCGCTTTCAATTGAAAATAAATATACATATATATATATATATTAAAAAACTTATTCACATCCTTTTACATATCAGCAATATATGGAAACTCCACTAAGGCAACTCTAGAGAAGAAGAAATAGAGCAACAATGTATGAAATTGTATGAAAATTTAAGAAATATCGTCATTAGCTTTGAACCTTTGGACTGATTTTGATATTTTTTACAATTAACATCTGATAGCCACAATAAGTTTTCTAGCAAAAGTCCTGCCGTCTAGATCAACTGGTATGGGTTTAATCGCAATTCCCATAGTGCTGGTCTGCTAGCTTCACGTTAAAAATTGTATTGCTCGTAAAAAAACGTTATATGTATATTTTCTAAGCAACATTTTCAGAATCTGGTCAGTTTGATCATGGGTGAAAAATCGTGTCGTACAGTGTTAAATTTAAATATACATACAAACTTATATTTTTAAGATGACTCAAATCTGTAATGCCGTGCGCGCATACATTTTTATTAATTAAGTATCGGATATTCAGTTATATGATTTTTAGTTTTTATCCGATTTTTATAAATTTTTGTACTCAGTGAAATTATAAAACTATGAAAAACAATCTTAAATTGGATGCACTATAACTCAGATGTTTTTTATCCGATAAGCCGCATTCGAGGCATAATTTAGTAGATTTTCAAAAAGCATTTACATACATAATTTATTTCAATCGAACCAATATTTCACTCTGGGTGGCACCTTAAAGAGAAGTGTACAACGGAAAACCAAATGTACCGTTTTCTCGCAAATCTCATATGCTATAAATCATTTCAATATTGTTTCCCGTTACTTTTACGACAACAGAAACAAAAAATAATAGTTTGAGAAAAACGTTTTCATAAACTATAATTCCACAGGACTGTGTTATTAATATGAAAGTATATCTTGTCTCACAATCGTAAATGATATAACGCATATCCACATTTAAAAGCCATTTAAAAAATGCCCGCATTTTATCCTTCACACTTTGATATCAAGCCCCTTGTGCTTGCTGGGTTGATGCATCTATGTATGTATGTATGTGTAAAGGGTGCAAATCTTTATATGCATTTGCTTGTATAAAAGTATGCAAATTTTGTTATAACTGCGAATATGTAAAAATGACATGCACATGCATGCAATTTTTTTTGATTGTTAACGGGGTGGCCTCGTGATGGTGGCACGAAATACATAGCAATCGTTGTGATGCTGGCAATATTTTAGCTGCTGTCTCTGCTGTGTGAAAACATAGTTCTTGTGTGTTTCGTTGTAACCAAAAAAGGTGATTTTAAAAAACCACTGAACAAGAAAAATTAATTATACAATATAACGTGAACAAAATAAAAGCGATAACTCTGCTAACGGTGGAGGTACCGAAGACGACTACTGGCATTATGATTTACCCTCTAAGCATCGGAAGCAATATTTGTTGAAATCCATTTCTAAACATGTTTAGAAAAAAATGGTGCAAGTTTATATTTACATACATACATGTTTATCGTCTAAAATTTTTAAAATTTCGCTTCACTGAATAGAAAAATAAGTGCTTTAAAAAAATCCAAAGCCATTAGTGGGTTAAAGCGTGTAGCGATGTAAATATTTTATTATTAAAAACCACTATTTCTTATTACACAGCATTTGCTTTAATTAAGTATGCACCGGTGTGGCGTTATAACAAAAATGATATTAACTTGAATCTTCCGTTCCAAATATAAACGCCTGCTATTTTTTTTTTAATTTTATGGTTAATAAAGCAAAATGCTACCAACAGTATGCTGGCTCAAGATTTTTTTGTAGCCTAATTTTAATTTAAAATCTTTCTATTTTAATTGCAGCGTTGTTATATCGACGTAATGAAGACGTGTCTTATGCGAAAACTGAAGGAATTATTCATTTTATGATTGGTTGAATTGTTACTTTTTGTTCGAGTTTATAAAAGTATACTTTAAACAAGTTAATATTTCCAACACACAAAAAAGTCGTTGATTTTTTGTAGTTAGTAAAATTGTCATAATTTGAAATTTTCGTGACATTTTTGGGAACAAAAAAAAAAAAAAATCCGTTCGCTTAATTTAAATCGTTGATAGGCTTTTGCAAAAACAAGCTTTAACAAGGAATAAAGTTTTATTCGTGAAGCACGGCCAGAATGAGTACCAAGATTGGACGTCTAGAATGTTCCTTTTCAAGAATAAAATTTGTAGTTTTCGGTTGTTTTAAAACATTTGTTTATATTACTTCTTAAATATATTTACATGTATGTCATATTTTACAATTTTTTATTCTAATATTTCTTTGTCCACATTTCTTTGGCTGGTTTTAAACGGTCCTCTCAATTTTGTTCTTTACTTTCCTTTGCTAAAAATATTGATGGTAGCTCGTGTTAATCTTTAATATTCTTTTAACTGAACAGCTCACAAACGTCAGAATTAAATGAAAACTTAAAACAGATTTTAATTTATGAAACAGAGGTTCTTAAAGATAATTTTTGATGTCATCAACTTTTGACTAATAACTTTCAACATCTTAATTGTCACAACACAGGGAGAATATACAATGTTGTGTTGTTAATTTGCGAAGTAAAATAATTTTTAAATGCAATAAAACATTTTTTATTAAAAAATTTACTAGTGTATGGAAGTATACAAAAATTGTATAAGAAAATGTAGTTTGTCGCATTTTTGGACAATAACACAAAAATTCGCAACTTTCAACATTTATCGCATGTTACGACGTATGATTAATATTTATTTATTTGAACAAGTACACCGTCAGCAGTGTATGTGCGGTGCGGCATTCTTTATTTATAACAAAAATATAACCAACTTTTTTATAAAAAATAAAACCGTATTTAAAAAAAAAATATTTCAAAAAGTTTTACAGGCTGTAACAAGTTTTGAATGTTTTCAAAGACAGTTTCTGGATAAACGAATAAATTTAAATTTTCTAGCATTAACAAAAATCATTAATAAACTAAATTACCATGCAGTTAGTTTGTAATTAATCTAGAAAACCAATTTGGATTTATTGCTTTTTGACGCGATTCGTAGTAATAAATTCCATTTGATATGAACCCAATGGGAATATTGCGTTTGACATGAACTACGTTA
Source organism: Pollenia angustigena (assembly GCA_930367215.1). Classification (NCBI taxonomy): domain Eukaryota; kingdom Metazoa; phylum Arthropoda; class Insecta; order Diptera; family Polleniidae; genus Pollenia; species Pollenia angustigena. The sequence goes on from OV884058.1 coordinate 253,891,071, forward strand.
TTTAATTATTATTTTTGAACTTCAATATTATGGTTTTTTAACTTATCATTTTTCCCCCAATTTCACCAAGTTCAGCTAAAACTTAATATTGCTTTAACTTCCAGTTAACAATATGTTTCGACAGCTATAACTAATAGTTAATTATAGCTAAACTTGGTGAAATTGGGAGTAAATATAAAAAGTTTTAAGGAAAATTAACCACACTTTTATTATATAAACAATATTTATTAATCAAGATAATTTGTTACATTCTCATAACAGGGTCCTCTTTCCAACAATCAAGTAATGTGCTATCATCTTTTTCATTTGCACTATTTTCCTGATGGCCATAAAACCGTAGAATTAATGACATTTCTTTTTATAACAATGACTATATACAGCATTTGTTTGAAAAGTAACTTTTCGGAAAGAAAGGTCCTACATTTTTAATTGTTCTAAAAATATGCATAAGCTGTTGTATGTATTCTTTTCCTTTATCAAGTTTTATGTTTCAAACTTAAAAAAATTTTGTAAGTTAGATACGCCTTTTCTAAATTAAAGTAACGAAATAAATCTCTCTACTTATCGTCAATTACGATTTTTTTTGTTTTTGGGATGTTTATACTCACACCACAATAGTGGAGAGGGTATTATGCATTTTTGCTGATGTGTGTAACGCTTTAAAATATTGGTCCTAGACCCACCTTAAAGTGTACGGATCGACTCAGGATCACTTTCTGAGTCGAACTAACGATGTCTTCTTATTGGCACAAGGACCAAGCCTATTGAAAATGGGCCAAATCGTAGGACCACGAGGGAAGATAGGGGGAAATTTCTTTCTCTCAGAAACTATCAAACCGATTTTAATGAAATTTAAAACATAGATAGAACCATATCTTTATGGACACAAAAGAGATGCATTTTTTAAAAAATAGGACCACCAGGGTAGATAGGGGGAATTTCTGCTGGCAAACCGATTTTAATGAAATTTAAAACATAGATAGATCCATATCTATATAGACACATAAGCTATACAGTTTTTCAAAAATAGGACCACAAGGAGAGGCAGGGGGCAATTTTTCCTCTCACAAACTTTAAACCAATTTTAATGAAGTTTATGGACATAGATAAATCCATATTTATATGCGCATATAAGCATGATGTGTTTTTTAATACTGTAAGACTATACTTTCTTACTTGTTTTTTATTGTGTATGGTGTAATAATAACTTTTGCGCTACTTTAAATCGTTAAAGGATTCAAATTGGCCAATTCAAGTTCACTTTGCATATTTTTGCATATGCTTTTTGTGTGAGTTAATATTGATATTATTGTTTTATTTTCAAAACCAGGCACTTAATTATTATTGAATATATAATTATGTATTTTCAGTATTTTTATTTGCATTATATTTTCGTGTGCTTGAGCAGCAACAAAAGCAGCCACAATAAAAAAAAAATCAATTAAAACTGTAACGAATACTTATTAAACCCTCAAGACGACAAAATATGCAATCAAATAATCACACAACAACAAGAACTATTCATTTGTACAATAATAAAGAAATGATTTAAATAAAAAAAACTATTCACTCGAATGACTGAATCAAAAAGAGAGAATAAAAAAAAAAAAAAAAAAATGATTGCACTAAGGAAATATGAAAGGAAGGGTGGAAGGGGAAAGAAGAAATTGGACAAAGAAGTTTAATTGTGATACTTGAGCCAAAAGCCATAATTGATTCAGCAGCACAAACAAGATCCCTGGAGGTATGGAAATTATGAAATATTAATAATGAATAGAATGATACAGTTGTATGGATGGGATTGCTCTACATCTTCAAGGCATACGCACGTTCATATACACTTACTCACATACACACTTACATACATGCATAAATCTATAATTAATATGAGCACCAAAAGTTGAAAGAATTTCATAAGGATTATTTTTATATTTTACTTTACAAAAGTGAAATTATGGTTGCGTGAAGAGGAAAGAAGTTCAAGAGGATTTAGAAAGGCTGTGCAAATTTTATTTTAAGAGAGTGCTACGAGTATATTTGAAGGCTTTCAATCCTTTAATAAATACTTTAATAATTAAAGATGTATTATTTAATTAATATGGTAAATTAAAAAAAAACACTGATGAAAAAATGTAGTAATAACCTCCGAGTTAAGGAAAAGAAAGTTTAGAATTGTATGCATTAAAAATTTAAAGTAGGTATATTAATACACTGATGATGACTGTTAGTTGTTCTATAGTTTTTAAATCGAAAGAAGAACATTAAAAGTTTTTATCAAAAACAAAAACATTCAAAAACAGAAAATATGAATAGGAATACAGAAACAGAAAAATATGTACAACACTCAGGCAAAAAATTTTAAAAAAAGAATTCTTAAGCTTTATTCATTTAATTCTTAATTGTACTTAAACCGCAAATAATTTTAGTTCTCCAGGCTTGTGATTTGGAAACGTACATTAAAAATGTTCATGGATGGAATTATTTTAATGAATGTGATGGAAATGATCGAAATGCTACCGATATATAAACAAGTTAGAGTGCTATATTCGGCTGTGCCGAATCTTTGATACCCTCCACCGACACTTCGAATGTTTTAGGACTAATATCTGTATGATGTCTATTTATTATTATAATCTTTGTAAAAACAGACATCTGCATTAAAATTAGTTGCGGTTTAGACCTATATACAATTATTGATCGACAATCAGAATCAATTTTAAAAAGTTTGAGTAGAATATCAGTTTAAGATGAACTTAAATGATTTTTAAGAGAACAAATTATGTAAAAGCCATGGTAAGCTATGAACCAATCATCCCAAATTCTGCAGAACGATTTCTGGTATTAAAAAACAAAAATTTCAATACAGCGGGGCAATTAGTTTAAGCGTTTGCAGTAAATTTCAAAAGGCTGCTAAAATGGAATATAAGGAAAATTATGGACCGTATATCACAAAATTGCATAACATTTTTTCTGGCCATATGAAGCTAAACTGGAAGAAAGTTTACCGCGTATTTAATTATTTTACCAGAGTGGGCTTTATATGAGACCTATGGTAAGTTATGCACCGATCTTCACCAAATTTCACAGTGCCATTTCTAGTTCTATAAAACTGTGATGTATCAAATTTTGTTATGATAGCGTTATTTTTTACGTTTTAAGGCGTACTAAGCTGTTTTCCGGGAGTAAGGTTTATATGGGGCCTAGGGTAAATTATGAACTGATCTTCACGAAATTTCACAGTCTTATTTCTAGTCCTGTAAAACTTATATGTTCAAATTTTGTTATGATAGCATTATTTTTTACGGATTTAGGCGTACTAAGCTGTTTTCCGGGAGTAAGGTTTATATGGGGCCTATGGTAAATGATGGACCGATCTTCACGAAACTTAAGAGTTTCATTTCTAGTGCTATTTAACTGTGACGTGCCAAAATTTGTTATGATAGCATTGTTAGTTAGGGTTTTAGGCTTACTATACTGTTTTCCGGGAGTAGGGCTTATATGGGGCCTAGGGTAAATCATGGACGGATCTTCAAGATATTTTACAGCGTGATTTCCAGTTAAATAAAACGAACTGTTGCGAAATCTTATATCATTCTGTGCATTTTTCCACCATTTATGTTAGTTTTTGTAACAAAATTATCAATTTTTTTTAGGTGGTGGTTCCACATTTTGATTCATAGCTCAGATCCTATTGAACCGATTTTGCTGGATTTCAATCCCAAACTGCTTAGGATAGCTACAAGCAATTTGACACCAAGTTTGTTTATTTCTTTTGAGTTTTTCGAAAGTGAGCGTGTTTTCAACAGACGAACAGACGGACAGACAGACGGACATGGCTAAATCGACTTAAAATTGCTCAAGGACCCAGAATATATATACTATATATATATAGTTATAGGGTCTGAGATGAATAATACAAAAATTACAAACGGAATGATAAACTTAATATACCCTCTTCACAACTAATTGTGGTGGAGGGTATAAAAAGGTAAGAATAAAGTATTGAAAATATGTGGATTTGGTTGTGGAGCTGCGTATATTTCCAAAGTTATTTTGCGGAATACAAAATTTATTGTTAATAAGATTTCTCTATGGCGTGCTAAATTTCCAATTTCTTATTTTTGATAAATACACTGAAATTTATTGATGAAATATTTTGTTTTTATAAGTTATTAACCGTTAAATTATGTTCAGTTCAAAAACTTTTAATTGCAACCTAAATCATACTACCAAATTTTTAAAAAATCGGTCTATAAATGACCATAACTCAAATACAAATAGTGTTCTCGGGAAAGCTTTTGCTTCAATAAATTCCTTGTAGTATTGTGATAATATATAGTAAATGTTATATTTATTAGAGCCATTAAGACCCCTTACAAAATAAATGTGCCAAATAGAGTCCAGTCTCATAAACTATTTTGCAATGCTCAAAAGTGGTGTAGGGTTTCATATTTTACATTTTTACTAGTTTATATAGTTAAATAAATGCTAAGGGCAAAAAAATAGCTGGATGTTGCCAACCATAGTATGACTGTTGTAGACATGTAAGTGACTCATCCAATTTTAACATGACTAAGGTAAAAATTTATATAATTTAAGTGACCATAGCGTTTTTTAATTTACTCCATTTAAACTGAATGAATTGTCTGTTAATATGTCGAACCGTATTCAATTTTATCTGGGTGTATCTTAAATAAGTTAAGCTAACATTATGGGACAGTAAAAAAAATAAGAAGTAATACAACTTTTATTTTGACGGGTAAAGATTCCATTGTACAGTGGCCCCAATAACAAATTTAGAGCGAAAAAATCGTTTTTTCGAAGTAAAAAATTTAGTTGATTTTCTAATGACAGGACCCCACCTTGCAATATTTGCAATATTATCATTGCTCCATTGATTTAAACATCAGTAATTGCTAAGTTTAATTTTTAATAACAGATTAGTTGAAATTTTAATGTGGTTTCGAGAGCTAATAAAATAAAGTGAAACCGTTTTCTGTAAGATTTGTTGGTTTTATTTATACAATAGAGGCATATATTTTTTAAATTTAAAACGTTCCACTGACTTGGCATTCCGTTTAGAAAAAAATGTATGCAAATTAAATGTATAGAAATGTATTCATTAATTGTGGAATTAAATATGTATTGTAAATTGTGATAGATCTTTAAATATGACTCTCACCAGCTCTCGCTGCTATTTTTGTGTTTTTAACAACTATTACATGTGCACAGTTTAATGTTTAGCCCATTAAGGCCCGAGCCATGATCCCATTGAGCTATAATGATGAAACTTTTAAAATTTTATTGTTTATACATACCTAAATATGAAAGAAAAACAATTTTGGGCAAATCAGATACGTTGGAGCCCAGATAACCATCGTTGCGAAAACGCAACGTTGGGCCTTAACGATATAAAAATTAAAATGCGCTGCAAACATTTTAAATTGAAATTTTTTATTTTTTTAGGAAAAAAAAAATTAAAAAAGATATTCCTTCACATTTTATTTTTAATTCAATTATGATATACTTCAAAGCACTTTGGGTACACTGCTACGTCACATTTCTCACATTTGTAATTGATCGGTCCATAATTTACCAAAGGCCCCATATAAAGCCCACTCTCGAAAAACACTTTAGTAGGCCTAAAACCATAACAAATAATTCTATTGTACTAAATTTTGTTCTGTCACAGTTTTATATGACTAGAAATCACACTGTCAACTTTCGTAAAGATCGCTTCATAATTTACCACGGGTCCAATATAATGCCCACTCCTGAAATATCCTAGCTGTCAGTGGATGGTATCAAATATTTGGCTAAGCCGAATAAAGCACTTTTATTGGTTTTTCTTTAATGTCCTGGGAGAGGATCATTTCACATTACTTGTTCGATTTTCTGTTGCTGTACCTATTGAAGTAACCCTGGGGGAAATTTGTGTCAATTGTTCCAACAGACTGGTCCTGGGATTTGTGAAAACAGAACAAGTTCAAAAAGATAGAATTCGTGACCAGTGAAAGGAGAACTTATCATCTAACTGGTATATAAAGAACAAAATAGGTAAAATAGTAATGAATTACAGTACAGTCTTCACCGATGGCGTGACACTTTTTTTGTTTTATTGAAATGTGACAATCCCATGTTAAAGTGAAAGGTCTTATCCATATAAAGTGTTAGAACTAGAACCGGTCTCTATCACCAAAGACCTATCACGGGACTACTTTGGTGTAAGTTCGCTTCCTTCTAGGGAAATAATACACTTTGTGCATAAGAAAAAAAGGAAATTGACATAGAGAATTTGCCTACTGCGTAATATCCTGCATTTTGAAAATTGGCCATTAGTTTAAAGAGGTGGAAACATTATCGAAAATGTCAAAACACATAAATAACAACAACTTATAATTAAAATATAGACAAGTTTTTATTTTGTTGTTTTAAATAGCAAGTGATTATATAAAGATATTTTATTTGATAACTTTATGTAATTTGTATATGGTATAGGCCCAGTGTTGTGTTTTCGCATCAAGGATATATCCAATCATAAAAAAAGTCTCAAATGTCTACGTTGACTTTTTCAGTAGAAATAATAATGTTCGTATGTTAGCTACCTCCTTCAGAAGTTTCAGATAGGTATATTATATATTACTTTATTTCTTTTAACTTTTTTCAAAAGTACCCAAAAAACAGGAAAAATTAAAAATTTAAATTAAAAACCCAAAAACAGGTCGATTAGATATTAAGTTAAATTTTATTTCACTGTGCCATATAACAATATTAAGAAACAGCAAAATGCCTGAGGGAGGTTTAAGTGAACGTTGCGATAACGCAACGCAGGGCCTTAATGGGTTAAGTAATCAGCTGCCTATTTTTGGCTAAACACTTAAGGTTGCAATGTCTATCGCTAAAAGGGATTTGTTCAATGTTTGGTACTCTGAAAAAGATCAGAAGAAAAAAATAGCGCTGTCATACATTAAATTTTTAAGAATAGAGGTATAGAAAACGATAAAGATAATGACCATAGGCATGAAGTAAAGTAATCAGCCCAAAATTTTCTTAGCAAACTATCGAAGAAGTGGATGCATGCACACAGACAAAATGATGTTTTCGCGGCAAATTTTAAAATAAATTGGATGAATCTCTTCTCTTTCCCAGTAAAGTCTCGTCAAGTTTTTGGAAGAAGACTCGGAGGAAGGACCATCAAGACCCAGACGACCATCAAAATCTTTTTTAGAAGGAGGGAAAGATCAAAGCGGTTGAAAATTAAGTCTCGTGTGAACACTTGTTCCCTAGAAGAGTTAAAATTTGCTGCTACAAGTAGGCGTCATAAAGCAGGCGACAGAGTTGCTGCAGACGTTGTTAGAACCATAGATGTTTCTCCAGAAAGGGCACTAAAAAAAAATGGTTAAATACGCCATCTACAGAAATAATACCTTAAAGCAGTGAAGAAGCGCGCGTGCGGGCGCCAAAAAACGTAACGCTGAATTTTAAGTCTTTATGAATTTTGAAAAAACTAAATTTTTTTATTTAAATTTTTATTTTTCTTTAAACTTCAACGATATCTCTGAAACAACTGGTCAAATTTAAAACCACGGCCTTAAGATAATATTGCTGACGAACTTTGAATTTTTTTTGACATATGGTAATATATTTTCAAGTTTATCCAATTTATGTAGCGGAAGTGCCTTAATTTTGGCCATAACGGTATATCTCGAAAAGTCGAGCTGATAGAAAAAAACTAAGTGCAGATTTGGGTTCAGCGTCCCAAATAACTAAAAACAACATTCAGTTCTTAATCACCAAAAACCTTGTTCCCTTGTATTATAAAATGATTTTGTAGGTTTTATGTCAGTTAATTTTATATTGAAAGCGGCCACACCAACGCAATCGAACCCGTCAATTTTTGGCCTAAGATTGTGCCATACCAAGTCAATTGTTCGTACAAATTTTTGTACTTATATGTACTTATAAAAAAGAGTTATGAGTTTTTTCGCTATAAATCTGTCATTGGAACCACTGTGCGTTGGTAAGCAATTTTTTTATATTTTTCGGATTAACAAAAACGGAGCAAAAGAAATTTACTTTTTTTTTTTACCATTTTTTAGTCGATAAGGTTTTAAAAATAATTAACGAATTAATTAATTAATATGGTATCATTTTTGATGAGGTCTTAAGCCTTTACTTTATGACCTGAAAGGCTGTTAGAAAATAAAAGTTATATTTAATTTTTATTAGAAATGTAAATTAAACTTAAAATAAATTGTGCCTACTAACAATTTTCTTTGGAATGTTTATTTAAGATAATTTGATTTTTAACATTTTCGTGCACAAAATACACCAGAGGCAACAATTTCGCATTTTTTTCTTCTAAAACAGCCCTTTTAACCACAATCACATTTATTTATTTATCAATTTTTTTCGAGACTTATATTGCGAAGTTTTGTTTGAATTTCGTAATGAATTGTGTATGTCCCCGGTCATGCCAATTTATTTTTAAATAATAGAAGCCATTTATTTGAAACACTAGTAAAAAAATAAAACATAAACATTTCCTAATTGTGTGTTTATCTGGTTACTAAAAACGAAATGCAGAAAAATGATTTTTATAAAAAAAACTGCATAACAGGTTAGCAGATAGTTAATTTTCTGAATAAGGCACCAATGACAAAAAAAAGACTGATATGGGGACAGTAACGTTCAGGATGGTAAAACATTTATTTCCTTAATTAAAACTCTAAAATCCGCCGTTTTTCTTTAAAAGTGAAAAAATGTGAAACAAAAATTTATTATAGTTTTGTGAAGATTTCAGTCTTATCATTAACATCGCAGATTATAGGGGAAACAGTTTTATAAGTTATTAAGAACAAATTTAATCACGCACGCTCACGAGAGAAATAAATGTTATCAAGCTTTCTCACGCAACAAAGATTTTAAAGTTCTCACGCTCACTCAGCAAATATATCCCAGTGTCTTTTTTGGTTTTTTCACTCATATGGATTGATGATTTGAAGAAGCGCAAACAGCAGCCGCAACCAAGAGAACCAAAAACTGTAAGCCACTAAAGCTGGAGGTCCATAACACGCGTTTTCGCCTCCACGCAGCGCATGCTTTTATAACCTTACTTGCGTCTACGTTTCAAGTTACATGCAACGCTTTTTATGCAGCAGCAACACAAGTAAAAATAAAATTTAATTTGTCAAAATCAGCTGATTTGTTCGAACGCTGGTTGTGACGCTTACAAAAGTAGAAAGTAAACCTACTTTTCGCCTCAAGGCATCTACGCTTTTGTGCATGTAACTTACTACGTATAACTAAACAGATTCTACTTTTTTGACAGCTGCGTATGCCGTGAAAAAGCGAGTAACGCGTGGTGTGGACCTCCAGCTTAACAAACCTATCAAAAACAGTGATGTAACAGTATTCACATCCAGAAGAGACCAGATTGATGTGTGGGTAAAACACTACTCCTTTATTTTATCTTATACATACGTCGAACACTGAAAACAACCTATGAAAGAGCTGACATATCTACGGAGAGCCTAGAAACTCCTGAAATCATGGATGCAATAGTTTTTTGAAAAATAACAAGGCCCCAGGACCCGATAATAGATCTCCATATTTCCAGATAAGTTAACGGCATTCCCACGCTTAACTAGTGTTTTTCAAACGGTATTTCCCGGGATCCCGCGAATTTTTCGGGGAAAAAATCCCGGGAAATTTGTGCGGGAATTCCCAGGATTTCTTATGTTTAATTATGGCAACTTAAGTGCTGCTATAATTATAAATAAGTTGTGTCATGAAATAGATCTTAGCTGTTAGGCAAAAAGATCTTACGTTAAAAAAACGCATTTTAAATTTTTAATTGGCTTTAATTAAATTTTTTTCTCTTTTGTTTAAATCACTTTAGTCTAGCACAATTGCTTCTAATCGTACACGCAGAGAAAAAATATGGTTGGGCATGGTTACGGCAACAACACTATGTGTATTGTAACAATATATTGTTGTCGTACACAAATAATTGTTATTTTTATTAAATATCAGCAATATTATAGTTACTGTAAACATATCAATGTTTATCGTAGTTATAAATTTGAGTATTGTTGACCGAAAAATAAATATTTTTCTACAACTAAATTATGATAATTTTCAAAACATATTATATTACTCGCAATCATATCATGATATCTATTAGCCATAACATGATAACTTTCTATACATTTATCATATTATTTTTGAGATGCAATGTTAGCGCCATTTGTAAAATAATTTTGAATCAGTTGTGTCGTTTGTTTTATATGTGAGCGGTTAAACAATTTAAAGATAAATTCCCATAAAACAATAATAAGTTTAAAGAAATTAAAATTTAAGCGGAGCTCAGTATTAGTGATGTAATAGTGCAAATGCAAAATATCGTAGTAAAATCCAACAACAAAACACACAGAGATTTCGTTTTATTTTTTAAAATATCGTAGAAAAATCCAACAACAAAACACACAGAGATTTCGCTTTATTTTATTAAAGTGTTACGATATTTTGCATTTGCTTGTTTGCAAGTCTAATATTGAACTCCGCTATTTTATTTACATTAAGAAAAATTGTAAAAAGCCACAAAATAAAAAATCGATGCAAAAAAATTTTAATTTATTTTGTATTGTTATGACACTTATGAAAGGTGCTGTATCATAATATGATTGCTTCTAAATTTATTACGATTAACATGATGATAATATGATTACTTCTAAGCTTATTATGATTAACATGACAATAATATGATTTCTTTCTGAGCTTATTATGATTAACATGATAATAATATGATTGCTTCTTATCTTATTATGATTAACATGACAATAATATGATTACTCCTTAACTCATTATGATTAACAGAATAATAATATGATTAAGGGAAATATATTATGATGTAATATTACGAATATATTTAGCCATAACATGATTCAATATTCATCTTAATATGGTGGCTACAATCATGAATCTTATCATAATATGTTGCTCTTAGAATATATTTACCACAACCTAATTTTTTCTTTGCGTGTAATCATCTGCTTTTAGGAAAAAAATGTGCTTTAATTTAACAAAACGAAAAACTTCAATTCATAGCCGATAAGTAAGGCAATGTTTAATGCTCTGAAATTTCGAAAGAAGAAGAGTGAAAATGTACACAATTTTTAATTTGCTTAAAGACCCAGATTTGTTTTATAAACGAAAAAAAAATTGTTCCACTTGCTTCAAGAAATTTAATGATTTTATAAAAAGAGTAGCTGCATAAAAAAAGATTTTTCGGATTGGATTCTGTAAGAGATGATGACAACAGTTATTTATAAAGAAAACGTTTATTCGATTCGAAGTTTTGAAGAAAGTGCTAAGAAAACTGAAAGTGTTTAGAGGTTATATAATGTTCCTTTGACTATAAAGGCAAACATCTGTAGAAAGGAAACGTGTTTTCTCATTGATACCTTCTTGATAAAAATTAGAAAAAGGCTTCCAAACGATTCCGTAAATTCTTATTCTGAACTAGCATCCTATTTTAAGGGAAATATTTTGTATTAATTTGTTTTAATAATTTAACTTTTTTGGTTTTATAGAAACGCTGTTGGCTTTGAATTAATTATGTGGCAATAAGTGCTTTAGTCTATTTGATCAGTTTTAAAGGAGAACAATTTCTTCGAATTTAATATAAGTTTTTGTTCTTTGTTTGTTTCTCATCCAAGCCTTAGCGGAAGCACCAGGTCGCCGACTTCCTTGTGGAATCAACTGTAATGTTTGTAGTGTTTTATTCTGAAAAGGTTTTCGAAGTATATGACCTATCAAACGCCATTTCCGATCCCTGATTTCTATTGGAGTTGGCTTTTTGACCTATGGACTGGTCAACGTCGATATACGACTGGACCATCATATGCCGATGATATGCCTTTTGCATTTTATAGGGAATGTTTGTCTTTTTTTTATAAATTAGTTTAGTTGTTCACCAGGTTTCACTAGCGTAGTTCTATTATTCAACATACAAAATATCAATAATTGCGAATATTTATTAAAAATTTGAAGACAAAACAATGTTTGTGTGAAACTATTTTTCTAAATGTTCATCTGGAAATGTGTCTCTCAAAACTGTGATTTTTGTCGCGTCTTTATTTTTTATGAATTTTTAAAGAACAAAAAATTGGTTTAATTTCAAAATTTTCCTATTTGTTCTTAAAAAATTTAACGATATCTCTGAAACTACAGGGCATATTTAAAAACAATGTAAGCACGGCTTAAAGATAATATATGTAGTGAAAGTGCCTTAATTTTGGACATAACGGTATATCTCGCAAACTAGAGCTGATAGAGAAAAATGGAGATTCGATTTGGAATCAGCGACCTCAAATTATTAAAAATTTGCAATCAAATTTCAGAGCGCAAACTTACTGCTCCGCAGTGTAATAGATAACATTTTCATTACTTTCATTTAATTTGTTTACTTTTTGTCGGTTTTACTTTTAAGCACAATTACCTATCTTCCTTAATGAACAAAACTCAACAAAAAAGATTTACATTATTGTTTTTATGTCGTATTTTAATATGTACCTACTATGTTACTTTGTTTTTATAACGGGATCAGAATTCTTTCGCTTTGGCGAAAAAAACAAAACAAAAAATGTTACTCTTTCTCTTTTCAACATCAACTAAAATGATTTACATACATAATTGTGTAGTATTATTTGATTGTATGAATGCATTCCTTTAAATATTATTTACTTGAATGAATTGATACCTTTAAAGAGCAGACATTAAACGGGTATTTTATTACACCAAAATATTAAACCCTAAATAGCCGCTTAAAAGGTACTACCCCAGACGCATGGAAAATATTTAGAAACTTAAAATTGAAATCATATTACACTAATTTTCCCATGCTTTAGTTTACATGTAAGAATAGGCTAAGAATTATTGTCATAATTAGTATTGTGGTTATTTTGTTGAACTATTTATGGTTTTTAATCCAAATTTTTAATATTTTTAATTAGGCTTAAGTTCATGAAATTTAATTTTTATTAAATTATTTTTGTGAAGAAAGGAATTTTACAACATGAAAATTAATTAAAATTGTTATTGATAATCTTTCATTCTTGACGTGGCTCGGGCTCGAACCCTGGCCGGCAGGTTACCATGACATGTTTCGATCGCAACCACTCGATCTCCTCAGATGGATGAATTATTGTCATAGTTAGTATATAAGTTAGAATAAATTGTAAATAAAATCAATGATAAGAATAAAGCTGACGAGTGCACTAGTTGCACCGTCCAAACCTAAAATATTTTAAAACGCTTCCTAATCATTTAACAATTGTTTTCATTCTATTGCTTGCGCCAAAAAAAAAAAACAACAGATGTTACTCTTCTAAGTTTTACCGCTGGGATGTTGTTCCAATATGAAAAATAAATACATATACATACATAAGTATGAATGAACGCATAAATATAAATCAACCCAGTAAACATTTTTGTCAATAATTGTCACGATTATTACACAGTCTGCACAAGATAAGAAATCGGAAATCGACAAACTTCTTAAATCTATATATATAAAAATGAAAAATGTTTGTATGTTTGTTTGTGTGTTTGTTTGTTTGTTTGTTTGTTTGTTGGCTTATAGACTCCGAAACTACTGAACCGATTTTCCTGAAATTTTTACAGTAACATCACGTCAGCCCTAAAAATAAAATAGGCTACTTATTTTTTCGATAGGGGCAGGGGAATTGGTACCCCCCATAGAATGCCAATATTAATTATCGCATATCTTAAGAGCCGCTGGACGCATTTTGCTGAACTTTTTGTAGTAGGATCTTCTGAGCTCCGAAATTTAAATAAAATAGCAGCGGGGGTATTGGAATCCCCCATAGGACGCCAATGTTTAACATCGCATATCTTAAGAACTGTAATAGTGAGAATGTTCAAACTTTCTAGAAGTCACTCTTATGGTATACTACACTTTTGAAAATAAAAATAAAGCGGGTAGGCGCAGGGGGGGAAATCCCTCCCATAGGATGCATACATTAAATATCGCTCAACTGAAGAACTTTTAAAGGGAGAGTCTTAAAACGTGGTTAAAGCTACTATTATAGTAAACTATAAATTTCAATATAAAAATGGGCGGGAGAGACAGGGGAGGAGCAGTACCCCTCATAGATAGAAATATTAATAAGAGCGAGCCACTGCACGCATTTTGTTGAAATTTTGGTAGTAGGATCTTCTGAGTCCCAAAATTGAAATAAAGTAGCAGTGGGGGAAGTGGTTTTTTTCCATAGGACGCCAATGTTTAATATCACATATCTTAAGAACTGCTATAGGGAGAATGTTCAAACTTTGTAGAAGTCACTAATATGGTATACTACACTATTGAAAATAAAAATAAAGCGGGTAGGCGCAGGGGGGAATACCTCTCATAGGATGTATATATTAAATATCGCTCAACTGAAGAACTATTAAAGGGCGAGTCTTCAAACTAAGTTAAAACTACTATTATGGCAAACTTTAAATTTCAATATAGTAATGGGCGGGGTAGACAGAGGAGGAGCAGTTCCCCTCATAGATAGAAATATTAATAAGAGCCGCTGCAAGCATTTTGTTGAACTTTTGGAAGTAGGATCCTCTGAGCCCCAAAATTTAAATAAAATAGCAGCGGGGGAAGTGTTACACTCCATAGGACGCCAATGTTTAATATCGGATATCTTAAAAACTGTTAAAGTGATAATGTTCAAACTTTGTAGAAGTCACTCTTATGGTATACTACACTTTTAAATATAAAAATAAAGCGGGTAGGCGCAGGGGAGAAATACCTTCCATAGGATGCAAATATTAAATATCTCTCAATCGATAAAGTGGTTAAAGCAGTGTTGCGAAGCGCACCGGGTTAAGCTAGTATGTTATAAAGAAAGGTCCCAGAAAAATTCTAAAGAAAGCCGGGCAAAAATCGATTGTATTCCGACCATTTGAAGCGAAAAACTTCTTCGAATTTAAATCACTAAAATTTTTAAAATTGTTTAGAGAATATAAAAACTATTTTGTTACAAAATTAAAATATCTAAAAATAATTTTTTTTTTTTAGATATTGATCGGAATTTATCTTGCAATTATTCAGAAAATTTTCAGATTTTTCGGACAGAAAACGATGTAGATCTTTTGACAAATATAGTAAAGGATAATAATTTCTTTCAAAAAATTAACGAACTAATCTTTTGTTTGTCTTACAAAATGTAACAATAAATGTAGAAACTGCACTTGATGTTAAAACATTCGGTAAAATGTCTTAAGGGAACTTCAATATTTGGATTAAGTTTCAAACAGTGTCTGACATCACCTACATACATATGTAGGCAAAAATTTTTAATGGGAAACAATTTAAACGAATCGATTGCTAAAAATATTTGAAGGTTGTAAGTGAAATAGCAAATATATGGAGAAAATTAGCAATTCAATTTCCTAATTTTTTTCAACTATTTTCAAATTAAGCTACGCAACAATGTTTAGTTACGCAACGTGACCAAGAACATGTCCTTCACAGAACAAATGCTCGCCCATTTTTTTTAATAAACAGCAATCGAAAAAATTAATCGGTCAAGCCCGACCAAATGATACCCTACACCACAGTATATAAAAACAATTTTTGCTAGTGTACCATGGACAATTATGAACCCGCCAAAAAATAATGTAATGAGGAAAAGATTCATGTAAAAGTTCTTTGTGCCGAATATTATTTAGATAACTTTATCTAAATGAGTTTCAGGATGGGGACTTATGGGAACTATGGATAATTTTGGACCTATCAGCCAGAAGAAAACTTAAACTGAAGAAAACTTAAACTGGCAACATGCAAGTTGTTTTTGTTTTCATTTTGTTTTTTCTAAACCTACTTACAACTACAATAAATGTTGGAAGAATTCCAATCAATTGCAGTGGGGAATGTAAGAAGAAATAAACTCACTGTTTATTGTTGATGTTTTTGTTTAAACTTTGATATTGTACAAGCAGAACTGTTGCTTATAATTCTTATAAGTTTAACAGTTTTATTTGGTTTAATATCTTTAGTTTTTGTATAATCTTTTTGGATAAAGTTTCCTTACGATCTGGCTTAAGCAACCAGTGAAATGCGCATAGAAATAGCTTATCCCATCAACAATTAATTTCAAGTGTTTTTATCAAGAATAAAAACTGGGAGTTAAGCACGAATAACAATATCTTTTAAATTGAAATTTTATATTCCCAAAAATTACTTTTAAAATAAATAAATTTAAGTGCAGAAAGTAAAAAAAATTAATTCAAGACTTGCGGTCTTATTCATTAAAATTGATCATTTCTTTGTCAATGTAAAAAAAGAAACATTATAGAACATTAAAATATAATGTTTGCCTACACTACAATTATTCTGTTTTTTAAAGAAGAACAGAACATTATATAATGTTCGGCTCTTTCTTAAAAATATGTAGTTACGAACGGTATAATGGGTTTTGTGCGTCTTCACAAACACTAAACAAATAGATTTCGTTCCTGGGTATGTGAGCTGATCGCTAAATAATGTTTTGGTTATTTTCGAACACTGGCAACAACACACTTTACTCAGAGAGCTTTCTTACCTCAAGTGACACAGTTTCTAATATTAACTTAATATTTTTATTTGTTCATAAAATCTTGATTTAAAGAGGCTTTTCTACAGGTCATGCAACTTTAATTCTCCCACTTCTGGCCAAATTTAAAGCGTTGCCAATAGAAGCAACCATTTAATTCTGATAGATTTTTGTTACAAACTATAAATTACATTACATCTTTAAAAAAATTTATAATTATTTTTTACAATTTATGTCGTAAATTTTGTCGTTTATTAATCGTTTAGAAACAGTGGATTTTAATTATAATAAGAACGTGCAATGTGTTCTTAATTTTAAAAGCTTAAGGGGAAATTTTTTCGTCTATGTATATTTTTTAAGCATCCATAGATTAAATATATTTTAAGATGTATTTTTAACGTCAACGATATAAGTTATGCGTTGTTTATCTTAATAATTCATTTCTTAGTTCTTATTTTTAATAATAAGCATTAATGTAAATAACCATAAATTGGCATAATAAATTTAAATTTTTAACCATGTGGCTTCTTTTCTTAAAATTCTAGATATTTCACATTTCATTTGTAATTTGAGTTGATTTTCTACCGTCTTAAAGTGCTGTTTTCTTTCAACAATCTGTATTTTTATTTTAAAGAATAAAGAAAATTACTTTGAAAGGGTGGTTAGAATAATATTTCTACATTTGCAAGTACATATACATAAAAATACATACATACATACTTACATGCATACATAAAAAAGGGTGTTTTTTAGAGTGTTACAACTTTGAGTTGGCATCACTGCTTTATAGAACAGTTGATAGTTGCTTTTGGTTAAGCTTGCTTTGAAGTTGCATTATGAATCAATCGACTAACACAAGAGTAATGCGAGCAAATTTTTGAAATTTTTAATCAAAATAATTCGGCTAAAGCCCAAATTGATATTGATTTATTTTCCGATAAAGCCCATTTCTGGTTGAAGGTACGTAAATGAGCAGAGTTGTCGCATTTGGAGTGTGTAGAATCCACAAGCTTTTGTCGAAACACAATTACATCTTAGGAAAATAACTGTTTGGTGCGCTTTATGGGCTGGCGGAGCCAGATGTCCTCAAAAACGATGATTGGTGTTCCTGATTGCGGCTTCTACGCGCCAGCCTTGGCGGCCACATGGCAGAAATCATATTTAAACTTAAACATTATTTTCATAAAATTTTCTTTCCAATAAAGCCCGCTTCATTTAAATTAGAAATATATTTCCTTGTTTTATAATGATAAATAAACTTGTGTCACTCTTTAAAAAATACCCTTTACATACATAAGTATCATGTGCAAAAGTTCTATTATGCAAAATGCAATTGTAAAATGAATCTAGTCAAGTGCAATTCTACTTTTTTTGTTTTTGTAGATTTTGTTGCAAGAGGACAGAAAGAAAAATCAACATCTTTTGTAGTTGTTTTTTAAGAAAGTAAAAAGGACTTGTACTTGCATACAATCAACAGCGTATTTACAAAGACGACGTTGATGATGAGAATTTAAGGATTTTTGTGTGTGTTATATTCAATGCACTTACACACATAAATACATATTCATATTCAGACAAATGTTTGTTTGCCATTGCAGGTATGGGGTGGACTTACATGTTATTAATATATATGTATATGTTCATATATTTAAGAGTGGCTTCTAGTAGTCCTTCTTATGCATGTATGGAAAAGGAAATGAAGGTTCGTATACTAGAAAAGGTGTATTTTCTATATTTTAAATTTGTGCCATATTTATTTTAAAAATAAATATGGCGACTAAAAAAAATTCGTACACGTGTTTACAATATGTATTTTTAAAAGCCATGAAGAAAGAAGTGAACATGATTTCTAAATTCAAATCATTTCACATTGAATTTTACGCGTCCATTCATAAAACAGATTCTTAATATTATATTAATACATCTGGGAAGCATAATTGAAATGAATATACATATATCTATCATATCGAATTATTAAATAGGCAGTCCAGTCCTTTGATTTGTTTTGTTTTATTTTGTAAAAATATTCTTTATATTTTTGTCAGCTCATATAAGGATAAGTAAACACAGCGCTAAAAAAAACAGCAGTCAAAGTACTGCAAAAGTAAACTGCAATTTCTTCCACTTCTTCATTTGTCATCGGCAAAAATAAAAAAACTGTTGCTTTTTCTTCTAATGCATTAAGTGTAAACATTCACTGTCAAACCAGCTCAAAAATCGAAAAATTGTACACAAAAATACTATTAAAATACCAAAATCGACGAAAAACCCTGTAGTTTGCAGACACCAATGAAAATGTCCACCATTTGAAAATTTCAAGACCACAAATGTTAAAACTTTTTTAATAATAACCATAATAGAAACTATTTTTTTATTAAATCTAACATTATTTTGTTAAATTTTATTGCTTTGCACTTTTATTTATCTTGAACGATTTAAATACTTACATTTTTGTTTTTCTTTTTTTCCACTAACAAAATAGGTTTTGAACAATTTCCAAACGTATTTTATTCTTTGTCAGGTGAAAATAAGTTTGCACAAAAAGTTACTTAAACAAAAAAACAATAACTTTTTTTAAATAAATATTGAAAAAATAGTTGACAATTTTCTGATGTAGTGCTGTTCTCCTGGTAATGAACTGAAGAGTTTGTAAGGAAAATTATACTTTATTTTTTGAAATCATTTGCAAAGTATTCAAACAAATACTCGCGGGACGCCCTTATCTGTGTAAATGTAGTGTGTTTATACCAGTGATATTACACAGTTGTTTGAAAAGTCCTTACGCGTTAAAAAATTGTTCGCTACAAAATTACCTACAGCTTTTAAATGACAAAATATAAATACAAATAAAACTGTTTGTATTAATGTATAAAAATTCTATTTTTAATTATTTCTAGTCACTATTTGGGTAGAACTTTTTTGTAAAAATCACCTAAATGAGTCTTCCTGGATCACTTTTTATGATTTAAACCAAAAATTATCGTCAATTAATGAAAATAAACTAAAGTGAAACAGTTTCTTCTTTATTTTGCGAAGACCTGATAACTTTTGTTTGGTTGAAGATAAAATTTGTTCAAATAATCAAATCAAAAGAAAATATTTAAAACATGACGATTAAAAAATGAATTGAAATATAATTAAAAAATATATAATTTGCGATTGAAAAATAAGATGAAAAATACTTAAAAATTATTATAAAAACTATTATTGATGCCTTAAATATTTGATGATAATACAAAATGCTAGCAGGGTTACAAACACATACATACATAAATATAAACCCTTTTATGTATATGAACTATTAACCTAAAACTAAATAAACAAAAACAAAACAAAAAACAAGTTATACAAATTCACTTAAAATAATATTTATATTCTCTTGTATTTTGTTTGGTTATTAGAAAAGTTCATTGTTTGCCCGTATCAATTTTAAACGGCGATTGCCTAACAATCGTACGGGTGTAAGGATACTGTATTTTTGAATAAATTTCGGTTGACAATTTTTTTCATTCGTCTTGTAAAAAAGAGCGCACAAATTAAGTTGAAAATACACTTTTTTGATTAAGTGCGAATATCAGCGATGATAGAAATAATCGTTTTGCTATCTGTATTAGCAAGTGGCAGTGATAAAACGATAGCCAATTTCGACTAAAGGGGGAAAATGGAATTTTTATTTAAATTTATCATTTTTGTGACTTTAATCTACAACTTTTTGATGCCTATTTTTTACAAATTGTTTCTTTCTTTGCCTTAAAAAAAAAGATAAAATGACGGCAAGCGGCAAGCAAATTTAACAATTTTTAATATTGTCGATTTGACCATTTTATTAAAATGCTATTTCAAATCGAAAAAGGTTGCCAAATTTATACAGATTTCCAAAATTTTTTTTTAAAAAATATCCCAACGAATAGGACTGAGGTATACCCATATTATCAACATTTAAAGAGATGTAATGTTAATATTTATGGGTGTAGCTGTTTTCATTAATATGCAGCAAAAACAAGCAAGAAAGTATAAACTTTTAAGCCCGACCATATGAAATCCTACACCACAGTATTTAAAAACATGTTTGCGACAGTGTACCCTTTTTGAGACCCATGGGCATGATATGAGGTTAAGCTGTACAACTTCTATGTGCCGAAAATTATTTAGATATCTTCATCTATGTCAGATGTATTTGCCTTTAATTAATTTTAGGAAGGAGGTTATATGTGACCTGTGGTTAATTTTAGACCTACCAGCACATCATTTTGTCATGACATAGTAGCTGTCGTAAAAAATATTCTCGCCACTTTTTATGTTACGTTGTGTTGAAGCTGTGGTCAAATATGGACCGATTCCAATACAGTTTGGCAATATGTTTAAGATTACAGTACAATTTGGTAAGACTAATTAAATCGAATTAAAAACATAATAAGATGGTTTATGAGCACAAAGCCTTTATTCCGGAAAGAAGCTTGTATGGGGGCTTTGTGAATAGGCAGTTCCAAATTTGATCAAGACGGGTAGACAGCGTCCATGTAAACTAAATAATAAGATCAATTCAAAAGGTAATTTTAAGTTGATCGGTATACTTAAAGTTAGATCAATATTAACAGGTGTTACAAGCACTAGCACAAACGCATTATACCATCTCTAATATTCTCGTGTGGGTATAAAAATTAACAACAAAAGTAGAAACAGCAGCGTCGGCAGCAACATGATTCATTTCTGTGTACGATAAGAGTATTTATGTAAAAAACATCCGCTTTGGGAAAGCTTTAGCAAACCGTTACTTTCTCCAACAATAGCAACAACGAAACAACATCAGCTGCATCCATCATCTATCTGTCTTTTGTATAAAAGTCCATCCGCTTGTTTTATATTCTTTTTTTATAAAAATTTGCTATCGTTGCTTTTTGTATTAATAAAAAGCATTTATCCATACATATGTACATTATGTGCATGTGTATGTGCGCAAAAGTGTGCATTAGTGCATACATGCACTTGAATAAATTTCGTATGTGTGTGTCGACTTATTCCTTAATATGGGTAGGTGATGAACAATTAAGTACAATTGCACTTTTTTGTGGTACTTTTGGTGCCTGAAATTTACACATTTAGTACGAAATGATTTTGCAGACATACTGGGTGAAAAGTTAGTAAGATGTGTTGTTTTTAGGTGACACTCAGTTTATTGAGTGCTTTTCATATAAATTTTATCACACAATCAATTGCTTGTCATCTGGAAACAACACATTAAACTTTTTATCTTATTAATGTTAAGCGAAAATATGCTTAAAATTACAAAATAATATTTCCCTTTGAAGTATTTTCTCAATTTTAATATCCATCACTATTTCACAATAAAACATAAACAAGTCTGGTTTGTAGTATTTGTTTTGCACTCACACACTATTACACATTATGCTCATGTGCATGAAGTGCTTTTTTCCTGCGATAGTCGTGAAACATTTTTTTGGTTTTTGCGCTTTGGGGCTCTTTAAACGCCAATGATGTGTGGCCTTTAAGTTGAATTGGTGGAGTAAATGTTTATGTTTTTTTCTTCCTTCTTATAAAAACTAAATAATAGCACATACTTCTGTATACATCATGATTGTAGTTAAAGATTAAATAATGTCTACATACTGTACATATGGATTAATGACTATATAGAGAGAGTAAAATTTAAAAATTGGGAATTAGTTTTTTAATAAATACTTGAATACACATATGTAAATGATTTATAAAATTTTAAAATCCATGGAAAATCTAAAAATCAATCAAATGTATGTAACTATATACATAAATGTGTTCCAAAATTACCCTCACAGTACATTTTTGTTATTAAAACACTAGTAGTTATATCGATATAATGTAAACGATGTTTGAACAACATAACATTTACATTACACACATTTGTATTACAGTGTTAAAGTAATATATGATTTTGTGCAGCAAAACACTCCTTATTAAATGTTTTCTTACATTTCGAAAAATTTATTATTGTGTACACTTTCATGCATAGTAGAGTGATTCAACATTTTTTAATTAATTTGCAATCACTTATTTTTGGCCTCTTTTTGTAACTATATATTTTTATAAAACATAAAAAAACATATTATTTTTTAGGTTATAATAGGCCAAATTATAAAAGATTACTTTTGGGACATCTCGAACAAAAATAAGTACTTTTTCTAGTAGAAAAGTAAGTGGTCGGCTCGTCAAACTCTCATTATTTTTCTGCTTATTTTGTAAGCAAAGTTTTTGCTTGGATTTTCCTTATTCCAGTTAATAGATAAA
Organism: Pollenia angustigena; assembly: GCA_930367215.1. Lineage (NCBI taxonomy): Eukaryota > Metazoa > Arthropoda > Insecta > Diptera > Polleniidae > Pollenia > Pollenia angustigena. The sequence goes on from OV884058.1 coordinate 253,913,966, forward strand.
AAACGTGCTCTGAGTTCCTCATATCTGCGTTGTTGAAATGATCTAAGGAAGATTTTATATACTTCAATTGAAATACCATTAATAATAAAACAAAAGGATCAATATTTCCCAGTAAAAACTTTTTTACTTTTTCAAAATGAAAAGCTTCTTTCACTCGTTATTCAGTAGGTTTTCTCGTTCCTAGTTAAGTTCATTGCAGCTATTATATGACTATTCTTCTAACGTAAATAATTTATTAGTCATTAGAATAATGAAAACAATAATCACTTACAACGTAATGACTAACAAAAGTGATTACAAAATAAAAGAAATATTTCTTTTTAGTGACAATGGACTTTTGGCAAGTAAAATGCAATTAAAATAAACATATTTATTTTGATTTTTGGTAACTATTTTGCGTCTTATAAGCGCTTTGGTAAATTTTTACCCTTTAACCCATTAAGGCCCAAGCCATGATCCCATTGAGCAATAATGATGAAACTTTTAAAATTTTGTTGTTTGTACCTAAATATGAACGAAAACAAATTTTGTGCAAAACGGATACTTGGGAGCCCAGATAATCCCCGTAGGGAAAACGCAACGTTGGGCTTTAACGATATAAAAATTAAGCGCATTTGCAAATATTTTAAATTAAAATTTTTATTCACGTCTTTAGGAAAAAAAAAAATTAAAAAATATATTCATATACATTTAATTTTTAATTCAATTATGATATGCTCCAAATCACTTTGTGTGCACTGCTACGTCACATTTCTCACATTTGTAATTGATCGGTCCATAATTTACCATAGGCCCCATATAAAGCCCACTCTCGAAAAACACTTTAGTACGCCTAAAACCATTACAAATAATTCTATTGTAATAAATTTTGTTCTGTCACAGTTTTATATGACTAGAAATCACACTGTCAACTTTCGTAAAGATCGGTTCATAATTTACCACAGGTCCAATATAATGCCCACTCCTGAAATATCCTAGCTGTCAGTGGATGGTATCAAATATTTGGCTTAGCCGAATAAAGCACTTTTATTGGTTTTTCTTTAATGTCCTGGGAGAGGATAATTTCACATTACTTGTTCGATTTTCTGTTGCTGTACCTATTGAAGTAACCCTGGGGAAAATTTGTGTAAATTGTTCGAACAGATTGGCCCTGGGATTTGTGAAAATAGAACAAGTTCAAAAAGATAGAATTCATCACCAGTGAAAGGAGAACTTATCATCTAACTGGTATATTAAGAACAAAAAGGTTAAAAAAAGTAATGAATTACAGTACAGTCTTTACCGATGGTGTGACACTTTTTTGGGACTTTCTAAAATTTGGTTCTTAAATTTAGTTCTGGGGACTTGTTTTATTGAAATATGACAACCCAATGTTAAAGTGATAGGTCTTATTCATATAAAGTGTTAGAACTAGAACCGGTCTCTATCACAAAAGACATATCACGGAACTACTTTGGTGTAAGTTCGCTTCCCTCTAGGAAAATAACACACTTTGGGCAAAAGAAAAAAAAAAAGAAGTTGTGATAGAGAATTTACCTACTGCGAAAAATCCTGTATTTTAAAAATTGGCCATTAGTTTGAAAAAGGTGAAACAATTATCGAAAATTTCAAACCACATAAATAACAACAACTTATAATTAACATATATACAAGTTTTTATTTTGTTGTTTTAAATAGCAAGTGATTATATAAATATATTTTATTTGATAACTTTATGTAATTTGTATATGGTATAGGCCCAGTGTTGTGTTTTTTTTAGCATCAAGGATATATCTAATCATAAAAAAGTCTCAAATGTCTACGTTGACTGGATTTTTCAGTAGAAATAATAATGTTCGTATGTTAGCTACCTCCTTCAGAAGTTTCAGATAGGTATATTATATATTACTTTATTTTTTTTTTTAACTTTTTTCAAAGTACCCAAAAAACAGGAAAAATTAAAAATTTAAATTAAAAATTTTTATAAAAAAAAACTTATGTATGATACAAATCCAAAAACAGGTCGATTAGATATTAAGTTAAATTTTATTTCACTGTGCCATATTAAGAAACAACAAAATGCCTGAGGGGAGGTTTAAGTGAACGTTTCGAAAACGCAACGCAGGGCCTTAATGGGTTAAATGCTTTAAAGTTAAATTGTAACAAGTGGCATTTTACCTTTTCGGAAGGCAATGCGTAACCACTTATTTTTTTACTTTTTATAACAACTTTAAGTAGTAGTTGTTTTTTTTAGGATTTTTTCTTATTACTCATCACATTATTTTGTAGGCCACTGTAGAAAATTTGATAATCCACTGTGGAATCCATCTTGATCACAATAACGAAGTGATCTGTTTAACAAAATTTGAATGGGACCAATTATTCGACTTTTAAAAAGTACAATTACAAAATTGTGTCGTGTGCCACAATAGACGTTAATTGTTAACATAGCGGCTTATCTTGGCATCCAAATTTACAACAAACATGAAAGCTTTGACTTCAATCCTTGTGTTATTTATTTTCACATTGCCCAGTGTGGTTTAAATTTAAATACATCCCTCAAACGTTGTGGAATAATTATTTTGAAAAGATAATAATTTGTCTTTATGTTTCATCCACAAATAATAAAACAAATTTATAAGACACATATGTGTATCAAAAAGCTATAAAACTATATCCATAAACACTACCTCCTTCCACGTAAAATAGAAAACCTAAAACACGTAACAGCAGAATTTAAAGGAGATGTTGCATATAATAATTACAATTTTTTTCAGTGTATTTTACATCAAAGCAAACCTTATTCTAAGTGAACACAGATCCTGTGTTTTGAAAGCTTTTTCGCCACTAACAGTATTCTACATTCCCTAAAAACTAAGAGAGGTAATCATTTTTATTTTGCTGATGCATATTTATCTACAACATCCCATTCATCGTCGGGTGTTGTTTAGTACAGAACGCTGACACTAATGCTGATACAGCAATTTTTCCATGTGATTTTAAGTTTTGTCTTTTACTTTTTTACATTTTGTGTTCAGTCTAGATGACGATGACTGAAACAGTTTTCACACAAACACATACACACCGCTTTAATCGTATCGAATACACCCACACATAAAGTGTAGAATGTTATTTCAGTTACATTTAATGTCACACACATTTGGATGTTTAAGCCGGTTTGTTTGTTTTTTTGTTGTTGCTGGATATTGCATGTGTGTGTGTATGTATTTGCGTTTTTCAACTGATGAAAGTCTACATGCGCGAGACAACGTTAATGTGAATATGGATATAATGTTTATGTGTACTTGTACTTGTACCCACTGTTGGCATGCGTTGTAGGAAAATATCCTGTTAAAATGTTTGTTGTCACTAATAAATTACACTTACATTGTTCGAATATTCATATATACATACATACAGTTTCTAAACACAATCTTTGTGTGTGTCTGTGTGACTGCGTTTGTGGATGCCATAAATGTCCCTGCAAATAATAGGACCAGTCCAAACACGCGTGTAAAGAGTAGTCCACAAGGGACCAGGACTAGTCCACAAGTAACCCAAACGTATGGAAAAAACCTGGTCTATTTAACATTACGATGTCCTAGGAGAGGACCATATAACCCACATTTGGACCACTAAGGAGTAGTTTTAAAACTACTCCATGGTATATAACCCACCGTTGGACCAGTAAGGAGTAGTTTTAAAACTACTCCATGGTATACTCAAGAGGATTAGTTTTGAAGTCGTTTAAACACGAAAGCATGTCGTTAAAAAACGAAGACATGTCGTCTCACTACAAACACTTTTTAACAATGGCATGGTCCATGCTTGCATTACATCGGACTAGTCCATGGAGTAGTCCATTTTATCAAAATGGGTCAGGTGGTCCAATTTTATTTGCAGGGGTATTAACATACGTAACACATACATAGAGAGTTAAGAAAATACCAGTACTCTTTTTGTATCCTTTTGTGTTGTAGTGTAAACCCGTTTTATTGAAATAAATTTGAAAAAATTGCCGAATCTTACATACACTTCACCGCCGCACTGTGGCTGAAAATTGAATTTCATCGGCCAAAAGTCCAATTTTTTGCCATCGCCGATTTCAAAAATTTTAATGCCATTCGATAGCAAACATAGTAGAACTAAGGTATCCAAAAAACTAGATCAAAATATTGATAATTGTGGCAGTGGCAGTGGCATGCTGCTGGAAACAAATATTTTATGTTGTTTTAGAAAAAAATTCATTTTTGTAAATTTGATCAGAACTAAATTATGATTTCTCGCAAACCGTTATCAATAATTGGTCGAAATTTTTTTTGTTATATTAGTGGGATAGAAGTCTTTAAGAAGTGGTTCATTACATCACTGTATTATTTATACCTGATGTGTTATTAAATGTTTCCCCAGGTTCTATATTTTAGTTAAATCCGAATTTTAGAGGAGAATAACTTGTTTGGGTCAAAATGGGTTAAAGGGATTGTAGTACCATCAGAAAGCTGAAAGTGACCTCTTTAACCCCATATATACATTTTTGTTTGCTCTTTTTATTTAAGCTGCTCATATGACTGAAATATAATACAATTGAATGAAATTTTAAACTGTCAAGGCCGGGTAGCTTTTGAGTTGAATTGAAAGAACACGGGTCCATGGAGGGTAGGGAGAGTGACTTGCGGATCTCTAAAATTGGTAACCTCGGAAACTCAAACTTTTAAAAATTCACCAAAAATATATTTATGGATTGCAAAAAAAAAAAAAAAAAAACTTAAGCTGAGTTACAAAAAATATGTTTAAATGTTTAGGTTATCTCCTTTGCCTTTGGAGATATTCGGATAAAACGGATTTTTTTGGCTTGATTTTATAACGATTTTTCTAGTTTTTTAATCGGATGGATTATGTTTTATGTCAAACTGTTTTCAATAGTGGGTTCAACATTTTTTATATTGGTAGTAAAGCAGTCTTTAAACAATGTAATGTTGTATTACTGTACCGATCAGGTTCTATATTTTAGTCAAATTGAAGTTCAGAAGAATAGAATTTATGAGGGTCAAAAGGGGTTAGAGAGATTTTACTAGCTGTAGGAAGGTAAAAGTAACCACTTTAAACCCAAATGGACTTTTGTACCTGTTTGGACCAGCCTATAGAACACTTTTTTAGTTTGTGTAAAATTATTCGCAACATTTCTTTTGCCCTTTTTTTACCTATTCATATGACTAAAATATAAGTATACCAAGCCAGGTATTTTATATTATATAATTACCAATACCTGTGGGATTTTAAGCGTATCCTACTTTAGCCTATTTTAGTTTTTTATTTTACCGTATTATGCTACCTAGGAACACAGTATAACGCAAGCTATGTATAAAAGCCAGTGGTATTCGAATAAAATCTTAGTTGTTAAAATATATCTAAGCAATCTAATTTTTAAATATCTATAAAAATGGAGAGCTTCAGCTATAAAGAATTATCCGAAGAGTATTTTAAAAATAAAAAGGAGGAAGATGTTTTAAGTTACATTGAAGGAAAACTCAATTTATATTCCTGCAGCTCTGAAATATGATCGGAACTGCAAAATTAAGCAAATTAAACCAAGTCCCGGAAAAATCATTAGATAATACTAATGGATATGAATTTGGGTTATCGCCGCTACATACAAGAATACGAATTATGGAGCACATACTAAAAATCTGTTGTGATTTGGATTTTGGACCTACAGGATCAATAAGAAACAATGCAACCAACAAGGATTTAAGAAGTATAAAAAAGAAGCATGGTCAGGATGAATTTCGCAAATGTGGGTTGATTATAGACCAATCAAAACAAGGATCAGGCAATACGAATGATGTGAATACAGAAAGAAGGTTCTTTTCTGATCCCAAAAAAGCATCTGAAACAACAGGTGTTGATATAAGTCTTATATCAAGATTTAAAACAATCATTGATGTACTTGCATGCAATGAACAAATTGATTATAGAAAATTTGTGGATTATGCCAAAGAAACAGCTCGAATATATACTATCAAATATCCATGGAGAAATATGTCTGCAACGGTTCATAAAATCCTTTTTCATGCAGAGGATGTCATTAGGCATCATTTAGTACCACTAGGAGATCTGTCAGAAGAAGCCCAGGAAAAAAGGAATAAAGATTACAGATTTTATAGGGAGCACAATACCAGAAAAATGTCACGAGATTTTACGAACGAAGATCTGTTTAATATATTGTTGGCAACGTCAGAGCCGCTCATCTCTAGCATTCGAAGTCAATGGAAAGTAGAACATCGGGACTTAGATGAAGAAGCAAAAGGGCTGCTACAGGACAAAGTTAATACAAAACCAAATATGGAATATTTGGAGGCAATTTTCCAACCGAATCAATAGGAGATATAATAAATTTTATTGTTATTTAAGCAAAAAATATGTTTTTGTCCTTATTATTATTTAAATAAAAAAAGAAAAAAAAATTTTAAAATTTACACTTATTTATTTTTTTAATCTAAAAAGTTTTCTAGTGGAACTGGTTCCAGTTGAACCTGTTGTAGAGTTGATAATGTAGAAACCTATTCACAAAATGATCATAGGTATTATGCCTATGCATTTTTTTTTAAAGGTATAGTGGCATATATATAAATATATAAAAATGTTTATATTTTTCAAAAGAAAACATTAAGTGTATGCTTGTAGAAGCAATTTATAGTCAGTTTGACATTTTTACTCCCATATGCCCTATTCCAAATCAAATTTTTCAAACAAAAAAAAAAAAATTATTTGAGTAAAAAATTCTAATAATTCAGCGCACCGATTTTTATACATTTAGAACAGTAATGTTTTCTAATATGTCCATTATTTTCTAGAAAATTCTGAGCAATATCGAATGGTAAATTATATTGCCTTTATTGAACAAAAAAAAATTTAAAGCCGTTTTCCGGGATTGGGAATTTGGGTATTTGTTTATCAAAAATGGGGATGTTTTTCAGTCCACTGTTTTAAGAACTTTTTAATCTACACAACTGCCAAAATTCATTATGATACCTTTATTTATGTTAGATTTATAGAATGTCAAACATTAAAATTATTAAAATATAGTGTAAATGAATAAAAGGGCTTTCAATATGAGTAAAAAATAATATTTTTAAGGTTTGACATTCTATAAATCTGATATGAACAAAGATATGCTAACGAAATTCGGCAGTTATGTAGGTTAAAAAGTTCTTAAAGCAGTGGGCTGAAAAAAATCCCACTTTTTTAATAACAAAATACCAAAGTTCTCAATCTCAATCATTAGCATTTTCATACTAAATTCTAAAAAACATCAAAAGTTCAACTTTGACCTTAAATTTCTCAACAACTACTGAACGGATTTTAAAAAAAAATTAAAACTATAAAAAAAATTAAAACTGTAAAAAAGTTCAAGAAGTCTTCTCTCCTGCAAAAAAAATTATCTCTATCGGTTCAAAAGTTACAGATTTTTGGCCGATGAAAAACGATTTTCAGCCACTGTGCGCCTGGGCTTGAAAATTCAATGTGATGTTCGTTAAAACCAACATGTCTTTCAAGTGTCGACAACGCACATATGGGTTTTTTGCCAATCTAGCCGGACATTACTTTTTGTTTTAGCTTATAACACTTCTAAGTGCTTCTGAGTGCCCCTAGATCGATGAAACTTGGCAGAAATATGTGATATTGTCATAGGCAGGTAAACCTCAAAAATAAATCAAATCGGACCAAGGAGGAAAAGGTTCCCCCTAGAAGAACTAATCCAACCTCTAAAAAATGCAATTTTTTTTAAAGTTCCCATACTTTTGTTTGGCAAATGCAACTTTTAACGTCGGCGAAAGTTAAAAAACCTAAAATTAGGCCCATGAGATCGTAAAATTACACTTTTCGCCACCGCCCCCTTTTGAGGGCGGTTACATAAAATAATATTTAAAAAAAAATGTAAATAGTAAAAGATTACTAACGCCTTAATACTATAAAAATTAAATTTTTGAACTTTTATGGGTAGGGGGAAATTGCTTCTTTTGTAAAGGGTAATGACGTTTTTTTTTGGAGTTGGTCTAGTAATCAGTGGGTCAGAACTGAGCAAAAGTCTATTTATAATATCTTTGTTACACTGAACCCTCGAACACTTTCTAGCAAAATTCTGCCTGTAAAGTCGAAAATGTTTATTTCGTGACTCAGACGCTTCTTCTGATAATAGCCCGATATGCAACAATGCCTCACTCATTACAGTTGCGCCATGTATTATAAACTTTTTCCATTTTACTCTCGAAGCTTCAAAATGGTTCTGATAACAATTTTATGCAATGACCGCAATATATATTAAAAAAACTAAGTACCTAGAGCCCAGATTTGATTTTTTATTTTATATTATTTTTGTTGTTAATGATTTTAAATGTAATGCAAGGCAGGTACATTTATTTTGCTCCATAAAATGACGTCATTTAGCGGCCGCACAGGTGGTTAAAACCCGTTACTTACTGTTTCGCACATCCCTTTTTTACACCTGTAATATTAGTCTTAGATGTAATAATTTAAATAAAAAACATCTACGTACAACCAAAACATTTTATGACTGACGAAAGGGTTTCTATCATATGTACTTATGCAAGATGAGCCAAAACAGAAAAAAGGTGAAATTTTCAAAAAATCATAAAAAAATGGCGCAACGACGCGCAACGTTTTTTTTTTTTAATTTAAAAGTAGAAATTTCAAATTTTATCGTGATGTATAACATTTTTAAGAACTCAGCGGGCTTCACCTTCAAAAACCTTTTAAATTTTTTTTTTTTACAAAAAAGTGAACAAAAAAATCGTTTTTTTTTAATTTCGAACTAATTTTTTTATCATAAAAACTTCTAATAAAATTTTTCAGAAAAAAAATCGATGTAAAATCTTCTTTATTCGTTTATCTACAAAAAAGTATATTGTAAAACTCCCAAAACCGTAAAAAGTCAATGAACACGCATGCAATTTAATCAACTTTCCTTGTTTTAACAGTGTCCCAAAACCACAAATCTCCAGCAAAAGACTTGAAAATTCACTATACGATGCAAAACTTTGTTGTCTGTCGACCTGCGTACTTAAATTTTTCCATTTCTTAAATTTAATTTTTTGCTTAATGTCCGGCTAGATTGGCAAAAAACCCCTATGTGCGCCGTGTTAAAAATGCAATTTTTAGAATTCTCGATATTTCCTTTTTTTTTTGCTTGTTTTGAGTTCCCAAAGTATGTGTTTTTGAAAAATGGATGTTTTACAAAACGTTTTTTGTAAAGTCAGATTATAAAATTTTGAGCAAATTTTAAGCGTTTTTTTTACACATGAAAATTATATTTCCAATAAATTTTCTATAAAACAAACCGACATAGCGATCAGTCAAATAAGATTTTCCAGCCGGGTGGTATTGACGTCACGCTCTTTAGGTTCGTTTAGTAAATAAACTTTATGAAAATGGAATATTTTGACATTAAAATAGCTTTCCTTTCTTATTAATGTAGGTCGGTAAGTCATATCTAGACATAAAAAATTAGACTCTAAAATAAATTTTATGTTTGTTGCTTACATTTTTAAATACTTTTGCCAATTTATTTTTGAACTTAATTGATTTTTTAAACTTATCTAGGAACATAACAATTTTGTTCAATAGGACCTTTGAAAAAAAGGTATTCCGCATGACATTTATATGGATGCGAGTTAAAGTAATACCAAAAAGGTTATAAGTTATAATATACAAATAGAATCCATGACCCTAAAACAAATTTGTTTATGTTACCCTTTTTATCTAAAATCTCCTACTTAACATGCTAAAGTCATTAGAATGACTTTATTTTTAGCTTGAGATCGCAATCGTGCCAAAATCTTTATGATTTTTAATAGTATTTATACAATATTTGATCCGAATTTTATGAACCTTACTTGTTTTGTATGCGCACCTGTTTGGCGACTAGGTAAAGAATCATATATATTGATTTTGTTTCTTTTTAGTCCTTTTTAAGAAATTTTTGTCGATTCAGCTCATATAGTATGGGCGCTAGTTTGTAAAAACAATTTTAGTTCTATTGCGA